>CM073480.1:28630000-29940769 GCA_037074505.1 Albizia julibrissin | reverse complement strand
AAACTTAGATGTTTGAAAATAAGATAAATTACTTTAAATGTATTTATATTTATCATTTTTAAACTAATTTGTTTGATTTATAAACTAATATATATTATAAGTAATTTATTAATCTCATCAAATAACTCAAATGAGTCTTGTATTAAGGATTGGAGACATTACAAGAGAGGATCTGAGTTTTTTTTTTTTTAAAAAATCCTACTAAAAAATTTGACCATTGACATAGACAAAAAAAAAAAAAAGGGGTGAGGTGAATGTCACATAGGTATGTTACTTTTGCACATTTCGTCAACAAACATTGACTATTAGAACTAGTTAACTGAGGAACAAAATTGCTCATTTTTTAAACTTTCAGGGTACATTTGTACTCTCAAAAACTTCCAAATGCACAATACCCATAAATAAAATTTTTTGGGACATTTAACGCCCTTAACCTTATATATTTGCATAAAAATGTTAATCATTGTACTCAATTTCTACACAATTCTTATCACAAAGTGTGGGCAATATTGTTGGGCTGGATTTCCTATTATTAGTTTTACATATGTTCACGCGTATGTGTGTGTCAATATATATTTATGTCACAAGAATTTAAACTGAAAAATTAAGAGTCTTCGGTTTAAGAATTAATGTATTCACTATTATTCAATTTAAAAAAAAAACTACATGAATAATCTTAAATGTATAATATAGTTTGTGGTACAAATTATATTACAAACTAGGGTCAACATATAAGTTTGGAGGGGTATTTTATTATTTTGTTACGATTTAAATTAAAAATTAAGGGGTGTGTGTATATGTAGAGCGTAACAGTCAAAATTAATAATTTAAGAAACCCAAACTTGTATTAACTAAGAAAACATACAAAAGAGTATTGGAATCACTTAATACATTTATTAACAAAACACATCCCAATACATTGAGTTATTCTTATTTTATGGTATGTTTAGATAGCTTCCATAAATACTTTTCAATCGTGATTTACAGAATATGAGGTAGCTTTTACGGTATACGAGGTAACTTTTACGATCTATGAAATAAATATGTGGAAGAATTTTATCTCGATTTATGTTAATCGGGCTTATGCTTATACCAAACAAGCTATTAGACTACATAACATTATATTTATTGTTCATTGAGTAATCCCAATACAATAGTAGTAGTTTTAATTTTATAGTCCTAATTCTTAACGCATCCATCCACACAACTATTCACTTTGTGTGCATCTGCAAAACAAAATTTGCAGCATATAACAATATCAATTCTGAGGAAAGGATATCTGTAATTAAGTCAATCTTATATCCTAAAACACATCAAATTAGAAATTGAAATGGATAATGGACAGGATCTAGTGTGGAAACAAGAGAAGAGACAATTTTAATCTTTTGGTTGTTATAGTTTTGACTCAGTTATAATTCACATATATACTTTGACTTGAGGTAACTCATTTCTATAGTTTTGATTCTGTTGTAACTCAGCTTCTAAACTTTGACTCACTACAACTCAGTCCCTTTAGTTTTAACAATTTTATAATTTAGTCCATGACCTTTATTATATATATGATTTTATTTTTAAAAAATATAGGAACTAAATTAATAAAATGACAAAAACTATAGGAACTGAATTGCATGAAATTAAATTTTGGGAATTGAATTATAACTGAGCCAAAATTATAGAGGTTAAATTACACCAAGTAAAAATATAACGATTAAGTTATAACTAAGTCAAAACTACATAACCAAAATATTATCTTTCTCATAAGGAAAAGAAGGAATAACCTCGTTCATGCTGATATTCGGTGTTCATCAAGTGACTACAAGAAGAATGAGCACAACCCACAGAACAATAGTATTGGGTTCGAGTCGTGATTCTATGGTCAGAAATTATACATGACAGGCCGCAATTCCCACTGCATAAAACTGACGCAAAGAGATTTTGTTGTGAGCGGCAGATTGATACACAAGTTTGAAAGCATGTCAGATAACCTTGTGCTTCACATTGCATTGTTTCTCAATATGTTGATTCTGTGTTTTGAGGTCTTGAGTATATCTTGTCTCAACCTAGCTAGTGTGCCTTATATAGATAAAAATAGATTTGGATAATGTTTTTGATCTTGATAAGTACCACAGTGTTTCGTATTAGAATTTATTTTACCCTATTATTCACAGTCATGCGATAAACTTTGGTAGGGGCAGAAATAGGTTAGGCCAAGCCAGGCTTGTGCCTTAACAGGCCTGGCTTGTTAACGCACTGGATGGCCTGAGCCTGGCCTGTGGTCTGTAACATGCATCTTTTTCGGCTTGAGCCTGTCCTGCATACAGGCTTGCCCTGTGGCCTGTAATTAAAAAAAGATAAAAAAAAACAGGCTAACAGGCCACATGCTTCACAACACGCCTGCTTCAAATATGCTGAAAACAAGCATATTTCAAATAGGCTGAAAACAGGCCAATTACATAAATTAATGATCCAAATACATAAATTAGTGATCCACTTGAGATGAGATTTGGTAATAGGAATTATGAGATTTATGGTTAAGATGTGAGGTGTGTGAGATTTTTTTTAAAATACTTTACAGGCTAAGGCCGGCCTGAGCCTGGCCTTTTAGCCTGACAGGTCAGGCCACCTGACCTATTTCTACCCATATTTGATAATTACTTTATGATTACTATTTTTATGTTTACGAGAATTTCAAAAAGATAAGTTTTACGTTATTCAAAGAATCTTGACTATTCATCATGAATCCAATTAATTTAGTTAATCTAATATTATACATACTTTAATTATAACATGCAAATTACCTTTGAGACATGTAGTGTAATGCATTTCATACATCTAGAAGGTGATATATATCGTTAACTGAAAGTATAGAGATAAGAGAGATGAACACAATCAACTTATCGGAGTTCGGTCTCTAACCTATGTCCTTAGAGTTTTCAAGAGATTTTCTCACCATGATCAATGAACTACAATCCCGTTAGGCACTACTACAAAATGAGCTTGTTTGATGGTAATTGAAGCCTCATTTGACGGTTAACCATCCAATATGCAGCTACAACTTGAAGTCGCTGTTTTTAGTTGATAGTTCTCTAAAAAGCGCCAAATAAAGTGACCTTATTAAATTTTATTATATGTAGTTAGTTTTTATTTATATTTTATTTCTAATATTTATTATCATACACACTATAAACATGTTTTTGTATTTAACAAATTTTAATCATATATATTTTTTAAATTTAATTATTCATTACTTGTAAAAAGGACTTAAACGAGTAATTACTAATTAGCTTTTGGAGTATACCTAGGACCGGGCATCTCTCTTTTTCCTCAAAACTATGCCTTTTTGGGTGAATTTGAGAGGTGGTGAGCACCTCTTTTTTTTTTTTTTTTTTAAATATTCAATATTCTAAAATATTTTTTTTCAATAACATCTAGTATTCTAAATTAATTTTTAGGGTACTCAATACTCTAAAATATTTTCAGTAGCACATAGTATTTAGCACCTAGCACCCAAAAGTATTATTCCATTATTACCTAATATCTAAAAGTATTTTTCCATTAGCACCCACTACCTGGAGTTTTTTTTAGTAATATCCATCACCCATAAATATTTTTTCAGTAGCACTCAGTACCCAGAATTATTTTTTTTTTCATTACCACCTCAGCATACAAAAGCATTTTTCCATTAGCATATAGCCTATAGATATTGAGTACTACTAGAAATATATCTTTAGGGTGCCTGAAAATTATTTTTGGATATGAGTGCTAATGGAAAAATACTTTTAGGTTTTGAATACTAAATACTAGACGGTATTGATAAAATATTTTAGGGTTGTGAGTGTACTAAAAATAAATTTAAAATACTAAATGCTATTAAAAAATATTTTAGGTTTTTTTAAAAGTACTCACCTCCTTTCAAATTCACCCACAACGGCATAAAGCTTGTTTGTAAACTTATTAATAAGATTAAAAAGCCCATTTGTAGCCAAAAGCTCATTAAATAAGAGTAAGGAGTGTTTGAAAATCCATTAAAAAATACTGGGCTTTTTAAAAATAATGAGCTTTTTAGATAAGCTCATTTTTAGAGCTTTTCATATTAACTTCTTCACGTTGGATGTAAGGTTGCATGTTCTTATTAAAGCACAATATGACTTTATTACTAAATTTAGCTTTTAATCACTTTTGGACTGAATTGTTTTACGAAAGTGCACTTGGCAGTTATTTAGATTAACGTTCCAATAGTTTATTGGTTGAGTGGCTTTAAGTTTTTCGGGTAACTTCATCCTTTAAATTTTTTTTAATAATTATTGAATTTTTTTATTTTAAAAAATTTTATTTATATTTTTTAATATCAATTATAATAATATATACACAAACAATATATATGTAGTATTCAACAAGGTTCATGCAATTTTTAGTTATTTTTTATTTAAATGGCTTTTCAACGCTAATATAAACATGTTTAAAATTAAAAAAAATCATTTCTTCTACCGTCAATATAAATACAAATAATATTTATAATTTATTTATTTTTAATTTAGTTTCTATAGAAATCACATTAAAAAACCTACTTTTACGCCGCATTTAAAACTGGCACATAGTTTTGGGAGAGAGGAGGCAACGGATGGGAGTGGGAAGCCGATTCCGTATGCCGTATACCTAAGCTAAGTTTGATTCTTCAGCCAGGCATGTGAAGATTTGAACTACATGCTTTTCTAATAGATACCATTTAACATGGGATACTTGCCCTAATAAACCAGAAATATCATTTTCATTTTTTAAACACCATACAACATGAAATAAATAGATAGACGAACAATATATTTTATTAAGTTCAGATGGGCTTATTTTCATCAAACCGAATCAAATTCAATTTCAATTTTTTAGTTCAGTTATTTCAGTTTTCAGTTAAATATTCGGTTTTTAATTTTCAAAATTTGATTTTTCAGTGTTTCGTCCTGTTATTGAAAATAAAATTTGGTTAAAATTTTTTAATTTTCTAAATCTGCCTCACTCTTGTCTACTCTCTACTCTCCCGGCGACTCTCTCCAACTGGCCGGCCTCAGCCCCTCAACCAGACAATCAAATCAGAATCCGAACCAGCCACAGTCACCGGCTCGCTGTCGCGGTCCTCACTCCCTCAACCTCATCCACCGTCGAAGTTGAAGCAGAACCATATCCACAGACTCGTTGTTGCCGTGCTCACTCCCTCAGCCTCATCCTTCGTCGAAGTTGAAGCAGAACTACAGGTTCACAGCCACATACACACTCTCGGTCTCGATCGCTCCAATCTCGGCTCTCTCTCGACCACTCCGGTCTTTTGTCTTTGTATCTTTTAACCTGGTTGTTCGGAAAAGCCCAAACACTGAAATAAGAATCACCGTTTCCAAGTTTTGAATCAATCTTCTCTCGTATATCTCCCTGTGCTTGCCAAACAAAAGAGATGGGTAGAGCAAAAAAGGGCCCCAAGTTTGCGGTCATGAAGAAGCTCGTCACCGCCAAGGCTATCAAAAAGTGAGATACTTTTCCCTCCCCATGTGACTACTCCTTGGAGTTTCATAGGTATTTAGTATTTATGATTTTTTTTTTCTGGGTTTGAATTTTATGTTGTGTTGAATTTAGCTATAAAGAGGAGGTGTTGAACCCTAAGAAGAAGGACCTCAGCAAGGAAAAGCTGCCCAGAAATGTGTAAGCACTCATGCTAACTATTTTTTTGGATGTTAAACCTTATGAGACCCTTTTTTTTCTGACCTTTGTTTTAAATTTTATGATGAAGCCCTTATTATCCTTCGGCTCTGTTCTTTGCTCACAACACTGAATTGGGACCTCCTTACCGTGTTTTGGTGGACACCAACTTCATCAATTTCTCCATTCAGAACAAAGTGAGTGCGACTGTTTAATTTAATTTTTTTTTATCACGGCTATCATAATTATGGAGTTTAGCTTATGTTGACTTGATTATAGGCGTGAGGTTCTGAGGGAATGGTGTATTGTCTCACCTCTTATGTAAACTTTTATTTTGCTGTAGTTGGACTTGGAGAAGGGAATGATGGACTGTTTATATGCAAAATGTAAGTTTTGAGCAGGCTGCTATCTGTCTAGTGTTAATTAATTCATTTGCTGAATTTTTATGTGTGCCGGGAGAGTTCTGGGTTATAATCCCTTTTTTAGCCATTAAGTTGCTTTTATAGCCTTTTTTTTTTTGGGGGGGGGGGTTTAAAAGATACTATTGGTTGTTTCATTCCTGAATAACATCTTTTCTTGTTTCTATTCATACATTCATGATGTGAGCATTTTGGTATCCAGGTACTCCTTGTATCACAGATTGTGTGATGGCAGAACTTGAGAAGTTAGGCCAGAAATATCGTGTGGCTCTCAGGTGGATGTTTTTCCTTTTGCTCTGATTCATTCATATAAATTATTTGATTTTTGTATAATCTCATATCTTAGATGCAATTGTAAGATCAAAATTATTATTTGCATGCCGTGCATGTCCTGGCTTGTTGCATGTTTATAGTTTGGTATTTCGAGTTATTTGCTTGCGTTTTGGCTTTATTTCACTTTGCTGTTTGCAGTTTTGAAGTGTCATTTTGCTCACGTAAGGTTTATATCTTTGGTTTCCTGGGTACCTCATAACGATAAATGCATGAGTTGAATGTGACTGTGTTCTTAATCCCTTGAAAAAGTTACACCTGTGGTTGTGAAACAGACACTCACATCTTCTGGTACTAAAGGACAGCCACAAGGAACCAAATAACATTTTGAAGCCACAAAATGATAGCTTGTAAATCCACTGAGTTTCTCTAATTGTTTCTTCCTTATCATAGTTGTTTGCCATCGTCCTTTTTCATTGTTTAATTATTGACTGTTTTTATTATACAGGCAATCACACAGCTCCGTAGTGAAAATAAACCAGCTCTTCTGTTCTAGTTCACTTTTTGAGTGGCTGATTTATCAAATATTGCTCTATCTATGTTGCAGGATTGCAAAGGATCCTCGATTTGATAGGTTACCCTGTACTCACAAAGGGACATATGCTGATGATTGCATTGTTGAGAGAGTTACTGAGGTGTGGTTTATTGTGTAGTTTCTATTTAATTTTCTTTTCAGGAGCTCCTGGAGAAAACTCAGTCATTATAATTTTCTTTGTTTTTGCTGAAATTCTAACTGCATTCTGTTATCTAAAATAATCTTTAATTATTGAGTTGTGCAAAACCATCTGTATACGGCATTTATTTTTTGCATTAAGGTGAAAGATATTGAATAATTCTTTCTTATGTATTTTTAATCAGAGAAGTATTACAATATATAGAAGGAGTAGGGAATATTTCTAATTATTATGGCCTTGATTACTACCTAATTGTGGCATTGATTATTGTCTAATTATATCCCCTAAAATCCTCCTAGAATCTCGGAATAATAATAATAATTGATATGGTAAGATTTTATCTCAATCTGATTGTTACATGATCTTCTTAGGAAATTAGGTTAATTCTATTGATATTGGGCTTGTTGTCAGGCCCATATTCTCACACTCCTCAAGCTGGAGGATAGATGTTGATTCTTCCCAGTTTGCTTCTGAAGCCTTCGAATTTTTCTTGAGTGGGGGGGGGGGACTTAGTCATTACATCTGCAATTTGATCTCTTGATGGAATATAGGCCAGATCAATTCATTGTTATCCACTTTCTCTTTGATGAAATGCCGGTCTATCTCTACATGTTTTGTGCGGTCATGATGTACTGGATTAGTAGCCATTTTTATAGCAGAAATATTGTCACACCAGACCTTTATTGGAGCATCCTTATCTATTTGTAATTTCTTTAAAAGTCTAACCAGCCATATCCCTTCACAGATGCCTAGTGCCAAGGCCCTGAGTTCTGATTCAGCTGAACTTCAAGAGACTACAGGCTGTTTCTTGCTCCTCCACGTAACTAGGTTTGCCCATACATAAGAGCAATAACCGGTTCTAGAATGTCTGTCTCTCTTTGATCCTGCCCAATCAGCGTCAGTAAATAGTTCAACTCCCCTTGATTTGCCCTTTGCAAAGAACAATCCTTGTCCTGGAGTTCTCTTCAGGTATCTTAGGATTCTGTAGACTGCTGTCATGTGTTCTTTCTGTGGATTGTTGGAGAATTGACTTACCACACCAACAGAATAACATATGTCAGGCCTAGTGTGTGAGAAATAAATGAGTTTTCCTACTAACCTTTGATATCTTTCTTTATTTACTTCCTTGCCATCTGGTCTGATAGTCAGTTTCTGATTTAGCTCCATTGGTGTCTTAGCAGGACGAGCTCCTAACATACCTGTTTATTTTAGCAGATCTAATGTATATTGGTGTTGAGACAAACTTATCCTGGTGTGACTTCTTGCTACTTTCATACCTAGGAAGTACCTTAATGGGCTAAGATCTTTGATTTCAAACTTTTCTGCCAATTCTTTCTTTAGCCTTGTGATTTCCTCTTCATCGTTACCTGTCAACACTATATCATCAACATATACTATAAGGATGGTTATTTTTTCTCCATTTCGTTTGATGAATAGGGTGTCATCGGCTTGGCATTGTTTATAGTTTAGCCCTTTGATAGCTTGAGAGGATTTCTCAAACCATGCTCTGGAAGATTGTTTCAGGCCATTCAAGGATTTGTGTAACCTGCAAACTTTTCCCAGATTTTCAGATGTTCTCATTCCTAATGGTATTTCCATATAAACCTCTTCCTCTAAATCCCCGTTTAGAAAAGCATTTTTTACATCAAGTTGGTGAAGAGACCAGTCTAGATTTGGAGCAAGGGATAAGAGAACATTTATAGTGTTTAATTTAGCTACAAGAGCAAAGGTTTCTTGATAATCTATCTCATATGTTTGTGTGTAACCTCTAGCAACCAAGCGTGCCTTATATTTATTTATACTTTCATCAGAGTTATATTTTACTGTAAATACCCATTTGCTACTTACCACCGATTTACCTTTAGGGAGATTGGTTATTCTCCATGTTTCAGTTTTTAGAAGGGCTCTTAGTTCTTCTTCTACTGCTTCTTTCCAATGTGGATCCATCATTGCCTCGTAATTCTTGGGTATTTTCACACTGTCTATGTTTGCTACAAAACCTTTTAGGTTAGAAGAAATCTTATTGTAAGAGACATACTTACTAATTAGGTGATGAGTACAACTCCTCTTGCCCTTTCTTAGGGCTATAGGCCAGTGAAGCTCTTCAAGACTAGGATCTGGTGCAATCATGGCGCTGTATAGTTGTGGAACTAGTGTTGCCACTATCATGTTGCTGTTCTGATATAGTTTCAGTTGTAGAATTATCAGGAATATCATTTAGAGGTTCAAAGGGATTATTATTCTGAAAAATGGATCTGTTTGAAGTACTTTCAGTATAATGTGGCACTTGGTTGGGTCTGTTTTGGTCATTTTGAGGATCATGGGTTGAAGTTGTAGGGCTGTTTGTAGATTCTGTGAAGGTAGGAGAGTTAAGGGACATGTCCAGTAATAAAGATGAATCATTATTCTGATTTCTTTGTTGTTTGTCTGTTTCAGGATCCTTACTATCCCAAATTATCCATTCACACCCTTCCTTGCCCCTCTGAATGGGTAATTTTGGATAGTAGGGTTGTTTCTCAACAAACTTAACATTCTTAGTAATATAAATCTTGTTAGTGATTGGAGAAAAACATTTATATCCTTTCTGATTTGAAGAGAGATCAAGATAAATGCATTTTATTGCTCTAGGATCTAATTTCCCACCATGTTCATTGTAAACAAAAACAGTACACCCAAAAATCTTTGGAGGAAGTGAAGTTACCAAGGAGGAATTTGGAAAAACTTCAAGAAGCTTTTGAAGAGGTGTTTGAAAGTTTAGTATTTTTGAAGGCATCCTGTTTATTAAATGGGTGGCTGTTAGGACTGCATCACTCCAGAATTTATTGGGGACATTTGTCTCATCATCAAAGCTCTAGCAACCTCTAGAAGGTGTCTATGTTTTCTTTCAGAAACTCCATTTTGCTGTGGAGAGTGAACACACGAAGTTTGATGCATGATACCGTTTGTGGTCAAGAAATTTGTGAAGGAAGAATTTAAATATTCCTTTCCATGATCAGTTTGCAGTATTTTTATGGAAGTTTGAAACTGATTTTTGATAAAAATATAGAAATTTTGAAAAACAGAAAAAACCTCAGTTTTTTCTTTTAATAGAAAAACCCAAGTCAATCTTGTGTGGTCATCGATGAATGTGACAAACCAACGTGCTTTGGAGTTTGTTTCTATTAGAGTGGAAAGACTATATTATTCATACTCTCTTATTCTTATATGGTGGTTTTCGGTACATATATATAGGCTGAATGGAATCATACACATTAATGAGGATTAATGGGGAATAATGAAAATTACAATCATAATCTTTCCTAATCCAGGGAGCCTAAAATCAGGGATATGATTTAGCTGAAATTATGGGATTTCTAACACTCCCCCTCAAGCTGGAGAGTATATGTCAATCATTCCCAGCTTGCACCGAAATCCTTCAAACATAGCTCTGCCTAACGGTTTGGTCATTACATCTGCAATCTGATCTTCAGAACGTATGTAAGATAGGTTCATAATGCCTGCTTCAACCTTCTCTTTAATAAAGTGCCTGTCTATCTCAACATGTTTAGTTCGATCATGGTAAACAGGGTTTCTCGTCATCTCAATGCTGGCTGTGTTGTCACACCAGACCTGCATGGGGCCTTCGTATGGAATTCCCAATTCTTTCAGTAGCCTGATAACCCAAAGTCCTTCACATGTTCCGTCGTTCACTGCTCTTAGCTCTGCTTCTGCACTGCTCTTTGATACTACAGTTTGTTTCTTACTTCTCCATGTTACCAGATTTCCCCACACATATGTGCAGTATCCTGAAATTGACCTTCTAGTTTCCCTGTCTCTTGCATGGTCAGCATCTGTGTAGACTTCTAGGCTTCTGGCTGTGTTCTTCTTGAAGCAAATGCCTCTTCCTGGGTTGAGCTTCAGATAACTCAAGATTCTATATACAGCAGTCATGTGCTCTACCTGTGGTTGATGCATGAATTGACTTACTGTCCCAACTGCATAGCTGATATCTGGACGTGTGTGGGTTAGGTATATCAGCTTTCCCACAAGTCTTCTGTATCGTTCTGAGTCAACTGGGACACCATCCTTTTTTTATCTCTAGATGACACCCACGCGCCGTCGCCGACGACGGTTTCCGGCGACCTAATTCCAGAATCATGAATCCCTCTGATTTTCCTCCTCTTTTTGGTTCTATCCCTGGAAGTTCCATCAAAATGACGACCACTCCAACGGTACTCATGTCCGGTACCACTCAACACTCATCTTCCTCCTCAAACTCCTCTACTACCCACAATACTGTGATAGCACCAGAATACTCAGACACTCAGATTATGGCCATTAACCATCGGTTCAATGGCAGAAATTATCTCCAGTGGTCCCAAAGTGTCCTAAGGTATATCCGTGGCAAGCGAAAGGAGAAGTATATTAATGGGGCAGCACCTCAACCAGCCCCTAATGACCCAACTTTTGATACGTGGTTTGCTGAAAACAACCAAGTTATGACTTGGTTGTGTAACTCTATGACTGTGGAAATTAGTGAAGGTTATCTCCTAGCGAATACTGCGAAGGAAATCTGGGACGCTGCTCGACGGACGTACTCATCCCTTGATAATACCGCTGCATTAATTCATTTGAAACGCCAACTTCGAGATTTGCGACAAGGCAACTTGACCGTGACTGAGTATTACAATGCCCTGTTAAAACTCTGGCAACAACAGGACCTCTTTGAAGTGCACCCATGGAAAAACGTCGAAGATGCTCAATTGTATCGGAAGATCGTGGAAGAAGGAAGAATCTATGACTTCCTCCTCGGGCTTAATGACGGTTTTGAGGAGATAAGAGGCAGAATCATGGGACTGAAACCCCTACCTCACTTGTTTGATGTCGTCAATCATGTACAGTTTGAAGAAAGTAGAAAGCTGTTAAATCGAAGCAACCCAAACCAAAATGAAAGTTCAGCTCTTGCAACAAAAGGACCACAAGAGGAACGTAGACCCAACAAGTGGTGCAACTACTGCAAGAAGAAGGGCCATGTCAAAGAGGAGTGTTGGAAACTGCATGGTAAGCCAGCAACCAACAAACAAAGCCATCACACTGCCACTGAGCAGAAGACTACCGATGCTGATTCCTTAAGCCCCGAAGAACTACAGATGCTTCGCAGGATACTGGACAAACAAAACAAGTCTAACTCTGTACCCACTGTCAACCTGGTTCAATCAGGTAATTCCATTATAGCACTTAATACCGTATGCACTAGTGACAATACATGGATTGTGGATTCAGGGGCAACAGACCACATGACAGGCAATCGCACCTTATTTACCACTCTCAAATTGTGCCCTGAGAATCTTCGTGTCAAAGTTGCCAATGGCGTGTACACCAAAGTTGAAGGGATTGGCTCAGTTATACTATCTAAGTCTCTGAGAATCTACAATGTCCTCTTTGTGCCTGCCCTTACTTGCAATCTAATCTCTGTGAGTAAATTAACCAAAGGTCGTATATGTCGAGTAATCTTTGATGATGATTGTTGTATGTTTCAGGATTTAAACTCGGGGAAGACGATTGGGACTTCTAGAGAGTGGGATGGACTTTTCTACCTGGAGAGATCAACGTTACAGAATAAAGACACTGGAAATACATGTAAGGCACTGGCAAGCTCAAGTTCTCAAGAGAAAGATGTACTTTTATGGCATTGTCGCTCTGGCCATCCTAGTTTTGATTATATGAAACGTGTGTTTCCAAGTTTATTCAATAAAAATTCTGTTCCCTTTCATTGTGAAACCTGTCAATTCGCTAAACATACACGCTCCTCCTATCCAAAACAGTCCTACCGACCCACCACCCCATTCCAAATAGTCCATAGTGATATATGGGGCCCAGCACGAACAAAAACCCGGACTAATGAAAAATGGTTTGTTACTTTCATTGATGATCACACTAGAGTCACATGGGTATACTTGATGAAAGACAAATCAGAAGTAGCTCAAGTGTTCCAAAAGTTCCATAACTTCGTAAAAACCCAATTTCAAACCCCCATCAAAGTCCTCCGCAGTGATAATGGAAGGGAGTACCTAAGTACCACATTTAAAGAATTCCTTGATCAGCAAGGTATTCATCATCAAACATCCTGTCCTTATACACCTCAGCAAAATGGGGTAGCGGAACGTAAGAACCGTCACTTATTGGAGGTAACCAGAACGCTACTCATGGAACGCCATGTACCTACTTCCTTCTGGGGAGATGCGGTCTTGACTGCAGCTTACCTTATCAACCGAATGCCCTCCAAAATCCTCAATTATGCCACTCCTGTCCAAACACTCCTTACCACGTTCCCTAATTGCCCTCTCGTAAACCCATTACCTCAGAAAATATTCGGTTGTGTTGTCTTTGTCCATACCCATGATGGCAGCAAATTTGAGGCACGGTCCCGAAAGTGCATATTTCTCGGGTACTCCTCCACTCAGAAAGGCTATAGATGCTACTGTCCTACCTTAAAGAAACTGTTTGTCTCCAAAGATACTGTATTCTATGAGGAGGATGCATATTATCCCAAATTACCCATTCAGGGGGAGTACTCTGATATTGAATGGCTAATTTCACAAGAACCTTCACAAGAATCCGCTAATACCTTACATCCCATGGACACCTCACCACCAGTTCCTGATATCCTACCTACTTCACCTCCTGACACCACCAATGCCTCACCTTCCACACCTCCCAATACCAACCCCAATGAACTGGAAACACAAATCACAACTAGGACGGGTGAAGAAGGTGGATCAGAGGGCGATACCAGACAACAATCTCAGGAGACAGGAAGAAATGTCAATCCCACTCAAAGGAACAACCATGACTCCAACCCGAGAATAGATCCTGAGGAGATTGGATGGCCTATTGCACTTAGAAAAGGGGTAAGGTCCTGTACTCAACATCCGATTCAACGGTTTGTTTCATATGGTAACCTGTCTGCCAAGATGCAGAGCTTTGTTGTAAACAGTGCACAGATTAACATTCCAAACTCCTTCAACCAAGCCATGGCTGACCCAAAGTGGAAACAAGCGGCGGAAGAAGAGTTAAAAGCACTTGAGGAAAGTAAAACATGGGAAATTGTACCTTGCCCTTCAGGAAAGAAACCTGTAGGATGTAAGTGGATATTTACCCCAAAGTTCAATCCTGATGGCAGCATCAACAAGTATAAGGCTAGACTAGTTGCAAAAGGATATACTCAGACTTATGGAATCGATTACCAAGAGACCTTTGCTCCAGTAGCCAAGTTTAACACAATCCAAGTACTGTTGTCAATTGCAGCTAACTTGGACTGGTCATTGCATCAATTAGACATAAAGAATGCATTTCTAAATGGAGACTTGGAGGAAGAGGTCTATATGGAGGTTCCAGAAGGAATCCCTGCACCAAGTGGGTCAGTCTGCAAGCTTAATAAGTCACTGTATGGACTAAAGCAATCCCCACGGGCATGGTTCGGCCGTTTCAACAAAGCAATAAAGAAACTTGGGTATAGCCAAGGGCAAGCAGATGATACACTGTTTACCAAGCACGAGGGTGGACGAGTTACTATCCTGATAGTCTATGTTGATGACATAGTCATTACAGGAAATGATGAGAACTCTATTGCCCAACTAAAAAGGGACTTGTCACATGAATTCCAGGTCAAGGATCTCGGCCAAATGAGATACTTCCTGGGTATGGAAGTGGCAAGAACAAAACGGGGCATCAATGTATCACAACGGAAGTACACTTTAGACCTCCTGCATGAGACAGGAATGTTGGGAGCACAACCTGAAGGAACACCAATGGAAGAAGGGTGTCATCTAGAGATAAAAAAAGGATGGTGTCCCAGTTGACTCAGAACGATACAGAAGACTTGTGGGAAAGCTGATATACCTAACCCACACACGTCCAGATATCAGCTATGCAGTTGGGACAGTAAGTCAATTCATGCATCAACCACAGGTAGAGCACATGACTGCTGTATATAGAATCTTGAGTTATCTGAAGCTCAACCCAGGAAGAGGCATTTGCTTCAAGAAGAACACAGCCAGAAGCCTAGAAGTCTACACAGATGCTGACCATGCAAGAGACAGGGAAACTAGAAGGTCAATTTCAGGATACTGCACATATGTGTGGGGAAATCTGGTAACATGGAGAAGTAAGAAACAAACTGTAGTATCAAAGAGCAGTGCAGAAGCAGAGCTAAGAGCAGTGAACGACGGAACATGTGAAGGACTTTGGGTTATCAGGCTACTGAAAGAATTGGGAATTCCATACGAAGGCCCCATGCAGGTCTGGTGTGACAACACAGCCAGCATTGAGATGACGAGAAACCCTGTTTACCATGATCGAACTAAACATGTTGAGATAGACAGGCACTTTATTAAAGAGAAGGTTGAAGCAGGCATTATGAACCTATCTTACATACGTTCTGAAGATCAGATTGCAGATGTAATGACCAAACCGTTAGGCAGAGCTATGTTTGAAGGATTTCGGTGCAAGCTGGGAATGATTGACATATACTCTCCAGCTTGAGGGGGAGTGTTAGAAATCCCATAATTTCAGCTAAATCATATCCCTGATTTTAGGCTCCCTGGATTAGGAAAGATTATGATTGTAATTTTCATTATTCCCCATTAATCCTCATTAATGTGTATGATTCCATTCAGCCTATATATATGTACCGAAAACCACCATATAAGAATAAGAGAGTATGAATAATATAGTCTTTCCACTCTAATAGAAACAAACTCCAAAGCACGTTGGTTTGTCACATTCATCGATGACCACACAAGATTGACTTGGGTTTTTCTATTAAAAGAAAAAACTGAGGTTTTTTCTGTTTTTCAAAATTTCTATATTTTTATCAAAAATCAGTTTCAAACTTCCATAAAAATACTGCAAACTGATCATGGAAAGGAATATTTAAATTCTTCCTTCACAAATTTCTTGACCACAAACGGTATCATGCATCAAACTTCGTGTGTTCACTCTCCACAGCAAAATGGAGTTTCTGAAAGAAAACATAGACACCTTCTAGAGGTTGCTAGAGCTTTGATGATGAGACAAATGTCCCCAATAAATTCTGGAGTGATGCAGTCCTAACAGCCACCCATTTAATAAACAGGATGCCTTCAAAAATACTAAACTTTCAAACACCTCTTCAAAAGCTTCTTGAAGTTTTTCCAAATTCCTCCTTGGTAACTTCACTTCCTCCAAAGATTTTTGGGTGTACTGTTTTTGTTTACAATGAACATGGTGGGAAATTAGATCCTAGAGCAATAAAATGCATTTATCTTGATCTCTCTTCAAATCAGAAAGGATATAAATGTTTTTCTCCAATCACTAACAAGATTTATATTACTAAGAATGTTAAGTTTGTTGAGAAACAACCCTACTATCCAAAATTACCCATTCAGAGGGGCAAGGAAGGGTGTGAATGGATAATTTGGGATAGTAAGGATCCTGAAACAGACAAACAACAAAGAAATCAGAATAATGATTCATCTTTATTACTGGACATGTCCCTTAACTCTCCTACCTTCACAGAATCTACAAACAGCCCTACAACTTCAACCCATGATCCTCAAAATGACCAAAACAGACCCAACCAAGTGCCACATTATACTGAAAGTACTTCAAACAGATCCATTTTTCAGAATAATAATCCCTTTGAACCTCTAAATGATATTCCTGATAATTCTACAACTGAAACTATATCAGAACAGCAACATGATAGTGGCAACACTAGTTCCACAACTATACAGCGCCATGATTGCACCAGATCCTAGTCTTGAAGAGCTTCACTGGCCTATAGCCCTAAGAAAGGGCAAGAGGAGTTGTACTCATCACCTAATTAGTAAGTATGTCTCTTACAATAAGATTTCTTCTAACCTAAAAGGTTTTGTAGCAAACATAGACAGTGTGAAAATACCCAAGAATTACGAGGCAATGATGGATCCACATTGGAAAGAAGCAGTAGAAGAAGAACTAAGAGCCCTTCTAAAAACTGAAACATGGAGAATAACCAATCTCCCTAAAGGTAAATCGGTGGTAAGTAGCAAATGGGTATTTACAGTAAAATATAACTCTGATGAAAGTATAAATAAATATAAGGCACGCTTGGTTGCTAGAGGTTACACACAAACATATGAGATAGATTATCAAGAAACCTTTGCTCTTGTAGCTAAATTAAACACTATAAATGTTCTCTTATCCCTTGCTCCAAATCTAGACTGGTCTCTTCACCAACTTGATGTAAAAAATGCTTTTCTAAACGGGGATTTAGAGGAAGAGGTTTATATGGAAATACCATTAGGAATGAGAACATCTGAAAATCTGGGAAAAGTTTGCAGGTTACACAAATCCTTGAATGGCCTGAAACAATCTTCCAGAGCATGGTTTGAGAAATCCTCTCAAGCTATCAAAGGGCTAAACTATAAACAATGCCAAGCCGATGACACCCTATTCATCAAACGAAATGGAGAAAAAATAACCATCCTTATAGTATATGTTGATGATATAGTGTTGACAGGTAACGATGAAGAGGAAATCACAAGGCTAAAGAAAGAATTGGCAGAAAAGTTTGAAATCAAAGATCTTAGCCCATTAAGGTACTTCCTAGGTATGAAAGTAGCAAGAAGTCACACCAGGATAAGTTTGTCTCAACACCAATATACATTAGATCTGCTAAAATAAACAGGTATGTTAGGAGCTCGTCCTGCTAAGACACCAATGGAGCTAAATCAGAAACTGACTATCAGACCAGATGGCAAGGAAGTAAATAAAGAAAGATATCAAAGGTTAGTAGGAAAACTCATTTATTTCTCACACACTAGGCCTGACATATGTTATTCTGTTGGTGTGGTAAGTCAATTCTCCAACAATCCACAGAAAGAACACATGACAGCAGTCTACAGAATCCTAAGATACCTGAAGAGAACTCCAGGACAAGGATTGTTCTTTGCAAAGGGCAAATCAAGGGGAGTTGAACTATTTACTGACGCTGATTGGGCAGGATCAAAGAGAGACAGACATTCTAGAACCGGTTATTGCTCTTATGTATGGGCAAACCTAGTTACGTGGAGGAGCAAGAAACAGCCTGTAGTCTCTTGAAGTTCAGCTGAATCAGAACTCAGGGCCTTGGCACTAGGCATCTGTGAAGGGATATGGCTGGTTAGACTTTTAAAGAAATTACAAATAGATAAGGATGCTCCAATAAAGGTCTGGTGTGACAATATTTCTGCTATAAAAATGGCTACTAATCCAGTACATCATGACCGCACAAAACATGTAGAGATAGACCGGCATTTCATCAAAGAGAAAGTGGATAACAATGAATTGATCTGGCCTATATTCCATCAAGAGATCAAATTGCAGATGTAATGACTAAGTCCCCCCCCCCCACTCAAGAAAAATTCGAAGGCTTCAGAAGCAAACTGGGAAGAATCAACATCTATCCTCCAGCTTGAGGAGTGTGAGAATATGGGCCTGACAACAAGCCCAATATCAATAGAATTAACCTAATTTCCTAAGAAGATCATGTAACAATCAGATTGAGATAAAATCTTACCATATCAATTATTATTATTATTCCGAGATTCTAGGAGGATTTTAGGGGATATAATTAGACAATAATCAATGCCACAATTAGGTAGTAATCAAGGCCATAATAATTAGAAATATTCCCTACTCCTTCTATATATTGTAATACTTCTCTGATTAAAAATACATAAGAAAGAATTATTCAATATCTTTCACCTTAATGCAAAAAATAAATGCCGTATACAGATGGTTTTGCACAACTCAATAATTAAAGATTATTTTAGATAACAGAATGCAGTTAGAATTTCAGCAAAAACAAAGAAAATTATAATGACTGAGTTTTCTCCAGGAGCTCCTGAAAAGAAAATTAAATAGAAACTACACAATAAACCACACCTCAGTAACTCTCTCAACAATGCAATCATCAGCATATGTCCCTTTGTGAGTACAGGGTAACCTATCAAATCGAGGATCCTTTGCAATCCTGCAACATAGATAGAGCAATATTTGATAAATCAGCCACTCAAAAAGTGAACTAGAACAGAAGAGCTGGTTTATTTTCACTACGGAGCTGTGTGATTGCCTGTATAATAAAAACAGTCAATAATTAAACAATGAAAAAGGACGATGGCAAACAACTATGATAAGGAAGAAACAATTAGAGAAACTCAGTGGATTTACAAGCTATCATTTTGTGGCTTCAAAATGTTATTTGGTTCCTTGTGGCTGTCCTTTAGTACCAGAAGATGTGAGTGTCTGTTTCACAACCACAGGTGTAACTTTTTCAAGGGATTAAGAACACAGTCACATTCAACTCATGCATTTATCGTTATGAGGTACCCAGGAAACCAAAGATATAAACCTTACGTGAGCAAAATGACACTTCAAAACTGCAAACAGCAAAGTGAAATAAAGCCAAAACGCAAGCAAATAACTCGAAATACCAAACTATAAACATGCAACAAGCCAGGACATGCACGGCATGCAAATAATAATTTTGATCTTACAATTGCATCTAAGATATGAGATTATACAAAAATCAAATAATTTATATGAATGAATCAGAGCAAAAGGAAAAACATCCACCTGAGAGCCACACGATATTTCTGGCCTAACTTCTCAAGTTCTGCCATCACACAATCTGTGATACAAGGAGTACCTGGATACCAAAATGCTCACATCATGAATGTATGAATAGAAACAAGAAAAGATGTTATTCAGGAATGAAACAACCAATAGTATCTTTTAAACCCCCCCCCCCAAAAAAAAAAAGGCTATAAAAGCAACTTAATGGCTAAAAAAGGGATTATAACCCAGAACTCTCCCGGCACACATAAAAATTCAGCAAATGAATTAATTAACACTAGACAGATAGCAGCCTGCTCAAAACTTACATTTTGCATATAAACAGTCCATCATTCCCTTCTCCAAGTCCAACTACAGCAAAATAAAAGTTTACATAAGAGGTGAGACAATACACCATTCCCTCAGAACCTCACGCCTATAATCAAGTCAACATAAGCTAAACTCCATAATTATGATAGCCGTGATAAAAAAAAATTAAATTAAACAGTCGCACTCACTTTGTTCTGAATGGAGAAATTGATGAAGTTGGTGTCCACCAAAACACGGTAAGGAGGTCCCAATTCAGTGTTGTGAGCAAAGAACAGAGCCGAAGGATAATAAGGGCTTCATCATAAAATTTAAAACAAAGGTCAGAAAAAAAAGGGTCTCATAAGGTTTAACATCCAAAAAAATAGTTAGCATGAGTGCTTACACATTTCTGGGCAGCTTTTCCTTGCTGAGGTCCTTCTTCTTAGGGTTCAACACCTCCTCTTTATAGCTAAATTCAACACAACATAAAATTCAAACCCAGAAAAAAAAAATCATAAATACTAAATACCTATGAAACTCCAAGGAGTAGTCACATGGGGAGGGAAAAGTATCTCACTTTTTGATAGCCTTGGCGGTGACGAGCTTCTTCATGACCGCAAACTTGGGGCCCTTTTTTGCTCTACCCATCTCTTTTGTTTGGCAAGCACAGGGAGATATACGAGAGAAGATTGATTCAAAACTTGGAAACGGTGATTCTTATTTCAGTGTTTGGGCTTTTCCGAACAACCAGGTTAAAAGATACAAAGACAAAAGACCGGAGTGGTCGAGAGAGAGCCGAGATTGGAGCGATCGAGACCGAGAGTGTGTATGTGGCTGTGAACCTGTAGTTCTGCTTCAACTTCGACGAAGGATGAGGCTGAGGGAGTGAGCACGGCAACAACGAGTCTGTGGATATGGTTCTGCTTCAACTTCGACGGTGGATGAGGTTGAGGGAGTGAGGACCGCGACAGCGAGCCGGTGACTGTGGCTGGTTCGGATTCTGATTTGATTGTCTGGTTGAGGGGCTGAGGCCGGCCAGTTGGAGAGAGTCGCCGGGAGAGTAGAGAGTAGACAAGAGTGAGGCAGATTTAGAAAATTAAAAAATTTTAACCAAATTTTATTTTCAATAACAGGACGAAACACTGAAAAATCAAATTTTGAAAATTAAAAACCGAATATTTAACTGAAAACTGAAATAACTGAACTAAAAAATTGAAATTGAATTTGATTCGGTTTGATGAAAATAAGCCCATCTGAACTTAATAAAATATATTGTTCGTCTATCTATTTATTTCATGTTGTATGGTGTTTAAAAAATGAAAATGATATTTCTGGTTTATTAGGGCAAGTATCCCATGTTAAATGGTATCTATTAGAAAAGCATGTAGTTCAAATCTTCACATGCCTGGCTGAAGAATCAAACTTAGCTTAGGTATACGGCATACGGAATCGGCTTCCCACTCCCATCCGTTGCCTCCTCTCTCCCAAAACTATGTGCCAGTTTTAAATGCGGCGTAAAAGTAGGTTTTTTAATGTGATTTCTATAGAAACTAAATTAAAAATAAATAAATTATAAATATTATTTGTATTTATATTGACGGTAGAAGAAATGATTTTTTTTAATTTTAAACATGTTTATATTAGCGTTGAAAAGCCATTTAAATAAAAAATAACTAAAAATTGCATGAACCTTGTTGAATACTACATATATATTGTTTGTGTATATATTATTATAATTGATATTAAAAAATATAAATAAAATTTTTTAAAATAAAAAAATTCAATAATTATTAAAAAAAATTTAAAGGATGAAGTTACCCGAAAAACTTAAAGCCACTCAACCAATAAACTATTGGAACGTTAATCTAAATAACTGCCAAGTGCACTTTCGTAAAACAATTCAGTCCAAAAGTGATTAAAAGCTAAATTTAGTAATAAAGTCATATTGTGCTTTAATAAGAACATGCAACCTTACATCCAACGTGAAGAAGTTAATATGAAAAGCTCTAAAAATGAGCTTATCTAAAAAGCTCATTATTTTTAAAAAGCCCAGTATTTTTTAATGGATTTTCAAACACTCCTTACTCTTATTTAATGAGCTTTTGGCTACAAATGGGCTTTTTAATCTTATTAATAAGTTTACAAACAAGCTTTATGCCGTTGTGGGTGAATTTGAAAGGAGGTGAGTACTTTTAAAAAAACCTAAAATATTTTTTAATAGCATTTAGTATTTTAAATTTATTTTTAGTACACTCACAACCCTAAAATATTTTATCAATACCGTCTAGTATTTAGTATTCAAAACCTAAAAGTATTTTTCCATTAGCACTCATATCCAAAAATAATTTTCAGGCACCCTAAAGATATATTTCTAGTAGTACTCAATATCTATAGGCTATATGCTAATGGAAAAATGCTTTTGTATGCTGAGGTGGTAATGAAAAAAAAAATAATTCTGGGTACTGAGTGCTACTGAAAAAATATTTATGGGTGATGGATATTACTAAAAAAAACTCCAGGTAGTGGGTGCTAATGGAAAAATACTTTTAGATATTAGGTAATAATGGAATAATACTTTTGGGTGCTAGGTGCTAAATACTATGTGCTACTGAAAATATTTTAGAGTATTGAGTACCCTAAAAATTAATTTAGAATACTAGATGTTATTGAAAAAAAATATTTTAGAATATTGAATATTTAAAAAAAAAAAAAAAAAAGAGGTGCTCACCACCTCTCAAATTCACCCAAAAAGGCATAGTTTTGAGGAAAAAGAGAGATGCCCGGTCCTAGGTATACTCCAAAAGCTAATTAGTAATTACTCGTTTAAGTCCTTTTTACAAGTAATGAATAATTAAATTTAAAAAATATATATGATTAAAATTTGTTAAATACAAAAACATGTTTATAGTGTGTATGATAATAAATATTAGAAATAAAATATAAATAAAAACTAACTACATATAATAAAATTTAATAAGGTCACTTTATTTGGCGCTTTTTAGAGAACTATCAACTAAAAACAGCGACTTCAAGTTGTAGCTGCATATTGGATGGTTAACCGTCAAATGAGGCTTCAATTACCATCAAACAAGCTCATTTTGTAGTAGTGCCTAACGGGATTGTAGTTCATTGATCATGGTGAGAAAATCTCTTGAAAACTCTAAGGACATAGGTTAGAGACCGAACTCCGATAAGTTGATTGTGTTCATCTCTCTTATCTCTATACTTTCAGTTAACGATATATATCACCTTCTAGATGTATGAAATGCATTACACTACATGTCTCAAAGGTAATTTGCATGTTATAATTAAAGTATGTATAATATTAGATTAACTAAATTAATTGGATTCATGATGAATAGTCAAGATTCTTTGAATAACGTAAAACTTATCTTTTTGAAATTCTCGTAAACATAAAAATAGTAATCATAAAGTAATTATCAAATATGGGTAGAAATAGGTCAGGTGGCCTGACCTGTCAGGCTAAAAGGCCAGGCTCAGGCCGGCCTTAGCCTGTAAAGTATTTTAAAAAAAATCTCACACACCTCACATCTTAACCATAAATCTCATAATTCCTATTACCAAATCTCATCTCAAGTGGATCACTAATTTATGTATTTGGATCATTAATTTATGTAATTGGCCTGTTTTCAGCCTATTTGAAATATGCTTGTTTTCAGCATATTTGAAGCAGGCGTGTTGTGAAGCATGTGGCCTGTTAGCCTGTTTTTTTTTATCTTTTTTTAATTACAGGCCACAGGGCAAGCCTGTATGCAGGACAGGCTCAAGCCGAAAAAGATGCATGTTACAGACCACAGGCCAGGCTCAGGCCATCCAGTGCGTTAACAAGCCAGGCCTGTTAAGGCACAAGCCTGGCTTGGCCTAACCTATTTCTGCCCCTACCAAAGTTTATCGCATGACTGTGAATAATAGGGTAAAATAAATTCTAATACGAAACACTGTGGTACTTATCAAGATCAAAAACATTATCCAAATCTATTTTTATCTATATAAGGCACACTAGCTAGGTTGAGACAAGATATACTCAAGACCTCAAAACACAGAATCAACATATTGAGAAACAATGCAATGTGAAGCACAAGGTTATCTGACATGCTTTCAAACTTGTGTATCAATCTGCCGCTCACAACAAAATCTCTTTGCGTCAGTTTTATGCAGTGGGAATTGCGGCCTGTCATGTATAATTTCTGACCATAGAATCACGACTCGAACCCAATACTATTGTTCTGTGGGTTGTGCTCATTCTTCTTGTAGTCACTTGATGAACACCGAATATCAGCATGAACGAGGTTATTCCTTCTTTTCCTTATGAGAAAGATAATATTTTGGTTATGTAGTTTTGACTTAGTTATAACTTAATCGTTATATTTTTACTTGGTGTAATTTAACCTCTATAATTTTGGCTCAGTTATAATTCAATTCCCAAAATTTAATTTCATGCAATTCAGTTCCTATAGTTTTTGTCATTTTATTAATTTAGTTCCTATATTTTTTAAAAATAAAATCATATATATAATAAAGGTCATGGACTAAATTATAAAATTGTTAAAACTAAAGGGACTGAGTTGTAGTGAGTCAAAGTTTAGAAGCTGAGTTACAACAGAATCAAAACTATAGAAATGAGTTACCTCAAGTCAAAGTATATATGTGAATTATAACTGAGTCAAAACTATAACAACCAAAAGATTAAAATTGTCTCTTCTCTTGTTTCCACACTAGATCCTGTCCATTATCCATTTCAATTTCTAATTTGATGTGTTTTAGGATATAAGATTGACTTAATTACAGATATCCTTTCCTCAGAATTGATATTGTTATATGCTGCAAATTTTGTTTTGCAGATGCACACAAAGTGAATAGTTGTGTGGATGGATGCGTTAAGAATTAGGACTATAAAATTAAAACTACTACTATTGTATTGGGATTACTCAATGAACAATAAATATAATGTTATGTAGTCTAATAGCTTGTTTGGTATAAGCATAAGCCCGATTAACATAAATCGAGATAAAATTCTTCCACATATTTATTTCATAGATCGTAAAAGTTACCTCGTATACCGTAAAAGCTACCTCATATTCTGTAAATCACGATTGAAAAGTATTTATGGAAGCTATCTAAACATACCATAAAATAAGAATAACTCAATGTATTGGGATGTGTTTTGTTAATAAATGTATTAAGTGATTCCAATACTCTTTTGTATGTTTTCTTAGTTAATACAAGTTTGGGTTTCTTAAATTATTAATTTTGACTGTTACGCTCTACATATACACACACCCCTTAATTTTTAATTTAAATCGTAACAAAATAATAAAATACCCCTCCAAACTTATATGTTGACCCTAGTTTGTAATATAATTTGTACCACAAACTATATTATACATTTAAGATTATTCATGTAGTTTTTTTTTTAAATTGAATAATAGTGAATACATTAATTCTTAAACCGAAGACTCTTAATTTTTCAGTTTAAATTCTTGTGACATAAATATATATTGACACACACATACGCGTGAACATATGTAAAACTAATAATAGGAAATCCAGCCCAACAATATTGCCCACACTTTGTGATAAGAATTGTGTAGAAATTGAGTACAATGATTAACATTTTTATGCAAATATATAAGGTTAAGGGCGTTAAATGTCCCAAAAAATTTTATTTATGGGTATTGTGCATTTGGAAGTTTTTGAGAGTACAAATGTACCCTGAAAGTTTAAAAAATGAGCAATTTTGTTCCTCAGTTAACTAGTTCTAATAGTCAATGTTTGTTGACGAAATGTGCAAAAGTAACATACCTATGTGACATTCACCTCACCCCTTTTTTTTTTTTTTGTCTATGTCAATGGTCAAATTTTTTAGTAGGATTTTTTAAAAAAAAAAAAACTCAGATCCTCTCTTGTAATGTCTCCAATCCTTAATACAAGACTCATTTGAGTTATTTGATGAGATTAAATAAATTACTTATAATTATATATTAGTTTATAAATCAAACAAATTAGTTTAAAAATGATAAATATAAATACATTAAAGTAATTTATCTTATTTTCAAACATCTAAGTTTTGCCATTAGTACGTCATCTATTACTCGGGGACTAGTAAATTTAATGCTTCCTCAATTTTGTGATCTACGTTGCTTCCTAATTTTGTTTAGCATTGTTCAAGTAAAAGACTTATAAACTTTTACATTTTCACGAATCTAATAAATGAAAAAATTACGGTAAGGAAGAAGAGGGGGAGATACACAAGTAGGATGCCATCAAAAACAGTGAAATACTCGGAGATGGTTTGGGGGGGGGGGGGAGATTTTTCTTTTTTTCTTTTTTCTTTTTTAGGGTACTTAAGGAATTTCACATTTTAATAACATATACTTTTTAAAAAAAATTATTAGTTCTAGCAGTTGATTAATTTGGGAGGCTAAGTAATCTAAATAAATTACTTTAATATATTATATATTTTTTCTAAACTAATTTGCTTGACTTACAAACTAATATTTAACTAAGTAATTTATTTAGCTTTTTTAATCTATCCAAATAACTCAACTGAGTATTATATCAATTACTAGAGACATGGTAAAAGAGAATCTAAGTTTTTCTTTAAAAAAATCCTACAAAAAAAATCTGACAATTGATGTGGACAAAAAAAGGTGAGGT
Source organism: Albizia julibrissin (assembly GCA_037074505.1). Taxonomy (NCBI): domain Eukaryota; kingdom Viridiplantae; phylum Streptophyta; class Magnoliopsida; order Fabales; family Fabaceae; genus Albizia; species Albizia julibrissin. The sequence continues at coordinate 29,914,080 of CM073480.1, read as the reverse complement.
AGATGCCACATAGGTATGTCACCTTTGCATATTTGGTTAATAAAACATTGACCATTTGTGTTGTATAACAGTGGGGCCAAATTGCCCCGTTTTTTAAACTTTGAGGGCACATTTACCCCTCAAAAATTTATAGGTGCCCAATATCCATATAGGAAAACTTTCGAGGCATTTAAGACCCTTAACCCAAAAATATACATTCATATTCCTTTATGTCCATCTAGTTAGCACTATCAAATCATTTTTAACCACTTTTAAGATATTATATATAAATAGTTCTCACTACTATATATTCGTACATATATAACGCGTAATAAATAATGCTTACAGTGAATAAACGTCATGTATGTTGGAGCGGAAGTCGCACACGAATATATAATACTAAAAATTAACGATTAATTATACAAATCCTCATGTATTTCGAGGTAAGCACAAAAATAACAGTCGTATATATTTAATAACTATCATTTATTTAGTGACAAATATGACGGTTTTTACACAAAAACCATATATGTAACACTTCCGAACAATTCGTCTTTCAACCTAATATCAGCAAAAACAAATAGCAATTAATCGTAAAGTATAAATGAGAAATATTACATTTCTCAAGAAATAACTGTCAGGTAACACTTTCAAACAATCTATCTTTCTCAACTACCCTCTCCCCAACTATTCTTATTTAAAGTACCCTTTCATAAGTTTCTAAATAAATTCACCTATTTTAATTTTTTTTTGTAATATGGTGGTTGATACATGCAATCACGCACACATTAAAATTTTAAAAAAATGTCAACACATCGCTTATTAGAATACCACTTTAAATTCCTAACGGTTATTAAAAAAAACTGTCATCATTTATAAATATAATTATCTATAAAACTAAAGCATGCTCGACTCGATAATCCATGAAATCCTCTCCATATAAACATCCAAAAAGTAAACTCCACTTCCATTTCAACTTCTCATAGCTAATTGCAAGCTTTTGTTCTTCTTCACCAGAATCATGGATAAACGCAAGAGAACTTTTGCTTCATCATCTAGAAACAAACTAAAATATGAACTCCCTCCACCAACAAGCCTTGAAGGGCTCATCCACGTGATCTAAGAGTTCCATCTTATGGTCAAGGTTTACCTGCAAAAGCAAGGATTCATGGACCGATGCTTGAAACAACTTACCTCTCTCGTTCTCTGTATGAATGAGAAGGTGGACAAGTTACTAGAGAAAAAATAATTCGATCATCATATTCTTAAAAAATCTGCATAACTTTTTATTTTTGGTTTGTTTATTTTCATTGCATTTTTTGTTTGTTTATTTTGTTTGTAAGATGGTGGTTGCATAGTCAACCACCAAAATAAAAAAAAATGTCAAATGCATAATGATTATTACGAAACCCACATCACTTATTAGAATACCATACAAATTCATAATGGTTATAATTAGAAATTGTCATATATTGTCTCAATAGAATGACAGTTCTTATGTAACATCCTAAGTTTTTAATCATAAGACTTAGGTAATATTATGAAGGAAATATTCAATAGTAAATAATAAGTAAATAAGTTATAAAATAAAAGGGGAATAGAAAGTCCCACGTCGACTAAATAAGGAGAGAAGGGAGACCTCGGAGCCTATATATATGAGTGGTGAGGTTAGATTTAAGGTGCAACAATTCTATTTTCGTATATACAAGAGGCAACCTCGGTAAAATGTTATTTCCTCCTTTTTTGACCGTTGGATTGTGATGAAATTTGGTCATCCCATCCAAGACATTCAACTCATCATGTTTAACAGTTGGATTAGCTATCGGCAATTCCGCTTAAGCGTTACAAAGCAAGAAACACGATCAACATTCTGGGACGTGGAAAATAAGCCCTAAAAGAAAGAATAGATGTTTACAACTTTGTCCACTGTTGGATTGTCATGGAATTTTGTGAGAAGGTTTAGGACATCCCTTTCAAAAATTTCAACAGTGGGTTTGATGATTGGATGCCTAAGGTAAGAGAAATTTATCATGCTCTGAATCTGCTATTCGAAAAATAGAAATCTATCGTAGATTAGGGACTTTTCTAGAAAACGAGCTTCTAAAGGTTAGAACCTTAAATTGAGATCATAGAAATATTAGATAAGGCTATTATAACACTCCAATGATCTCAATTCTCATATCTCATATAGTTCTAACATAATATTTCCTACTCATAGGAAATTCTGAGAAAATGAATGGAGGTAAAATTATGAAATATCTAGTGTTGCTAAATAATTTTGTTTTAATTCTGTAGTTGAGTTCAAACTTTATGATAAGGACTTTCCTCGGTTGCAACTTATAGAATATCAGGTAACGTGATCCTATCTATCTTAATTATCGATGTTGCTCATGGGTTTTTTTGAAAACTCCACAAACCTAAATTGAGTAGATCTAGCATGAACCCTACAATTTGAAGACTAAAACTGTCTTGTGGAACCCTTGTATAAACCCTATGACCAGATAGATTGGTATGTGTGATAATTAGAAACAACCATAAGCCTGTATGAGTGAACTGAGCTGAATTTTATATGGTTGTGACTCATACATTATTTCGGCAAATAACACTTGTGTCGAAACAAGTTTGATGTTGGCTTTCCCCGGTGAGGGAAACAATCGCCAAGTTGAATGGCCCAATAAGAGCAATATGTGATTTCCATGTTATGATGATCATGGTACTGTTGTATGATTTATTCGTATACATTTAATGTACAAGCATGTGCTCTTTGAATATATTGTGAAAGTATACGTGGTACATACATCTGATGAGAGTTGGGTTTATGACATTGATTGACATGCATGGGCATGAGAACATATGGAAACCCTTTGAGAATAATGTGATATAAATAGCGGAGTTAGTGATTGGGTTGTGACTTGCAAAAACTAAATACCACATGGAAGACCACTAGTTGATTATTGTGCACCACTAGCTGGCATATATTTTACAGGGTAGTATTTCTTGATATGACACTGTAGGGGCTTCTGGAAAGCATTCTCAAGGCCTGGACAGTATTCTGGAGGGCAGTGACCCTATTGGAGGAACCTATGGTCACTTATGTGCTCTGTAGTACTTTGGCCGACCTACATCACATTTGTGGAGAGCTCGTGAGAATAACCAATAACATGAAATATACTTAGCCCATAGGTTCATTCAGAGGAAATAAGGAGGGTTAGAGGTTAATAAAAGTTAAAGAGTAATCATTGCATTATGACATTGTGTGATATGGTATGTTGTGTTATGAATAAATGTCCTTTAAGGCATATGAATCGATACTATTATGCTCTTGCTTATTATTTCTACTTGCTCTCCTACTTATTATATTTGTTTAACATGTCTGTATATTAGTCCCACTTGGCATTCCACGGGTGGTGCCAATAGTAAGGTAGGATTGACTGTGTTACTGAGACAATAGTCTTATCTCATTACTTCTCACACTTTTCATGTGAGAGCTCGAGAGGCAACGTGACTGGGAAGGCACCTGAGGCCTTAGGCTATAGCTGTTAGTAGCCGAATATACTTGTTTGTTTCCATTTATTGCCACAGTTAGGATCTGCAATTTAAATTCATGATTATGTTGAACTCTAAGTAGTCCTTTATTTGGATTATGGTAGTAGACAGCCTGAGACCTAGGGTTTTAATAGAAATGCATTATTATAAATTTTAAATTATTATGTGATGGATGTTAGACCTACAATTGTTATATTTGGCTGTGTGAGATTTGTAGGCTAGGGGCCCGGAGAACTCATGGATTTTAATATTTGTTATAAGGGTATAGTAATTATGCCCAATGTATGACAATAAATGAATTTTTTTAAAATTCACTCTAATAGTAGGGAATATGATATAGGGTATTACATCTTTCAATAAAACTATCATGAAATAGAAAAAAGATTGTCTTCAACTTTATATCAATGGCAACAAAAACATAACAGTTTTTGTTTAATAGTCGTCAACTAAACATTCAAAACCTTTCCCTTTTCCCTTCCTCATACTAATGATTATATTGTGTTCTTTTTCATTCTCCGATACCCTTTTATTACCTACCACTGCACGTGACTGCTAGTCTTTAACTTCCAACATGTGCAATGATTGTTCAAACCCATTACTTCCAATCTATTTAAGCCACCCATTTCCTTATGTTTTTTGTACTATTTCTTCATTGTCCTCCTTTGTTCTCTCAATCACCAAGATGAAATGTCATGTTATAGACTTGCTTGAAAATCCTCAGCGTCATCCTCCTCCTTTACCTCGTTTTCCTCCACAACCTCTACCTCCTCCTTCTCCTCTTGCTCCCTCTCCCTAACCTCTGCCTCCACCTCCTCTTCCGCCTCTGACTCCACATCTTTAAGTGAAGGCAATGATATGGCATACAGAATGCATTGTGTAACATCCTGATTTTTTTATTGGATATAAATATAATTAGAAAATAACTATTTATAATAATAAAAATAATAAATTCATTAGGTAATGTTTGGAGATAAAAAGAAAATAAGAATCTAGTTAAAATATGTAAAAATAATAATAATAATAATAATAATAATGTAATATATATATATATATATATATATATATATATATATATATATATATATATATATATATATATATATAAAGGATGTACTGTAACGGCACAGCCATATTAGAAGACAAGGGGGTAGCGGTGCCAACCCCCTTAACTAAAAAAAACTATAATTGGCGCCAATTGCACTAGAGGGGATATTATAAATACCATATCCCATAAACACTTCGTGTTGCGAAGTGTTGAGACGAGAGGTGGAGGGTGAGGGTTCTGATAGGAATATTTTTTATATTTTGGGGATCAATAAAGTACATAAATTCTCTTTTAATCACAAAAATTTCTTCATAAAAAATGTTCTAAATAATTTTCTCTTTCTTATGATAGTAATTTTGTGTCGATTAGAGAAAATTTTAAGATTTAAATTTTGGGGGAAATTGAGTTTTGTCAATATAAGACTATAAAAATGTAGAGGATGATTTATAATTAATTTTAATCGGTTTACTTTTGTTATTTAGTTGGTATAAGATTTTATAATGAATTTTTATATATAACCAATCTATAAATAATTCTATATTAAACTTTTTAATCAATTAAATTTAGATTAAATAATTTATTTAGGTTATTGGAGGTATTATTGTAATTCTAATCGGTTAAGTTTTGTAAATTTTGTGTTATATTAAATTATAAATTATAATTTGATATCAGAAATTTAAGTTTAATGTGATTTTAATTAAGTGGAGGTTTTAATATTATTTAATAATTAGGTTATTCTCATGTGAGTTAAAAAAGAGATTTAATTAATTTAGGATGTTGATGTTGATAGTTTTATGATCCTTGAGGTTAAGATAGTTAGAGATTTATTATTGTTAAAGATTTTAGTGAGTGAAATAGAGTTAAGAATTTTAGAAATTTTTATTTGAGGGATGGATAATTTATTACCATTATTCTATAAAGATTAAAGTAAGCTAATTATGGGAATTATTTTAGTTAGAGATTATTATTAATTTTATTAACATGTAAATATATATTTATTGTAGAGTGAATTTGGCTTGTTGAATTTGAATTCTCAAGTTTAGTTGTCAAGAACTCGAGGTAACCACTTTTCAATTTATATTGTATGCTTGTTGAGGTGATTATAAGCATATGTTGGTAATTTTAATTGCTATAAATATGTTATAGTATATATGAAAATTTTACAATCATGGTATAAATTATGTTTTTAACAAACTTGTTAGTTAAGCGGGCCTAAATGGTTTTGAATGATTGATGATGTATAGTATTGAATAAGAAATATATGAGAATAAAATTATTGATAATTGTGATGTTGAGGTGTTGAATGTGGTGAGTTGTGATTGGAGGTGGTTTGATTCTTTTATACCATGTGGTATAGCCACTACTGAGTGCACAGTGGATGACTTTGGCATTTTCAGGGCCCTTGGTATTACCTTTTTTCCTTTGGCCAGGATAAGGGTCAACTCAAGGGACATGTGACAAATTTCCATGTTCGACGGAAAGGGAACCCATAGTCTGATATGAGTTATGTAGCCTTTAGCCAGGCAACACCTCATTATTGAAGAGCTTGGTGCAGTCTTGTCAAAGAGACAGAGCCTATTATATGTTGTAGCCCATGAGTTTTGTCAGCAGTTAAGAAGGTTATAAGGATGGTTGAGGGAGTTTTATGCATATCAAATTGTTTTCTTGAAATATTAACGTTTTTGGAAGATTATAGTTTATAGTATTTATATTTTATCTGTTTAACTATCTTATAATCATTCCCTGCATACTTGTTAAAAATAGAAGTGGTTGCTGGGTCTATATGACTCATCCTGTCAATTTATTATTTTTTAGGTGGAAGTCCAAACGGTGGTATCGAGGGGGAAGCGCACGAGGCTTGATTTGATATCAATTTGTATGTCTCGTTTAGTTTTATGAGTATAATGTATGTTGCCAAACTTAAGGGCTTTTTTGGGCAGTCATGGCATATATTAAATATTTCATTGCATATTTGAATATGTACTGTGGATGGAGCACTTTGATATGTTGTTTATGTAATATTACTTAATGTTTTGATGAAACGATGAATTTTAAGGTGATTTAAGTAGGTTGTTACACATTGATCATGTTATGAGGAGGCTGATTGGATATTTGTCCAATATGAACAAAAAGGCCAATCTCATTATTGATGAATATGGGATTAGCCACTATGATCTTAACATACTCCCAGATGATTCAAGCCACTCCTCTTAAAACAAGTAGCGTGATGATCTGTGGTATGTCGCTAATTTTTGGAACTTTGATTTTCTTCAAATTGAAGGAAATGGAAGGACACTAAAGTTCTAAAATTAGTAGCAAACCTCATATCATCTATTAGGCAACTAGTCACAAGAGGATCATTTTTTTAGGACGAATGTGTAAAAATACCTATCTACATATCTCGCATGTGTATTTGGCACCATATACAATCCTTAGTGTAAAAATACCTATGATCATTATAAAAAAAAGTGACAAAAATGCTAGCTCCGTTAAAAGAGGCAAACCTTTGTTAATTTCTGATTTTGTAGGCCCCACTTTCATAATTTTTAAATAATTATTTAAAAAACTCACCCCTCTTTGTTCCTGCACCCCTCTCCCTCTTACCCTCATCTCTTCTCCCTCTAAACTAGAGCCCGACCTTCATACTAGTAATGGCTCTCTCTGGCCACCCACATTGTCACCTTCACATCTTCAACGAAGCTTCCTTCCACCCATAACTAAACCAGAGAGTCATTACCGATGTAAAGGTGGGGCTCCGGTTTGGAGGTGGAGAGAGAGGAGGGTGAGAGGGAGAGAGGTGCCATAAGAGAAAGAAGGTAGGATTTTTTAAAATAATTATTTAAAAATTAAGTGGGGTCCACAAACCATAAATTAACAAAAGTTTGCCTCTTTTAAGGGAGCTGTCATTTTTGTCCCCCTTTTTTTTAATGATCATAGATATTTTTGCACCCAAGAATTATGTATGATGCCGGACACACATGTGGGATATGTAGATATGTATTTTTGCACCTTCACCCTTATTTTTATAAAATGTAATGATAAAGTAGCCCGAAATTGTTTTAAAAAATATAACATATCTCACGGTTATTAATAAAGAATCGTGATCAATGTAATTAAATAAATAACAGTTCTTATAATAAAACCATTAACTATAGGTTTTTCAAAAAATAACATACCTCACATTTATTATGAATGAATCGTTATGTAAAGTCTTAGCATGATTACCTAAAAAACCTATTATTCCTCTTATATTTAAACATATGAAATAGAATACACTTGACACTTAGTTTAGTTGAACGAAACGCACCAACATCATAACCCTATTACTCTTGTTGTCTTTTCCAACAGTCGAGAGTAATTTTTAGTCAAACCACACCATCAAAAGCCTTCATCTGACTTCTTAGTGATAGTCGTGCTAGTGAATACACTTAGACATCTATTTTAGTGACTGTCATGCGAGTTGCTTTCGCTTGCCTAACATGTGTTTTTGTTCATGAGACCTAGCTATGTCGCATTCCTTTAGTACTTTGTTCTCTTTATTTGTAAGTATGATTTCCCTAATCCATTTCCATTATCCATTATGCATTTGCTTCGTGCTTCATAGCTAGGTTTTGACATTAGTCATGCTCTTTTTTTTTGGAAAAACCCTCTGATTAAAGGTTCCTCTCCTGTTACTTGTAGTATTAAATCAAGCTGATTAAGATGCCTTTGTGAAGTCACGACGTGATAAAGCATTCAAAGTGAAGTTAAATTGCTTCTGTAGAGTTGTGTTTTTTTGGAAAACTCGTTGCTCTGATCGAAGGTTTTTTTATTGTTATAGGAAGTTATCAACCCATTGCTTTATTCGAAGGTATTCATATCTTCAAAAGTTACTTCCAAAAGATCAATAGGGATATTTGTACCAAGAGTCATACATGAACAAGTGAATACCAGAAGGCTACTACTCTATTGATCTTTTTAGAAGTAACTTCTGAAGATATAGATCCCTAAGCAAATACTTCTCCTTTTTTTTATATTGACCAAGTGGCACCAAGTTAAAGCTCTGAAATTCGACAATATGAGATCAATCTTAGACTCTTTTATGTGAGAGTTTCTGAGCTACCTAATCTCGTCTCTATCTAATAGAGTAATACTTTCCACATAGAGTATCGTTGCAATTTGGGACAGATCAATGTTTTCTAGGCTTTGTGGCTAGAATCAATCGTGCTCCTAACCTATATATCTAATAATGTAAGTGTTCATCTATACCTTATGTATCTTTAGCAATTAAGCCAAGAAAGCAAAGACAGATGGGAAAAAACAAATATCCCTACAGGAACTCAAGGGCACCCCTTGCCTCCTTTCCTGTAGGGATATTTGTTTTTTTTCATAGGCCTTTTTTTTAGGCTTAATTTCTATAAAGAAACACAATTATAGGTCAACAGTTGCATTGTCACATATATACATTAACAGTTGTGGTTGATTCTTTCCATAAAGCTTGAAATGTCTTGATCCATCATAAATTACGTGGCAACTAGTTGTTGGAGGTACTATTCCATTATATACAGATGAGTCCAACTAGCTTAGAAACTCCCACTTAAAGAGTCTTGCATCCAAACATAATGGTTATTATATAAAAACCATCATTTATTTAAAAAGTTAATAGTTCTTATTTACAAATCGTTATTTATGTTACTAAATAAATTGTTAGTTCAAGCCTTTCACCCAAGAAGGGGTGAATTGAGTGATATTAAAAATTGTAAACTCAAATACAAACTTAAGAAGAGAATAGAGTTAGAGGGATATCACTGAAGTTCGACATAAGAGATTTATACTGGTTTGGTCTAATCCATTGGACATACATCCAATCTTCAGAAGCCTTTTTGAGAGTTTCACTATCGTCCCAAGATTCACCAGGCTCTTGGTACCTTAGTATAAGCAAGTTCCTTAATAAGAAACACTCGCTCCTCCTTACACTTTGCAATCAATGCCTACTCTCAAGGTCCTACTACCTTGAGTAACTTTAACCATAATAAATGATTCAGTTAAAACTCTCTCACTAAGAGTATATAGATAATCATTGAAGTACATAATCACACTGAAATAAAGCTCAAGACTTAGCAATAAATGTAATAGTGAATGCTTTTTCAGAGAGTTGGTGCTTCATCTTTAATGCTCTTCTATTTATAGTGAGATGAGAGTTGATGACCATTGTTTGTTTGAATATAGCCGTTGTGTGTGTAAGGCATTCCTTTCGTCTTTTGAATTAGTTGTTGGAGACAAAGAGGATTTCGATTGGTTGAGGTTCGGAGCATTAAATGAGTTTGATACAATAGTACTTTTTGCTAATCTTGTGTTAATTCTTCATTAAGCACCTAAAACATGTTCAAATAATGACTTATACATATTAGAATCAGTTAGGAGTGAAAGGAACAAATGTAGAAGTGATATGAATGAGTATATAGATTTTCAAGACGATATTCTATTTGAGTGACTACATCATTCGATTGGTCACTCGAGTGATCTTCACCTTGTTCAAAAAGTTAGCTTTGAAAACATAACTGATCACTCCTTGGCCCATTATGGTGATGTGAAAGTGATGATCATAAATAGGGTTATTCGAGTGGTCAATCGAGTAATTATGTTTAATCTTAGTTTAGAGGGAAAACATATCACCAGCTCACTCACTATAGTGCAGTGAAGTGATGCACTTTTTCAAGTCACTTGAGTGATATTTTTGTAAAACATTTTTCAAATATATTGAATACTGCCTAAGTCACTATGGTGCTGTGCAAGTGATACACAATTGTCAAGGTCACTCAAGTGATCTTTTCAAACATATTTTTCTAAAAGACTTGATTGATCACTTGATAAAACATTGTGGTGCATTGAAAGTGATGAACATTTAGATACATCACTCGAATGGTCACTCGAGTGATCATCTTGAAGTTATTTTTCAGAAATACTGATCACCGGATAGGTCACTGTGGTCAAGTGTAAGTGATGTGAATTTGAATACATCATTCGAGTAATCACTCAAGTAATCAACTTTGAAAATACTTAGAAGAATTATAAGCATTGGCTGACTCGCTGTGGTAAACTGAAAGTGATACAATTTAGAAGACATCACTCAAGTGATCTTGTTTGAAAATATTTTTTCAGAATAAGATCACTATCAGAATCACTATGATGAAGTGGAAGTGGTGACAAGTGCTCTTCAATGTAAATATTTGATCACTTCCAGTGAACATTATAGTGAAGAGCTTTTTCAAAATATATCACTCGGGTGATCATTAGAGTGATCAATCAAAATTTTCATAACCAGATCGATCACTGCCAATGAAGTAAAAGTGATAAAGTTTGAACACATTACTTGAGGGGCACTCGATGATCAAGTGTTTCAGATTTTTTTACATTACTCGAGTGATCCATTACTGTATATTTTAAGAACCATTTTCTAAAGATATAAGCCAATGAATCTTTATGCAAAACACTTTCTTAAGCTTTGTTATTATCAAAACATGAGATCTAATATAAATAACGGTTATCTACGTGAAATCGTTATTTATTATTATTAAAATTCATTGTTCTTACATATAGTTATGTATGTTACTGAATAGATAACGGTCGTTAAAATGAAACCGTTATGTATTATATAAGCATTACCATATATTATAATGTTTATTTGCGTGTGACCCTTATTTATTATCATAGCATTTCACATATCATGACCTCACCAAGCATCAACACATGACGATTGTTATATTAGAAAACCGTTATGTAAGTACTGAATAAATCACAATTCAAAACCTTTATATATCTGTGTTGAGCATATTTAACAGCCGTATATATTGATCATAAATCATGATTTGTAATTGTGATTTATGGTTGATAACAAGGGTCACATATCGACAATTTTGTAGTAGTGATTCTTGAGTATGCCATGTTCCTTTTTATAAAATGGAATTATGTAATGTCTGAAAAGTTTTTTTTTGTAAATTTCTTATTTTACCCTCACTTAATTATAAAAATTACTCATGTCACTATTGTATTTTATTCTTATGTTTAACTAAAGCATTTAATATAACACATTCTCTCTCTTCCACATAAATGAGGGTATTTTTAGAAGACAAAATTTATTTTCTTACATATTTATTGCACCTTACTAATTTTAACTACTTCAAAATATGTAATTTGGTCTATCCTATTTTATAAAAAGGAATCAGGAGACTATCTATGAATTATTATACTCTTGCAATCTTGTAGTACCTGTTTTAGTTAAAATGGGACACTGGATCGGTTCAAAGCTAGCAATCAATAAATATTTTAAGGGTTAAGGTGTAAATATGCCCAAAAAATTTTCATTGAAGAACAATATTGTTCTGGAAGTTTTTTCAGGTTTAATGTCACTCTGAAAATTTCAAAACATAGCAAAATTGCCCTATTCTATTAAAAAATTAACATTGATTGTTAAAAAATTGACGTAAATTGTTAACTTTTTAATGAAAATGGGCAATATTACTTCATTTTAATATTTCCGGGACAATATTAAATCTAAAAAAATTTCAAGGTAACATTACTCCTCAACGAAAACTTCTAAATTAAATTTACACCTTAACCCATAATTTTGAATGTTACCGTTCATTATGAGTTATAAATAATTATTCTTATTTTCTTTATTTATATGTCATTTACAATCAATAACAATCATTTACTTGTGCATTATTAATGATAATTATCCCACTTTTAATGCTAATTAATGCATTGATGAGACTTGCAGTACATACAATTTTTACGAGTTGGAGAGAAATAAAACTTTTTGAGAATAGAAGGGCGAAGAACACAACAAAATGGCCTACCAAACTCGTGGCTTGATGGTGAAAGTGTTCCCTCTGCTTGTCATTTCTTTTTCTTTTTTTTTGCCAACCTTCGCTTCTCATTTCACGTGTTGGAACAAGAACACAACAAAATGTTTCTTGGTAAAATTGAATACACCGTAATAAAAAAAAATTTATGCCCTTCCCCTCCATGCCTTTCTCCCAACGTTTTTTCCTACCCGCCATTTGTACAGCTTCTTCAACTCATATAGTAAAATATTTAATGTGGAGATTTGGTGTTCTAGAGATTTTGAATTAAAAAATTTGAGGTTTATAATCCTGCATCTATCGATCTGAAGAAAATATATATATACCTTATTAAATCAGTTAATTTGTAAAGATATAATCTTAATCTATCATTTTAAGAAAAAGTAAAAATAATATGATTCAATATGTATAAATAAATAAATGTAAATTATTATCTCATTAAAAAAAGTTAAAGTTTAGTTACCTAAATATAACCTTTGCATATCTCATGCTAAAGGTTGTTGTATTGAGTGGGTAGGTGAAAGAACAAAGCATAATTATTAGAAGTGGGATAATATCTTTCCATGAAACGAAGTGGGTTTAAAGAAGACTCTCTTTTTCACCATCATAAGTCGTTATTCCACTATTTATATTTTTATGGTGGGATGCAGTGGGCCACTTTTTCTCCTCACACCTTTATTTAAATAAATTATGAAATTTGCTGATTAATGATTTAATTGTTGCAACTTCTCATTTCAAGCCGGCCTTCCGGCCTCCTGGTTTCCTTTTTAATTTGATTTCATTGTTTTGACATAATTTAGTTTCGCTTAAATTAATAATTTAATTTTCTATTCTTAAAACTACTAATATGAACTTCCTTAAAATTAAAATATATCTTACACAATTTTTTTTCATATACTTGAAATTCTAATTCACTATTAAGTTTAACTCTTAAACTTCTACTAGGCCAAACTTCCCCCTTTAACATATAAATTATTTAAACACTTATATTTACCAAAAAAATAATTTTTTATACAGCAAAAAATTAATTCTAATACATATTTTTTTAACTTTCTAATATGTTATAAAATTAAATTTATTAATTTTGATTATAATATAAATTTCTATAATTTTAACTTTTCATCACAATTGTGGTAAGCAAAGTACTAAAATTACTAATAGTTAAAGAATATTTAATCTCTCCCCCTCCTCTCCACTTTTTGGGTGATGGGAGCTCTTTTATGGTCGTTGGGCGAGTTTTCTTCATGGCGTCTCCCTCTCTGGTTTCAGTTAGGGTTGAAAATATCTGTATTTTGTTTTGGTCTGTATTTATTTTCATGTTTCTTTAGGCTTCTTATGGGGGTGTTGATTTTCTTTACGGAAATAAATCGAGTTAAGAGTTTCAAAAGCAGCAAAACCTCACCTTACTACAAAAAAACACTGAATTTTCGATAGAAATTCCGTTAGAAATTCAGTGTTTTTTTGTAGTGCCTAGAGGCTACATTTCGTTGTTTTAGGGGTTGAGATTTGATAACTATAATCTTATATATTGTTGATTCCATTTTTTAAAATACTATTTTGAGTTGTTGGCAACGTGAAGCGTATGTTGTGGTCGAGACCATGCCTTTCGTTGTACAATTGACGGCTTCTCAGTCTTCATCTTTCTTATCGGTGTTTGTGGATGATTTTCCTTCTATAAAATCTTCTCATGAAGTTTCTTTAACAACCAATCTTGTTGTTTTATTGTCAATAAAAGTGGTAGATCCTTTAAAATGGTTTTTCAAACAACTTCTTAAAATAGTTTTGTTGTCAATAATGATGTTTTTCTATCAATATAAAGGTTGTAGGGTTCTTAGCTATGGTGGTAACTCCCTCTCACCTATTTTAGAATTAGGTTATTTTTTGGGTTTCTTTACACTATTATGTATTTAGGTTTTCTTTTTGAAAATATTTTATTTTAGGTTTTGTGTCCCTCGTTGTGTTAGTTTTAATGAAATACTAATTTTTGACAAACATATTATTTATATATATATATATATATATATATATATATATATATATATATATATATCTTTCACACCTTTTTCTTATACCATTCATCACGAGGCATTTGTCTTCTCCATCACTATAGATGCGGCCGTCGGGCTTATTTTTACTAATATTAGCTTATAAATTTTTATTGTAGGGTGAACATAGATTGCCCACTATACATTCATGGGCGGTTATGCTTGAATGTTATGCAAAGCTGATCAGTTAAATAAATAATTAAATAAACAAAACGGCGATTCTGAGCAAAAAGCATTGGGCATGTACATATATTTAACTGTCCAACTTGTTGGTGGTGATGAAGTGAATTTATTCCTTTTGATTGAGAAGCACTATGGGACTACCGGCTGGAAAATGGAATTTGAAATTGAATGATTATATTAATTTATTAATAGTGGAGAATCAAGTACACGCCCATATTTATGCTAAAATAAACTATATGGTTTCTGTACTACTTGTATATGATTTAGAATTGCAGGTCACTGTGGATCGCACTAAATAAAAAGATTATTTATTTCTTACTCTTCTCTAAATCTTAGCTGCCTCAAATCCTTAGTTGTGTGATTGAGGCGTTCAAAGTTGCATTTGGTTTGACAAAATTCGATTCGCCCACTTTTTTGTGTCGGTTAGGGGTGTTCATGGGCAGGGCTGGGCAGGGCGAAGGTTTGGCCCGATGCCCTGCCCGAAAGATCACTGGGCTGCATTTTGCAGCCCGATTCCTGGCCCTGCCCAATACAAGCCCTAATATTTTCGGGCTGGGCATTGTGGGCTGGGCAAGGCGGGCTTCACCCAGCCCAACATTTATCAACCCACTATTTTTTTAAAAAAAAAATCAACCCCATAGCCCATTGACTAGCATCATTTCAATGGCTAAAATAAAAATGTTTCGTGACATATTTAATATTGTTGGCTTATAGTTTTAACCCCATACAAATCTGAAGTGAAACAAGGCAAAGATAGCAAATAGTAATTTTAGGAAATATTAGAATTGGAAGAGAGAACAGAAAACTGAAGCTCGACTTGAGGGCTTGAGACGATGAGAACAGAAAACTGAAGCTCGACTTGAGGGCTTGAGACGATGAGAAATATTTTTTAATGCTTGAGACCTTCAAGGGTATTCATTGAGAACAGAGAACTGAAGCTACGGGAAAGCGCAACAATTGAGAAAGAAAGATGGGCTAATTATTAATTTAATACCTTTTAATGCTTTATGTTTTCATTGCTACGGAAAGTGTAAGAATTGAGAATGGGTTAATTATTAATTTAATATCTACATAGTTGCTTTTAATGCTTTATGTCTTCATTGTCTTGTGCCTTGCAATTGCATTACGTTTGTCTACCACTACAAAAGCTAATGGCTAATAATATAGTGCAACTGACTCAGTAATTGATACCCACTACAAAACCCATGCAATAATTGATAAATATAATGCAATAATTTATAATATAGTTGGCTAGTTGCATCACGTTGTCTAATGTCTACCCAGTACCCACTATTAGCTAATATATATATATATATATATATATATATATATATATATATATATATATCACATATAATCATCATAACATATATTTATATATATATTATATGTATACCGGGCAGGGCCAAATGGGCAGGGCTGAATACCCTGCCCAATGCCCGGCCCTGCCCAAAAAAATGCCCAGCCCGATTGTGCCCAATTTTTTTAGGGCGACTTTGTTTTGGGCAGGGCTGGGCTATTTTTCTCCGGGCTCGGGCGGGCATACCGGGCACTCGGGCTTGATGAACACCCCTAGTGTCGGTAATGACGGCAAAAAAGGAAATTAAAGTTGATCTAGGCATCTAGCTAATAAATAATGAAAACAGATTTAAAAAGAAAAAAAAGAAAAAGAAATGGTTTTCTGTATATCATACTCTGCTCAGTCCTAATTGTAGGAGCTGGATAAGTGGATAACTAATTTGTATATATATTAAAAAAATTAATTTAGTTATTTGTAATATGTGTTAGTTTCTTTAAGATTGGATATAAGACTCAATTATTTTTTTCACAAAAAAAAACATCAAATTAATGATAAAATTTAGTGACAAAAATTTCATCACTAATTTGTTTAGTGACGTAAATTAGCGACGGAACCGGATTAGTGACAGAATTAGCAATGAAATTTGTTTCATTGGTAAAAATACTGTTATTAATTGATTAGTGACGGAATTTTCCGTCACTAATTAGCAACATAATTTATGTCCTTAATCCGTCGTAAAATATTATATATATATATATAATTTAAAGTGCCACATGTCCTCACCACGAGTCTCCACATATCCCTAATTGGCAGCCGCTATATGTACCCACCGCCGGCCATGTATCCCCGTTAGCCTCTGCCAAGTGTCTTAGTCAACTGCCACATGTCACCCTCCATCATGTGCCGTGTGTCCCCCTCCACAGCCCGCCACATGTCCATATAACAAATTGATTATATTTTGTGATCAAGTTGGAATTCAAAGCCATAACCTCTCACACTCGTGCTAATGCCTTCACCAGTTAAGTTATGAAGAACTTGTGTGATTTTAATAAAAAATCTCACACACACACACAAAAAAATAGAAATATAAATTTTAATATATTATAATTTATTTTTCTTATTTTTTTACGTAAATATTATATCTCAATTTTTATTATTAATATCTTTTTTATTCATTTTATTATATATTTTATTTTTTTATTGTATTTATAAATTTTGTATTTTTATTTGTATATACAATATTATTAAAAATTTAGATATATTATATTATAAATTAATAATAATTTAAAATTTAAAATTTAAATTATTTAAAAATTTTATAATTATTAAAAAAATCTAATTATTGAAAATTTTAACTATGATAAAATTTAATTTTTTATTTAACAAAATCAAATAATTTGGAGAGATTATACAAAAATTTTATTCTTCAATGTTGTGAGTTAGCAACGAAATTTTTTTGTCACAAAATATTTTGTGACGGAAATTAGTGACAGAAAAATTTCGTCGCTAATGTTGTCACAAAACATTTAGTAATGTAAATTAGAGATGGATCAGTGACGGAAAATTTCAGTCGCTAATTCCATCATAAAATATTTTAGATAGAAATTAGTAATGGATTAGGGATAAAAATTAGTAACGGAATTTATCCATCGCTAATTTCTATCGCTAATTTTTTTTATAACAGAATTAAAGACATATTAGTGATGGAATTTAGCAACGGAATATTATTCCATCACTAATTTAGTGACGGAATTTGTGAGGGATTAGTGACATATTAGCAACGGAATGAAATTCCGTTGCTAAATTCCGTCACTAATTCTCTATTTTTTGTAGTATTTAAAAGATTAAAGAAGTTAATTAAATTATTTTAAAGTGTTTATATTTGTCGTTTTTCTCCAAACTAATTTGCTTGATTTATAAACTGATATAATTTAATGATATGCAACATATGATGTAATTAAATAACTTATTTAGATCTTTTCAAAAAAGTCAACTAGATATTATATTTAAGACTAAATGGAATACAATCAATATAGAGAATTTTAGAAAAAAATTAAAGTCAAAAGATAAAATAGATTGACGAGCTTGTATTTTTAAGACAAAAACAAATATCTGTATTAATTCTTGCATTTATGGACAGAGCGAGTATGTTTTATATTGATAATTGATAGTCGTTTATTCTAATGTCGTAGAGGTCGATGCAACGCATTATGCATTAATTTGATTATATTCATGATCATCACTTGTTTTGCATTTCAACTAGCCAATTTAATTTTATCTTCTATATATATGTAAAGCACTTTTTGGAGTATCCAAACGGTGCTTCTTACGCGCCAGTATTTGGTTCAAATGAAGTGACATGACATTATTCTCATACAAAACTAATGCTTCCGAATCACTGGCTTACTTACACTCTAATCAATCATACTGTGCCAACTCACTTAGTGCCTCTATGGCTATGGGATAGTGGTGAGAGTTTAGATAATAAGCTTGTTTGAGCCCAAAAGATTATTAGGAAGCTCATTTACCCCCTTTGGCTAATTTATTTGAATCCCCTGATCAATCATAATTTAAGTTTCGTGAGGCATATTTGAGCATAAGTGATAAATGGGTGCTTCCATATTTAAAAAATATCCATAAAGCTTTAGGAACCTTCTATCTACCCTCCTACTCGATCTATGATCCTAGCTAGATTCTCTTCCCTAGGTATTTATCAAATATTTCCCCCCTTATTTCATGATCATCAAAATTTTTTTAACTGCTTACAATTTTGTTCTTCATCTGCGTCTTCTTCCTTTGTCATCGTCAATACTCAATCCTTGCTTGCATCCCAAAAGTAATACAAGATACTATACTTACGACTCTTTTCTTTCTTCATTTGTTTTGTATTTTCTCCCATTCAAAGCCAAAAATATAGCAGCATAAGTTGCACATTTTTTTTCTTATTTCTTCAATAGCAGCACTATCATATATAGTCCATATTTCATTTTAAAACTTTGAAATTACTCTTCTCAATTGGAGAATATTTTAGTGAATTACAGACTATTAATAATTATGATTTTTCTCTATCGAAAAGCTTTCAAATTATGCTAATTATATTGCTATGTATTCATGATTGTTAAGATATTATTATATCTTATATTAATATTTAATATTATTGGAATATGCCTGGTCCATCCTTGGTGGATCAGGGGCCTAGCCCAATTCTATTGGGACTATTATATAATTATGGAGAAGTTTGGGTCTAAATAAGGAGTTTTATCCTAATAATTTGAAATTCAAAATGAGGATAACCTCCCGTACGTATTATATGGGATTGTGATCAGTTTGTGATCACAAGAGTTTTTTTTTAATTAAAAAGAAAAACTTCCAAAAAACTCCTCATTAGGGTTCTCTTCTTCTGCATGGTGCATCTACCGTATGAACGTGATCAGAATTCACATCGGTGCTCCGATCTTGTGTGGGTACTCAACAAGTCAACGGATTTCAGGTATGCCCAAAATCCTTCAGATATATTCTCATGTTGAGATATTATATATCATTTATTGATATTTGATATATCTTAGAAATATTATTGTTAGAGTTTATATTTGATTAAGATTTATTTATATTATATTATATTTTAAGATTAGTTTAGGTTATGATTTGCTTATGTAAATGCTCTTGTAGTCTTATTGATTTAAAGATTAAGTATCAAGGATTCAATAATATTCAGAATTATTGTTTCCTCTTTACTCTAAATTCTAATAATGATGATCCTATTATATTTCAATAATATTATTATATGATATCTTTTCTTAAGATTTATGCTTATATGCTCCATTATTATAATCCAGCCAATATCAATCTACTTTCGAAAAAATTTAAAAATTTTGTTATAGTATGTGAAGTGTGCCAAATTGATACTTAATAATTAAATATACTTATGAAAACATAAAAAACTTTATTAGATTTATTCCCTTTGGTTATCATACATTCACAAATCACAAGTGATTTTAATAAGTAAAATCCAAATATAATCAAAATTCTCAAAGTCACTCATACATATACATAATATTAAAAAAGTATTCAAACAAAAATCACGAATAACCATCCAATACTTAATTTAAATCTTAGTTGGTAGTCATTTAATTAATTTTCCTTATTGTCATTTTAATAAAGTCAATAATTTCCTTTTAAAAAAATGTGCCAGCATTTTCTCATCTCTTTCTCATTTATAAAACACACTTATACTCCCCTTATCCTTTCTTTCCTTCCTTCAAAACCCAAGCAATGGAGAATGAAGAAGAAGTCACACCAATCTGATTAGAGGTGGTTCTCTCAAAAAATGCATGTTTTAATGAGAGAACTTCAAGAAAATCAAAAGAAAAAAGATACAAGCGATGACTCAAGTAAAAGTTAGGGAAGAAAAAAGATACCAGCACTAACTCAAGTAAAAGGTATGTAGGGGAAAAACTTGTTTAAATGAGGAACACATCACTCACCTTCACTAGGTGTGGTAGAAGTTTTTGACGGTACTAGTAGAAAATTTGATCTGACTCGAGTCGTGCCTTCAAATACATTGGCCATTAGTTTGTTTGGTTTGGTTTTTAAAATTGTATAAATCATATTTATGTAAATTAAGATAAAATTTATCTATATATTTATCTTGTAAATCGTAAAAATTACCTCATATTCCGTAAAGATTTCATAAATTTGATGGCTTTTTTACTGATAGAGGATCTAATCAGATTCAAGTTGCAATAGAGGATATTAATTTTAAATACATTGGCCCGTTGTATATGCCAGCCCTTTTAATTTCCCGACTCTTTCACTAACCAAATTCATATATTGACTTATATACGCTAAGGTTTCCCTTAACTTGAGCAATATGGGATTTCTTTTGACACACAACCTACAACTGAAATGACAAGAACTTTCTTAATTATTTGCAATTGTCGGCGAGACTAGGAAGATGTGAGTTTTGATTGAAAGATTCGAAAGAGTTATATATTGGAAGCAGATTTTGGAATATCCAAAATATTTTGGCCAGGTTCTGCTATATATATATATATATATATATATAATGCGGTCCCATCGAAATCACCAAAGGGACATTAGAATGTGGAATAAAATTCAGGGTAAATGCACTAGAAGAAAGTAACGAAAAAGTAAGTGTCAAAATGTGAAACGCACCCAACAACAAAAAGAGATTGAAAAAAGGGTTTTTAAAACTCCAAAGGATCATATATAGGAAGTGAAAAAGTTGGTAGGAACTTGTCATTTTCAGTTAGTGGCCAGTCTGCTGCACTTTTCGAACTAGCTAGTGTCTCTTCATAATTATCTAAACATGGTGTGATCAACAAAGATAAAGTAATTTAATGTTTTAAAAATGGATTTTTTTTTTTTTTACTTTCAACTGATATTCATTTTGGGGTTTGTAGTTTTCTCTTCCAACACAAATATCTTCAAAGACTAGAACTCGATGCTAAAGAAATTTAGTAGGGCCTTACACCATTAGATCAACTCTATATTAATAAATTGATTATTTTTTAACCTAAGATTTAAAAGTTGAATTGATACATAGAGAAATAGATTCCATTGTTTATTGATATGATTGTGGTTGAATAAATCAATCATAACTAAAACATTTTGACGTTTATATACATTGATGTTTTGCCAGTTTTCTAGTTTTTAAATTGGTTTTATCAGTATTTTTAGTGTTGTTTATTTGTTTTATGTTTTATTTTTGGAATGTTCTAGAGCAATTTAAAAAGCAATAAAAGTTCGTGAAGCCAATTTGGACACACCCATGACAACATATTCCCTGATATGTAAAATATTGGAGTTAGATAATTAATTTATAAAATTAAAAAAATTGGTTAAGCTTTATTTATAATAAATACATGTTTGTTTCTCTAAGTATCAACTTTAATCATTTGCCTTGGAAATTACTATTATTAATGAAAATGATCCCTTAATATATACAATCAATATGACTATTTTATAAAAGAGTTATACATTTGTGAGGTGAAATATATTGAAATCTTATATTTAAAAATAAATAAATCATTCAACTAGTTTATATATTTAAGACTAGAGATAGTAAAATTCTGAAAGCATAGAATGACAACAAAACCAATTAGTGGACAACTATTATATGTATGCACATTCCACTGTTAAAATTTTTGACTAACCAATCAACAATCTTGATTCGTTAAGTTTATTAATTTATTGATAGAACTGCCCTCTCATTTTATTTATTAGTCTAGTAACAAACATACTCCCTCTATCCCTATTTATAAAGTCTTCATTTTTAAAATATCTATTCCTTTTTATAAAATTCTCTTTGAAATAATAGATGTTCGTTTTTTTACCCATTTGGCCATTTTGCTCCGCACATTCTTTTTCTCATATTTTTCTTATTAATACTCTATCTCATTTATTCACTCATAAATAAGAGCATATCATAAAAAAAAATATTTCTTATATATTTACTTTTTTTTGCCCGCAATATGTCTACTACTTTAACTGTTTTTTCAAACAACTCAATTCGATTAATAATAAAATAGGGAGAGTATATGTTTCATTTATTCATTCACGTGAATTCGATTGTGATCTAATTCAAATTTTTACGACATGGATTCTAGTCATTTTTACTTTAGATCATAGATGGTGTAGAATCTAATGGCATCTAAAGTTTTATTAATATTTAGTATGTGTGTGTGTGTGTGTGTATAAGTTTTTAATAAGTTTCTTACAAATGGAAATAGTGACAAATTACTAACAGATCAGTTGCCTGTATCAACAAACCTTCTGAAAGAATTATCCCTTTGAGTTATGAATCATCAAGAATATTCTGTGTTTTGATAATGTCTTCAAGGATATCCTAAAGAATAAGCCTTAATGGTTTCTTCCCCATGTAAATCCCATTAGCTCAGAAGTCTGAAACGTGGTGCCTTCATAACCAAAGCACATGAAAGGGTTTATGTATAAATATATTTTTTTAAAACTTTTTTTCCGGGAAGGGTTTATTGATTATTAATTAATTAGGTATGCTCATGAAACTTAGTTTTAAGGGCATAAATTGATGATTGTTATTGACAAATGTAGAGCGATGATGGTTCCACAGAAAGCAATAACTGGTTATGCTTGTAGCCCCACAAACCTACAGACATTTCTAGAATATATTTTGTAATGAGTAATAATAGACTAATTAAATTATATTTTTTATGGAAAAAAAATTAAATTAGATTTTTCCTTAAAAAATCATCTGTAAAATCTGTGAATTAAAGAGTGAGGGACTGTACAAAGAGTGATTACTTGTGATATTTATAATACAACAGTGTTAAGTGGAAGTGTACTAGAGACTCAGCAATTTTGCAGAATAAATATTATATTATGTAAAATCTGAATATTATACAGCTCCATTTTATATTATATTATGATTTTTATTGTCCCTCACTGAATAGTGAATAGTGAGCCTCTGAGTCTGATTTATAGATGGGAGAGGATATTCTCATTGTCTTTTTTTTTATTATCTTCTCACAATCTCATCTTCGATCGTAAAATAGATAGTTTAAATTTAATATTTTATAAAATTATTATTATTATATTTTATAAATTGAAATTTATTTATTTTTTATGGATTGCAGATATGAAAATTGTAAGAGTTTAAATTTACTTATTTATATTTATAAAAATAATTTTATAAAAGATTGAATTTGAATCATTTATTGTTTTAATCTAACCGTGATATAAGATTATAAGAAGAAAATGAGAAAAACCAAACTTATTATCCAAAGGTCATTGATAATTTTTTTTATCTTAAAAGGCTTATAACTAGTATAAAATAAACAAAATTTAAATAATGTAAAATAATCTTAAAAAATAGTAAACTAAATTACTGAATCATAGTTATAAAATATATAAATTCTTATGTCAACTATAAAAATATAAACATTTAAGCAGGAAAATATCATTTGACTTATAAGCAAATGGCATCCCATAAAAATAATAACGTGGCTCTATTCATTATAATTTTTGTAATTTGAATTCATTATAATTATTATTAGTTTCAGGCTTTCAGCTATAAATAACTATATGATTTTTTTTTAAATATTTTTCCTCTCACAGTACAACCTGTATTAATATTTACAGATCTAACCGGCACTACGACTTTTCTGATAAGCTAGCTTATCTAAGAAGAAATACCTTAGCATTAATTAGTTTACATGGTGTAATAACATCATAACCTAACTCAGCCCTGCCATTATGGATGTGTTTGGATTCAGTGGTAATAGGGCATTTTTTTAAATCTAACTATTGTAAATAGAAGTATGGTAAAAGTTAAATTATGAAATATGAATTATGTTTGGATTGAATTATAAAAATAATCAGTTTAATAAATTGAAATTTATTTAGATTATTAATGTAAAAGTAAATTTGGATGTAAAATGATTGAGAGAAAATGATATGAATTTAATAAAAATAGTTAATGTGTTATTGAGAAAATTTTAAAAATACTAAATTACTTAAATTTTAGGGAAAATTGGAGAAAAATGCTCCTTCAAAATTTAATTAGTGAGAATGATCTTAATCATAGTACTATTATTTTTTGTATATATAAACTTATCAAGTTATTCACGTTAATTAAATTTAGGGGAGCTTTTTTCCGATTTCCCTTAAATTTTATTTTTTTTCTTTAGATATTTTTATAAATAAGGATAAAATTAAAAAAACAGTCATTCTAAACCTTTAAGTAGACTTATATAATTAAAACCAAATTTTTTATCTATAAATGGACATATAATAAGGATTAGAACATTATTTTAGTAAAAGAAGCAAAATCTGGTATATTTTTTTATAAGATATTTAATTTATTATATCCATTATAGAAAATTCTTCTATCTCTACTATGGAAAAGACAAAATATGAAAATTTTGACGACTTAAGGCATCTTTTTCTTAAAAAATCCAATTGAAGGAAAAAAAAGAAAATCTAAATATCACAAAAAGGTAAATAACACATTAGAAGTGAGTTCATGCAATAATTAGAAGAAAAATTCAAAATGGACATGGCATGAACATGCTCTACAACCTATGAACAATATGTTCTTTTCAACAACTATTCTTATAAAAAATAATGAATATGAGAACTCTTTTATCTTACACACACTAACTTTGGGCTTATTTAATTTATAAGAATATAATTTATTTTTTATAAATAAGTCTAAAAATAATAGTATTAAGAAGTATATTATTTATTAACAATATAACTTTGAGTCCCTGTCCAGAGCTAAAAAAAAAAAAATACACCAATTGAAACAACGGTCTTACTTTCACCAAGCAAAAGAGAATCAAAACTTTTCCTTCTTACTTTTAAATTAATCATTACTATTATTAAATCCTAATTTAACGAGAAAAAAAGGGGGCTGATTGTAAATATGAAAATATCAACAATAGGAATTAACGATTCTGTTGGTATAAATAATATTCTTTTGCCATTTTAGCTCACTAGTAGCTTATATCACTGAAAAGAGAAGAATGAAAATGCCTTCTTTGTCCCGCATTTCCCAGTTCTTCTTCTTCCTCTCTCGTCTTCCTGGAATAGAATTTTCGGGAAACCAAAAAGAGCATCGTTCGTTGAATGTAGAAATACAATGCTTCCACTGTTCTCTGATAGCGTAGATAGAGTACGGTGGCACTCGTCGCCGAACTAGTCCTATCTGAACCAACGATTCTTTCTGTTACGTTTTCCTTCTTCCTTCAGACTCCATAATTATCGTAGCTTGTAGGAGGAAGAGGAGATAGGTTCTGAAGTTGAAATAAGAATCTTCGAGGAGCATTCTATTCGCAATTTGGTATGTTCTTCTGTGCGGAGTTTCTTTGATGGGCGTTTATAGATATGAATTTTTCTCCCAAATAATACAGTTTCTTGCTGGGAAAATTCGTCTTTCATTTAATGTAATAAGATTGTGGTACTCCAACTGTGTTGATTTCTATTCCATTATAATTTCTTCAATATGAATTTTCATGAGCCTGGCATAATTGTTCCGGGAATTGGAATGGGCCATCGTTAATTTCAACACAAGAAATCATGAATGGTTTCGTAGATGACAGAATATTGTCCCCTTTGTATATGTCTTGTCTCTCTGTCTCTTCCACAAATGGTTTCATAGAAACTTTGGTACGGCAAGATACTCTCATTTTGATCGCAATGACTGCCACACAAAGGGATTTGATTCTGGTTGCTAAAATAGATTTTAACTAGATCATATTCATTTGCGTGCATTTTCAACTGCACTCATGTAACTATGATTATCACGATTAATTAATATCAACCGTTTTTTTAAAAAAAAAAACATAATTTTTAATTTTGTTTGCTCACAGGACAGATTAGTGCCTTCTGAATTTTTTCTTAAAAAAATTACATATGATAATTAGCAATATACAGTTTGATATTGGTTCTTTGGATCTCTCAATTGGCATCAGGAAGCATGATAGTTTGATTTTTTATTTGTTATTTCTATTCAGTGGCTGGAAGGGTACCCAATTTTAACTCGGCAATTCTTTTTTGTTGTAGATACTAATCAAGAAAAGACTGACTGACATCAATTTGGGGCAAATCCCCCGCACCACTACATTCTCTGTCTGGTAGTTCAGCTTTATTGGGCAAACCTCTTTTGGCAAAAGTCATCAACTTATTCTTGGATGGATTCCCAGTAGTATATGTATGAAAATACTTGTGTCATCTTCTACTAGATCATTACCATTGAGAAGAAATTCCACCCTTTCCCTGGGAAAAATCTCTTTTGTTTATCCTGATCTGCTTCCTCTAGTAATCTCGAATATTTTCTTTCGAAAAACAGAATAATTAAAAATAAACTGATAGTCTTTGCTCCTGGATATTTCTGGTATTGGCAAGATTCCTCAGGAGGTTTTTTTTTTGCCCCTTTAAAATTTCCAGTCCAAACTGGGCAAATCTCCTTTGGCATTTGGAGTCCTCAGTTGACTCCTGTTATCCTTCCTGGCAAATCTTCTTTGACATCAGATCTCCAGTTCAAGCGGTCAAGATTATCTTTGGGAGATACTAGTTCAATTTCAGTGAGAGAAGCAGTATCAATCAGAATATTTTTTACTGCGAACAATTATCCATTACAATCATTATAGCTGTTGTGGATTGCAACTGATACTGACACTGAATTTTTATGCTACAATTGTTTTAAAAAGGTTAGTCTTCTTGAATCCCCCTCTTTATTTGTTACTGCTCTTTATAGCTGAGTTAAATTTTTGTTGTCAAAGTAAGGTTCTTAATGGCTATAGCCAAGGTTTCCAAAAAACGATGATGTTTAACATTCTTTTTTTTTTTTAATACATGCCTCCCTTTCAAATAAAAATTTCTAGGGATTCATTTTATTAGTATGCTAGGCATCCCTTTTCTCCCGTAATGATTTACTTTTTATTACACTTGTTACAAGTTTGACGTGAGTTCTTGTTTATAAGATAGTAACTCTACTCTGTATTGTTAATTTGTTATCATTTTTTGATATGTTGTTGATATTAGCCATGTTTATTGTAACAGGCACCTAATTGATGGATACGCTCACTATTGAGTCAGACTGGGAAACTTTTAGTGACAGTAGCAGCAGTGAGGATCAAGAAGAAAATGATTTTAGCTATGGAGGGCAAGCCCAGAGTATTTTGTCACATTTAGAGGATAGCATTGGCAAAATAGATGAGTTTCTTTCATTTGAAAGATCTTTTCTTCATGGTGATGTGGTGTACTCCCTCTCAGACCAAGCTGGACAAATGGGCAGAGTCACAAACATTGAGATGCTTGTGGATTTGGAAAATCCCCTAGGAAAAGTACTAAAAAATGTAAACACTCGGGAAATTTTGAAGATTCGCTCTTTTTCAGAAGGTGATCATGTGATTAAAGGACCATGGCTTGGTTTGGTTCAAAGGGTGATTGACAAAGTTACTGTCTTGTTTGATGATGGAGCTAAATGTGAGGTCAATGTCTTTGAAAGGGAGAAGCTTTTGCCACTGACTTGTGATTTACTTGAAGATTCACAGTATCCATACTATCCAGGGCAAAGAGTCAAGGTTAAGTCCTCCATTGCTTCTAAATCAGCTCGAAGGTTATGTGGTGCCTGGAGAGACAATCAAGATGAGGGAACTGTTTGTGCTGTAGACGCAGGTTTGGTATGTGTTAATTGGCTAACTTCTGTTGTAGTGGATTCCAATTTGGATGTCATTGCTCCTCCGTGCTGGCAAGATTCCAAAAGCTTGACTTTGTTGTCATGTTTTTCTCATGCTCACTGGCAGATTGGTGATTGGTGCATGCTTCCAGTTGCATACCCAGGTGAACAGGTGCAAAAGATTTTTCAAGGTGCAACAACTATTGATCTCATTAAAGAGCACAAGATGGCAAGAAAATTAAAGAGTCGCCTTAACCCTAATAGGGAATTATTTATTGTTGGGAAGATAAAGACCAGAGTCGATATTTTATGGCAGAATGGAGAACAATCTTTGGGATTAGACCCAAAAACTTTACTACCAGCAAATGTTATAAACACTCATGAATTTTTGCCTATGCAGTTTGTCCTGGAAAAAAGTGTTTCTGATGATCCTCTTGAGCCTAGCGGTCAAAGATGGGGTGTCATCCAATGTGTTGATGCAAACGAGCATACCGTCAAGGTACAATGGGAAACTGTTACCATATCCAAGCAAGAGAATTTGGTGGAAAACAAGATGGAGACTGTGAGTGCTTATGAACTGGTAGAGCACCCAGACTTTTGCTATTGTCTAGGTGATATTGTGTTCAAGATGGTTCAGATAGAGCTAGATGACCAAGCTGATAAAGATTGTGGAAAGTCAGTGATTAATTCAAATGTAGAGGCTGTTCTAAGAGACAGGCCCAGCAACATTTATCAGAAAGAATTTCATGATAACTTTTACCTGTCCTGTATTGGCAATGTTGTTGGTTTCGTTGGCGGTTCCGTGGAGATCAAATGGGCTAATGGCTTGTTAACCAAGGTGAGACATGTAATTTTATGTTCTTCAGAGGAACAAATCTATAAAAATAATCTATTCCTATTTAGCTTGCTGATATTTTCTATCACATACTAGAAAGTAGAAATTTTATCTATGACTTTGTACGGCGTGGCTGCTATCTTGAATGGTAAGGGTGGTTGAGGCTTGTTTCTTTCCCCTCTATTCTGGAATAGCGTAGGAAAATACTTGAATTTATAGAAAACAATCTTGGGTTACTGATGTTGTAACTTAGAAGTAAAAAAATTTACACTGAACCATGTATAGTTAGTTGGCCTGCTCTTCAATATAAACATCTCGATGGTGATTTCACAAAGGGAAACCAAACTTTGTTATAGGCATAGGCATAACAATAGGAAGTTTCTGGTATGGTTAACATGATTCATATCTACCTTTGACCTTAGGATTGTGCTCACCATTGGGGCTACATATAGTGGGCCCCGGCTATTAACTGAGGACTTGAGTATTCTATGATTAAAATTAGACTTCAGATCTTGTCTTTCTTCCAACTCTCAACCTGCTTCGACGTCACTTGCTATTAGAGCCTTACAACTCCAGAACTCCACCAGCACCTCCCTCTTCACAATTATATACACTCCTCCATCCCTCTCTACTCAGATGCATACAGTGCAACAACATACAAAATAACCACCAGAGAATGAACCCCTCTCTCTGTCTTATTCTGTCCCGACTCCTGATCGTAATCTAACATGTTTTCTTTGAAAACTCAACAGACCAACATTAGTCACTTGAGAAAAATCTGTGCCTTAATTTTCAGTTTTTAGGTTACATTGTTTTTTTTTTTTTGGGGGAAGTCTTTATACATAATATTTTATCCCACAGGTTGCACCTTATGAAATTGTTCGGGTTGACAGAATTGAAGGTTCAAGAACAAGCTTAGTTCCTGAAGCAAATTCTGAGGAGTTTACTCAAGAGACAAATGACCATGGAAGTATATCTTCTGACCACAAGGAAACGGTGAGGTCAATCACTTATATGTGTGATGGTGTTGGTATCTAAATTTATCCGTATCCACGTGCTGCAAAAAGTATAAGGCATTCATAAGTTTAATTGTTAACTAGGAAGTTAGCAGATGCAATAATCTAATCATAAGCTGTGCATCTGTGTTTACCAGGGCTTGTCAAGTGTAAATGGTAGTGAGAAATATGATAAGCATCCAAAGGACTGTAGTTCCTCTTCCCTTTCTCAAGCTGCTTTTGGACTTCTATGCAGCATTAAGGCCAGTTTATTCCATACAATTGGGGTAGCATCACATTCAAGTACAATTTTCCATGCCTCTGCATCTGAAGAGGGGAATGAGCCTGGGTTTCAGTATCAGGAAAAAGTTTCAGAAACTTGTGCCCTCTGCAAAGAATTACATCCAATGAGGGAGCTCCAGTCTACTGAAAACAGAACTCCAGATCAAGTAGTTATCAGGGATAACAAGGATTTCTCATTTTCTTTAGACGGCCATGAGCCTGATCAGTTTAAGCAGTTTGATATGTTATGTAATTGCTCAGACCACCACTTCTTTGAAGAGAGAAAAGATTTAGCTCTATCTCAGGTTACAAACTGAAATGTCATCATTTACTGTGATATACGAGTACCTTCAAAACCCTGAAGTTAGTTCTTTCTTCCCTTTTTTCGTATGTAGGTGAAAAGAAGTTGGATGAAAAAGGTTCAACAAGAATGGAGCATTTTGGAGAAAAACCTTCATGGTGAACACTTTATCTTATTTCGTTTGAATGTTGATATTTTATATGCTATGATGCTTTTTCTTGTTACATAATTCTAAAACTCAGACTAGAAAATTGCATGCAGATTACAGCACTCCCATGTCTGTTTCTAGAGAAATTGTGATTGGTATTAATTTGTAACTCTCCTGTCTATTTTAATCTGAGAAGAATCCTATTTTTAAATGACAGTGTCCACATGGTAAGATGGCCTTAGATTAGTGTAATGAGTCCCACATCGGATGGGTTTCCTTGAAAGAGGGGTCTTATAAAACCTTGGGTTCCCTAGCTTCAACAGCTAGCTTTTGGGGGGTGGTTCTCCTAACGACTTATGCGCATTACAATGGTGTTTTCATTGAGAGTCCGGTATTCACGGAAAGAGCCTCCCACGGAGGGTTCTAACTGGTTGGAGACTAAGTGAAGTGCTGTGGTGTGGAGCCACCGGGGATGTTGGCTCTTGAGGGGGTGGCATTGTTACGAGTCCTTCATTGGGAAATCTCACAAATGGAGTGGGGTTTATAAGTTCAAGGGGTTTTACCTCTCAATAGACTAATCTTTTGGGATTAGGCTCTCTCTTTGGGATTGTGATCATTATAATTAGTTGATACTTTTTTGTAAGGCATAAAGAGAAGAGGATTAAACAAAAGATGAAATGTTTATCCTTAGAAGATCTATGGTCCATCTTGTGAACAGATTACGGCCAAGCAGAAACTTATTAGTTCCAGTGAACTGTGTTTCCATTTCCCTGCCTTTATTGTTGCTTGTACTCGTCAAGCTTTATTAGACACTAGATATTTATTCTGGAAACAGGCTGAAGATAATTAGAATGTAATGCTGATTGCTGAGTAAATCCTTGGGATAATTAACCTTATATTTTCTGCAAATGCACTTACGGAATCTTGTTGAACCATACAGATACTATCTTTGTTCGTGTCTTTGAACAAAGAATGGATCTCCTACGAGCAGCCATTGTTGGTGCACCCGGAACTCCTTATCATGATGGGCTTTTCTTTTTTGATGTATGCTTCCCTCCAGAGTATCCCAATGAACCACCTGTAAGCTGATGAATACGGCATCAAGTGCTTATTGAATTAGTTTGATTCATGCATACGAGTTTCTCTAGTTTGAATTCCACGCCCTTGTCTGCGAAGTCTTCCTTGTTAGTTAGATATTCATCCAAGTATAGCCCATACTTTTTGCATTGATATATCAGTTTATGTTGCAACAGCTCAGAACATAGCAGCTCATAGAAAACTGCATTTATATATCTGAAAAAACCTTCAAGGTCTTCATGGATGTTAGAGATTAAAATAAATTATCCATCGATCTTCACTTAAAACTGCATGCCTATATTTGAACAAACTTTTAATTGAAGTGGTTGTTGATAATTTCATAATGATATGAAATTGAAACTCCCTAACCAAGTGCTCGTGAGTATGAATTTTGGTAGCCCCATTTTATGAATTAAAATTAAGTTTTGATGCATGATTTAAATGTTTTGTCCACTGAACAATCCCAGTTTCATGTGGAGCAGTGGGACAGATTGTGATAAAACCATTCATTATTGGCTTTCACATAGCATTATATCCACCCCCCCCCCAAAAAAAAGTAATAATAATATCTCTTATATATGATATTATCATGTCAAATTCAAGTATTGTTGAGCTCAATTGGGAGTGGCAACTTAAGTTTTTCAGTTATAATAGTAATTAACAATGGTATTTGAAATCTCACGCAGATGGTGCACTATATTTCTGGTGGTCTGCGATTAAATCCTAATTTGTACGAGTCGGGCAAAGTCTGTCTGAGTCTCTTAAATACATGGACTGGTACAGGCACTGAAGTTTGGAACCCAGGAGCCTCCACAGTTCTTCAAGTCCTTCTCTCAGTGCAGGCCCTTGTCCTTAATGAGAAGCCTTATTTCAATGAGGCTGGATATGACCAACAGATTGGCAGAGCTGAAGGAGAGAGAAACTCGGTGAGCTACAACGAGAATGCTTTCCTTGTCACCTGCACATCAATGCTTTATATATTAAAAAGGCCACCAAAGGTGAGATAATTGTCTGTGCTCCCTAAATTTCTTTCATTTTTATGGTTTATCTGGTGACAACATAGGTAGCATAGACGCAGATCATGGGCTATTGCTAATCTATTCGGTGAATTTTATTTTATTTATTTATTTTTTTTATGGAACACGTGAGAAATGTGAACACATTAATTAGAGCAAACGAAAAAAGGCATAGACTCAAAAGGGTTAGCACAGGCAGCATGTGAAGATAATATTCTTTCATTAACACAGTTTTGCAATAATGCAAAAGTAGCAAGAGGAACATTAGAATATAAAGAAGCCCCACATTGATTAATTAAAGAAGAGAATAAAGGGGTGTTTGTGTGTGTAATATCTTAGGGTTGTCTTTCTATCAAAATAACTTAAGCTATTTGATAGGGCTCCCTTTTCATATTATATACCTTTAAATGTTAATATCTTTAAGCATTGGATTTCTAGAACATGACCTAGATATACAACTTTGTATAAATGTACCTTGTAATTTTCGGAAGAAAGGAAAGGGTGATGATGATAAAAAAAAGAGCATCTAAATTTCAGAATCTAGCGATATGGATGAAGTTGCAATTAACAAGGATGCCTTTTTCAGCATTTTGAAGCACTTGTGGAAGAGCATTTTAGCCATCGTTCCCAAAGTATACTTCAGTCTTGTATGGCATATCTTGAAGGAGCTCCTCTCGCATTTCCTTTTGGATGCCAAAAAACAGTGCATGAAGCAATGAATAGAACTTCAAAAGGATTTAAAATTATGCTTGCCAAGCTCTTCCCTAAGCTTGTAGAGGCTTTTTCTGATAAGGGAATAGATTGCAGCCAATTTGTTCCGCTGCAAAATAACTGCTTTAAATTGTAACTAATCCTCAAGCTTACCCCAACCCTATTCTCAATATATGACACAGCTACAAAATGTCACATGTGGTGGCTGAAATTTCGGTCTCTCGTGCCATATGGCGTAGATGTTGTATTTTCAGGTCCCTTGTGGGGTTTATGTAAAGTTAAGTGAAAAAAATAAAGGGACAATTACATTGAAATCCTAAGGACAACAAATTATCACAAACATGTCCCATAAAATCATCAAATTGCTATTAAGTCCTAAGGAACCTATGAGAGATTTATAAGAATTGTGAAAAGACGTGTTTATCCTGACTTGTCACTAGTAGCATATCAAATTGCCAATTGAGGCCCCCTGACTTGTCATTGGTGGTATTATAACTTGTTATGTTCTAACTTGTCCATTGTAGCACAATAACTTATTATTAGTGGTATACTAACTTGTCAATTGATGTGCACTGATTTGTTATTGGTAGCACCTTGACTTGTCAAAATGCTACTAATAACAAGTCGGGGTAAATTGGTCTTTTTACAATTCTAATAAATTGCCTACAAGTCCCTTGAGGGCCTCATAGTAATTTAAAGATTTTATATGACCTGATTGTGATAATTTGTTTTTTTTAGGACCCAATGTAATTCTTCCAAAAATAAATGATTGGAGAGGTTTATTTATGCATCTTTTCATTAAATTGATGTACTTGAATTGCTAAATGTTATCTTACTGGTACTTTGCTTGTCTAGAGGAGAAGCTATAGAGAATGACGAGTTCCTGATTTACCTGACATTTCCCTCCATCTTGTTGGATGAATTTAAGTTTGAGACTAGTATATAATTGATTTTTAGTGATCCTTTTATCACATATTCTTAACCCGTGATGCAAGGAGTATTGACCAAGAAGACTTTTAGTGATCCTTTTATCACATATTCTTAACCCGTGATGCAAGGAGTATTGACCAAGAAGACCGAAAAAATAAATCCTATATTTAGATTAATATTAACTTTCTAAATATGTCTTATATTAAAGATATCAATATATATTGTTAGGTACTTTGATTTTGATTTGTTTGCATTGGTAAAAGAAAAAGGAGCGGGGGGAGAATTACATGGTGGTCCCATGGAAGACAAATTATCACTATTAGGCTCATGACATTATCAAATTAATATAAAGTCCTAAGGGATGTGTAGGCAATTTATCAAGGAATGAAAAACCGGACCGGCTAGTTCAACCGGTAATCGGTCAGTGATCCGGTCCGGTTGGTGAGTCAAACCGGTGAATTGGTCAAACAATCAAAATCGGTGGTTCGGCCGCTCAACTGGTTTTTACTTTTTTTTTTAGAATTACATTTTTTTTTATTCCTTTAACTACTATGTCACGCTATTTTTGAGGGGAAAATGAAAGTTTGAAGATCAAGATAAAGAGAAAAGTAGGTAAAAAAAGAATTAATCTAAAAAAAAGATTTTGAGGGATATAATAATCAATTAATTATAGGAAAGGAAATATCATTGCATAAATATAGGCACTATAACTAATACTAATAGATTTTAAGTATTTTTTGTCTAAAGATCTTTATTTTTATCTATAAAAATTTTAAAATATATTAATATATATTGCCACTAATAAATTGTAATATTCTAATATGACTAATTTGACCACAGGTCTGACCCCGGTTGAACCATTGACCATTGAACCTGTGCTGTGACCAGTTCATTGCCCAGTCCAGTTTTTTGTTCCTTGCAATTTATTGGAATTGTGAAAAGACAATTTTACCTTGACTTGCTAATTAACAAGTTAATATGTCACTAATGACAAATCAAGGTGCCACTAATGGCAAGTTAAGTACCTAAATTAACAAGTCAATATGTCACTAATGACAAGTCAAAGCAAGAAAGTTATAGTGTAACTATTAACAAGGTAGGATACTTCAATTGATAAGTTAATGTACTACTAATGACAAGTCATGGATTATAATTGACAAGTCATGATATGAAAAGTCATGGTGCCATTAATATCAAATCAAGACATCTCAATTAACAAATCAAGTTAAATTTTTTTTTTCACAATTTCAATTTCTAAAAATATTTTTTTTTCTTCATCCAAACACACAACACTCCAAAACCATGATTTTGATAAAAACAGATTCTGAATTTTTCATCAATGTTTGAATTTTATTTTGCAAAACCAAGCATACACACACACACTTTTTTTCCCTTCGTCCAAACACACACGCAGGAACATATGGATGCATCACACTCGTATGTATCCCTTCATTTTTTCATTGCATATTAGTCCCTCCCCACGCTCAAGTCGGAATTTTAACGCTACGCGGCCTTTCGTCTTACAAAAGGAACCCTCTCCGGCCGCCTTGATGTCACTTTCGCCCGACTGCCTCGCCTAAGTTGTGAAGGAGAGAGTCAGTCGCGGACCCTTCGACGTTAGGGACAATATCTTCCGAGCTCGATTTTCTTCTCTATAATCCCTTGCCCTAATTGACTATATTCGCTGCAAGGATCTATCTTGTCCATACGCCGCAAGTCTTTTTATTGATTTGCTTAAACTTTTCATGCCAGCGTTGTAGCGTATCTTTACCAGACCATATTCGGATCTTCTGATTGAAATTTATTGTTGTCTCTCTCTTTGCTTGGCTGAAGTTATTTCTTGATTGCCACCGCTTGCAAGTCGTAACCATCCTCACTGAGGATTAGTTGACGATTTCCTCTCACCGTCGCCGTTGTTCTCTTTCGTCGTCCTGCCTCGCCTTAGCCCTCAGGTATGTTTTCTCTATGGTTTCCTCATTTCTGACCTTCACGTTCTTCACTTTAACATTTTCGATATGAATAAGAGATTCAGTGAGGGGGGCGAGAGAGAGAGAGAGAGTTGAGTCAGATAGATTGGGAGAAGCTACCGAGTCTTTTGTCCTCTAAAATACATTATATAATGTTTTCAGTCAAGATATTGCTCATTCTCTATTATAGCTCCAATGCCTCCAAGTCCTTTCACTACCGAGTCTGAGCCTGATGAGTCTGATCTGCAGTAAACAAGACTTCCCTCCACCTTCTTTGGGTCTAAGATACTTTCATAGCAGCAACTGATGCAAGCAATAATTAATAAACAATAATCAAGTTTAATTAATTAGTTAGATATTTTGAGCTGTTGAAGAATTAAAAAATTATTGTTTCAGTAGTTTAAAGAAGGAAAGAAATATATCTATACATACACGCGCTATATATATATATATATATATATATATATATTTGTGCACATATGCCTCTGTGTGTACACACACACATTTGTTAGGTTCCTATAATGTATATATATATATATTTCTGCACATATGCCTCTGTGTGTACACACACATTTGTTAGGTTCCTATAATGCTTCGGTCAAGTTATTGCACTTTATACCAGAAATCCGAGAAGGATTTGACTGTGCTTGGAGAGTGTCCATATGATCAAGGTGGCTATTTCATTATAAATGGAAGTGAAAAGGTTCTAATTGGTCAGGAGAAGATGATGAGCACTAATCATGTCTGTGTCTTTAAGAAAAGACAACCTAACAAGTATGCCACACAATATATTCCTAACAAATGGGGATTTATAAGTAATTTGCCCCTTTTTATTTTATTTTGTATTGGATAAATCTTCAGACCGACCTCGTCGCAGTTTCTTCTATTTAAAGCCCTGACTGCGTCTTTGCAAGGGTTTCATTTTGTTCTCTTCCCCTTTTTTTCTAAACGCACCACCCGGCAGCAGAAGCAGAACGAAAAAGAAGAACAAAGTGAACAACGAATCAAGAACTTAAAATAAATAAATAAATAAATAAATAAATAAATAAAGGTTTATTTGATTTGAATACAGCTCTGCCCCATCTAACTTCACTTCAGATACCAATTCCGAAAAGAAAACCATGGACGAAGACCTTGAGTACGATCCTCAAATGATTGAAGAGGAGGAGGATGATGAAGAGGAGATCACCCAGGAAGACGCATGGGCCGTCATATCTGCCTACTTCGAAGAGAAGGGTCTGGTCCGTCAGCAGCTCGACTCCTTCGATGAGTTCATCCAGAATACTATGCAGGAAATCGTCGACGAGTCTGCCGACATTGAAATCCGACCTGAGTCTCAGCACAATCCGGGTCACCAGTCCGATTTTGCTGAGGTACTGTTTCTGCGAGGAAAATTTTTCGAACCCTAAATCTGTTTTCAACATTTATTTGGTTGTTTTTCCTCTGGCATGAGTTTGAGATTGTTAGGCCTACGTAATTATCTAAAGAGTGTCATTTTCCATTGAAATTTATGTGAAGTTTAGCTTAAGTACATGTTGTGCTGGAGGTTCACTGATAATGGTTTCCTCCCTCTGCAGACTATCTATAAGATCAGCTTTGGTCAGATTTACTTGAGTAAGCCCATGATGACCGAGTCTGATGGTGAAACTGCAACCTTGTTTCCCAAGGCAGCCAGGTTGAGGAATCTTACGTATTCAGCTCCTTTGTACGTGGATGTCACCAAAAGAGTTATTAAAAAAGGGCACGATGGTGAAGAAGTTACTGAGACTCAGGATTTTACCAAGGTTTTTATAGGGAAGGTGCGTCATTTTTGAAGTCTAGTTTTAGATGGATTGATTCATTTTGGGATGGTCAACTAATTTGTGTCTTTCTTGTTACCTATTCCTATTATCTTTGTTAGGTTCCTATAATGCTTCGGTCAAGTTATTGCACTTTATACCAGAATTCCGAGAAGGATTTGACTGAGCTTGGAGAGTGTCCATATGATCAAGGTGGCTATTTCATTATAAATGGAAGTGAAAAGGTTCTAATTGCTCAGGAGAAGATGAGCACTAATCATGTCTATGTCTTTAAGAAAAGACAACCTAACAAGTATGCCTATGTGGCTGAAGTTCGGTCCATGGCAGAGTCCCAAAACAGACCACCTAGTACCATGTTCGTGCGTATGCTCTCCAGAACAAGTTCCAAAGGGGTAATGTGAATTATAGTTCTATTTTATCTACCAGCTGCTGTTCTGCAAGACAGTAATGAACTTTTTTGTTAATGGCTAAATATGTTCTTAGTAACATTTAAATATCTTTCTCTTGTTTGCTTCAGGGTTCTTCAGGACAGTATATACGTGCTACACTTCCATACATTCGTACTGAAATTCCTATTATTATTGTGTTTCGGGCATTGGGGTTTGTTGCAGACAAAGATATACTTGAACACATATGTTATGACTTTTCTGACACACAAATGATGGAGTTACTTCGTCCATCCCTGGAGGAAGCATTTGTAATTCAAAATCAACAGGTGGGTTCTACCAATGTCAATAGTATGGTTATTTTTTCTCACTCCCAAGTTGCTGCTTGATAAGGGGCTTAAAACTGCTTGGTATCGGGAGGGCTATTTACCCCGACTGATTAAATCAAATTTCACTCCAGGTTGCCCTTGATTACATTGGGAAAAGAGGTTCAACTGTTGGTGTAACTAAGGAAAAGAGAATTAAGTGAGTAGCATATTTGTGGTAATTTATCTGCTGCCTTGGTTATCGAAGGCTACATCTGTTTCTAAAATATGCAGGTATGCTAAGGAGATCCTTCAAAAGGAAATGCTTCCTCATGTCGGTGTTGGGGAATTTTGTGAGACAAAGAAAGCTTATTATTTTGGGTAAGGTTGTTTTGGGTAAAGATCTGTAAATTTCGTCGAACAATTAAGATAATTATCATACTTATTATTATCCTGCAGATATATCATTCATCGTCTTCTTCTATGCGCACTTGGTCGAAGAGCTGAGGATGATAGGGATCATTATGGCAACAAGAGACTAGACCTTGCTGGTCCCTTACTTGGTGGCCTATTTAGAATGGTTTGTTTCTCTTGTTATTGATAACGCCTAAGTTTTGATATTTTTCTTTCCATGTTTTATGTATTCATTTTTGTGTTTCTCATTTCTGGTTATTGTATTTGCAAAGCCAGCTCTTTAGAAAGTTGACTAGAGATGTCAGAGGTTATGTACAGAAGGTTTGTTCTAGCAGCGTTAACATATTTCTTTCTTCTATCTATATTAATGTTTCCAAGGTCCATAACCTTCAATTTGTGAATGGTGCAGTGTGTTGATAATGGGAAAGATGTTAACCTTCAATTTGCTATAAAGGCGAAAACCATCACCAGTGGTCTTAAATACTCACTTGCTACTGGTAATTGGGGCCAAGCAAATGCTGCGGGCACCAGAGCTGGAGTTTCACAGGTTCAATTATTATTCATCAGTTTACTCAAGAGTCTAAACACCCCCCCCAAAAAAAAAAAAAATGATTTGTACATATATCTGTGGTCTTCCATTCCAGGTGCTGAATCGCTTGACTTATGCATCAACATTATCTCATCTGCGGAGACTTAACTCTCCAATTGGGCGTGAAGGTAAAGTTACTCCATAAGCCAAAAATGATCAAATCTGCAATTATTCTTTTCATTAAGTAGTTAATTCCCAAAAGTTTAGCCTCACAAACCCAAAGTCATTGATAGCAGTAGACGGAATCATGAAACAGGTGACCTAACTTAAGCATCTTCCCAAATCCTTTATGTCCTCCCTGTAGCTGCCTTGTCCCTTTTATTTCTTTCTCATATGCTATATCTCAGCCTTCTCTTGAGCTTCACCTGTCTTGATTCCTAACTGGTCCTCATGCCCACAAATTCCTTTTACCTCAGCCTAATATTCATTAGATTAGAGCCTAAGCTTTACTATGGTAAACCTTAACTATTGGGGCCTATAATCCAATGTAATGCAACCCAGCTTTTTGATGGTGTGCCTTAACTGTAGGGGGCTTCACAATGACATTCATTAAATAATACCATCATGTCAATATGGTTGTACAGACTTGGTATTTTTTTTTCATTTTGATGAATTAAGCATTATCCCAATAGAATGATTTTGTGTTTGAGTCGTAACTTCTCTCTTCCTTTCTTTTTAGGTAAATTGGCTAAACCAAGGCAATTACACAATTCACAATGGGGAATGATGTGTCCAGCAGAAACACCTGAAGGACAAGTGAGTTTTTTTAGTTTTTTTGGCATTCAATATATTCCCCCCATATCTCACTAGTTTTTATGAGCTCACTCTTTTGACACATGAATCATTTTGACATGGCTATTATATAGGCCTGTGGACTAGTGAAGAATCTAGCATTGATGGTTTACATAACAGTTGGTTCAGCAGCATATCCTATCCTAGAATTTTTGGAAGAATGGGGTACAGAGAATTTTGAGGTGCAAATATTTTGCCCTTCATCTGTATTTAGTTCTATGTATTTTTTTTTCGTGTCTTAATTGTAATTTGATTTTGAAGTTTTGATTCTGTAGGAAATTTCTCCTGCAGTGATTCCCCAAGCTACAAAAATCTTTGTAAATGGTTGCTGGATGGGTATACATCGTGATCCTGATATGTTGGTGAGAACTTTGAGAAAGTTGAGAAGACGGGTATGTATTCATTTCTCCTGATAGCATAGAAACACTAATTTGTGTTGTACAATATTTGAAGCTATGTAGATCATACTTTGTTCATTCCAATGTTCTGTATTGGATTTTTTATCAGAATCAGTGTCATATTCCTCCCTCCCATCCTCCCTTAGGGTATGTTTGGGAGTTGGGAGGGAAAGGGAATTAAAGAATCCAAAGAAACTAGAAGAGAAATGAAGGAAAAAGATTGATAAAAGCTGATTATAGTTCTCCTTGTGTGAAAAATATTGTCCTGCAAAATTTATCAAATTGATGGAACTTAAAATTGAGGGACAATTTTGGAAGGTTAGTTGATAGTCTTGCATTTTCCTCCCTTGTAATCCCAAACAAGGGGAAGATTTCAATGAAACTTAACCTTCACTATTCATCATCAAAACAGACCAGTACATAATGTGTCTTAATACACTAGAAATTATTTGTGAGCTGATATTACACTTGTGAATTTTTTGTGTTTTGTAGAATTTAATTAGATTTGGTGCTTGTGAGTGCAGTCTTTTATTTTGATTTGGTTGCATTATATTTTACTTCAAGAAAATTTTAACTTACTAATTTGTGTTAGCATATATTCAATATTTTAAAATGTTATATATGCTCATATATATCATATAATGACATAAACTTAATAAAAGGGCGGGATTGTTATTTAATTGCGTGTTAACTGGCCCTCCTTTTCTGATTTAATGATTGGTCCAATCTTCTAAATATTGAACGTGTTATATGATGTGATTCTGTGATTGATTTGGGTTGTCAAACTGTTTCATTGGTAAATATTGACTGTTGTTTTCTTTTGGTTGATATGTGTAAATTATTTTACTTATTTTGGTGTTAATTTTCAAATTCATGTTTTCAGGTTGATGTTAATACTGAGGTGGGAGTTGTTAGAGATATTCGCCTTAAAGAATTGCGCATATACACAGATTATGGTCGCTGTAGTCGTCCATTATTTATTGTGGATAAACAAAGGCTTCTCATAAAGAAAAAGGATATTCATGCCCTACAACAGAGGGTATGCCATCGCAAACTGTATTTATCTCAGTAATTGAAATCGTTTTCTGCAACTGTCTCACTAGTTCATTATGTTATTAGGAATCACCAGAGGAAGGTGGATGGCATGATCTTGTTTCCAAGGGGTTTATAGAATACATCGACACAGAAGAAGAAGAGACCACTATGATCTCCATGACCATTAATGTTGGTGTTACAAATTTCGATTTGAATATGTGAGTTCATTAAGATGTTATAATGCATTAGGAAGTTAATGGTTAATAAAATGCAACAGGATCTCGTTCAAGCAAGGATCAACCCGGATGAAGCTTATTCTGATACATACACTCACTGTGAAATCCATCCATCATTGATTTTGGGTGTATGTGCGTCCATTATACCCTTTCCTGATCACAACCAGGTAAATGAGTTACTTTGGA
The DNA here is from genome assembly GCA_037074505.1 of Albizia julibrissin. NCBI lineage: Eukaryota > Viridiplantae > Streptophyta > Magnoliopsida > Fabales > Fabaceae > Albizia > Albizia julibrissin. The sequence goes on along the minus strand of CM073480.1, from coordinate 29,871,555 downwards.
GTCCTGTTTCTAAACAAAATAAAATTTGTACTTCATAATACTTATATGTTGTTGATGCAACCAGTCTCCGCGTAACACATATCAGTCTGCTATGGGAAAACAAGCCATGGGGATATATGTCACCAATTACCAATTTCGAATGGTACACTTTTATCTGTCAATTTTTTTTAAAATTTTTTTTTCTACTCTATTATTGTTGATGCAAGATGATCATTGTTTTCTTTTCCTTTTAATTAGGATACATTGGCCTATGTTCTATATTATCCTCAAAAGCCACTGGTCACTACAAGAGCCATGGAGCATCTCCATTTCCGGCAACTTCCTGCTGGAATTGTAAATTCCCTTGTCTCTTATAATTTTCTTGTGACACTTCAATTGGTTCTTGATCTCATATGTTCTTCCATTTATCTTAGAATGCAATTGTGGCCATCGCATGTTATTCTGGGTATAATCAGGAAGATTCTGTCATCATGAATCAATCTTCAATAGACCGTGGATTCTTTCGATCTCTGTTTTTCCGTTCATATAGGTGTGTACGGAACCTAAAAGTTAATTAAATATGCTCCTTTTGTTAGATGTCCTCGTTGTTTTTCTTAAGATGTTGCCTTTTAAACTTTTGAAGGGATGAGGAGAAGAAGATGGGAACTCTTGTCAAAGAAGACTTTGGTCGACCAGACAGAGCTAATACCATGGTAAGGATTCAAGCTGTGTTTGATTTTATGATTCTTTATTTGCTGTATCTAGGAAATAAACCAAGTTCCACATTACAGGGCATGAGGCATGGCTCTTACGATAAGCTAGATGATGATGGTCTTGCACCACCTGTGAGTATATTTAACCTGAGCTGTGTGAATGAGAATATCCTATTCTGCTTGTCCTGAACTTCAGCTTATATAAAAAAACTCAAGCAGTTTAATTCCAATCTAATAGGGTACTAGAGTGTCTGGTGAAGATGTTATCATTGGAAAGACCACCCCTATTTCTCAGGAAGATGCGCAGGGCCCTTCTGCACGTTATTCAAGACGTGATCACAGCATAAGCTTACGCCACAGTGAAACAGGAATTGTTGATCAAGTAAGTTTTACCATAGTTCTTTAATTCATATTTGCCTACAATATGGAAGCTTAATGTGTCATGTTTCGAATGGAATACTCATTTTTAACGTGATACAAAAATATAATTAGAGATTAAATGTTAGTTTTAGTTATAGGACCTAGCTGTTATTAGATCTGGAGCGCCTAGCGCCTCCTTACCTCTACCCCCTGCCTTATTACAAATAGGCATACCCCTATTGTATTTCTCAGTTTTCCAGATCATGTTCCTCTCTTGTTCTCTCTCTGTTCCTCTGTCTCTCTACTTCCTTTTCTATAATCCTTTGATTCCTCTCTCTCTCTCTCTCTCATTCTTGGTTCCAATACCACAACATACTGTTTCTTGTTTTTATGTATTATCTTTGCTTCTGTATTTGGGACGGATCTCCAGTCCTCTATCTCTGTCATTAGATTATTTTTAATCTGAAAAATGGAAGCTTATTGAGTGTAGGTGGAGGGGGATCATTATGGAAGTTGAATGTTGAATGGGAGAGAAAAATCATGTCTATGCTTGAATTGCGAACATCAAATCTAAATTACCTACAAGTTGAATCGCTAAGCATGGTTTTTTACCATCTGGACATTGTCCTGCAGGTTCTGTTGACAACAAATGCTGATGGGTTGAGATTTGTGAAAGTGCGGGTGAGATCTGTTCGGATACCACAGATTGGTGACAAATTCAGTAGTAGACATGGTCAGAAGGGAACTGTTGGAATGACATATACACAAGAAGATATGCCATGGACTATGGAAGGCATAACACCTGACATCATTGTCAATCCACATGCTATTCCTTCTCGAATGACAATTGGTCAGCTTATTGAGTGTATCATGGGAAAGGTTGCAGCTCACATGGGGAAAGAAGGAGATGCCACACCTTTTACAGATGTTACTGTAAGTAACTTCCTCTCGGCACAGCTTATCCAGTGCGGGTGCTTGAACCGCCCCCCTCCTTTTGTTATCTAGCCAACATCTAAAAGACTAGGTTGATCATTTGTGATGTTCCAGCTACAGGAGCATCAGTCTGAAATGGTGGATGCTATTAGAAAAATATGTTCTGTCTCGTGTTTTTTAGGTTCATCCTTCTGTAGGGTTATTGTAAGTTTTACCTTGGTTGTGGGTATGGGTAACTGTCACTAATTTTAGTGTTAATGGGTTTCAACAAAAGGTGGATTTTTGTTTCTTTGCTTGTCTCTCTCATGATCTACATCTATTTTTCTTGTAAAGATTACTTTGAGCTAACTTTAAAATTTATTTCCTCCAACTACTGTCCAGGTGGACAATATCAGCAAAGCTCTACATAAATGTGGGTATCAAATGCGTGGTTTTGAGACTATGTATAATGGTCATACAGGCAGGCGTCTAACTGCCATGATTTTCCTTGGCCCAACATATTACCAAAGACTGAAGCACATGGTAGATGACAAGATACATTCACGTGGCCGAGGTCCTGTGCAGATCCTCACAAGGCAGCCTGCTGAGGGGCGATCTCGTGATGGAGGTCTCCGATTTGGAGAGATGGAACGTGATTGCATGATAGCCCATGGCGCTGCACACTTCCTAAAGGAGAGATTATTCGATCAAAGTGATGCATATAGAGTCCATGTTTGTGAGCGTTGTGGTTTGATTGCCATCGCAAATCTCAAGAAGAATTCTTTTGAATGCAGAGGCTGCAAGAACAAAACCGACATTGTTCAGGTCGATAACCTAATCTATTTTGCTGGTCTATATTACGTAACAAGTTCTTCATTAATTTAATTTTTATCATGTTAATACACATCCCAAGTTTTTCCTCCGTGCTGAACTATTGGGCATTATGTTCTTGCCTCTGATTGTGCATGCAGGTTTATATTCCTTATGCTTGTAAGTTACTTTTCCAAGAGCTCATGGCGATGGCCATAGCCCCAAGAATGCTGACCAAGGATATTAAATCTTCCAAAGATCAAAAGAAGAAAGGAGCCTGAGATAGATGTTTAGCGAAGCTGCTAGTCTATAATTGACAACATGGTTGACTATGATAGTGGTTTTCATGCCAAAGTCGGAGATGAAAGTGGGTTTTAGTATTGAGGACTTGCTCTGCTGGCCAAGTGTTGTGGGGACTTGCCCATTTTTGTTGTATTTTTATGCCATTGTTTCCTATGTTATCTGGGCTGTAGTTGAACTTAACAATACCACCAGCTGAGCAGTGAGTTTAAGGCTTGTACAGATTAATTTTATTGTTTGATAAGAGAGAAGGAAAGAACTAGAGCGCTGACGTTTGTTTTTTCCTTGTGTAATAAACTATGATGCATGGACAAATATGAAGGAAATAGTTATAAAGGACCTCTTCGTTTATTATCCGTCAAGCACTGCGGGAATGAAAAGGGAAAACGTAGAGTATTTCTTCTGTTCTCGTAGTTTTAACCTTGTTTTTGGGTTGTAGTTAATTTGTTAGCCAAGGTCAGAGTTCAAAATTTATAATTTATCTCACTTAAAACGGGCAAATCCATTTGATGTGTAAACTATAATTTTTCATATGCTCAAATCCATCTTAATATTCATGAGTGGAAGGTCCACATTCTAAGAAGGTACTGGAAATTCCTTATTCGTTGCGTCATTAACTTAGTATATAGATCTACACTTGAACATTACTTTCAAAATTGATGCCAATCAACAAACTTAATGGAAATGACATATCAACAGATTGGAAACCTGTGTACAGGCACTTGCACACAAATGGTGGGGATAATCACCCAAATCTCATTGCCATTCAAAGAGAACCACCCAATCAAAGCGAACTGTAGAAGGAGTAACTAGTGGAAACTCCTATTCAGCCTTAGCTCTTCTAAAGACTATCAAATGGGAAACGTAGATTTGATGCACCAAAAGGCATGCAACATCCCGCACCAACTCTACCAAGAGATCTCAAGTCATCCAGCACAAAAATCTTACTTCAGTTCCAATGTATGTTATACTCTTCGAGGACAGGCCAGTGCACATGTTTCCCTCTAGGTGGAGTATGAGGAATGATAGATATATGTAGTCTTACCCCCACAAACAGAAAGGTCATTTCTAAGATTTGAACCTGTTCCAAGGCTCACTCTACTGTATCATATACTCTTATGCCAGTGAAAATTCCAAGCCTTGATGGAGCATTCAGGGAAGGAGGGAAACAATGATTGAGATATCCTTCTTTATGATGTGTGATGTGTAACCTTGGAAACATGGGGAGCTCTTCTCTGAATTTCCCAAGCTCAAATTCCGGTAAATTCAAAAAGGTTAAGTAAAAGATCGTATCAAATGGCTTCTCAAAATAGAAAACTGGAAACACGAGTGCTTACATATTAACTTGGACCACATGCCAGTGTTTTCCGACACAGCTATTTGGTAACTCAAGCATAAACAAGATTTCAGCCAAAAATTTGCATATCACAATAACATCAAAAGGAAACTTTCCCAATGAAGTTATCTTAATTCTTTCAGAATGATTCAATGCCTTGAAAAGATTGTAGCTGTTCTCTTCATGCTTAGAGCTATAATCAGAAAAAATACCGGCACATCAAGTGCTGAGCCTTCCATAACCTTATACCCTGTCAATCAAAATCATAATTCAAAACAGTATTAAATAAAACATTATAGCATTTAATGTTTTTTACAAGCTTATATAAATTTAACTCTTACTATGTACTTGATAAATATCTTCGAGATTCCATAATCAGCTGTGCTTTCCAAGATTTTCTTAGGACCAATGTCCCAACCAATTTCTTGTATCAACTCATGCATTGATATAATCTGACCCTTAAAAGTAAGATACTTATCAATGTACTTGACTCAATTCTTGTATCAAGTCATGCATTTATTTCATCAATTCTTCACAAATTAGTTAAGCGCTCTACATTGTGAGCTTTTTACTCCACTCAACCCATTTCTTCTATCAAGTCATGCATTGAAGCAATTAATTCTTAGAAATAGAAAAAAAAGGCTTTGTCTTAGCCAAACAAATACCTTTTTAACTAGTTCAAATCATTATTCTGTATTAAGTCATGCATCAATGCAATTTATTTCAAAAAAGGATGATTAGAAAAGCTTCAATCTAATCATTTTACTCAAGCTATTTCTTGTATCAAGTCATGCATTGAATCAATTCATTTCTTCACAAGAGTTAAAAGAGATTTATCTTAAACAATTTTTAATCTATGAAGCCTCTTTTAACTTTGGAAAAAAGATGAAATATCTTGCAGAAAAAGATATCTCTGCATAAGTTAATCCATCATAACTCAATCTCAATGCATGCTAACATATCATACAAGAAATGCTTTTAAACTTTTCCAATTGGCTTTTCCATTCATTTTTGCTTCTATAAAACGAGAAAAGCCAAACTTCTAAAGCTAATGGAAGGCCACTAGCATATCTAACTAACTTTTTATTATAGTTATCAATTAAGATAACTATAAAAAAAGTTTTTACCGATTCCACCCATTCTTAAACTCCAACTGACTCATCAGTCAATAATGATGATACATGCGCATTTGGTTCGTTAAGATTCACAGCATCCAACTTCATCAACCCAGATGTGACAGTTTCTCCTGTATGCACAATTTCAACTCTGCACAAGAAAAAGAGCCAAAATATAAAACTTAATAGTGTCACCAATCTTAAAATATCTTCTGCAACATAAAAAATTACACTTTTCATCCATACAAAATGATTCTTTTTCCACTTAGAATGTGCTTCTTTTAAGAGTCATTCTTACTCCTCTCTCTCCTCATCAAAATGACCATCCAGGCAGAAACACACACACATTTTGCCGTAGCCAGGCAGCCATAATTAATCATATGTGCATCTATAACTAACAAATAATTCAAGACCTCTCTAGTGATAATTCAAGTAAGTATAAAAAGAAAAGTAATGTTAAAAAGTGATTTAAAAATATCTGTATCTCTTAACTAGATTTACCTGTTGTGATTAGATCCCACCTGGTAACTGCCTATCTGCTTCCTTAGATCCGATCGGTCTATCTCATGCGCCATGAATATAACAAGCTCTTGCCGATTATCTGAAGAATACTAAGAATTTTGGCGATCTTGCTCAAGAACCATGGGGGAGAGTCACAGTTGCTAGAGAAGATGACGAAGGAAAAAAACTGAGTCTACAGTAACCTCAGGAAGCGATGAGCACAGCTGATTGTTCCCTGGCTCGAATCCGTTTCGGCACAGAGCAGCTTGAATTGTAATCTCTGAAGATTCGTACGCGTATGAAGCAATACCCCGCTAAACAAGCGACGATGTGCTGGAGCTGATGCGATTCATAAGTTCAGCTTGATCGGCGTCGTGATTCTTTCTCTTCGAAACCTTGAAGATTTATCATAAACCAACTAGATTGCTATAGCCTGTTGAAAGCTTTATGGGTTGGGGAAGACTAGAATTTTGATCAAGATATCTTTGCTTAAAATCAACGCCCAAAGTAATCAGTGAGTTTCTGTTCACATCTGTTGCCCCTTCGAAATGGCAAGATGACAAAATAAAGGGTTAATACCGCTCTTATCTTCCACGAGTTTCACCAAATTTTGATTAAAAAAATATATATAAAAAAAAGGCTCCGTAAAACCCATGCACACCACATGGGCAATAAAGGCAACACACAAAGTCACAAGACTTTCTTTTTTTGGGTTCAAGAGGACCCATGGCCGGCAAAGTGTGACGTGGCCTTCGCCGGAGAAGTCATTGTTGCCGGCGATCGTTGAGTGAAGATCACGATCGTATTGTGGTCGACAACTTTATACTTGTTCGGTTCCAATTTTCCTATAATATAACCTATTGAAATCTTTTTATAACTTTAAAATAAATAAACTTTTTCTAAAATTTTACAAATAGTTATATCTGTCATCTTTAATATAATTGATCATTTTGATTATTGGTTCTCTAATTTTTTTTGAACCAATTATTTTCTTATACTTCTAATATATTTTATTTTCATTTATATTATAGTTAAGATACAAAAATATCATAACGGCTGTTTTATGTTACTTATAGTAGGAAAATACCAAAATGCCCCTTAAAAAAAATTCCCCCAAACTTCTTGATTCATCCTCAGTTCCCGACGTACGTAAAACTATTGACAAACTATACCCACTGTTTAGCTCTAAATCCTATCAATTTCGCAAATTTTCAATTTTCATCATTAAACGCACTAGCCATATATATATAGCACTGAACTTACTTGCTTCCCTCTTCCTCTCTTCACCTTCATCACTCATTAGACTCTCTCCCTCCTATCTTCAATCAGAAATCCCACCAACAAAAAAATTAAAGAAAGAATAAAAGAACCAAAAGAAGAATTTTAAAAACAAAGTATTTATTAAGATAACAAAGTCTGCAACTTTTGGTCTTCCTTCCAGATCTACAATGTTGAAAGGTTCGACAAATAGAAAACCAGGAAGGAGTGATGTGATTTATGGGGGAGGATGAATCGTGAAGAGGTGGCTGAAACAACTGGAAAATTTCCTCAGTCGTCCATCAAATAGAAAACCATTAGAGGAAGAACTTACCAACATGAGAAACCAAGACATATGAACGCAGGCAAACGGGTTGAGGGAGAGAGGAAGTAGAGACTTGGTTGAGGGAGGCAGGGCTTGAAGTCGGCACTTGGTAGAGGCAGAGCAATGGCGACAATGGCGACCATGAGTGAAAGCGACTGAGATTGAGGGAGGATGGATGCTGATGAAAAGTGGAAAGAAAAAAAAGCCGACGCTATTGAGACGTGCTGATGAAATAGTTGATTTAGATATGCAAAGTGGAAAGAAAAAAAAAAGCTAGTGGAGGATGTTTGTAAAGAATCACTGACGCCGTTGGGGGAGGAGGCCACCATCGCTACCGCTATTGGTGTTTGAGAAAAAAAAAAAAAAGGAGATGAAGGATGCGGGGAGAGAGCAACAGTTCAGAGAGGTGGGGAGGGGCAGTAAAGGAAAGTAAAAAACATAGGCAATTTTATTTTTTTTTGGGAAAATGGCTCAAAAATACCTTATAAGGAAATTATTTGCTGATTGGTACCATGGGTGCAAACAAGCACCCTTTATGTACAAGCATCATCCACATGTGCAAAATTCATCCCTGCGAATGTACAAATATCATCCCTCGTATGTAAAATATCATCCACCCGTGTACAACTTATCACCCACTATGTGCAATAGTAGCAATTAGCAATTAATTTACTTGCAATGTAGTTTTTAGCAATTCTCCCTTTTTTTTAATAGTGTGGGTTCCACCGTAAAAAAACAGAGTAAGTGTGTTAGAAGTTAGAACAATTTAAAGGTGAGGATATTTTTATTCTCATTTTAAAATTCAGTGGCTACTAAAAGTCTATTGTGTTGGATATAATTTTTGATAAAAGTTTATAAATATTTTTATATCTTAATCCTTTATATTATTTAGAACTTTTCAACTAAATAATGACATTTGAGAATTCTCATCTATAAGTTAGTGATGGAAATATTTTCAGCAATATTTAATGAACTTTTAGTTCTTACTACTATATTTTAGGATTTACGTTTGATGAGAAAAATGCACTTCATTTATCCTCTTTTCTAGTTATTCATTTTCTCCTTCTCAAGTTAGAATTTTTTCGAAGGACAATAAACTAATAATGTGGTAAAAGTTTCATAAACCTATTTATTTTCTTAATAAACATTATTTTATTTCACTTAGAGACAAGTAATACTATAAAAAGAGGAATTAGTGGTGCACCTTTTGTGACACAGCTTCTTCTAGATTTTTTTTTATTTTTTTTTAAAAAAAACTTTAGGTGATATTTCCTTACTTCTTGGTGACCTTAGGTGGCGCTTTCTTGAGTAAGTGTCACCTACAGTGTTTTTTTAAGAAATAAAAATTAAAACAGCAGCAGTAGCGCTTTCTTAAAGAAATGTCACATCTGCTACATACACTACAAAAAAATAGGCAATTTCCGATGGATTTTACGACGGAATTTATGACGGAACGGAGGCTTTTTGCGATAGAATTCCGTCGTAAACCATTTTGCGACCAAATTTCCAAAGGAAAAAATTCCGTCGCAAATTTATTTACGATGGAATATGACTTTCCGTCTCAAATTGAGGTAGAATTTGCCACAGAATTTTCCCTCGCAATTTGAGATGGAAAAAATTCCGTCTTAAATTTGCCTACGCCATTTTTCAACGGAAACCTCAGGCCGGCAGCCACCACCGGTCAGCAGCCACCACGTGTACCCATCACCGACCACCGCCACCTCGCCTCCAACCGCCTATGTCTTGGTCAACCACCGCATGTCCCAGTCAACTGCCTCGTGTCGCCCGCCACGTGTCGATAGCTCAAATTGGTTGTATTTTGTGACCAAATTAGGATTCGAAGCCATGACCTCTCACGTGTGTGCCAGTGCCTTTGACAGTTGAGCTAGGAAGAACCTATGTGATTTAAATGTAAAATTATATATATATATATATATATATATATATATATATATATATATATATATAATTAAACATTACAATTTAATTTCCTTATTTTTTTACGTAAATATTATATCTAAATTTATATATATATATATAATATGAATTAATAATTTTTTTATTTATACTATAATTTAATAATAATTTAAATTTTAAATTATAATATAATAAATATATAATAATTAGATTAATCATTAATTAAATAAATCATAATAAAAAATTAATAAATATATATTTGTGACGAAATTTCCCACGGAAAAATTATGTCGCAGATTTCTTGGCAAATTCTGATTTACGATGGAATTTCCAACGGACTTTTCGGAGGGAAATTCTGTCGCAAATTCTATAGGAAAATTTCTGACGGAATTTGGACAACTTTTGAGACGGAATTTTTTTTCGTCTCAAATTCCGTCGGAAATGGACAGTTTTTTTATAGTGGTACTTTGTGTAGCACTTAGCCTAGTATGCGCCACACAAAATATTATTTGTTTTTTTTTTAAATCAAATCATTCTCTCTCTCACAATTTACTTCTATCACATTTATCCTCTTAGTCTCCACTCTTCATCTAACACGTGTCATCACCCTTATCCTCTTAGTTCTTACATTTTCTCCTTCTCCTCTTTTTGTCACTCATTACTGTCCCCACTTCGATCTGCACTTCCTTCATTTCTTTATTCCATCACTTCTCACATTTCCTCCTCTTCCTCTTTTCATTTTCGGCACTCCTGCCTCATTTCTTACATCAAACTGACCGCACTCCTTCTCCCTCTTGGTCCCATTTCATCTTCCTTATAGTTTCATTTTATCCTATAAGTCGTGCCCACTTATTTTTTTTTATATTTTGAAGTTACGTATATCATATTGTCTTCTTAACCACCTTTTTTTAAAACATCTATGCAACTTTTTCTTTTTCTTTTTCTTTTATTAATTTTTTTTCAGGTGTTGTACTTAAGGTTTTAGCTCACTCTATTCAAGTTTCCTATATACTGTAAGTTTTTTTTTAAAAAAAATTTGAGCTTGCAAATATAATTTTATTAGTATTTAATAGTTTAATTTGTTCAATATCTTTTATATTTAATTTATTATGAAATCTAAAAAAATTATTCTCATTTTTATATGCCGAAAAATAAATGAGATAAAATTAAATGTTATTATATATAGGTTGTATGTGAAGATATGTAGTAGATATAATTTTTGGTTGTTTTACTAATTGCTAACATTAATGAGTTGCATAAATAAAATAATTATTTATTTTTAACACTTGTATTTTACTTAGTAGTGATTTTATTAATTAGTTATTTATTAATTTGTATCATTTTGAAGTTATTTGATTGTGGTTTAATTTTCTTCATTTTGCTATGGATATAGAAATGTGTTTAAAGCATGTTGTTTACTCTAATTATAGAGTTTTAAAAGAAAAATACCAAAAAAATTATTTTTTAAAAAAATAATACTTCCTATAATACTTTCTTAGAAAAGTGTCATGGGAAGAAAAAAAATTAAAAAAAATTTATAAACTTTCTATGACGTTTACTTAAGAAAACAATTTTTCTCAAGGAAGCGTCACAAGAAGTGTTTTTTAATACACACACATACATGTTGTGATGCTTAGGGAAGCATCACAGCTTCTTTTAGTTGCGATATAATATGTGGTACTCCCTAAACGCCACAATTATTGTAAAAAGAAGTGTCACAATTGCCCATTTTTTATAGTGGTGTTTATTCTATTTCACTCTCTCCTTATTTAACTTGCTTAATTACTGTGAAGAGATAGACAATATATGTCAACACTTACATTTTTGCATAGATATAGGTGAGGAGTAGTGCCATTGATTCTTTCCACAAATTTTAGAATGTCCTTATCCATGTCAAATTGTATGGCATCTTGTCGTATGAGGTACTATTTTATTATATATAATTTAGTCCAACTAATTCAAAAACTTTCATATGAATAGTCTAACATCTAAGCATCACAGTTATTATTAAAAGTCGTTATGCATTAAAAAATTTATGATTTTTTTTACAAACAGTTATTTATGTTACTAAATAAATAACGACAAGAGCCTATTATTTATTATTATTAAACCTCAGAGGAAATCATTAAAGTAATAAGAGGACCAAAGCTATATCATTGAGATGATATATGAGACATTGTAAGAAAATAGAGAGATAATAGGAGATATTGGGAGATAGTGATGAGATATGAGATTCCACATTAATATTATATTCATAACAATGTAAATATTATCAAATTTTTTATATACGCATATCAAGAAGGATAAGATTCCGTAAAATGTTTCCCAAGTATAAAATACACATATGATTCAGCCTTTCCTTCTTAATTTAAAACTTTAGTAACATTACAATCACAGCCAACAAAAGATATATATGAGTAGTTATACACACACACGCACATGCACACGCATACACACACATATGAAGATTTATTATTTAACCACAAGAGCAAATCACTTGGAGGCACCGAGACAGCAGCTTGAAGCTTTGAGAAAAGAAGCGCCACCCTTTGAGGTCTCATGTTTTGGTTTGTCTGTATACCTTATGATGTTATACACCCATGCTCCTGCCACCGCTCCTGCCACCGGTGCTGTCATGTACACCCATATTCCTCTGTACTCATGCCATACAATGGCCGGCCCTAGGCTTCTCGCCGGGTTCATTGACGTTCCGGTTATCGGCCTATATATCAGACAAACACTAACATAAATAACATACACAATAGGTCAAATAATAATGTAAATAGTAAATTTAACAATTGGGTTGTAATCCTCTCATCCTAAATACACGAGTTAGATAATTTATTTATAAAGATTAAGAAAATTAGTTAAGTTAGTTATTTATAAAAATATATATATTGACTTTCATGAAGTATCCCTTTAATCATTTGCATTAAAAAACTATTCTCTTAATGAAAAAAACTCCCTTAATATGTGTAATCAATAAGGAGAATTATTTAAAAAAAATTATAAATTTAGAAAACAAAGTGAATTGAAGTTTTATAATTAGGACTAAAGCAAACCCCTCTACTAGCTTTTACATTCTAGACAAGAGGGAGTACTAAATTAAAGAAGATAGCTAAAGTGTTTTAGAAAATACATATCATAATAACTAATTCAATTAACTTCCTTAATCTAATTAAATTAGGTAAATATATTTTATATTAAGAAGTATAGGGAGTATTTCAAATTCTAATGAAATAATAGACTCTAAGTTTGGTCAAATGTAGTCTTTTGTTTTGATATTAAGATGTGATTCCGCAATTATAAAGGTAATTAAGCCTACTCATATAATTTAAAAAAAAATTAATTTGAGATAAAAGTTGAATAAATCGGTTCCAACATTAAAGTTTACTTAATTAATAGGCAAACAATCTTTTTGGCCAAATATTGAGCTCTCAATTTGAAGAGAAACACACATGATGGTGTTGATTTCTTCGTATGTTTGGAGGGAGGGAAAAATAAGAAAAATAAGGGGGAGAGGGAATGTTAGGGGAAAAAATCTAAAAAAAATAAAAAAATAATTATTTTTTAGAGTTTTTCCTCCTAATATTATTTGACCCCTAATTTTTTTTCTCATCCAAACTAAGAATAAATATTATAGGGCTAAGGTTGGTACCCGGCAACCAACACATTAATCATCACGGTTGCCCCTATGACGATCCCAGCTAGTTCACCAATCTGCAAAAATGAAAAGCATAGAAACATACGCTTCCTATAAAACCTTCAAGTACTTCCCCAAGAGATTCAAACAAAAGAAAAACCTATATTATCAACATATCAATATCAATTTAAAATATGATAATGAAACCAATAACAAGCCGAATTATTCAAAACATTTGATTCTTTCTTTATGTATAATGTCCATCTAACATCTGTTTTTTTAAGTTTTGCACCAAATAAAACATATAGGTATAGGCCAAGGATGTTGTGATCTAATGGCATGAAATTGTGAGTTTACTCTCATTGTAATCTCAAGCCCTCTCTAATTTTTTTTTTTTAAAAAAAACACACACACATTACTTCCGATGCTTAATATAAAATTTGGTTTGTCAAGCAATTTGCATATTATAAATTTGATCTTATATTAAGGATTAGAGGTAGCTAATAGATTCATAGCATGATTGGCCAACCTCATTGACTAAGCATGCATCATTAAAGACAACGAAAAGAAACCCCAAATTGTTACCGCTCTGCTATCAGTTGCCACACCAGAGACAACAAACATGAGGAAGAAGGTGACTAAGAATTCAACCACAAAGCCCTGAAGATATGACCCAGCTATTAATGTTCCTATGAATTGGTCCTGTTTTCCTGTGAAAATATGTCTCACAGTCTCACTTGCAAGAAGGCATCCTACAACATGAGTTAATATATAAGCTGGTACCTGTAACGACATACACAAAAATAATTATCAATCAGACAATTCCATTTCATATAAAGGAAATCAAAATTAAGGTAATTAATTAAGGTGGTTGATTGATGACCTGCTTGAGGGGAAATCGTATAGTGGAAGAAGCAAATGTGAGAGCAACAAGAAGATTACATAAAACTCTCACGAACTTCGAACTATATATGTACAAATAACAACCTCTTTAACCTTTAAAATTAAATTTAACGTTAAACATCCCATAGCTTTCAAATCTATGTGAATAACCCCCAACCATAAATTATATACTCTCCTTTTTTTTTTTTTTACCTGGAAATTATATACTCTCCTTTAAACTTTATTTTTATGTGCATATATAAACTTTATGCACTCGCATATACCACATGGACACGTACACATACATTTATACATATATATATCCATCCATCCACACACACGGATGCGCGCACGCGCACAGATATATACAAGTCTGCATTTCATGCTCATTACAATGATGAATAACCAATTTTTCATCACTGTGATGAGATCTCAATAATTTAAATTTTGATATGAATGGTATAAATTTAAAACTTTTAATTTTATGATTTTTTAAATGATAAATTCATTTTTATGAGAAATGTTAATTATAATATTTTCTTTATTTTTAATTATGCATAAAATAAAATGAAAATTTATTTAAAATATAAAAATGAATTAAATCAAATATGGACCATTAAAACTCAATCTAACCATGAAGATTGGTGATGAGAACATTTTTGTTCATCAATATGATGGGCATAAAATGTGCTTTGACATACAACATTTCAAATTATATACATACATATATAATTTATCTTCTGAATGAGACAAATTTGATCGTTTCATAAATGAGATCAAAATGAAGGTAAGGTGGTAGACCTGTTTGAGGGGAAATCGCTTTGTGGAAGCAAAAGCGAGAGTGACAGCAGGATTGAAATGGGCACCAGAGATGTGACCAAGAGAGTAGACAAGAGCCATAACCAGAAGACCCCAAACGATGGCAATTCCTGGAAGTGTTATGATATTGTTGTTGTTATTGTTCACCACCACTGATGTTCCACCTAAAAATATCAGAAAGTATGTCCCCACCAACTCTGCCACCAACTGTAATTAATTCATAAGCACAAACGCAAAATCCAAAATCACATTTAAGGTTTAGTGGACTTAATTTAAATTAAAGTTGGGTCAATATCAGTGTTGTTAATCCTTACAGTGTGATTGAATTTTAGTTTCGATCCTTGTAGGTTCAAATCATAGCTTTTAGTGTATAGTTTTATTAGGACTTGACATGAGTTTAGCAGAGATAGTCCAATATCAAAACTCATTACTCATTAAAAATATAAGGACCAAAATCAAAACCCGCCGCTCATTAAAAGTATAGGGACCAGAACTAGTACCTATACTAAGTTTTGGTTTTAGTCTATATAGTTAACGCCGTTAACCTCAAACCGAATCCTTATAAAATTATAGGTACTAAAAACTATGATCTGAAACTATATAGATTAAAACCAAAATTCCATGAAACTGTAAGGACCAAGAACGGTATTAACCCTTTAAAGTTTGAAAGACTTCAAGGAGAGAGAAGGAGGGCGGAGGGACCTTCTGTAAGAAAGGGATAGAGACAAAGGTGATGGAGCCTTCATTAGATTTGCCATCATAGACATTAAGAACAACTTCATGGGTTCCGATAGCTGCAGAGGTCTCAGCCATCACCAATGATCACAATCACAGTGACGAAGAACTGTTTTAGAGAGAGAGAGATTTGATGGTGATGCGTCTAAAGTTTGTCAAAGGAGGTAGTAGGGAATGCCACTTTATAGGCACTAGAGAATCTGTAAAGGGAATGATGTAATAGAGAGAAATGGCTTAGAGATTTTTCCTTACTAGGTTTTCTCCGTATATAAAAGTTGAAAAATAAAATCTCCAAATATTTGATTAAATGAAGACAAAAAGTAATATCCGTCACACTAATTTTATAATAAATGTAGACATTCAAGAGATGAAAATTTATTTTAAATTAAAATTTATATATTTAAAATTAAAAAAAATTGTTCTAAACAGTAAAATTTTGACCAAAGAAATTTCTATATAATTAACTTCTTTTCAATACTACAAGATATAGATTTTACTACCCAAGACATTTGTTTTTCAAAAAAGAAAGTAAAAAATAAAAGTAGTGGCATTTTGTAATTTTGTGTGTCAGTTTTGATAGATTAGGGGTACTAATTCTAAAAATGGAAGCCAAATGTCCACTTTTAAGGATGCCAAAAGTAGACATTTAGCGTCCCTAATTAAATTAGGGACGCCAAAAGTAGACATTTAGTGTCCCTAGCTTAGTTTGGCATCCCTATTTACATTGGGGATGCAGAAATGTTGCCTTCTTTAAACTTGTGTGTGTGCCTCACTTTTCATTCTGCTAAGAAAAAATTTTCTGCCTTATTGCCCACTTATATTTATATCTCTTCTTAGCTCATTTCTCCTTTAATCCGAGATTTCTTACTTCTTCCTCTTCTCTCTCTCTTTTTTGCCTCTAGATCTGTTCTGCTTTCTCACCTTTTTTTATTATTATTTCATCTTGTCTCTATTTTTTTTTTTGTCGATTAATAATAATCTAACTCGTGCTGTTATGGCTTGCAGATCAAGATTCTAAAACATGTAGAGTTGAAGGTTGATCCTTCCTGCAACATGAATTGGTTGCCTTCCGGTGGTGACTGCAAAGACGAGGCCAGTGTTTCATCTCCAAACAACACAATCTCCAGCGTGAGTGGCAAGAGAAGTGAGAGAGAGCCCAATGGAGAAGACCATGACATTGACAGAAACTATTCTCAATGAATTAGTGATAAAGAAGATGGCGAAACCTCCCACAAAAAATTCAGGCTCTCAAAAGATCAATCTGTTATTCTCGAAGAAAGCTTTAGAGAGCACAATACTCTCAATCACATGAGTTCCCCACTTATGCCGTCTGTTTTTTAAAAGGATACCATAAGTGACTTATGGCATTGTTTTTTTAACAGATGTTATACCCAAACTTTATTACGTCGCTCACATAGACGTCCCCTTTTCAAGGGACATTAAAATAGTTTAAAATCGAACGTTAAAAACACTCTCTATAATAATGTGTTGTCTCTTTAATTACCCAAAAAATACAGAGAGAGGGATGAAAACGTATTGCTATTTGTTGAAAACAGACATTTGACAATTGGGACAACTAAAAGATATTTATATTTATATATAGATTTATTTTTTAGATAAATGTGATTATCATCAAAGTAAAAAATAGGAAACAAATTAATTATGCAGTGAACTTGGATAAAGGAATAATAAAATTCTTAGATAAAATAATTACGCATTTTAGAAAATTATGAAGTTTGTCTCACGTTAACATGACTCAGGGTAAAATTGGATAAGGAATACAGCTGATTACCAAACTCTAAATCTACTTTTGTAATGTTATAAATGTTATATTCGTATGAAATAGAGTATATGTGCAAAAAAAATTGTACAAAATAGAAGGGTTATGTAAAGAAATAGATAATTCTCATTACTCGTAACTTACAAATAGTATAATTTTTATAAATTTTTTATTTTATATGTATGTACGTATGGATATAAATATATAGAACGCACATAATTAAGTTTTTACATGATATTTTTTTATCCATTTTTTCATTACAAATCATTAATAAAAACATTAAAAACAATTAGAATATTGATGATCAATGAAATAAAATATTCGTAAAAATTTATTTCCTCCAGTCCTATTTAGAAGCAATTTTCTCCTTGATTGCGTAAAACGAACTGGTAATTAAAAGCAATAAGTGTGTCAAAAATGTCATATTTTTTCCATATATGCTCTTATTTATGAAAACAGAGAGAGAATGTATAGAAAGTATGAGAGATGGTAAAATACATTCTCCCAATGCTTTGTTGACTTTATTCACTAAGTGAGTTTTTTCTCTCTCTTGAATATAACTCTTGGTATGTGTGATAATTAATTATAAATAATATGTATTTAATAAGGGTAAAATAGGGAACAAAAGTTTACATTTTCAGACACAAAGTAAAAGTTGCTTGTAAAAGAGACCAGCCCCATAAGAGAGAAAGTTGTTTATAAATAGGACTGGAGGGAGTATTAAAAGAGATCATATTATTTTTCTAATATAAAAAAAATGTACATTTACAATATATAGAAATTCAAACGCACGATATGCTAAGTTGCTAATTAATACTTTTTCTTAGGCACAAGGTAAGTTGTTAATAATTTGATATATTTTGAAAGATGAATATTCACAATTTTTATATAGACAGAAATCTAATTGATAATGTCTTAAAAAAATTACATTTACAATATATATAGAAGTTCAAATGTACGATATGCTAAGTTGGTAATTAATATTTTTTCTTGACCACATGGTAAGTTGTTAATAATTTGATATTATCTGAAAGATGAACATTCACAATTTTTATATAGACAGAAATCTAAGATTTTTTTCCCCAACAGAAATCTAAGATAGTGTCTTATGTTCAATGAATGCATTAATTAAATGAGTAAAAATAAAAGAAAGAAATTGATTGAGTATCTGAATTGAAGGATCTAGGGAGAAATACTGAATAAAAATAATAAGCAAGTATTATATAAAGAAGGACCCCTAAAAACACTGAAAAATATTTAATATTTTATGAAAATAAAGGATATGTGGGATAAGAAGAGAGAAAGATAGAAGTAATTATCATTTACTTGTTTGTGATTCCAATGCTTACACAAAACCTCTACTTATAGGTCTTCACTATCAAAGATCACTACTAAGTTACAATAAATACATATAAATGTTTATTAAATTGCCTTTTAGTTTCTCAATTGATATTCATGAGTGGTGACTAAAATATAGAAGGTTAAGAGTTAATGGATATTTACGATTAGTATATTCATAACATAATACATTCTATTTTATAATATCATATGTTTATGTGAGTACGATTAGCCATAAATTCTCTTATCAAATATTTAATGCTCATAAAGCCAATTCATATTTACTAAAGGGCGCGAGGAGAGTTTTTAAATGAATGAGGTAGACATAGATAGTTAGTCCCTTTATTATAAAGGATCAAGATCGAATTCTTCCTAAATTCTTTTATACTATATAGGACCAATAGTAAAGTGTAATTATTAGAAGTGGGATCGAATATCTTTCCTTGAAAAATGAAGTAAATTAAAAGAAGATCCCATTTTTCGGCACTCACCATCATCCATCTTTTCTCCACTATTTATATTTTTATTTTTATGAGAGGAACTTAAGATGCGGAATACCACTTTTGCTCCTCCCAAAAAGTGATTGGAAATGGCTTAATTTTTATGCAATTTCTACAAAGTGACCTATTTATCCTCATATAAAAGAATTGCCTCCGCCATTATTAAACCTTTGGTCCCCACCACCGGGAGCTACTGAAGCTCTAGCGGCGGCCATTGTTGGAACTTCAATGGCGCTGCGCCTAGTGATGTTTTAGGCAATGACTGGTCAAGGTGGGATTTGATTGATTCATTTGGCCATTAATTCTTCTTTAATTTGTAAGATCATACAAAATGTTTAAGATAACTATCAATAATCTTTAAGATATATGTGTGTATGTGATTTGTTCGCTGCACTTCATAAGGTGAAAGGCGTTATTTGTTCAACTAAAGTTGTTAACTACTATAAAATATAGATTTAGCGGCGTTAATCTTATGTCACTTCTTTAAACAAGTGCTGGAGGAGACTTTTATTTTTTTAAAAAAAATACATGTGATATTTATGATGCTTGACCAGAAAAGCGTGATAGCTACCTAACACCTTGTATGACGCTTGCCTGGGGAAGCAACATACAAGTGGTTATTTTTTTAAAAAAAAATTAGATCATTTGTAGGGTGCTTACTTGGACAAGCGTCATAACTTACCTTATTTTTTTTTTAAAAAAAAATATAGTCATTATATGACGTTTACCTAGTCAAGTGTCATATAAAACCACCCTTAAAAATTTCAAAGTGTCATACAAAGAGTGAAAGTCAAAAGATAGCCTTTAATAGCGCTAAAACACCAAGCACCGTTAAAGATAAAAAAGAGCATGCAAATTGCAAGGTTGGCCTCAAAACGGCACTTGACATATAAACGTAATATTATATATTACCTTTAAGAAAATATATAATATTGCCTTGGTCTTCAACCGTTAAAGGCAATATAATATTGCCTTTTTAATTCAACGGTAAATATCTATTTTCTTTAAATGGCGCTTGAACACTAAGTGCCGTTAAAGGCTATTAATTTTGAATTTAAGGCCATTATTTTTTTTATTTTATTTTTTTAATTATTAAAAGTTATTACGCTTGTCTAGGAAAACGTAAAAGCTTCTTTTGGCTTTGTATGTCACTTATACATTAAACGCCATACAAAATTTTATTTTAACTTTTTACCAACTCATCATTATCATCTTCTTCGTGTGCCATCCAGCTCCCAATTTCCTATAACTCCATTGCTCCACAATCTTTTCTTATCCCTTCAATCCCCACTCTATTGTCTTGGTCCCCATTTTCTACAAAGCTTGGTCTCCCACGTGTTTTTCTCCTTATTGTCTCGGCCTCCTACAGAAGCTCCCTAGCTTGTAAGTGTTTTTTTCTTCACGTGCCATCCCCATTTCCTAGAATTCCATTGCTCCACCATCTTTTTTTATCCTTTCAGTCCACACTCTATTCTCTTGGTTCTCATTTCCTACAAAGCTTGGTCTCCCACATATTTTTTTCCTTATTATCTCGGCCTCCTACAGAAGCTCCCTAGCTTGTAAGTGTTTTTTCTTCGTGTGCCATCCAGCTCCTCATTTCCTAGAACTCCATTGCTCCACCATCTTTTCTTATCCGTTCAGTCCCCACTCTATTGTCTTAGTCCCCATTTCCTACAAAGCTTGGTCTCCCACGTGTTTTTTCCTTATTGTCTCGGCCTCTTACAGAAGCTCCCTGGCTTGTAAGTGTTTTTTATATACAGAAGCTTAAATCCGTACGTTTTCTTTTTCTTTTTTAATTAAAATCTATCATGAATCTTATATGTATGCTTAATTTTTTTTAGGTATTTACTTGAAGTTTCAACTTTGCCTTCTTAAACTTCCTATACATTATAAGTTTTTTAATTTTTGAACTTACAAATATAATAATACTAGTTTAGTCCTCCATAGAACTACATGTACTAGTAATGTGTATGGCTCAAGTTTAAACAACTTAAATGCTGGAGTTCTTCAATGCTTAAAAGATGAAGATGAGAATTCAATATTGCAAAGGATACCTGCAAGTTTAATGATGAATTTGGACTATAAATACAGATTGAGGGTTTCATTAGGAAAAGAAAATAATTACACATAATTATTTTTTTTAAAAATACCTCCTACGCTGCTTCCCTGGGGAAACACCGTAGGAGGTGTATTTTAAAAAATAAAAAATAAAAAACAAACCTATGGTGCTTTCAGAAATTCAAGAAACACCGTAGGTTACTTTTATGGCGCTGGAAGCTACAACGCTTTTCAAGTGCCATAATATTTGTAAAAATAAGCGACATTTATAATGTTTTTGATAATCCATAAATTAGTACTAAAAATAAGCATTGAAAATGTGAAAGATAAGTACTGAAAATATAGATGATGAGTATTAAAAAATTAATAAAATTTTAATTCTATATGAGGATCATTCACCACTATATAAATCGCGATACATGACAGTTATTAACTGCCATACTTCACGGTTCCTAACCATCATATATGCAAGAGTTATATTTTTTCTGCATAGATAAATTATGGTTCTTAACTGTTATTTATTCTTGACCTATTATAACAATTATAAGATAACACCCGTTATGTATTGAGACTTGGTGAGACCATGATATGCGCATTGTTGTGATAATAATTGACGGGCACAGATGAAAACCGTCATAATATATGATAATGCTTATATAATATATAACAGTCTCATTTTGACAACCATGATTTTTTTAGTAACATAAATCACGGCTCTTTTGTAAGAACTATGGATTTAATAACAGTCTCATGTAGACAACTGTTATGTACTTAGTACAAGGATAACGGTTCCTAATTAAGAACCGTGAACTTTTATAATACGTAATGGTTTTTATATAATAATTGTGATATATGGTTGTAAGACTCTTTAAGTGAAAATTTCTAAGCTAGTAGGACTAAACTATATATAATAGAAATAGTACCTCCCACAACGAGTTTTTATGTGATATGGGATAGATCAGGACATTCTAGACTTGTGAAAAGAATCAATGCCAGATGTTGACATATATAAGTGATAATGTAACTATTTACCTATAAATTGTATCTCTTCACAGAAATTGACCCTAGAAATCAATGGATTAAGGGGGAAAAACCTATGAATATATGTATTAATTGCTGATGATATTCTTGTTTTTCCTTATATACAGATGATATTCATGTTTTTTCACCAACTTATTGCTTTCCTGGCTTAATTGCTGATAAGACACAAGGTATAAGTGATGAACACTTACATTATAAGATATTCGGGTCAATAGTGCGATTGGTTCAAGCCACAAATTCTAAAACATCTTGATTCATCCCATATTGCACGACTATTCGATGTGGGAAGTACAACTCTATTAAATAGAGTCAAGACCAAGTAACTTAGAAACTCTCATATTGAAGAGTTTTGGACTGATCACAATGTTAAATTTCAAAGCTCTTAACTTAGTGCCACCTTGAATGTTTTACCATGTCTTGGTATAATTGAACTAGTTTATTCAGCATGTCCTTGTTGATCTTTTCGAAGTAACTTACGGAGATATGCATATATACTTCCAAGAAAGGAGGTATTTGCTTATGAATCCATATCTCTTGAAGTGACATAAAAAAAGATCAACAGGAACCGTGAATCAGAGCAATGGGCTGACAACTTCCTATAATAGGAAAGGAACCTTCAATCAGATCAATACTATGGTTTCCAAAAAAGCATAACTTCACAAATACAATTTAATCTAGTCTTATTTTGTGATGTCCAGTGTCCTTGTTTCCCGTCGCTCACCCCTCCACTGCAAGTAATGTCTAGTGTTCTTGTTTTTGTCAGCAGACTGGTAATAGTTTTGGAAGAATTTGGGGATCAGGCATGTAGCGTCCATTATAGTATGCTGTGTATGAGCCTTAGAATGTAATGGCTATGAAGGATTGATGCTGACTATGCTATGCCGAGGATTTTGAGAATGGTGGCATGATTACAACATAAATATTTGGTGTATATTTGAGAATCATTTTTTAAGCTTGATTTTGTCATAGACTAAAGAAGACTGATCAATGCAAGTAGAGAAAGAACCCTTATAGAACATGATTAAGTGAATCTCTGTCTCTGTCTTCCAAAGGAATTGAACCTGAGCTTCAAGAAAGCACAAAATGGGAAATTACTTTAAGTAGTTATAGTACTAAACTTCTAGGATAAATTTAAATTCCAGTGGACTTTTCATTACACATCAAAGCATGTTATCTTTCTGCTTTAAATTAAACATGTATGTGTGTTGTCAGTTAAGTTTCAAGAAGTTAAGGTCAGTTATCTTATCAGTTATGTCTGTATTATGAGTCAATTATTAGGAAAGTCTATATAAGGAAGTATGTAAGACAATTACTGTTATGCAGAATATTATTATGTTTCATACTTGTCTTTTCAGATCCTGGTTATAGATTCCCTTTCCCCTATCTGAATTTCTGACTTATAAACTATCAAAAGTCCAGGAACTAACAGAGGGGTAGTAAATGTTCGTGGAATTGATGTTAATTTTGTTATTGCTTTTGCTGATTTCTAGGATAATGCATCCCTTTTACAAGTGTGTATAATCTCTTTATGAGACAGTCTTGTTTCTCTTGTAAATATGCTTATCACTTTTGTGTACATGAAAATAGGTATGCTCAATGGATGTAGATGTTAACTTATCAAGTAGTGAAATGGACAGCCTTGAGGGATTTATATCTTTATTGGGATGAAGTGACAAAGACATTGAGCTCTTAAAATTAATGATGATTAATAGGATCAAGTGACGATAACTTTGAACTCTTAATAAGATTATAGTTCGTACATCTGAACTTACCGGTCAAGAATTTGTTAATGAGCTTTTACAAGGATAAGGAAATACTTGTTATGAATTGTTACCAATGGAAAAAGCATGTTTTATTAGTTTTTACAATGAGCTAAGAACTAAAGGTTCTTTAAATGATTCAAGAAAAGTGAAGTTATAATTTGGATAATTTGTCTAGACTATCTGATCAAGATCAAAGTGTAGTAGAAATGGCAACACTCCGTGATTGAATTTCTGTTAGGATGTGATCACATCATCACAATTCTACCACTTAGATATCATTTGATATAATTAGATATTATTTTTTATTAGATGTCATTTGATATAATTAGATATTATTTTTGAGACTTTATGTAAAAAATATCCATTTAAATTTTAACCTTGTTATTTTTATTAACAGTAAATTAAATCATTTTTTTGTTATTTACTAGTCATTCAATTTGATTTTTAAGTAGACTATAGTTTACTAGACTAGATTTGTTTTTGTTTTTTCCAAATTTATTTTAAAAAATAATTATTAAAATAGGTTTTTTTTTTCAAAACTTGTTTTCAAAAACAATTATCTAAACAAGTGTTTTTTTTTCAAAAAACAATTTTATAAAACTTTTTTGGAGAAAGAAAACAAAAAACAGAACCAAACGGGCCCATATTTTCCTAATCCAACCAAAGAATTATGTTTTTCATACTCATAATAAATTATTGTAATTGTAATTTCAGAAAAAATATTTAAAAAAATCAAATATCGGAAAAAAATATATACATGTTAGTAGCCAGATAGAGGCTTTAAGAAATGAAATTTCAAGAAACGATGATATTCAGGGGAATCTTTGTGTGATGTTTGAAGTGTGCATTGAATATCTTGAAGTCTTGATTTATATTGATTGATAGGTGTTTCTATATCTTAATAATTTTAGTTTTTTTTATTGTTTGATAGATTTTTGGAGCTTTTGAATTCGTCAACCCTTTAATTAGTTCGATTTCTTTTGGGTGTCAATCTGTTAACAATTATAATAGCTCTGCTGTTATTTATAAGTCTCTTTTAATTAAATCTTGTGTATCAAAAAATGGTAGTTAACTCAATAATTATGGGGTGAATTTTTAATTTTACCCTCATTTATGAATGAATACTTTTTAACTTTTTCTATCTTTAAATTACTTCTTTATTAGTACAATAAATAGAAGTAAAATTGTCACAATCTCATATACTATCATGAACTAGACTTATAAATAAGACCAAATTTTTTAGTAAAAAATGACTTATAAATAAGATTAGAGTGGTAATTATTAATGTAGTGCCATTAAGTGGGCACCAATAATAATATAAAACTAGTGTAACATGTGTTGCATAATTATTACCACTTTGATTCTATTTATAAGTCATTTTTTACTAAAAAATTTGGTCCTATTTATAAGTTCAGTTTCAGTGTAATAAATAAGATTGTGACAATTTTGCTCTTATTTATTGTACTAATGAAGAAATAATTTAAAGATAAATAAAGAAGAAAGAGTTGAAAAGTACTCATTTATAAATGAGGGCATAGTTAAAAATTTATCTCATAATCATTGAGTTAACTACCTTTCATTAGTATATAAGATTTAATTAAAAATAATTTATAAATAAGATCATAGTTGTATCATTTTGTGATGATTAAACTATAATAGGTTTCTTGAGCAACAATTAATGGTTTCCATACATGATTACATGATGTCATTTTCTAAGAGAATTAAGGTTTATTCAATACCCTAAAGTATTTTTTTGTGTGCGTCTAGTGTGCCAAAAACATTTTGTGGTGTGATTTTTCTCTTAAAGTATTAATATTTTTTTAGGAGCAATCTTACACTTAAAGTACTTTTTTCAATACTTAAAAGTACTAAATGAAATATAAAATATTATTTCATGGGTGGCCGCAGCTGAAAAAATATTTATGAGTGTTAGATAAACCACATAATATTTTAAGATATTAAATACACTTTTTTAAAAAATACCCTTCGGTATTAGATGAATATTAACACTCTTTAAATGTTCCAAATTATTTGTCTTAAATCTTGACAGCGAACTGGACATTTATTACTCATGGTACATATCGTTTTTGAAATTTTCCAAATTATCTGTCATAAATCTTGACAGCAAATGGAACATTTATTGACACAATAATGCCGATTAATTAACACTTCAAGAATAAATCTTTGGGCAATTCTTATAACAGAAATTTTAAAAGTTGGCTAGCTACAGCCTGCCGGCAATATTTTTAAAGCAATGAACAATTGAAGTTAATTGCTGGAATTGTCTTGATGCAAGGAAAACCGAAGTTTATTAACATATTCTTTAAGATCGTATGTTCGTATATTATCTGTTTAGACGAATCATATTTTCATTTTTTTCAATGAATGTGTGTGTGTCTATATATATAAAGAACATCTTACTGGAGTATTTTGCGAAGCCTAGATCATCGTATCCTTTATTATATTGTACATGTTTGGAAACACATTTGCCGAATCTGAATTTGGAGGAAAACTAAAGTTTATTAATGTTATGAAAATAAAACAAATTGGGGATAAGAAAGAGCAAGAGCAAGAGAATAGAAAATTTAAGAGAGAAAGATGTAGAGTAATTCTCATTGAGTTTAATTTCTTCTGTTTATAATGCTAGTATGATGCCAATATTTATAGACCTCCAAGGGTTACATTATGAAGTTACAATAAATGATACAATAAATATATAAATATTCATTAAGTTGCTTTTTAATTTCTCAATTGACATTCATAAATGGTGAGTTGGTGATTAAAATGTGGAAGGTCAAGAGTTAATGGACATATATCCACATAATTAAGTATATTCATATCAATTAACATATTCTTCAAGAGCATATTACAGACGAAGCATATGTTTTTTTTTTAAAATTAATGGCTCAGCACAGTATTTTTTAAGACGAAGCGTATGTTTTTTTAAAGTAATGGCTCAGCACTATATTTTTAAAAAAATTATTTTGCAAAGTTTGATCAGCATATCCTATATATATATTGACATGGTTGTATCTTACAATATATTAAATTAAGGTTTGAATCCCTTTTAAAAAATATGTTAATATTTATTATCTGACTATGTTTTTATCAAGATTGCTTTCAATGAGATGATTTTATACTTGCAGAAAAACATAGCATACATGTTCGAAAACGCGTTTGTCATATCCGAGGCTTTTTACAAAGCATGGTTTTGGTTTTGAGAAATGTATTTTCTAAACATGTTTTTAATACATAAATATATATATTAGGAAATTGGAATATTAATTAAGATGTGTCTGTATTAAAAGAATGTTTTAGGGAAGTTAGTTTTTTCTTTGAGTTCTAAATTATTTCAGTTCATACTAAAAATGGTGTTTGATTTCATTGGCTGAAGAGAAATTTATATCCAAAGTGTTCGGAACATGTAAAGGGAAAATAATACTCCATCCGGTTCTATTTAGAAGTAACTTTCTCTCTTATGGGGCTGATCTTTTTTATAAGTAACTTTCACTTTGTGTCTAAAAATATAAGCTCATTTTTCCTATTTTACTCTTATTAAATACATATTATTTATAATTAATTATCACACACACCAATAATTATATTCATGAGAGAGAGAACTCACTAGGTGAATGAAATTAACAAAGCATTGGTAAACATATTTTACTATCTCTCATATTTTTATACATTCTCTCTCTGTTTTCATAAATAGAGGCATATATAGAAAAAAAAAACATGACATTTTTTTACACTTATTGCTTTTAACTACTAGTTCGTTTTATGCAATCAAGAAGAAAGTTGCATATAAATAAGACCGGATGGAGTATAAGTTTGACTTTCAAACTTGTAATAAACAACAGTAGGTGTTTTAAAAAAAGTAAAATGAATAAAATATTGAAAAAAAATAAATATATTAATAAATATTAGGGATGAAAATAGGCCAAATACTCTGTTAGGAGCCTGAGCCTGTTAAAAAGCAGACTCAAACTTAAACCTTTTAAGAAACATTTTTTTCTTAAAAAGCCAGGTCTAAGTGCATGTTTGAGAATTCGGTGGAAAAGTAGCTTTTTTTTAATGAGGCTTTTGTAAAAGCCCATTTGAAAAAAAGTCAGATTGTAAATGTGATTTGTGTTTGGATTGGCGGTGAGAGAAATGGCTCTTCTTTAAGGAACATGTTTGGATTAGCGTTTGAAAAGCCCGTTTGGATAAGAAATGACTGAAAATGGCATTAACCTTGTTCAATACTACGTATATATTGTTTGTGTATATATTATTATAATTGATATTAAAAAATATAAATAAATTTTTTAAAATAAAAAAGTTAAATAATAATTGAAAAAAGAAAAAAGACACTGAAGCACTTAATTTTAAAAGGATAAATATATATTTCAATCAGAATCTTATACATGAAGTAAATCATAATTGGATCATCTACCCCTATCAAGTTCGTCTACCTCGAATAAGTTCGTCTCTGATCATGCCACGAACATGATTCATGTGTGATAAAGATAAAGATAAAGATGATTTTTTTCTTAAAAAATAACAGAAGAAAAAAATATTACATTTAATTTCTAAAAGTTAAATTTAATTATACTTACATCCCAAAAAATTTTGTCAGATCATAAGTTACAAATATAAGTCTCTATTGCAACTAAAACTCTCATGCTTGTAACTAAAACAAAATTTGAAATAAAGACCTATAATCATAATAATCACTATCACGTATTCACTTTCTGCTACCTTAGCAAAAAAAAAAAAAACCAAACAGAATAGAGCATATATATATATATATGTGTGTGTGTGTGTGTGTGTGTGTGTGTGTGTGTATGTATGTATGTACGTACGTATCACAGACCATCGCTAGGTTCACCACGACACCATATTCTTCACCTTCTTCTTCTTCTTCCTCCCTCTTCTTTTTTTTTGGCCAGCGGCAAGCTTCACCCTCACCACCATTAGCCGCTAACGACACTCCCCCATCGTCCACCATTACCGCAGAAGAAAGAGAGAGAGCTTGAGATGAGAGAGAGACTTTCACCACTACAGAAGAAAGGAGAGATAGACCACCGGTGACTTCCAACACCACCATTGGCGTCTTCTCACCACCATCCCTCTCTCAAGCATTCCCATCACCATCGTCTCTCTTTCTCTATATCTCTCTACCTTTGACCTCTCTCGAAAATCACCACCATCATTCCTTCTTCATCGTTGCATCACCTTCGGTCTTCCTTTGAACATCAACACCTCCATCGAGTTTCACCTTGGAGGTTGAGAACTAACACCTGAGAGCTTCGACCGTCAACTCCTTCACGTCCAGTGGTCTCCATCTCCTATTTTTCTACTATCATCGTTCACCATCTCCGGCCCCCAATTCTGGCAACATTAGTACTACTCTTTCATATGTTCATCACCATCTACACTACCTCCAGCTTTGTCTTCTCCCTTTCTTTGTTTCAGACCATCCCTCGACCTTTATTCACCGAAACAACAACACCACGAGAGGAGCTGAGGGTGGGGTTTTGAATGCATGCAATAGTTGAAGCCCAACGTCAGAAGCTCAAAAAATGAGCTTCTTTAAAAAGCTCATTTTTGTAAAAAAGCCCATTGTTTTTAAATGGGTTTCCAAACAACTTTCTACTTTATTTAATGAGATTTTAGGTCCAAATGAGCTTTTTTCTTCTTTCAATGAGTTCCTAAACACGCTCTAAGTTGGCTGAGAAGCCCGTTAGACTTATCAAGCCAACATGGACCTGTTAATTTATTTTTTTATATATGGTTTTTTTAGTCTGAATATATGGACATGGCTGTTAGTCTCTTTTTTTTTTTCCATGGCTTGTTAGTTTTTAAAACAAAAATTCTCTAGGTTATAAACTCCACACACAGTCGCCGTCAGTATCACCTTCTTTCAAAATCACATATGAACCCTAGCCCCTGACCTCGTTGTCACGCACTACAAGGAATGCTAGATATTCGGTATGCAAGATACTCTGCATGAGTAATGAGTTGTGTAGATATTGGTAGAATTATGTAAATAATTCTAGAACATGATGATGTAAGTGATGACATAAGCGTAGTTGTAAATATCTAGATATTATGGGAGAAGGTTTTGGAGAACCATTCTCGACCGTTGGATGTATTCGATCTTGACCGTCCATTAAGGAGGTGCTAGGCTATAAATAGGAGTACCCTCCTCCCTTGTAAATCATCGAAAGCAATTCAAGCATTTGTCATTCAAGAGATTCTCTCTCTAAAATCCTCTTTCTCTCTCTAGAAGTTCTCTACAGTCTTTGAGTTCTTTGCATGCTCTTGAGGGTTCGGCTAACTTAGCTAAGATTATGAGGTGTGATCAAGCTAAGGCCGGCACGAGACAATGAATGGAGTTCCAAGTCCGTGACAACGTGGTATCAGAGCTTTGGTTCGAAGCTTTAGACGTAGTTTGTGGGAGCCATGTTGTAGGCAAGAATATCAGGCACAACTTAGGACATTGTTGTTTCTGGGGAAGAGAGGGGTAGGGAAACCCACCCTCCTCATCAATCAAAGAAAACTCAAGGCACGAGTAAGTCCTGCCAGGCTGAGGACATTACGTCCTTGACTGCAAAGGTTGCAGCTCTGGAGGAAGTCTTATAAGGGGTGGTCACTAAGGTAGACAAGGTGGAGAGTGACTTTGGAACACTTGAAACCCACACCTTAGACCAACTGGATAATTTGAGGTCGGACTTTAATTCGCACCTCAAAGTCAAGGAGGAACGAGATGAGTCTATGAGACGACTCGAAGTAACAGTTATGGATACCATTACCGCCATGCAGGGGCAGCTTAACTCTCTTAAGACTTCTTTGGAGAAGCAAGCTAAGACTTCATCGGCAGACAGTGTCGGTGGGGTAATTGAGGTAAGGTTGGACCTCCCTAAGCCGAAGGACTTCAAAGGTGTTCGTGATGCCAAGGAGGTTGAGAACTTCTTATGGTAGATAGAGCGATATGCCGAGAGCTTGAACTTGGGTGATGACTCCGTCAAGGTACGCATTGCTTCCTTATTCCTTACTGATAATGCTATGCTCTGGTAGCGTAGGAAGCATGCCCATATGGAAAGGGGCCTTTGCACCATCACAACATGGGAAGATTTCAAACTGGAGTTGAAGAAACAATTTTATCCCGAGAACGTGGTTTATGAGGCTCGAAAGAAGTTGAGAGAACTCAAGCACAAGACCACTATTACCGACTATGTCAGGGACTTCACTACTCTCATATTGCAGATTCCTAATCTCTCCAGCGAGGAAACCTTGTTCTACTTCATAGACGGTGTTCAGAACTGGACCAAACACGAGATCCAAAGGCGTGGTGTGACAAATGTGGATAAAGCCATTGCCATTGCTGAGAGCCTGACGGAGTATCAAAAAGGAGAGAAATGTGAGTCTTCCAAACCTAAGTCTTTCAAACCTAATCAAGGAAAAGGTGGGGGAGACAAAGGCAAGGGGACCACCCAGGAAGGAACCATCAAATCCTTCCATAGGAATCAATATGAGGAGAGGAAGAATAAAAATCGTGTGATAAGTTGTTACGTGTGTAAAAGGCCGCATCGCATGGTGGATTGTCCCAAGTTTGGTACATTGTCAGCTATCGTGGAAGGACAAGATGGACCCAGCGAAGAAGGGCCTAGCTCACAAATGGGATCGCTCAGAGTCCTGAATGCTTTAAAGGCGAAACCTGTGGAACCTGCGCCAAGGAGCAAAGGACTCATGTATGTCGAGGCGACATTAAATGGGAAACCAGTAAAGGTGATGGTAGACACTAAGGCAACCCACAACTTCATCACTCTAGAAGAGGCTCGGCGGATAAGTCTCTCGATTACTCAACTACGGGGAGGAATGATGAAGATTGTTAATGCTCCTGCGGAACCCCTCAAAGGTGTAGCCAATGGAGTAAAGCTATGCTTTGGCACGTGAAAGGGAACCGTAGATCTATCAGTAGGCCCTATGGATGATTTTGATGTGGTATTTGGTATGGACTTTTTGCGCAAGGCAAACACATTCCTCATGCCATGTTATGACTCCATGTGTATAATGGAAAATTGGATTGCTTGCACGGTTCCTGCTACGAATAATGATCGGGTTACTCACTTGTCAGCGATGCAAGTAGAGAAGGGGTTTAGAAGAGGGGAAGTCCCCTACCTTGCAGCTTTGATGGAGGGGGACCTTGATGAAGAGGACAGTCAGGATCTTCCCCTGCCATCCAAGATGTTCTGAAGGAGAATGAGGATATCATGCCATCCGAGCTCCCTAAGAGGTTTCCACCTAGGTGAGAGGTGGATCGTAAAATTGAGTTGGAGCCAAGAGCATGCCCACCTTCTATGGCACCTTATCGTATGGCGCCACCTGAGTTGGAGGAACTCAGGAAACAACTGAAAGAGTTGCTGGATGCTAGGCACATATGACCCTCAAAGGCACCTTCTGGTTCACCAGTTTTGTTCCAACACAAACAAAATGGGTCATTGTGACTGTGCATCGACTACCGGGCCCTTAATAAGGTAACTATTAAGAATAAGTATCATATTCCTTTGATAGCAGATTTGTTTGATCGGCTTGGCAAAGCAAAGTACTTTTCCAAGCTAGACTTGAGATCATGATACCATCATATTCGAATCGCCACAGGAGATGATCCAAAGACCGCCTGTGTAACGAGGTATGGGTCTTTTGAATGGTTGGTTATGCCCTTTAGTATAACCAATGCACCGACGACATTTTGCACCTTGATGAATAAGATCTTTCATCCTTTTCTAGATCGGTTTGTAGTGGTCTACTTGGATGATATAGTCATTTACAGTGACACATTGGAAGCCCATGTAGAACACTTACAAACCGTGTTCAACATCCTGCACAAGAATGAACTATATGTCAAAAAGGAGAAGTGTTTTTTTGCCAAGAAGGATGTGCACTTCCTTGGGCATATAATTCGCCATAGGACCCTGATGATGGATGAAAAGAAGATTCGTGCTATCAAGGATTGAGAGCCACCCACCCGAGTGTCTGAGTTGCGATCTTTTCTTAGGTTGGTGAATTACTATCGGCAGTTTATCAAGGGCTACTCTACTAGGGCATCCCCTTTGACAGAATTGTTGAAGAAAAACAAGCCATGGGAGTAGATGAAGGAGTGCCATGATGCCTTTGAAGATCTGAAGGTTACGTTAATGGAGGAACCCGTACTGGCTCTCCTGGATTTCTCCAAGACCTTTGAAGTTCACACATATGCTTCTGACTTTGCAATTGGAGGAGTACTAATGCATGAGAGGCATCCGATCGCGTTTGAGAGCCGTAAGCTCAATGATGGCAAGCGGCGATACACGGTCCAAGAAAAGGAGATGACCGCTGTGGTGCATTGCTTGCGCATGTGGAGACATTATTTGTTGGGATCAAGGTTCGTGATCAAGACAGATAATGTGGCTACCAGCTACTTCCAATCCTAGAAGAAGCTTATGCCTAAACAAGCTCGTTGGCAAGACTTTATAGCCGAGTTTGACTATGTGATGGAGTACAAACCCGGCATGGTTAATGTAGTGGCTGATGCATTAAGTTGAAAAGCGGAGTTGGTAGCAATGAGTCAAGCCAAGGGTGACTTGATGGAAAAGATCATTGAAGGTATGGGCCACGATCCCGTAGCACGACAGCTAGTGGAGATGACTAAGGAGGGGAAAACCAAGAGGTTTTGGTTAGAAGATGGTCTTCTCTACACCATTGGAAGATGAGTCTTTGTCCCAAAATGGGAGAACCTACAAAAAGAGCTCATTAAGGAGTGTCATGACTCTAAGTGGGCTGGTCATCCGGGGCAAAGGCGCACACTTGCTTTATTGGAAGCAGCCTACTACTGGCCACAAATGAGGGACAAAATAGAGCTTTATGTGAAGACGTGTCTTGTATGCCAACAAGACAAAATAGTTAATCAACAACCTGGAGGATTGTTGGAGCCTCTACCTATACCAGGACAACCATGGGAGAGTTTTTCCATGGATTTCATCTCAGCTCTACTGAAATCTGAGGGGCATGGATCTATCATGGTGGTGGTAGATCGATTCTCAAAATATACAACCTTTATACCTGCACCTATAGATTGTACTGTATAGGAAGCGGCCAGGCTGTTTTTTAAGAATGTGGTGAAATACTGGGGGGTTACTAAAGACAATTATTAGTGATAGGGACCCTCATCTTACTGGGAAGCTATGGACTAAGTTATTCAAGCTCATGGACACAGAGCTATACTTCTCTACAAGCTTTCACCCACAAACTGATGGGTAGACAGAAAGGGTGAATGCTTTGTTGGAATGCTATATACAACACTTTGTTAGTGCCAACCAGAAGGATTGGGCTAAGCTCCTTGATATGACTCAATTCTCTTATAACTTACAAAAGAGTGAGGCCACGGGGAAAAGTCCCTTTGAAGTGGTGATGGGACAACAACCACTAACACCTCATGCCCTTACAACAACATATAAGGGCAAAAGCCTAGGAGCTTACCACATGGCCAAGTCTTGGCAAGAACAAGCTGAGGTAACAAGATCTTTCCTTGTCAAGGCGGCCAAAAGAATGAAGAAGCTCGCTGATATGAAGAGGCGACCCTCGGAACATCAAGTAGGAGACATGGTGATGGTGAAGCTTCTTCCTCAACAATTTAAAGTGTTTCTCAAGGCACACAAGGGCCTCATTCGCAAGTACGAAGGCCCATACAAGATCGTGGGAAGGGCAGGAAGAGTTTCTTATAAGCTGGACCTACCCCCAAACCTGAAGATTCATCATGTCTTCCATGTTAGCATGTTAAAGCCATTTCATGAAGATACGGATGATCCGGTTCGAACCATCTCGACAAGAGCACCTCCCACCATGACGAAGTCCTTTGATTGAGAGGTAGAAGAGGTGCTAGCTAATCGAGTAGTGCGAAGACGAGGGGTACCACCAAGTACCCAATACTTGATCAAATGGAAGGAATTGCTAGAGAGCGACGCCACATGGGAAACTCAAGAGGATCTTTGGCAATTTGAAGACCAACTACATCAGTATAGAGACGAGTCAGTGACGGGGATGTCACTGAATTAGGTGGGGGAGAGTGTCACGCACTACAAAGAACGCTAGATATTCGGTATGCAAGACACTTTGCATGAGTAATGAGTTGTGTAGATATTAGTAGAATTATGTAGATAATTCTAGAACACGATGATGTAAGCGATGACATAAGTATAGTTGTAAATATTTAGATATTATGGGAAAAGGTTCTGGAGAACCATTCTCGACTGTTGGATGTATTCGATCTTGACCGTCCATTGAGGAGGTGCTAGGCTATAAATATGGGTACCCTCCTCCCTTGTAAATCATTTGAAAGCAATTCAAACATTTTTCATTCAAGAGCTTCTCTCTCTAAAATCCTCTTTCTCTCTTTATAAGTTCTCTTATAGTCTTTGAGTTTTTTACCTACTCTTGAGGGTTCGGCTGACTTAGCCAAGATCAGGAAGTGTGATCAAGCTAAGGCCGGCACGAGACAAGGAAAGGAGTTCCAAGTTCGTGACATCGCGCTCTCAACTCATCTGTTCATGGTCGCGGGCGTCGCACTTCTCCGTCCTCCAATCCTCGTTTGTGCTCGCCGGCTGCCGTACTTGTCTGACCACTGCTCTTCTCTAACCTGCATTCCCGGGTATGTATTTCTTCTTCTTCTTCTTCTCATTTTGGATCTATGTTCTGGTGATTCGGTGCCATATTCCCTCAAAGCAAATGTAGAGCCATTTATTTTCTTTCCAACACGATAAGAAGCAAGTTTTTTCACAGGAAAAAAAGGGTTTCGTCTGCTTGGAAGAGTGGGTTTCTTGGGACTTGATTCGACTTGATTTCATTAACTCTTGTATCTCCATCTAAAAGCCTTGATTTTTTTGTGTGGACATTTATGGGTTAGATTTTATTGAGTGCCCTATGCTTCTCACAAGCAGATGTGTTTCCCAAGTCCAGTTTCCGAAGTTTTAAGACCTTTTCAAACACAATGAAACTTAATAGATTTTTCAATAATATGTTTTAATTCGTTGGCATTCTCCATCATTAATTGTATCTGCATCGTTTCTTTCATATTCTTAATCATTTACCCCATGTATGAATTTTTATCAAATTTTAATCTATATTTCTGTTGAATTAGTCCCATTTGCTTCCCAGATTAATACTTGAAATATTTTAAAAGACCAATTCAACCGCACTTAATTATAATTAATTTCCGTATAAAGATTGGTATACGGCAAGTTGCTTGTTCTATATATGCATAAACTTATATGTACTGCCATCCCAAAAACACGACTTCCTTAAAACAGATTCAAAAGTAATTTGTTTAATAATGATTCACCCATTGACTTATGAAGGCTTAGGTGAAAGAATTAATTAAAATAATACTATTTCTTATAGATATTATTTGTTAAATTATATTTTGATCTAATATTATATATTTGATTTATTCTTTTCAATGTTTTGGAATAAGAAGAAATTATGCTGAAGATTTGTGGGCACTGGCCATACTTTGATTTGGTCCAAATTGATGTAATTGAACTTGTTATTTTTGGATTGATTTATGATGTATTTTTGATTGATTTGTGTAATTTTGGCATGTTTGTGTATTGTTTAGAGTCGGCTTGTTAGTCAGTTTATAAATTGTTTTAAAATTCGGGCCTCTTTACCAGGCCGTCAGGCTTTGGCCCAAAAAAGGCCTCTAACATGCTATAGGCCAGGCTCATGCTATCCTGTTACAAAACAGATTTAGCCTGTTAAGGGTGAAGTCTAACTTAGCTTGTTTCCACCCTTATTAATAACCAAGTAGGGTGGACCATAAGGGTGAAAACAATCTAGGTCAGGCTTCATCCTTTTTCAGGCCTATCTAATAACATATAGGTTTGAGCCTAACTTGTAGCCTGTGATAAGCATTTTTTTTAGATTGGGCTCGACTTGTACTTAAGCCTGGCCTAACTCCTATTTAAAAGCTTATATTTTTTAAAACTTTGTAAACAGGCTAACAGGCCCTCCCCAGAAGAAATCAGGCTATAGGCCGCCTTTAAACAAGCCTTCAAACAGGCCGCCAATAAACAAGTAAAAATTACTTAAATCAATCCTAACCGCGGAGACCTGAGACTGAAACGAATACTACAGAGAAACCCTAGACCCCTCCGTCGTGCTCCTCCGACCAACCCCTCTGATTTTTCTGGTCCCTAGTTTCCCTTACTTCTCTATTGCACTATAGGTTTATGTCTGTTCTGGATCTCTTTCTCTTACATTGTTATTGAGGAATTAGAAAGAGATCAGTGTGCTTGTTACAATTATCATTGCTTGCTTCTTCACTTTCGAGTTTTATTTAAGGTTTCTTCACTCTCCATCCTTGTAGAAATCATAAATGGCAATTGCTGCACAAACCCTTGATATTTTAGGAGAGCGCCAGTCTGGACAGGACGTCCGGACCCAAAATGGTACATTTCTTCCAACTTCCACTATTGAAAAGAAGCTTCTTTTTTCCATTACATATGCCTATTTGAAAAATGTGGCTGTTTTAATTCATCATTCCTTAATTGATATCAAGCCGTAATTCAAATATACTTGCATACTTGGGTCTAATTTGCGTAATTGCGCTTCGAACGTTGGGTTACAGTGATGGCTTGCCAAGCTGTTGCCAACATTGTGAAATCCTCACTGGGGCCTGTTGGCCTCGATAAGGTACGATTATCTCTTTTTATTGTTCGCTTCTTTTGTTGGATAGAAATAATAACGCACGTTCGCCCATTTAATCTCATTCGCATACTTTTTTCGTTCTTCTTACGAGTCTTTCTGTGTTAGTTGAGGTATGATCCATTGGTTTGGTTTTGTTGTAACTCCTGCGCCCTTGCTTTGGATGTTAACAATGTTCATGAATGATGTATTATGCGATCTTAAGACTGCATATTTTTGGTTGTATATCTCAGATGCTTGTTGATGACATTGGTGACGTGACCATTACTAATGATGGTGCTACTATACTTAGAATGTTGGAAGTAGAACACCCTGCAGCGAAGGTGATGAGGATCATAAAATTTTAATTTGTGATTTGTCTTGCCATAGCTTCATGATGACATTCATCCATGGGCTTGCAGGTATTGGTGGAATTGGCTGAACTTCAAGATAAAGAAGTAGGAGATGGCACAACTTCTGTGGTCATTGTGGCTGCAGAGTTTCTAAAGGCAAGTACAGACCTCAATTTTTAGCAGCTCGTATGCATTTTGTAGGGAATAACAGCATAGGATGTCATCAGGCAATTTCTGATTTTTTGTGCAGAGAGCCAATGATCTAGTGAGAAATAAGATTCATCCAACCTCAATTATCAGTGGATACCGAGTAAGCATCTTTATTCCCATTGTCCTGCTTTCTTTTAGTTCATGTATATATTGCTTTTGTAGCCAGATATACAAAATTATTGCTTGTTGGATAGGAATTAGAATTTATGTAGCAAAACTTATCACCTCTCTTTGTTAATTGTTCTGGTTTTTTGATAGCTTGCTATGCGGGAAGCTTGCAAATATGTGGAGGAAAAGCTATCTGTCAAGGTAAGATCTTCTATGTTAGCATTATTAAGCTGATGTAGTATTGCTATAAATTACAGGAGTATATTTTATTTTTCTTTACTCCTTGAATCCCCTCTTCAAAAGTCTCTTGCAGATTTTTGCAACAAGCATACATAAAAATAATGTTTTTTTAGGAAAGTCTTCTGTAGACAATCGTGCAATGACAGCTGTCTAGGAGTAAGGGTATTCTATGTAGGATAACAAAGAATACTGTCTTATGTTGGATATATTTAGTATTCCTATAATTATTTAATTAAATGTAAGTATTTGGAATGAAAAACAATGTTTATGATATTTTATTGATTAAAACTCTCTTCCTCTTGGCCATTGTCTCCTCACCTTTTATTCAGTGAACCAATGGGTAGTTCTGATCTATTTTCTATGATTGTATGAAGATTGATGCACTTGTTGGCTATTATGCATCTTTAGTCTTGATTAGTCTGATTGTTCTTCTGTCATTGTAGGTGGAGAAGCTGGGAAAGGACTCACTGATTAACTGTGCCAAGACCAGCATGTCCTCAAAGTTGATATCTGGTGATAGCGACTTCTTTGCGAATTTGGTATATTTAGATAAAGCTTCTTTAAATATTTCTGTTTAAATTTCTGTATCTACTTGGATTAGCAGTTGAAGAGCCAACGTTTTATGCTTTCTGTGAAGGTCATTGCAGCTGAAACTATGTGTGATTTGATATTTTTAAGCAATGTTAATTTTCTGTATTATGTTTTGATTGTTCACTTATGCTATGGTTCTCAGCCTTGCTTGCATGTGTAATTTTGCTGACTCTACAGTGAAGTACTTTATGATTATTGTTATTGTTATGTTTAATTTTGCATTAGTTGGTAATCTGGCTTTGCTAAACAAATTGCAAATCATTGGGTGCCTCTTCTGGACATTTGAGGTTTATTGATTTGTTTGCAAAATTGGAGGTTTGGGCTGTGCTGTTATATTCTTAGTTCTTTCACAACCTGAGGTGATATAATAATCCTTGAACGTAAACATAATTTCCAGTATTTGTGCTGTGTCTATGCTTCTGATATGAGGACTCTGTTCTTGATTACATAGAATTTTCTATAATTATCTCTAGAATATGTTAATGGTAGGACAAGACAATAGATCAATTTAAGGAAAAAAGAAGAGATAGGAGACAGGACAATATTTAAACTGGTTTACATACTGCAGTCTTAACTAAAATTTAGAATTTAAGTAACTTCATTGTATTTGAAAACTCTGAAGAATGGTGTGATATCTATCTTCTGCATTCAGCGCTGGGACTTGCTTTAAATTTATCTTTTGTCAGAAGCATCATCAATTCATTTAGAGTTTTTGTCCTTTAGTTCTTAAATTTGTCTGTGCAGGATGCTAAATGTTGTTTTGTAGTTTATTTCCTTTTTAATAATCAATTTGAAGTTTTTGTATAATACTCAGGTTGTGGATGCGGTACAAGCAGTAAAGACAACCAATGCCAGGGGTGAAATTAAATACCCAATCAAGGTTGGTAATATGACGGACTTGATACTATTTTCCTGAGAATTTCTCTTCCATGCTAAAAGATGTCAAATTTGGTAATAAGCTATCTGGTCATCAATTGTAGGCTTGAGCATTTTTTTAATGGTAATATATATTTCAATCTTGCTTAAATTTTGGATTCTTAATCTTAGGCTTCATGTTGATTTACATGGTTTTTTTTTTTAAATTCCAGGGAATTAATATATTGAAAGCTCATGGAAAAAGTGCTAGAGACAGCTATCTAATGAATGGTTATGCTCTAAATACTGGCCGTGCTGCCCAAGGAATGCCTCTTAGAGTTGCCCCTGCAAAGATTGCTTGTCTTGATTTTAATCTTCAGAAGACAAAAATGCAATTGGGTGTCCAAGTCGTAGTCTCTGATCCCAGGGAACTTGAGAAAATTCGTCAAAGGTATATAATAAACTACTGTCATGTACGCACCAACCCAGGATGAATTTTTGTCTAAATTATTACACAAATATAAGAGTAGTGTTTTCGGTTAGGTATGGACTTGATATTGGACTTTATAAGAGACACTTGATATTTACAGTCAGACTGTAATATATT
This sequence comes from Albizia julibrissin, assembly GCA_037074505.1. Taxonomy (NCBI): domain Eukaryota; kingdom Viridiplantae; phylum Streptophyta; class Magnoliopsida; order Fabales; family Fabaceae; genus Albizia; species Albizia julibrissin. Next base: position 29,830,803 of record CM073480.1, on the reverse strand, counting down.
TAACAAGACTATTCTTCCTTCTTCCATGTTGATACATTAAATAATATATTATTGTTGTAATATGTTCAATAAGTGGTTGCTTGATTTCATTACAGAGAGGCTGATATGACTAAAGAACGAATTGAAAAACTACTGAAAGCTGGAGCCAATGTTGTTCTTACTACTAAAGGAATTGATGACATGGCACTGAAGGTGAGTTTCTCTTTAGATGATTCCTCTGTGGAAAGGAGGTTCGAACAGGACAAATGCCTTGCCTTTTTTGTATTATCTTTTATGAATCTCATGATCTTTTTTAGGCCATTGAAAATTAGGATCTCTATACAGGTGTAATGTAAAGTATATTGAATATTCTCCTGTGACAACTGTATTTGACAATAGATTATTCTTCCAGAGCGTATGCAAGATGAAATAAGCTTTTCTCACCTTTCCATAGATTTGCATCTTCATTCTCTTAATCAGAATTCTGGGAAAAAACTAATCATGCATCTTTTATTTTCCTTGCGTTTGCTTCCTCTAGGATTATGAGTTTGCTTTACGTTTGTTTCTAAACATGTAATAGTTGCTGTCTTACAAATTCATCTTATTGTTTAGGAATCTGTACCATGTCATTTTTGCAGCTTATGCCTTCCAGTGTCTAATGATGCAGTGATTAGTAGGTTTACTTTGTTGTATGTCTGCTTAGTTCTCTGATTTGGGATATGATATTTTATGTAAATTTGAATTTGAATTGTTTTAATATTGATCTTGTATCATTTTGAGGGATATTTGTGGCCTTTCTGTTTAGATATCATGTTTTATATTTGATTTGAGGCAGCATGCTTTGCAAGTGCTTATCATTGTATTTTAATATTCAATCTCGTTCAGTACTTTGTTGAGGCTGGGGCGATTGCTGTAAGAAGAGTGCGAAAAGAGGATATGCGCCATGTTGCCAAGGCAACTGGTGCGAATTTGGTAAGTCCTTTTCTTTTACATGAATGTTATGCACAAGAAGTGTTGTAGAAGTTGGTAGTAAGATTAAATTTTTTCTTTCAATCTTTCATCCTGGGAAGTGCATTTTTTTCTGTCCATGTAGTTTATGTTCACAAATACCTATTTTTTCTGTGCACTATTTGGACTTTTGGGTTGTGCGCTCTTCTTAAGTTAAATTGCAAAAGCTGTCTTGTTTTCCCGGCCTGTTAGGTGTTGGCTTTTAGTCCTGTAATAGCTGACTATGTCGTTCATCATACTAAATTCTTCATGAATCTTAACTCTTGCTATGTCTGTATGCAGGTCTCAACATTTGCTGATATGGAAGGGGATGAAACATTTGAGCCAACACTTCTTGGATATGCAGATGAGGTTGTGGAGGAGCGTATTTCTGATGACGCTGTAATCATGATAAAAGGGACCAAGAATACTAGTGCTGTGAGTGTCTAGGCTCAAATTTGATACATACTTGTGCTTGAACCTTGTTTAAAAACCATGCCTGCTTTGGGACTTGAGCCCTCCTCTTGCCAAGTCACTTAAAATTTTAGTCCATTGAAGTCTGAAGATTTCATATTACAGAGGGAAAATATTGTCAGATGTTTGAAGGAAGGTGCTGAGGGGGAAGGGAATAGATATACTAAGGGGGGAGATGTGGACAGAGATGAAGGAGAGGTAAGAACAGAAGGGGAGGGAATAACCAGAATGGAAGAGGAACAGAAAGAGGGGGGATATGAAGAAAAGGTGGGGGAAATAACAAAGAGGGAGGAAGAGAAAGAAGAACTGAGGTAGAGGGTGAAGAACAACTAGAACATATCAAATTTCCATTTCCGAAAAGTTATCCTTACATAAGCTGCATATGGGCTATTTGTAGAACCCCATAACTAGCCCTTCCTCCACTCTAAAGGAATCTTGAAATAAAACTAAACATGAAAGTAAAATAAAAAAAGCATAAAAGTAAAATTTCCCCCCACTAATTCCCAAAATATACTAATTCTCATCACACCTTGTATTGTTGTTTCTTTATTATTCTACAGGTCTCTTTGATACTCAGAGGTGCAAATGACTATATGCTTGACGAGATGGATAGAGCTCTGCACGATGCTTTATCAATTGTTAAGAGAACTCTTGAATCAAATATGGTAACATTCCGCAAGCTTTAGCTTGTTATCTGACTTTGAAGTTCCTTATGTTCATTTTAGTTTAATTTTTTTTTTCTGTTGAATTGTCTCATATAATGTCTTCTGAGGTTGAAATTTTGTACTCAATATTGACTTTGGGCTCTGACTAGCTGATCCTTTTTTACGAATATAGGTTCAAGTTTGAGGTGCTGAAATGCTTTCAACATTGTTTCAATGAATTAACATAATAGAATAATTACCACAATGCATGCATGAAGCTAAATGACATTGTTTTTATTCTTATCTGTTGTTTTCGAGGCATGAATCATCTTCAATGATGAGATTGTGGCTTGAGGAGTAGAATGGTGGAACAAAAACCTGCATTATTAAGCCAGCTGTCATAGGATGCCATGGGAATTAGGATTTAATTTGCCTAGGGTTTCTAGATAATGCCCAAGAATTGATGTGGTGTCAGGCGTGGTGTCAAGGATTTCTATAGCTACAAACTGTTAATTCTGTGACAATTTGATTAAATTCTCATTCTCACTAAATGAAGATTAATATTCCAAACATGGAGCTTAGTTAAATAGTAAGCTAATTATAATATTTGGTTAATATAATCTTTGGTCTCTCAAGTTTCAAACCATAGGTTTTGGTCCCTCAAGTTTCATTTAATTTAAAACATTGGTCCCTATAACTAAATAAAAAGCTGGACCATTTTGCCCCTAGAGGGACCAAAATCATTGGTTTGAAACTTGAGGGGCTAAAACCAAAATGAGAGCAAACTTGAGGGACCAAAGATGGTATTAACCCTATAATATTCCTAATATGGTGTTTGGCTTCTATGACAGTACATGTAAAAGGGGCATTATAGAGTTGCAATGTTCTGTGGCAGATTCAAATCATGGTTATTGAGTATTTTGATCGAAGTTAATTTTGCTGGGCATGTTGTAAGTCTGATTGGTCTGTTGATAAATTACGGGGTAAATAAATGATTAATAGTCACAGAAGAGTTTTAGTTTGTGCCCTAAGCTTTGCAGACATTGTAAGCACCACATTCCCCATCACTTACTTGTTCCTAAAATGACTTAAGTAAATAGTCCTTGCAGAATTTAAACTCTAGGGCTGCTAAACTTGGAAGGAATGTTTTTAAGGCTGATTCATGTATTTTGCAGTTGTCTTTTAATTTTATGCACTGAATTTACCACAACTCACGATCTAGGTTGTAGCTGGTGGAGGTGCTGTTGAAGCTGCATTATCAGTATATCTGGAGTATCTTGCTACGACTTTGGGATCTCGGGAGCAGTTGGCTATCGCAGAGTTTGCTGAATCTTTGTTAATTATTCCCAAGGTTGGCACAAGCTAAGATGATAAAACCCACTCTTTGGAGAATTTGCTTGGTAGTCTAAAATTTTTTGGACAAGTTCAAATTTTACTCTTCATTAGTCCTACTGTTTAATTTCATCAAGTTTTTTTCCTGCAAATTCTGCACAAGATACATTTTAGTAACTCTAAAGATACATCTGTGAATAATACTTTGCAGGTCCTAGCTGTCAATGCCGCGAAGGATGCCACTGAGTTGGTGGCAAAACTACGTGCTTACCACCATACAGCACAGACTAAAGCAGATAAGAAACATTTATCCAGGTATTTGACGAGGTTATGGGAACTTATTATTTTTTTTTTTTTGTCTATGTAGCTGTGCCATTGTGATCAATATTTTCTTTCAGTGCATTTGAGGCTTGGACTTAGATTTAACCATTTACCATCTTCAATAAGCATTTGATAGAAAGGATGATTGAACAAGAAGCTAGAAAGTGGAGTGATTCTTAAAATGGTGTGTCGGTGACTAAGTCACCCCGCTACTTGACATTCATTTTGCTATGTTTTAGTTGGTTCCTTGCAGTGTTCCAAAGAATTTCTCTAGGAATTCGGAGGTGATGTTGGACAAGCTTGCCTCTCACTTGTGTCTCAGAGAGAGGGAGGGAGGGACAGGACTGGGATGGCATTGGCAATACCTTTCATTGTGGTAGACTTGTTTATTTGGTTTGCCTGATTGTTTTTCTTGGTTTTTTTTTCCAGCATGGGATTGGACCTTTCTAAGGGAGCAATCAGAAACAATTTGGAAGCTGGAGTGATTGAACCCGCAATGAGCAAAGTGAAAATACTTCAGGTAAACATTCCGTTACAGATTATTTTTGGATGGCCTTTTGATTTGGCATAATAGCTCCCTCGACAGTCATCTGAGAATAACCTTATTTTTTCCCCAGTTCGCAACTGAAGCAGCCATTACAATTCTTCGAATTGACGATATGATCAAACTCATGAAGGATGAAAGTCAAAATGAAGAGTAGTTTGTACCTGGACATGGGAAGACCTTTTAGGCCTTTTCCCTTTCATATAAAAAAAAAAAAAAAGAGGGAGAGAAAGAAAACAAGGGAGGGATGTAATGGTGTGCATGTGGAGGTTCTCTCTATTCTTAAGTTAGTGTCTTGCATGTTTTTGTAAGGGAAATGTTAATTTTGTTTCAAGTGACGTTGGTTTACCTTTTTTTTTTTAAAAAAAAAAAATTCTGGATCTCTATTCTAAAGATTGTGATAATTTTTCATTATATTACTTGAGGTAGGTTCTGATCAGGTTACCTTTTTTTCCTTTGTAGTGTTCATTATATTAGTGAGAGTTCTTATAAAACTTATTCATGGCTTCTCTGAATGATGTGTGTGGTCCAGGTCTGCAGAATCCATGACCCTCTCCTTGAAACCATGTTGCGCGCCTCTCATGTAGTTATATGCCAAGCTTGGCCAGTTTAAATCACAAATAAATAAACAATGCGGGGATCTTATAATATGCATATCATAATAAATATGATTAATATATTTTCACAAAAAATTATGATAAATATATATATCGATCTACCTTGTAATCTTTCTTTTCCTTGTTTTTATAATATGGACCAATTGAATCAATATAGCTCAAGCTGATCTTGCTTTGATTTCAACCATTATTCTGTACTTAGTGGACTAAACTTAGATCATATTTGGGTTAGTAGGGGTAGAAGTGGTTTATATTTTCAATATGATTTTTACAAACTTAAAATAGGATAAAAGTTATATTGTAAATATGATTTATGTTTGAATTGATAGTAGTTTGAATTGATAGTAGTATAAGTGACATGTTTTTAAACTGAAATTTTTTTGGATGATTGCTTAAAAAATATTTTAAATAAAAAAAACTAAAAAGGACATAAGTCTTATTAATTAATAATCACATTTTCTAATTAATCTTATTTGTGTTTTTCCTGTTATTTCTTCAACAAATCCTCAATTTTGAATTTTGTGAAGAATTTAATATTGTCAATACCTTTCTTTCCTTCATATTTTCCCTATTATATCTCAAACAAATTTGTCAAATTTGAATTTTGATTTTTTTTTCTCCATAAAATTATAACATGCTGCCAGCCAATTTGTGTTTTCCTTATTATTTCTCAAACAAATAGCCAAATCTGAATCTTGTTAACAGTTTAATTTAGTCAACGAGATTTTTTTTTTCAACTTTCTCTTATTATCTCTTAGATAAATAGTAGAATCATTTTCTTTCTCTAGAGTAAAAAAATGTTAGATATGGTTAATTTTGATGATGTCAAATATAGATATCAAATATTAAGAGAAAAAAGTTTGTATAATATACTTATTTCCTACATTGGTTAATTACTATATTTAATGTGAAATATCTTGTAGATTAGTTAAGCAAAGAAAGAAAATGTCAAGAATGGAAAGAGTGAAGAAAGAATAACCTTCATCATATTAAGTATTTCCTACATTGATTAACTACTATATTTAATGTGAAAAATCTTGTAGATTAGTCAAGTAAAGAAAGAAGATGTCAAGAATGGAAAGAGTGAAGAAATAATAACCTTCATCATATTAAGTCAAAGAAAGTATAAGTTTTTTTTTTGTGACACAAAGAAAAGTATAAGTTATCAATATGGAATGATCAAAAAGACAAAGAGAGACTGAAGAAAGATGAACTTGTAAGATATAATAGGAATATCAAGATTCAAGCTCTTATAAATGATATTGGAAGTTTATATAGTCAAATAAAGTTGAAATGAGTCAATTCAAAGCTGAAATGACTTATATGGAAGTTATGACACCTCCAGAGATGATCACTTGACTGATCCTCATCACTGGCAGCATCACTCGAGTGATGTGCTAGTGATGACCTATTTTGGTGCTCTATTTTCGATAAGCATAGTTTGATATTTTAGACATATCTCTCCAACTACACATTCGATTGAATTGAAACTTATTTCATATGAAATTAGACTTCCAATGCGTCACATAGACCCTAAGATGAAGTTGGAAAATGACTCTCAAATCACCGCTGTATTCCAAAATAGATTTTCTATTTTGGACATATCTCTCAAACTACATATCCTATTGAGATGAAACTTTATTCATATGAAGCTAGACTTACCGAGCTTTCTATGCATAGGTCATTGGTCAAATTTGGAGTCATATTTGAAGCAGTATGCCTTCTGAAAGTTGACGCTCAAAAATTCAAACACTGTCCAAAACAGTATACACTCACAACTTTCATAATACAATGAATTCGGAGCTGATTTTTTTTTTTTTAAATTGGAATGTAGACTGCAAGATCTTTCTGATGATAGGTCATTTGTCATATTTGGATTCAAAATAAGCATATGACCTTTCATTATATTAATGATTAATCATTTTTCTAGGTAATCAAAAGAGGATTAACATACAATTGGAAAAAAGGACTTTTTCGTCAGAAACTCCAACGACTATTTCAACGGTCATATTTTGAAAGCCTCAATGAGAAGAAGAAAAGCGCAGCGGTCGTGAATCTTTGTCAAGTATAAATAGAAAAGCATTCAAAGTCGACGAGTAAGAGAGCAGTTGCGGCAAAATGCTAAAATCATGAATCATCCACTTCATCCCAAATACTCTGTTTTTATAGCTTCGATATCATTTACCTTAGAAAGAGAGATTATTTGTATTATACTTCAGTGTTCATCTTATTCACTTTTGAGAGAGAAGATTGATTGTAATCCTTTATCATCAAGGTTGTATCCTTACGGTGTGTAAGGGGGAGTAATTTGGTTATATCCTTATGATGTGTAAAGGGGAGTAACTCGGTGAAAGATTTGAAAAATGTTTTACAAGTGCCCGGCTAAACTTATGGGATTGTAGAGGCTTCTCTTGTGCCTGGATTAAACAAAAAGATAGTAGATTGAAAATCTCAGGAGGAGCCTGGGGACTGGACGTAGGTCATTGTGTATTGAACTGAACCAGGATAAATCACAGTTTGCATATTCTCTTCCTTAGGCTCTTATATTTCTAGCATATATTATTTAAATAACTGGCTATTGATTTATGATTCATTACTTTCATACTTATTGCTTTCACTAAGATGTGAAAAGATTATTAGAGTTCTTAAGTTTTATCTCACACCCAATTCACCCCCTCTTAGGTGTCATTTAGTTCTAACATTTGGTATCAGAGTTGGGCTCTTGTTTAAAGGACTTAACCGTCTCAAGAGTTATCAATGACTGATTTTAGGTGTTACTCACTTTCAAAAGGTTTCGACTATACAATTCCACATATTTTAAAAGATATTGATTTTTAGTTTTTGAAAGTTATAATGACTAGTTTTATTAAAGCATTTGATTTAGATATGTGAAATGTTTTTACAAATGCCTTTGATTTCAAACCGAGAAAGGATTGGAAGAAAAAGAAAAGAAAAATGTTTTCGTTGAACATTAGAACAATAAAAATTTTGTATAGTGCTTTAAGCGAGAACGATTTTGTGAAAATTAGATTTTGCTCTACTGCTAAAGATATATGAGATATTCTTGATTCTATTTATACTTCTAACAATTGTGTTGAAGTTGAAAGTGTTGACATTTCATCTGAAACCATAAGCTGCATATCTACGGTTCATGAACAATTGGAAGTTGACAATGAAAAAGGAGAAATCATTAAACACTTCCATGATACAGTCAATATAGATGAACAAAAAGAAGAGCTCATTATAGACGAATATCAAAAATCATTCTCTGGAGCTCAAGATGAACTTAAGGTAAAAAGTTCCAATTCTTCTTATGTATTTAAGAAAAATGATTTTGAAAGTTTACATAAAATTGTTTTTCAATCAATCATTTATTTTATTTTAAAAAGAAAAAATATTTTCAATCATGCTGAAAAATTTATTAGGAAGAAAGAATGTTCAAATGGAATCTATTTGAGTTTTCACTCTCATGACCGACACAATACTTGCATAAAATCTCATAATGCATATCATCATATAATTTTCAATTATTGTGGTAAATCTGGTCACATTTCTCACACATACTATATTAGAAGAAATTTTAATGTGAGAAATAAACATGTTTGGGTTTCAAAAAAGCAAGTAAAGTCTAATGCTAACAATCAAGGACTTAAGTATATATGGGTACCAAAATGTCTATCTAGTACTTTATGTATGCAAATTGATTATAAGAAAAATGGACATAAGGGTATGGAGAAGATAAAGAAGAAGGCAAGAGTTTATCATCCACCAATAAAAAGGTTTACATCATTTATATCAGAAAAAGGAGAACTCTTGGAGCACCCATTGCTAGAACTACAAAGTATAGTCATAAAGAGAAGCAATAGATAAAATGAGTATATTTTACCTCAAGGAAGGGCTATCATAGAGTACCATTCAACTAAATTAAGGAGAATAAGAAAAGGAGGATATCTCATGCATAAAAGAAAGTACTCTAAGAGTCTACATCATATAAAAGAGTTTTGCATGATCCCAAGGCTAAATATGCAAAAACAAAGTGTTCAAGAAAAATGCATTGGGTGAGCAAAGGCAATCCACCAAGTACCTAAGGTAAAGGTATACAATGGTAAAACCTCATTTATTATAATGTTTGATTTTTTTTTAGGTTTATACCTTGTTACTTTAGGAATAAACATTGTAAACTATTTTGGAAATATGTTTTCACATCCATTAGAAAATCCATTTATAAAGGGATTGCAATGTTCAATAGTTTAACTCTTTATACATATATGCATATTTCAAAAGATTTTTTTTTCATAAAGTCATGTTTAATTCATTATGCTCAATTGCCTCGAATTGACTATATATCCTTAGAGCATATGAATTATGATTCCTACAATCTAACCATGAGTAGATCCAAGTGAAATTGGATACCAAATGAAGAAAAATATTTGTATGTTTTTGCAGAAAGAAGAAAGGAAGATCTTCATCTTAAGATTGTGACTACCTAGAAATTATTTTACATTTTGATGAGGTTGGACTTGAAGCTTCATTTTGATAATGAGTATGCAAAATAGAGGCAGCACTTGAGACATCACTAGGAGTACTTAGCCAGAGATGAAGGAAGAAAAGATGCACAGTAAAGCATCACTCAAGTGACCACTTAAGTATATATTTTATAATTAAATAGGTATAGATTTTGAGATATATCTAATTAAATTTATGAATATTTTATACCTATTTAATTATCTTTTATATATTTTTCCTCTCTTCAATCAAATATAAGATAATAAGAGATTTTGATAGAAAATCTATCATATCATATTTTATTGTACATGAGATATCATATGAAATTAAGAAACAAACTGCATACACAGGGAGCTGAAAATAAATAAATAAATAAATAAATATATATATATATATATATATATATATATATATATATATATATATATATATATATATATATATATATATGTGTGTGTGTGTGTGAAAGAGATGAGAAAGGCGTGATGCTAGCGGAAGAATTAAGGGATGAAGAACGTGGACCCCATACAAGGAAAAAGATGAAATCAATTGTGATATGGTGGAGGAGATTTGCACAATAATATATCTTTTTGAATGAAGAAAGATATCATATTTGGATAAAGAATGAAGACACATACAACTGGAAAGGAGAGTCCTAATATCTATTTAAAGAGGAGGTAAGCTGCAATCGAGGGACACACAGAGGGATTTATTGGCGAGACTGGAGCAAGAATGAGACGCAGATGTCAGATCTCCAAGAGAGAAGACGATGTTAAGGCTGTTAAGGGGAACCTGAACTTGAAGATTAATTGTATTAGTACTCTATTCCTTAATATTTTTCGTTCTCTTTGAAATCTGAATTCTGGGAATGATCTATTATTATTATTTTGATTTGATTTTGCTGAACATGAGTAACCAATATTCTCATTATAGGATTTTCTTGAACCTATTTATGGATTGAACTATTTCTTTACTCTCTTTTGCATTAAATGAATTTTTGTATTGATTTTATCTTGCTATTAATTCCTCTAAATGCTTGATCACCATTTAGTTGTCTTGTTAATTTAAATTACTCTTGAGAAAGATAATTTAAGTGTAGAACTTGGATAAAATCATGTTAGACTTGAAGTTTAGGTAATAAACGGATGGTTTGTTAGTATCATAGAGATATAGTTACTAATCTAGCATTGTCAGATTAAGATTTGTGCTTAAAATTAGTCCTTATTAATTGATACAAGAGATTGATCAATTAATTAGGATAAATATTTGGTTTGGACTCGAGAGAGCATTACCAAATGTCTTAGAATCTTAAACAAATACATATCTTCATTTACTGCTTATTGAGGGTAAATTGACTAGTTCATGAAATAAAAAGGGGATATATGATCCTAGGTCTTTAATATTCGTGAAGCTAAGTCCGGTTCACCTTCTTTAATTTCCGTTGATTTTTCCTTTTTGAAAATTAAAGCAAAACAATTACTCAACCTAATTAAAAATATAATTGCTATAACCTAGGTCTTTAATTGATATTTTTATATTACTTGCGACCCGTATGCTTGTTGTAAAGCTAGACGGCTAACAACCACTCGAGTGATCATCATCATTGCGTGACAACTGGGAGTGATTGTTCCAGTGATCAGACTGAAACATCCAAACCCAATAACCAAATACGTATTTGTAATATGGTCAATTATCAAAAAAACCAACTTTATAAGGTCAAATTAATTTCCCAAAATATTTTAAAATTAATAAAAATGAGGAAAAATCATATGGTCATGGTAAATACAAAGTACATAACATGAACTTTAGGAGTACAAATGAGCCTTTAAGACTAACTTCATATGTGCCTTCCCTTTCTCCCTACTAAAATAATCACCTGAAAAAAATAAAAATAATAACCATAAGATCCAAAGATCTCTGTAACCATTGGTTATTTAGAAATATACATGTAAACCAAGATCGAGAACATACAGTTCAAACTCACAATAAAATTAATTATATCTCTTTAAATAAAAACTTTCACAAACTAGTTCTTGATCTGGTTACTAAAACCTCTTCCCAAAAAGGATTCCAAATGAACATTATTTCATTTTCCAAACAATCTTCATAAGATATCACATATATAACATACCAAACAAATATTGATGCACAGATCATTCTTATTACCTTGACCACCCCCTTGTAACCGTTGACTGGAGCCATAACTAACACATAATCCAACAAAAATACATCCATTACACATGATATCCAAATCATGAGGCGTCACCCTATCAAGGTCCCTAGCTTATCATGATTACACCATGGCTCCCCTCCTTTTAAGAACACAACCAAGGAGGTGTCACTGTGCCTTATCCCGGTTAAAAGGAAAGGTGATACCAAGAGCTCTAAAAACGTCCAAACTCATCAATATAATTTTAATCCAATATACAATTTCAAATAAATCATTCCATAGACACAACAAATCCCAAAACAGTTTAATATATACATATATAAATATATAATTGACAAGTATATAAAAAAATAACCAAGGTTACCTCTATTCCAAGCCTATTTTTATCAATATTTGAATACTTCCAGTTTACTAACACCAAATAATTCAACTTCAAAACTCTTCCTCTTTCTCTCTTCCCACTCACACTCTCACTTTCGCTCTCACATGCTCTCCCTCTCACTGATACGCACCTTGTGCTTATAAATAGAGAGGTAGAGGTGAGATTGGGGTGCAATAATGCACCCCCCCTCTTTTTAATTAAAAGGTGGCAGCAGCCCACGTGCTGCTGCCCCTTATATTATATTAATATATATAATATAATAATATAATAATAATATATTATTATAATAATATAATATATTATTATAATATTATATATATAAATGTATATGTTATGAAGATAGGGAGAGAGAGTTGGGCATAAATTATTTTGGGCTCCAAATTATTTTATTATATAAATTTTGATTTATAAAGATAAAAATGCTTTTAGGTCTTTTCTAAACCTCAAATTACTTAATAAATCATTTATTAAGAACATTTAATTACTATTTAAAAAAAATTTAGGATGTTACACAGACCAACTGAAAGATTGGGAGGAAGAAGTGAAAGAATTATGCTAAGCTGAACTTCAAAGGATAATTTCTCGAGTAATTACGAGATTGCTCGAGTAAGGTATTATTTTCTTACTTTATCAAAATGTTCAGGGTTCTATCACTCAAGTGATGGTCAGACACGATCACTCGAGTGCCTACTCAAGTGATGTTGGAGTCTTGAATTTAAAATCTTTATGGTATCACCACTTCTCACTCTCACACGAAGATTTACTTCCAGTGCTCTATTCCAATCATCTCACTATATCTTTTCTTATCTTGTACTCATAAGAGCTAATTTGGGTAATGAATACTTGCTCATTATTGCATACCATTAGCAATCAATTATTTATGATTTTCAAAATGTTTTTAGATTGCTAAATAAACTAAAAGTGAAATTATGTATAATCTTTCTATGTAATTGAGTTTTGAAATGCACATTTTAAAATTTTGATTTTATTATAATCCATCCTATTTATAGAAGTGCATACACAAGATTTAAAAATTATTCATATTCTTTTTGTATTCAAATCGGTTTCAAAATTGGAAATTAATATCTTGTGAATTAAAAATTAGAAATGCTTCAAATCTGTTCATTAGAGTTTTCCCCATCATTGACGTATTATTTCTTGATCTTAAAAATGTTATTGCTTGAGCTCCTCAACCTCTATTTTCTAACAAGCTAGAGCTTATATTTAACAAGTTAACTATCTATATGAGTTTCAAGTATACTCCCTAGAAAAGAATTCAATTTGTGAAAGCCTTATGTCTAATGCATAAATCCTTAGTTGGCCATGTTTTTTCAAGTATCACAAATGTTTATTAATGCATTGAATGTTAATGCATTAACCATTATAGTGGAATAACTTACTAAGATAATATTCTAGAACTCTAGTTATTTAGACTAATGAGTATGTGTTTCATCATTCATAAATTTTTGTGCACATTTTGTTGCTCAAACACATTAACCATTGATATGATTTATCTTTGAATAACCAATGTCATGTATTTGAATCATTGAGTTAAATATTCATATCTTTCGAGATACAATTCTAAGTGTCAAGATAGTCTATGGATCAATATCAAAGTCAGGATGCTCATATATGTCTATCGAGCTAACCCTTTTAGTTATCCATATGACTCTTGCTCTTTTGTAAATTCTTCAACATGTTAACTCTGATGATTAACATGTTATCTTAGTTGAACTTCAAAGTGAAGCTTTCTGATATATATTTTATAACTATTGACTTCCACCATTTCTAATATGAGCATCGATTGTAAACATGTTTCACAAATGAGTTTTTCAAAATCTCAATTTCACAATGCAATGTCATGATTTGAAATAACATTTAAGATTTAAAATAATTTACACATTTCAGTCTTGGAAAATTTGGTTTCATTCATGATTTATCATTTCATAAAGTTGGTCATTATGAATAGATTCTCTACTCTCTTTGATTATACTTACATAGATTGCATGAAAATCTTATCAATGACATATTTTTATATAAAGTGTATTTATAAATTATCATTAATCATTGAAAAACATCATTCTCGGTATCATTTGTTTATTACCCTTTATGTTTAGTAACTATAATAAATTGGATATTTTATTACACTATTTGCTCAAATATTATATGGTTTAATTATATAAAAGCATAAGAGCGATTATGTCTAATATTGTATGGACCCAAGATAAGTTGGGTATCAAAGAACATGTATTTATACTTTTGCAGGAATTGGCCAAAATGATTTGACTTCGGGTACAAGGAACAGAGGCTGACAGAATAGGCCCGACTAACAGTGTTTTAGTGTGAGCAGAAACAGAATCTGTGATATCACTCGAGTGATATCTCGAGTGACACCCCATTACTAGCAAGAGACTAGCCAGTCATGCAATCAGAGAAAGAAAGAGAAGAGGAACATTGGAGAAACCATCTTCTTTGATATCAACATATATAGATACACAAGTCTACTCATATTCTTTATCCTCAGTTGGGTTCACTATTTCTAAAGGCAAACAAGATTTGGTACTTGGAACCAAATGAACCATTGATCAAGATTCTCATATTTGAGAAGCTGCATATATAAAGGATGGAAACTGAGATTTCAAGGATAGATGAGACACAATATTCTAGAGCTGTGAGAAAGTTGTATGCTATAGTTATTTTCTAAACAAGGGGCACAGACTAAGTTGATGGAGGCACATGAGGCTTATTCCGAGCTCATCTTGGTATCCTTAAGTGCTCACAGAGACTACACCTTCAGATCCCTTCAGTACTAATCACATCACCAGATAGTGAGCAGCCATCGATGTCTTTATAGACTTTAGAGGACTATACTCAAGTAATTACAACATTACTCGAGTGAGGTATTGTATTATTTCTTAATTCAAATTCTCTGAGTTGCATCACTCAAGTAATGGTCGAGTAGGATCACTCGAGTGATATTGGGTTATGGCAGTTAAAACCCCTGAATAGCATTGTCATTTTCAAAATTTGATTTCACTTCAAATCTTCATATTTTCACACTCATTTTCTGTACAAAGTTTCCAAATCCAAGAGAGTTATTAATTGTTTTCCTCATAACGAATTTTTTTAAGCCATGCATTCATTAAGAGTGAGCTTCATATTCATATGTGTTTTATATTTTAAAAGCTTATCTCTTTTATTTGAAGAAAATCATTATAGTATACTTATATGAATTCACTCTCAATTGATTAGTTTTGATGATAAGTTACTCATATTTTCTTTCCATGATCTTAATTTGCATATACCTTATAAAAAGGAAACTTTTGATACTTGTTTGCACTAACCATTCTCCTTACAAGAATGATTTTAACTTATGGAAGGAGAATTTGTTCTATGTAAGATCATTCCTTAACATACTACAAAAAGAAACTATCAAACTTGAGGAAAGATGCTTTAATGCTCAATCAAGGGAAATATATTTGCTGCAACATTTAAAGCAATAAGAGGCACATACCAGGATGATTTTGGTAGCATCCTAAGGATTTATGAGCAAAGATTAAACTTATTCATATATCACATAGGTACTTTAGATCCCCTGATTACTGCCCATATTCATTTACTTAAGACACCACTTGAGAAGCCAATACTTCAGTCCCCTTCCACATCTCAGAGGCTATTCCTAAGCCTTCTATTGAGCACACTTCAGAGCCAACCACTGAGCCAACCACAATTCACTCCTATGAATCTAATCCATAAGTGTTGCGTTAGTGTAGTTAACACAACATCATGAATATAACACAACAAGAAAAGAAGGCAACAAATTTCATGGAGCAATACATCAGCTTGCTGTCGAATATAAATGAGAATTTCTAAACCCTTCCTCTTTATATTTTGAGAATAGTTTGCATATCTTTGATTTCAATTTCCTTTGATTATGAACATTTTCTTAAAAACCTCTTCAAATTGTTTCAAACTTGTTTCACTCTAAGAGTGAAGGATGATAAATTCCTTTTGTTTGAAGGAGAGAAAGGCATTTCTTAATTGTTTTCACATTCGCTTTTTAAGAGTATTTCTTATTTATTATTCAAACTTTTTGTCGATATCAAAGTTGGGGGGAGGCAAGAAAAATATGTTGCATTCAATTTGTTGTCATATCCATACATATTTTTCTTAAAGGATTTGTCATCATTAAAAAGGGGGGAAATGTTAGATATGATTAGTTTTGATGATTTCAAATAAAGATATCAAATATTAAGAGCAAAAAGTTTGCATAATATACTAATATCCTACATTGACTAACTACTATATTTAATATGAAATATTTTATAAATTAGTCAAGTAAAGAAAGAAGATTTCAAGAATGAAAATAGTGAAGAAAAAAGAACCTTCATCATATTAAGTCAAAGAAAAGAAGAAGTTATCAAATTGGAATGATAAAAAAGATAAAGAGAGATTGAAGAAAGATGAACTTGCAAGATCTAATGGGAATATCAAGATTCAATATCTTATAATGGGTTAATTCGAAGCTAAAATGACTTATATGAAAGTTATGTCACCTCCAGAGATGATCACGTGAGTAATCCTCATCATTGACAGCATCACTCAAGTAATGTGCTAGTGATGACCTATTCTAGTGCTTTGTGTTCGTTCAACATGATAGACGTTCGATATTTTGGATATATCTCTCCAACCACACATCCAATTGAGTTGGAACATATTTCATATGAAACTAGACTTCTAATGCGTCATATAGACACTAAGATCAAGTTCAAAGGAATTTAGATGAAAACAATATGATTTTTGGAAGATGACACTTAAATCACTGCTATATTCCAAAATAGGTTTGATATTTTGGACATATCTCTCAAGTTACACATCATATTGAGATGAAACTTGATTCATATGAAACTAGACTTAAAAATATTTCTATGGATAAGTCATTGGTTAAATTTGGAGTCATATTCGAAGAAGTATTCCTTATGGCAGTTGACGCTCGAAAAATCAAACACTGTCCAAAATAGTAAACACTATTTGGATCATAACTTTTAGAATACAATGAATTTGGAACTGATTCTTTTTGCATTGGAATGTAGACTGCAAGATCTTTATAATGATAGGTCATTTTCCATATTTGGATTCAAAATAGTCATATCACTCGAGTGATGACTTGAGATCACTCTAATGACCACTCGAGTGATACGTCAAACAACATCACTAGCAGAGCATTCGAGTAATACATCAAGTGATCTATTTAAATCACTCCAGTGATCACTCGAGTGATGCCAATAGTGGATTACTAGCACAGTACTCGAGTGATCCATCCAGTGATGCTTTTCCATAAAAATAGAGCAACGCTTCGTAACTTTTGAAAATAATTGGAATGATTGTGTAACTCATTCTTCTTATTTTCTAATCACTCTTATGTAACGGCACAGCTTCTCCCAGACTGTCTTTACTCAGCCGGGTTCATGACTGACCAGGGACTTGCGTCTTTACTCGCAATCCCAGGTCAGTCATGAACCCGGCTGAGTAAAGACAGTCCGGGAGAAGCTGTGCCGTTACATAAAAAGGCGCCTTTTTATGTAACGGCACGGCGTCTCCCGTCTCCCACTCGGGGTCCTTAGGGTCCCTAGCGGTGCCGGACTGAATCACCCCACCTCACTGAGGTCTTTTCCCAGCCAGGAACTGTCCCCTCCCCAAGGGAATTTAATACGCCTCCCCAGGGCTCGAAGGCTCAACCTGGGGGTAAGTACGAGCCTTAAGAGCAACCTGGTAACCACTTGCGCTGTAAGATCCTCTCCTTAATTCCATAATATTAAATATTATCTCTCAAAGACTAATCATAATAGAGATAAAATCGCACAAACTATTAAATATTATAATATCCAATCCATGATACAATAATACAAAGTATGTAATCAAGCAGAGTTTAAAGAATGTAGGCCCTATGAGTGGCAATATATATCAATTCAACACATAATAAACCACAAGAGGCCATAGAGATATATCTATGCCTCAGGAGCTCCTCCCGACATTCCAGCACAGAAACTATCACCTGAAAAATGTTAAATCAACGGGGTGAGACAAAAGCCTCAGTAACCAGATTTCCAACCTATTACATATGCTGACATGTATTCATGAGGTGCCAAGTGGAACATTTTATATAATAAAATATTAAAAATCTAATATCATTGTTTTATACACAAATCTCATATCAGAAATTATAATATTATATCTCATATCACAATTCCCAAATGCCTCCCATCAATCCAACCGAACCGCCTTATTTCCGCCGACTAGACCCATGGGCTAAGTTACTATCCATGTTACTGGCCACTCAAAGAGCTCTCTGGTCACATGATGAGGATTGGCCAAAATCCACAAAGCATGTTTCCAGACCATGGGTCTTTCCCCTCATTGAACTAGTGGGGTGTCGCAGTCCCTCATTGAACTAGTGGGACAGTCCCTCATTGAACTGGTGGGACAATAGAAAGCCAACCATCGTGCACCAATGGAGGCTATACCACGTGGTAAAAATAACTTTCTCTATCTCAACCCAAACCAAACAACCCAATATGTATCAATAAATAGCTCAACATGAATTTTCTTAAGATTTCCATACACATATGATGATATTCAAAATATACAAATACATCTTATAATTTAAATCACATGGTTCCACAAAGCAAGTGTATAACAAAATACTCATCAATATTACTCATTGAAATAATCTATAATATCCATATATGATTTTCGATCTCATAATCATTTTACAAAATACTCACAAACACACACCAACACACATAATAAGTGGAAAATGGTTACCTCTCGCCAAAGTTAATTATTATCACACTGTTCCAAATCCAAGAGCTCAAACACACGCCAAAATCAATCTATCACAATCAATTTACTACCCGTTAATAATTTTCTAAAAAGTCAAAATTATAACTTATTTACAAATTCTAATAATAATATCCTATAAAAACTGAAAAATAATAATTTAGGGTTCAAATTATAAAATGACAGTTTAGTCCTTCGAATTTCATAAATGACAGTTTAGTCCTCCAAATTTCATAAATGACAATTTAGTCCTCCTAATTTCCTAAATGACAGTTTAGTCCTCAGAATTTTCATAAATGACAGTTTAATCCTACGAATTTCATAAATGACAGTTTAGTCCTTCAGATTTTAAACTATACCAACTAAAATTTCAATAATATCTCCATTAACCCAAATAAATTATTTAATCTAAATTTAATCGGTTTAAAAGTCCAAAATAACATTATTTATAATTTGATTATATAGAAAATTCGTTATAAAATCTTATATAAACTAAATAACAAAAATAAACTGATTAAAATTAACTATTAATTATCAACTATATTCTTATAGTCATATACTAACAAAACTCAAACTTGTCCAAAATCCTAATCCTAAAATATTCTCTAATCAGTATAAAATTAATATCATAAGAAAGAGAAAATTATTTAGAAAATATTTCATAAAAGAAGTTTAATAATTAGAAGAGATTTTGAGTACCTTATTGATTCCCGAAGAATGAAAATACTCCTATCAGAGCCTTGCCTATCACCCTATTACACAACACTTCACGCAGAATTTGCGTGAAGTGTGTGTGAGAATGGGAGGTATTTATAATACCTCCCCTGCCTAACTAAATAATATTATATTATTTTTTTTTATTTTAATATTATATGTGTGGCACCGTAAGGTGCCACAACTCAAATTTCAAAAGTATATTTTAATAATATTATATTATATTTATATTATATTATTTAATAATATTATATTATAAAATAATATTTTATTATTATTATTTATTTTTTAAAAAAAATTTTCTAAAATTTACCTACTAAAAAAAATGATAATTATCTCTAAATTATAATTATATCCTAAAAATAAAAATTAGGATGTTACATCTTACACTTCATTATATTAGTGATTAATCATTTTTCCAGATGATCATGCAAGGATTAACACACAAATTGGAAAAGGGATAGAAACTTCCGACGGCTATTTCAACTGTCATATTTTGAAAGCCTCAACGGGAAGAAGAAAAGCTCAACGGTCATCAATCTTTATCAACTATAAATAAAAGAGGATTCAAAGTCGATGAGTAAGAGAGAAACTACGGAAAAATGCTAAAATCATAAAGCATCCACTTCAACCCAAATACTCTCTATTTTTCTAGCTTTGATATCATTTACTTTAGAAAGAGAGATTATTTGTATTGTACTTCAGTGTTCATCTTATTCACTTCTGAGAGAGAAGATTCATTGTAATCCTTCATCATCAAGGTTGTATCCTTACAATGTGTAAGGGGGAGTAACTTGGTTGTATCCTTATGGTATGTAAATGACAGTAATTCGGTGAGAGATTTGTAGAAGGTTTTACAAGTGCCCGATTAAACTTATAGGATTGTAGAGGCTTCTCTTGTACCAGGATTAAACAAGAAGATAATGGATTAAAATCTTAGGAGGAACCTGAGGATTGGACGTAGGTCATCGTTGATTGAACCGAATAAATATAAATTACAGTTTGCATATTATCTTCCTTAAACTCTTATATTTCTAGAATATATTATTTAAATAACTGATTGTTGATTCATGATTCATGATTCATTACTTTCATACTTATTGCTTTTACTATGATGTGAAAAGATTATCAAAGTTCTTAAATTTTATCTTACGCCCAGTTCACCCCCTTTTTGGTGTCAGCCGGTTCTAACAAAAAAGAATAAAGAGTCATTACCACTTTGATTCTATTTATAAATCTAAATTAACTAACTCATATACCAATGATAGTTAGCTAACTTTTGGCTAAATTTTCAATTTTAACCTTATCTATGATTGGTTCCAAAAGTTACATAAATATTTTCTTATTATTTATTACAATAAGGACTATTTTTTTTTTATCAAAATAGACTTACAAATAGAACTAGAGTTGTACAATTTCCTTAAGAGCACTCCCACTCTCCTTGCTCCCATCTACCAAGAGCCTTTTTTTTTCATAGTCATTACTTTCTCTCTTCATGGTGCTACCAAAAGCACCAAATTTTGGATTTAGGGTGGGTGATGCCCTTTGGTACTTCCCCTATGCTGCCCCTCATTTTAGGCACTTTCCCTAATGTATTTTTTTTATAGTTTTTTGGATCATTAGATTCTATACAAAATAGACGACATTTTGATGTCTTATAGGCAAAAAATGGATATGTTTTTAATTTTTTACAATTTTTTAAAGATTTAAGAGTTCAAAATGTGCAGTTTCTTTTTTATTTAGAGTTTTAAATCTTTGAAAAATTGTAAAAAATTAAAAACAGCTCTAGTTTTTACTCATAAGATATTAAAATGTGGCCATTTCATGTAGAACCTAATGATCCAAAAAACTGTAAAAAATACATTTAGGAAGGTGGCCAATTTTTTTTGGGGGGGGGGGGGTGAGGGCAGCACCAAAGGCACATCAACTACCTCAAGTCCCTAAAATTCAACTTATGAGGTAAAAATTGTTTTTAGTGTAAAAAAATTTACCGCTATATAATTAAAATGCATTTCAACTTCAATGATCATCCATCAATGAAGTGCATTAATTATTTTAAGGTTTTAGGTGTAAAAATAGAAATAAACTATTGTGCTATGTATACCCAACATAATTAACTATTTTTATTGCAAAACTAGACTTCAACAATATTTTTAAGTGTAAAAGTATATGTAATCAATTTATTTTGGAGTAGATATAACAACGCCATTAACCTAAGTTAACTTTCGTTTCTTTTTTATATTGTGGATTCCATCATTTTTATCACTATTATTTTAATATATTTTTAGAATAGTTAATGTGCAAATTTAGCAAACAACTATTTTTTTATGGGCACCCAACATAATTAACTATTTTTAGGTACAAGAGTAGACAAACAATTTATATAGGAATAGATATAGTAATGCCGTTAAGGAGACTTAACTTCTGTTACTTTTTGCATAGTGGATCCCACCAATTTTCTCACTCTATATTATTTTAATATATTTCTAAAAGGGTTAAATTGAAAATTTAGCAATGAATTATTTCTCTATGGACACCAACACAATTATTTTTCATAAGAACATTTATAAAACAAATATATGAGCATTTACATAAGGGCATTTACTTTTTGTTTATAAGAGAATTTATAAGATAAATAAAGAGATTTAAGAGAATACAGTGAGTTAAAAATTTTTTACCGCACCCCATTCGGTCAAATAAAAGTTAGGTTTTGTCAGTGAAAAGATAAATATGTGCATTTATAAGATAAATATGTGAATGACTAAATTTTTTTAACTCCCTAGATTCTTTTAAATCCCTTTATTTATTTTATAAATGCTCTTATGAAAAACATAAAATAGGATCATTAATGTAAATGCTCTTGTGTAAATGCCCATACTTATCTTATAAATGCTATTGTGAAAAATAATTGTGTTTGGTGCCCATAAAAAAAATATTGCATTGCTAAATTTACATCTTAACTGTTCTAAAAGTATATTAAAATAATAGAGTGATAAATTCGATGGGACCCATAGAGTAAAAAGTAAAAAAAGTTAATTTGGATTAATGGCGTTGCTATATTTATTTCCGAATAAATTAATTATATCTACTTTACACCTAAAAATATTATTGATGTCTAATTGTACTCCCAAAAATAATTAATTATGTTAGGTGAACATAATAAAATAATTGATTTCTATTTTTATACGTTAACTTTTAACTCTTGTTTTTATTTCATGATTTCTTAGTGTTTCATTGGAATGTCAATTAAAAATAGCTTTTTACTTTATACAAAATAAGTATTAAATAAACATTTGGCTCTTAGCCTTTAGAAACTGTTTTTATTTTTTATTTTTTATCTTTGGTTAAAATCAAGAAAGAGCTTTTTACCAAAAAAAAAAAAAAAATCAAGAATGAGCTGTTCGTTTTAATTTCGTCCGAACCGAAGGGAAAGTGGATTGAGTATTGTAAGAGGTGGTGGGGTAAAGTGCCTCATTCTTGCAATCTTGTTCCTGAAAGATTTGGACTTGGATTAGATTCTTGAATTGGTTTGCTTCTTTAAAATCCCCTACCATCTTCCTCTTCTCTGTGCTACACTCTGTTCGCATTTGATTCGCCATTTTCGCTTGGAACAAGATTGATCTCCCTGTATACAGCATCTGTGAGGCCTTCTTCGTTTCTGGGTATGACTTTTTATTTTCTTTTTTGCTATCCTTTGTTTGTTCCCATAGTGTTCATCCTCTTTGCTCTAGTAAACTGTGCTGGACGGTGGTGGGACGTTATCATTTCATGATCTTCGATGTCTTTTCTGATTTTCCTCTCTTAATTAAAAGATAAATAAATTGTGCTCGTGGTCTCACTAGATTCATTTTGAATTTTTTGGATCTTGTGTTCTTGTTTCCTTTTTAGTCATTCGTCTGGGACCATTTCTCATTTAAAACACTGAATCGAGGACCCCATTATTCATCTGTAAACTAACTTTTTGACATATCGAAGATTATGCCTCTGCTATGGAAATTCCTTTCAGTAATTGTGGCCTTTCTGGGTTCATATATAGATCAAGCAAATAGTCTTGCTATGCTTAACTACTAGTTCTTCTTGAGAAAGATTAGGTTTTGATAGAGATGGCATTTCTTCTAATCATTTAATGATATTTTATTTGTTATTATTATAATTACTTATGTGTATTTCATTACTTTCGTAAGTGTGTTACAATACTGATGAAAGGCAAAATAACCGCTTTAACATATTAGAAGGGTTTTTTTTTAACAAAAAAAATTCCAGCTAATAACAGACGTGGGAAATATAATAATATGATGTAAAAAATCCAAATAGATTTCACAAATCAAACGCCCTTATAGCATTTCTGAAAAAAAAAAAAAAATCCCCTGTCAGTGCTTATGTTTGTCATATACAGTTTTTGATCAACAATGGGGATTTATGATGCATGGAAATTAAGTTCTCTTGTAGAACTCGGTTATAAGTTTAAGTTTTCACTGGGCTATAACATTTTGGGTTGTTTAACTACACTGACTAATATTTATTTTTACTGCAATACTTGATACACAAGTTGAATATGGCATCCAAATTATATATTAAAGTCTTATTGGGTTCATTCATTGCACTTTACCAGCCCTTGATTAGGTGGATCTCCCTCTTATAAATGATTATCTTTATATATATAAAGCCTCTATTCTTTTTCTCTTTTTTGATTTGCCAACTGGCTTCTGGAAGCCATATTTAGTCATGAGACTCATGACTGATCCGGATCGAGTTGAACTGAGCTACATGAAGTAAAGCTTACTCAGTGTTATCAAGTCTATATTTTCCTTTATTGTAATTGTGAAACCCTCCGTTTAAGAGCGTCTTGGTTACACTGGGATGAAATTGAAATGAACTCTTCTTTTCCTCATTACTGAATACAAAATATTTGGTGATCCTAAGCATATGAATGTATTCCTTTGACATTGGTGCTAAACTCTCTGTTTATAGTCATGAATATCTTATTTGATTTTATTTCACTTCTATAATTATCAAGACATTGAAATCCATTTCTTATGGTGCTGATGCTACAATATCTTTTCGATGACCCAGAATCTAGCGGTTGTTTGTCTTAATCCACAGGCATTATGTTTGAAATGTGTCATGCCACAATACGCTTATAGCTTTTTTAAATGGGGATCTGAAGATACATGATTGATTTAATAATTATGGCTGATATGACCTTGTAACTTTCAGATTTGAAATCTCACCTAATTCTGTTAGCTTTTTCAGTCATATACCTCATGGTTTTGGTTTCCATTAACACCTGTAATTATTAAAGTATGAAACATAATCTCATAGTGACAGTTGTGTCCACATTATTGAAGTGATTAATTCTTCTTCTTTTGACCTTCTCTTTTCTCTGGACACTGGTGTAATGGAATTTGATCTGTCAAATGGTAAAATAAGGAGAAACTATAGAGTTTAAGGAACCTATGCACAAGGAACATATATGTAAGAGGAAGAAAAACTCTCTTGTATCTCATGAAATTTATATTCTATTCCACTACACAGCACTTTACTTATATGAAATATATCTGATAACTGACATGGCAAAGTTCACGTATACCGAATCTGTTGTTTGAGAGTCCAAATTTGATCTGTGTCATCATTTTTCCATTATTACTTGACTGCTTCAAGTTGCACTTTTCTGGTGTTTCTCCAAGCTGGGCTGTTTGGTATGAGAGGAGGGGAGGGAAAGTGGGCGGAAGAAAAAAAATTTTGAGTTGGATTTAAAAAAATTAGAGAAGTGGGATTAAAATTTTTTAATTAATTTTTCTTACTCTTTTATCTTGCATCTTCTTTTTATCAAAATTTAATAACCCTGTTTCTCCAATTTCTTTAAATTCGACTTATAAAAATTTTCCTTTCCCTCCCCCTCCCCTCTAAATCCCCCATACCAAACAGACCAGGGCTGATGAAAGATGGGGAAAAAACTATTTGTAGTATAGTCAATGATATATAGGTTGTGAATCAGGAACGGAGCCATCAATAAATGTTAAAATTAGGAAGACTCTTTATTATAGTTTTCTTATTGTTTTTACGCATGGTTTTATTTTCCTTTATGGGCCCTACAGCTTACTGATGAAATAAAATACATAAATGCTTGTATCTCTATATTCTATCCAAATTTTCTTCTTGTCTCCTCTCCCTTATCCTATACCTGTCTGCTTTTTTCTTTCTCTGAAGAGGTTGATTTGGTGCTATAATAGTTCAGCAGCAATATATTGTCCTTACTCTTCATCTTAAATTTTTCTGGGTATATGCTGCTATCTATTGCAATTCTTTATATTGACATGGTTTCATCTCTTGTTTATATAAGTGAAACTTGTGAATAAGGGTGTTCCAAATTCATGGCCTATGGGCACTATGTATCCCAGGAATGGAAACCCAGCACTAGCGAGGATGAAAACTCGGCCGATGGCTGTTTCAGTTGTAACATCTGCTTAGATTTTGCTCGTGAACCGGTAGTCACTCATTGCGGCCACCTTTACTGCTGGTCCTGCATCTACAAGTGGCTTCATCTCCAAACTGATTCCCTAACATCTGATGAGCACCCTCAATGCCCAGTTTGCAAGGCTTGTATATCCTCTACCACAATCATCCCTCTCTACGGCCGAGGACAGGCCTCACTGGCTCAAAGTGAGCACCACGATGAGAAGTCATCAGATCCGGACATTTTTATACCACCAAGACCACCTGCTGCAAGTGTTGAAGCTCCATTATTATCATCATCATCATCTAATCCTCCCCGTAATGCTCTTCCGAATCAGCATTTTGTTGCTTCTTCTCTAGACCATGAGAATGCTTCATCACCACAACAGATGGTTAATCTCGGTGCTACCTTGATGCCGGGTGTTAATCATCCTCTGCATGGGATGTTTGGGGAGATGGTTTATGCTAGAGTGTTTGGCGACCCAGGAAATATGTATGCGTACCGGAATTCTTATCACCTGGTGGGAACTAACAGCCCTAGATTGAGAAGGCAGGAGATGCAGGCAGACAAATCATTGAAGAGAGTATCAGTTTTCCTGTGTTGCTGCCTTATTTTGTGTCTTCTTGTGTTTTGAGAGCTTGGGTAGTTGAAATGACTTTTCTCTCCCTGCTGTAAAGAAGTGTATGGTCCATGAGCTTTGTGACATACTGCATTATGTTTGTTGTTGAATATGAGGCTGGTGAACGTGTTTTCTACCATCATTTATGGTACACGATAATAGAGCTTGATATTGTAGAAACTCAGTATGAGAGGGTGAGCCTTGGCGCAGCGAGCGGTAAGGTTATTGTCATGTGACTTGAACGTCATAGGTTCAAATTCTGAAAATATCTTCTTTCATTGTGGGAGTAAAGCTGCATACATCTATCTCTTTTTAGACTCCATTTGGTGGGAGCCTTGTGTATCAGGCCGTCCTTTCCTTTCTTTCAGTATGAGAGTAAGCTAGTTTCTTGACTCTTTTCTTTTTATTTATTTATTTTGGTCTCTCTTAAAATGGATAAGGTTTGTGTGTCTAAGTGTGCACTGGTTAAGTGGATTCTGGTTTTGGTATCCATTCCTAGGGATGTGCACTTAGTATATATTGTATCTGTATATCTGTATTTGATGTTGAATAAAAAGTTCTTTTTTTTGTAGTTTAATTTAATTTATTTTCATGAGTTGATTAGACATGTTTTTCTATGTGGTGCAAATGTAGGGAGTATGAGAAACAAATTGTAATGTTCAGATTTGTTTTGAATTTGTAAGAACCAATGAATCCACAACGAAATGAAAGTGTGATGATAACATGATTGATAAAATTTAGATACGTAGTGACAAGAAATACTCCATCAGTTTTAAATGTAAGATCTAGTTTGAAGGTAAATTTTTATCACAAACCAGTATATAATCTAATTTTATATAATTGGAAAAAAAATTCTAACGTCACATAAAAATATTTTAGAAGAATCATGCCACTTATAGTAATTTATTTAGCTTTATTAATATTTCTAAATTAGATAAATGTTTTAACATTAAATACCATAAGAGTACAACAAATTGTTATCCTAGAGAGAGAGAGAGAGATGGTGCAACACATGAGGGGTTTAGATTATTGAAGATTAGGTTAAGGGGCATTTTTGCTTAGAAGCGTAAAAAATAGAACAATTTTGTCCATGTTTTTATCTCAGTTAATTTTGATTGTTAGTTGATTAAGCAGTTTGTATGTTATCTATGTCATTTTTGTTAAGGTACAAATTTGTTTTGAAAGCTTAGATCTAACTTTGAAAAAAAGATGAAATAGATAATACATGGACTTTCCTTGCAAATTTATACATTAACAAAAATGACGTGGACGACATGTGAACTATCAGTTCAATATATTTGGTCAACTAACAGTCAAAATTATATGAGATAACGATAAAAGCAAAATTGCCCCCAAAAAACTTCAGGGGCAAAATTACTCGTCAGTGAAAACTTCCAGAGTAAAAATACTCCTTAACCCTTAAAATTTTTCTTGTGGGGCCACCATCTGCATCAATAAATAACATCTTCAACGCTAGTGTTGAGCAATATCAGTCCATTCCTAGTAAATCAAGGCCAAAATTTCATTCCAATACTTCACATAGGACTTTGAACCACCTCATTTGGAGTTCTTTAGATTTAGTTGTGAATTTTAGACATTGACCAATGAAAATTGGCAAAATAGGGTGATACCCGAATTTTAAAGTTCTTGAAGAGAACAAGTCAAGTGCAATGGCTTGCATTCATGGTTCTAATAAGTTAACATATAATGTGATTGTATGTCTAAGATCATGAGATGTCAAAAAAAAAAAAAAAAAAAAAGCAAAGGAAAGACTTTACAAGAAACTGCAATAGTTGGGACTTATACAAATTGTAGAAGCATGAGTTAATACTCACAACGTATATATGATATTCAAAATGCTTGGAGGGAACCGTTACAGATACATGGGTTATCATAGGAGTGATCTTAGGGAGCAAATAGATACACTGGAGCTTAGTTCTCTCTCTCTCTCTCTCTCTCACATTTTTTGCTCTTATTTCTTTGGTGAGCATGCATATTTGTTATGCCATTATCTTGTATATGGCCGAGACGGTATTGTAAATTCCTATGTGTTGTAAATACATATATTTAAATTATAAATTCTCAAATGTGTCTTATAAATAACATGTATTTTTGTGAATATGCTCGTTGTCTTGTACATTGCTGAAATTGTATTGTAATTTCACTTATGTATCTTGTGAATAAGAATATTTGAATTATAAATTGTAAATTCTCATATGTATTTTATAAATAATCATATTTGACATGTAAAGTAAGGGGCATAATTATCTTTTCACACACATCTTTTATTTTCAGTTTAGTTCTAGGGTACAATAAAATTTCAGAAAGCTCTAGGGTCTATTTAAGAATAATTTGCTACAGAAGGGATATAGTGAAATTTTCCCTTCTTTTTAAACAAGTGATTGTAGTGCGCATTCTCTCTCTCTCTAAACCTCACACTCACACACACACAAGTTTTACTCTTGTTTCTTTGGTGAGCGTGCACATTTGTTGTGTGTAATATCAGAGCTCAAATCGTGACTTTGTTGCGCGAGTTATCGAGTCATAATTACACTCTAAAATCTAACACCTTGCCTAGTTCACATTAAAGATATAACAACATATAATTGATAATTTGCAAAAATAAGTTTCGTTAGTTATAACCCAATTAAAACATCTGAGTTGTTATGTTGTTCTTTTTCTTCCACACAAACGAAAATCGATTAACCTTTTTATAATCAATATTACAATATTTTTTTAGTCTTGTTATGCATACATTTTAACTTTTCTAACTTCGAATTATTATTATTTTTTATAAAATGACATTTTATTTATAATACGTTTATATTACATACTAAAAGGCCCCAAACAAGTAATGAGAATCACCTTCATGGTGGCCCAACTAAATACATCGAACATCCAAAGAAACTTGTGAAAGACAGTACTAGAACTATATTGGATTTATCAGAAGGGCCGAAGAAACATAACAGAGAAGGACATGAGCCATAGTAGTATATCACACGTCACCCCCAACCACTAGAGGAGCCACACAAGTTATGACTACTATACAACGTTCTCAAAATCCGTAGGGGTCATTGAATCGATCGGAATATTAGATTAAAAGTTAGTGAGTTAGATTAGAGTTAAATTGGAGTTAATCCAAGACTAAAGTGGTGAGAAATTGAAGATTTGAAGGTTATTAATATAAAATTCTAAAGAAAATAAAAAAAAATTGATTTTTTCAAAAAAAAAAAAATAGTGAACCCAGTTGATGCCCTAAACAGATCGGTTTACTGGTTTTCCAGGTCAAACCGAATGGTTAGGTCCGGGGTTTCAAAACCCTACTACTACACCCTCTTTGTGTTTGAGTATGCTTTGGTGAACTTCTCAAATTTTTTTTTAAAAAAGAAACTTAAAAATGCTTTTACAATTTAAAATAAGTAGGTGAGAGGAGTTTTATTGCAAAAAATTATTAAATAAACACTTTTTCTTTCTTCTCAAAGGTAGAAGAAAGTACAATCATGGTCAAATATATACGGTGGGATAGGATTTGACATAGAAACTTCGGTTGGACTATCATTAGACTATGGCGATATTGCTTCCTTTTTAATAGTTCTCAAATAATATTGAACTTAAAAAACTTTATAATACTTATTAGGGGTATTCAAAAACCGAGTTGGGACCGGGATCTCCCATTCTTGGTTCCTGGTCCCAGTTTTTGGTCGGGATGCATATTGCATTCAAGTCCCGGTTTCATCCCGGTCCTGGTAATTCAGAGATCGGGAATTCCCGTTTTTTTTAAAAATTAAATTTAAAAAAATATTATTATATTAGTTAAATTTTTTATAATTTAGTATTTAAAGTGATTATTTAACGTCTAACAAGGCCATAATAATCACACCAATTAATTTAAAACTGAAGAATAACATTTTATTATTATTATTATTATGATCACATTCATCATCTTCATTATTATCTTTATACATTATATAGTTAGAATTAATATCACAATACATATAGTTTAGCTCAAACTAAAGATATGATACACATCTTATTAAATAATAACTTAATTTATAGAATAAAAAATACAAAAATAAAATGATAACTTAATTTATAAGGTAAAAAAAACTAGGACGGGGATGGGAATTGAGATCATAAGGATGATCTAAATCCCGGTCCTATTCCCAATACATCCCAATCCCAATTGGGACGGGAAATTTTGGGGACCAAAATGTCTGGGATCGGGCCGGGATAACCGGAACC
The DNA here is from genome assembly GCA_037074505.1 of Albizia julibrissin. Lineage (NCBI taxonomy): Eukaryota > Viridiplantae > Streptophyta > Magnoliopsida > Fabales > Fabaceae > Albizia > Albizia julibrissin. Next base: position 29,799,975 of record CM073480.1, on the reverse strand, counting down.
GAGATACTTTAAACACGCCTAATACTTACAAGGCTACAACTCCTTAACAAAAACATGCAGATAAAAAATGAGCCCAAACTCTTTCTGTTTTTTTATTTAATTAAAGGTTTTTCTTCGAGATTTAAAGGATAAATTTTTAATACTTCTCAAATAATATTGAACTTAAAAACTTACCTTTTGAATACCTACAATTCTTTTGCAAAAACATGTAGATAAAAAATGAGTCTAAGCTCCTTTTTTATTTGATAAGAGTTTCCCCTCTAGGAAGACTACCTCAACCTACTGCTGGTTGGTTAAACTCTCTTTGTTGGTTAACCTCTTTATTATATATAGTTATATACTGATAGATGGTCATGGTGATATGTGAATAATATTCTTGAACATATATTTATTTTTTGGAATATATATTGATTTTTTACTTAGCATGGAAGCAAAGTTCGATTCTGTCAAATAATTCGAAGACAAGTTTCTGACTTGGACTTAACGGCCAGCACTACTATTCTACTTGCCACTTGGCTGATTTCAGAATAGAGACCTCAATTTTCCTCTGGGCATTCTGCTTCATTGTTGTCTTCTCTATCACCCACTTCAAAAGCTTTCACACTTCGAAAACGATACAAATCCGTATATACAACCACAAGGTTCTGCCATTTCTGATTTTCCTACTCTTCAGTCTGAAAAAGCTTCAAATTAGCAGATCTTAGTCTCATCCAACGTTCAAGAAAAAATGGCGGGTCGGTTCGGATTTGCTTCCTCCGGTTCGACATCCATGAACGTCACCAACACGCCTTCACAGGACCTTGCCCTCACCAATCTTGCCTTCTGCTCCCCTTCTGATCTTCAGAAGTTCGCTGTCTCTGGTCACAGAAACCTCTTCCTGGCTTCGATTGGCGATTCCTTTGTTTTTTCTCTCGCATATCCTTTTCGAATTTGCAGAAATTCCGTCACGATTTTACGTCTTCCGTTTATTTATTGGCTGTTAGCTGAAAATTCGGTTGAACAATTCGGCAGCATCAGTTTCTGTAATGCCAGCATGAATTTAAATTAGATGGTTATTTTGCATAATTGGTCTGTGAATTAGTTCTCAATAAACTTCTTTGTGGCCTTAACTGATGCATACTGCTCATGAGAGCATACGTAGTGGCCATATTGCACTCAACTCCATTCAACGTCGGTGTGTCAAAGTTTCTGCCGCTGAATCCGTATCTGTGAGCAGGTTGGTTTGTTAGATATAGCCTGGTTTTTTACTCAGGTTTTAAGTTTCTTATCATCTATCCTATAATTTTAGATTCATCCCACCGGACAACTTCAACCTTGCGGTGTTAACCCTTGAGCTGGACTTCATTAAAAGGGGAAGCAGAAGTGAACAAGTATATATTTCAATAATTCAGTATTAAAGTTGCCATTTTTATTCCTTTACCTTTGTCATTATCATTCTAATGTTTTGTTTTGTAGATTGATGCTGCTCTCCTGTCCAAGCAACTTAAAAAGAGATTTATAAATCAGGTAACATCTAGTATGTTAATTATACCTGTTAGTTGGTTAGCTTTGGTAGTTTTGTCAGTGGCTCAGTTATAATCTATTGATTGCCGATCAAACCAAACTGGCGTTATATATGCATTTTGATTGGTACACTACTTCATGGTTGCTGGGTGACAGTTTTATTTGGATTCAAATTCAAAACCAAAAATCTATTATTCACTATAGGAAGCATCTGGGCTCAACTTTGTACTGTTGTTAAAAATGAGTTATTTTATGAGTAACTATTTGGGTATCACTTATTGGAAGTCATTATTACATGAATACATTATTTAAACATTGAACATGATCTCGTTGCTCTAAATTGATCATGTCAATGAAACTGTTGGTCTTTTTCTTCATTTTTGGGGAAGATTAGGTTATTATGGTGCAACATGATATTTTATGTTGTGGCAGGCCTTACAGAAGGACAGAAGGGGCCTCAATCATTGTAATTAGAATTGTTTGATAAATTCCTTACAAGTAGTTTAATCAGGCTATGTAACTGACAGCACATTGGGCACTGACACTGGAAACATAGAGACTTTGAAGAGTCCACTTGAGATCAATTTTAATGCCCATGTGATTATCTGGAAATTTGATGTCTCATGTATGAACAGAGGTCAAACTACGATTTTGGAAAAAGAATGTGCACCTCACCTTTTTTTCAAATAACTTAGCAGATGTTTTGAAGACCAAACCACATTGTGGCAATAAATGCAAGCTTAAACCTTTGAGTGTCACAAAAATATTCCTATCGTATGATAGATGTACCTATTTGAGGCCAAATGCTATCTTGATGCATCCAATCTTTCAAATTTTCAACTTAATTCAATTCTTGGAGCATCCTTTTCTCATTTTTATGCTTGATGTGTCCTTGAACAAAGCATGATGCTGATATTCCATGTGCTTCACTTCAATGCTCACTCTTCCTTTCTTGGAAAAATCTATATTACAGATATTGACTTACAATCCAAGTGGTTAGTCAATTTTACATTTATGAATATGCATGACATCATAGCATGTAGTACAATATAAAAAAGGTTTATTCATGCTTACGGAATTCTTACAACTTATATATCCAATTTATATGCATATAACAATTAGAACTTGTTGGATATATGATAAATTAAATAACATGACTCAAGGAGAAATATGATTCAATTAAGCACATATTAAAAGTTTATATTATGAATAAATTCCTTCCATAATTATTCATATCTATGGAACATTAAACATGATATGTCAAACTTGTAATATATATATTCCACATTTATCATTCCATATCAATACAATTGAACAACCTAATTGAAACTCATTTTAAAATCTGTTTTCCATAGTTATTAATATTATTAATTTATTTCCTACTTGTCATTATCAAAACTTATATGAAAGATCATTTGGTCTGACAACTGTATCAGTCTCTTTTCATTTAATCATTATCGCCCTTCAGTTTTACTTTTGGAATGTATGATCTTATTCATTGCAGGTCATGACAGCTGGGCAGAAAGTATTATTTGAGTTCCATGGAAATAATTATAACTTTACCATCAGTCAAGCTGTTGTTGAGGGCCAAGAAAAGTCTAATTCTCTTGAAAGAGGGATGATTTCAGATGACACATACATTATTTTTGAAGCATCACGTGACAGTGGAATTAAGGCAAATTTTCCATTTGCAATTGACATGCTTTATTTTTTTCTCATTGTTTATCTTATTAATTTTTATGGCATATAAATTGTACTTTCCCTTTTCTTCTTATCTTCATTGAGAATAATATGGTGAATTTTTGGATACCTTTTCTGTTAGAGTGGCCATGCAAAAACTTTCTAGCAATGTCTTCTGCATGTCATTAGAAAGAAAAGTTCACTTATTCAGTATTGATAGTTGTTATGATGCATTCTTTCTCAAAAGAACTTGATTATCTAGTTTGCAAGTAGTACATGGTCGAAGTGTTAAAATCATGAACGATGCATAACATGTTTGTCATTTATTTTAACTAAATAGTTTTCTTTTCTTCCCCTTGCCATTGATTTAAAAACGTGTGATTCATCTGAGATATTAGGCTATAGTTTGCTATGAAAATAAATCGTTTCAGGCATTTATTTTCTCTTAGTTGCACCATACTGATTATGGTTATATTTGGACAAGTTTCTTGATTCATACCATGCTTTGCAGATTGTCAATCAACGTGAGGCTGCTACTAGCAACATTTTTAAGCAGAAAGAATTTAATCTTCAGTCGCTTGGTATTGGAGGTCTGAGTGCGGAGTTTGCAGATATATTTCGAAGAGCTTTTGCTTCTCGTGTTTTTCCTCCTCATGTGACGTCCAAGTATTATATATAATACCATAATCCACTTAATTTTCTGGTTTTTGATAGTCTGTGTTCTGAGTTCCTAAAAGTATTTGAGGTTTCAGGCTAGGGATCAAGCATGTGAAGGGAATGCTGCTTTATGGGCCTCCTGGTACTGGAAAAACTCTAATGGCGCGTCAGATAGGAAAAATTTTGAATGGAAAGGAACCAAAGGTTTGTAAATTTGTTAAACCTGGAGGTTTCATAGTTGCTTCATATACTTGTGTATTACGATGGAATACGCACATCCAGGGAAATCATCATGGATGCTGTCAAAAATAAACAATAAGTGGGTTAGTGATTGTATTGCTTCATATGATAATATTGAATCACTTCTTTTGTGAAGTTCTTTGATCCTTCGATTTAATCAATAATGTTGGCGGCCACCATTTCGCTTCCCTAAAGCATCTTAATTCTCACTATGATTGAGAATAGGATCTTCTGTTAATATTGTTGAATACGATTCACACGAGTAATGACTGACTTTCCAGTCCCTTCTCTCCTTTTGGTGATTGACTGAATTTCTACTTTGTCTTAAGGGTTGAACGTGCTATATTTTTTTGGGTACTGTCTTCACTTTTCCTCCTGATTCTTAATTGACATGTTTGATTAATGTTTAAATCTTGAATAATTTTCATTTTTATTGGTTGGTATTATCTTTAGAGGCTGATGGAACTATTTCTTTTTTGGTGTGACTTGTGGCTGTACTAGATTGTCAATGGCCCTGAAGTCTTGAGTAAATTTGTTGGTGAAACTGAAAAGAATGTGAGGGACCTCTTCGCTGATGCTGAACAAGATCAGAGGACCAAAGGTAGGGAATATCTACACATTACGTATACTTATACGGTGTTATTTCTGAGTGTCATTGATCCAGGTAATCATTATTTTGTAGGGGATGAAAGTGATTTGCACGTCATCATTTTTGATGAAATTGATGCTATTTGTAAGGTAAGATTTTTTCTTTTTTTTTTAAATCAATGACATTTATGTTTTTTGTTGCATATTTTTGGTGTTGTCAATTTTTTGTTTACTCCTAATACGTAGTAGATATGAGCTAGCCTTGTGCTATGGAATTCTTATATTTTAGCTTTGGTGAAGCTTTTATGTATTATAGTCAATGTTTCGTTGTTTAGTATTGGACTTTACTAATTAAGAGTGAAGACTTTGATTAATTAGCTTGCCCTCTCTGCATTTGCTTGAGTTTTAACTCTGGAAACATGATTGTGACATTTCAATCTGGGACTTTGAAAGTTTTGCATTTTGTTCTGACTGGTTTTGATGTTATGTTGTGATTCAATTGTTTGATTTGATAAATAAGCATACATTTCTTGTGCAGTCAAGAGGTTCAACTAGGGATGGTACTGGAGTTCATGATAGTATTGTGAATCAACTTCTTACTAAGGTCAGTAAAGATCATGAATGTTTTCTTGATAATTTTAAAAGTTAAATTGTTCCGAGTTAAACTTTTTCATTTATAGTTATCAATATATCTAATAGGTTTTTTTTATTGGTTTGCAGATAGATGGTGTGGAATCACTGAATAATGTTTTGCTTATTGGAATGACCAACAGAAAAGACATGCTTGATGAAGCTCTTTTAAGGTCATTCTAAGAGTAGAAGCCAATGAATGTATATCTTGTATTTTTCAGAGGCATCAGTACAACAATATATACAGGTTTCCTAATAAATACAAGCATAGAATCAGGGATAGAGATGAGAGAAAAGGATCCTAGAGATATTTGACTATTTACATAATAAAGATAATAAAGAGAAATAAATCCTGTGAATTATTCAGATTTCCCACACATTCTTTGGTTTGATCATGCATGTCAGTGATATTATTGATTTACACAACTATAATATCCATATAGAGTTAGAATGAGGGATATATAACACTGACCCTAGCTTGAAACATGGGTGCGATATATCCGGATACACCTCAGGTTCACTACAAAGTCATGACTAGTGCTCACACAGTTCTAAAACTCTCCTCAGGTTGGAGCATACGTATCATATTCACTGGTTTTTCATTAATATAGATGGTGCCAAGACTTCTAAAAGACTTAGTGAGAATGTCTGCTAGGTAATCATTGGAGCTGGCAAATCTAGTTGCAATGCTTCCATTAAGTAACTTCTCTTTCATGAAGGAGCAGTCAACTTTCTTGTTCTTGATCCTCTCATTGAAAAACTAGGTTGGAGTTAATATGTATATCTTCCTCCCTGTCACAAAACAGTTCATCTTGCCTATTTCTCCCCACATCAGTTTTCCAAGCCACTGTTTACATTACTTGAGTTCATAGACTCCCTATGTGTGGTATGATACTAAGCTTTTGCGATTGTCTTGGAATCGTAGTTTTTGGCTTTTTCCATGACTATGAGTTTCATTGACAAGAACATAGTATCCATAAGCGAATCGTCTATGTGAAGGAGAACAAAACCTAATTGTATTTTTATAACCGACTACTTCAGCATGTTTTAGATCCCTATGGAGTAATCCTTGGCCTTGATCTCCCTTGATATTTGACAATGCACTTTTTAAACCTTCAAGTAACTATTAAATGTGGATTGCAAAAGTTGACTCACCACATAGCAAATGAAATATTTGTCCAAGTTATTATGTCAGCTTTTGGATGGGTTTACAATGCTGTCTGAAATTGATAAAAATGTGTTATCTACACAGACAAATAAGCATTTAAAAATTTGAACCACCGAATATCAACGAAGGCTATTGTGCAATGGCAGTACCAGGCTATTGTCTAAACAGCAATAGGTCACCACAATGAATGACCAAATAGTGATGTGAATTCTTCTTTTTCATGTAACTTCGATGCCACCATAGTGCATGGCCTTCCAAGTGGATGCTCACCATCTTGATGTGCTGGTCTAGTGGTGTCCTATCTACTTTGCAAAATTGATTGCACCAATATTACTGACATCTAAAATCCATTAAGTCAAGGGGATTTGTTAGTGTGAATTTAATTGTTGATGTATAATTCTGTATGGGTGTCTGTGTGTGATCTGAACTGCTGAATTCCTTTCTTGTTTTTGTTTGATGCTGGCATTCCATTCATTTTGTTTTTTGTTGAAATTGGAACTGGATCACAATTGCCTAACCTTTGATGCCATGTTTGTTGACAAGTTCTCCATTTGTTCCGTGCAACTTCTCAACTTGTTAATGTCTTCGTTTGTATCATCTCTACTCCTATTAGAGTGAGTTTTTGCTTAATCTCTTGAATCAGTCATCTGAACCAGTTTCCTTTTCTATTGGTCCGAGAGATTGATTAGATACTGATTATTGATACAAACCATAACGATAGACTGAGTTTTGTATTAATCTTAAATCATTCAAAAGAAGAGAACTTATTTCATAGCAGTATTAGTGCTCTACAATAAGGTCCCTTTTCATAGCAGTATTAGTGCTTTTTTTGGTGAAAGCACTATTAGTGCGTTACAATAAGGTTAGTTATTCTTGAATAACTTGATATCCATTCTCTCTCGTATAACTTATATTTAACTCGCCCCCCCCCCTTCATATAACCTATTTTTAACTCTTCTAACAAAGTACTATGTTTTTAATATTTTGCTAATACTTCATTTGTGTGTCAGATTGTGATTGACTTAAGTAGTTGTGTGCGTATTTATTTTATTTTAATTTTCTATCATTTTCTTATGTGATTTAGACCGGGCCGACTAGAAGTACAGATTGAGATAAGCCTTCCTGATGAAAATGGCCGATTGCAGATTCTCCAAATTCATACTAACAAGATGAAAGAGAATTCTTTCCTGGCTCCTGATGTGAATCTTCAAGAGCTTGGTATGTGATTAGTCGACATTACCTACTTATTTGATGAAATTAACCAATAAATTTAACTTGCATTAGCAGAATGATTTTCCTGAGGGATATTTAACATTTTTTCATGTAATATTTTATGACTCACTTCTTCAAATGTTTTCTAAGGGGGTGTTTGGTATGTTAAAAACGTTACGCTGTTGCTAGCCTTTAAATCATCAATGTCAATTTTTATATATAATGTATAGGAAACTCTCCTATTCATAATCATGAGCATGGCTACTCATTTGTTGGACTCTGTACAATACATATGACCCCATATGTTTTCTTTTATTATAAACCATATTGCCCATATTTTGTTCTATGTAAATTTGAGTTGATTTCAAATTATACATCAACAACAACAACAAAACCTCATCCCACTAGGTGGGGTCTGCTATATGGATCGCACGTCACCATTATGCTTTATCAAAAACCAAATCTTTGGGTAGATTATTAATCAAAAGATCCGCTCAATAACCTCATTAAGTGTTCACTTCGGTCTTCCTCTACCTCTTTTCAGAAGACTCCATACTGCTTGATCGACCCTCTTCTCTAGCGCATCTAATAGCCTTCTTTGAACGTGGGTGAATCTTTTTTGGAAAGTAGAGTCAATAATGTCTGTGTGTAGAGAGAGAGAGAGAGAGAAGACATAAGAAAACTTTTAGTTCAAATACAAGTTGATTCAGTAAAAGCCACCTTTGTATAGGGTTTTCTTTAAGAATTTTCAAGTCACAGTTATTTAAATCCAAAAGCTTATGTTGTTGAACAAATGCCTAAGACTGTTTTTATTTTTATCAGAAACATGCCTCTGCAATTTTTGAGCCATGAGGGAAGTGTTAGCATATAGCATTAGTCTGTTTTCATTCTTTGTTTGGTTAGATTATAGAAATCCCACTACGACAAATGTGTAACATGCGCCTCCTTTAGAAAATATGAATGAGATGTTTCCATTGATTCCTTCCTGCTGAATGTGGAAATAGTAGAGAAACAAAAAGGACTTTTGATGTCAAGAATGCTCAAATCATTTTGTCTAGACGAGAAACAATCAAGTGATATGAACTGACTTGATGAATCTATCAATGAGTGTCATGGGATTTGCTTGTTATTATCTTGTGTAGCTGCTCGAACAAAAAACTACAGTGGTGCAGAACTTGAAGGTGTGGTGAAAAGTGCAGTCTCATTTGCTTTAAATAGACAACTAAGCCTTGATGATCTCACCAAGCAAGTTGAGGAAGAGAATATTAAGGTAACGATGGAGGACTTTTTGAATGCACTCCAAGAAGTTATTCCTGCATTCGGAGCTTCCACTGATGACCTTGAAAGATGCAGGTAGTGGTTTTAAGTACAAGAATTTAGAGTTCTTAGAAATGGGAAAATTAAAGTTATTATATGTGCTAATGAGGAAAATATGTTGTTATTTTATTCTAACCCATTACTTGTCCAGACATTTTACTTATATTGGATGTAGCTATGAGAAATAAGTTATTAGGCTGTCTGATTTGCTTAGTATGTGGGGCGTGACATAGGGGGCCAGTGGTTCCTCACCAAGAATGATAATGTATTACTAATTTTTCTTGCCAGTTTCTAAATTCTTGCGGCTGCAAGACTGTTACTTTGCCTTTTTAGAGTCAAGTTGCTGGTGTGGTTATATATAATTAAGATTGAAGGATGCTATACAAGATTTAACACGTCTCCCACCTTCTTTTGGGCATGTACTCTTCGTCTTCTTTTTTCTTTTGTTTTTTCCTCCATTTGGATGTGCACACCTTTGCACTTTCTTTGAATGTGGAACACCAAATAAAGCTGTGTCTTGAAAGGATCTGGTATGATTGTTTATGTAACTCGGTTGGGTAGTTTTACTTGTATTTGTACACCTCAGATGTTTCATTGACGTTTAGGTTATTTCCAAACTGTATTTAATATTTTGAACTGGGAGTCCAGAGTAACTCATTTTGTCATTTGATTTATAGACTCCATGGCATGGTAGACTGCGGTGATCGACATAAGCACATTTATCAAAGGGCTATGCTACTAGCAGAGCAAGTGAAAGTGAGTATAGGAAGCCCACTTATCACTTGTCTTCTTGAGGGTACTAGTGGCAGGTATGTGAACTTATATCTTCATTTGCATTTGATTCAGTTATTTCTTCATTTGCTAGGCAAATAGAAAGTTTCTGAATGTACCCAACTTGTTACAGTGGGAAAACAGCACTTGCAGCTACTGTGGGAATTGACAGTGATTTCCCATATGTCAAAATAGTAAGCTTTCTCCTTTTATAGAGATTTCCACTTGAAGTTAAGTTTAATTTTTTTTCTGATTTTGACCTTCTGCACTCTAATTGGCCAGGTTTCTGCTGAATCAATGATTGGACTACATGAGAGCACTAAATGTGCACAGATTATCAAGGTTCATTATGAATGTGATATGGAGCCTTATGGTGTCTATTGAGTTCATATAATTTCTGAAAAATTGTTCTCTCCCTTTGATAGAAGGCTTCTCAATCTTCGCTGCAATATTTTGTTTTATACTTGTCCTATTTGAATTGTCTCTGGTACTTCATATCTAAAAAAGTGTTTTAGGTTTTTAAATGCCTAGCTGGTTCCCTATGACATAAAATTCCAATTCATTCTGTTTTTCCTTGCAGGTATTTGAGGATGCATACAAGTCACCATTGAGTGTCATCGTTCTTGATGACATTGAGAGGTAAAATTTTTAGCCATTCTTTTACATGCATAATAATGATTTATTCTTGAGTGTGTGACATCAATTGATTTGCTAATTGGTTCAGTATTTATGCAGGTTGTTGGAGTATGTGCCCATTGGTCCACGGTTTTCAAATTTGATTTCACAGACATTATTGGTCTTGCTTAAACGGCTTCCTCCAAAGGTTTCTATTTATCTTTGGCTTATTTAGGGAAAATAAGGGGAGGAAAGGGATGCCAAAGAAGAAATATTATTATTAGAGAAGAAGAAAGAATAATATGAATGGATCACTGACTTGGTCAGGTTTTTTGGTGTCTCTATTTATAATAATAAATTACGTTGAAAACAATGGTGTTACAACCACAATTTGTACTAGCCTAACTTAATAGTGATGAAGAATGTGAAAAGAATATCAGGGCACAATATGGTCAATGGGGATACTGGGGATCATCGTAAACTAGGAATTAAGCCGTCAGTCAAGGCTAGATTTAGGGCATGTTGGGAAGCTGGTGGAGACTTAATTTAGGCGTAGGAAATAATGAGATTCCTGAAAAATAATAATCTAAAATGAATGACGGACTTTGTTTTGTAAGAATATCTACCGATCGGTTCCTAGCTTCTCTTTGATAGAGTCAGGTCAACTTCAATGTGATTTTTTCAGTCATGATGAACTGGATTTTGAGCAATATTATAAGTTGACTTGTCACAATAAAGTTTCATTGTGTCTTCCTATTTGACCTTTAAGTCATCATAAATTATTCTTTATCCATAGCAACTAACACATCCTAAGTGTCATGGCTCTAAACTGGACCTAGCCACCACATTCTACTTCTTGCTTCTCCAAGTGATGATATATTTGCAAAGGAAAGTGCACTAGCTTGTTGTAGATCCCCTATCATCTGGAGATTTGGCTTAAGCTGCATCAGTGTACACCTCTAAATGTCAACTTGTCTTCCATTTTAAATAAAATTCCTTTTTTCTGGACTGCCCTTCAAGCATTGAAGTGTTCAATGCATTGCCCTTAATTGTGATCCTTTAGGATCATGCATAAATAGGCTCACCACACTCATTGCATATGCAGTGTTGGGCCTAGTATGAGATGGATAAATATCAGTTTTCCTACAAGCTTTTGATCAGACTTGTTGTCAACAGCAGTATCTTCTAGAGATTTACAGAGCCTGTGATATTTTTCTATTGGCGTCTCCACTAGTTACAACCCAGTTTCCCTCTGCTAGGAGATCAAGGACATTTGTGTTGAGATATAAAGATGCCATGCTTGGAGTGAGCGACTTCAATGCTCAAGAAGTATTTGAGACTTCCTAAATCTTGGATTTCAAATTTTTTTGCCACCTGTCTTTTTTAGGGAGTCAATTCCCTCCAAGGCCTCTCTTGTGACTATGATATCATTAATATAGACGAGTATTATTATTACTTTCCCTGAAGCCGAGTCTTTGATGAAGAGAGTGTGGTCATCTTGGTTCTACTTGTATCCTATGCTAACCATGGCTTTGATGAAGAGAGAACATGTAGTGTTCGAGTGAAGGTTGAGAGTTGGTTGAGCTTTCAATGAGTCACATGATGAAGTATTGGAGAGGTCAGTAACAAAGAGGTCATTGCTCAGATCATCACTAAGAGAACCCTCCTTTTGAAGAGGAGTATTGAAATAAGGTTAGGATTCAATGAAGGTGACATAAGCTAAGACACAGAACTTTTTGAAAAGGATGATATAACATTTTTACCCTTTTTTAGTGGAGGAATACCTAACAAACACACATTTGAGAGCCTAAGGATCAAGTTTGGTCCTTTGTTGAGAATGTGTACAAATTTGGTGCACTCAGATATTCTTGGAATGAGATTGTTTGACGCATTCAAATTTGGGGAAATTTGGGTGAGAGTTTGCATAGGGATCTTAGATCTAGGCACCTGGTAGGAAGTCTACTAATAATATGCGTAATATGCATTGTTGTTAGAATGGCTTGTCCCCAATAGTGTTTTGAAACATGGTTCTATGCATCAAAGAAGGATGGCTAAGACCATTAAAAGAAGGATGGCTAAGAACATTGGCATTTTGAGAACATTAAAAGAAGGATGAAGAAGACCATGGTGATGAAGCCTAATCCGATCTTTATTTGAGCTAATGTTTTTTGGGCTGAAAGGATGAAGACAATAAACTCTGAACTTCACCAAACCCACTGTGTTCTTCTAGATGATAAAACCCATAATGGCTAATTAGAGAATATCAGACTCATCTAGGGAACTACCACAACTACTTGGAACTAAAACTACCGTGGGAATTGCCAAAGCCCTTGTGGCTTAATGGAACTTGTCCTATTTGATTGGAGGGGACGGGAAATTCTAATGAATTTGATTTTAAACCACGAGGAGCATCTAATTAGGGGTTCGATCCCTGGCGGTGTGTATGGAGAGAGTCTCGTGGCTAGCACCAAAGCCCTTTCGGGAAGTCTATAGTGCGAGGGGATTAGTTATCGCTACCAGCGGTGGATACCCTAGGCCTACCAAAAAAAAAACAAAAAAGAAAAAGTAAGAAATCAATTAAAAACTTTTAACTCCACTTTTCTTTATTCAAAATTGAATTCATTAGAATCTCCCCCCCCCCCTTCATTCCCCTCCACCCAAACAGACAAGGTACTTAAATCCTTTACTTTGGGGGTGCTGCAAACAAATAACGACTTTTCTAAAATTTCAGTACCTCTTAACAAGAAAGCCATTTTCTGACTTTAGAAGGTTTTTCTTAGTTGTTACTTGTTAGTGCCCTTTAATTCTCGCTACAGTTTTTCTTGTTGGACCAATGCTGTCAAATTACCATTTGAACTCAGTTTTGAATCATATCTGTTGAGTGTTGATTAAGTTTTCTGATTTAACTTACTGTTGCTTATGTATAAACCATATTATCAGGGTAAAAAACTGCTGGTTATTGGTACGACAAGTGAGTTGGTTTTCTTGGAGTCAGTTGGATTTTGTGATACTTTCTCTGTTACTTATCATGTTCCTACGTTGAGCACAAATGATGCGACGAAGGTATGTAATTTTGTTGTTAATGTTGTAATATTTTTTCTTTTCTCTTAATTGATAATATGTTATTGATTATGTATTATGAAGGTTTCTTTTCTAGAAAAGTTCAATTGTTCTCTATTATGGCTTTATGATAGCATTTTCAGTTGTCAAAAGATAATTAGTTGAAAGATGATTTATGTTGATTTTTTTCTTCTTCTCAACAAATATACGGCAACATATGCTTTTTTACTAGTCAACATATACCAGCATGAATAAATTAAGGTGTATCATTAATTAAAAGAGACAAAAATTTTGACATTTTATGTATATTTATATTACTGTAACTTCAATAGTTTGTGATTTTCTCTTCTTACCATTTAATTCAGGTGTTACGGCAGCTGAATGTTTTTACTGAGGAAGATATTGATGCTGCGGCAGAGGCCTTGAATGATGTAAGCTTAAGCTTATTCACCTCTTTGTGAGCTCTGTTGGTTTAATGGTCTCTTAATTTTGTTCGACTATTGGAGAAATCCATTTACTACCTCCAATTTTTAATATAAGACCAGTTGATTGATTTGGGGAGATTAAGGAAGTTAAATAAATTACTTTAAAGTAGTTAATTTTATCATTTTTCTCCAAACTAATTTTAATTTACTTGACTTACAAACTAAATATATAATTTAATGATACATATAAATATTTCAAAGAGATCATATAATATATACTATAATTAAGTAATTTATTTATCTTTTTTAATCTCTGCAAATTAGTCAATTGGTCTAATGTTAAGGATCAGGAATACTAGTTTGCATTACAATGAAGCAAAAGCTTCACCTTTGTTACCAATTCTGCTTTATTAGTAGAACTAGATATTTGGGAGGTTGAGACCTTTTCTTTTGATTCCCCCCCCCCTCTTTAGCTGCAAATGGAGTCCCTTTGCTTGTTGCTTTCCTTTTCTTTTAATTGGCATATTCAGATAGAATTCAGTATCTATGATAGGATATTTTTTTTTGCATACTTCTTCTGGTACTGTCACTAACCCTGCTTATGCTCAATTTGTATTTTCTTAGATGCCTATAAAGAAGCTATACATGTTGATTGAGATGGCTGCCCAAGGAGAGTATGGTGGATCTGCAGAAGCCATATATTCTGGCGAAGAGAAGATTCAGATCTCTCACTTCTATGATTGCCTCCAAGATGTTGTTCGTATATAGTTTTCCTTACCTGCCTTAACAGAGCAGAAGGGATCTTCTGAAGCAAAATGTTATTATGGGAAGGAGAAAAATTAATAACTCACATCTATGATTTACTGGCTTCACAGTTGGTAAGTATAGTGTTATCCTCGTTGTGTTGTAATCTTCCCCCCTTTTTTTGGTTTTTGTATAGTTATGCTTTATCTTGTTTAAATTTAATGTTTAATCTTTTCAAACGTGTGCTATACTTGTTTTGTCAATTGGGCAGTTACTTCCACTGATTGGTTTCAGTATTGGCAGTTGTTCACTGTTTGGGATCAATATTAGTGTATAATTATGACGAAAAGATTGATATATATATACATATATGGGTTATAATTTATTGCGTTCATTCAAGTATTTTTTTTAATAAAAGTTTTAATTTCAAGAATATAAACTAATTTTAACTAATTTTCTTTTATATGAATTAGTTAGTGGTGAGTTATGAATCAGAATTGAGGAAGTATATTTTTATTCATATCTTCAATGTTTGGATGCAGTTATTTTTCAAAATGGTTATTTCGACACAAGAAGCTTTTGGTTCCAAGCAAATCTTCCTATTACGTGTCTGCATCTTACATGTGCGAAGGATTTGATCATCTTAAAGAATTGTTTGGAATGTCAGTTGAAGCTTTTAAAGTCAGCTTTCCGAACTACTTATCAATCGTTACCTATTTCTTTTATTGGATCCAAATCACCTCAAAAGACCACAAAAGGCCCACAAACGGCCCATTTCACAGCTATATCCCATCCAAATGCCGAAGTATAAAATATCAAAACTCAAGCCCATAACAAGATTCCCAAAGCCTATAAACTAAGGTAACTCCTACTACTCACCCATTGAAGTCATAAGAATCGCATCAAAGACCAACAAACAATAACTCAATTATTATCCAAAAGTCTTCTAGGAGTAATCAAAAGGGTTGGGTCTAGTATAAGGGATTAGTCCCTCATAACTTGACAAATTAAGGTTTGAATCCTCTCTATAAAAGGTGCCCTAACCACATTTAGTGCTTGACAGTGCCTCAAATAGGATTGCCTCTAATAGGAGGATACCAATCCTTAGGGGAAAAAAAGTCTTCTACGAGTAATACTTTCAAGTTTCTATAAAGTACTTATAATAGTTGTTAGATTTAGAGTTTTGATAATAACAAACTTAGGATTGTTCGAATAGGCATTCATTATCTAGTTTATGGAAATTCATATTGGTTTAACATTGAGACTTATTCAAATAATCATAATGTTATTCGAATAAGGAGATCTGTTTTCAGTTAAGTGCTATTCGAATAATTCTTAGCTTATTCGAGTAAGAAGAGTGTTATTCGAATAAGCAGCTATTTGAATAAGGATACACATGTTAAGAAAGATATTATTGGAATACTCATAACTCTATTTGAATAGTAGTAAGCCCTGACTGTTCTTCAAATTGACACGTGACAAAATTTATTCGAATAGTCAAACGATTATTCAAATAAGGGCTGACAATTTTCAAGTTTGTTATTCAAATAATGAGCTAAATTTTTGAATAAATCTGAAGATAGCTTTAAAAATAAAAGTTAGGCTTATTCGAATAAGGTTTCAAAGAAAACTAATCTATTTTAAAATTCAAAAACTTATTCAAATAGACATTGTGGTATTCGAATAAGGTTTCTCAGAAAGCTTATTTGAATAACCAAATATTGTATCAGAATAAACTCATGACAGTTCAAGTTTTTGAAAGCATATTCGAATATGAAGAATTGTATTTGAATACACGTTATTATAAAAGTGTATTTGAATAACATTTTTGGTATTCGAATAATGCACCTGGTTTTCAAAAGAATCTATTCTAATAAGGATCAATTTATTCAAATAAACTTATAACAAATAACTTAAATGTTATTCGAATAGAGAGAAAAGTATTCGAATAAACTATAACATAAAAAGAGACATTTTATTTGAATATATGTGATCATATTCGAATAACCTAATATCTAGAAAAACAGAGCATGATTCATTATATTTGGAAATCAAAGAAAACTTAATTAAAGTCTTTAAGATTACATATTATTAGTTGTTTGCAAGATTAACATCCTTCTTAAGTAAGTTTCAGGGATTTTCAACATCATAAGATTTGAATATTGCAAAAAACAATTTTGTGTTAGATGCAAAAATGGTAATGGTTCAGTAAATGCTGGCGGACTTTCAACGAAGACATTCTCTTTGCTCCAACGGCTATCTTCTACACCTAAAGAATGTTTAGATGAAGCAATGGCTCTGTAACAGACACATGAAATACTCACAATGGTCATTTATTACATTTCAACTATAAATACGGAAGCATTCAAAGCAGAGCTACAACTGAATTGAAAAATATTCAATTATGCATTAAGTGCTCTGTTTTCATTAGTCTTTCTGTATACGTACTTCAGTGATCATTTTATTCACTCTTTGAGAAAGCTTTGTCATAAACTCATTACACTTTCTTGAGAGATAACTTAAGGTTATGGTTGAGTTGGGTATTGGCTTACATAGTGTAAGGGGGAGCAAGTGTCTGGTGAAAGAACTTACTATGTACTGAGGTGACAAGAGCCCATTAAATCTTGGAGGTTATAGTGAAAATCTCAGAAACGCTCTGAGGATTGGATGTAGGTCAAAGAGGTTGTGATCGAACCAATATAATCTCCGTGTACACTTCGGTGATATTTTCCTAACCTTTTAACTCTAATTTAATTTCCATAATTTCTGTTAATTGAACTTTTTTCGTTTAAATTTTTATCATCACCCAATTCAACCCCCTTTTAAGTGAAGTGCTTGCACTAACAATAATGTCCCATTATTGTAAACATTATGGTATAAAACCATTATTTTGTAATATTTTAAACAACAAAAACTTCTTATACAAATAATATTTGGATTTCTCAAACAAACAACTATTAAAAAATTCAGACATAATTCATCAAAAATTTAAAAAACCAACATATCAACCAATCCAAGCATATGTTATCGTTCCAATAGTTTTTTGTAGGTTACTTATAACTCCATTTTACATTTCATGAAGAAAATCAACCATCAAACCCCAAAATCAACACTTGAAGCCAGGGTTTAGGTAGGAATCATAAAGTATGCTTCACAACTTAAATTTTTGGGTTATGGTGCAAAAATATCAATGCACTTTTTTCATGTGTGTTTGGCACTATAAACATCTCTAAATGTGACAAAAATGTCCATAAACATCTCTAAATGTAACAAAAATGCTAGCTTAGTTAACCAAATCAAACGTCCATTAACTTTTGGTTTTGTGGGCCCTTTACTAATTATTTTTAAGGGCTAAGGTACAAAAATGCTCATATATTTTTTTTAAATGTGCATTTGGCACCATATATATTTCTTGGGTGTAAAAATACACATAAACTTCTTCAAACATAGCAAAAAGTCATATTGAATGCACCAACATATATTCCTGTTAACATTAATTGATCTATTTTCCCATTCGCTAATTAAGGGAAGAAACAAGGAAGATATTTTTAGTATGTTAACACTATAAAAAACCTAGATAACGACTCTTTTAGTTAACTTCCTTTTCTAAATATTCAAAGGTAACAAGCTATAATCACCGTATATGCCTAGATCATTGCAATCAACTTGCATTAAAGCTTGTAAATCCTTACCAGGAGTCGATATCACATTCAAATTGTGTTTTGATTCTAGAGCCTGGTGAGCTAGATGGTCTGCTATTATGTCGGATTAAATAATAGAAATCCAATTCAACAATAATCCTGTGGAAACCAAAGAAAGTGCCAAAATAATAATCCAGTGGCATCAGGTGAGAGAGTGAAAGAGAGCGCAAAGACAGAGAGGAAGGGTGAGTAAGAGGAGAGAGAATTGAAAGTAATGATCGAACATGAAAGGAGAGATTGACACTTGGATGAGTGTTGGTGTGTATTTTTGTACCAAATAAATGTATATGGTGCAAGATGCATATTTGGTAAAAGTACATGGGCATTTTTACATCTGACTATATTGACATTTGTAAAACAATATGGGGCCCACCACTACAAAATAACGGACGTTAGCTCAAATAATAGAGTTGGCATTTTTGAAACTTTTTGTAATTTTCATAAGTATTTTTGCACCCAATAAATGTATCTGGTATTAGGTGTACATTTGGGAAAAGTGCAAGGTGCTTTTGTCCCCATAACCTAATTTTTCCAACAATAACAACTTAGGCTCTATTTGAGTTGGCGTTATTAAGGGAGGGAAAATTTATGGTGAGAGGAGAAGAAGCTGATTTTGAAATGCTTGAACGACTACTACAAAAAAAATTAATTTGTACGTTTATTTTTATATTTTTGTAGCACTTTCTAAGAGCTATGAAAGCCTGAGCTACAATAGCGCTTTTTCAAAACAGTGCTACAATAGATAATTTTTTTAAAAAATAAAATATTAATTTTTTATGGTACTTTATTGGAGTAGTGCTACAATAGATTACTATTTTAGCATAATTATTTTTAAAAAGTTATTCACCTTTTGTAATGCTTTCTCAAAAAAATGCTACAAAAGGTATTATTTTTTTATTTACAATATTAAATAGATAGTTGTTTTGTATACATATTTCTTCAGCATACCATATCTAACAAACTTGTATCAAACAACCAATACTAAAAGTGCAATACAATTAACTTTCAATATGAATACCATATGTATATCACTACTTGTTAATGAAGTCAATTTACTCCTATTCAATCCAAAATAAACATATGAAAACCATGATTACACTAGGGTAGTAAACAATGTACTTAATTAGTAGCTTCAAACATATGCTTATACACCACTCTTCAATGACTTAATTCACTTGGTTGTCGGTATATTTTGGACTATATGCGTCAGCATAATACTGCATGGTAATTGACACAACATATCAAAAAAAGAAGTATTAACTATTATAACTCAATTAATTTAAAAAACAATATAAAGAGAAAAAATAGCATACATTGTCAGGAACAAAAATTTGATCATGAGTTACAACATCTTTCATGAATTTCATAATGTAATATCCTTAGTCAGTATTGTTTGGTTGATAATGGCACTACAAAAATATCATCAAATTTATAAAAAAATTAACAATGTAAGTGATTTATTTTCAATATTTGAGTGAATTTATATAAATACCTTAATTTTCTTCCAACCATATTACGATTCAGAACCCCGGTAGCCAATCAATGCCCTGATGACCAAAGTGAAATATAGAAATTACTTTTAGTTGGTCTTTAGATTACTCACACACACACACACACACACACGTGTGTGTGTGTGTGTGCAAGCTCGAACTTAAATATTTAATAGTCTCAACATGTCTGGACGGTCCTTTGGTTTGCCATGCTTTAGAGGGTCCATATTATATATTAAGGGACCTGAAACTGCTCTCGGATTGACGACAATCAAAATTCAATGATTCCTAAAATATTTTGCATGAATTAGGTTAAACAATTTATGAATAGTGAAAAGATATTAAAGGTGATTACTACTTACCCTGCATTAAATGGTGCTAGAAACAACATATTAGATGTTGCTCTAGCAGAGAAATAATCTTTTACTTGATTTGATTAAAATTCAATATTCTTTCTCCCCTCATGTTGACCTATTACATGGGGGCTGATAAATGAGAATTTTACACTCCCGGTGTTCCTCAACAGGTTATGGTATAAGTACATTTATATAAGACAAACAATTAGATTAACATGAATAAAACTACGTGATAAAAAAAGTGATTATAAGGTACCTAATCCATATGTTGATAGCTGAACCACCAACCAATCCACGATTAAGTATGTCACTCAGTTCATTTTGTGTAAGATAATCATTAAAAGTAGTTGTGTTGTAAATGTTTCCATCAAACTGTATGGTTTTACTATATCCTTCACAAAAGAAACAAGGTGCAATCCACTCCAATTCATGGTGATATGAGACAATTGTTTTTAGACTTGTTTATGCAGTTGAGCTTTTCTTTTTTAATACAGCTTTTGATTGCTTAGATTTGTCACCAACAATTTTAACTTGTTTTCCCTTAGAATATAATGAACAACCTACAAATACAATGAAATTAATTCAAGTAGTTCTAAATATACATAGAAAAGTATAAGGAAGTGTGAATTAACTACCTTTCCAAATGGCTTAATGAGATTTACAGGCCATGCAACATAAAGACCCATGACATTGCTAACCATAAATTCATCATCTATAGGGAATGGTAATTGGGCATCTTTATTGGTGCAAATGTCAACTCTAACTTGTAGTGTGTTAGCAAGCAATGGGGAACCGTGTAGAACTTCATTAGCATTGTTGTAAACAATACCCACTACAACCGCATTTCTAAGAGATTCATCCAGATGTAGCTTGCATTGTGGTTCACCCTACGACAAACTAGAGTTAATAGATTAAGGTATATTAAATTGTAATTTAATTAAATATTAACTAGAAAAGAATTTTTCGAAGATAGAGGGGGTCTAGGCACAGAAGTACAATTATCCCTAATGTTTGGGCTGTTAGATGCATGCACACTTGTTCCTCCCCCTTGTTGTATGAGATTTTGCACATGTTCCATCAATTTATTGTGTTGTTAAAGGTGTAGCTGGCTTTGTTCGGCCAATTGTTCTTGCATATGATGTTTTAAGGAATTCATCTCCTCTTTCAGTTGTGAAATTTCACTTCTGCTGGGACGCTTTTGGGGTTCGAAGTAAGATTTTGGTGTAACCGCAAAACTAGCACCTCGAACACGATCATTGTCCTTAGATAAATTTAACACTTTACTTAGTATATCATCACGTCTAATTTGTTAGGCCTCTTTTGGTGCTTCTTGTGTTAGTGCTTGCTATCGCAAAATTAAAGGATCACAAATTTATTTATTATGAAATAGATTCATATGAAGTAACGTATCTTAATGTAATTAACATCTAATACTTACATAATACTCTGCAATTTTGCTAACTTCATCATCAACGATTTCACCTTGTTTATTAGTGCAGCCAGCCAACCATAAGGTATGTCGTGCTAATTTGGGAACATTTAAGTTTGATTCTTCTATTTACATATGAAATCAATTAACTAAAGTTAAAAATCACTCATGCAAATTTCATATGTATTAAACAATATTTTATACTTGCAATTTCCTGCTCTATCTTTGCATATGTCATCCGTCCTTTTTTATATCGATATGGCATACCCTTCGCTTTGGCATAATTTTTTTCACTTAATTCCTATTTCAAAGCACATGATATGTATTAGTAGATATTTATTGCACATAGATTATTACTAGTTTAAGTTTACACATTATTACCTGAAACTCTACACTTGTATGTGACTCTATAAAGATATTCCACTGATCTTGGGTGATGATACCTTCATATATCTCAGGTGGTGTAAAGATGATATTGCCACCATAATCTCTTAAATAGTATTTAACCAAATCTACGCGTATCTTTTTCTTGAAAGGTAGGCAGCTTTTCTTAGCACGTATCTTTTTCGAGTCTCATTGATTATAAAGCATGAATAAAAGGGGAAAATATTCAATTTGTTAAAGTGTGAATATGTGAAACAAAATAATCAAAATGATAGAGTAATTAGTGCTTTACCTATACTTCTTTCCAAATGAACTCTTTAAAATGAGTTGGGACATATCTCCAACCATCAAATGTAATAGGGACTGTGTATCGGGTTTTAGTCCTATTGAAACTACTAAATTTTCTATAATTGGGTTTGATTGGTTGATCCTTGACATTCCACCTAAGTTCTAATTTGATTCCTTTACTTCTCATTTGGATCAATTTAGACATGATGGTCCTTCCATGTTTTATCCTTTGCTCATGTCACTCTCTATTATCCTCCTCAGGAATGTCAACATTATCTTCATCTGAAGAATCCATTTCCTTACCAAATAATTGAAATATATAAATAACATAGAGATAAACAATTATATTAATTTTGAAATATGTTAATAAAGTTGAAACATACAAGTAAAGTTAAAACCTTGTAGAGAAATAAGCCACTTATTTTCTTTTACTCTTTTTCGTTTAATTTTGAACTTAGAATTGTGTTTCTTTTCATTCTCCTAGAAGTACGAATTGCTAGATTCACCCACGTACCGTCTTTATGATCATGCCTCATGTACAAGGGCTCATTTTCATCTTCATTCACATCGTCAACATCTTCAAATTCTAAGGTATCAAGGGAATGATCATCATCATCAATATTCATATCTTCATCAGTTTGATCATCATCTTGTTCTTTATGATTTTTGTTTGATGGAAGTGCAATGGATCAGTTCTTCTTAGCAGGATCTGGAACAAAGAACACTTGCTCTGCTTGGGAAGCTAAAATAAAAGGATCATCTTTATACCCTACTTTAGAAAGGTCTACCTGAATACATCTAAACTCATTAATATGTAATCCACTATTGTTGTTAACCCACTTACATATAAAGACAAGCACCCTGAACATAGAGTAATTTAACTCCCATATGCGTTCAATGACACCAAAATATGATATTTGTGCATAGATACAATTTATGTCTTTAGTACTAGAAATATGCCAAGATCCAGTAACAAGGGTTACACCACTATTTTGCATTGTGCTACGTTTATATTGGTCTTGTGTATAGAATGTGTAACCATTGATTGCATAACCAAGGTAAGATAATACATGTAAACTTGGTCTTTTTTCCAACCATATCAAGTTTTCTGAAACCGAATCACGATTCTTCTCTAATTCATCAAGAATGTGATCTTTAAACTAATGTATAAATAATCGTTTGTGTTTTTTTGTTACTAAATTCTCATTTCCACCACCATATATGCCATAAAGAACATCCTTGTGCTCTTCAACAAATGGTGTTGGAAATTGTCCCCTAGGGGACAATCATTGTACTTTGAACATTGTTATTCAATGAATTTCTCCATTCAATTATCACATTATTCGCATGTTCACTATGATAAATGTATCCTTGGATAAATCATAATGATTGTCCTAAATGTCCTTGGTCGGTCATCTATATGGGAGCAAAGATGAAATAAGACCAGTATGACTTTGATAAAGTATGAGAATACGAATCAAAGTCTTAGGCACTTGTAGAAGTACAAGGTGCTGGATCAACTCGCTATGAGAAAGCTGCATAGATCAAGTCATAAGCTTATCTCATGTATAACCACGTCACAATGCCCTTTGACCTGAGATCATCATGGATTCCTACATGAGAGTCATTAAGCTTTGACTTAGTCAAAAGTCACCTTTAACCAGGTGATGATAAATGCTACAATCAGGCTTAGTGGTTTCCATGCAGAGGAATGTGAATGGTCAAGATGAAATTTGTCCCTCACATTAGTAGAGAGATATTACTGGGCCCCTCAATAAGTGAGTCTAAGAAATGTATGGCCATACTACAATGGAAAGGAGTTTCCATTTCTATATTCAGACTACTCAGGGATCAAGAAAGTAATGGTCAGGAATAGGAGGATGACATTCTCCATGCCTCATCCTTGACCGAAATATTATGTGAAAAAAGGGACGTGATATGGTTATACGACATGTTGTATCGTATTATCGATTCTCATATGAATTGGGTAGTCGTTGTTAGAACTGACAGACACCCAAGAAAGGGGGGTGAATTGGGTGTACGATAAGAAAGTCTGATTGTTTAAAATCTTTTCGCAGCTTATCAAATCAATACATATGGAACTATAAATTCATAAGCAGATATATAGATCATATATGCTGGAAATGTAAAAGCTTAGGGAAGAGAATATGCAAACTGTGATTTATCTTGGTTTGGTCCAATCCACAATGACCTACGTCCAGTCCCTAGGCTCCTCCTGAGATTTTCAATCCACTATCTTCTTGTTTAACCAGGCACAAGAAAAGCCTTTATAAATTTCTTACGAAGTCACTCCCCCTTACACACTGTAAGGTTTACACCCTCTTACGGTAAGTTGAGCAAAGCAATCCTAAAGTCCTTTCTCTCTTGCTTACCCATGCAAGTCTTACGAGCATAAACGTTCTCTCCTGCTTACACCACTGTAAGTCTTACGAGCAGAAACGTTCTCTACTGCTTACACCTTGTAAGTCTTACAAGTAGAAAGTACTACTAGCAATTCTCTCTACAACTTTCCCGTAAGGTAATTAGCCCTCTCAAGGTCCCTCTACCTTGAGATCAATACAGAAGTATAGATGGTGTGTTTACAGACTCTCTCACAGAGTATATAAATCCTCACTGAAGTATAATACAAAATATTCTCACTCTCTCAAATATACATAATATAGAAGACGAAGTAGAGCAAAGAGTGGTCGGAGGCTGAAGACTTAGGATATCAGCATGTTAATGTTCTCATCGTATTATCCGTTGTTTTATGTTTGAATCCTCTCCTATTTATAGCTGAGTTGTGGAAGATGACCGTTGTAAACATCCATCCGTTAGAGTCTGTTGATTCATTTGACCGTTGAGCCCATTCAGATATTTTTCTGTTGTAATCCCATCTGATGCTTAGACAAACACTACTTCATTTTTAGTTGGAGTCCCATTACTTTGCACGGTCGTTGAGTGTATTTAAATATTTTCCCGTTGATCGTGCTCTGACAGATGCTTTAGCATTTCCTGTTGATCTCTTACAAATGTTTCAGCGTTGCTTTCTTTCTGTCTTGGATGTTAGTTGAATCGTTTATTGAATAGACATGTTGCCCATGATCTTTTGTCGCTCAATATTGATCCGTGTATGCCATGTGATCGGTAGTGCATAACACCTGTAAATCCACTCAGAGAAATAGCCGTTAGAAAACATCACTCGGGTGATTATAGACTTCACTGGAAGTGATCTTGAAAACTAAAGAATCACTGGAAGTAAACTTGATTTCTCTAGAGTTGATTTTCAGAAGATAAAATTCCACTGGCAATGATTAGCATCCCTCGAGTGTACCATAAAATCATTTGACTTGTTTCCTTGTTTCTGTCATATTTCTGGAAGTGATTTACAGAAGTATTTCACTAGCAGTGGCTTTGTAAGAGTAAGCATATCAGGATATTATTTGACAGAAAGTGATCTTGGTTCTTGGAGGTGATTCTGATTCTCTGGTAGTGATTTTGATTTACTGTCACTGAAACTATGAAGAGTGCACTGAGTAATCACTGACTGATGAAAGTGATATGAGGTAACTGATATTCACTGGGAGTGATTAAGAACGGTGCTGGAGGTGATCAGCTGAAATGGAAGATCACTTGAGTGAAATTCATGTTACCGGAAGTGATTTTCAAAACAGTAAAACATTCCTGAAGTAATTTCGCCTTGCATTGGAAGTGATCTGTAGAAATGACTAATCACTCGAGTGAATTCAACTGCATTGGGAGTGAAAATGAGAACAATGAATTTTTCTTGCAGTGATTTTTGATTCACTGGAAGTGATTTGAGAAAGAGTGAAATTCACTAGAAGTGATTCAGCATCCACTGGAAGTGATCTTCGAAAATAACATAATCACTCGAGTGATTTTGGCATCACTGGAAGTGATTTTTCAAATAGTGAATTTTTCTTGCAGTGATTTTAGGCACACTGGAAGTGATTTTCCATATCACTCGAGTGAATTCTGGAATCACTCGAGTGATCTGTTCTTCAGATCACTTTTACTTCGTTGTTGCGTTTCCAGTTCTTCAGCAGACAGAGGTAAACTTCTAGATGACATAACTCTTTGAATATGGCTCCAAAATTTCTGTATTATATATCAATGGAAATCTCTTGAAGTCTAGTTTCATATGGCACCAGTTTCAGCTCAATAGGATCAGTGGTTTGAGAGTTATAGCCAAAATACCAAACCTGCTCCAGAGAGTGATGCTGATGTGAAGGCCAGATTCAAACACTTATATCTCCTTCATCTAAGCTCCTTTGATGTTTCTTTTAGTGTCCAAATGATGCATTTTGATTCTATTTTCATATGCAACTAGTTTGATCTAAATCGGAGTTGTATTGTGAGAGATATGATCAAATAACCAGACCTCGCTCAGCTGGACGAACAACAGAGTATGAAACATTGAACATCACTCGAGTGAATTAGAGAATCACTCGAGTGATTTTTAGTTTTTCTAGAATCACTCGAGTGATTATGAAAATTACTCGAGTGATTATTAAATCACTTGATGCTATAGTTCCAAACAGTGCCAAACAGTGCCAATTGCTACAGTGACTTCTGAATTCTCTTCTGATCAGTATTTCTTCTGGGAACTTGAATCTTGATATTCCCATTAGTTCCTTGAAGCTCTTCTTTCTCTAATCTCTTTGACTAATCTATAAAATATACAACATTAAATATAGTAGTTAGTCAATATAAGAGATAAGTATATTATCAAACTTTTGCTCTCTTAATATTTGACATCTATATTTGTCATCATCAAAACTAATCATATCTAACAGTCGTAATGTCTTGCTAGAAGCCGCTTACGACTTGTGGGTTAGTATAGTCATTGGCCCACTACCAACTTCATATGGGCCTACAGGGTCGCACACAAGAATAGCCCAACACGAGTTATAATGTCCAGATTCATTGAATCTAAGATGCGTCTAAGATTTAATGAATATAATGCTTAATCTAGGGTGTACGAATTATATATATATATATATATATATATATATATATATATATATATATATATATATTTATTTATTTATTTATTTATTATATACACATGTTATATGAATATTTATTTGATAAATGTTTATATGTGTGTGTGTATTTATATTTGAAAAGAAAATTAATAGTATTATATATACACATATGTATTTTTGAAATACATACATACATGCATACTTGCATACATACATACATACATACATACATACATAATATATATTTTTTGATAATATATATTATATATATGATAATATTATATTATATGTATATATATAATCTATATTATTTGATTATATGTATTAAATATATGATAATATTATATGATATGATAATATTATTATATTGAATATATATAAAGATATTATATGATAATATATCAGATTTAATTTATAAAGATAAATTAAATCTAATTCGATTGGCTCTTTATTATAATTAAATAAATAAATTAAATTAAAAATGTTGGACATATTTAATTAAACCAGATTTATTTAATTAGCTTGTCAAAATAATTAAGTGTTAATTGATATGATAAGGATTTTGAAATTAATTAAGATTAATTTTAAAAATCCAATATCCATCATAAAATAGATAACGCTGACTAGTTATAAAAGATGAGAGCTGAGATTTTCCCCAGATGATGAAAAAAATAGAGAGTCACAAGAAAACCCTAAAAGGACATTGGAGGCGCTAGCACGCTGCCGGTGTTGGGTCCTATTCGTGTGGATACCAGTAGAGGGAGCTGATCAGAGTAGTTAACTCCTCAAGATCCAAAAGGCAAAACTCCAAAGAAGAACTAGCCAATATGTTGATGTCAGGGATGATTAATCTCACACTCATAAAGTTTGATGCTCTTTTAAGAAGAATTAGTGGACATATAGATGCTGGAGAAATTATTTCAGGAGCTACCAAGCATGGAGATTTGAGAACTCACAATACGTTGATGATTGTGGGCATTCAAACAAATATGAATAAGGTACGACTCTTTCTAACTCGATTTAAATGCCTTTGATAGATCCGCAATTGGGATTTGTAAACTTTTGCAATTTTAAATTTAATTATTCCGCTGTGTGCCTACCACAACAGTAGTATCAGAGCCAGGTCAATTGTGCATTTAAATTGAGTTTTAGTGCTTATTGTGGTCTTATATATGTGATATATAAGTTGAACATGATTTTAGAAAGATCAGGTTATAGTAGTAGTGCTGCCAGATTTTTGTTTTTTGGAAACAATGTGATTTTGACGAATTTTTGAATGACCAAATCTTATCCAATAATTCTAAAAATTTTCATAATGAAAGTATACATCCTAAACTTTAATTTGATATGTAATATGTACGATTTGGGTCAGTACATTAAAAGATATCACTTTTTGAAATGGCTTTGAATCTGGAATGTTTTCTGTGACAGTGACGATTAACTTTAGTTTCAGGAAAATTGTACGTATAATTTTTTGAAATCTATATTTTTTCATCAAAAATAAACCTAATTAGGGTCATATAGAACTTTGAACGACTACAATTGGAGTTTTCTAGATTTAATTATAATTTTTCAAATTAAGGTGAAAAATCTGGAAGTCTAACAAGACTGCCGTAGCTAACTGTTCGTAGCTCGATATAACCTAATCACGACATTTATTGCTTTTCATATTGTATGAATTGTTGATTGTTGTGGTTTACTTCTCAAAATTTTTTAGGTATGGTGAACAATATGGCTTTAGTTTTTACAAGCGTTGTAATATTTAAATACGGCCTGCGTGCCGTGCCTTCCTCTAAATAGTCTCGATGTACATTCTCTTCTCATCTCACTCCCCTTGTATGTTTAAATGAGGTTTCTCTCAATGTGTTTCTTTTTCTTATTTAGAGAAGTCCTCTCATTGGCTTGGGAGGATTTTAGGTTAGGCGATCCATGTTGTGTCACATTTGAATTATGCTCTTGATTAGATCATTGCATGCATATTTTTATGTTTATATATATTTGTTTGTATGAGATACAACCACGATTGCATTCATATAAACAAAACTAATTGATTAAGCCCTCAAAATAAAATCTTAAGTCATAATGCCATCAATTAATGAATACTTGTTAAAACCTAGATCGCTCAATTGTAGGTTCCACCAAAGTGGATGCATTTGAGTTATCTTGGTGAAACAAGCGTGAGTAATGGTGCTACTCACAATGATTCATTATTGTTTTGAATTAATTGAGATTAGCAAAACTGTTTTGGATCTCAAGGCATTAGATGGGATTAAACATGACAAATCATATGATGATCGAATCCTATAAAGATCTAAGAGTTACATATGATGTAATTGGTAAAGAGGTTACCTACATAAATAACTTGAATTTAAGCGTCCTGCCAAAGTTGATTTAAATTTAAGTGAAATATGGATCTTAGCCTACTAATTATAACATTAAGGGTTGTTAATTTAGTGGGAGATTACTAAATAACTTTGCATATTTTAATTGTAGAATCATGTCGACTAGTAATACTGCTACATTATCACTGTGATCAGTCCTTAAGAAGAATAAACTTAATGGGATAAACTTTTTTGACTGGTTTAGAAAGGAAAGGCAAGGGCAAGGGAAAGGGTAATGGCTCAGGTGGTAAGACCAAAGAGTCAAACAAGCCTGAAATTAGCCTGCATCCAAAAAGGTAAAGTCGCCAAAGGAAGGAGTATGCTTCTTCTATAATGAACCCATTCATTAGAAGAGGAATTTCAAACTCTACCTTGAAGATCTGAAAAGAAAAACCAAAAGGATAAAGTCAATCGATTTGAATCCGACCTACTTGTGGCATTGTCGTCTAGACTACATAAATGAGAAACACATTTCTAAACTCCATCAAGATGGATTTTTTTAAATAATTTGATTTTGAATTATATGATACATGTGAATCTTGCTTATTAGGAAAGATGACAGAGGCCCCTTTTACTGGGCATAGTGAGAGGGTCACTGATTTATTGGGCCTCATATATACAAATGTATGTAGACTAATGAATACAACTGCCAAAGGAGGTTATATGTACTTCATTATATTTATGGAGGACTTTAGTAGATATGGATATATCTATATAATGAAACATAAATTTTAATCTTTTGAAATGTTCAAAATATTCCAAAATGAAGTACAAAAAATAAACTTGGCAAAATAATTAAAGCACTTTGATCTGATCGAGATGGTGAATATTTAAGCCAAGAGTTTTTTGACTATCTTAATAGTTATGGGATAGTCTTACAATTAACTCCTCCAGAAACACCATAATGGAATGATGTTTCTAAGCAGAGGAATCAAATACTATTAGATATTGTTTGATATATGATGAGTTAAACAGATCTTCCACCATCCTTTTGGGGCCATGCCCTAGACATAGCTGTGTTCACACTAAATCGTGTTCCATCTAAGGTAATTGAAAAAAATACCATATGAGATATGGATTAGGAAGAAACCTAATTTATCTTTTCTCAAAATTTGGGAATGTGAGGTATATGTTAAGTGACAAGCCTTTGATAAATTAGTACCCAAATCCTCAAAGTGCATTTGGTGGGGTATCTAAAGGAAACGAAGGGATACCGTGTATATAATCCCACCGATAACAAAGTGTTTGTAATCTGGAACGGTATCTTTCTAGAAAGGGAGTTTAACTCTAAAAGAACTAGTGGGAGCAAGGTATATCTCAGAGAAGTTCAAGAGTCACAAGATAGCATAGAACCACAGATGGAAAATAGAGAAGACTCACAACAAGTTGCTAAGCCTGCTCAAGTAACACAAGGCCCACGAAGGTCTGATAGGATATGACATCATCCTCAGAGATATTGATTTCTGATTACTGGAAGTTGTAATGTGTTGTTCATTGAGAAGAATGAGCCAACCGCCTATCCAAAAGCCATAGTGGGACCAAACTCTAAGAAATGGCTGAACGCTATGAAGTCTGAAATGCAATCCATGTACGACAATTAGGTATGGACCTTGGTTATCGATCCACCCAAAGGTGTAAAAACCATTTGGTGCAAGTGGGTTTTCAAGGAGAAAACTGACATTGATAGCAAAGTAAATGTCTTCAAGGTATAATTGGTTGCAAAAGGATTCATTCAAACTCATGGTGTAGACTATGATGAAACCTTTTCCCCAGTTACAATGGCCAAATCAATTAGAATCATTCTTGCCATTGCAGCATATTATGATTATGAAATATGGAAGATGGACGTTAAAATAGCCTTCCTTAGTGGAAAGCTCCTTGAGGATGTGTACACGACATAACCTGAAGTTTTTTGTGCGTCCAAAGGATTTTAATAAGGTATGCAAGCTTCAAAGATCCATTTATGGATTAAAACAAGCATCTTAGAGTTGGAATCATTGTTTTGATGATGTAGTCAAAGATTTTGGATTCATTCAAAACATCGATGAACCTTGTGTTTACAAGAAGTTTAGTGGGAGCACAGTTGTATTTCTAGTACTTTATACAAATGACATCCTACTCATTGGGAATGACATTCCTACCTTACAGAGTGTCAAGTCTTGGTTAGGGAAGTCTTTCTCGATAAAAGGCTCAGGCGAAGCCACTTATATCCTAGGGATTAAGATCTATAGAGATATATCCAAGAGACTAATAGGCCTAAGTCAAAATAGTGAGGGTCGTTGGACTGTTGTCAAGAATATCCTAAAGTACCTGAAAAATGACTAAGGACTTATTCTTCGTATATGGTGGATTAGATGATGAGCTCTGTGTAACTGGTTATATAGATGCAAGTTTCCAAACTAACCCAGATAATCTTAGATTGCAATTTAGATATATGTTCCTTTTAAATAGTAGCGCAGTAAGCTAGAAGAGCTACAAGTAATGTAGCATATTCTTTCATAGAAGCTAAGTATATAGCAGCATCAGATGTAGCTAAAGAAATTGTTTGGATCAGAAAGTTTCGTTATTGAACTAGGGGTGGTGCCTACCATCCCAAATCCAATAAATTTGTTCTGTGACAATAGCGAAGTGATAAGTAAAATATTTGCATATTCATTTTCCCTTATATGATGATTTTGTGGACTATATTTGAGCTGAATGTAATCAATTTGGGTGTAATTAATAAATAAATAATGATTTTCTTGCAGCCATGGATAGTACCGGATTAAAAATAATTAAAGAAGGCATTTAAGGGAAAGTACTATTCACGTGATACTATTCGATGTACACTGTTCATACAGGTACTGTTCAATGTGCACTGTAGCAGTTTCACTGTAGCGGACCATTGCGGTTTACTGTAGCGGACGGTGTGTAGAAGTGGGGCAGTTCAGTGCGGGTTACTGTAGCGGACGGTGTGGTCAGTTCACTGTAGCAGTCCGAAAATGAAGCCTATAAATAGAGCTTCTTGGCACCTTAAAATGGAGAGGAAGGAAGAGGAAGGAAGAGAGAGAGAGAGAGTTTCTATTTTAGAGAGAGAGTTGTTATTTTTAGAATTTATTTCTTGCATTTTTTTACTTCTTGCATGCCTCCTACATGGATGGTTTTACCTCCTATATGGAAGGCCTATGTAGTCCTCCTTTATGGATGGTATAGGTTGCCACCTACATGGATGGTTTTACCTCCTATATGGTAGGCTAGATTTTCCATTTTCATGCATCTTGTAGTAGTATTTTTATGTTTTTGTAATTAATTTTTATGTAATATTTATGATGTTTGTAATATATTTTGGTTTTGTTTTTAATTTTATCATGAGCTAAATTTTCCTTTTCCTAGGGTGATGACGTAGCTTACTAATGACGGATTGAATCTTAACTTATTAAATATAGTTTTAATTTTTCCTTCATGATTGAGTTTTAATTATTGCTCTTAATGCTTACAATTGATTAGCCACCTTTTGGATGACTTTAATATGCATGTTGAGACCGGAAGGAGATACATGTGTGTGGATCCTTAATTAAAACCATAATTTACATATGAAATAGGAATATATTCATATGGGTTGTGTAGTCTTAATTGAGTTCCATAAATCTTAATGCATGATTGATTGCTTAAATTCATATAGGAATATATTGTGTTAGCAATTAATTATAGAATTACTTGACCTTGGAAGAGGCTAGTAATTAAAATAGGGAAACTCGACTATCAATCATGTGGAATAAATAGGACTAGAGTAGATAAGTGATTCAATCCGGAATTTATTAAGTGAAATATAATCCCTAGGGATTTTTCTCATATTTGTCTTTATATCACTTGTATTCATATTTCATCATTTCTATCTTGCAATCTCAATCACAACTAATCAACCGACTAAATAGAATTAAAATTACCAATTTTGGTACTTAGTGATCAATCCTCGTGGGAACGATACTCTACCCACTTCTATATTACTTGATTACGACAGTGTACACTTGCACTTCTAAATACACCATCCTACACTCGTAACACGAAGCTATTGAGGACCAAACTTATACTCAGGCGATTTCATCTTATCAGAGAAATCAATGATAGAGGTGATATAAGAAAATATGCAAAGTAGCAGGAGAAGACAATGTTGCTGATCCTCTTCCTAAGACGCTTGCACAGGAAAAACATGAGCATCATGTTAGGACAATGTGAATTAGGTAAACTAATGATTGTACCTAGTGCAAGTGGGAGGATGTTGGAAATTGTGCCCTAGGGGCCAATCATTATACTTTGAACATTGTTATTCAATGAATTTCTCTATTCAGTTATCACATTATTCGCATGTTCACTGTGATAACTGTATCCTTGGATAAATCATAATGATTGTCCTAAATGTCCCTGGTCGGTCATCTATGTGGGAGCAAAGATGAAATAAGACCAGTATGACTTTGATAAGGTATGGGGATACGAATCAAAGTCTTAGGCACTTGTAGAAGTACAAGGTGCTGGACTGACTCGCTATGAGAAAGCTGCATGGATCAAGTCATAAGCTTATCTCATGTATAACCACGTCACAATGCCCTTTGACCTGAGATAATCATGGATTCCTACATGAGAGTCATTAAGCTTTGACTTAGTCAAAAGTCACCTTTAACCGGGTGATGATAAAGGCTACAATCGAGCTTAGTGGTTTCCATACAGAGGAATGTGAATGGTCAAGATGGAATTTGTCCCTCATATTAGTAGAGAGATATTACTCGGCCCCTCGATGAGTGAGTTTGAGAAATGTATGGCCATACTACGATGGAAAGGTGTTTCCATTTCTATAGTCAAACTACTCAGAGATCAAGAAAGTAATGGTCAGGAATAGGAGGATAACATTCTCCATGCCTCATCCTTGACCGAAATATTATGTGAAAAAGGGATGTGATTGGTTATACGACATATTATATCGGATTATCGATCCTCATATGAATTGGGTAGTCATAATGTCTTGCTAGAGGTCGCTTACTACTTATGGGTTAGTATAGTCATTGGCCCACTGCCAACTTCATATAGGCCTACAGGGTCGCACACAAGAATAGCCCAACACGAGTTATAATGTCCATATTCATTGAATCTAAGATGCGTCTAAGATTTAATGAATATAATGTTTAATCTAGGGTGGACGAATTTTATATTTATATATATTTATTATATACACATGTTATGTGAATATTTATTTGATAAATATTTATATGTGTGTTTGTGTATGTGTGGATGTATTTATATTTGAAAAGAAAATTAATAATATTATATATACACATGTATTTTTGAAATACATACATACATATATAATATATATTTTTTGATAATATATATTATTTGATAATATATATTAAATATATGATAATATTATATGATATGATAATATTATTATATTGTGTATATATAAAGATATTATATGATAATATCTCAGATTTAATTTATAAAGATAAATTAAATATAATTCGATTGTCTCTTTATTCTAATTAAATAAATATGTTAAATTAAAATTTTTAGACATATTTAATTAAACCAGATTTATTTAATTAGCTTATCAAAACAATTAAGTGTTAATTGATATGATAAGGATTTTGAAATTAATTAAGATTAATTTTAAAAATCTAATATCTATCATAAAATAGATAACGCTGACTAGTTATAAAAGATGAGAGCTGGGATTTTCCCCAGATGATGAAAAAAATAGAGAGTCGCAAGAAAATCCTAGAAGGACATTGGAGGCGCTAGCACGATGCTGGTGTTAGGTCTTGTTAGTGTGGATACCAGTAGAGGGAGCTGATATGAGTAGTTACTCCTCAAGATCCAAAATGCAAAACTCCAAAGAAGAACTAGCCAATATGTTGATGTCAGGGATGGTTAATCTCACACTCATAGAGTTTGATGCTCTTTTAAGAAGAATTAGCGGACATATAGATGTTGGAGAAATTATTTCAGGAGCTACCAAGCATGGAGATTTGAGAACTCACAATACGTTGATGATTGTGGGCATTCAAACAAACATGAATAAGGTACGACTCTTTCTAACTCGATTTAAATGTCTTTGATAGATCCGCAATTGGGATTGATAAACTTTTACAATTTTAAATTTAATTCTTCAGCTGTGTGCCTACCAATCCCAACAAATGGTTCAACCTAATCAGTGTTATGCAGAACATACAACTGAGCTTGCTCTCATTCAGTCATTGATATGTTACTTATATTACTCCTACCTATTTTTTCCTCTGATATTTGCCCATCATGACAAGACTTCGAAACCCCTACAAGGTCAACGTTAGATAAATAATTGGCACATAAGTTACTTGCTTCTTCAACCATGTATCATTCAGCAATAGAACCCTCTGGTCGATATCTATTCTTCACATACCCTTTCAAAACCTTCATAAATCGTTTAATTGGATACATCCATCTCAAATGAATTGGGCCGCACATTTGGACCTCTTTGACCAAGTGTACAATTAAATGAACCATAATGTCAAAGAATGAGGGTAGGAAATACATTTCAAGTTTACACAAAACAACAACAACTTGCCTTTACCAATCTCGCAACTTTATTGAGTCAACCACTTTACTGCAAATTAACTTGAAGAACCTGCATAGTTTAGTGATGGTGTTCCATACTTTTTTGGGTAAAATGGATCATATACTAATTAGTATAAAATTCTGCATGAGTACATGACAATCATGAGACTTAAGATTTTTTAATTTCAAGTCTTGAATTGATACAAGATTCTTTACATTTGAAGAGTAACCCTCTGGAATTTTAATTTCATATAGAAATTGACAAAAGCATTTCTTCTCTTTCTTTGAAAGAGTGTAAGCCACTGGAGGCAGATAAGTGTGGTATCCTTTCTCAATCGGTGCCAACTCATCTGTTATACCTATATTGACCAAGTCCAACCTCCCATTAAGAGTATCCTTACTTTTTCCTTATACATTGAGCAACGTGTTAATGTGACTATCATGAATATTTTTTTAATGTGCATTACATCAAGGAAGTGTCTTACATGTAAGAACTTCCAATATGGAAGTTTAAAGAAAATTGAATTTTTCTTCCAACCACTTATTGCAACATCTTTTGCAAAAGGCTTGCCAAAACTATTATCCAAGTCTTTTATCTTTTCAAAAACTTGCTTACCAAGCAAATTCTTTGGTGAGATACCTTCTTCTGAGTCACAATTGAAAGCTTTTTTCCACTTCCTCCAATGATGTTTCGAAGGCAAGAACCTACAATGTCCTATATAGACATTTTTCTTACAATGATCAAATCGTATTGAATGAGTGTCATTTTCACATATAGGGCACACATGATAACCTTTGATGCTATATCTAGATAGATTACCATAAGCTGAAAAATCACTAATTGTGCCAAAAAACATGGCTTTCAAATTGAAACTTTCTTGTCTATATATGTCATACATTTAACGCTAGCTTCTCACATTAGCTTCAAATCATCGATTAGAGGAGCTAAGTATACATCTATATCATTCTCTAGTTGTTTAGGCCCAGAAATTAACATAGTCAACATCATAAACTTGCGTTTCATTATCAATTGTAGAGAAATGTTATAAATCATCAATATCACTGGCCATGTACTATGAGTACTACTTTGGACTCCATGTGGATTGATTCCATCAGTTGCCAATGCAAGGAGTAAGTTTTGGTCTTCTTCCCTAAAGTTAGGGTACTTATAATCAATTTGTTTCCAATGAGGAGAATCTGCAGGGTGTCTAAGCTTGGTGTCTTGAACCCTTTTATCTGCATGCCAGGTTAACTGCTCAGTAATTTTTGCATTACCGTACATGCGCCTAAATCTTGGTATAATGGGAAAATACCATAGGACCTTTGAAGGAGTTGAGCCATTCTTCCTATATCGTGATGTATTGCATTTATGACACTTCTTTAATGATGTATATTGATTTTTAAATAAGATGCAGTCATTAGGACATGCATGTATTTTCTCATAACCCATGCCTGTAGAGCAAATAATTTGCTTAGCCTCATATGTTTTGGTAGGAAATTCATTTTCTTCTGGAAGCATATCTTTCAAAAGTCCATGCAGTGCCGTGAAACTTGAATTACTCCATTCATGACGCACTTTTAAGTTATACAATTTCAACACTGCCAGCAACCTTGTATATTTAGAACAACTAGCATATAATGGTTTATCTGCAACATTTTTCAACCTCTCAAATAGTTGAGGGAAATTATGAAGATGATCTTCAATTGCCATAAGCATTTCTTTAAGATCATCTTTATCATCAGACACATTTGTACAAAACTCATTCGAAGCATATTTGGTGCTATGCACCTGATCACCATGCATATCATTCATCTTATCATGCCTTGTCCATCGTGTATAAGTTTGATCAATTCCATGACACACTAAATGATCTAGCAAATCAAGTGGATTAATATGTATTCCATAGCAACAAGCAAAGCAAGGACACAAGATTTTGTTAGGATCGGTTGCATGCTTGCTTGCAAATCTAATAAACTTTTTCACCTCATCTATATATTCCCTTGAACATCTATCAAAAAACATCCATTTTCAATCCATACCCTCAACCTATTGCTGAAAATTAGTAAAATAAAATTAGCAGCATAATAGCCAAATGAATGATGTGAAATCCAAATAAAATCTAACAAGTGATAAGTGAAAGAAAGAGTCATAATGGTAATGTGCAAGTAAACCAAAATTTCAAAAAGATAAAGGCTTACCTCAAACAAAACAATGATAAAAACACAAGGAAATTTTAAGAGGAATGTGTATATAAAGAAGACATTAAATGAATGGTGTGAAAAATCCAAATAAAATCTCGTACAACAAATAAAGAAGAATAATGATTTCCTGCTATCCCAAAGTTGCTAAGTGGGGTCTCAAAGAATCCCCCTCCTGATTAACCATAAAGCAAAGTTTCCACTTTCCACTCATTTGCTTCCTCAGTCATAAAATAAGTAATAAACCAAAATACCTAAATGCCGACGTCCCTCCACACACTGCAACCTTGTTGGTTAATTTCACATTTATTAGGTTGTAACTATAACATCATACTTTTCTTCTAATAATATATAGGGATAAGGTGAAAATTTGACAATCAACTTTTAGCAGAGGAGTGCCTAGCACAATAATGTTTTGTTGGGAGTAAAAATATACATGAAGTTTTTCTAATGGGGCAAAAACATTATCGCATCTCTCTCTTACTGATTTCTTTTAAGCAAGCTTCCCCCTCCTTCTAGATCCTTCCTCAGACTCTTCCTTTTTTTACCTGTCGGCTCTCTCTATCTCTATCTTCCTCTTCTTCGCTCTGTTTATCTTGGAGGCATCTTCTCCTTTATTGCCTTTCCCTTACCCTTCTCTTTCTCTTCCACACTTCATCGCTCTTGCTTTTCTGCCTGAGATGTAGATTTCACCAATGGGGAGGAGATCAAGGAGGATGGCAAGGCAATCGGGTTACGGTCAATAAAGTACTTAGCTCAATGACTGTCGGGGATCAATGTTTGGGAAAGATAAGGGTAAGGGAAAGGAAATAAAGGAGTAGATGCCTCCAAGATAAACAGAGTGAATTCATAGCCATACCCTTGCTAACGCCAGTCAGAATTCCATGTTCGAAGCAATGTTTGGTGAGACCAGTAACCTGATCCTCGACAGTCATTAGACTGAATGCTTCATTTACCGTAACCCAATTGCCTTGCCATACTCCTTAATCTCCTCCCCATTGGTGAAATCGACATCTCAGGAAAAAAAGCAAGAGCGATGAAGCGTGGAAGAGAAAGAGAAGGGTAAGGGAAAGGCAATAAAGGAGAAGATGCCTCCAAGATAAATAGAGTGAAGAGGAAGATAGAGAAAGAGAGTGCCAACAGGTAAAAAAAAAGAAGAGTTTGAGGAAGGATCTAGAAGGAGGGAGAAGCTTGCTTATAAGAAATCAGTAAGATAGAAATGCGATGGTGTTTTTGCCCCCTTAACAAAACTTCATGTATATTTTTGCCCCTAACAAAATATTATTGTGCCAGGCGCTCCTTTGCTAAAAGTTCGTTGTCAAATTTGCACCTTAACCCTAATATATAATATGTGGGAGGCAAATGGTTGAATTGATAGTGTGATTTTTTTTTTGCATTACAACGGTAAATACTAATGGCTTGAATTACAATAGACAGGATCGAACCCGTGACCTCCCACTAGTTGAGGAGTACCCTACCACTAGGCTACTAGGCCCGTGATGATAGTGTGATTTTTAATCATCATATTCACATAACTTTTTTTTTTGCCTGAGTATTCACATAATGACTTTGAATCAATAATTAGAGGTGCTTCTTTATTATCCCTTTATTTATACACTCTCAAACCAGTACCCTCAATCTAAGTACCCGAGGCTTCCTCCTCCTCCTTCAC
This sequence comes from Albizia julibrissin, assembly GCA_037074505.1. Classification (NCBI taxonomy): domain Eukaryota; kingdom Viridiplantae; phylum Streptophyta; class Magnoliopsida; order Fabales; family Fabaceae; genus Albizia; species Albizia julibrissin. Next base: position 29,759,892 of record CM073480.1, on the reverse strand, counting down.
TCTTCTCTGCTTCTCTAGACGCAGAAATAGACCTTTTTTTTTTTTGCCCAAAAGCTTCAAGTTTCCACAACTCAACTCATGGCTCCTTCACTCATGTAAGTATTTCTTATTTCCTTGTGCTTTAATTTTAGACTCATTTATTTGCTGTACGAGATTTTATTTGGATTTTTCACACTATTCATTTAATGTCTTCTTCATATACACATTCCTTGTAAAATATTTCACACCATTTTAAGTGGCTTTGTTCATAACAGCTAAAAAAGTAAGAAAGAAAGAGTCACAATGATAAGGTAAAACTTCTAAACATGAGAATGGGTGTTTAAGGCTTACCTCAAACAAAACAAAACCACAATGAGTCTCCAACAAGTGATAAGCTTTTAATGATTATACTGTAAAACCCAAAGAAAAACACAAGATTTAGAAAAGTGATAACTTTAACTTTAAATTATTACAATGAGGTCACAGGGTTTATGTTCTTGATGGGATCAATTGGGGGGGGGGGAGCATTCTATAGTGAGGTACAATGGTGAGATAAAAAAGAAGGAAATTAATGTCTAAAAGCTTTGAACTCTTGATGAAGCATTAAATGATTATATAATAATAAATGTATTATCAATGTTTTTCAGTAAAAAAAAATCTATAGTAGTTTAAACACAAAAGAAACAACTTGCCAATAGCTTTAATCCGTCTCACTTCAATATAAGAACCAAGAAGTCTATGCCTAGTTCAGTGTTCTAAGCCTGAACCATTTTACCCAGAACTGGAGTCCTACTCATTGCCATTATTCTTTCAAAGCTCTATAAAAAATAGACAGAAGCATTGCGGTAATATGTGGGAAATACCATAGTTTATTCTAGTTCTTCCTTTCTTTCAGTGTTATAATTTAGTTTTCCTCTATAAAGAAGGAAAGTAGAAAGCCATTCAATATGACTCCCACAATACTACAACTTTTTTGTTCATTAAATAAATGATTTTCCAAACAAGACTGACCCAAAAAGTTACAAACATGTATTAACTTTTGCAGGGGAAGAAAAAGGTTAGAAAAGGAAAGAGATTAACCTCATTTTTAAGATGGGGAAATCATGGTATACGTGGTACCTGATAGCTTTTTCCTTGGCCCAAAATATTCTTTATTTCTAAACATTCATGATTAGTAATAGTGTGTATTCTAGAATATGTTATTATTACTTGGAGTATTTGTTAATAGTTAATATATAACTTTCATACCATGCATGAACATATGCCCATGTAATTATTAATTATAAATAGTAATAAATAATTTGGGGATGACACATATCAATATGAACCTTTAAAAGATTATTCAATAAAGTCCCATATATTCCTTAAAAATAAATTCAAACTTGCTTGTAGATTCTTTAAGCTAATTAAGTCAAGATGATCATCATTGAAATAACATGGCTGGGCTTAGTTCTGCTTCATAATAGTCAAACAAGGTCTTCAATATGCTAGATCGCTACCTTGTAGTTCTCTTTTAAAAAAAAGGCAGCCTTGATACTGTACACTTTTATAAAGAGGCTCTCACTTTGATTTTAGTCACACAGACCAACAGACAAAAGCAACCAATTAAGGATGACCATAGATAAACACAAATACTTTTGGATATTTAAATTTGAATCATAACATAGAGAACAAAGTACTAAGTTGAGTAGTAAAACAAAATGTATTATATAGTGCATTCTTGTGCTGGAATTAGAAGGCAGACAGCTATGAAGCAATTTAATTACATTCACTAAGGGAATCCTGCACTTTTGCTGTGAGAAATCCTTGACTATAAGAAAAGATTTATGTACAGAAATAAGTGATGAAGGTAGCTGACAAGTGTCAAATTAAAAGCAACTAAAGCTTATATCACTTTTTGTAAACAAAGGACTAACTGCAGAACTATTCTTTACATATAAATTTCTCAGAATTAACATGTCAAGTTGAATGGTTTATCATTACAGTTTTTACTCAAGTTGAATGTCTACTGAAGACTGATTAAAAGATAATAATCTTTCTGACAGTTCATTCTAACTAGGTTATATACCATGAACTTGCCTTTAGCATACCAGAATAAGAAACATGTACAGAGTAAGTTATTTATGGGACTGTTTTGAAATTTTCTTGGAAGCTTTAATTAAATTATATTATGCTGAAGAAAAGGACTACTCTGTAGAATGGGAAGAGAAAAAAATATCATACATTGCATTTTTATTACGGAATTCGAAGGAAAATATCTCAGGACATATTTTGCTAGGATTGGGCAAAATTTTGAAGCAACTAAAATGCATCTTCCTCCATGAAGAGATTGTTTGTCATCTGTCTTAAACAAAAGGATAGGATGTGAAAAAAAGCTTACCTCAGCAGATGCAAAACTTCGACAAATGCACAACCCTTGGCGGCATAGAGCTTTGAGACCACGAACTGTGTTGAGGCACATGAACAATTCACCCAAGAAGTAGAAGATAAATGTGAAAGAGGGATTTTGAGTTGTTGGTGTCAATGAAGAAGAACAGAGTTTGCGCCAATAAGAGGGAATGTTTTAGCCGTTTGAGCAAGTAGGGCTAATGGTGGGGCTAGTGGGGTAACATTAAGGTTTAAAAAATATAAAAAAATGTTGTTGTAGCTATGCTATTGTTAGGAGTGAGCATTCGGTGTTTGGTGCGGTTTTCGGTTATAACTGAAAAAACCGAACAACTGAATATAAGGCATTTTCATGGCCGAACCAAAATCGAAGTGTTGCAATAACCGAAACCAAATTAACCGATCAATTTCAGTTTGTTCAATACAAAAAACTGTAGCCCAAAGGAAATTCTAACAGTAAAAATAATTAATACAAACCACTACTTCAGCAACAAAACCATTATAAAAAAATTAACAAACAAGATTAGTTCCAATCATTTAATACTTGTATCATTTTAATATCATTTTAATCAAACACCTGTATCATTACATAATTAGCTATTACTGAAGGTCTGAAGCATCAAATTACATACTTGAACAAGAATCAATATCCATGTTTTGATGCACCACACATAAATGGCCCAATGGATAGTAAAACTTCAAAATACAAACTGAATCATACAACACTTAAAAGTTTAAACTTTTACTGATCAAAACAACCAAAAGAACATATTAAAAATAAAAAAACTTCATATCAGATATTTAGATTCATCCTTGCTCCTTGAATGACCTCTGAATTCCACCTACAATAACTGAAACAAGAAAACAAAAAATCAAACAACCAAACAACAACAAAAAAACAATTAACCTGCATCAAAGATTACAAATATGACAAGGAAAAATTGATTACAAAATCTTAAGTTGCCCATATGCAGTTAAAACATATCAACATTTGTCTCCACTGCAATTTTTTGCAAATCTGGCAATTTGAAAAAAAAATCAGACTTCATATATCATAATAAATATGGAATTGATATTATAATAGAGTTCCATGAATTATAGAAAAACATTACCAAGCTCTATCTTTTGTATATCATCATCTCCTTCTTCAACAAGATATTCCAATGATTGCCTAAGCCAATCTTGAGCACAAATTAAAGATTGCACAACTTTAGGAGTTAAAGAGCTCCTAAATGAATCTAGAACTCTTCCACCAGTGCTAAAAGTAGATTCTGAGGCAACTTTGGAAATAGGCATAGCCAAGACATATCTTGCTACTTGAGAAAGAACAGGAAATCTAGGGCTATTTAGTTTCCACCAACTTAAAATATCAAAATCATCTTTTCTGATTTCAATTTCTTCATTCAAATATCTATCTACTTCTGTTCTACTTGTCTTTTCACCTAATTTTTCATCCATAAATAATTGCTCCACCATGTAAAGTAATTTTCTAATTTTTGCATCAGGGTCTTCATCACTATAAAGATCTTCTCGAGTGTCATGCACCAGGTCCCTTTCAGACTGTGTTGCTAGAACACTATGATTGTATTCATTATACATAGAAATCACAACTTCTTTAATCTGCATCACTAATTGTTCACTAGCTGAATGTGAATACATCTTAGACAAAGCAAATTGCACCCATTTTAATTTATATCGGGGATCAAGAATGGTAGAAACATAAAGAAGCTTGTTCATTTTCATAGGATCTCCCCAATACTTATCATACTTCTCTTTCATTTTTTTTGCTATGTTTGTTGTCTCCATAACATCACTCTTCCTCCACTCATCCAAAAAACGATGCAGCTTATAAATTTCAGGGAAAAACAGCTAGATGTCACAAATAATGAAATAGAGATGGCAAAGTAAGATTATAAAAATGACCTAACATAACAGTTAACCTTCTAATATGCTTCCAATCATCAGTTTCAGGCACTCCTACCCCAAGTTCAAGATCAAAAGTAAAGTAAGGATCTTTGAGATTATACCTTTTAAAGGATGCCTCAATTTTTTGGGCAGTGTCCGGCATCAAAAAGGTTGAGTTCCACCTTATAGGTACATCTAAACACAACATTTTCTTACATTGAATTTTTTCATCCTCACAACTTTCTTTAAATTTTCTCACCCTAATGGGAGATTGCCTAATAAAACGAACAACCTCTCTCACTTTTTTCACTGAACTCCTTATTTCTTTAAGCCCTTCAGTGACAACTAAATTGAGAATGTGTGCAACACATCTCATGTGTAAGATGAAACACCCTTCCTTACATTACCTTACCGGCTCTTAGTTCCATTAAATCAGAGTAAGCGAGCGATTACTTTAATAAACTAAAAGCCGTTCACTAAATTTATACTAGACGATCCTTTACTTATACAACATTCATACATTCATATATACACATATACATCGAATGTATAAACACAAAACTAATACAACCTTTATACCAAATACAGAAGATAGCGCCTTACGCTTTAATCTTCACTCATCTTCATATCTCCTCCGTGCACTTCTCCAGGCACTCTTCAACCTGTCTAAAATGGTTGTTTGGGAGGAGTGAGATTCTAGAGAATCTCAGTAGCAAACATACTAACATATGTATACAAGAAATGCTATGTGCATGACATGCTAGCTCTCATAAATCCATGCCGACATAATGACATATATACATGCTCAATGCTTAACACGTACACTAATGGCCATAATATAAACAAACAGAGCTTCACTTATTCAATATGCTTTATACAATTCATCAAAGCATACAACACATCATTGCACAAGCACACATATCAAGATATGCAAGTTAGAGATGTTCACTACCTGTCGGACTTCACGTCCGTCCTCAATCCTTTGTCTTTGCTTTGGTTTGGGCACGTCCATTTGCCATTCGTCTAGTCCTAGAATTCCCAAACATAGCATACATAAGTCACACTCATCTATGTATCATTCTAGATTCATTTCATTGGTTAACTTAGCCCAGTTATGCTAAATTACCAAAATGCCCCCGGAGACCGCCCCAACTGTCTTTTATAGAAATTACAACATGGGCCAGTCCTACACAATTTCACATGTAGAATCCATTTTGGACTCTAGATTAGTCAAATTTAGGCCTGAATGACCAAAATACCCCTTAACAACCCCTATTTAGAGCCACAAGGGTAATTTGGTCATTTCATCCTCTAGGCCTTTTCTCACTTTCCCTTCAACATGAACCCTACACAATTTTCCCTTCTAAACTCAATGGAATCATCCAATCGATGAAATTCCAACTCTATCCTCATAAATCACATAGGGCAGCCAATTTAGAGTTATCAGGAAAGTTATGTCGATTTCTCCCTTTCTTTATCTTAATATCTTCCTTTCTACTTATCCTTACGTGTTTAGCCATTTAGACATCCATTGAACATTGTTTCGGTCACCAAAAAATAAATAGAACGAGAGATTAAAAATACCCTACTCTTACAATACTCATCCAAATGATAAACCAAAATGGTCAGAAGGAAGCTTACGCTTACCTCTACACGCTTTTGAATTCGGTTCGGAATTCTAGTGACTCTCTGGCCGGTGAGACGGCACCAACCACCTCCAATCGAGAAACCAAAATCATAGAAATGAAGCTCAAGATGAGTAGAACAACATCTATACTGGGTACTTTGAGTGAAAACGCCGTTTTGGTAGTTTCTGCGATATATCACTTTCTCTCTCTTCTCTCTCTCTTGTTCACGTTCTCGTTCTTTCGTTTCTCATTCTCATCTGTTCCGATTTCTCTTTCCTTTCCCTTTTAATTTGACAGCAAGAAAGAACGAGAATTGATGATGAAGGATGATGATTAATTAAAATCATCCAAGTGGCCTTTACTCAATTAATCCACCTATCTCATTTCTTACACAACAAGTTTCCTTTCTCTTTTCCCTCATCATTCCACCAATGTTAATGAGAATTAAGAGAGTATAATTCACTCTCAACTATCCCATTATACCACCTCAAGTGGTCAACTGAAGCCTTAAGCTTTTCTACTTATTGACTTTCCTTGATAATAATTCACCCACAGGCTTATTAATTATCAAGTAATCACTTCCCTCCTTTTAATTCCCATTCAACTCAAATCATTGGAAATATTAGGGAACACCATCATTTCTCATCTTATGGCAAAATTACCATTTTACCCTCACCTTTTATTTCCATTTTAATATCCAAAGATATTAAGGAATTTTGGGATAAATATCATTCCTCACTTGGACATTTGCTAAACTGGGGTCTAGCAGTCCACTTAATCCAGGCTAAACCTCAAGTATTTAATCCCAAAATTCAGGGTATTACATAAGAACTTACATTTCATAACAACATAGCCCCAATTTATGATTTTGCCTTTCAAATAGCCCACAACCACATCATTAGAACTAGCATTATCTACAGTAATAGTTAACACTCTTTCAATTCCCTATTCAAGAAAACATTTCTCAATTTCCATTCCAATATCATTCCCTTTATGACTAGAAATGGGAATAAAATTCAATGTCCTCTTTTTCAAAGCCCATGTGTCATCTATGAAATGGGCAGTAAGACACATATAACTGACTCTTTATATGGAAGTCCAAGTGTCAGTAGTAAGGCAAACCCTTTGCTTTTTACTAGATAAATAGTCTTTAAATTTAACCTTTTCATCAATAGAAATACCAAAATAATCACGGACTACAGTCCATCTTGATGGAATATGAAATTTGGGTTGAGCACAAAACATAAATTTTTTGAAACTAGCCCCTTCAACAAACTTGAAAGGTAACTCATCAGTTACTAACATGCAAGACAAGGCTTTCCTAACAACATCGTGATCAAATTTCCAATTAGCAAGACCCATTTTATCACCCTCTACATTAAAATTCAAGTGTGTTTGTGTAAGTTCTTCAGGAGGGGGCCTTTTTTTACAAACTCTCATGTGATTGTTAAGTGCAGTTGTCCCATTTAGTCTAGAATCACATGCAATCTCATTTCCACATTACTTATATTTACCTTTAACTTTACCTTGCTCATTCACAAATCTGGTAAAGTGTTCCCAAGCTTTGGACCTTGGTTTCATCACTTTTCTTTTTCCAAGTGCAGCTGTGGTAGGTTTATTAGTCTCAGCAGTAACATGTTGATTTATATGAGTATAACCACTAGCAATTTGAGTACTGTGACTTCCTTCAATTGTTTGGTCAGCCATGTATTCAAACCTCTTATTGGGGAAAGAAACAGATACAATTATTAGTAAAAAATAGAATTAAAGTTAAAACCATGCTTAAAAGTTAATCAGGCATGAGGGAAACTATTAACAACATTTAAGACCATAAAACCCTTCTTGTGTTCAAACAGATGTGTTGTAGCTTCTTGAATAACTAATTAACCACAAATAATAAACAATCTATTATAGGTTTCTAACCAAAATTGGCCACAATCAATAACTTTTTCCACAGAAGAATGTCAAGATTCATTATCATATTAATGGCCAACAACAAGGTCACTTAGATGCAAGCAAATGAAGCAATAAGCAAATAGTTCAAAATCTTAACACATCAAAGAGACATGGAACAAAAGCATATTAACTAGCTAATTTACCCCAGCTAAAAAGAGAAACATGAACTGAACAAGTATTAAGTCACTGTTAGCATGAACCTAACATATGGAAATAACAGAAAACGTTCAAAGCAACATCAAAATATCAGTATACTAGCAAATTAGTCACTGAAATGTCAACTCACTTTTAAACCTCAAAGTAATGGAACTGCACAATTTACTTTACAAAAACATGTAACTTGCAATGTATTCCTCCTCCCAAATATTCAAAGACTAAAGCTAAATACCAATGAATATGTAAGTTTAGATACTTAATTGTTAGTTTACTCTTCCAGTAAAGTCAAGACACTGAAATAAAGAATTCATAAGATACATATCCAAGACTTGTAAGGCTTTAAGCCTCTAACTATAACAAGAAAGAGAACAATCACCCGATGCATCCAAACCAATCAAAACATTATCAGAGTTTGATTAAGAACTGAAACTCCTCCACGGAGGTGTTTAGGGGCTTCCAAACGCATAAAGCAAAGCATATACCATTAGTTAGTTATGAAGCTAGGTTAATGCTTTAAAATGAAAATGGACAATTTTTTAGTGATGCATTAACCAAATCAAAGGTAGCCACTAGCCAGATACTACTAAGAAATATTTTAAAGTTTTCCCCACTCGCACTAATTTGAGAACCTATCAATAATGTATGATGCGTTTGTTAAACAAAAAAATTGAAAAAGGACCAATTAAAATATTTGAGGATACACGGATGTAAATGTCAGATTGTCAGCCAAAGGATAGATGAGAAAAAAAATTCAAGGTATTTATTTTATGCTAATCTACTATATCAAACAACAAGAAAGCTCCTTTTTTGTTCCAAAAAAAAAATTCAGAACGAGGAAACTAATGACAAATTTTAGAAAGAGGCAGTAACATTCTTAAAGTCAAGAATTTTGAGATTAAAATTATAGTCATTGTAAAAATAAGTGCTTACCAGAGTCCAGAAAGAGGAAATTGATGAACTCGAGTTAAGATCAAAGAGTTGAAGATGAACGGAGGAGCATGAGATCAAACTTGGTTGCATTGAACAGTGCCGCTGTCAACGGAAACACATTTTTGGCACGACGAATCTTCAATGACACGGTGAATCGGTGATGATCAAGGGGTAAGTTGAATGAAGATTGACAATGACGGTCATCGGGAGGAGCATGATATTAGGGAAATGGAGATTGAGGGTTAGGGTTAGGGTTAAAGGAGAAGAAGCCAAGGGCAGGAGCTTAGGGAAATGGAGATTGAGGGTTAAGGTTAGGGAAATGGAGATTGATGGCCAGGAGATTGACGAGGCGGTGAATGAAGATTAAATGAATGAGAAGTGAGAAGTAAGAACATTAGCTTGAGGGTTAGGGTTAAAGGAGCAGAAGCCTAGGGTTGATCCGTTGAGAGACATAGCCATATAAGATTGGAGGAGAGTCAGAGACATAGGGAAATGGCGATTGAAGATTGAAGAGGAGAGTCAAAGACTCAGAGTGGTGGAGAACTGGAGAGGAGACGGCTAGAGAGATCATAGATGAGTCAAGGCACGGGTTCACGACTTCAAGGCCTCACCTTGTCACCCTGACGGTTATGGGAGTCAGTCAGAGTCAGCGAGTAGTTGAGTTGAGACGTGAGAGATTGAGAGTAGTTGAGACTTGAGACTTGAGTCAGTGACTCACTGCACAGTTCCAAATTATAGCAAATGCCAAATAGGTCTAAAAATTTGCTTTGCACTTGCACAGTTGCAAATTGCAATAGGCCCTGATTGGAAAATAAATGGGCTTCAACTTAAACTTCGGTTATTCGGTTAAAACCCAATTTTTTTCTATAACCGCACCGATAATCGAAAAACCGATATAACCGAATTTAAAAACCGAAAAAAACAGAATTACTGAAAAAACCGAATTGGGTTCGGTTCGGTCTTCGGTTTCAGTTTGATTTTGCTCACCCCTAGCTATTGTAGCACTTTTCCATGAAAGGAGCTACAATAGATAATTTTAAATATAAAAAGATATTGTAGCTCTTTCTTAAATAAGTGCTACAATAGATAATTTTATTTTAAATATTTAAAAAATATTAAAAATATGCTAGAGTATTTGCACATGATTTCTCCTAAATAATTGATTTTCTTAAGAAAATTTATTAAACCTATTGTAGCCCTTATTTATTAAAGTGCTACATTATACAAATTTTTATTTAAAGAAGGATTATGTAGCACTCTCTTAGGCAGGAGCTACAACAGCTATTAACCTACTGTAGCGCTCAAGTTACTAAAAGCTACAATATGTTGGCTCCATTACATTCATAGCACTTAGTAGGATAAGTACAAAAAAAAGGGTGCTACAAAATCCCTTTTTTGTAGTAGATACTATTTTTCATTGTTTGGGATGTTCATAATATTTGAAATAAGGAACTTTAACAAAAAAAACCCATGGCAAGGGTGAAGCACCTTATTATTGCTTTTAGCTTTCAAAACATGGAGAGAGAAGAGAAAAGGACAAAAAGGAAGAATCAATCCCACACAGATAAAACATAAGCCACTTTTCTCACTACTAATCTAAACATACACTTAGAAGTATGACTAGCAACAAGAATCAGACCCAAAATCATCGCAAAAACTTTGGAAAATGTTGAATCCCTTTACTGCCATTAGTTTACTAAACACCCCAACTGTTAGATAAGTTTCACTATACTATGCAAGTTTTTACAAAACCGGGCACTTCGAACCATAATATATAATCACAAGACTTGGCTAGTTTGGATTCTCAAAATATTCTCTTATAGATTGTATCCTAACAATCCGTACTCAAGGATACCACACCTTGAGTTTCTCACAAAAGATGGAGATAAGTACTTGCTCAGAAAACTCTCAAAAAGGGCACATGTACAATAATGAATCATAATCTCTTCTAGTCCTATTTATAGGAAATTCCAACATTTTTCACACAGACCAATGAAAACTTTAAATTTCAGTAACTTTGCCATAAAATTCAACAACTTTTCAATTCTACCCCTATTTAATATACATAATATCAAATGAAAACAAAATCAAAATAATAATAAGTGAAGGGTTAAATTGGACATTTATTTCAAAACTTTAATGAAGTGTCTTATAAATAAAATTAAAAAAAAAAACTTCTCTCTCTGCCCTATATACAGGACCAAAGGAGTAACATAGTAAGAGAGGTTTCTATATGGAAATTGATGAAATAATGAATGCATAAAGAAATTTTGTACCAACCAACTTAAAAGTGATTGTACTCTCTTTTGTCCTTATTATATGACACAAACTACCAATTCTCACAAACTAATAAAAATAGTTAAATGTATTAAAGTTATCCTAAAATTCAAGTGATTTTCAATATTACCCTTACTAACTACCATAAACTCAAATATAATGTTAATTATTATTCTCTCCCAGTACCCTTATTAAATATAGGTAAATATGAAAAAATAAATTAAATGCTCATTGGAAACTTGCAAGTGCCTTCTAAAAATGACCAATAATACTCCCTCCAGTCCTATTTATAAGCAAATTTCTCTCTCATGAGGTTGATCATTTTTATAAGCAACTTTCACTTTGTGTCTAAAAATGTAAGCTCACTTTTCCTATTTTACTTTTATTAAATACATATTACTTATAACTAATTATCACACACATCAAAAGTTATATTCAGGTGAGAGAGATAAAACTCAATAGGTGAATGAAGTCAACAAAGCATTGAGAAAATATATTTTACTATTTTTCATACTTTTTATATCTATCTATTTTTATAAATAGTGGCATATATGGAAAAAAAATATAGCATTTTTGACACACTTATTACTTTTAACTACCAGTTCGTTTTGCGTAATCAAGGAAAACGTTGCTTATAAAATAGGACAGAAGGGAGTACTTGTTAAGGAGTATTTGTAGGTTTTCTAATAAGCTAATCGTTAGAAACATGTTTCAAGCTGTCGTTATTATGTAAAAAAAAAAAAGGCTTTTAATCAAACTTATTTAATGTTTATTATTACTTTTAACTACAAGTTCATTTTACGTAATTAAGAAGAAAGTTGCTTATAAATAAAAGTTGAGGGTACTTGTTAAAGAGTATTTGTAGGTTTTCTAATAGGCTAATCGTTAGAAACATGTTTGAAGCTGTTAGAAACCCCAAAGAATCGTTATTTTGTTAAAAAAAAAAAAAAGCTTTTCACCAAACTTATTTAATGCTTGGTTAATGCGTTCACCACTCATCATTTAGTGCTTGGCAGACAATGGTTAATGCATTAGGCGAGGTGCTTAACGCGTTATCAATGTGAAAAACAAAGTTACAAAGCTTGATAACATCTATGCTTAACTTAAGTGAGGAAGTTAACTCATTATCCAAAATCCAGATAGTAATTCTTTTGAAAATCAACTTGGTTAACATGTTAGGCATACTAGTATTTAACACGTTAATGACATTATAAGCTTCAAGAAGTGTTTATCAAGAAGCTCGATTCTATAACATGTTAGGTCAAGGCGCTTAACACATTAACTGAATATGTGTCAAAGACTGGATATTGAAGAAAATGTCTAATTAATACGTTAGGTATTTTCTAGAGACAAACTCAAATTCCAGGCATTTGGATAACTCGTTAGGATAAGGATTCTAACTCGTTAGGCAGACTAAACTAAATTCTAGATTTGAACCATGAAGGCTCATTAACGCGTTTAGTCATAGGGTCTTAACGAGTTAGAAAATTTCTTGTGATGAGAAATTTCTTATTTCAAAGTATGGATATATAACGCATTAGGTCAAATGAATCAACATGTTAATGGAAGTTTAAAAGAGTGAAACAAGTCTTAAGAATATGGCTAACACGTTAGGCAAAGAGTGTTAACTCGTCAATGATTTTCTAGATAGTCGAGTTGAATTTTAAAATGGATAATGTGTTAGATATATGACTTAATTAATTAGAGCAGTGAAAGTTATAGTTCAATATATGTATAAGAGACTTAACACATTAAATAGCTGTGAATATTGAAAAATCATTTTGATTGCTTCCAAACTTTTGTAAATGAAAAAACAATTAACTTCCATCTTGAAAAACAATTTGAATGATTAGTTTTCATGCAAAAATCAAAGCTTTCTTAGCTTTTTTATTTTTTTAAACCAGAGATACAAGGACTTTTTTTTTTAATACAACGTGATACAGATTCGAACCTGTGAAGGGGGAGGGGGCAATGACCCTAAGAGCCTCTGAGTGACCACTGCACTACTAGGTATTGGTCAGAGATACTAGGACTTATTTAAATATGGCAATTTATAACATTGATAGCTCAAGCCTCAAGGAACGATTATAAATTAAATACTAGGAAAATACTGTGGGGCTAATTAATTATAACCTTTTTTGCAATGAATAATGATTGTAAACTTCGTTCTTTTCATGGCAACTATTAATTGGTAATAATAATGATAATTTTGTTAACATTATCCAAATATTTTTTTTATTACATATGGAACGCAGGAAGACTGAAAAAAGAAAAACAATTATTAAAATCAACCATAAAATTAATTTATTCACTTGTTAATCAAATATCACATATCTAAAGTGGGTCAAAATATCTGTAATTATAAATTTGTGGATTATAGTAGCTCAAATTTTGCAAAGTTTCTCTCTTTATAGAAGTGTACAATAGATTCTCATACGCATTTTTTTAATATTATTATCCGGTATTCGATTCAAAGTTTGTGGTTGTCCCTTCCAGCATAAGTGTCTCTTCTGAAACCAGAACTCTCCAGATTTTGCATTTTACTACTTGCAAAGCTAGTATTGTTATAAATACATTTCAGTGAAATGAAATCATCCTTTTGCTCAAAACATATCTTTAATTAAGTTATAAATGGTATATTCATATTCATTCTGTATTGTGTACCATAAACTGATCAAATTTACTTCATACTTGAGAAAAAAAAGGGTTGATCTTTTAAGATTTGGAAGCAAAATGGAGGCAAATAGTTGGGTAATGGGAATGACACTTACCCAATTGGAATCCAAAATAATGTTTGATGTTAACGACATTAGGATGTGGTGACCCACATAGATGAGGTTGCTTCTATGCCACAATTAATTAATGGTTTTTGCCTAATGCGATCTATCCTTATTCACTCCACTCCCTTCATTAATGCTTCAAATTGAAGACAAGGAAAAACCACATAAACATGGCAATTGTCCCCCTGCCTATTCTTTCATTACTTCTCTTTCCTAATTTGTCAAAACAAGTTTTAGCTACATTATTATTCATCTGTTAATTTGAAAAACTAGTCAGATTCTATTTAACTTTTGTAGAATGATTTGTCTTTTTTTCATTTAATTATGGAGAAAGATATATAAAGATCGCCAAAATATAAAATTCAAAATGGTCTCTCTAAAATGGCTTAATTCCTATGAAATTCTTAGGGACTATTATTGAAATGAAGTTTTTTTCCTATCAGATAACTCAGTTACTATACCCTCAGTGAAATTAGTTATTCCTTCTTTTGTTATTAGATAGCTTCTACAAAGCATCCAGACAAAAGGTTAGCTCATCTAAAACAAGAGTACATGTTATTTCCAAATAAACTCAATCATACGCGTGCTAGCCAATTAGCTAAGGTGTTGGGTGCTAGAACGAGCGAACTCGGGAAATATTTGGGGGTTCCATTGTACCATAATTGGGTTACATCAAGTACTTATTGTTAGAACAGGCTAACACCCAAAAGGAGATGAATTGGGTGTACGATAAGAAATTAAAATCTTTTAAAATCTTTTTGCAACTTATTAAATCAATAAGGATGGAAGTATAAAATCACAAGTAATTATCTAAATTCTATATGCTGGAAATGTAAAAGTTAGGGAAGAGAATATGCAAACTGTGGTTTATCTTAGTTCGGTCCAATCCACGATGACTTACATCCAGTTTCCAGACTCCTCCTGAGATTTCAAATGCACTATCTTCTTATTTAATCGGGCATAAGAAAAGCCTTTACAAACCACAAGTTTAGCCAGACACTTGTGAAGCCTACTACTAAAAAATTGGTAGAGAGTTCATACCTCTTTCCTTAACATATCACTCGAGCATTACTCGAGTGATCATTGGTTATCACTCGAGTGATCCCTTTCAATATCTGGCAGAGCTTGGACAATATTTCTGACTTCACCACTCGAGTGGTAACTCGAGTGATTCATTGCCATCACTCGAGTGGTCACTTCCAAAACTTGGTAGAGAGTATTTGAGGCATTTTAAACTGCATCACTCAAGTGATCTACTCATTTTGACTACAAATATGAAAAATGGCGTATCATTGATAAGCTCTTGTCGTCTACATTCCAATGCAAAAAGAGTCAGTTCTAAACTCATTGTATTATGCAAGTTATGATCGAAAGAGTGCAGACAGTGTATGAATTTTTCAAACATAAACTTTCAGAAGCCATGTCAGTTTGCATATAACTCCAAATTTGACATATTATATATCCATAGAAATCTCTTTAAGTCTAGTTTCATATGTCACCGGTTTCAACTCAATTGGACATGTATTTGAGAGATATGTTCAAAATACCGAACTTGTTCTGGAAAATAATAGTGATTTGAATGTCATCTTCTCAAACTCATATGTCTTTCATCTGATCTTTTTTTATGTTGCTTTTAGTGTCAATTTGACGCATTAGGATTCTAGTTACATATGCAACTGATTTTAGCTCAATCGGATATGTGGTTGGAGAGATATGTCCAAAATATCGAATCTCTATCATGCTGACCGAAAACAGAGCACAACAATATGCATCACTCGAGTGGTCACTCGAGTGATCCTAGGTTGTCACTCTAGTGATTACCTTCAAAATGCGGCGTGTCATAACTTTTGTAATACCCCATTTTTCACCAATACATTTATGTGTATATTTGATGTATATTTAGTGGAATAAAATGATGAAAAATGATGTGAATGAATTTATGAGAATTTATGGAAAATATTCCAATTGCCGGTTACGCGTAATTTGGCCGAATAAGGATGTGAGAAGGCGATTAATGTATCGATAAAGGCCTATTATTGTAACCAAAATTCAAGAAATTTAATGACATGAATGATGGTCTCATTTAAGTGTCAAGGTGGGGTTAAGCCGAAGAAATAGGCAAAAAATGATTTATTTCAGTAAATCATAAAATGCAGGGGAAAAACTGTAATTTTGTCGAAAAGTTGGAAATAATTATTTTTCCCCAATATTCCTACTAATATGAGTTAAATGGGAATTAAAAAGAGTAAAATGACTACTTGATCATAAATAAATCAATTTTTGTGAATTATGGTCAAATAGTCAAAAGTCAATTACTTGATCAACAAGTTACGAGATGGCACAATGGGATATTGGAGATTCATATTTTCTTGGTATTTCCCATGAGCATTTGGAATTAGGGAATATGAAGGAAAAGAGAATTAATTAAGCAGAATTGCATTTTTGGTCCAATTGGAAAGAGACACTTGGCATGACTAATAAACCATGGCATTATATCATTAATCTTCATCTATCAGCTCCTCCTTTTTGTACGGATTGAATCAGAAAGAGTGAAGGATGAGAGCTAAGAACATGAAGCACGGAGGAGCTAGGGATCATCCAATCTCAAGGTGAGAAGCTTATACCTAGTGATCTAAGACTTCTAATCTCTCCCTACTCTCTCCTCCTCATTTCTCTACCTTTGGATTCATTGATGTTCAGTTGAATCAAATGCTGGAAGGAGAGAGAGAAAATGTGTAGAGAGAGAAATTTGAAGAAAATCAAGAGGTAACTTTCCAAACTTGTTCCTCTTGCTTAATTGTTGTTAGCAGATATGTTTTGGGCTTGGTTATGGTTTATTTGGTATGAGATAAATCAAGAAAACCAAAGAGAACATAATGTGGAAGTATCACTAAATCAAGTCCAATGAATGTCTAATCAATTAATATTGCAAGTATAAGTAGAAAGGAGGATTAGGCTAAAGAAAACGGAATCCAACACAACTTTTCTGGGAATTTATTTTCCCTTCATTGTGTTGGACAAGGTAAATAAATGGGAATTTGACTATTTTGATGCTTCCATTGGATTCAGGAGGCAAAATTATGTAGGTCTATGTTGACCCCGAAGTGAGAAAATGCTCAGAGAGTGAAATGACAAATTTACCCCTTATAAGCCTAAATTGAGGGTTGTCAAGGGTATTTTTGTCATTTGGGCTTAATTTTGGCCAATTTGAAGTTAAAAATGAGTTATGCATGCGAAGATATGTAGGAATGGCCTAAACCACGATTTTGGGAAAAATACTGATAATCAGGACCTAAGGGGTATTTTGATAATTTGACACCATTAAGCTAAATTTACCAATAGTATGAGTTTGGAAGGATGTATGGATGAGTAATAACTCATTTGTGATATTTGAAGATTTTAGGACTTGACAACCGGTCTGGCCTCAGTAGTTGCTCGAGCTTGAATCGAGTGGGAAAGTTGCATAGAGGAGCAACCAGGTAGTAATTGTCTTCATATGATATGGCATGCATATGTGTAACTTGATATCATCACTAAAATGTCATACATGTTTAGATTATGTGAAGTGATCACTCAGGGCCTATCCTTACACGGGTTGACACTTAAGCTATAATATTCATATTGTACGAGCGGTGCCTGGGGCCTATCGTTGCGCAGGTGCCCCTTGAGGCCACAAGAACCTGTTAATACCTTATTTTCATAGCCTCAGATGAGTGCAAATTATTAGTGAAATCACTGGTGGGACCAGGATTCCAACCGGGATTTCCCAACTCTTAAAAATGTTCACAAATCCACAATCTCAACTCAGGAGTTGAACCTAGGGTTGAGAGGGTTTTTCATAAGGTAAAGAAAACATTTCAATTATTTTCACAAGTTTCACTATGTCATAGTATCTCATCGGCTCTTAATCTCATTATATCAGAGTATGTGAGCGATTCTACCTTTAATTTAATTAGAGTGATTCTCTTAGAGCTGTTCTCTGCTTTACCACATTTATAGATCCATATACATACATGAAATTCAAAGTCATACAAGGCTATCAATTGTAAATCAATTACATTAAATACAACTGCACTCCAACTTCATATCTCCTCCGTGCATCCTCCTGCATCTTCACCTGTCTACATGGTTGGTTGGGAAGAGTGAGATTCGAGAGAATCTCAGTAGCAAACATTAACAATATGCATGATAGATATATATGAATGCATGACATGCTTGCCTACACTATTTCATGCCAACATAACGACATGATGCATGCTCAATGTTATGACATACATATGGCCATTGCACAAATATAATAGAGCTTCAACCAATCATACATCTTCCACACAAATAGGCAAAGCAATCACATAATCAATGCAAGACATACATATCACATACATGAAGAAAAGGTAAGTTCACTACCTTTTACTTGATGTCCTCCTCATGCACCTTGATCTTCGAACCATTACTTCTTCTTGAACACTTCATGACCCTAGATAAGAATAACATCATTAGAGCCATGAAGGGTGAATGCCCAATGGCTACATTAGCCTCAAAGGCTTACTTTTACCCTTAGAGTTCTAACCAATTACATTTGACCAATTTCTTACTCAAATTCGCATGGTAATCAAACTACCAACATTTTTTACCAAACTTTAGAAAATCATAATTAATTCTATAGAACTTCAAATTGAGTGGTTCCAAATTCTATGGAAATATATTTTAGTATAATTTCACATAAAAATAGTCACTTTTGGCCAAAACAATCAAAAAATCCCCATAATTTTGAAAAATATCACTGTTCTAGATTTGTTTCCAGAGAACAGGGCCAAATTTCAACAATTCATATCTCCCAACATACTGCCATACCGGGAATTTCACCAGTGGCAAAATTACTTTGTGTTCCACTTTACTATATTATGTGAGACTTCCAATCACTTCGTTTTGTTATTCCCCGAGCTCTTTAGCTCACTAATATAATTCATTTTAATATCCAATGATATAAAGGAATTTTGGGGAATTTAAACATGCCTCATAGGGACATTTGCTAAACCGGGGCTTAACAGTCCACTTGATCCAGGCTTAATCTCAAGCTTTTTGTCCCAAAATTCGGGATATTACATGCACACACACATATTTATTTATTTATGGGGGAGTAAAGTATAGAGAAAATACCTTTAGGGAGTCTTGTGTCTACCACTGAACCTTCTTGTGGTCGGCACTAGTCCATGTGTATGTGAGGGATATAAGCAATTATGGGCCAATCAGGTCCTTTCCCCTTTTCACACCTCTCCTTAAGCAATGGACAACCCCAATGAATTGTTAAATGAGAAAGGGAAGGAGGTAAACCATCTTATGGCATGCCCTCAAAAACTCATGCTTCGGCACTCGTAAAATGATAAGGAAGTGAGAGAATGGAGGTAGACAAGACCCCTATGGTTTATTCTTTTCATATTGGTACAACTCAAGAATGAAAGAGATTGGAGATTGGAGATTGGAGATTGGGCGGCAACAATCCCTCCTCAGGGAAGCACTCCATATCTTCAATGTGACAAATTTCAAGTTGTTTCAAAGACAACAACTCATGCAAACCCCAATCCCTACCAGATTCAATGACTTTGAGACAAGAATTGATTGAAAGACGTTGGAGGCTGGAAAGCATAACTCCCTGGGGAAGTGATTCCATTGCTCGACAATTAGATAAAGTTAGGTGATGGAGGGTTGGAAGCACGTCTGAGGAGCTCCATGTGGGCATGTCTTTTATCTTCTCACAATAACTTAAATACAACTCTTCCATGCAAGAGGACTTGGGAAGCGTAACCTCACATTCCATAATGTATAGTGTTTTTAAACAAGGAAGGTGTTGAGGCAGACACTTTTTCAGTCTAGAGCACCAACTTATATGAAGTTGTTCAAGGCATGGGAAACTCTCACCTTCATAACATATATCCCATTCTTCCCATTTTCCCATCTCAGAAAACTTTAAATAAGAAAGGCAAGGATATGGAACAATTGAGGATCCATTCCTGTAGAACTCTTCACCTATCATCTTTATTCCATCCAATCCTATAATCGTGAGTTTCTGGAGGGAAGGTAGCTGCCCAAGTGGTGGTAAGCTCTCAATGTTGGAACAATAACACAAAACTAAAGACATTAAATGTGAACCATCAGAAAGCCACTTTAGAAATCTGTTACTTCCGTATCTGTTACATTGTGATTTGGCTCAAGTGCTTCCAATACCTGCTCTTGGTGTTGTGCCTCTTCACGACTGTAATTATACCGCCACATCCGTCTCCCCCAATACATCAACTTCAATGTATGCAACTTCTTTTCTTTCAAATTGGCCTCCCTCATATCTGCAGCATCTTCAATGCACTTCATATTTGAGATGGTTAGTGAACCTGTTAGGTGATCCAATGCCCCTAATTCTTTTATATTTGATCCTCCTTCCTTTGCCACAATAAATTCATTCATTGTTCGGAGTTGATTCAACTTTACCATATATTTTGGCATCTCCTGTATGCCACAGTCTTCCAAGTCAAGATGACGCAAGTTGACGAGTTTGCAGAAATTTGATGGCAACTTATTCAACCTTTTGCAGCCTCTTAATTTCAATGTTTGTAAATTAATCAATAAGCACATTGAATTCGGCAATTTCTCAAGTGAAGACCAAGAAAGATCCAAATAATGCAAGTGCTTCAGATTGATAATACCATCAGTCCAGTTTTTGGAATTATTCTTATATCCCCTCAAAGATAATTCCCGTATGTATTTAAGTCGATAAAGTCTGGACCTTATATCAACATCTATGTCATAATTGGATAAGATACCTGCATCCAAAAGGAGGAAAGCACGTAATCAATGGCATTTGAAAACTTCCTCAGAAATTTTATGATTTCCATAAATTTTACTTATATGGGAAAAATAGTGAGTCTTGGTTGACATATCTTATACTTGATCAACCTCTTGCTGCACTAAAAACTCTTGTGTCACAGATTTTGCTAAATCGTTCACAAGATCATGCATAGTAAAGTAGTCTTCACCCTCTGTTGATGGCTCAAAGAAAGACCTTGACACTAGATCATTGAACATTTCATTACCCGCTTCTTCAAGGCTCATGTTTTTCAAGGTAGGACATATCAAACCATCTGCCATCCACAATTGAATTAAGACATTCTTGTCTATATTATAATCTTTAGGAAACATGGAGCAATACGCAAAACAATATTTCAGATTCTAGAGCCTGGTGAGCTAGATTGGCTGCTGCAATGTCGAATTAAATAATGGAGATCCAATTCAACAATAATCCTGTGGAAACCAAAGAAAGAACCAAAACAATAATCCAATGGTATCAGGTGAGAGAGTGAGAGAGAGCGCAAAGAGAGAGGAAGGGTGAGTAGGAGGAGAGAGAATTGACAGTAACGATAGAACGTGAAAGGAGGGATTGACACTTGGATAAGTGTTGGTGTGTATTTTTGCACTGAAGAAATGTATATGGTGCAAGATTCATATTTGGAAAAAGTACATGGGCATTTTTACATCTTACTATATTGACATTTGTAAAACAATATGGGGCCCACCACTAAAAAATAACGGACTTTAGTACAAACAATAGAGCTGGCATTTTTGCAACTTTTTGTAATCTTCATAAGCTTTTTTGTACCCAACAAAAAATGTATATGGTATCAAGAGCAAATTTGGGAAAAGTGCAACAGCATTTTTACCCCATAACCCTAAAATTTTCAAACAATAACAACTAAGGCTCTACTTGAGTTGGTGTTATTAAGGGAGGGAAAATTTATGGTGAGAGGAGAAGAAGCTGATTTTGGAATGCTTGAACTATTTTTCACTGTTTGGGATGTTCATATTTGAAATAAGGCACTTTAACAAAAAAGCCACGGCAAGGGTGAAGCACCTTATTATTGCTTTTAGCTTTCAAAATGTGGAGAGAGAAGAGAAAAGAGAGAAGAGAAAATGACAAAAAGGAAGAATCAATCCTACACAGATAAAATATAATTAACTGTTCTCACTGTTAATCCAAACACACATTTAGAAGTAGGACTAACAACAAGAATCAAACCCAAAATTATCCCAAAAACTTGGGATAATGTTCAATCCCTTTACTGCCATTAGTTTACCAAACATCCCAACTGTTGGATAAGTTTCACTATACTATGTAAGTTTTTACAAAACTGGGCACTTCCAACCACAATATATAATCACAAGACTTGGCTAGTTTGGATTCTCAAAATCTTCTCTTATAGATTGTATCCCAACAATCCCTACTCAACGATACCACACCTTGAGTTTCTCACAAAAGATGGAGAAAAGTACTTGCTCAAAAAACTCTCAAAAAGGGCACATGTACAATAATGAATCATAATCTCATCTGATCCTATTTATAAGACACTTCCAACGTTTTTCACACAGACTAAGGAAAACTTTAAATTTCAATAACTCTGCCATAAAATTCAACAACTTTCCAATTCTACCCCTATTTAATATACATAATATCAAATGAAAACAAAGTCAACAAAATAATAAGTGAATTGTTAAATTGTACATTTATTTCAAAACTTTAATGAAGTGTCTTATAAATAGGATTAAAAAAAACCTCTCTCTCTGCCCTATATATAGGACCAGAGGAGTAACATAGTAAGAGAGCTTTCTATATGGAAATTGATGAAATAATGAATGCATAAAGAAATTTTAAACTTAAAATTGATTGTACTCTCTTTTATCCTTATTATATGACACCAACTACATGTTCTCACAAACTAATAAAAACAATTAAAGGTATTAAAGTTGTCCTAAAATTCAAATGATTTCCAATATTACCCTTACTAACTACCATAAACTCAAATATCATATTTCTCTCCTACTATCCTTATTAAATATGGGTAAATATGAAAAAATAAATTAAATGCTCATTGGAAACTTGCAAGTGCCTTCTAAAAAGGACCAATACTCCCTTCGGTCCTAGTTATAAGCAACTTTCTCTCTCATAGGGCTGATCCCTTTTATAAGAAACTTTCACTTTATGTTTCAAAATGTAAGCTCATTTTTCCTATTTTACCCTTATTAAATACATATTATTTATAATTAATTATCACACAGGCTAAGAGTTATATTCCAGAGAAAGAAAGAGAGAAAGAGAACTCACTAGGTCAATGAAGTCAACAAAGTATTGGGAAAACGTATTTTACTATCTCTCATACTTTTTATACATTCTCTCTCTATTTTTATAAATAGGGACATATATGAAAAAAAAACATAGCATTTTTTACACACTTATTGCTTTTAACTACCAGTTCATTTTACGTAATCAAAGAGAAAATTGCTTATAAATAGGACCGGAGGAGGTACTTGTTAAGGAGTATTTGTAGGTTTTCTAATAAGTTAATCGTTAGAAACAGGTTTGAAGCTGTTAGAAACCCCAAAGAGTCGTTATTATGTTAAAAAAAAAAAAGGCTTTTCACCAAACTTATTTAATGCTTGGTTAATGCGTTCACCAAACATCATTTAGTGCTTGGCAGATAATGGTTAATGCTGTGTTATCAAGGTGAAAAACAAAGTTACAAAGCTTGATAGCATCTATGCTTAACTTAAGTGAGGAAGTTAACTCATTATCCAAAATCCAGATAGTAATTCTTTTGAAAATCAACTTGGTTAACATGTTAGGCATACTAGTATTTAACACGTTAGTGACATTATAAACTTCAAGAAGTGTTTATCAAGAAGCTCAATTCTATAACATGTTAGGTCAAGGCGCTTAAGACGTTAACTGAATGTGTGTCGAAGACTGGATATTGAAGAAAGTGTCTAATTAATACGTTAGGTATTTTCTAGAGACAAACTCAAATTCCAGGCATTTGGATAACTCGTTAGGATAAGGATTCTAACTCGTTAGGCAGACTAAACAAAATTCTAGATTTGAACCATGAAGGCTCATTAACGCGTTTAGTCATAGGGTCTTAACGAGTTAGAAAAATTCCCTTGAGAAAGTTTTTATTTCAAAGTATGGATATATAACGCATTAGGTCATCAAATGAATCAACATGTTAATGAAAGTTTTAAAGAGTGAAACAGGCCTTAAGAATATGGCTTACACGTTAAGCAAGGAGCGTTAACTCGTCAATGATTTTCTAGATAGTTGAGTTGAATTTTAAAATGGATAATGTGTTAGATATATGAATTAATTAGAGTAGTGAAAAGTTATAGTTCAACATAGGAATAACGTGATAGGACAAGAGACTTAACACATTAACTAGCTGTGAATACTGAAAAATCCTTTTGATTGCTTCCAAACTTTTGCAAATGAAAAACAATTAACTTCCATCTTGAAAAACAATTTGAATGGTTAGTTTTCATGCAAAAATCAAAGCTTTCTTATCTTTTTTTTTTTTTTAACCAGAGATACTAGGACTTGTTTAAATATGGCACTAAGGCACCAAGTCTTCTCTTGAATACTTTTAACGTGTTTTGTCATTGATAAGCCATTATAGTCCTGCAAAACAAACTTTCTTCTAATTATGTAATCATAAAAACAAGGTGATTTAACATTCTCCCCTTAAGATCAAGTTAGTAAGTTCATATCATAGTGCTCCCCCAAATCTGCGCAAGTATAAGGTAAATAAGTTTAAAGGACACAAAAAGAACTCATAGGCACAGTTAAAGAGAGTATTTCATTCAACACTGCTATATAATTTTAAATATGCAACGATTAATACTTGACGGTCAAAGAGAAGCACTATCAAATATAGTGAGCTGGAGTTCACACAAACAAATATTTGACGGCTATAATATAGACAGTTAAGTATGTATTACAAATACTTGACGGTTAAATACAGTAACCATTAAATATTGCGTTCATATTTTATTTCAAAAGAAAATGGAGTAAATACTTGACAGTTCTTTGTAAACAACCTCAAGTAAAATATACTCCCTCCGTCTCAATATATAAAATCTTTTTTTTAACAGGCTTGTCTCTTAATATAAGATTCCTTTTGAATTTGTCTCAATAATAAATGCAATTTTACTTTCAAGTATTAATATGGGTTAAAGGGCTATTTTGTTCTAGAAGTTGTTATGGAGGGGAAATTTTAACTTGAAAATGTCAAATTGCAGAAATTTTGCCATAGTTGTTATCCCAGTAAAATTTAACTATTAATTGACCAAATATGATGAGCTGACAATCTATATGTCATCCACATCATTTTTGTTAAGATGTAAATTTACCCTAGACATTTTCACTTAGGAGAAATTAATGATGCTTTAGAAGTTTCCATATAGTAGCAATGTTGCCCTGATAGTTATCTAGGCTAAGTTTGGTTGTTAGTTAACTGAATATGTTAAGTTAGCAACATGAACAACATTGAAGAAGAAGAAGTTACATATTGAACAACATTGAAGAAGAAGTTACATATGGAGAAGGAGCTCACATTTGCTAGAAAATAATGAAGAAAAAAATTCAATCACTAGATGCATAAGCTATGGAAGATTGCTGAGAACAAGGCTATTGAAAACTCTCTGCCACCGTACCTTAATGACATTGAGATAGGCAAGTAACTCTTTGATTTTTGCTTCACCGCACAATATGTTTTTACTTCTTTGATTGTCTCTAATCCTTCATATGAGATGCACTTTTCTTAAAAAAGTACTTATTTTTAAATTATACTTTGAAAAAATGAAATGAATGACATATGAACTTGCTAAATAAGTATATTTGGTCAACTGACAGGTAAACTTAACATACAAACAACCTAGGTGAAACTGCTACAATGTAGAAACTTCCTAGGCAACATTGCTCTTAAGTGAAAACTTCTGGGGCAAATTTGCACATAAACCCAAAACAAAAATAACATGGACAACACAAAGACTGTCAGCTCAACATATTTGTTTAACTAATGGTCAAACATAACTATGATAATGGCTAGGGCAAAGTTGTTCAAAATTTGACACTTCTAGAGCAAAATTAGGCCCCTGAAAAAATTTCAGGACAAAATTACCCCTCCGTGACAACTTCCAGGCAAAATAGTCCTTTAACCCTATTAATATTTTATTCTCTCTTATTATACCTTTTATTCTCTCACATCATTTATTTATAATACATTCTTTTTTATTATTTTCTCATTATTACTCTCTCTGTTACTCATTCATAAATAGGGCCATTTTTTCTTTAAAAAAATATTTCCTACATATTTATTACATTAAACTAATTTTAATTATCTTTTATAATTTTGCGATTTGGTTGAAAGAACCTTAGGAACAAAGGAAGTACCTTATATTTGTCCGTTCAAAGTAAGAACCGTCGAGTATAATGATACTTGGTAGGTACTAAGAAATAAACGTCAAGTAAAACATTTTTAAATAAGTTTTCTTCCCACTTCAGGGCTCTAGGCCTCGTTCGCACAATAAACAAGTACCATTTTATTATCGACCTTTACACACAACTTCTCATCTTCAACTTCTAGGTGAAATGATGATTTGAAGCTGTAACTTCCACACTATTAAAACTCCCATTTTCCATTTGTTTTGTACTTTCTTCATCAATCTCCTCCTTCTCTCCTTTTAACAAGGCAAAATGTGAGAGAGCTCTTCCACTTCATCCCGCTTTTGGGCCGCCTCAACCTTCCCCCTCCCCACCTCCTCAACTGGAGGCTCTTTTACAGCACGTAGCACGCATGGACCACTCTGTATGATGGCTCTCAACTTATGTTCACAATCAGAATAATAAGTTCAACCTCCTTCTTGATTATAATGAGGCTACTATCATATGCTTCATCTCCTTTCTCTTTCTCTGATGAAGATGATGAGAAGGAGGAGAAAAATGAGTACACTAGTGATTATTAAGTTTTTTTTTCTTTTCTGTTACGTTTTGATTATTTTTTAAGAAAGTATGTAATGGGGCAGTAACCCCTAAATTAAGGGGAAAAACGCATGATATTTTATAGTTATTAAAAACACCCATCAAGTATTGCTGCCATTTTTTTTAAAATGCTAAGTTATACTTGACAGCTCTTATTGTAGAACCGCCAAGTAATGTTTCCACTACTTGATGGTTGTTATATTAGAACCGTCAAGTAAGAACTTTTGAAAAGGCATTTTGTTCCCTTCACATCTAACATTTTAAAACTTCCATCAGACTCAAAAGCTTTGTTGCACACGTGCCATTGTGAACCACACCCCACATCCCTCACCCTCATTTCCTACAATCATTCTGGCCGAACCTACCACAGTTCTTCATTGTCTGAGTACCTTACATCATTAACAAAGTGGTTCGAATGGCCTAGCTACGCATCTCCTCTAGGTCAAGTTTGTGGTTCACTTCTTTGTTCTCCACCTTTGATTCACCATGAGTCATCTTGCATCATTCTCTTCACTTGTGAGTTCAAAGCTTCTCCTTCATTTATCCCTTCCCCTTTTCCTAATTCGAAACTAATGGGTTTGAAAAGTGGTTGATTTTTATCTCAAATTTTTCTACTAGTCGATCTGTGTGCATGTACGTGTATGAGAGCTTTATGATATCTATGCAAGTGGTTCATTCATGTCTGTGGATTGTCTGTCTAAGAAATATTGAGATGGGGTGGCATATTTTCCTTGATTTTGCCAGCGATAACACTAGGATTCTTGGCCCTTGTGTACATATAAGGTGTGTCAATTTGAAATGGGTTGAACTAGAGCCTTGTGAGTCGCATTTAGTAACGTATGGAATATATCAAACTTCTAAGTGTGTGGATAAGATAAGGGTAGACAAGGGATGTGAGTAATATATAGTAGCTGGGGGCATAACGAAAGTTGTGCATCAATTAACTTTGACACGAGTGCATATGAGGCCAACTGTCTCGAAGATATGACCAATGCGATTGAAGATAGGATTGCCTTGAAGAGTGACACGGAGAAGCATTTGTATGATGGTTGTACTAAAGTTACATTACTAAGCGCAATGTTCAAATTATATAACTTGAAAGCAAGAAATGATCAGCTGAGTGATACGAGTTTTGACAGAATTGCTCTTGCGTATGAAGCAACTGCTGCCAAAGGGATACAAGCTTCTAAGCGAAGTTTATGACGCAAAATTGGTGATGCGTTTTATCGACTTAAGCTACGAGAAAATACATGCTTGCCTTAAATAACAATAGTCATTTGACATTTATTTATAATTTTGGGAACTTCATTGATATTAATTTTGTTATAAGGTACTTATTTGTAATTTTTGGTACTTTTTTCTCATAATTTTTCCGGTCAACTACTAATTAAGGGATCATCAACATATGAGCAATATATCACCCTTTTTCTATACTTCAAGGGTATACCACTTGATAGTCTGGGAAATCCAGTGCCACTGAGAAAATAGTTTATAGACAAAAATTCCTTTAATCCTTTTTCTCAAAATGGTGCTAGTAAAATAATACATTACGAAAACTCTCATAATTTAATAACATTTAATTTGTTTTGCCCAATTAACGGCTTGTAACTGTTTGTCCTATTCATTAACCGTCAAGTTTCAAGCTCTACGAATTGATCACAATTCCATCGAAAAATACAGAAGAATTTTTGAATGGATAATTGTTGATCAGATGGAAGAACATCAATCATTTTTAAATACAAACAAATCATATGAATTTCAACCTGAATAAAAAAGATACTGCAAATATGCAGAGAACATATATATCAATTTTCCATAATTGCTACTCATGGTTAATGGATCGTGGCCAACTGAAAAAGAGTGTATGGAGTACAAATACTTCCACTGAAGCACCTCACTACAAAAAATTAGCGACGAAATTTCCGTCACTAATCAACTTAGAGACAAAAATTAGCAATGGATTAGAGACGGAACAATATTAGCGACGGAATTTATTCCGCCGCTAAAAAGACCATTACTAATTGATTAGAGACGGAATTGACTAATTAGCGATGGAAAATTATGTCTCTAATTAGCGACGGAATTTTCCGTCTCTAATCCGTCGCTAATTATTTTTTATATATATAATATAAATTGCCACATGTTTACAACACGAGCCTCCACATATCCCTTGCCGGCGGCCACCACGTGTACCAATTAGCCACCACCACGTGTCACCATCAACCGCGCGCTACGTGTCACAAGTCACAAATTGGTTGCATTTTGTGACTAAGTTAGGATTCGAGGCCATGACCTCTCACGCATGTGCTAGTGCATTTGCCAGTTGAGCTAAGAAGAACCTGTGAAAGTTAAATGCAAAATCACACACACACACACACATATATATATATATAGACACACACACACACATATATATCATTTGTAAACAAAAATAGAAATATAAATTTTATATATTATTGAATATTTTGATTTAGTTTTCTTATTTTATTTTATGTAAATATTCTACCTAAATTTTTATTATTAATATCTTTTTTTATTTATTTTATTTTATATTTTATCCTTTTGTTTGTATTTATAAAATTTTCATTTCATTTGTATATAATATATTATTAAAAATTCAAATATATTATATTTTAATTTCAAAAATAAATATGAATTAATAATTTTTATTTATTTATTTTAATATTATATTATAAATTTAAAATAATTTAAAATTTAAATTATTTAAAAAATTATAATTTTAGAAAAAAAATTGAATTATTAGAGACGGAATTAGCGACGGAAATTCTGTCGCTAATTAGAGAGTCAGTCGCTAGTTTTTAGTGACGAAAATTAGTGACGGAAAAATTCCATCACTAATATTTAGGAACGGAAATTCCGTCTCTAATTAGTGATGGAAAAATTCCGTCTCTAAATTCCGTCGCTAATTTTTAGCGATGAAAATTAGTAATGGAATTTAGCGACATAATGCAATTCCATCGCTAATTTAGAGACGGAAAAATTCCGTCTCTAAATTCTATCGCTAATTTCAATGACGGAATTTGTGAGGGATTAGGGACGGATTAGCGACGGAATGAAATTCGGTTGTTAAATTCCATCGTTAATCCTGTATTTTCTTGTAGTGCCTGTTCATAGCAATCTGACATGAGCGTTCAGTTTGATGACCAAATTTATCAAAAAAGTGATACTTTGATCTATCAGGATAGAGCTCTTGAGTTTCAATTACAAAACAAGGGTTTTGGTAGTCTTCAATTCCTGTACATGTAAATAATTCAAAGTCAATATCATCATAGAACCGATATCAATATCAATATTTACTAATATTTTAAAATATCGAATATAAATATACACCACCAATGAGATCATCCTATATTAAAGACTGGAGGCAATATTTGCTTACCATATTTTTCATGGAATTTCTCAATCTCATGGTACACTGCATAGGTATCGTACATTGTAAAGAAGGAACCGGAGAAGCTGGCTTGTAAAGATATTAGCTTCGCAGGAAGTTTGTCTGTAACATCCCAAAATTTATTCAAATGCTAAGGATTAATTTATGGGAATTAGATAGTAAGCCAAATTATGAAACCTATGAAATATAAGGGATCTTAAATTAGACAAAGGAAAAAATAAAGACCCAGTGTGTGTAATTAATAGGATAAAAATATACCTCTATATATATAATAATAATTAAAACACACACACCCACTTCCCACACTTCACATGCAATCCATGCACACACAACTATTTAATTAAATAACACACACACACTACACACATGGCACACACATACACATTTTTAATAATAAAAAAAAAACAACACACTCTCTCATTCTTTTAATCATACGAACACACACACTCCTCATTTTCAATTCTCTTCAGCCATTATCCAAGAAGAAAGAAAAGAGAGAGTGAGTGAAAAATAGAGAGAGTAAGAGACACATAATAGAGAAAGAGAGATAAGTAAGAGAATCAGTGCTACCAGAGGAAGGAAGAAGTGATTACAAATTCTACATACAACTCTATATCCTAATATAGGTGAGTTTCCTTCCCATATTCTTAACTCTTTCTAGTTGATTTAAGACTATTTTTGGGTAATTTGGGAAGCATAAGAACCTAGTATAATAAATTGTTGACTTGTGAGGTTTTGTTTTGGGAAAAATAGTGCACGAAGAAGGAATGAGAATTTGTCAAATTTGAGGTTTCCAATCAATTCTACACGAAAAATTATGTGGGAATACATGTGGTTTTGATTTTTGGATGATTATATATAAGTATAGAATTTTTAGAAAATAAGAGGAGTTGCTGTTCGGTTAGTTTCTCTGAAATTATATTTGTTATAAAATACATTTCGGTAACCAAACCTGGTCCGAAAATTATTAAAGTTTACAGAAGGAGAATAGACATCTTAAGCTTTAATTTGATATATAATATGTATCATTTGGGTTTATAAATAGTGAGATATGAATTTTTAAAGTTAGATGATGAATCTGGAACGTTTTATGGTACAGACGAGGTTTGACGAAATTCTGGAAATTTTTTAGCTACAATTTATAAATGGTAATATTTTTACCTGAAAATATATTTAAAGATGATCATATAAGATTTTGAACCATCCCATTTGGAGTTCTAGATATTTAGTTATGAATTTTAGAAGTTAAGCTACTGAAACTGGAAAGATTTTCTGGCAGTGCGAAATAAGTTTAAAACTGGGAATTATTCATGGATAGGTGGTAGTTAAAAGTATTTTTATATTAAAATAGACTTCATAAGTGACACATAGAATTTGGAACCACCTTAATTGGATATTTCTAGGCCAAGATATGAATTTTCAAAGATTATTGAAAATTCTGACAGAATTGAGTTATAGTGAAAAAAATAAAAAGTAAGGGTATTTTTGAAATAATTGGGACTCTAAGGGTCAAATTAAATACTTAGATTGGTATGAGTCCATTAAATACCTATTGGAATTAAGGTATTAGCTATAATGATAACCTACCAAGGTGTATTAAATTATTTTGGAATAAGTAATAATTCGTCCGTCCGTAAATTATAAATTATAGGATTTGACATTTGCCCGGGACGCCTAAGAGACTGAGAACAGGAACCAAATTTGGAAAGACTGTCAGGTAGTACCTTATCTCTTATATCATATGTGATGCCATGTATGTGTACCATATCATCTGTATATGTGTGGGACAGATAGTCCATAGGCGGTAAGACCCGTAAGTACAAGTTACACCGGGAGTTACCCGGGGGCGTCTTAAGCCAGGTAGGTTTGAGACAGAAAGCCCGTGACTGTACCTTGTATGGGGCAGTGGCCCTGGGCAGCCAGATTGTGAATCTCAAGCGCTGTGAGTCTGTGATAAGGGACCGGTTAGGCCCTTTTATGTGCTGCATTTCTGTAAGTTGTGATGTTTGATGATTTGTTTTACATGCTTAGTATTTGCATATTATATGAGTGATCTGTGTACTACTGAGATTCTTTTGAATCTCACCCCTTTTTCAACAAATAATATACAGCAAAGGCGTCCAGCTCTAAGGGCAAGAAGGTAATATAGACGGACGAAGAAGAGACAAATAAATTATGGACTGTTTGGTTATCATTTTATTTTGGATGACTGTAAAATATTTATAAGTTGTAGTAGTAGTAGCGATAGTAGTACTGGTACTCGCGACGCAGACTGTATAAGTTGTAATCCGTACGCTAGACTTTCGATAACGTATTGGTATCCAGAAACCAATAAGTTAACCATCACGACGCGAGCTATGGATAGAAAATTATCTGTATTTTAAATAAATGATTTTGAAACAGATAAAGATAATGAATTTACAAATTAAAATTTAGACCATACATATTTATTTTAAAAAGTTTTTGAAAATCCTATACAAATATAAGATTAAACTATTCTTAAATTGGGACTTTAAATTATTTTGGTCTCAAATTTAAAACCATTATATATTTAAACTAATCTAAAGGCTTTAGAAAATAAGGTGTTACATTTTTGGTATCAGAGCTGAGATTCTGGCATTAGGCTAGTATGCTCTACTGCTATAAATAAGTATGCAGATACCTTAATAGTGATCTCATAGCTAGAATGAATTGTGGGTTAGAGATGAACCTAAAGAAATAGAATTTTCCCTGAGCACTAACTGGATAGACTGGTTTAAAGGATGGGGTAGAGCAGTATATAGAGAATGAAATGGAGCAATAGTGATGTATACCTAGTAAAGAAGGGTATGAACTCCAAAGAATTGAATGCTAAGCTGGCATGTGTCTCGGATACCATCAAAATTTCGTAGTTAAGCGTGCTCAGATGAGAGTAAACTCGGGATAGGTAACCCCTGGAAAGTATCTTAGAAATCCAAAACTTTTTACTTAAAGGTTTGGAATTCTAACCCTAAGTTCTTAGATGACCTAGAGGATGATTAGAGGCATAGAGATGATGAAATAAGTATTAATCTTTAATTCGAACCATTTTTGTTGCAAGAAAAGTTCATTTGATGGGGTTATGGAAACTCGAGGCATAGTGATTGTTTTGAGGGTTCTCTATGCTAAATAGTGATCCTTAGTAACACTGTGGTGTTAAAGGTATGTAGGTATGATATATGGTGCTATATGGAGAGCGATAATTATGCCGTATATTGATCCTAAAGGATCCAATCAGATGATACTGAAGGTTTAAGATATGTTTAAAAAAGATCTAAGATGAAATAGTGTTTAGGTTAAAATGTAAATAAGGTTGCACTATAGTTTTGTTTCATGAAGGAAGTTGAACCTTGTGAACCTTATGAATAATGTTGAACCTTCAGTAATGTTTTGAGGATATTACCAGGATATAGTAAAGGTTAGAATATGCGTTATTGATCTTGATTTTTTTTATAACTGAGGAAAGTAATTTCTAATTTATGTGATGTTAAGGTACTAAGATAAGTGCGGGCAGAAGTGTAGCCCCACTTATGTTTGATAGTGTGAGGCATTAGAGTGCACAGTAGAAGCGTGGTAGGCTCATAACCCACAGGTTCCTGGTTGTTTGAATTGTATTGTAAATATAGCGGGGTAGGAGTTTGTGATAGATTTGATCTGTTTACCACTCCACAAACTGGAAGTTATCTTAGGCATTGACTGGCTAACGACGAATAATGTTTTGCTGGACTGTGGTAACAAGAGAATTGAATATCTTGAATCATATAAAGGCAATGATGCTAGCATTAACCTGAATTTTCTCTCCGTAGCTGAAGCTGAGAAATATCTAAGAAAAGGGTGTCAGGGGTATCTGATATTATTCTTGGTTCATGCAAAATCAGATGTAATGATTGAGAGTATACCTGTAGTGAATGAATTTCCTGAGGTATTTCCAGAAGACATTAGTGGATTACCTCTAGAAAGGAAAGTTGAGTTCGTATTAAGATTATGCCGGGTGTCGGATCTATTTCTAAAGCTCCTTATCGAATGGCACCAAATGAAATGGCAAAACTGAAGAAGCAAATTGAAGAATTACTAGAGAAAGGATTTATACGCCCTAGTGTTTCACCATGGGGAGCTCCAGTATTGTTTGTTAAGAAGAAGGACGGGAGCCTACGTTTATGTATTGATTATCGAGAGCTGAATAAGGTGACCGTCAAGAACAAATATCCACTCCCCAGGATTGATGATCTTCTCGATCAACTATCTGGTTCTAGAGTATTCTCAAAGATTGATCTGAGATCGGGCTACCATCAGCTGCGAGTAAGAGCTGAGGATGTGTCGAAGACAGCTTTTAGAACCAGATATGGACATTATGAGTTCTTGGTAATGCCTTTCGGACTGACCAACGCACCTGCTGTGTTTATGGATTACATGAACCGAATTTTTCGTCAGTATCTGGATCAGTTCGTGGTAGTCTTCATTGACGACATCCTAATATACTCTAAGAATAAAGAGGAACATGAAGAGCATTTGAGAATAGTGCTGAGAATTCTGAGAGAAAAGCAACTCTTTGCCAAACTGAGTAAATGTGAATTCTGGCTTTCAGAAGTTAAATTTTTGGGCCATGTAATTTCACAAGAAGGAGTCTCTGTGAATCCTAGTAAGGTAGAGGCAGTACTAAACTGGAAGAGGCCAGAAACTGTAACAGAGATACGCAGTTTTCTGGGTCTTGCTGGTTATTACCGGATATTTATTCAAAATTTCTCCAGGATCGCCATGCCGTTGAGAAAGCTCACGAGAAAGAATCAAACATATGTGTGGGATGCCAAATGTGAGAGGAGCTTCACGGAGCTGAAGGAGAGGTTGACATCCGCACCAGTACTGATTATTCCAGATCCCAGTGAGCCCTATGTGGTTTACATTGATGCTAGTAAGCAGGGATTGGGATATGTCCTTATGCAGCAGGGCAGAATGGTGGCGTATGCCTATCGACAGCTGAAGCCTCACGAGAAGAACTATCCCACTCATGATTTGGAGCTTGCGGCAATCGTGTTTGCACTGAAAATATGGCGACACTACCTATATGGTAGTACTGTAGAGTTGTACTGTGACCACAAGAGCCTCAAGTATCTACATGATCAAAAAGAATTGAATATGAGACAACGTCGCTGGATGGAGTTGTTAAAAGATTATAATCTAGAGATTAAATATCATCCAGGAAAGGCAAATGTTGTTGCTGATGCCTTGAGTAGAAAAGTGATGCAAGTAGCAGTCATGATGGTTCGAGAACAGAAATTGTTAGAGGAATTCAGAGATCTAAACTTGACAAATCAAGTATTCCTCAATGCATACAAACCGAATGAAGTACTCCTAGCTAATTTTAGTGTTAGTCAGGAAGAAAGCAATCTGAGAGCAGAAATTGAAGAAGCTCAAATGCAAGATGAACGAGCCCAGTTAATCCGAGGGATGATTGAAAAAGGTGAAACCCAGGATCATGATCTTTCGCCGAGTGGATTGGTCAGATACAAACAGCGAATATATGTACCACCAAAGGCTGATCTGAGGCGGAAAATCCTAGATGAGGCACACAAGAGTCGTTACACCCTTCACCCAGGAATGATTAAGATGTATCACAATTTGAAATCCATGTACTGGTGGCCAGGGCTAAAAAGCGATGTGACCAAGTATGTGTCCCGATGTCTCACTTGTCAGAAGGTGAAGATTGAACATCAGAGACCACCAGGACTTCTACAGAGTCCAGAAATTCCAGAATGGAAGTGGGAAAGTGTCACTATGGATCTAGTGATGGGTTTACCCAAAATTAGAAACTATGATGCCATTTGGGTAATTGTCGA
Source organism: Albizia julibrissin (assembly GCA_037074505.1). NCBI lineage: Eukaryota > Viridiplantae > Streptophyta > Magnoliopsida > Fabales > Fabaceae > Albizia > Albizia julibrissin. Next base: position 29,723,782 of record CM073480.1, on the reverse strand, counting down.
CCGTTTCACCAAGACGGCACATTTCATACCCATTAATGCTAGATATTCCCCAGAGAAGTTAGCGGAAATATATATACGGGAGATAATCAGACTCCATGGTACACCGAAGAGTATTATCTCCGACCGAGATCCCAGATTCACATCAAGATTCTGGAAAGCTCTACATGAAGCTCTAGGTACGAAGCTGAAATTCAGTACGGCCTATCATCCACAGACGGATGGACAATCAGAAAGAACCATACAGACACTGGAAGATATGTTAAGAGCATGTGTATTGGATTTCAAGGGAAGTTGGGAACATTTCCTTCCACTCGCTGAATTCGCTTACAATAATAGCTATCATGCGAGTATAAAAATGGCTCCTTATGAAGCATTGTATGGTAGAAAGTGCCAATCACCCCTATGCTGGACAGAATTGAATGAACGAAGACTATATGGGCCGGATCTGGTAGATCAAACCACAGAGCAAATCAGGACTATCAAAAAGAGGCTCCTAACAGCGCAAAGCAGACAGAAAAGCTATGCTGATAAAAGGAGAAGATCTCTAGAGTTTGAAGTGGGAGATCATGTATTTTTGAAAGTATCTCCTGTTACCGGAATCGGTAGGGCAATCAAAAGAAAAAAAGCTTAGCCCACGTTACATTGGTCCATTTGAAATATTGGCAAGAATTGGGCCAGTAGCATATCGAATAGCCTTACCCCCAAACTTGAGTAGACTGCACGATGTGTTTCATGTCTCACAGTTGAAGAAGTACCAACCAGACCCTGAACATATTATGGAATATGAAAATGTGGATATGCGAGATGATCTCACATATGAGGCTGAGCCAGAACAAATCATTGACAGACAAGAAAAACGACTCAGACATCGAAGCATACCATTCGTGAAGGTGGTGTGGAAGGGACTGTCTCCAAGGGAAGCAACTTGGGAAGTTGAAGAGGACCTGAAGAAATGTTACCCGGAGTTTATATCTCAAGAAGTGTAACAAATTTCGGGGACGAAATTTATTTTACGGGGGGAGAATTGTAACATCCCAAAATTTATTCAAATGCTAAGGATTAATTTATGGGAATTAGATAGTAAGCCAAATTATGAAACCTATGAAATATAAGGGATCTTAAATTAGACAAAGGAAAAAATAAAGACCCAGTGTGTGTAATTAATAGGATAAAAATATACCTCTATATATATAATAATAATTAAAACACACACACCCACTTCCCACACTTCACATGCAATCCATGCACACACAACTATTTAATTAAATAACACACACACACTACACACATGGCACACACATACACATTTTTAATAATAAAAAAAAAACAACACACTCTCTCATTCTTTTAATCATACGAACACACACACTCCTCATTTTCAATTCTCTTCAGCCATTATCCAAGAAGAAAGAAAAGAGAGAGTGAGTGAAAAATAGAGAGAGTAAGAGACACATAATAGAGAAAGAGAGATAAGTAAGAGAATCAGTGCTACCAGAGGAAGGAAGAAGTGATTACAAATTCTACATACAACTCTATATCCTAATATAGGTGAGTTTCCTTCCCATATTCTTAACTCTTTCTAGTTGATTTAAGACTATTTTTGGGTAATTTGGGAAGCATAAGAACCTAGTATAATAAATTGTTGACTTGTGAGGTTTTGTTTTGGGAAAAATAGTGCACGAAGAAGGAATGAGAATTTGTCAAATTTGAGGTTTCCAATCAATTCTACACGAAAAATTATGTGGGAATACATGTGGTTTTGATTTTTGGATGATTATATATAAGTATAGAATTTTTAGAAAATAAGAGGAGTTGCTGTTCGGTTAGTTTCTCTGAAATTATATTTGTTATAAAATACATTTCGGTAACCAAACCTGGTCCGAAAATTATTAAAGTTTACAGAAGGAGAATAGACATCTTAAGCTTTAATTTGATATATAATATGTATCATTTGGGTTTATAAATAGTGAGATATGAATTTTTAAAGTTAGATGATGAATCTGGAACGTTTTATGGTACAGACGAGGTTTGACGAAATTCTGGAAATTTTTTAGCTACAATTTATAAATGGTAATATTTTTACCTGAAAATATATTTAAAGATGATCATATAAGATTTTGAACCATCCCATTTGGAGTTCTAGATATTTAGTTATGAATTTTAGAAGTTAAGCTACTGAAACTGGAAAGATTTTCTGGCAGTGCGAAATAAGTTTAAAACTGGGAATTATTCATGGATAGGTGGTAGTTAAAAGTATTTTTATATTAAAATAGACTTCATAAGTGACACATAGAATTTGGAACCACCTTAATTGGATATTTCTAGGCCAAGATATGAATTTTCAAAGATTATTGAAAATTCTGACAGAATTGAGTTATAGTGAAAAAAATAAAAAGTAAGGGTATTTTTGAAATAATTGGGACTCTAAGGGTCAAATTAAATACTTAGATTGGTATGAGTCCATTAAATACCTATTGGAATTAAGGTATTAGCTATAATGATAACCTACCAAGGTGTATTAAATTATTTTGGAATAAGTAATAATTCGTCCGTCCGTAAATTATAAATTATAGGATTTGACATTTGCCCGGGACGCCTAAGAGACTGAGAACAGGAACCAAATTTGGAAAGACTGTCAGGTAGTACCTTATCTCTTATATCATATGTGATGCCATGTATGTGTACCATATCATCTGTATATGTGTGGGACAGATAGTCCATAGGCGGTAAGACCCGTAAGTACAAGTTACACCGGGAGTTACCCGGGGGCGTCTTAAGCCAGGTAGGTTTGAGACAGAAAGCCCGTGACTGTACCTTGTATGGGGCAGTGGCCCTGGGCAGCCAGATTGTGAATCTCAAGCGCTGTGAGTCTGTGATAAGGGACCGGTTAGGCCCTTTTATGTGCTGCATTTCTGTAAGTTGTGATGTTTGATGATTTGTTTTACATGCTTAGTATTTGCATATTATATGAGTGATCTGTGTACTACTGAGATTCTTTTGAATCTCACCCCTTTTTCAACAAATAATATACAGCAAAGGCGTCCAGCTCTAAGGGCAAGAAGGTAATATAGACGGACGAAGAAGAGACAAATAAATTATGGACTGTTTGGTTATCATTTTATTTTGGATGACTGTAAAATATTTATAAGTTGTAGTAGTAGTAGCGATAGTAGTACTGGTACTCGCGACGCAGACTGTATAAGTTGTAATCCGTACGCTAGACTTTCGATAACGTATTGGTATCCAGAAACCAATAAGTTAACCATCACGACGCGAGCTATGGATAGAAAATTATCTGTATTTTAAATAAATGATTTTGAAACAGATAAAGATAATGAATTTACAAATTAAAATTTAGACCATACATATTTATTTTAAAAAGTTTTTGAAAATCCTATACAAATATAAGATTAAACTATTCTTAAATTGGGACTTTAAATTATTTTGGTCTCAAATTTAAAACCATTATATATTTAAACTAATCTAAAGGCTTTAGAAAATAAGGTGTTACATTGTCCCTATAGTATCTTGAGATACAACTGCCCTCATGATCATCTGGGTTACATCTTGAAACTCCATGCACCACAAACTTCCTAGCTCCAATATCATAAAGTGTCTGCAATTGTTAATTAAAAATAAAAAGGAAAATTTTATGTTAGTTGTTTCTAGATTTTTCCCATTATTAATTGCACTTACTAAGTGGGTTTTTGTAGGAGGTAGTTTCCAATATAGATAATTAAAGAGATATTTTTGGAAACCAGCACACACTTTCTTACAAATAACTAATTTAATTAATTTTTTTAATATCTACAAATTAATTATCTAGCTTCTTCAATTGAAGGACTAGAGGAGAGCAAAGTAAAAGAAGGTAGAAAATGAACCTGATATGCTGGGAAAGATGTTGAAGGAGGTAGTCAGCAAAGGCTGGTCCAGTAAATTTGTCTGTAACGTTGTCATTTGCCGCAGGATTGTAATCATTGATGCCAATAAATAGAAGGAATATGGATTTGGTCAAATGGTCACTCAATTCATTTTCATCCATTTGTTTTGGAACATCAGTTTTTACGGTAGAGGTAAAATAATTGATTTGTTGCCCAAGAGATAAACAATCTCCCTGGAAAAATTAAAGTTATTAATTACAAATATTATATAAATTTGTGGGATAAAACAAAATATTAATTTACTATTAAAAGAAGTCATTAAATTTCAAAAACGTCATGCAATATATATAGAAACTTAATGAAAAAGGATTTCATATATCTCATAACTCTGGACGTGTTTAAGATTCCACATGAACCTGATCCATAGTTTATTCCAGTTTTTATTTGACCCCTTTGAGGATCCGACAGTCCCAAGTATGCAGGAGCCAATGGTAAGCCCAATTTAATAGCTATAGAGAAAACACAAAATATTTTTTAATTTATCCAATAATTGGAGGAAAAACACAATAAATACTTATAATACGGCTATTGAATAGCATGACCACAACCAAACACTTAATATATATATATATATATTGCAATAATATTGTTGTGCTTACATTTTCAATCGCAAATCCAAATTTTAACCCTAATATAACAGTTGAGTGATTATATTTTATGCATTGAAAATCTTACCAGCAAAATCTGCCAAATTTTTGCCATTAGAGAATCGACCCCTTTTATTGTTGAAATCAATGCCACAAGGCCACTTATTTGCGTTTGCTACTGTATTAAGATAATTGTTGTTTCCTGAGTCAACTGAAGAACTACCAAAAACATACAAGGCTGGCACCAAGGGCTTGCTTTCAGCTTTCACCATGAGAATTATTTGGGGAGCAATGATGATGCAGAAAGCCAGAAACATCATTTTTTATTTTTCCATCTCTTATTGAATGTGTAGTATACACCAAAGTCTGTCTTTCTGCTGTATAAGAAACGAAGGCGATGGTGTGTATATACACAAACACACACACCAATATGGTTATTTATTTATAATTTTGGCAACTTGCTTTGTGTAACACCTTAATTTCTAAAGTCTTTAAATGATTTTGAATGTATAGTGATTTCAAACCTGAGACCATAAAGGCAGAGTTCAATCTTGTATTTGTGTAGGGTTTTCAAAAACTTTTTAAAATAAATGTGTGGTCTCATTCTAGTTTGTAAATTCATTATCCTCATCAATTTCAAAATCATTTATTTAAAATGCAGAGCATTTTCTATCCATAGCCCGCATGTGGTGGTTAACTTATGGGCTTTTGGATATCAGTGCGTTATCGATAGTCTAGTGTACTGATTATAACTTATACAGTCTGTGTCGCAGATACTATAACTACAACCGTTACTTCTACTACTTATAAATATTTTACAGTCATCCAAAATAAAATAATAACCAAACAGTCCATAATTAATCTGTCTTTTCTTCGTCCGTCTATATTAACTTCTTGCTCTTGGAGCTGGACGCCTTTGCTGTATATCATTTGTTGAAAAAGGGGTGAGATTCAAAAAAATATCAGTAGTACATAGATCACTCATATAATATGCAAATACTAAGTATGTAAAATAAATCATCAAACATTACAACTTAAAAAACTGCAGCACATAAAAGGGTCTAACCGATCTCTTATCACACACTCACAGCGTTTGAGATTCACAATCTGGCTACCCAAGGCCATTGCCCCGTACAAGGTACAGTCACGGGCTTTCTATCTCAAACCTACCTGGCTCAAGACGCCCCCGAGTAACTCCCGGTGCAATTTGTACTTACGGGTCTTACTGCCTATGGACTATCTGTCCCGCACATATACAGATGATATGGTACACATACATGGCATCACATATGATATAAGAGATAAGCTACTACTTGACAGTCTTTCCAAATTTGGTTCCTGTTCTCAGTCTCTTAGGCGTCCCGGGCAAATGTCAAATCCTATAATTTATAATTCACGGACAGGCGAATTATTACTTGTTCTAAATATTTAGTATTTCAAGAAACTTTGGTAGGTTATCATTATAGTTAATACATTAGGACCATTGGCTATTTTATGGATTCATACTAACTATAAGTATTTAACTTGACACATAGAGTCCCAATTATTTCAAAAATACCATTACTTTTTATTTTTGCACTATTACTCAATTTTGGCAGAATTTTCAATAATATTTAAAAATTCATATCTTGACCTAGGAATATCCAATTAAGGTAGTTTTAAATTATATGTGTCAATTATTAAGTATATTTTAAGATAAAAATATGTTCCACTTCCAATTACTCATGAATAATTCACAGTTTTAAAGTTTTCCCACACTGCCAGAAAATCTTCCAGTTTTAATAGCTTAACTTCTAAAATGCATAACTAAATCTATAGAACTCCAAATGGGATGGTTAAAAATCCTATATGATTCTATATAAGTCTATTTTCAGGGAAAAATATTACCATCTATAAATTATAACCAAACAATTTCCAGAACTTTATCAAACCCCATCTGTACCAGAAAATGTTCCAGATTCATCATCTAAATTTAAAAATTCATATCTCACTATTTACAAACCTAAATGATACATAATATATATCAATTTAAATCTTATCATGTCTATTTTAGTTATGGAAATTTTCATAATTTTTGGACTAGGTTTGGCTAACAAAATTCATTTTACAACCAAACTGATTCCACAGACACTAACCGAACAATATCTCCTCTTAATTTCTAAAAATTCTAGACTTATACACCATCATCCAAAACAAACTCAAATCAACCAGAAAGAGTTAAGAATATGTGAAGGGAACTCACCTATACTAGGATATGGAGTTATATATGAGATTTGTAGCCTCTTCTTCCTTTTCTACTGGCATCAATCACTCTTACATATCTCTCTTTCTCTATTATATTTCTCTTACTCTTTCACTCAGTCTCTCTTTTCTTTCTTTTCTTTGCTGCTAGTCGATTGACAATTGAGAAATATGTGAAATGTGTGTGTTGTCGTGTGTGTTTAAGAGAGTGTGAGAGAGTATTGTTTTATTAATTAAATAAATATGTGTGTGCCATGTGTGTCTTATTCTAATGTTTTTCTGGGTGTGTGCATGAGTCTCATGTGAAGCAAGGGAAAATGGTGTGTGTGTTTTTAATATTATATATATATATATATATATATATATATATATATATATATATATATATGTATGTATGTATATATATATATGTATGTATATTTTTATCCTATTAATTACACACACATTAGGCCTTATTTTTCCCTTTGTCTAATTTAAGATTCCTTAAATTTCATAATTTAGCTTTATATCTAACTCCCATAAATTAATCCTTAATAATTTTTAAGGATTCTCTTCTTTAATTAACTCTATGAAACCTTAAAATAATTTCTCAAAGTCCCAAGCCAAATTATAACCATTAACTATTGTTTCTCAAATTTTCAGGAAAATAGGCTCTTAATTCCCAAGATTAATCTCAGGCCTCTTTTAATTTTTTTTTAGGAATTTAACATTTTAATAAATTTTGGGATATTACACTTTGGAACTAAAAGTAGTTTTATATCCTTTTAACATGCAATGAAAACGAAGGAAACAAATATTATTCTAAAATTAAGTGGCTGAGAAAGAGAGAGCTGTGTTTCTGAATTTGCGACAGCACAAAAAGTCAGCTGGAAATTTGTTTTGGAACTGAAAATTGTCTTGTATGCAACGAAACGAAGGAAACACAGTAACATTCTAAAAATGAGAGAGAGAGAGAGAGAGAGAGAGAGCTGTTTCAGAATTTGCGACAAATTCGAAGGCAACAGTCACTAACTTTTGAGGTAAGCACTAATCATGTTGCATTTAAAGTCACTTGAAATAAGGAAATATCAAATTCGGTTGAAAAATTTAACAAATCTGTAGACCCAATTAGGGATTTGTGAATGTTGGGTATTTTACCACATTACCCCCACTTTTTTTAAAGCCATGCCACTCTCTTGTTTTAAAAGCCACCTATGCTGGCAACATGCCATCACCCTCCTTGGCCGCCAGAGCTCTAGCAATGGTTGTTGGAGCTTTGGCAACAGACGACATCCTGAGCTCTGGTGATAATTTTATTGCAAAAGTTTTGTTGAGAATAGCTAATGGGAACTTGTGAATTGTTAAATTGGACTTGTTAACTTCTAACCATATCTTGTGATTGAATAGCAACATATGTTTATGGAAGAGTGCAACTGCATTACAAAAGTTTTGTTGTGAATAACTAATGGGACCTGTGAATTGCTTAATTGAATTTGTTAACTTATATGCCTTTCTTGCGATTAAATAATAACAAAGCTTTATTGAAGAGTGCAAATTTATTGCAAAAGTTATTTTGTGAATAGCTAATGGGGACTTATGAATTGCAAATTAAAATTAAACTTGTTAATTTCTAAGCAACACCTATTAGCTATACATAAAAAAATATCGCAATAAAGTTGCACTCTTCAATAAACCTTTATTATTATTCAGTCACAAGAAAGCATATAAATAACATATTCAATTAAGCAATTCACAGGTCCCCATGCCATTAACTATTCACAACAAAATTTGTGCAATAAAGTTGCACTCTTCAATAAACATATATTTCTATTCAATCACAAGATAGATTCAGAAATTAATAAGTCCAATTTAGCATTTCACAAGTTCCCATTAGTTATACACAACAAAACTTTTGTAATAAAGTTGTCACCAAAGCTCCGAAAACCAGTAGGTTGTTGACAAAGGTGGCTTTGGAAAAAAAAAACAATGAGGTGACTTTGAAAAAGAAGCAAGAGGCAATGTGGTAAAATATACCCTACATTCAAAAATATCAAATTGGGTCAATAGACTAATTAGGGATTTGTTCAATTAGCCAATCTGATTTGAGATTTTCCTTTTTTAGGTGGCTTTAAATGTGCTTTTCGCTTTTTTATTCCTCTTGAGTGGCGTGAGGTAAGACTCAATATGTTCTTGGGTTTTGAAGCTTTTTGTATTTCCCCTTATTTCTTTTTTTGATCTCACGCTTTTTATAGGGTTTTAATTTGTTTAAAAATTAAAGATCAAGTGACATAAGATACATTATGGGTTTTCAAAATTTCAAGCATTTTTAAAATAAAGGTCATAATTTTATGTTTAGGCTCACTAACCTCTAATTGGTCAACTTTGTTGGCGTCAGCATCGTACACTGTACAAATTGTTGGCAGCAACACCTATTGAAACATAATAAACAAATAGTTTGAGTCATGTCCAAGGACGCTATCCTTAGGAGATATTCCACAACCCCCCTAGTAGATTAAGAAGCGGCACTCCCCAAGATAAAACGAATTCTTCCTGCAGAAAGCAAGGTGACAGAACTACATAAATATATCAGTGTAACTCAGAAGAAAAGAGAGAAGAGAGGAGCATGGGGACCTCTATCTCTTCTGACCATGAACCAAACATAGCCTTTTATAAGCAAAAACATGTTACTGTTGAGCAGCAATAATGACCATTAATGACGGTTTAATGACAATTAAAACGGAAGTTACAAAATAAGTATTAATGACAATTTAATATAATAAAACCTTTTAAATGTCATTAAAACCATTTAATTAAAAGTACAACGGTCATTTCCAATTATCAGTTCAAAGACTCTTATTACCGGTCTTTTTACTAACTCAAGCTCATATTTAATTGTATATTAGGGCGTTCTCAATCTTGAGTTATATGAGACTTCTTTTTTTGACACACTGACACATAATATTTCCAACAAACTTATTGGATTTAAATTGAAACCTAATTAAGTCATCACTTGGAATTTATGAACCAATCTTGTCATGAACAATAGGTAATATCAATTACTTCCCCGATCCTTATTATATATGCCTTCTGAAAAACATAAATGGTCCTTATTATAAGTCATCAAATAAAGTATTAATTGCATCTTTCAGAACTACCCGTATTTAAAATCACATTAATTGCAACTTCTACGAGTTTCCAAATATAATTTATAGTAATACTAAATATAGGTAAATTTGAAGGTTTCTTTTATTTTCAGGTAAAGTTAAGGACTTAACCACCTTTCGTTTTTTTTGATGAGGTGGTAAGAGGTACCTTGTGATAAGGACTAGAGGGAGAATATTTTTATTGTATATAATTTAATCTATTTAGAGGCACAGAAATATTTATAAAACACAAAAGAATTTTTTGTTCTATTTAATTTTTCTTGCCATGAGGTAGCAACTAATGAGCCAGAAGATGTCAATATTATTAGGCTTAGCAGGTATATATGGGCTCATGCAAGAAGTTATGATATACAGATGAAGCAAGAAGAGGCAAGGAGGCATTGAAGAATTTTGTGAACTATCTTCTCTGATTAATTATATAGCCTTCCCTTTGTGTAGTTCGTCTCTTCTATCTGTTGTTTGTTGATTCACCTTGTTTTGATGATAACAGAACTTGTGAAAAGATTGTTTTGTAGAGTTTATTACAAATTATATGACAAAATGATCAAGTTAAAGAGATACGAGAGAAGACTACGAACGTTTAAGTTTTAATTTTTTCACTCTTAGCATATCATGTAAAAATATCTTAAAGATCTTAATTTTTACACGAACATTTTTTTAAATTGTTTTTAAAGAAGAAAAGTTAACACACATTAGTCTTAATTACAAAAGTTAGAGAGCAATTCAAAATGTTTTTCATCCTTGTTTTTTACTTTACGTGTTAATCATGCCAATTAATGCATTAATCACCTTGTTAAAAACATTTTTTTTCACTTCTAAGCTTCTACTTAACGTGTTAATTAGGTTATCAACTTAACAAGTTAACTACAGTAACTATTTTATCATAATTATCATGTATTAATTGGGGACTTAAAAATGCATTATTTATTATTAATTTAAATTGAAAGTAATTACATGAAAATAGAGTTAAAAATGTAAAATTCATATTTTTGTGATTATTGCTCTTAATTGATTGAATTTTAGAAAACATGTTAGTGCAGTATCTTGAATTTTATTTTAGGTTACTTGAAAGAAATTGGAATGAAAAGCTTAAAAGAATTAGTGACATCAAGGACCAAAATTAATACTAGAGAAGAACCAGCGGATTACAGAAATATCAGAAAAGAACCCCAAATTTCAGAAATGCCAAAAACGTACCAACATGGAAACTGCATCGTCTTCATTTGCCATCTAAATCAGGATTTCAGGGTTAGCTCCATTCCGATTTCAAGTGGGCTACCAAGCCTAGTTGATCAAAAGTCTTAAAAATGCTGTGAGAGGATAGAAGATTGTAATATTCAACTCTTCCAAATAAAAGGAAAAAGCATAATTAAAGATTACTCAAAGGCCAAATAAAATAGTAGATTCAAAGATTATCTAAAAAAATTATTAGTAGAAGATTAAACTTATACTCCTCCGGTCCTTAATATTAGACAACTTTGGAGAGTTAATCTTGGTCCTAAATATAAGATATATTTTTCATATTTGTCAATCTTTTCCTATTTGTCTCTATTGATGCTCCCTTAATAATAGTCAATGAGGAGAAAAAATGGAGGAATTAAGGAAGGTGAAAGGGTTTTAGAAAATATAGGTCATATTAATCAATTCAACTAACTTCATTTATCTAATCAAATTAGGTAAATATGTTTTTATTAAAGACCAGACTGAGTATTAATTCAGAAGTAAAAATTGAGTTAATTAAGCTTTGGGAAGATAATCCATGCCAGCTTGCAAGTACAAAGCTGGCGTAAATATAAGGAGGGAGGGAAGGATGAATGAATTTGGAGCCATTGGATTATAAATGAGCCAATAAAATAATATTTGGATGCATCAAATTATTAAATTTGGTTAATAAAGAGATAGGATCACTTGAAATTCACTCATCCTCCTCCTCCTTGTTTGCAAATGTGGAAGTAGGTCAAGAGAGAGAGAGAGAGAGCGGAGAGAACATGAAAAGAAGGAGGAGAGGAGAGAAAGAGACATAAAGGAAGAATAATAAGAGGAAGGAGCAGAATCAAGTGAAAAATGGTAGGTTTCAGTTAAGAGTTGAATGTTGTTATTGATAGTTGTAGTTTATCTTGAGATTTTGTAATTTTTTGGGAAGCAAGAATATAAGAGGGAGTTTCTGCCAAATTTTCAAGAAATTATAGAAAGTAAGATTTAAGATTTAATAAAAAAAATAAATAGGAGATTATAGGTTGAAATATGATTGATGATGGCATTTAAGGTGAAAAGTCACTTTGCTTATCCCTACGGTATGCAACATCCAGAACAGAACAAGTACCAGGAATCCAAAAAGGAAATTTGTATAGCATACAAATGAGAAATCAAGTTTGGAAACATTAGATGTTAAAATGGAAATTTGATGCCATAAACCTCCCTTATGTTTGTTTTGATTAGTTGAAGGGAAAGGAGGTTTCTTTTGATTTAGCAGTTGATTTAGTCATGTACTGTTATTGGATACAACTATACCACAAATAAAACAAGTTGTCGAACTTTAAAAGTTAAAAAACAATTTCTTTAAATAGCAGTAAAATTTAATTTGCCGCAAAAATTCAGAAACATCTCTTTCTCACACACACTTATTTTTAGAATAATATTGTTTTTCCTTTGTTTTCATTGCATGTTAGACAGGAATAAAACTATTTTTAGTTCCAAAGCAAATTGCCAAAATTATAAACGAATCATCTATCATATTGGTGTGTGTGTATACACCATTGTCTTCGTTATTTCTGCTGTAGAAAGCCAGATACACCAAATTAATTCAATAAGAGATGGAAAATCCAAAAATGATGCTTCTGGCTTTCTGCATCATCATTGCTCCCCAAATATTTCTCATGGTAAAAGCTCAAAACAATCCCTTCGTTCGAGCAATTTATGTTCTTGGTAGTTCTTCAGTTGACTCTGGAAACAACAATTACCTTAATACAATAGTAAACGCAAATAAGTGGCCTTATGGAATTGATTTCAATAATAAAAGAGGTCGATTCTCAAATGCCAAAAATTTGGCAGATTTTGCTGGTAAGATTTTTATTACATAAATTATAATCACTGAACTGTTATATATATTAGACTACATGAGCCCTCGTGCTCATCTAATATATACGCACGCGCGCACAAACATATATATCTACACTCAATATTTTATGGAAATCAATTACATTAACAAGAGTTTTAATCTAGCATCTTTTCATCATCACCTCTTCGTCATTTGCCAAGATTTCATAATGATGTTGTCACATTCTTCTAACATTTCGTCTTCTTTAGCTCCTCCTACCTTTTTGGTTCTATTATTATTAATTATGTATGTCTATATTATGAAGGAACTCTATAAACTTATTGTCTGATAATTTCATTGTGAATTGAGTTCATAAAAAAAAAAAGGAGTCCTTGACCTGATATCGATCTCTAGGGTTATAATTTGTATTCACGATTGAAAATGTAAGCACAACGATATTACTGCAGTAGAGATATATATTTTAATTGTATGTGGTTGTGATTATGGTATTCAATAGCTGTATTAATAAGTATTTCTTGTGTTTTTTGCTCCAATCATTGCATAAGCTATTAAATTGGGCTTACCAATGGCTCCTCCATACTTGGGACTGTCGGATTCTGATAGGGGTCAAATTAAAACGGGCATAAACTATTGATCAGGTTCATGTCGAACCTTAAACACGTCCAGAGTGGTACGAGATATACGAAATCCTTTTCGACAAATTTTTTGTATATTTTGCATGATGTGTTTGAAATTTAATGACTTATTTTAATAGTAGTAAATTAAGCTTTTGTTTTTATTTCACAAATTTATATAATAATATGTACTTAATTAATATCTAGCTTTAATTTTCCAGGGTGGTTGTTTATCTCTTGAAAAACAAGTAAATTACTTTACCTCTACCGTGAAAAATGATCTCCCAAAGCAAATGAATGAAAATGAATTGAGCGACCATTTGGCCAAATCCATATTCCTTCTATTTATTGGCATCAATGATTACAATCCTGCGACGAACCAAAACATTACAAATAACTTTACTGGACCAGCCTTTGCTGACTACCTCCTTCAACATCTTTCTCAGCATATCCAGGTTTATTTTTATACCTTGTAATTTGTTTGCTCTATCATACACTTTTGGGATTAAAAAAAATTAGTTATCGGTAATAACTATGTGTTGTTTTCCTAAAATATCCCATTAATAATTTGCATTGGAAACTATCCTTGATAAAAACCCTCTTAATAAGTGCAACTAATGAAAATAAGTTGGAGAACAAAGTGAATTAAAGTCCTACATTTAGAAACTGAGGAGTTTATATATTTGATGGCTTAACGTGCAGCTTCATGACTTCAGCATTAGCTTCTAGAACATGTCTGTCATATGAGTCGTAAGTACTAATTTATATACGAATTGGACTAATTTTTCTAAACATTACATGAAATCTAACTAATATGTAGTATCATGATTAATAAATAGTATACTTTGCAATCAATTTCTTATTTTTTTTAAGTTGATATTTATTTATTAGAACAAATTATCTCTGTATTGGAAAAGTTGACAGAATTGTGAGAAAAAGAAATGTTGAAACATTGAGATCTAGAAGCTAAGTTGCATAAAGTTTTTGTTTGGATTCAATGCTCTTCAATATAAGACGAGCATGTTGTTTGTCTAGCATATGTAAACTACCCATATTAGACTCAGGTGGTTTCATCGGCGGAAAAAGATTATGTGGCTTATATTGTTTCTTTCTTTCTTCTTTTTTTTCCAAATATTGATATATTAATTTTAAAAGAAGTATAAAATAAAGGAAAAATTACAATGAGATCCCAATTAACAGACTTAATGGAAACTAAGTCCCTGAAATCATTAAATTGCAGTGAAGTTCAAGGGTTCTAGGTGCAATTAATTCCAAATGTGAAAATTTAGTTTTATCCCTTATTGAATTTTTTTTAAAAAAAGCTGGAATTTTAGGACTCAGTCGTGCTCGAAAAAGTCGAGCTCTTTTCCCTCACCTCACCATGCTCACACCTCACAACATCAGAGTGAGTGAGAAGAGCTCGACTTTTTCGAGCACGACTAAGCCCTAAAATTCCAGTTTTTTTTAAAATTCAATAAGAGGTAAAATTTTATTTTCATGTTTGGAATTAGTTGCACCCAGATCCCTTAGGACTTCACTATAATTTAATGATTTTAATGAACCTAATTACCATTAAGTCTATTAATTAGGACCTAATTGCAATTACACCTAAAATAAAATATAGTCTTCTAATTGTAGAAGTAGGGCATTGAGAACTGAAAATTTTAAACTTAGAATTAGTACATTTTTTGTAACATCCCAAAAATTTAATGCAAGGATTAAATTATGGAAATTAGATAGTAAGCTAATTTATGGAACCTACAAAATTTAAGGAAACTTAAATTTGACAAAGGGAAAAATTAGGACCTAGTGTGTGTAATTAATAGGATAAAAATATACCTATATGTATATAAAAACACACACACCCACACTTGTTCATTCATGAGAAGCACACGTACATCCTCCTCTTTGACAAAAGAAACACTTGCACCTAACATACACGTACATGCATGACTCATTCTCTTCCTTTTCTCTCATTTGGCCAACACATACGTACAGCACACACATACACGTCCATCACCTCATTAACAAACAAATAAAACACTCTCTTATATCTTCATTCTTGCAACACATGAGCTGAAAAACAAACGAAACACAGAAAAACACAGTAGAAACAGAAAACAGAAAACAGAAAACAGAAAACAGAAAAAAATGAGAAAGAGAAAGAGAGAAACGAAGGAAGAACAAGCTCCAAATCTCACACACAACATCATAAACGTGTTTAGGTAAGTTTCTTCTACTTTAACCTTGGATTTCTATTGGATTTGTGGTTGTTTTATGGGTTGTTTTGCTGCTGGAATCAAGAGAAGTCACCAAAAACGTTTTGTTACCATTCAGTTTCAAAACCAGCAAGTTTGTGTCCGTTTTGCATGAGATTTTCGATTCCTTTTATTCTGTAATCACGTCCCAAAACTCAAGGAACATGTTTAGGAGTATGTAGAGTCAAAATCTTTGAGATTAGAGTTCAAAAATCATGATTGCATGTGAGTTTTATCAACTCTGTTTTGGTCGCCGGAAAATAGAGGTTTTATCGAAAACTTTCAGAAGCTCAAACGGAGACTACAGATGGAGTTTTCATCTGGTTCTTTTTGATATGGAAATTTTAGGATGTTTAGTATGAAATAAAATCAAGAAGAACTCAATTTGGTGTCAAAACGAACAAGTTATCAATTTTTGAAGTTAGACTATCCAAAACTGATGTTCATCAGAGTCAGTCAGTTTCGTGTGGCTTTATGACCAACCAAATAACATCCATTATTTACGAAACTTTACAGAGAGATAGTACAACTAAAACTCTTTAAAATGAGTGGTAGAATTTATCATTTGGATATCTGTAGGGGAAGTTATGATTTTTGAAAGATGGGTTTAGAAACAGGTCCAATCCTGAACGTCCAGATTCTAGTAGTTGATTTCGTGGTATTTTTGAATTATGTAATATTTTCCAATGGCCATGAAAATTTCCAGAATTTAAGTACATAGTCGTAGCTTTAATTTGGTATATAATTTGTGTTAATTGGATTAGTATACTAAGAGATATGAATTTTTGAAGTCAGTTGCTCTCAAACTGTGTTTCTAGAAAATAGTTTGTTTGTGTCGAACGTTTGGAAAATCAAACCTTTCCGAAAAATTATGAAACTTTCCAGATTTAAAGTAAACATTCATAGATTTAATTTGACGGGTAGAACATAATTTTTGGACAAGTATATTAGGAGATATATATTTTCAAAGTCATGCTATGTTTCTGGAGACTAATCTGGAATAGGGGTATTTCGGGAAATTCTGGGAGTAATATGGTAAATCTGGGTAGATTTTGATATTTTTCCATGAAAATATATTTCAATAGATTCATGTAGGCTTTAGACCCAATCAATTTCTATTTTTATAGAATTAGTTATGATTTTTCAAAGTTAACTGAAAAATCTGCCAATTTGTTGAAGAATAGTAAAATTACACTATGCAAAATTATATAGTGTATAAGCCACTGAAACTGAGATAATCAGAAGAATGTGATTAAAGGCAGTAGTAATACAAGTAATAACTATTACTTGTTAATTTTAATTTATAGGATTTGTAATAGCCCGAGCCGGAGAAAAAGTTTTGGATAAACAGTTGGACCGAAAAGGGACCCAGGTAGTAATTCTTTCTCTCATATACTATGTGATTATTTATATGTTGTGTATATCATTTTCTGTAACATGACAGTGCCTGTGGCACAACACGCGAATAAGCCAGGGTCTAAACATATCGTTTGACCATGGACACGAGTTTAGCCGGGGTTGCAAACAGTCGTTTGGCCTTGGACAGTATGCATACAACATGAGTTAGCATTTTACATATCATGGTGCATTGCATATTTATTTATCGCATTTTATATGACTGATTGTATATTACTACTGAGATTCATTCGAATCTCACCCTTTTTCAACATCTAAAAATATTCCAGCAAAGGACAGCGGCTCTAAGGGCAAAACCGTAATTACTGGAAGATGAAGGTCCAGTCATAGTCGGGAATTACATATGATTATCTTTAGTTATGGAATTTATTTCTTTTGTACTCTGTATGTATTTTTCAACCTAGATGAGGATTTTCTGTATTATCAGTAAGTACTTATTATCAGTATAGTTTCACTATTTCTGTTTGCCATCTGAACAACACATTTATTATATAGCGAATATCATAATATTAAGGGGTTTGACATTTTTAATAAAGTCAAAATGATATAGAAACGATGAGTATGATGCACAAATATGCCTTAAAGTGCAAGACATGCATCTAGATCATCTAAATTGTAGTTTACAAACTACTAATAACATAAAATTTTCTTTTTTATTTTTAATTAACAATTGCAGACACTTTATAATCTTGGAGCTAGAAAGTTTGTGGTGCATGAAGTTTCAAGATGCAAGCCAGATGACCATGAGGACAGCTGTATCTCAAGATACTATAGGGACAAACTTCCTGCAAAGCTAACATCTTTACAGACAGCCTCTCCGGTTCCTTCTTTACAATGTACGATACTATGCAGTGTACCAAAACACGGTGGACAACCATGCAAAATACGGTAAGCAAAAATATATGACACCCACACACACACATGATGACTCATATTCTAGTTTTATTGAAATGGGCATTTCTGATATAATGCTCTGATTTTTAATATAAGACATATTTGGAGAGTTGATTTTGATTTAAAATATAAGATAAAATTTTTATATTTGTCAACGTTTTTCTAATTTACCCTTATTGATTCTTTTTCAATAGTAATGAAGGATGAGAGGAAATAAATAAATTAAGGAAGATGAATTAATTGTTTTATAAAATATATATCATATTAACTAACTTAATTTACATCATTTGTAACATCCTAAAAATTTAATGTAAGGATTAATTTATGGAAACTAGATAGTAAGTCAAATTATGGAACTTACAAAATTTAAGGAATCTAAAATTAGACAAAGGGAAAAATTAGGACCTAGTATGTATAATTAATAAGATAAAAATATACCTATATATATAAAAACACACACACCCAAAACTCACGGACATTACACACACACAAGTAATAGACTCCATGATTAATAAACACACGTACTCCTCACTTCTCTTCTCTCATTTGTACAACACATACACACATTCATTACTTCCCATCTTTCTCTTACAATTCGGACAGCGCGCGCACACACCTCACCATAAATAAATCACTCCCTTACCTCTCCATTCATGCATGTCAGCCAGGAAACAGAAATAGAAGAAAACAAAAAAACAGAAACAGAGAAACGAAACAAAAAAACAGAGAGAGAGACAACGGAAGAAGAGAAACAAGGAAGCTTCAAACTTCACATACAACATCATAAACGTGTTTAGGTAAGTCTCCTCTACTTTTATCTTGGATTTCCATTGGATTAAAGGCTGTTTTGAGTGGTTGTTTTGCTGCTGGAAGTGATGAAGTTCGTCGGAAACTTTCAGTCACAAAAACCAGTCATTGTGTGTCCATTTTACATGGAGATATTAGACATCTCAAGCTTTAAAATTCAGAAAATGTATCATTTAGATATCTATAGAGGGAGTTATGATTTTCGAAAGTTTGGTTTATAAACAGGTGCAATCTAGAAGTCCAGATTCTGACAGTTAGTTTCATGGTGTTTTTGAGCAATGAAATCTTTTCCAATGACCATTAATATTTTCATAATGAAATTTCATATTCCAAGATTTAATTTGATGTATATTTTGTGTTATTTGGATTAATATACTAAGAGATATGAATTTTTGAAGTTGGTTGCTCTCAAACTGTGTTTTTGGACAACAGATTGGATGTGTCGAAATTTTGGAAACTCAAACCTTCACCAAAAATTATGAAACTTTTCAGATTTAAAATAGACATCTAGATCTTTAATTTTATGGGTAGAACATAATTTTTAGACAAGTACATTAGGAGATATGAATTTTCAAAGTTGTACTCTGTTTCTAGAGAGTAATATGGAATAGGGGTATTTCGGGAAATTCTGGGAATAATATGGTGAAACTGGGTAGACTTTGATATTTTTCCATGAAAATATATTTCAAGAGCTTCATGTAGGCTTTAGACCTAGTCAATTTTGATTTTTCTAGAATTATTTATGATTTTTCAACGTTGATTGAAAAATCTGTCAATTTTCTGAAAAATAGTAAAATTTCACTGAGAAGAATTAAACAGTGTAGAAGCCACTGAAACTGAGATAACCAATAGAATGTGATTAAAAGTAATAGTAATACAAGTAATAACCAATTACTTGTTAATTTTAATTTATAGAAATTGATAATAGCCCGAGCCGGAGAAAAAGTTTTGGATAAACAGTTGGACCGGAAAAATGACCCAGGTAGTAATTCTTTCTTTCATACATTATGTGATTATTTATATGTTGTGTATGTCATTTTCTGTAATATGATAATACCTATGGCACAACACGTGAATAAGTCAAGGTCTAAACATGTCTTTTGACCATGGACACCAGTTAAGCCAGGGATCCAAACATGTCGTTTGGCCTTGGACAGTATGCATACAATACGAGTTAGCATTTTACATATCATGGCACATTGCATATTTATTTATCACATTTTATATGACTGATTGTATGTTACTACTGAGATTCATTCGAATCTCACCCTTTTTCAACATTTAAAAATATTCCAGCAGAAGGTAGCAACTCTAAGGGCAAAACCGTAAATACCGGTGTCTGAGGTCTGATTTAAATGAGACTGCAGTTAGTTATCTTTAGTTGTAGAATTTATTTCTTTTGAATTTGTTTATATTTTTTTCAAACCATATGAGGATTTTCTGTAATATAAGTAAGTACTTATTATCAGTACATTTTCACTATTTCTATATGCCATCCGAACTACGCATTTTTATTCAGAGAATATCAGGATATTAAGGGGTTTGACATTTTTGGTATTAGAGCTATGAGGTTCTGACAATATCAGTATAGTATACTGATATATGAGTATGTGAAATTTACCTCTTCCTCATTTTTGATATCGTGAATCATAAAGATGGCAATAATAAGAGGCGGTAGAGGTCGAGGTAGAGGTCGTGGCAGAGGCCGGGGCAGAGGAAGAAACAGAAATAATAATCAAGAACCGAACGCTAGAGCTGACCTTCTGCAACAATTGATGGGAATGATGTTAGAACAACAAAATGCATTGAATGAACTTCGAAATGAAGTAAGAGAAGGACAACAGAAGTGAGAAGCTGATGGAGAAGCTCATGGTAACCTTGATGGACAAGATGGTGGGCACGAACTTCCTCCAGAGCCTGAGACAGTGGTGCTAGAAGGTCCAATTGTTGAAGCTGAGAGTATGCAGACTTGGGTAACTCGTTTGAACCAACATCAGCCAACTATGTTCAATGGAAGGTTTGATGCTGAAGAAGCAAAAAATTGGCTACTTCGTTTAGAGAAGATCTTTAAAATTTTAGGGTGCTCTGACAAAGTAAAAGCCCGTCTAGCAATCTATAAGCTGGAGGGTGAAGCTGACCGATGGTGGGAAAGCACTGAGGGAATCCTACAAGCACAGAATATTCCTCTGACATGGGAAGTTTTCCAAGAAAGATTCAACGAGAAATATTTTCCCTGATCAATGAGATTGGCCAAAGAGACTAAATTTCTAACAATCCAGTAAGGAGAAAAGGAAGGATTTGATGAATACCTGGCTAGATACATCTGCCTATCCTGATACTCCTCATACCTAACATTTCGTAATGATGAACGGTGGAGTTCAGACATGATGATACATGGATTGAAGCCGAAGTTAAAAGTGAAATTTGTCTCCAAACACTTCAAAAAATTTAATAAGGCAGTCAAGGAGTGTCGAATTACTGAACATAACCTATTAGAGTTGCACACCCACAGAAGTACTGGTAATAAGAATACATTCAGTGGTGGAACAATATCAGGGTGGTTCTTCCAGTGGGAGTAACAAGAAACTATACCAGTCTGACAGTCGCGGTAATCAAAGACCCTCTGGGAACAAAATGTGTAAACACTGTGGTAAGCCCTATCATTATGGTCAGACTTGTAGCCAGGCAAAGCAAGCGTCATCACCAGCAGGACATGTTATCTACTATAACTGCCACAAGCCAGGGCATTATGCCAAGGATTGTCGACAGTGACCAGAGCCTAGAGAGCCGAGGCAGCAAATGCAGGGTAAGGTTTTTTCCTTGACACAAGAGGAGGCCCGAAAATCACCAGAGCTGATCAAAGGTATAATTTCTCTTAATGGTAATCTAGTATAAGCATTGTTTGATTCAGGAGCTAGTCATTCATTCATTGCATATGACTGCGTAAGACGACTAGGCCTGAGCATGTATAGGTTACCCTATGACTTGACGGTATCCACGCCTACGGGTAACGGGTTCGTCACCACAGAAGTTTGTTTAAATTGTATAGTAAATGTTGAGGGACTTGAGTCTACAATAGACTTGATTTGCTCGCCATTGAAACAACTCGAAGTGATTCTCAGAATCAACTGGTTAACTGCAAATAATGTATTACTAAACTGTGGAAGAAAAAGGATCATTTATCTTAAACCACTAGTTAAGCCCAATACAGAAATCAACATGAACTTTTTCTCTGCAGCTGAGGCTGAGAAATGTTTATATAAAGGTTGTCAGGGATATATTGTGTTTTTCTCCATGCAATCAGAGGCTGGAACAACATTGGAGAGTATCCCTATTGTAAATGAATTTCCATACTTGTTTCTGGAAGATATCAATGGATTACCCCCGAACAGGGAAGTGGAGTTTGCAATTGAAACGAAGCCAGAACCGATTTCCAAAGCCCCATACAGAATGGCGCCAAGTGAAATGGCAGAGCTGAAAAAGTAGATTGAAGAGTTATTAGAGAAAGGGTTTATCAGACCCAGTGTCTCGCAATGGGGAGCTCCAGTGCTGTTTGTTAAAAAGAAAGACGGAAGCTTACGACTCTGTATTGATTACCGGGAATTGAACAAGGTGACTATAAAAAACAAATACCCGCTTCCTAGAATCGATGACTTGCTCGATCAACTGTCGGGAGCTTTTATGTTCTCGAAGATTGACCTAAGATAAGGCTATCACCAACTCAGAGTGAAGACAGAAGATGTGTCGAAAACTGCTTTTAGAACACATGCCATTACGAGTTTCTGGTAATGCCATTTGGGTTGACTAATGCACCTGCAGTATTCATGGACTACATGAATCAAATTTTTCGTCCATACTTGGACCAATTTGTAACATCCCAAAATTTATTAAAAGGTTAAATTCCCAAAAAGAAAATTAAATGGTGCTAGAGATTAATCTTAGGAATTGAAAGCCAAATTATGGAAGCTATGAAATTTAAGGAATCTTAAATTAGACAAAGGGAAAAATAAAGACCTGGTGTGTGAAATTAATATGATAAAAATATACCTATATATATTATATTAAAACAAAACACACACACACCTTTTTCCCACACTTCACACGCCATGCGCACACACACATTCATTCAATTAAATAAACACACACTTACCTCATGGCACACACTTCACATATTTTTATTCCATTTAGTCAACATGTCAAACCCCTTAACATTTCGATATTCGCAGAGTATTAAGCGCATAGTTCCATAGAGCATATAGAAACAACGAAAATATAGTGATAAGGAGTACTTGTTTACAATACAGGAGAGTTCTCATAGGGTTTGATAAATATATACAAATGTACAGAGCATTCAAAAGTAGCCAAAATTACATACATAAATAAATATAGCAGCTACAAAATTCCCAAAACTCTAAACATCAATAGCCACTGTTTTGCCTTTCGAGCCGCCTGCCTCAGCTGTAAAGTTTTTATTTTGAAAAAGAATGAGATTCGAGCGAATCTCAGTAGTAACATGCTTTCAAACATATAAAATGTGAAAAATAAATATGCAATGTCATGTCATGTAAAATGATAGAAAACTGTGTGTACACTTGTCCAAGGCCAAACGATATGTTTGCACCCTAGCTTAACTCGGCGCCCCTGTTGGGTCTCTGACCACAACTTGGAAAATTTGTGTGTCCAAGACACTAGCTCATGTTATAGAAAATGACATATAAAAATATTTAGTAATCACATAGGATATATAAGAAAGAAGTTACTACCTGAATCCTTTTTCAGTGCTACTATCAGTCCAATACTTTTGTCTCGACTCGTGCTACTATAAATTCCTATAAATTAAAGTTAACAAGTAACTAATTATTACTTGTACTATTACTACTTTTAAATCATATTATATGGATTATCCAATGTAGTTACAGCAGTTTCTGTACAGTACAATTATGCACAGTGAAATTTCACTGTTTCCAGAAATTGACACATTTTTCAGTCAAATTTGGAAATTCGTAATTAATTCCAAAAAAAAATCCAATTTGACTGATTCCAAAGCCTAAATGAAGCTTTTTAAGTTTAAATTTGAGAAAAAATAATTATGTTTGACCATTGTAACCAGGTAATTCCCAAAAATTTGGCCAAGCTATACTATTCCCAAATTCACCATCATAAACAAGGCACAACTTCAAAAATACATATCTCCCAATATACTTGTCCAAAAATTAAAAACTACCTGTAAAATTAAATCTATATATCTCTACTTTAAGTATGCCAAGTTTCGTAATTTTTAGACTAATTTTGGATGGCGAAATATATTGCACAACATCACTGTCTCACAGGTGACACTCAAACAGCATGCACCTACAACTTCAAAAATTTCCAGATTTTTATACCAACATCCAAAAATCCTGAACACATGTATTTCTACACAATTTTTCATGTAGAATCCATTGGTGACATCAAATTTACCAAATTCTCACTCCTTATACACATCCTATTCTGACCAGAAGTGATAGCACAGTCCAATGATCACCAAGTTTCCAATTTAATAATCATACAAATCTTATATGCTCTTTAAACATCATGTACTTGATTATAACACCACTAGGTAGCTCAAAAATCCTCCTTTCAGGAAACAAAAATCATAGGAATGATTCTCTTAGAGAGAGGAATAAGGTTTATGAAGGCACTTAGAACCAAAAATGGAATCTTGAAGATATAAATGGCTTGCCTTTCCTTGTTTCCTTGGGCTTTTAACTTTCGGTCTAGCACTTTCTCTCTCCTTTTCTTTTGCACTTGGCTAACTTGAAATGAATGAATGAAATGAGAGTGTTTTGATTAAATAGCCAAGCATTCATGTGGAGCTTAAGTCGGTTTAAGTGTATACGTGGTGAAAGAGAGCACTTTAATTGCAAGACTTTAAATGATGGAGATAAGAAGATGTGTTGGATAATTTTTATTCCCTCTTGAACTTTGTTGGCCGAAAATTCCTTAGACACATGGTGAAGAACTAATTGATGAGGTCTCCTTCTTGTCTTAATTTTTCTCTTGACCGTCCCTACCGAAAAGCAAGTTTGGAATTTTTTAATTTCATTCACTCTTATTACTTCTTCTTAGCCGCAAAGATTAACAAAAAGGAAGGTGTATGCTTGACTTATCATCATCTTCTTCTTTTTTTTCTTTAGGTACTTGTCGGCTTTTGTAATGTGAGAGGGTAAGGAAAATGAGTGAATTAAATATTTATATATATTACATGTGTATGCATATCATACATTTCTTGCAAAGGAGGATGGACTTTAACCAAATTATTTCTTGCTTTTCCCTTCCCTTATCCGACATTGATAAGTGTTTGAGAGAGTGATATTTTATTTAATTATTCCTCATCATCTTAAGGTCTAGCCGAAATGTTTGAAACAAAGAAAAGAAAAAAAATGATGAAGACATGTATTGATCATACTCTCACTTCTTCCTTTATATCCATAGCCACTTTTGTTGACTAAATGGATAATAAATCAATTAATCTTATCTCCCTCCTCCTTCTTAAAATCTGTCCGAAATGGTCATTGAAAAGGAGAGGTAATTGTGTTAACTAAAGTCTTGTGTCTTCTTGTACAAAAGTAGGTATAAAATTATTTATTCCATTTACACTTCTTGCTCATTCCCTCCCGTAAAACTTGACAAAAGAGGAGAGAATTTGATGCACATGTCTTGCTTATGCAAGCTTGAATCATGTAGTCCAATTAAAAAAAAATGAGTCTTTTATTTTATTCATCCTCAAGTGTACCAAAATTCACCATTTTATTCCTTTTAATATAACAAATGTACATGAAATTTTGGCGAACAAAATTTGGGATATTACATAACACCCACACACTCACTTTTCTCTTTCATTCACACACTTCTTCTACATTCTAAGCTTTGCCAAGACTCACGGAAGAATTTGAGAAACTGAAAAATATAGAGAAAAGAGAGAGTGAGTGAAAGAGAGAGACATAAGAGTGATAGGTGCCATTGGAGGAAGGAAGAGATTACAAATCCCACACAACTTTATATCCTAATATAGGTAAGTTTTCTTCACATATTTTCAACTCTTTCTAGTTGATTTGAGGCTATTTTTGGGTAGTTTGGGAAGCATAAGAACCTAGTATAATAAATTGTTGTCTTGTGAGGTTTTGTTTTGACCAAAATAGGGCATGAGGAAAGAATTTCTCAAATTTGAGGTTTCCAATCAATATTACACGAAAAATTATGTGGTAATACATGTGGTTTTGATTTTTGGATGATTATATATAAGTCTAGAATTTTTAGAAAATAAGAGGAGTTGTTGTTCGGTTAGTTTCCATGGAATCATATTGGTTGTAAAATACATTTCGGTGACAAAACCTGGTCCAAAAATTATGAAAGTTTTCAAAATAAAATTAGACATATTAAGATTTAATTTGATATATAATATGTATCATTTGGGTTTATAAATAGTGAGATATGAATTTTTAAAGTTAGATGATGAATCTGGAATGTTTTCTGGTACAGA
The DNA here is from genome assembly GCA_037074505.1 of Albizia julibrissin. NCBI lineage: Eukaryota > Viridiplantae > Streptophyta > Magnoliopsida > Fabales > Fabaceae > Albizia > Albizia julibrissin. The sequence continues at coordinate 29,697,301 of CM073480.1, read as the reverse complement.
TGGGGTTTGACGAAATTATGGAAATTTTATGGATATAATTTATAAATTTTAATATTTTTTCCTGTAAATATACTTAAATATGATCATATAATATTTTGAACCATCCCATTTGGAGTTCTATATATTTAGTTATGAATTTTAGAAGTTAAGCTATTGAAATTGGAAAGATTTTCTGGCAGTATGAGAAAACTTTAAAACTGGGAATTATTCATGGATAGGGGGAAGTTAAAAATATTTCATATTAAAATAGATTTCATAAGTGACACATATAATTTGGAACTACCTTAATTGGATACTCCTATGTCAAGATATGAATTTTCAAAGATTATTGAAAATTTTGAGAGAATTGAGTAATAGTGCAAAAATAAAAAGTAAGGGTATTTTTGAAATAATTGGGACTCTAAGGGTCAAGTTAAATACTTAGAGTTAGTATAAGTCCATTAAATACCTATTGGACCTAAGGTATTAGCTATAATGATAACCTACCAAAGTGTCTTATTTTGGAACAAGTAATAATTCGTCCGTCCGTGAATTATAAATTATAGGATTTAACATTTGCCCGGGACGCCCAAGAGACGAGAACAAGAACTAAAATTTGGAAAGACTATCAGGTAGTACCTTATCTTTTATATCAGATGTGATGCCTTGTATGTGTACCATATCATCTATATATGTGCGGGACAGATAGTCCATAAGCGGTAAGACCCGTAAGTACAAGTTGCACCGAGAGTTACCCGGGGACGTCTTGAGCCAAGTAGGTTTGAGACAGAAAGCCCGTGATTGTACCTTGTATGGGGTAGAGGCCCTAGGCAGCCAGATTGTGAATCTCAAGCGTTGTGAGTCTGTGATAAGGGACCGGTTAGGCCCTTTTATGTGCTGTATTTATGTAAGTTGTGTTGTTTGATGATTTGTTTTACATGCTTAGTATTTGCATATTATATGAGTGATCTATGTACTACTGAGATTCTTTTGAATCTCACCTCTTTTTCAACAAATGATATACAGGAAAGGCGTCCAGCTCTAAGGGCAAGAAGGTAATATAGACGAACGAAGAAGAGGCAAATAAATTAAGGACTGTTTGGTTATCATTTTATTTTGGATTACTATAAAATATTTATAAATAGTAGTAGTAGCGATAGTAATATTAGTACTCGCGACGCAGACTGTATAAGTTGTAATCTGTACGCTAGACTTTCGGTAACGTACTGATATCCAGAAACCCATAAATTAACCATCACTATGCGAGCTATGGATAGAAAATGCTCTGTATTTTTAAAAAATGATTTTGAAACTGATAAAGATAATGAATTTACAAACTAAAATTTAGACTATACATATTTATTTTAAAAAGTTTTTGAAAATCCTATACAAATATAAGATTAAACTCTGTCTTAAATTGGGTCTTTAAATTGTTTGGTCTCAGGTTTGAAATCATTATATGTTTAAACTAATCTAAAGGCTTTAGAAATTATGGTGTTACATAATTCATAGTAGTCTTTATCGATGACATTCTGATATACTCTCAGAGCAAAGCAGAGCATGAACACCATCTGAGAACAGTATTGAACATATTGAGAAGCAAGAAACTCTATGCCAAGCTAAGCAAATGTGAGTTTTGGCTTTCAGAAATTAAATTTTTAGGTCATGTAGTCTCACAGCAAGGGGTCTCAGTTGATCCAAACAAGGTGGAAGCAGTATTGAACTGGAACAGGCCAGAAACAGTATTTGAGATACGTAGTTTTCTAGGTCTTGCAGGTTATTACAGGTGATTTATACATAATTTCTCCAAAATAGTTTTGTCATTGACAAAGTTAACACAGAAAACTCAACCTTTTGTGTGGGACAACAATTGTGAGAGGAGCTTCACAGAGATGAAACAGAAATTAACAACAGCACCTGTGTTAACAATCCCAGATCCACAGTTGACCTTTGTTGTCTACACAGATGCCTATGGGCATGGATTGGGATGTGTTCTGATGCAACAAGGCCGAGTAATGGCATACGCATCTCGTCAGCTGAAGCCTCATGAACAAAAATATCCTACACATGATCTTGAGTTAGCAGCGATTGTATTTGCACTAAAAATTTAGAGTCACTATATATATGGGATGACTATAGAGTTGTACTGCGACCATAAGAGTTTAAAGTATTTATACGATAAAAAAGAACTCAACATGCGGCAGCGCAGGTGGATAGAGTTGCTTAAAGACTATAATCTGGAGATCAAGTATCATCCAAGCAAGGCTAATGTTGTAGCAGATGCATTGAGCCGTAAAACAGTGCAGGTAGCAGCCCTGATGATTCACGAGTATAAGCTAATTGAGAACTTCAGAGATCTCAATTTATCAAATCAAGTTATGATCAAAGGCAGCAATGTCAGTCAGAAAGAGAATGATCTAAGAGCAGTCATAGAAGAAGCTCAGATGCAAGATAAACGCGCACAATCTATTAGAGACATGATTACAAAGGGAGAAACTCAAGAACATGACTTGTCATCAGGTGGGCTAGTCAGATACAAGAAGCGAATATATATTCCACCACAAAAAGAGTTGAAACAAAAAATCCTAGAAGAGGCACACATGAGTAAATATACTCTACATCCAGGAGCAACTAAGATGTACCACAATTTGAAAACCATATATTGGTGGCCAGGCATGAAAAGAGACGTGACAAAGTTTGTTGCCCATTGCCTTACATGTCAGAAAGTCAAAGTTGAGTACCAACGAACTTCAGGGCTACTGCAAAATCCTACAATTCCTGAGTGGAAATGGGAGAGCATCACCATGGATTTTGTGACAGGACTACCAAAGGTTCGAAATCATGATGCACTATGGGTGATAGTAGATCGATTTACAAAGACAGCTCATTTTCTCCCAATTAGCATTCATTATTCTCCCGATAAACTTGCAGACATCTATATCAAGGAGATAGTGCGTCTACATGGTACACCAAAGAACATCATATCTGACAGAGATCCTCGATTCACTTCCAAATTTTGGAAGGCGATACACGAGACTTTGGGTACTAAGCTCCGATTCAGTACGGCTTATCATCCTCAGATAGATGGACAAACTGAGAGAACAATCCAGACACTATAAGATATGCTCAAAGCATGCGTGATTGATTTCAAAGGCAGTTAGGACAAATTCCTTCCTTTGGCGGAGTTCGCATACAACAACAGTTATCATTCGAGCATTCAAATGTCTCCCTACGAAGCGTTGTATGGAAGGAAGTGTCAATCACCCTTATGCTAGACAGAGCTATCTGAGAGGCAGATGTACGGGCAAGATATTATTGATCAAACAACAGAGCAAATAAAGTTGATGAAGCAGAGGTTACTAACTGCACAAAGTCGACAGAAGAGCTATGCCGACAAGAGGAGAAAACCTCTTGAGTTTGAAGTTAGAGACCACGTATTCATGAAGGTTTCAGCTACTACCGGCATTGGCAGTGCGTTAAAAGTGAAGAAGCTGAGTCCGAGGTATATTGGTCCTTACGAGATTTTGTCAAAGAATGGGCTAGTAGCGTATCAAATAGCCTTACCTCTAAGTTTGAGTAGACTACATGATGTTTTCCATGTGTCACAGTTGAAGAAATATCAACCTGATCCAGAACATGTTATTGAATACGAAGAGGTTGACATGCGAGATGATTTAACGTATGAGATCACACGTGATCGAATCATTGATCGGAAAAAAAAACAAATGAGATACAGGAGTATTCCATTTATCAAAGTGGTATGGAAGGGGTTATCTCCTAGAGAAGCAACTTGGAAAGCTGAAGAAGACATGAAGAGGTGTTACCCAGAATTTATGTCTTCATATATGTAACAAATTTCGAGGATAAAATTTATTTTACGGGGGGAGAATTGTAACATCCTAAAAATTTAATGTAAGGATTAATTTATGGAAACTAGATAGTAAGCCAAATTATGGAACCTACAAAATTTAAGGAATATTAAATTAGACAAAGGGAAAAATTAGGACCTAGTATGTGTAATTAATAAGATAAAAATATACCTATATATATATATAAAAACACACACACCCAAAACTCACGGACATTACACACACACAAGTAATAGACTCCATGATTAATAAACACACGTACTCCTCACTTCTCTTCTCTCATTTGTACAACACATACACACATTCATTACTTCTCATCTTTCTCTTACAATTCGGACAGCGCACACACATGCCTCACCATAAATAAATCACTCCCTTACCTCTCCATTCATGCACGTCAGCCAGGCAACAGAAACAGAAGAAAACAAAAAAACAGAAACAGAGAAACGAAACAGAAAAACAGAGAGAGAGAGAGACAATGGAAGAAGAGAAACAATGAAGCTTCAAACTTCACATACAACATCATAAACGTGTTTAGGTAAGTCTCCTCTACTTTTATCTTGGATTTCCATTGGATTAGAGGTTATTTTGAGTGGTTGTTTTGCTGCTGGAAGTGATGAAGTTCGCCGGAAACTTTCAGTCACAAAAACCAGTCATTGTGTGTCCATTTTACATGGAGATAGTAGACATCTCAATCTTTAAAAGTCATAAAATGTATCATTTAGATATCTATAGAGGGAGTTATGATTTTTGAAAGTTTTATTTATAAACAGGTGCAATCTGGAAGTCCAGATTCTGGCAGTTAGTTTCGTGGTATTTTTGAGCAATGAAATCTTTTCCAATGACCATTAAGATTTCCATAATGAAATTCCATATTCTAAGCTTTAATTTGATGTATATTTTGTGTTATTTGGATTAATATACTAAGAGATATGAATTTTTGAAGTTGGTTGCTCTCAAACTGTGTTTCTGGACAACAGATTGGATGTGTCGAAATTTTGGAAACTCAAACCTTGACCAAAAATTATGAAACTTTTCAAATTTAAAATAGACATCCAGATCTTTAATTTTATGGGTAGAACATAATTTTTGGACAAGTACATTAGGAGATATGAAGTTTCAAAGTTGTGCTCGCTTTCTGGAGAGTAATCTGGAATAGGGCTATTTCGGGAAATTATGGGAGTAATATGGTGAAAATGGGTAGATTTTGATATTTTTCCATGAAAATATATTTCAAGAGCTTCATGTAGGCTTTGGACCCAGTCAATTTCAATTTTTCTAGAATTAGTTATGATTTTTCAACGTTGATTGAAAAATCTGTCAATTTTCTGAAAAATAGTAAAATTTCATTGAGAAGAATTAAACAGTGCAGAAGCCACTGAAACTGAGATAACTAATAGAATGTGATTAAAAGCAATAGTAATACAAGTAATAACCAATTACTTGTTAATTTTAATTTATAGAAATTGATAATAGCCCGAGCCGGAGAAAAAGTTTTGGATAAACAGTTGGACCGGAAAAATGACCCAGGTAGTAATTCTTTCTTTCATACACTATGTGATTATTTATATGTTGTGTATGTCATTTTTTGTAACATGACAGTGCCTGTGGCACAACACGTGAATAAGCCAAGGTCTAAACATGTCGTTTGACCATGGACACCAGTTAAGCCAGGGATCCAAACATGTCGTTTGGCCTTGGACAGTATGCATACAACACGAGTTAGCATTTTATATATCATGGCACATTGCATATTTATTTATCGCATTTTATATGACTGGTTGTATGTTACTACTAAGATTCATTCGAATCTCACTCTTTTTCAACGTTTAAAAATATTCCAACAGAAGGTAACGACTCTAAGGGTAAAACCGTAAATACCGGTGTCTGAGGTCCGGTTCAAATGAGACTACAGTTAGTTATCTTTAGTTGTAGAATTTATTTCTTTTGAATTTGTTTATATTTTTTTCAAACCATATGAGGATTTTCTGTAATATAAGTAAGTACTTATTATCAGTACATTTTCACTATTTCTGTATGCCATCCGAACTACGCATTTATTATTCAGGAAATATCAGGATATTAAGGGGTTTGATATCATTAATCTAATTAAATTAATTAAATATATCTTATATTCAGAACTAGATGGAGTATTACTTTAGTCCTATTTATATAAGGCTGAGAAATGAATTATTTTGTCGTTAATAATATAAGTCAAATCACTTGTAATCGGAAAAAAAGTCAATTCACTAAATTTGTTGAATAAGAGTACAATGTCGTTACTCTTACTTTATTTTTCTTGGCATTCTCATCAATTCTCACTCATTCTTTCATACTAAACAATAGTAAAATTAAAAGTTTATTAAATTTTAAGATAGGGAGTAAGATTTAAGGTTTTCTTCGGTTTCAGTAAATTATATTGGAAAAACTTATAAATAAGGTTAAAGGAGTAAACGAATTTGTATTTTCTTATAATTTTCAAGAAATCTTATGAATCCCCTGCCACACTGATACTAACAAGATATCCCATGCGTGCATTATATAGAACTAAATAAAAAATGAAAAACATATTGTTTTTAGTTTATATATAATTTGAATTACTATAACTGTCATATTTTCCTGATTAATCATGTCTTGTGTATCATGCATAGTTTTGAGAAAATAACTGATACTTACCATACATACTTTTGATTCATATAGCTTGCTGTAAATTTATATTCAATATATTAAAATATTAATAAATACTGATACCGGTTCTGATACTGATTTCGAATTTATTATTTACATGTACAGGAATCGAAGAGTACCAAAATCCTTGTTTTGTAATTGAAACTCAAGAGCTCTGTCCTGATAGATCAAAGTATCACTTTTTTTATAGATATGGTCATCAAACTGAACGCTCATGTGTGATTGGTATGGACGGGTGCTTCAATGGAACTTTTTGTACTCCTTACACTCTTTCTCAGTTGGCCACGATCCATTATCCATAAGCAATGATGAATATATATATATATATATATATATATATATATATATATATATATATATATATGTTTTCTGCATATTTGCAGTATCTTTTTATTCAGGTCCAAATTCATATGATTTTGTATTTGAATTCAAAAATGATTTATGTTCTTGGATCTAATCAATCCATTCAAAAATTCTTCTACATATGTATGTGTGTGTGCATATATCACCCCCTTATTATAAGTTCACTTGTAGAAGAAATTTTCAATCCTAAATATAAGTCAACTTAGAAGTTATCAATAATTGTTTTCTAATTTTATCCTTAATTAATTCTCGTTGAAAAGAGAGAAAAATGAGAGAGAGGTGAGAACAATTTGCAAATGGAGAGAGAGAATCACAGTAAACTTAGAAAAATGTATCAATTTAAGATGTATTTAATAACTTACATATCATTATTTGGTGTGTGGGTTGTGTGGGGGTGCGTGCGTATGTGCACACATGTGTGTGTGCATGTGCGTGTGTTATGCTATAGAATTGTAACTCATTCTTTACAAGAGTTGGGAAAACAGGTTAAGCACATCAAGCCAGCACATTAAGCCCTTTTATTACGATGGCTGAGCTTGAAATTTTACCCCTCAAATTGCAAATGGGCCTAAAGAGGCTGGCCTTAAGAGATTGGGGCCTAACAGGGCCGGCCCTTTTAGGCCCTTTGATTTTTATTCTTTTAATTTTTTCATATGATACTTGAATTTTTGCATTATTAATGTAGATAGTCATTTAAACTTTAAGAAAATAGATTAATTTGGACATTAGATAATAATCTTAATTAGAAAATCTTGAATTTAAATAGCAATGTATCCCAAGTTAAAGCAAAAAAAATAACTAGACTATAAAACTTAAAAATGAATTTTATTTGAATTGAAATGAATATTGTAATTTGCAAAGCTTATACCATCATGGAGTATAAACATAAGTCACAGAACTTTAATCTTTCGGATAGAATGTTGGAATGTTAATTCTAAAGATGCTTCATTGATTAGTTTATATTACTTGACTCTAAGATTTTATTGTTTTATTATTTAAAATTTTTATAAGATTATTATTTTAAAATATATATCATACATCTTGATCCCCCTAAAAAAAGAGTTAAGTATTGCTCAAATTATTACATTGTAGTTTCACTCATCACCTAGATAAATTCTTAGGTGTAAGTACCTATAAAGATTTTTTTTTTGGGTCAAAAAAAGATAAGTCTACTACCCTGTTGCTACCAAAACCAATTTTCATGTGTGATAGTGTGAGCATGTGTAAAGTGTTGAAATTTTCATCCATGGTGCCTTGTTATTTTAACTTTATTTTTTTTTTTTGTAATTTAATTTTAATAATATTTATGTCTTAAAATAGGAATTTATTATTTTAACTTTATTTCTTTAAAAAAAATAAAAAAAAATAGTATTTTTAGGTAAAACAAGGTCAAAAAACCGTGGGCTCAAGCCTAGCCCACAAGTATAAGGCGGGGGCTTTATAAATAAAGTCTTTTATTGAAATCGGCTTAAAACGGGCTAGCCCGTGGGTTGTTGATTTTCAGCGCCGAGAGGATATCACCTGCTTAACAGGCGCTGAGCTTATGGGCATACTGACAGGGCTACAACTTTGTAAGCAGTTTGAGTTTCAGAAGGTACGTGCCTATACTGACTCATTGGAAGCGTTAAACCTAGTGATGAGAGATGGAGGGAATCATCACCCTTCGCAGTGGAGATTGGGGAGATTCGGGAACTGCTATTCTCAGATTGGGATATCGAGTTCCACTATGCACCAAGATAAACTATCAGGTGTGCTAACTACTTAGCCAGGGATGCACAACAATTATTAGGAGGATACGTGATTTTGCCTATGATACATCCAGGGTGCAGACAACACATGAGATAGGATCTCCCCTATGGTTAGGGTGTATAATTCCTAGGATAGCCACACTACCAAGTATTCTTGGCCTTATGTAATAAAAAAAAACCCATAAAGGGCCTACCCTTATTTCTAGCTATTCTTAAAGTTTCAAAGAAAAGGAATGAGAGAAACCGTTAGAAGCCATTGTTTGAGGAAAACAAATTAAATATATTATTAAATTGAAAGAGTATTGAATAATGTATACAACAGCATTTTTTAACTATGGCCATTTTATAAAAGGCTTAAAGGGCATTTTTGTCTTTAAACTATTATCTGAGGGATATTGTGTATTTTAAACTATCAAGTGGTGTAGCATCGCCCTTAAAGGGTTGCCCCTTCGTTGAACACCTATCACAGTTAGTTGATTGAAAAAAAAAAGAAAAAAATTAATTATTTGGTCCTTTAACTTTTAACTAAGTTATAATTCAATTCTTTAAGTTTAATTCATCACAACTCGATTCCTAGAGCTTGATAATTTAATCACATCATCCTTGTCAATAACGGTGTTAACAAATTGAAAAATATATTCTCCTCCTAGCCGCTAGACACCAATTCATTTCTAGCAAGGAGAAGAAGGAGACGGAATAAAAATCTGGGAAGGGGGTGTTGTCTTGTTGCCAGAGATGAAGGAAGAGGGACTAGAGTGTCTCCAATTGGTGTCTAGTGGCGAGGAGGAGAATATATTTTTCAATTCATTAACACCGTTTTTCACTCCACTAACTGAAAGGATGATGTTATTAAATTTACAAACTTTAAAGACCGAGTCACGATGAGTTAAACTTAAAAGATTAAGTTACAACTTAGTTAAAATTTAAAGGATCAAATAACTAATTTTTTTCTTGAAAAAAAAATTATGAAAAAAGCCTCAAGAAATTACAAATAATACCCTATAAAAATATTTAAGTCCCAAAATATTACAAATAAATAACAAGGGATTATTGATATTTCTTATCCATGTAAAAGATTAATATAACTATAACCAACGACTTTGACTAGTTACCAGTACTGACCAACTATTTTATTAGTAAAATGTCAGCAAGTACGTAGTTTATATATATATATATTATTTTGATAATCACCTTGTAAAAGATCAGAATAGTTGGTTAATTAAAAGGGTATTATGATATTCTATAATTAAGAATGATGAGAAATAACGTATAGTGTCATGGTATTAATTCGTAATTTTTTTAGATTTTACTTGGTATTAACTTTCTTATAACGTGTTTATTTGTAAGTTTTTGGGGCTTTTTTACTATTTTTCTTATCAACTGATGGTCAAAATAACATACGCTTAATGGACAACATCACATCCTTTTTAATATTTCAGGAACAACATTACACCACATAATAATTGTTTAGGATACCCGCTTCCCTGAGAAAACAGTTTGAGGGTAAAAATGCCCTTTAGCCCTTTAAGAAAATGTTGCAAGAATAAAAATTTATTTACTATAATTTAAGGATAATAATTCAATTGGATTTTGCAGAGCGAGTTTGAGCAGTTTTTTTAATGAGTAAATTGTATCAATTCAAATGTGTTATAGAAGTCTAACCCTAATATTTTTTTTCTCTACATATATTTGGTGATTTTATTTTGTTTTTTAACAAGCACATGTATTAGCTGAAAATGCAGGCTAGCCCACATCAACCCCCGGACCTTTTCGGCCGATACTTTTGCAAGCTGGCAAAACGTCAACCCTAACCAGCAATTGCGGGTTGGCGGGCCAACCCACAAGCTTTAGTTTTTTTTTTTTGAAAAAAAATTCCTATTTTTTTAAGATTATCAAAAGTCTGAGACACATATATATAAATTATCAAATTTTCCTTTCTAGCATCAACCATTCCACATATAAAAAATTTAAAAACATAATCCACAATTCGAGAGATAAAGTTATCAAATTTACTAAAGTTTACAAACAAAAAATGTCAAATCATCCTCAAGTAATCAATATATAATAATTTAGTTTAAAAGAGAAAAGATGCTAAGATTTTTTTTTTTTTAGGATTGGGAAATAGCAAGGTGAGAGTGTAGGACTTATGGGTTTTATAATATTATTTATATTAACAAAAAAGTTGTGCAAACCAACTCGCCAACTCGCTAGTCAAATGATGCGGGCGTATGAGAAATCCCCAACCCAACCTTATTCAAACACACATGCTACAAACTGAATCTGTTTTACCACCTCTACATGTATACCAAAACACATACAAGGACTTTATTTCTGTGCTAATGGACCTAAGAGTGTTTGACAAGGCAAAATATCATGATTGAGTGCTACTTTAAACTTTTAATGAAGTACTACTCTATTGATTTGTTCATGTACGTCGAAAACCTCCATTCACATGCCTTGTGTGGGAGGGTAATTGTCTTGGCCTTTTACCTTCAATAATTGTATATCTTTTTCCCCATTGTCCAAATGCTACCTATGTTTCATTAAAATGGTATATACCTTTATTAATGTTGTCATTTGTGTTACAACAAGTATAATCAATAATTTAAAACATTACACTTCTGTAAAAAATGTCAAGGGTAGTCAATTTCTCACATCTTCACCCAATTAGTTGCATTTCCCCAAATTTAGAACTTCTCAAGAGTATTAGTAAATGATGTTAATGAAATAGTACATACCTTTGCCATATGTTGCCTACCACATTACAACTATGGCATTATTTATTTATGTTTATTATATTATATGAATTACTTTTATATTGATTTAGTTACTTTAAAATCCTAAAATTTAAATTATAATAATAAAAATTTAAAAAAAAGAATAGAAGTCTAACTAATTATTTTTTATTTGTACAATTATGAATGTCGTCAACCACCTTATTACAAGTGTGGTAACTATCCATACAAGGGTAGTAAATTACGTTACAAAATAGTAAATCACCTCAAGGATTCATTTATTTTAAGTTTGGGAATTGAAAAAAGTTGTCATTGCATTATTGTTATGGTAAATATCTATTTTTTAACAGAAATGGTAAATATCTAGTGAAATGTGGTCAATTGCGTTGTAAAAATGTACTCCCTCCAGTCCTAATCTTAAGTATAAGACAGAGTTGAATTTTTTAAGAGATTAGAAAAGTTAAATAAATTATTTAATTATATCATATGTTGTGTATTATTGGATTATATATCAATTTATAAGTTAGGCAAAATAGTTTGAAAAAAAATGATAAATATAAATATTTTAAAGTAATTTAATTAACTTTCTTAATATCTCCAAAAAAATTAACTCTATTTTATATTTATGATCAGAAAGATTAGTAAATTGGATGTGGTTAAGACTTAAAAAGTTAACTTTTTTTTTTTTTTGCATGCATACATACATTTGTTAATGGTCTTTGGTGGCTCAATGGTCGGTATCCAAAGGGTTGGGGATCAAATCTCCTAACACCTATGGTACCAAAATTTCTCGCCAGCTAGCAAGGGATGCTTGTCCTTTTTAAAAAATATATGTGTGGGATAATTTTGTAAAATTACCAACCTTTCAAAATACTTGATTTCTACCTTTTTCCCTATTTATCTTTTTACTTATTCGCATGACTTTTTAGGGATTTTGAACTTTGTGAATTATTTTCTTGGGATTTTCAATCCCTAAGAAAAAACGTAGTCTCTTGGTATTAATTTGATTTTTTTTTAGGTCTTAGTTGGTATTAACTTCCTTATAAGGTGTTTATTTGTAATTTTTGGGGCTTTTCCCACCATTTTTCCCTGTCAACTAATGGTCAGAATAACATATATGTTTCACGGATGGGTAACTTTACATCCTTTTTAATATTTTAAGAACAACATTACACCACATAATAATCACGTAGCATTTCCAGTTTCCTGAAAAAATAGTTTGAAGGTAAAAATGCCCTTTAGTCCTTTAAGAAATATAGCAAGAATAAAATTGTTACTTACCATACTTTTAGGCAATAATTCAATTGGATTTTGTAGAGCAAGCTTGAACAGTTTTTTAATGAACAAATTGTTGGAATAATGTAACAATAAAGATCCCAAATATATTGTATAAATACCATAAGAGAAAACAACATCAGAAGACTTGATGAAACACCTCCAGCCATAATAATTCTGTATATAGTATCTCGCAACTTAGAAATTGTGGAGAATAAGAAAGAGTTAGAATTAGCATATAATAAAATAGGTCAAGGCTTCTTCTAACAGAAAAATGAGGCACAATGATGGTTTGTAAATAGCTGTCACCCGTCAGAAAACCCTTGATGAGCAAGTAAGTGTTCAACATTCTGCTCTAAGACCTAGCCTAGGCTATTTATAGCCTTCCATCAAACCTTGTAACAGCTTTACTGGTAAGACAGGTAACTATAAACTAAATTTCTATCCAAATCACTTTGCAGGACATAATCGGGAGATATTTTATCCAAAATATATTAAACTGATAATATTTAAAGTAATATGTTAATATTCATAATAACTTCATGATATATAGAATATTCATTTAATCAAAATAATTAACTAGTATATCATTTATATGATCAAATAATAAATATATATCTAGATATAATCTGAATAAACAAAGAAGTAAAATATTATCTTTTTAATAAAATATCTAACATTCTCCTACTTGGCCCGCAACCTAACGTCATTTGGTGAGTATGGTTCATGTAAGCAATACTACAGGAATCATGGTGGTAAGTCCTCTTTAATTGAGTATTACCTTCCATATATCACAAGTAGTACACTTACTTAATAGGCCAAAACTTAATGAATAAACCCAAAATATTTTTTCGGTTCTGACTTAAATGTTTGTTAAAATTTCATAATTTAGGTACCAATAATTGAGACAACAAATTACAATTTGAATTTCATCACTTAAATAATGTCTCATTTAAATCATTGAATGTGATATTTCCCTAATGATCCATTTAATCCTTTGATTTCTCTAAAAGTATGTTTTTCATTAAAGGATCTATGTTTTATGTGTTTATGCCCCATTTGCTCTATGGTAATATAATAAACTTAATTGGTTTGAATTTAATAATTCCAAAACCCTCTAATGAAATTCCTTAATTGGCAATCTTGTAATAACTTGCCTCCAAGAAGGGCTAGGTCAAACAATTCATGGTGGAACTAAGCAATCAGTGACCGCTTAGCAATCTTATACCCCTCCATGATTACTCTCAATATTTATATTCTAGTCAGATTTCCTGAAGTACCTCACATAGTAACCATGAGTAACCAAATTTTAATAATCATTAGTCTCAACTGAAATTTTAAGCCCAACAATGTGAATGTCATATAAAATCAATGTTCTACCATTAGAGGTGGGAATCCTCCATATGTGATCACCCTCAATGAGTTTGATCACTTCTACTAATATTGGCATTCCTAAATAATCTGGCATTTCAAAATAATATACAAAGCTATAAAACAAAATGGATAACTCACTTAAATTCCCAAGACATCTCTGCATTTTCACTAACATGTGCAGTCCCAAGATATTTTCCTTCCACACTTTTTCTTTTATAAGACAATTCTATGTAAGAGTATATTTTAAATTGAGCTTCTAACCTTTGAGATTTCAAAAGGATTTAAACAAAAATTTTGTTGGAATCTCATAAAAAATATATATAATTGTCTTTAGTGTATACTTGAGAGGAAAACTACTGTATCATCCATTATGTTTCTTCTTGCAATAATACCACTTGTATTAGGTGAGTCCACGTATGAAGAAACTTTACATATAGATTAAGTTCTAGTCCACTAATGATGTACTTATCATATCATCCATCTCTTCCAACTAATTTTCACTAATTAGTTTATCAATTTAACCACCAATTTTGCTTTATATAATCTAAATGTGTCAATTGACACTACTCAATTATAAAACAAATAGAATTTATGTATTGTGAAATGTCAACTATAAAGAGAAATGAATTATTTCACTAATTAGAACATAATTTATGGCAAGTGTATATCCATCACTACCTTCAATCAAGTCTGTTAACAATAAGCATATTATTCTCTATATGCATATTACTTTATGGCTATGGAGCTGATGATTTTATAGCCCTAATTTATAATCTCATTCTTATCCAAGTATGAGCAAAACTTATATACACACATTTTCAATTAATACCTAAGATCCGTGCATGTACTCATGAAAATGAGTAAAAAGGAGTAATGGCTCATAAGATAATAAACTAAGGTTCTTTTCCACCGAATTAATGGAGGCATTTTACCTTATTATGGATAATTACTTTATAGTCAATAAAACAATGTAACAACAATTATGAGAATTTCTAAATTCATCCTTTAGCCTATAAACAACCATTGACTTAACTCTATCCTTATATACTCGTGATAACCAGCTCTTAATTGAGATTAATTTAATGAGACAATTACACCATCTCATAATTTTGTCTCACCTCTCATGCTAGTATAATTGAGTACTAGAACTTTCTTAATGCCAAGTTTGATGAAGAAGTACATCTTATCTCCTTTTAGGCTCAAAAAATATCACTAACAAATTCTATCAAACTAAGCAATTAAATATAAAAATCATGCTATAAGGTCAAAGTAAAACATAATCATTCTTACAAAACAACTATAAGAGGCCAAGAAAAAACCATCACAATCAAGTGTATGTTTACCAATGTAAATCATGCAATTATAAATTCGTATCACTAAGGTCTACATATGGGCAAAGACATTAGTATAGCATGAACTTATCTCAAATTGATGAATTTAGAACGCAATTATATTTTCTAATACATGTGGGCTACTTAGAAAATATATTGTCATTCTATTCCACCCTAATTAAATATCCAATTATAATTATCTACCTGTGGGCAAAGACTAATTATAATAATATATTTAATTACAATTGATATTCTATAATGCATTATGTGATTAAAAATGGGCATGCAACAAAATTGAGAATGGTGTGGCTACTCCCCAGAAAACAAGCATGTTAATCATGAATATCATGTGCATTTAAAACATAAATATGCACTAATAACCTAATGAGAATTTAAGCAATTAATTTAATCAACAAGAATAACTAAACAATTAAAATTCTCCCACTTTGATTAAATTAAATAATCACTTATTGCAGTTGATGTTTTAAAATCCATAAGCGATTATTTACACATACAACATTGATGCATGTCAATCGCAAATATCAATTATGTGCATTTAAATTCTAAATATGCACAAATCTTTAATGAGAATTTTTTTGATTAATTTAATCAATAAATGTGACTAAATAATCATCATAGATAAATCCTCCCACTATTTTTTGCATCTAAATGAAATCTAATATATGCACATTTTAATGGAGGGATTAATATCAAATAATTAAATTAATAACCCTCCCACTAAGTTATATATCCAAAAAAAATTAAAATTAATTTCAAAATATTTCAACTTGATTAAAGTCTTGCAAAGCCCAAATAGCTAAATAATTATCCAAAAAGTGATTATCCAAATATTCAGAAAATTAAAGAACATATCAAAATAATTTCACAAAATTTCTAGAATGTGAAATAGCCAAATGATTTTTCTCAATTTAAAAAATTAAATTTTCACATAATACAATATAATGCTAAACAGATAAATTAAAACTTTAAATACAATCTATTTAACCCACATTAATTTCTGGAATATAAACAAACTAGCCCAAAAATGCAAACCCAAAACTGAGGTCAAAAACCAATTTTCCAAAAATTAAAACCAATAAATTAATGGTTCAAAATATGATTTTTGAAAATAGCCAAAATTGTTCAAATTTCAATAGACTTGAATAAAACTCAACAATAATTTTAAAAAAGAATAAAAAAAATATTTAGGCACAGAAAATAAGCCTAACGAATTTCATAATTATTGAAAAAAATAATTAGACTAGAAATATGAGGCCCAGACAAAAATGACATAGAGAATAAAAATATTTCAAAATTTCAGAAATAATTAAAATAAGTTTTGTGCACAGGCCCCAAATGTAGCAAAATAAAAGATAAAGCAAGTAGAAAACCCGATAAGCTCCTTCGGCCCAAACGCTTTCACCAACCGAAGGCAGAGGAAAAAAAAATATTTCAAGTCCAAAATAGTAGTCTTAGCCCAAAACAAAATAATGAAACACAAAAAAAAATCCGAAAAAAAAATGCCAAGCCCAGTCCGTAGTTACTTAATGAAACATCATCGTTTCGCGTGCATGAGGAAAACTTTCTGCCATATGCCAAAAAATGAAATAATATAAAAAAAATAGAGGCCCAAATACAGACCCATACAAGCCCATATTGTACTAAATAAGTGAAACGGTGAATTTCATTAAGGCCTAGACGACGTCGTTTTCTTGCGTGCAGGGAAGCTATTCCTTATGACCTGAAACGTTGACGTTTTGATTTAATCAAATCGCACCGTTTCGATCTTCTTCCTCACCAACCGAACCCTAGGACCCGACCTGCTACTTGGATGCCGTCCCGATAGAGCCGCCGCGACCCGCGATCCCTGGTGGTGATTTCCGGTGGACCTCATACTGGAACGAGGCAATTCCAACGGTAAAATCATGGAAACAATCTACAGATATGATACTTCACAATGATTTGACAGATGTACCAAGATCAAACACATAGATTCAATATCTCAAATATGAATAGTTTGAATTCAAAACAAGAATGGAGAGATCATCGAGGTCACGACGTCAGTCATGGAAGAATCTGTGAAGCAAACATACACTTGAGAACAAACCTCAAAGGAAAGAAACCAGGTCTAAGGGATTACAGAGATTTTGGATTAAAACAGGTACAAAGAAACCATGAAGGGAGCCTGGTAGAACATAGGAAAACTCAAAAAATAATCAAACATATATCCAAGACTTAATTATAATTAGATCGAAAATAAGGCATCAGTCATGATCTCAAAGGGTACTCTAATTAGATCAAAATTGCAACAGATGCATTTGGATCAAAGATCAAGGAAATCAACAATCAAGACTAATAAAGCGTATATGGATGTTCAAAATATTTTTCTCATATAGAAAAATTAAAACATAAAGCATCAAGTAAAAACTTAGTATACAGAAAACACTAGGCTGAGGGTAATCCAACCTGAATCTGTCTTGGAATAATATAATAATAAATATATTAAATATATTATATAAATATCATAAGAGATAGAGTAATGGAAGATTTGATAAAATACATACAGATATAGTAATTCTACATGTAGTATTTCACAACCTAAAAATTGTGGTGAATAAGAAAGAGTTCGAATTAACATATAATAAAATACGTAAAGACTTCTTCTAAAGGGAAGATGAGACATAGTGATGGTCTGTAAATAGTTATCACATGTCAGGAAACCCTAAGGAGCAAATAAGTGTTCAACTTACTGCTCTAAACTTAACCTAGGCTATTTATAGCCTCCATCAAGGCTTATAACAATTTTACTAGCAAGGTAGGTAAACCTAAACCAAATCTCTATCCAAATCACTTTACGAGACATAATCGTGAGATATTTTATCTAAAATATATTAAATTGATAATATTTAAAGTAATCTGTTAATATTCAAAACAACTTCATAATATCTAAAATATTCATTTGATCAAAATAATTAATTAATATATCTTTTATATGATCAAATAATAAATATATATCTAGAGATAATCTAAATAAACAAAGAGGAAAAATATTATCTTTTTAATAAAATATGTAACAAAAATTATATCAATTCAAATGTTAGAAGTCTAAACCTAATTTATTTTTTCTTTTTTCTATAATAATGAAGTTTAGAAGAGTTGTATCTTATTAAGAATCCACGACCATATAGATTATAAGCTAACTTCTTATCAACTGTAAATACCAATCTTTGTTGGTAAATTATTTTTCTTTAAATATGTTTGGGGATGTCTTTTTGTTTATTTTAATATACACATGTACTCAAACAGACGCAAGGACTTTTTTTTTCTCCCTTTGTTAATAAACCTTTGTTAATAAACCTAAGAGTGTTTGACAAAAAGTATGTTCCTAGATAAAAATTGAATAAATATTTTAACAAGGCAAGAAATCATGATTGAGTGCTACTTTAAACTTTTAATTAAGTACTACACTATGGATTTGTTCATGTCGAAAACCTACATTCATATGCCTCGTGTAGGAGGGTAAGTGTGTTCTGTAGATCAGCATTGACCAGCTCAAGGCCTTTTACCTTCAATAATTGCAGAGGCTGTGATTTTTCTCCATGGTCCAAATGCTACCTATGTTTCAGTATATTTGCAAGTCACTTTAAATTTCAACAACATAAATATTTTTTTTTTCAATTTTTTCTTATTAGTAACAACAATCATAAGTAAAATAATTTCAAATAATCTCCCTTCTGTTTATTGACTAACGCAATTTTAATCAAATAACATAAAAAATTTTATTACAATATAGACTGTTCTAAGCTTTTTTAAAGCACACGTGTGTATAACCTCAAATAGATATTTTAAAATTGAGGTAATAATTGCAAGCATGCTGTTTCACTTCTCAAAATTTTAATATTCTATTCACATGCCTTATGCATGTTGTAGGGTATGTGTCCTGAAGCTATTTAATTATTGACTAAGTCAATGCCTTTCTATACGGATTTTGTGTTGGGAAGCACTAGTGGGTGATGCAAAATGGTTCTTTTATGAATGGAGGTTATGATTTTTTTCAAAAAAATGGTTTCCTCACATTATTTAATATTTTTTCCGCTCTTAATTGATAGTCTCAATTCTTAAGAAAAAAAAAATACTGCACATGCAAATATATAATAACATCTAAGTAATTTATAAAAAAATTATATTTTTTCTTTTTATTATTACCCTAAATTAAATGTCACTTGGAAAAAGCACACTTTAAAATATCAGGTATGGGATATGTAACATAATTTAGATTTTTTTTATAAGGGTTATTTTTCAAAACATGCATTGATTAAACCTAGAATGTTTTATGACTTACTCCCTCCCTCCAATTCTAATTATTTCTTTTTTCATCAAGGTTATCCCTAACTCATTTGGGACTTGAGACTAATCTATTTTAAAGCTTAGAGATCTCAATAAGTATTCTTCCTAAAACTCAAACTATATATTCTCCTCTTTCCCTAGGTGAGATGCTTATCATCTTAACATCAGCTTATTGGTCCTTCGATTGTTATTATAATTAAGACATCTCCCACGGTACCGGAGGAACCAAGAAGATGTTATTAATTTACTATTATTTTTTTAAAATTTACCCATATTTAAAATCATCAATTACATTTTAAAAAAGTGAAAAAGAAAAACTGAGTCAAACTTTAAGTAATAAAGCAATTTTGGAAAAATGTAATTAATACCCTGACTTATGATAAGCACCATTTTTTTTTCTTTTTGGAGAAAATGCCTTGTAACATGGATAAGAAAGAATACATTTTAAAGAAAAAAGTAAAAATAAGTTGAAACTAATTGTGACTACTCGTATATATTAAAGAGACGGAAGAAGTCACTTGTAAACTTTAATTTGTGGCAAGTCATATGTCAAATTCGTTTCATACGCCATTTGTTCGAGGGTAAGGGGACTTAGGATCATGACTATATGATGAACCCATAACCCTACGTGTGTTTGACTAAGTCAAGGCATTAACTAAAGCCGTGCGATTGCCTACGTGCTTCATTTGCTGGCAACAAAATCAACTTTTTCACCATTCATTTTAGATATGTTTCGATGAGGTGTCAAGTTCATCTCACATGTTTCATGCACGTTGGAGTGCAACAAGTTTACGAGAGACTACGGCATTGATTCATACGGCGTCCAGTGAATACCATAATACGCAATATATTTTGAAAATATTTATTTTTAAATTTGGAAATTAAAGATGTTTAACATGCTGAGTACCCTGTGTACGTAGGACATTTCTCATCAAAGCTAAATCCAAACAAATATAGAAATCTCACAATTTAGAGTAGCAGCGGAAGATCATAAAATACCTCTCGTCATACTTAAATAATTTGAAGCATAGAAGTTTCACAATCTACAACGTATGACTTGTCCGTCATTATGGAAATCAATATATCTAAATTCTTTAATAATATTAATCGATAACAAAGAAACTAAAGAAAATGATAGCAAATGAGGCGTAGATGAGGTAGCTAGGGGATGGGTAGATCTGGCATTAAGGACCTTATAGTGGTGGACAAGGTCACTGAGAGCGAAAACACCGTGTAACGTGAATGCATATAGTAAGATTTTGTATATGGATTTTTTTATTTGTGGGAAATTTATGATATACTAAATGTTTAGTATAATCAATGTTGGTGGGAAATAAATATGGTAATGCGTATAGTGAGTATACAAGTTTTAATTCACACATTTTAACTTTGGGGAAATTACTAAGGAGAGATGTAATTAACCTAAAAAAAATCTTAATAACAAGTGAATAAGATAAATATATTGTCATTTCATGCATTATAATATTAATCTAGCTATCTTACATACTGCTCAGTCGTTGTTAAATTTTTTAGTGATTGCATTTATTTCTTGGGACCTCATAATGATTTTCGCTTCTAACTTTGTATATATTTTCCCTTGTATATAAAAGGTATACTATATATATTTACATTATATATATAATGGTGGAATTTTAGTTTATATATTTATTAAAATATTTCTTTGTCAAAAAATTAAAATAAATTAAATGATTGAACGCCACATAAATTGGGAGGAGAGGGATTAAAGTGGAATTTTGAAAATAAAAAGGATCACATTAAATATAATTTTTTATTTTAGAAAAGGTTTGTATGATTTTCAAAATAAAAGGAATGTACGTCTTCAAAAGGGTCTCATTGTTTTAGTCTCCTTAAAAAAAAAGAAAAAAGAAAAATAACACAGAAACAATATTTTCACAAAAGGAAAAACTAACAAATATAATATGTGCTAGCTGATCAATCGAATCCTTGTGTCCAGTAGTTTAATAGTCAGTTTTTTTTTTTTTTTTTTTGCCCAGACTTGGTCAGTTATTTTTATAAACATGCAAGTCACCAAAAAATAAATTTTTAGGCAAACGATTCAAAAAATTTAAGAGAATGAGAATTAAGGATCATATAAAAGAATTACTATAAACTAAGAATTTATTTACAACTGAAATTATAACCTCTTAAATCCTTATTACATGACATTTTTAATGGGGTATTAATTAATGGTCTTTATTATAAGTTATTTAATGGGGGTATTAATTAATTTTTTTCAATGTCACTCCTATTTAAATTCATGAACAATGAGGGAGAATAAGGAAGACAAATTTAAAACTTTTATTTAAATATGGGTAAAGTAAAAACTTTATGGGAAAATTCTAAATAAATACCAAATCAACTTGTAAAACCTCAAAATGTCTATTACCACTTCAAAAAGACTTAAAGGTACCAAGTACTTAAAGTGGAATTTTAAAGTTTTGACACTTTTACCATTTTGCCATTTACTTAAAAAAATATCCTTTATCAGAGCGCCACCGCCGGCAGGGACCCTTCGGTGGCTGGAGCTCCGGCTGCCAGCCTGGTGGGACCCACTGGGCGGAGGTTTTTTGGGGAGAGGAGGGCTTTTTTTTTTTTGTAAAAAGTGGATGAAGTGCAAGGGGTGTTCAAACCCACCCCACCCCAATACCAAAGGGGCCTGGTGGCCACTAGGTCACCAGAGCTCCTTTGACATGTAGATGCATTAATATATATATATATATGTATGTATAGTATAAATGAAGACATAATGGCTTTAACAAAAACAGTAATGAAAATAACAAAACTCGTAATGAGTTTAACAAAAACGATAATGGAAATAACAACTAGCGCATGACCTCCTCACTAAATGTGTGAAAGTATTTGTCCAGATGGGGGATCTCACCAATTCACTAATAAGAATGATTAAACCCATGACGGTTTTTACAAAATGATATACATTGCTCACCTCTTCACACATTTGACAAATTTAGTAATGGAAATAACAAAACTCATAATGGTTTTCACAAAACGGATAATAGGAATAACTAAACGTATAATGGTTTTGACAAAATGACATGCATTGCTCATATCTTCACACATTTGACAAATTTACTAATGAGAATTACTAAAACCGTAATGGTTTTCACAAAATGATATGTATTGCTCACCTCTTCACACATTTGATAAATTCAGTAATGGAAATAACAAAACTTGTAATGGTTTTCACAAAACGGATAATGGGAATAACTAAACACATAATGGTTTTGACTAAATGACATGCATTGCTCATATCTTCACACATTTGACAAATTTACTAATGAGAATTACTAAAACCGTAATGGTTTTCACAAAATCATATGCATTGCTCACCTGTTCACACATTTGACAAATTCAATAATGGAAATAACAAAACTTATAATGGTTTTAACAAAACAGATAATGGAAATGACAAATTCAAATGTGTGAAGATATGCATGTCATTTTGTCAAAATCATTATGTGTTTAGTTATTCCCATTATCCGTTTTGTGAAAACCATTACGAGTTTTGTTATTTCCATTATTGAATTTGTCAAATGTGTGAAGAGGTGAGCAATACATATCATTTTGTGAAAACCATTACGGTTTTAGTAATTCTCATTAGTAAATTTGTCAAATGTGTGAAGATATGAACAATGCATGTCATTTTGTGAAAACCATTATGAGTTTTGTTATTTCCATTACTGAATTTGTCAAATATGTGAAGAGGTGAGCAATGTATATCATTTTGTAAAAACCGTCATGGGTTTAATCATTCCTATTAGTGAATTGGTGAGATCCCCCATCTGGACAAATACTTTCACACATTTGGTGAGGAGGTCATGCGCTAGTTGTTATTTCCATTATCGTTTTTGTTAAACCCATTACGAGTTTTGTTATTTCCATTACTGTTTTTGTTAAAGCCATTATTTCTTCGTTTATATTATACATATATATATTAATGCATCTATATGTCAAAGGAGCTCGGCCACCAGGCCCCTTTGGTATTGGGGTGGGGTGGGTTCGAACTCCACCCCTTGCACTTCATCCACTTTTTACAAAAGAAAAAAAAGGCCCTCGTCTCCCAAAAAAAACCTCCGCCTAGTGGGTCCCGGTGGGGGCGCTCTGGTAAGAGATATTTTTTTAAGTGAAGGGCAAAATGGTAAAAGTGTCAAAACTTTAAAATTTCACTTTGATACTTGGTACTTTTAAGTCTTTTTAAAGTGTTAATAGATATTTTGAGGTTTTGCAAGTTGATTTGGTATTTATTTAAAATTTTTCCAAAATTTATTCTATTTTCATATGAAGTTAATGACTTAACCTCTTTATTTCTTCTAGAAGTGAGTGC
The DNA here is from genome assembly GCA_037074505.1 of Albizia julibrissin. NCBI lineage: Eukaryota > Viridiplantae > Streptophyta > Magnoliopsida > Fabales > Fabaceae > Albizia > Albizia julibrissin. Next base: position 29,673,229 of record CM073480.1, on the reverse strand, counting down.
CTTGTAAGAGGGAGCATCTACACGTTAATTTTATTACAAGGTCTTTGATTAAAAATATTTTCCTTCAAATTTCTATCCCAAGGTTTAATTATTTGTAGTTCTAAGCTAATAAATTCACACATTATCATTACTTTCTTCTTCTTCTTCTTCTTCTTTTTTAATAAGCACAGCTATCATCCTACTAGGGACAATCATATTCAAAGCGCTATATATCAGGTACAAAATTTGAGCACATCTTTTAGCGAATTTACATCATTATCTAATAGTTCTTCCGATTCTAAATATAAGACATATTTAAAAAAATTGATCTTAATCCTAAATATAAGACATAATTTTTATATTTGTCAATTTTTTTTAATTTACCCATATTGATATTCACTCAATAATAATAAAGGAGAAGAGGGAATAAAGGAACTAAAAAAGATAACTAAGATATTTTAGAAAATATACGTTATATTAACTAATTTAAATAACTTCTTTAATTTAATCAAATTAGATAAATATATCTTATATTAAGAATCTGAGTACATATAATTGTGTGTATAGAGCTATATAAGGAGAAGTGAGATCATAGCATTGGGCAAGAGCACCACAGTCCAACATTATTAAAGCCTTTGTGAAGAAGATGAAGAGAGGTTCCAAATTATCATGGCCATGGCCTTTAGCCTTCTATGCAATTACACTGTGCTTTGTTTCTTTCAATGTTTCTGCTCGTCATTTACACCCTCCTCTCCCTTATTACCCTAAGCCACCTCCGTTTGAATCCAAACCTCCACCGTGCAACGGCGACACGCCTCCGCCACTTACGCCACCGTATAACTCACCACCTCTTCCACCTTATTCTGATCAACCTCCACCATATCCATGGCGGTCTCCGCCTTCGCTGCCCTATCCGCCGTCATCTTCCCCTCCGTATCCGCCATCTTCTTCACCATCTCCTCCTCATTCTTGCAACTGTCCGCCATATGTTGGTGAGTCTCCACCACCGTACCCGTCATTGTCACCTCCTCCGTATATTGACCAGTCTCCACCATCTCCTCCGTATGCTGACCAGTCTCCACCATTTCCTCCCTCGGCAACTCCACCGGAACCTCCGTATACTAACCAGCCTCCACCATGTCCTCCCTCGGAAACTCCACCGTCTCCGTCAGTATCTTCTCCATATATTGACGGATAAGCACCATCATCGTCACCACCTAATAATTATGACCCACCACCCCTATATCCTCCTTCGAAGGATTAAAACTCATACATAATACATATTATATATATATATATATATATATATATATATATATTATGGCCCCTACACTTCCACCACCACCATCACTTTAATTCCCTTCTCACCTCCGGCAACAGCTAAAACTTCTAGATTTTAGGTGGAAGGATATTGATTTCCATGAATAAAACTTGTAGCTTTATTTTACTTATTGGATATAGTAGTGTTTTACATTTGTGTTGAATGTATGAGTGAGTTGTTGGGGGAAATGAGTGTATATCTAAGTGGCTGTTATTTTTAGCATGTTATACATATATTAGTATATTAAGTTGTTGTTGTTGTTGTAGTAGTAGTAATATTATTTTCTTCGCCTCCTCCTTTTCTCTGTTTCTTTTGGTTTTAATTTAAATCATGGACAGGTGATTAAAAAAAAAATTAAACTATGGGTAGCTAATAAAAGTTCTTTTCTTTTGGATATTTTCCATACTTTTTTCCCAATACACAAGGGTATATTTGGTAGTTTATAAAGCGACCTACAAGAAATTGTGATCAAACTTAAAGACAAATTTTCTCATCTATCTCCCAATGATCATTTAAATTTTTATTTATATACATCTCTCTCTCTCTCTCTACACACACACACACAAGGAAAATTATAGGGAAGTCCTAGATAAGAAAATTAATTATTAGTAATACAAATAACTCGTGAATTTTTTAATTAGGTTAAAGTGTATTTAGCACCTGAAGTATTTTTTTTCAAATGCATATAGTGTTCTAAAGTATTTTGTTGTGCACTTGCATCCTGAATTATTTCTTTTTTGGTGCTCCTAATATCCTAAAGTATTTTTTTTAAGTGCATCCAATACCTTAAACTATTTTATTGTACATCCAACATCCTAAAACATTTTTTTAAGATGTATCCAACACCTTAAATTATCTAAGTTGTTAAATGTAAAATTACATAAAAGTATTTTAGGGTGATGGATGCACCAAAAAAAATAATTTAGGGTGATGCCTCGTTCATATTGAAGAAAGACTAGTAAATCTCCACATGATTTTTTTGTTTTAAAAAAAAACTCATGCACTCCTTTAATTAATATACTTGTGTATGGGATTCAAAATAAGAAATTTTGCAATCAACCCTACTGTGTGATTTTGGCACAAATTTTAAGGAACATATTTCTAATAAATCAATTTAAAAAATCCATTAATAATTAATGTTTTTGTTTGAGACTTATCTAGAATTTATCTAGTTTTTCCATCGATTGGGTTTTACACAAGTTATCAAAACGACCTCTTTGGGCGTTGTGTTTCATCCTCCATAGGATTACCTACCCTCCTCTTTTTCTTATCGTTCTCTTCCACCCTTTTTTCTCTTTCACTACCTATCTTAACCTTTAGATTAAAATTTAGACGAGTCAGATTTAATGTTTTATAAAAATATTTTTTAAATATTTTTTTATTACAGTTTTAAATCATCATAACTAAAATTTATCAGTTTTTTAAATTTATTTTTTTAATAAATTTATATTGTATTAATAATTTTATAAAATATTAAATCTAAACTATTCAAATTTCAATCTAAATACTAAGATGAGTAGTGGAGAAGAGGATGAAAAGAAAATAATAAGAGCATAGGATGATAGTCAAACTTATCTCAAACATATTTAGTGTGGATAGTATTTCAGAATGAAAAAAAAGAAAGATAACATTTCAGAGTGAAAATAAAATAAAAAAAAATCCAACGAAAAACAGTTATTAACATCTATATAACTCGGTTTTACAACGATTCAAATAAGAATGCGAAATACAAGCCTAGAAATATACATACTGGCATTGAATTAAGCGAAAAATATTGTTGGAAAAGTGAGTTAAAATTACTTAAATAATAAACATGTATAAAATTAATTTTATTTTTAAAAAATGCCCTCATTTATAAGGAAGAGAGGGAATGCTATATTAAATGTTTTTGTCAAACACTAGAATTAAATATAATAGTGGTATGAGTAATTTTTGTAATTAAATGAGGGGTAAAATGAGGAGTTTATAAAAAAAAAAAACCTTTTGAGATAATCCCTAAATCTATCTTATAAAATGGAAGGGGGGTAATTTTACCTTATAAAAAGAAATGGAGTAAGTAACTAATTACTCCCCAAATATGGGCTAACTTGCTATAAGTTGGGTGCATATGGGTTAAGGTCAAAAAGACTTACATTAAAACGATCTTTGTTTTTTACAATCCAACTCATATGAACCATCCCAAATACAACTTGAGTTGTTGGGCAGAACAACCTTTTTTTAAAATTGTGCTCGTTTGAAATAGTGGTTGGAAGCTTCAAAAGTATTTTTCAATCATGATTTACGGAATACGAAGTACGTTATGTGGTGAGGGTTGTCTCGATTTATATGTCCAAACTCATAAATGCTTTTCAATCGTGATAATAAGCTATCACAAACATCACATTGCTTTTTGTTTATTTTCTAGTAAAATAGTCAAATGCAAATACTCTAGTGGTGCTGGAGTCTTATGGCCTTCTCCATGGGGGGAGGCGTGCTTCTTTTCTCCGCCTAGTCCTTCACCGGTCTCAACTCTCAAGAAAAGCCCCTATCAGGTGTATAAGAAAATAAAGTATATATGCCTTTCCCCTTTTAGATTGTTTTGTTTTTTCCCCAATCCTTCTCCTTTTTCTTTTTTGTCTTCATCATGACTTCTCCTCTTTTTTTACATCATCGTGATTGTAAATTTAGAGCAACTTCAAGCCAGACCATTTCATAAAAACTGCTCTGACAGCTTAACACAACTCAACTTCTAAAGTAGCCTAAATATAAAATCTGAGCTGCTGTGGATTGTTCGGTTCGATCCGATTGTCTAGTCCAGTCTGGTCCGGATTTAAAATCATTGAGCTAAAATATATGAGTTAGTCGATCCTAAGAGACGGAGGAAGCCCGTCTGGTAGCGTTGAACACGTATATTTTGAAAGGGAATCTGTTAAAATTCCTAAACCAGGACATGGCGCATGACAACAATGTTAGGGAGTTCGAATATGTCAGCGATGGCCTCAAGAAGAGTTATCTTTTCTGTTTAATAGCCTGCCCATCTTAGAAACGGCTCAGCCAGATGTCGGGTCTAATTGCTTGAAGAGTACCGACCCTAGATGGCCCTTGAAAATCTGGAGGATCTGGAGGATCCTTTATGTCTGCATTAAGATTCATTTTATTCCTTTAAATTTAAAAAGCGTATTTTTAGTCTTTCAATTCTAATGTTGTTACTTTAATACAACGGAAAATGCTGACTTATCAAATTATATTATTTTAATTCTTATTGACTGTCATATCAACTCAATTGTTTTTTAAAAAATTCATATTTTAATTAAAATAACAATATTAATGAGTGATTAAGATATGGGTTTTGAGGGATAACACAACACGGCATTTAACAATTTTTTAAAAACAAAAAGCAAAAAGGGCTAATCTACCAACCTATTGGGCTAACTTGCTATAAGTTGGGTTCATATGGGTTCGGGCCAAAAAGACTTGCATTAAAACAGTCCTTGTTTTTATAACCCAACCCACTAAATTTTTCGTGTTGGGAGGTTCGGCCCACAGGTCAAACCTATATTACCGACTCTAAGTACAATTACACTATAAACGATAAATGATGTCATATATTTAACACAGGAGGTAGTAGCTTGCATAAATTTTTGAAGATGGAACAACTTGTTCAATCATTAATCCCATAGAATTTAAGAATAAGGGGAACTACGATGTATGATCAATTGGAAGAAATCTCTAGCGAGAGAAGGTAACGACGCGCCTGAGGCCTCTCCGTTTTAATACTCCCTCGACGCTTAAACTAATATGCTTGTATTAATAAAAACAATTAAATGCATTAATTTTTTCATAAAATTCAAGTGATTTTTAATATTATTAATTATACTAAACTCCTACATCATATAATTATTTTTAAGGAGAATTACATTCAAGTCCCACTTAAGAGGAAAAAAAATAAAAAATTGATCTTATTGAGTTATCAATCACGCCTTTAAACTTGTTAATTCACACATCTAAAGTTGCCAATAAGACTATTTCTTCATTTTTTTCCTCTTATACGGGACCTGAATATAATTATCCCTTATTTTTATTCTCACTACATTTATTAGGTATGGGCATACATGAACAAAAATATTTAATACTTTTTGAAACTAACAAATGCTTTATAAAAAAGATCAAGAACATATTTTCTTGGTGTTTTATAATACCCTCTCCAATTCTAAATATAAGATCCGGTTAACATTTTTTTAGAGAGATTAAAGAAACTAAATAAGTTACTTAATTATATAATTTATTAAGATTATATGTTAGTTTATAAGTTAAATAAACTTGTTTGGATAAAAAATAAAAATAAAATATTCTAAAATAATTTAATTAGTTTCCTTAATCTCTTTGAAAAAGTCAACTAGGCGTTTTATTTAAGATTGGAGGAAGATAAAAAAAAAAAGCGACCTATTATACAAAACTTTCATCGGGTAGGGTTTAGGCGTTCCATAATAAGAACTAGAGGGAATTTAATGGGTCAGCGGTACTCCCTCCGATCCTTAATATAAGACATTTATCTAATTTGATTTAATTAAGAAAGTTAGTTGAGTTAATTAATATCACATGTATTTTTTAAAATACCCAAGTTATCTTCCTTAATTTCCTCGTTCACTCTCCTCTTTGATTATTGTTGAGAGAGTATCAATAAGAGAAAAACTTAAAAAAAAATTTGATAAATATGAAAGTTGTCTTATATTTAAAATCAAGATTAACTCCCCCATATATTTCTTATATTAAGAACAGATGGAGTAGTTTGTTTCATCGGGATTGAAAATTGTGCATTCTACTAAGTATATGCGGCAGCAGAACATGGTAAAGCCCAATTTAATTTACAGGAAAGTAAATACAGTCTAATTTAAGTATGTGCCATACAGGCCTAGTAAACTCCAGAATACAAACCAACTCCAAGTCTTAGTCAGAAAATTTGGACAAGCACGTCTTAAGATGCAAAGACAATACTAACCTGCTAGAACTCACTGTACACGACGACGCTTGTTCTTTATGTCATCGAAAAACTGGTGAATATCATCAGCAGTGATTGGCTTTGACGAATCTGCAGAGTCCTGTCAAGATATATAAAATATAAGGTTACTAAAACAAGGCCATGCGCACTTCTCCCACCTACAACATTCTGAACAAATAGTAGAAGCACAAAATAAAAACATTTATCCATAAATGTTGTACCAGAAAAGCACGAAGCCCATCCTTCATTTCCTCAATGCCCTTCAAGATCTCAACTTTCTCTACGTGCCCAAGTTTATTGAAAAAGCTCAACTCAGCACCCTCCTGCTGCTGCAACTTTTCTTCCCTCTTTTGCTTTCCCATTTTCTCATACTCCGCAATTGAGTCTTCTTTGTCTGCCAGAAAAGCAATCTTCTTCTGATTGTAATACTCCAAACACTTCTCACATTTGCATAAAGCATCTCTCCAATTTTTCGAAAGGAACATGGGTTTACTCTCTGTACTTGGAGGAGCATCAGCAATGTTAACACCGAGCAGACAATTCGAGTGCAGATTGGAGTCTTTAGTGCATGGACTTAAAACTGCACTGTTAGCACAATTTTCTCCCTGAAGTTGATCCTTCTCTCCAGAGACAGGTTCAGAATCAGCTTTAGCTTTTGAATCCTCAATTTCAGGGGAACTACGAGAGCAAACATTACTCTTTGAATTTTCAGATCCAGAAGCTGAAGGCATATCCTGTGACACAACTTTATCCTGGCTACCTTTGATATCAGCATCTAGCTGCTTTCCTGCAGCCCATATTGCTTCAGGATACAATCCCAAAAAGGAACATACTTCAGAGCACGCTTTGCATATGAAGTCCTCATACAGAGGCTCTCCTTCATCATCTCTTGGTATCTGAGAAATAGCATTAGCCACAAGTAATTAAACAAGGGGTGTCCATATTAGAAATTTCAAAGTTAATTACGTGGATATACAGAACAACTTATATAAAATATATAGCTATTACGATTGTAGGAGAAAATAAGCTACCCCATCATATAAAACTTTATGACTGCACCTAACAACAAATTCATTGTCCACTCCTATCAATTCGTTTGACACTTAACATTTAAGGAAAAACAATAATATTCAGCAACTGAACACGTTTCAAGGATAAAGAAAAATGTGCAATCAGTAATGCTTTTACTACCTCAATATTAGCTTCAAGTGAGAACTGAAGGAGAACATGTCACATCAAACACAAATAGATACTAAGGTAAGAAACCCATCCCATCTGAAGGAGAACATGACAAAACACAAATAGATGCTTTTTCAAAGGGACAAGGGACTATTAGAGGCAAGACTTAGAGTAAATCTCATGTACCAACGACAACAGACTACTTTTGAGTTTACAATATTATCATAAGTTGAAGCTGCAGAAATCTATGAAACTATATATGATCGTAATCAAGGACTTGGACTTAAAATGATCAAGACCTATAGCTTATTTGCTAAAATTCGAATTACACTGAAAGCCCATCTAAACTGACGCAAAAGAACAAGATATAAAATGGTCAAGAGACAAGAAACCTTGCTACAAGATACTAACCTCATCAGAAGACTCTAGGCCAAGATGCTCCTCATGAAACCAGTCCTCACATAGACAGCACTGTATCATCTCTTCTTGTTCTTCAGCATCTGGATCAGGATAAGGTCGACCACATGTGCAATATGAACCTTTGAAGTTGTGATTGTATGAATTCTCAACATTTTCAATATCCTTGTTAGAAAAAAGCTTGCAATAGAACTCCCCAAACTTTGAATTTCCACAATCACACCTGAAGTTTCTTTTTGTCCACAGTTCCACGACCTTATCTCAAAAGCATGATGAAAACCATGAACTAGTCAATGTTGTATTGAACAAGTCAAAACAATGGTGTATAGAAAACAACAAAAAATTACTTTAAAATATGATGACATCAAAATATATATCTTAAGAGAACCCCCAGTGCCAAGCGGGTCCCGCACAATACAGGCTCAAAGGAAGGAGACCCTATATGTACGCAGCCTTACCCTGACATTATATTGCCAAGAGGCTGTTTCCAGGGATATATCTTAAGAGAAATGCATAATAATTAAGATTTGTTTTGGAAATCCCTCAATACTTTGGATTCAGTACAAAATAGCATAATGTAATGTTAGTCTCCCATTTCATGGTCAAAAGGAGAGTTCTGCAAAATCATATATTGTCAGTTCAGTTGTGATGAAAACCACAATTCTATTGTACTTATAGCAGAAAAGAACTACCTGATGGCCATCATGACAAGCCAATGAGCAAGCAGTGCAAACTCCAGCATTTCCATCAGGGGTGCAGGTGAGGCAAGAGAAAATTGCTTGCCTTTTCATATAGCCATTGTTATAGGTACACTCCTTGCCATCATCACCCCCTAGAACTAAATCAGCTTCCTAAGAGAAGAATTACGTACTTGAATTAGAAATAAAAAAGTATTATCAACATGTTCAATTCAAGAACACAGATGAATATAGATGATACAGCATGAAATAAGCTAGCATTTTAAAAAAATCAGCTTATTCATAATCATAATTTCTTATAAACAAGAAAGAAAAGCCTCCATCTATTTATGCAAAGTGCACACAAAAAGAGGGCCACCATTGAAATCATCCAACAAAATATTATTGGTCCCAGACTCATTGACTTGATGCTGAAGAAAAACGGACCAAACTTGGAATAGATGAAGAAAAATTTATCACGTTTTTAGGCTTCAAGGCTCAGAATCTCAAAGTAAGACAAAACAAACAATTTATGTCAGACTTCAAACAGTAATGATTTCTCATCAAACAATTGCACACATAAGTTCAAATATTTTCTTCAGATTGTAAAGTCCCATACTTGATTCTCAGCTTAGCATCCTTTCAAATGAGAAATACGCTTGTATAGTATGCCAGTTCAAAGGCCTTTGTTAAGATTAACAAAGATCAAACTATCAAGTAACTTGGTAGTGTAATTGCCTGACCATTTCAAAAGGAGCTGGCCAAGATTCAAGTGATTCTATCATATTACTAATCAGTGGACAGCGAGCAATGATATCAATATCTGAATTTCTGAAATAGTTACCCTAGTTGGTCAACAAAGAAATACTATAGCCATAATGGCCTAAGTTGGAAAATGCCAGAGCAATGTATACTTCCACCAATTCACAGAATACTATTCTTCAACCTAGCAAATTTAGTTTTACAACCCCACGTTCTGTTAAGAGCTACTTTAATTCATTTGGCTTTCATGTAAACAATTATTTGATATGAGTCCCAATGCTGAATATGTTAATATGATATGCTAGTCATTTTAGCTGTAACAAAAGCCCCTTCTGGGATCAATAATACTACAGACCTTAGTCAAAAACGGCAGAACAACCTGAATGTCTACAGAGAATCAACGATGGATCCAGGTACCAACTACTTCTTACTCTCGCCACTGTCAGGATGTACAAATAATAAACTTCATCTTAAATCATCTTAGTGCCTAAGGCACTGAAGCAAGGCACCAACACCTCTTGCTAAATGAGTCAAGGGGTCGTCATTGTGGTGCTAACAAGCAGTGCGTTTGGTACCTCTCTAATGAATGCATGGCACTAGCATTAAGTGAGTTTCATACACAAAGGTTAATTGCATAGTTATGCATTTCTAACATCCCTCACAATAACTTGTAGCTTTTGTTTTAAGTATGTTAAGCACAGGGAAAAATTATGAATCAGCATAACTGGGTAAAGTGGTCTTTCACTTCATGAGATTATTATTTAGAAAGCTAGCAATACACGTCTAAACAAGACAAGTATTTTTGACTTAGTGATTTCAGTAGTTTATTGTTTTATTTGATCATCATGCAAAAGAGTTAATTTATATGCCAAACGTCTTTCATATTAATTTTCCATATATATAGCTTATCTATAACTTCTATCCTTTAATTAAATGCTTTGCTTCACTGGGACAAACATTTTCTCAGAGCCTCTGGCTCAAGGGCATCACGTTAGCTAAGGCAGCTCCTGCATTTGACTACCTTGAATAAATCCCAGTCTGCTCCTAATGATAACCATTCCGATTTTTCAGTTTTAAATTCATATTTTGAATCCTAGCAATGTTTTTAAATATGCAGAGCTATCACTTTTAACTTCAGTCGAGATTCACCTTATCCTCTGTCTCTTGTATTACGCACTACCAATTGAGGAATATCATTCACTAAACCATATTTCATGGAGCCATTCTTCATAAACCATAAATATAGTAACAGTTTTGTCGATCAAATAAAGCTGCAATCAATTAAATGGATGACAGCCAATGCCAGTAATAGAATTCATACGAACTTGCGCAGGCAGGAAAATGAAGTAAAAATGTGAAGAATAAAAGACCCACCAGCTCCCGGTCCTCAACTTCCTTAAGGTATTCGTGGATTGTAACTGCTTGCTCAGCTTCATCATCAAACGCATCGGTCATTTTTATAAAATATGTGTGACTAGGAAAACTCTACTTCTGATTTCGGAGTTCTCTACCCCTGTTCCTCACATATAATAAGAAATGGAGTGATTAATGAAATATCATAGGCATAAATTTATTTCTCGACGGATTTACATGGATCCCCCAGAGTAGAGAACCCTAAGTTCTACAGAAACTAAGGCAAAGCACAAAGCTCCAAAATAAAATTAAGAAAATTTACAAAACTCAAAAAAAATTATCGAACCTAATTTTGAGAGACAGGCTTGCTAGGAAACGCAATGTTCCATTAGCTTGTTCAACCAAGTAACATTTAAGCTGCGGAATTGCGTACACCAATTGTACGGGAGACAGAGAGAGAGATCGCGGACGAAGCAAAGAATTGAGTTAGGGTTTTATACACGGTAAGGACTATTGGGACATTTTCCCGCCATATTGCACGATAATCATTAAGGGGTATTTGCCATGGTTCTGATCCGAATCAGCCACTAAACTAAACCGGTGAGATGGAGTTCTGACTTAAGGTTCAGTAGATTATATTAGAATCAGATCAGAATTAAATTAGAGTCAGATGTATATTAATTAAAAAATATAATTTAATTAAAATAGGTAAAAATATTTATATTTTAATAATAAAAATAAAAATATTTATATTTTAATAATAAAAAATATTTTGTTAAACAATAAAAGTAATATAAATTTTTTGTCAATAAAAAGTAATATTTCTATTTATCTAGCCAAAAAAAAAAATACCTAGGAATTAAAAAAAAATAGAGATGTGACTCAGTGACTCATTAACTCGGCCGGGTCAGGTTAAGTTTCACTGATTAACCCTGTGTTAAACTATAAACCCTGGTTAAACAGTAAACCGGACCGGTCTTCCGGCCAGTCTACCAATTTTCGATCTGAATCGGCCGATCTGGTTCGGATTCTAAAATCATAATATTTTCATCATGTCATTTTTGCTCTAAAAGCACCCTCTAAAGTAACTATGGGCATATGAAAGTTTTTTTAAGCTTAACGTTATTTGAGAAGTGTTAAAAAATTATTAATGTAGCCTACTTAAATGGAAGCTAAACACATGTCCGTCACGTTAGGCCTTAAGTCATATAATTCCGTATGAGCATGATATACTTTCTTGTTTGACCATTTTCTTTAGAAGTTTTTGTGATGGAGCAATGCGCCTAAATTTAACAACAAAATAAAAAAAATTATATTAAAAACCAATAAAGACAAAAAAACCGAAGTATATGATAAAAACTATTTAGGGCTCACCCTACTTGATATTAACCTATTCTCTTTTCCTTTTAGCATCACCGTAACAAATCTCTAACTCTTACCATTTAATTCATCTAATACAATTTTGTATGCAGTTCTGATTTAATTATTTTTTTGGCATTGCAATGGGTATTACAAGTGTAGTACTATGACAAGATGCCTAATGATTAAAAAAGTTGCGACTAAACCCTAAATAATCCCATGATGCTAATCATAAGATAATGAAGGGAGTATCACCGGACTCTGTTATTATTATTTTTTTATTTTGATTTTTTTCCTTTCTAGATTTAATCTTCACTTTTCTCATTTCTTATTTTTAAATTTTGCCAGCTTTACATTATGGAATCTAAGGCATGTTTGGGTTAGTGTTGAGAAGTACGTTCACGCAAGTTGAAGTAAAACTTCTCTCATATACTTATCTCATACTCTGTAAATTACGTCAGAAAAGCAGTTTCTATTGCTAATCCAAAACAGTGATCTAGTGTGCATGTGTGTGTGAGAGGGAAAAGGAGAGTGTTTTGCCATATGCTTCTGCCTGATCTTCTTGTGTTTGTTTACCGTATGATTCATGATCTCTATCATTATTATGCATCTTCACTAGTCTTTTATACACACACGTGTATACACACACATGTATGTGTGTGTATATATGTGTGTATATTCATTTTACTATTAAATTTGGACGACATTGTTTTGTTTTTAGAATTATTCTCCTGCTGTTATTAAATCTATCCTGAAAATTCCTAGTTCCCATACTAATATCACTAATCTTTTATTCTGGGAGGGCAATGTCTTAGGCTGATATTTGGTTAATGATGGATATAGAACATGCTTTCTTAACTTCTCTTCGTCCAATGAAACTTTGGATCCCTTTTGAAATTTTTTGTGGTTTATATCTCTCCCCTACAAACAATTTCTCCTCATTTAGAAGCTATTTCATCAAGTCGTTCCCTCTATAAGATCCATTATTTTGGTGATAACAAAACTCATGAAGAGTTTGTTTTACAAGATAAAATATTAATCTAGGTTATTAATAAGATTAAACGTTCAAAAAAAAAAAGTTGCTTCAAAATCGTAACTGATTACATCCAAGTCCTAATTATTTTGTTCTTACCTTGAGCTAACCATGATCTTATTTGAGTCATAAACTCTATCTTGAGTTGATCCATAAGGAAAATTTGTATGATGCCTCAAGTTCTCCCAAATTTTATGAGGGTCAGGCTTATGCCCCGAATCAAAACTATAAAATGTCATCTATCTATACCTCGAGTCAGCTTAGATTTTCTCATGATCATGTTATGAACATTGATCATATCCGAGTTAAGTTGCTTATCCAAGTCAAAACTTTATTCATCATTGAGCAACATATTCTTTATACATTGAATATGCTAAGAATAAATTCATGCATGTTATTACTATGCCTCAAATAGTATTTGAGTCTAAACTACAAAGTTATGGTTATCATGTCGGATTTCTAAAATGAGTTCAAAGCCGAGTCTAATCAAGATTAGCCTTTAGAAAATAATGTTTTAAGATTAAAATATATATTGTATAACACAGACACTCTTTGCAGGTGATTAAGCTGATTATAAGATTATCAATTCTAAGCGACAAACTCAATTTGGGATTTCCCAATTTTCAGGTTCTTTTTCTGTCATTTTCCCTACAAGAAAAATACCTACTGCCATGTACTAGGCCTTTAAGGTTCGCTGTTGCATCATTTTTCCGTAAGAAGATGATGGCTGAATGTGATTCCTTGAACCTTTCCTTTCTGTGTGTTGCTCTTGTTTGGATCTTTAATCATGGCATCTCTTCTCTTGGCTATAATCATTGCTGCAATTTTTATTTTCTAGTATTGTAACTACATTAGTTGAGCCTTTTTTCTTTCACCAACTTAATAGTTCACACCTTTTTTTCCTACTACATATACCTTGTAAACTTCAGGGTTTGTTAATATCATTTTGCTCTATCACCCAGAGGAAACTAACAAGAAAGAGATTGAATAAGAGAGCTTCTTAGATTCTGAAGCAAACTTCGCTTGTTTTTTTTTTTTTAAAAGAAATGTTCTTGAGTAAATATCTTGTGATTATTCAGGTTATCTCACAAAGTAAGCCTTCTTTATATCTTTAGTTGATCTTTTAATTGCCCCCTAATGCATTTTTTGAATGGTACAAGAGGTCAAATTTTTCAATCTTTATTCTTTAGGAAAACATGCCTTTCCTTGAAGAAAAAGATCTTTACTAAAAAAAAAAAGTGTGACATAACCCTAATAAATATTTAGAACTTCATTTCTCTTTACTACATCTCCACAGTAGTATATTCAACCATCTAGATTAAATTTTAACAGCAAAGATCAATCTGTATTTTTAAAAATTATCAAAATTGAATAACTAAAACTCAATGCAACGGTCAGTAGTTATAGCAGTCTATCCTCCCCACTCTGGAGGAAGCCACTTTTGAAGAAATATGCCGTAAAAGCTCATCCAACCACTAAGGCATATGGCTAAGCTTGTGTAGATAGAGATATCCACACTAACAGTAGCATACTTAAAACATGACAGCCATAAAGTGCTATGCAAACATAAAATACTATAGCGTCAATAATCCTAGAACCAGGAACAAAATTGTCATGAGACTCGATCCAATACACGAGGCTAAAATGGCTCCTAAGAAATGTTCCCAGTTATTTGGTGTTATTGCACTAATCCTACTCGGATAGAGTCAACTTAAGTTCACCATTGTTTCGCAGCTCCATCACAATATCACAACCACCAATCAGTTCACCTTTGTAGTACAGTTGGGGAAAGGTTGGCCAATTTGAGAACACCTTCAATCCTTGTCTCACCTCCTCATCGCTTAATATATCAAAGGAGCTAAAACTTACTCCCTCAGCTCGCAGGGCATCGACAACTTTGGAGCTAAAGCCGCATCTTGGAGCATCTGGGGTGCCCTTCATGAATAGCATTACCGGTGAGGAAGCTATCAGTTTTTTCAGGCGGTCTTCAATCGTTGCTTCTGAAACAATCCCTTTTTCAAGTAAGACCTTCTTGAGTTCTCCGCTTTTTTGCATCTCCAACACAATGTCTGATCCGCCAATAAGTTCACCTTTGATATAAAGTTGAGGGTAACTAGACCAGTTTGAATAAACTTTGAGACCCTGACGGGCTTCTTCATCAGCAAGAATGTCAAAACTCTGAAAGGGGACATTTTCTTGCTGGAGAATTTCAACAACCTTTCTGCTGAAACCACACTTTGGTTCATCTGGTTTCCCTTTCATAAACAGCATAACAGGGCTTGAGTTTATTAGGCTTTCCAGTCGAGCAGTTAAGATTGTACTTAAACCAGTCGGTTCTGATATGCCTCCCTTCGAACTACCTGATTCTGTTACTTTTTCCTCTTTATTTGTATCAATTCCATGATCTTTGAACACATCCTTCAATTCACCACCCTCATGCATAGCAATTACTATGTCACAACCACCAAGAAGATCTCCTTTGCAGTATAGCTGGGGATATGTTGGCCAGTTAGAAAATTTCTTCAAGCCTTCACGAACCTCATTGTCTGACAGGATGTCAAAACTTCCAAACTTGACCTTTTCCTTGTTCAAAATTCCAACAACTTTTTTGCTAAATCCACATCTGGGCTCCTCGGGGATCCCTTTCATGAATAGCATAACAGGTTGAGAGTCAATAAGCTGCTGCAGTCGCTTTTTTAAAGCATCACTAAGCCCTGGTTGCACTTGACTTGTTTCTTTTGGAGATCCATTTTCCTTTGCCATTTCTTTCACCGTTTCAAGAATAGTGGGCCCCGCAGCTAACCCAAGGCTGGCAGGAGAAGCAGCATCTCCAGGATTAATTGAACCAGCAACTTTAGCAACCTTATTGGCCAAACTTGATGGATCTGCACCCTCTAATGTATCGAATGTCTTGCCATCCTGACAGAAAAAGAACTTCAATAAATTATTGAAGTTGGAAAACCAGGTAACTAGTGCCCTTTCATAGTAACACAGGTTAAGAAACAAAGAGCAACCCAACAAAAATTGAGAGGATGTTTAACAGCTCAAAAGATATAATAATAACAACAAAACAGAGATAATGCCTCAATACATGTGGATTTCTCTTTTAGTTTGATAAAAATAGAAGAAAAATAAAAATAAAATCCTAAATATAATAAACAACTGAAAAGAAATATAGACCACAACTCATCTAACTTGACCAATATGAAATTGTCTGCAATGTTTGTGTACACATCAACTTAATGGAACCCATCCTAGAATATTCCTTAAGTCTACTGCAGCAAATGATCATGCACAGCTATCTATTTTACAACAAACCTTGTCATTTTATAAACAATGATTGAACAAAGAGCATACTCAAGTACAGAAAAAAGTCCTCTCATAACTCTCAAGTCATAGTGCTATTAAATACAATGCAAATCATGCCATTAATAGTTTACATATTGGCAAACGATAAATGGCATTGCTAGACCATCTAAGGCTTCCTATAGAACTCAATAGCTGGTAAATTAAAACAGCAACAAACCGCATAACCAGTAAAATTCAGGAAAATTGGTGAATACACATTCACCTCACTTTAATCCACAAGCCATGTATGCTACACATAGACAAATGAATCTCTAGATAAGCATACTCTCCTTGGTAAAAAGGTGCCAGTATTTCTAACTGGAGTAGTGAAAGGCAAAAGCCACCCATTAGACACTACTGCCTCAAGGTGAAAATGCACTAAACTTAAGAAAAAGAAAAATCATATGTGAAGTTCTGCATAATGGGAAGAAGAAGCTAAATGATACGAGGTTCTGAATAATAGAACCAAACTGAGTGCTTCACGAAACCAAAAACTTGTGAATTTACCAGTTTACCTGAAACAGAGCTTAAGTGCAAGTTGAACCATTTTCCTTATCCTAAACTCTGAAGGTCTGTTTGGTACACAGAGCCGAACGGGAAATGGACTGAACATATATGCATCATGCATTTTTGTTTGTGTGCGTGTGTTTGTGGACACACACACACACACTCACTGTAAAACGTGTCTTAAATGTATCTCACCAAAGCACAAAAAATATTATCCTCCCCAAGAACTCTAGTTTTCTTTTACAAGACAGTATTGGTTTCACTGTTCCATAAAAACCTTCAGCTTGCATCAAATTGTTCTCTAGCCTAGGGATATCAGTGCTCCAATGCCGACCCATGCCACTCATAACATGTAACTCAGAACATCCAGCTAAGATACTGTGAATAACGATCATTTGAATGGAGTTGTTTTTGTATTTCTATTTTATAAACTCTCCTTATAATAAATAAAAATTTATACAACAGCTTACAGATCAGAGTCTTCAAATGCCACAACTACCAGATCACAGACAAAATTTACAAATAAAAATGGCAGTCCAAACACGGTACCTGGCAGAATACAAAGAAAGGCACAGCAGAAACCGAATAAGCCTCAGATATTTCCGGCTGCTCTTCAGCTTCAACCTAAAACAGAGAAATGAATTTAAAAAACAAAAAAAGCACGAATTAGACTAAATAGAAATAATCAAAACCTCCAAAAAATTGCTTTTGAGGTTCAAAGGCATAATCAAACCCTGATGAAATTAGCATGAGGGAAATCTGTGGACAAGTGGGAGAAGACTTGGTCCATGTGCTTAGAAGCATCACACCAGGATGCCCAGAAATGAAGGATGACTGGTGCACCCGTGCGGATCAGACTATCAAGCTCCGCCTTTGATTGCACATCTTTCACTGATCCACCCATATTTGTGAAGCCAAAAGAACAAAATTTAGAGATTGTTTCTGCGTCGATGATTATAATTCAAGCAGATTCACAAACCCCCGCTTCTCCCAACCCTAGAGGAAACAGCTAGAGGGTTCTTTGTTCGAAAGCAATCTTAAAAAAAAAAAAAAAGAATAGTTTTGGGTTATGAATGAACGCTGGTTCGTTTGCTTAGCGCTTGCGGGCTACCCCTCCCCCTTGGGACAATACTGGTTGGATTGGAATATGATGCTTTTATAAGTTTTTTTATTTTTTAATGGGGAAATTTTAGAAAAATACAAACAAAATTGACAAAAGATAAAATGGTATAGTAAAATACTGAAATCCTAAATCAAACTGTTGATAGGAACCTGAGATCTGAAATTGTGAGCAAAAGATGAGAATGCCCTGAATGAAGTGACATGCTATAGTCCTATTTTCTAGAGGGTTACCCCAATCATGGGGAAAATATTGTAGACGTCATCCTTGCCGCCACTGTTGATTTGGTCTTGCAATGTTATCACAATCTCTTACACGATGTCACCAAGATTGATGCCGGTGACAGTCCCCATTCTCGCCTTCCCTAACTTTCTCTATGATGTTAAGCTCTCCTCCTCTGATTGGAACTCCGCTAATAAAATTTCATTCAAATCAAAGCTGCCCAAGAATGCTGACAATGATAAAAAGAAGGGCATGCCCTGGATTGAGGAAGAACGTGGGTATGATACTTTTCCATGCGAAGTTGGTAAAGAAGAAAGTGAAGTCATTAATGTAGAATATGGTGTTGTTAATAGAGAGAAGTGTTGTTATTTACCTCCCCAACTTGTTAATTTAATACTTTTCCATATGAAGTTGTTAAAAAAGAAAGTAAAGTCGTTAATGTAGAAGATGATGTTGTTAATAGAGAGAGGTGTTGTTATTTGCCTCCTCAACTTGTTAATTTGGCATTTTCCCTTATGAAGTTGTTAAACAAGAAAGTCAAATTGTTAATATAGAAGATGATGTTGTTAATATAGAGTAAGGTGTTGTTATTTGCCTTTCTAACTTGTTAATTTGACACTTTTCCATACGAAGTTGCTAAACAAGAAAATCAAGTCGTTGATGTAAAAGATGGTGTTGTTAATACAGATTGAGGTGTCGTTATTCGCCTCCCTAACTTGTTAATTTGACACTTTTCCATACGAAGTTTTTAAATAGGAATCCAAGTCATTAATGTAGAAGATGATGTTGTTAATACAGAGTGATGTGTTGTTATTCACCTCTCGAACTTGTTAATTTAGCAGTTTTCCCTATGAAATTGTTAAACAAGATAGTGAAGTCGTTAATGTAGAATATGGTCTTGTTAATAATGGGAGATGTGTTGTTTTTGGTCTCCCCAACTTGTTAATTTGACACTTTTTCGTACAAAGTTGTTAAACAAGAAAGTCAAGTCATTAATGTAGAAGATTGTGTTGTTAATATAGAGTGAGGTGTTGTTATTGGCCTCCCCAACATCAACACCTCAACTTGTTAATTTGACACTTTTTCATACGAAGTTGTTAAACAAGAAAGTCAAGTCGTTAATGTAGAAGATGATGTTGTTAATACAGAGTGATGTGTTGTTATTGGCCTCCCCAACATCAATATTAACGACTTGACTTTATTGTTTAACAACTTTGTATGAAAAAGTGTCAAATTAACAAGTTGGGGAGGTGAATAACAACACCACTCTCTATTAACAACATCATCTTTTACATTAACGACTTGACTTTCTTGTTTACCAACTTCGTATAGAAAAGTGCCAAATTAACAAGTTAGGGAGGCGAATAACAACACTTATATTTATTAACAATACAATCTTCTACATTAACGACTTCACTTTCTTCTTCACCAAGTTCGAATGGAAAAGTGTCATACCCACGTTCTTCCTCAGTCCAAGGCGTGCCCTTCTTTTTGTCAGTGTTAGCATTCTTTGGTAGCTTTGATTTGAACAAAATTTGATTAGTGGAATTCTAATCAGAGGAGGAGGGCTCATCATTGGGGGGACAGTCAGGGAAGGCAGGAATCAAGACTGTCATCGGCATCAATCTTGGCAATGTCGTGTAGGAGATTGTGATAATATTGCCAGACTAAATCAACGGTGGCGACAGGGATGGCATTAGAAATATTCTTCCCACGGTTGGGGCAGTCCTCTGGAAACAAGACTATAGTATGTCACTTCACTCAAGGCATTCTCATCTTTTGCTCATAATTTCAGATCCCAGATTCCTACTAACGGTCTGATTTAGGATTTCAGTAATTCACTACACCATTTTGTCCTTTGTCAATTTTGTTTTGTATTTTTTTGGAATTTTCCTTTTTTTAATCTTCTTATTTTTAAATTAGTTCCCTTAAAGTAATATTTTTCTTCAATTTTTTTAATATTTTCAAATTCTGAAATGATATACAGGTGGTAGTCTCAAAACATATTTAAAAGCATTGATACAGACGAAGTTGGAGGAGATGTTTTAGCAAAGGATGCGACAATGGAACTATCTGACTCTTTATCAATAGCCTTTGTTTTCGCTCAGGTTCTATCTTTCCTCTTTTGTTATTTATGATTGCCTTTTCTTAGAATTGTAAAGGCGTTGCCTCAAAATATTTTCCTAGGAGATTAAAAGATGCTTAAAAGAAATAAAGTGGACATCTTGATTCTGAACGAGACTCATATTAGTGGGTACAAAGCTAATGCTATTGTCTGAAAGTTGGGCTTTAATACTTGGATTCGTATTGAAGCTACAGGCTTTGCTGGGGGAATTTGGCTCTTGTGGAATGATGATGAGTTTTCTGTCTAGCATATTGATTCATCCACTTAGTCTTTTCATGTAAAGGTGTCACAAATTGGTAATACTCAGAGTTTTTGGTTTTCTTGTATTTATGCTAAACCTTGTTATAGGAGGTGTTCTCTTTGGGGGGATCTAAATGAATTTCATAATAGATTTCACACCCCTAGATTGTAATGGGTGATTTCAACTCTTACCTAACTTTAGATGACAAGCATAGGGATTCCTCTCTAAACATGAGATCGATGAGATAGTTTGCAGATTACATTCATCAAAATGGTTTGTTAGAAGTTGACTGTGTAGGGGATTGATTCACTTGAGAGAGAGATACTCTTAAGGAAAGAATTGATTGGGCTTTTACACATAATCAGTGGAATAATCTCTTCCCCGTTACAAAGGTGCACCATCTAAGTAGGTTTGGTTTTGACCTCTCCTCCTTAGAACTTCTCCTTGTAGTGAGCAAAACATACATTATAGACCTTTCTGGTGTTAGGTTGCTTGGTTATTAGAAGATGGTTTTGGTGATATCGTAAGGAAGTGTTGGGACAAGGAAAATTGGAAAGATAAGGTTGAATTCCTACAAAAGAAGAAAGTGAGTGGAATGGCACTAAGTTGGGCAACTTTTCAACAAAAAAGAAAAATCTTCTGTGCAGAATTGAAGGAGTGGAAAGAGCTAGGACACGAAGCGATAACCAATATCTTGCCCAAACTAAAAAGGAACTGTGAAAAGAGTATAATAAAGTGCTAGCAGAAGAAGAACTCCTATGATTCTAGAAATCCAGATGTAATTGATTGAAATTGGGTGATAAGAATAGTAAGTATTTTCATACCTTTGCTATCATAAGAAGAAGGAAGAAAAGAATTAATGGCCTTAAGAACTCCTAGGGAGACTGAGTGTTTGATCAACAGGTATTGGAAAATATGGCGGTCGATTATTACCAAGATCTCTTTTACAGTGAGCTCTTGAATTTCTCACTTGTTGATACATTTGTTGGATTTCCACAACTTCCCGATAAATATTTGTCATCATTACTGGTAGAGTTTACTAATAAGGAAGTTAAGTGCGCCACTTTTAACCTTGGGGCTTTTAAAGCACCAGGCCCAGAAGGAATTCAAGCCTTCTTCTACCACGAATTCTAGCATGTAATAAGGATTTCAATTTGTGAATTGGTAAGACAGTTTTTTGATGACCTGATAAGGATCAAGGATATTAATAGCACCAATCCTGTCCTCATTCTTAAGGTGGATGATAATTGAATATTTATTACACTCATTTGTATCTCTTGATTAATAAATTTAGATTGTTTAGTAATAAATAATGGGCTTTTATGCTTATTTGGGCTTTGAGTGTTTTATTGGATTTAACATATTTTAATAATAAAATTCCAGATTTACAACTCTTCTCTATTTTGATCTTAACTCTTGAACCAGATATCCGAATGATCTCATTCTTGTCTCATTTTTTAGATGATTCAGAGGGCAACAATTTATATGAAGACTTGAAGGGAAGATTCGGACAAGAGGATAGTCAAAAATGCAGTCAATATTATATGTATTTTTCTGGATTTTTATTGGGCCCACATTTTGTAATGAAGCACTATTTAGTATGGATTTTCGTTTTGGGCTGAACTAATGGGCTCTGGACCATTTGACAATTAGGTTAAAACTTAAGTTAGCTGAAACAATAGACAGAATGTTTTAGTGGACGTTTTTAGATTGAAATCAAAAGTTCTAAATTCTCTGAAATGTTCTTCGTGTTCTTCGTTCGTTCTTCGGATTTTCCAGCCATGTCCGGCTAAGTTTCTGTGACTGACCTATGGATTGAGGATTCATGTCTCTAATCAGAGGACAAACTTAAATCGGTAACGTAATTCGTTTCTATTTACTCTAATCGGATCCGATTTCTGGAATAGTTCGAATGTTTGTTTTAATATTCGGATCGGTACATCCCAAGGACACAGTTCGGATCTGGTTATAGTGCTACTAAACGATTGTACAGTAGCACGCCATGCATACGAACAGAATCTAGACGATCGCCTAGTCGAGGGATTTTCTGGACGAATACAGAGATTTTTGGTTCGTCCAGATCCAATCACGAATTCGTTATAATCTTCGTCCGATGATGGTAGGAAACTATGAATCCCAATCCTATGGTCAGTCGTTTTAATCTATTTGATCTAGTTCGTTTTTGATTTCTGTCTTTAATCTGAGTTTATTGTTCGTTAATAGTTTAATTAAACCCCCCCCAATCGATTATTGTTCGAATGTTTTAGACTGCTTGTAAATTCTGTGGGAAACGATCCAGGTTCTCTGTACTGCAAATCCTCATTGAACTTGGTTATTTTGTGAGAACTCGACATTTCTCATCAGTGGACAAGTCAGAAACCATTAGAGACTTCAAACCTATATCCCTATACAATGTAAGTTATAAAATTATTATGAAAATCATCAGCAATAGACTCAAACATATCATGGGGAAGGTTGTAAGGGATCACCAGTGCAACTTCATAGTGTAGAGATAGAGTAGTGACAATATTATAATTGCTTAAGAGGTTATCCATTCTATGCACATGAAGAAAGGAGATTTGGGCTGGATGAATGTTAAAGTTGATTTAAAGAAGGCTTATGATTGGCTTGAATGGCCGTTTATCCAATATACCCTTTAAGTAGTAGGGATTGATGAGAAGTTAATTAGTGCTATCATAGCTTATATCTTGTATTCCTCTTTCAAAATTCTTTGTAATGGTGAGCCATCGAATGAGTTTTGACCATCACGGGGGATCTGTCAAGGTAAACCTATCTCTCCTTACATCTTCACAATATGTATGGAGATGTTAGGTCATATTATTAAAGATTCTATTACTGATAGTCATTGGAACTAGATCAAGTTGAGCCCAGGTGGCCCTTCTTTGTCGCACTTGTTTTTTGTTGACAATTTGATTCTCTTTGGTATAGCTTCCTCTTATCAAGTGGATATAATGTTAGACTGTATCAGGATTTTTTGTTATGCTTCAGGATAATGGATGAACAAGGTGAAGACTAAAGTTTGCTTCTCTCGGAATATGCATATCTCTCGGGCTATAAGCCTTAGTTAGCATATGGGGGTTTGTTTAATAGGATACTTAGGAAGTATATTGGCATACCTCTCCTTCATAAAAGAGCCTCGAACAACACTTTTGCCCCATCATGAAAAAGGCTTAAAAGAGAATTTCTTGTTAGAAAAGAAACTGTCTTAACCTTGCTAGACATACCACCCTAATGAAGGTTGTGCTCTCCACTCTTTCTTATTATTATATGTAAACTATGCTTCTTCTTAGGAGCGTGTTGAGAGATCTTGAAAAGAAGGGAGAAAATTCCTTTAAAGAAGACATGAAGAGGAACAATAAACTACACCTCATTTCTTGGGACATGGTCATAAGATCTAAGAATAAGGGTGGTTTAGGGACAAGGAACCTTATAAAAAAAATGAAGCTTTTATTATGAAAATGTGTTGGAGCTTGTTAATACATAAGGATTCCCTCTAGGTCAAAGTTACTAAGGTGAAGTGTAAATGTGGTACTGGGAACATGCCAAAAGTTTAGAAAAAGAGGCACTCTTCTTTAACGTGGAGCAGTATCTGTGTGGTTTGGGACAAATTCAAGAGGGGGTTAGAGCCAAGATAGGGAATGAGAATCAGCTAACTTTTGGATTGATAATTAGTCAGAATTAAATTCTCCATTAGTTGATTTGATGCCTAGATATGAGAAATTCATTGATAAGACAGAGAAAGTGGCTGACTATGTTTCTCCTAGGGGGAATGGGACAGGAATAAACTGGGAATCTGGTTTCACCCTCAAATAATTGATTGCATCCTGACTATAATCCCACCTAGAGTAGAAAGAGGAGAGGAAATATTTATATGGAAACCATCCACTGATAGTTGTTTTACTATTTACCTGCATGTCACTTTCTTTTTATAGGTATACATCAGGAAGCAGACAGCATATGGTAGACCCTTTAGAGGTGGCAAGTCCTTAAGAAGATAAAGTCTTTCATGTGGTTTTCACACATGGAAGAGCACATACAGTGTAACTCTAGGCTAAGCTAGGTATTGTAGAGACTACAGGGTATCCTTTTAATTGTCATCAGGAGGAGAACTCAGTGTACCTAATTAGAGATAGTCTAAATGCTAAGGAAAGGTGGCGATCTTTTGTTTATCCATCCAAATAGGCTATCTTCTCAAACCTAAGTGGAGCATACTGGGTCAAGTAGAACCTGAAGGATGAGGCTTGCAAGGACTATACTAAGAAGATCCCATGGCCAACTTTGTTCAGACACGCATGATGGGATATCTGAGTGGTAAGATGTAAGAAGCTTTTTGGAAAAGAAAGTAATGAGGATTGTACTGATACCTCGATACTTAGGTCAGGAATTCAAGACAAGGGGTTTTATTTAGAACATGCTTTATTAAACTTAAAATTGATGCCTCGATACTTAGGTTGGGAAGAAATAGGTGTGAAGGAGTCATCCGATTAGAGAACAACAACTGGATCTATGGCTATATGTGCAAACTCATCTTACTGCCTTTGGCTATTGCTAAAACAATTGGAATTATACATGTCCTACAACTTTGCTGGTTTCACGGTTTTTGAAAATTGCAATTTCTACGGATTGTACTGAAGCTATTAATTTGTTAATGTGGGGTTGTAATATGTCCCACCTATATAAGGATGTTATTAATGAAGCTAAACTTTTAATGCATATAGATTGGCAGGTAGTAATTGATCATGTGCCAAGGGAGGAAAATATGTTAGCAGACCAGCTTGCAAAATCTACTCATGGGATTGTGAGTTACTTTCGTGTCCTTGATCATCCACCTCCTTATGATGCTGAGGCGGTTGATAATAAAAGGGGTCAGAATGGTTCTCTTGATTTCGATTTGTACTACTCTTTTGAGTTAATAGATTTAATTATTATTATTATTAAAAAAGGACTAGGATACTAGAAATACCCGAGTCCTGCTCCTCTTCTTTGTTTTTTTTGTCCACTCCTATTGGGTAAACAAAGTAAGGGAGCACCTTTTTTTAACAAAATATAAGCACTCAATATCATAAAATATATTTTCAATGGCATTCAACATCCTAAATTAATTGTTAGTACACTCAGCATTCTAAAATATTTTTTCAGTTCCACCCAGTATCTAACACTTAGCAACCTCAAGTACAATTTTTCAATGGTACTTAGTATCCTAAATAAATTTTTAGAGCATTCTATATCTTAAAATATTTTGAGATTGATTGAGAAAAATACTTTAAAGGAAAATTTGCACTAACATACTTTAAAAGATACCAAGTGTTAATAAGAAATATTTTTTTAGTGTAACTCAGAGTATACCAAAATCACATAAAACCTCAGATTAATCTCTGTTGGATTGGGAGCGTTAAGATTAAACCCCTCCCAACAAAATAAACTAAAAATAACTTTATGATATTGGGAGCTACTGGAAAGTACATCAAAATGTTGAGTGCTAGATAATAGGTGTTTAAAGGATTATGGATGATAGGATGACATTTATTTTTTGTTCAAGTAAAAAATATCGGGTTATGACCTTTTGTATTGTGTTCGATTATAGAATCATGTGAACTGCTAGTACTTCTATTTATTCCATTTTGAAAATTCGATGTTATAGAATTATATTTGATGTTTAAGTAGGGCATTATCACTTAGGCAAGAAGCCCACCCAAAACCAAAATAAGAACTCCCCAAAAAGAGTCTCATAAGGCCAATTGATTTTTAAGATTTGTAGATGCGAAAGTATCTCACTAAATATAAGGAACATATCAAAGAAGTTTCTTAAGATAAATTATTAGTTTGTTATATTTATGTTAGAGAAAAATACATAGATCACCCCTCTATTTCACCTAAATGACAAATACCTCCCCTCTATTTTGAAATATTATATAAACGTCCCATGAAATTAAAGTGTATGTTACACAAGCCTCCTTTGTATTTTTTAGATTCAATTTCTTTCCATCTAATTGTCAGTTGACCCTTAAGTTTGACTACTAAAGCTTTGTTTTGACCAAAGTACACCACTTTAACATAATAAACATTTATATGCGCCAAAAAATAATTTTTATGCCACCAAAAAATAATGCCAATACGTATATTTTCAAACATTCCAAATTCATATATGATATAAAATGGAAAATTTTATTAATTTTAAGTGTTTTATAAAATTCATAGTTTTTATTTTTCATCACATTTTTGTTTGGAACTTATATATTTAGGTTCCTATTAAATGGTCATAAACATTTTCAAGCACATCATTTGTCTAAAATATATTATAAATGGCATAAAATTGATATATTATTTAAATCATTTGACCTTATATTTTAAAATTTTTAAACGATGTTTTTACTATAAGAATTCATAAACACATTTAATTAAATATATAATGATTAAGACAATCAATCAAAATTTTGAACTCAATGATTAATCTATGTAATTAAATTACATCAAATTTTGTCCCAAAATGGTATATAATTTTTAAAAAATAACTATTTTCAAAAGTAAAGAAGAAAATTATGAAAAAAGAAGAAAGTTTAAGCATTTTTAGTCAAAGTTAGCAAAATTTATCGTGATGAAGGGTGGGCGAGTAAGAAAAATTTATTTTAAAGTAAATTTTAATCAAAAATATTTTTTTTAATATTATGATCGGAGTCAACAACTTGGAATCAAGTTTATGTTCAAAAACAGAGGTGAGACCCGTGTAATGATGACTAAACACAAGGGAGGCTAGAGCATTTTTCTCTAACTATTTTAAAGTCGTCTAGATCTATTTAACTAACTATTAGTCACCTTTTCAAAATTTGGATACTTTAGATATTACCATTAAAGAATTTCTTTAAATGTATTGTCAGCATTAAAATTAGATTCAGAGGTCGCATTGCCTAAAATATCAAGGCTAACGTATAAACACATGCATGATTGTTGGATATATTTACCAGAAATTGTTGGCGACACGTAAGATCATATCCCTTAGGCATACATAAAAACGATGTACCAAATGATTCGTCCATTAGCAACAATAAGTCTATATTTAGTTATATGCCATGATTATAAATACTTGTAAGAACAAGTTGAAGGAAATAGAAACATTTGTGTTTAACAATTCATATAAATGTCTTGGTATAAAACTTGCGCACTTTTGCTCATCCTATTAGCCTTTTCTTCTCAATGTAACGCTCAGAACGCAACATTGCATGTAGATGTTAGATCTGGAAGGCCTATCTCTGAACACTTCTTTGGTGCATTTTTTGAGGTGAATAAGTATTGCACTAGCTTAAAGGTTGTACTTATTTTTTAATTTCTGTGTATCATGCTGATGGTTGAATTTTTGCTTTATAGGAGATTAATCATGCCGGGTCTGGAGGGCTATGGGCAGAACTTGTAAACAACCGAGGTGGTCATAAACTTTTATTCTCTCTTAAGGATTCTTACTTAACATTATCTTGGATAATTAAAACAAATCTTTATATTATCGTACTAAGGTTTTGAAGCTGGAGGCACGGTGGTCCCTTCAAGTATTTTTCCTTGGACGACTATTGGAGATGAATCGACCATACACGTGACTACTGAACTTTCTTCTTGCTTTCCCCGTAATAAAGTTGCGGTGAAATTTGATGTCCTTTGCCGTTCTCCCAAGGAATGCCCTCAGGGTGTCGGTCTCTCTAACCCTGGTTTTTGGGGCATGGTATGACTATAAATTCTTAAATTTTGATTACATGTTATAGTCTTTATGAATGTACAATTTTTTCATTAAAGTAATGGATCTTATTCCTTAATAGAATATTGAGCAAGGGAAGAAATACAAAGTGGTCTTCTTTGTCCGTTCAGCAAGACCAATTGATCTAAAAGTTTCATTCACAGGACAAAATGGACAAGAGTTAGCTTCTTCCAACATCAGGTTATTGATTAAAGACGCCTTCCCTAGAATAATTGTAATACTTGTTATATTAATAAACATTAAGTATAATATATACATGGTGAAATGGATGATTTATGTGTGTAGGGCTTCTGCAAAACATGTTTCAAAGTGGAGAAGGATGGAGATGGTTCTTGAAGCCACAGGATCAAACTATAATTCGAGCCTCCAAATTACAACAACTCAAAAAGGAGAGATTTGGTTGGATCAAGTCTCCGCTATGCCTATTGGCACATATAATGTATGTAGGATTTGTAATGATATCTTAAATTATATTAAAAAAACTAAAAAGATCTTATAGGGAGAAAGTATGCCCCACCTCTGTGGAACACATGGTCAAAAGTGGGGCACGCCTTTCACCCCTTCCCTCTCTTAACTTAATCCAAAGAACATTTGAAAATATTTCGGTGGTACTTATTCCTTCCTTTCACTTATGACAACTACGATTATATTTCCCTTTTTATCATAAGGGACATGGATTTCGTAAGGATCTCTATCAGATGGTAGCCAACTTGAAGCCAAAATTTCTTCGATTTCCGGGTAGGCATATGCAGTATGGTGTACATTTAGAGGCTTCTTTAAAATGTTTGTCTATTATGATCTCCTTATAATGAATTGGTCCATTCAACCGCATTAGGTGGTACTTATGTTGAAGGGGATCATTTGAGAAATGCATATAGGTGGAAGGATACCGTTGGACCCTGGGAGAAGAGACCGGGTCACTTTAATGATATATGGGGCTACTGGACTGATGATGGCTTTGGTTTTTTGGAGTTTCTGCAAGTACGTGCTTTTCAATTATTTTTCACTTCGTTGAGTTAAATTTGTTCATACACTGCCATAATACTATATTATATCCGAACAGCTTGCAGAAGACCTTGGTTCCTTACCGGTATGGGTATTCAACGCTGGCATTAGCCGTCATGAAGAGATCAATACAACTGACATATGGCCTTTTGTACAAGTATAATTTTGCCATCACATCTTCCTATAATGCTTTTAAATTGATCTTTATTCCCTCCCTTGTTGGATTAACTCTATTTTAAATTAATGTTTATAGGAAGCTCTTGATGGGATTGAGTTTGCAAGAGGTTCTCTCACATCAAAATGGGGCAAGATAAGGGCTTCTTTAGGACACCCTGAACCCTTTGATCTACGATATGTTGCTATTGGAAATGAAGATTGTGGGCTGTATAACTACCTAGGAAACTACCTCAAGTTCTATAATGCAATAAAAAAGTACTATCTGGATATTCAAATAATCTCGAATTGTGATGCAACCGTTGCTCCATTAGATCACCCAGCAGATTTGTTTGATTTCCATGTTTATACAAGCGCTAAGGGCATGTTCTCGATGTATAACAAATTCGATTCTTTGAATCGCGCTGGTCCAAAGGCGTTTGTAAGTGAGTATGCTGTTTGGCAAGGAGATGCTGGATTTGGAACCCTCATGTCTGCCTTAGGTGAAGCTGCATTCCTTATGGGGTTGGAAAAGAATAGGTTTGTTGTTCCTCTTGATTGTCAAATTTTCTTGATAATAGTATTTAGTCGTTTTACAGTTTACTTAATACTCATATAATGACAAATATTCTTTCTTGTCACGATGCAGTGATATTGTGGAAATGGTCAGCTATGCCCCACTTTTTGTAAATATAAATGACAAAAAGTAATATGTTAATCATTTTATTTTTGTAATTATTTATATCTTTACATCTGCATAATACAATATTGAGATTGTGTGATTTTGTGTGGATATATAGGTGGATACCAGATGCTATTGTATTTGACTCGTTTAGGAGTTACGGAATTCCCAGCTACTGGTTACAACAACTATTCTCACAATCAAGTGGAGCTATATATATTAACTCAACACTTAAAGCCCCAGCTTCCATTGTTGCATCAGCAATTGTTTGGGAAAATAAGGAGAACAAAAAGAGTTACTTGAGAATCAAGGTAATGTATATGTGGATGATCAGTAATGCTTGAGCTAATTGATGACTAATAGGTTATAATGTTTTGAGATCTCAAATGTTTCTTCAGATTGTGAACTTTGACGACAAGGAAGCAAATATTGGTATCACAATTGATGGCTTAGACTCGAATGTGAATCTTTATGGGGCAACAATAACATTGCTCACATCTACCAATGTAAAGGACGAGAATTCCTTTTATAATCCCAAACAGGTATAGCTTGTGTTATTTTAAGTATTGCTTTATCTTCTTTCCTTTAATAAAATTATAAATATTACGGTCAATACATAACGAAGAAATCAAAAATCAATAAGCCCACTATTCATAATTCTTGAACACATGGTTTGTGCTTTGTATGTGCAGGTTGTACCACAAGTGAGTCTACTAAAGAATCCTCGCTCCAACATGACTGTCACGCTTCCTCCAAATTCAGTGGCTTCACTTGAGTTTCCAAAATGATTGACCACGTTGAAGACAATATGAAATCGTCCACATGTCGGAGAGAATAAGAATACGTATATGAAAAATAAAAGATGTGTATTTTTTTCTATTTACAATGTATAACTTTTATGTGTGAGACATTAATCCAGCTGTAAAAATATTGAGTTTTTTACACTTTATGTTTTTACAGAATCCTTATTAAATGTGTAATCATAACTCGTTCTGTTTCCAATCAAGATCTTTTCATTTAATGAAATTAGTTGTTTACCATATGACACCAAAGAAAATAATTTTATGTGATTAATCATGTGAATAACATTCAGCTAGTTTTGTATTAAAATGAAGTAACATTCAACATGAGAAAAGTAGCTAACAAATGGGGGGAAAAGCATCAGTTGACGAATTAAAAAATGCAACGAAGAAGGACTCTTGCCTCTTCTTTCACTAGACATTAGAGGCGGTGGCCAACTTGAGAGTCGGGCCAAGGGCCGCCTTTGAATGCGACTTGAACAAAACTACAAAAGTGACGAACGATATAATCACTGCATCTGCATGATTATAGAGGAGGAGAGTAATGATGATTGGAAGGAAGTGTTTAAATGTATTGAATTTGTAGAAATGGAGCTTGCCCCAAATTAACTGTGTAGTAGGGGTGTAGGCCAAAATTTCTTATAAAATAGTTCATATATATAATAAGGCTTATTAGCTTAAGTTCTTTGTTTCGAATGTCTAGAGTTTATTATAAATAAATTATTTTTAAAAATAATTAGACAAAAAAATTAATTGGATAACAAATCATGGATGATTATTTAAATTTTAAAAATGCAAAGAAAAATCATAGATATTGTTGGTGATAAAAATTCATACGTACAAATAAGTTAATTACATTATGATCATCAATCCAATCATTGTAACATCCCAAAAATTTGATCCAGTAGATTGGGAAACTTGTCTCAGCGAGTAGGGCACTCACCGAGGCAAGTTGGTAAAAAATGAGGGGGTGACTCTCTGTGTCACTTGCCTCAGCAACCAATGTAGTTGGCGAGGTGAGTCGTTGAATTTTATAAATAAGAGGCAGCTCGTGACAACTCATTATTTTTCATAAGGGTTTCATGAGGAGGACTCCTAGGGGCTCTAATTCATTGCCAGGCCTCCCTAACCCTCCTTCCTCTTTCTCCTTCTGCCTAAGAATTGTGGCCCTACTTGTTTCCTTATTTTGAAAATGATATTTTAGTTTTAAAAAATGAAAAATAATTGTTTGACAATTTTATGTTTAATTAGACATTTTAAAAAATAGGAACGAACCAAAATCAACTTTTACATGTTTTCATTTTTTCATTTCTTATTTTTTATTTTGAAAATTTGGGAAAGTCCTTTTTTTCCACTTGACACTTCTTCTTTTCTATAAGGCTTAAGGCTGCCATGTGTCCACTACCACCATCCTCCGTCTACCGCTATGTCACTGCTCGCGCCAACTACCAACCGCCAGGCGTCCCGTCGCTAAAGGATTGGTGACGAAATTAGTCAAATTTGCGACAAAAGCATTCTGTCCCTAGAGGATTCACAATAGAATTTAAGTTTTGTTGCTATTCCCTTCGATAATTGCATGTTTTTTTTGTAGCAAATAGTGCCCAATTACGTTATGTAGGGGTGTTAATGCAAGCTAGTAACCCACAATACCCTCCCGAGCCTAGTATTCATACAATATAATTTTGGGATTCTAAAGTGATTAATTCTACGGCTTAAGAATCCCAATTTGGGGATTTTTCATAGAACTAACTTTAAGGGTTTAAAATCCAAAATGAAGATATAGAGGTGTTAGGCTAGAATAGTGATCACTCCATTATTGGCAATTCTCAGTTCTAGCTTGAATCTTTATTATCGGTGAAACTCTTGTGAACTTATGAATAATTGTATGAGATAAATTCTTGAGTAGCTAGATGCTAATGGTTTTATTTAGTTGCATTGCTTTGTAGTTTGAATTCGGTTATTAGAGAAACATCCTTGTTTGTTGTTAAGGGAAACATCTGGGAACATGGTCCTATATGTCTTATTTATCGATGTTGTTTATAGGTTTTCTTGAAAAACCCCTAAGCCTAGATAAGTAGAATTGATATGAGCCCTACTATTTTATGACCAAAAACTGCCTTTTGGAACCTCTATATGAACCCTAGGACTGGATAGGTTAATTAGTTGAATGATTAGAGACAACTGTAGGTCTATGTGGAAAAATATGTCTAAATTTGTATACACACCTCACCTCGGCGATAATGTTAGTTGGCATGGTAAGTCTGATATGGAATGCCTCGGCTACCATGTTGGTTACCGAGGCGAGTTTGACGTGGGTTACCTCAGCGACAATGTTGGGCGTTAAGGCAAGTGGCCTATAAGAGCAAGTAGTGTTTTTCTTGTTATAATGCCTATAATATTATGTTATGATTGTTCATATATTGTTGAATATACAAGCATGCAATTATAGATGCAATATAATTGTATGGATAATATATGCATCTAGAACATGGTGGACTTTTCATATTCATTGACATATATGAGTATAAGAATATGAAAACCCCTTGAGAATAATATGATATATAGAAGGCAGAGTTTATGATTGGGTTGAGATTGATAAAAACTAAATACCATATGGAAGGCCTCTAGTTATCATTGTGCACCACTCAATGGCACCATTTGACAAGGTAGTACCCCCTAATACAATACTCCAGTGGCTATCCAGGCAGTATCCCCAGAGATCAGGAAGTAACCCTACTAGAAGAACCCATGGTCTCTTTTGTACACTATAGTGCTTTGGCCTGCTTACATTACACCTATAAAGAGCGCTCGTGAGAGTCGCCAATGACATGGGGCAAGACTTAGCCCAAGGTTCTGTCATATGAAATAATGAGGATATAAGGGTGGATTAGAGGTTAATAATTGATAAACAACAAGAAAAACAAATAACATATGACAGTCTGTGTTGACTTGTGATATAGCATGCCATATTGTGATTGATTGTGGATTGATATATGCATGTATTATACTCCCTTATTATTCATATATTTGTTGATTGTATGTTTGCTAGTCCATCTAGCACCCCATGGGTGGTACCAATAAGTAAGGTGTGTAGTGATTATGTTACTAAGAGAGTAGTCTCACCCTTTTACTCTTATATTTTTTGGTAAGAGTTCGAGGGCAGGAGCATCTTAGGAAGGAACTAGAAGCTTAAGGTTACTATAACTAGTAGACGTGGGTTTATGCTTAACCCATTTAATAGCTACTTAGAGACTTTGTTCATTATCATACTACATTATTTTATTTTCGGTAGTTTGATTATGTTTTCTAAGTAGAAGGCCAGATTCCAGGAAGTTATTTATTATGTTGGGATTTATTTCTAGAGTACCTTTTTTTTGGATTTTAATCAGTCCCTATTATGATTTATGATTTATGTTTAATATTTCGTGGGCCCTGAGGCCGGACTTGAGCTCCTTGTGATTTTACTTATTTATAAGGGTGAGATTAGATATTTAATACATGCATTGCGAATTCAACATAAGATGATGTGATCTGATTGAAATTCCTATAGCCACATATCTAGTAAATACTTTTATCAAGATTACTCTTTAAAAAGTTTTTGAAAATCAGATGAGGTATTATGTTTAATTAGATAGGGTGTTACATTTTTAGTATCAAAGCCAGGTTAGCCCTTTTGAGGATGCTTTCTATTGTATTGCATATAGGTTGTGGTAATAGATGTGATTAAGCATGACCCAGTTAGCCCCTCTAATCTTGGTCTTTTAAATTTCTTTTCCTTTCTCTTTTCTTTTTTCTAGAAACATCTAATGTAGGTTTGGATCCTTAGGTGGGGAGGATTGCAAGAACATGAAGAACTATTCAAACAAATGATCAGGCGTTGTAAGACCCTAAATAAGAAATAGGTTAGTTACAACCCTAAAATAATGAGGCTCTCATCGATTAACTTTGAAACGTGATAGTGGCATTAGCATGCCAAACAAGGGGATTGGAGGAAAGAGACAATGGCATTAGAAATGAAGAAGTTCAAAATGAAAAAGACTCACACAAAACAATTGTCGGAAACTTACATGTAGAAAGATGCGCCAACCATTAAGGTGGGATGGGGGAAGGGTTGTACAATAGCAACACCAATTGGACATGGAAGTCACCAAGGTATGGAAGGTTTCCTACCGTCGCAACTCTCCAAATTTTAATAGGGATGTGGAACTTACCAAAGCATAAGCTTGGACCAAGAGATTGAAGATCATATTCCTAGAAATCCCCCCACACTCCCCAGATCAGAGTAAGAACAGTGATTGACGAATCAAGTCATACATGAGTACAAGCATGCAGGCTCAGTGAGTGTTTGGCATGGCTGTAGGGGGCCCAATCGCACAATTGGGATCCAAAAGCCCTTATGCCATCTTGTTTTTTTTAATGTTTGGGTGGACAATTTCAAAGAAGGGCTTATGGATGCTGATCGAGCTTTTTTCATAAGCTACCTATCAAGGATTTTTGTGATTGCACAATCTCCTTTTTGACTGTTATGATACTCTCACATGACAATAATTGTCCCATGTTCTTATTGTCTCTCTCTCTAAATCTTGCACAGATATCTCTTCTCTCCGTCCCTTTCCTTATAGCTCCATCATCTACAGCAGCTCTCAGCTCAATTATCTCCTTTCACAGCTCCATCGGCGTCTCTAAGATCTGCACAAATCCTTCTCTCTAGCAGCTTTGTTGATCTCTCTGTCTGTGTGAGCTCTAGTCTCCTTCTGTCTGATCTCTTTGTCCTGGAGGCCACAAGTGGTTGGCAATCTCTCATATATCTTCTTCCCTCTCTCGGTGGTAAGAGGTGGTTCCACTTGAAGAGGTTCTTCATCTTTTCGCTCTCTCTTCTTCTTTCATCTCTGTCGTGCTTCCAATCTTCAAGTCCACCGAAAGCTTTTCCTTGTGTGCCTATTAATCTATGCTTTGGTCA
This sequence comes from Albizia julibrissin, assembly GCA_037074505.1. Classification (NCBI taxonomy): domain Eukaryota; kingdom Viridiplantae; phylum Streptophyta; class Magnoliopsida; order Fabales; family Fabaceae; genus Albizia; species Albizia julibrissin. Next base: position 29,637,246 of record CM073480.1, on the reverse strand, counting down.
ACCATCTGTACCCCCCAACAACCTAAACGTGCTTTGTCTTCCTCCATCTGGTCACCGTCGATACAATCTTACAAAGTAGTAAGGTTTGTTTCTTGATTTGGAAAATTAATTCCATTACATATCCAATTTTTCATTGTGGGTTACTTGTTTCTTCCTCTGCCAAGGTAGCTTGCGTTGAATATTTGATTTTTTTTGCTTCTCTGATCATAATGCTACCATTCATGAGAGAAAAAATTTAGGTTGTAAAGAAGGAAAATAGGTGCAGAAACTGGGAACGAAACACAGAAACAGGGGAGTTCATTGCTGGAACATATAAACAGGGCCAAAAAGAAGCCTCAGGAAGATGGCTTCCAAAATTCTTTCGCTGATTAACGGTCGCCTTCTATCTTCTCCTTCTTCAAGTTTCCCTGCTCAACATCACTTTGCTACAACCTCAAGTAAGTTCACCTATCGTCTCTGGGATCCTCTACTTCCCCTCTATGTTCTTTTTATTACTTTTTTTCCAACACCAATTCTTTCAACAAAGGAGAAACATATTTCGAATGAGCTCAATCCTTAACCTGATATTCTTATATGTTTGGCTTTCCGTCATTTTATACTCAAGTTTATGTTGCTGAAGTTTTAATGGAAACTTACCAAACTAGGCTCCCGAATCCTCAAGAATATTTTTGCATTTCAATTTCTTTCATTAATTATCTGAACTCATGTTGGCGAATGGTTTTATATAGCATGAAATATGGAGCCCCCATTAGTGAGTGATTGATGTGTTTTTTAATTTATGAAGCGGTACCGTCACCTATCTAGGTATAATAGCTAACCAATAATGAGAATGAATCGAAACATTCCATAATAAAATAAAATAAAATGATTAGTGATTACTTCTCCATTCAGGTGTCAAATATGTGTATAGAATTAGGACAATAATTAGAGCTTGAACTTGCTACTTTCCTTAGGGATTCTAAAATATAATTTTGCTACTAGGTTTTATCATCAAACTGTTGTAATAACTTGTCAATTCTTTAATAATTGATTATGTGACAGAAAATAGCATACCATTCAGAACAAGAGACTTGATTTTAGTAAGGAAATGAAAATAAGAGGGATCAATCTATTCTGGAAGATTATCACTAGATTTTGATGAACACACAATTATTATATACTATGATGGGTAGTTTACAATAAAAAAGGATAATTAATACTATGTGGAGTTCAACACCTTCAAGAGATACTGGTGTTTTATTGCTAATTTCTCGAGAAAAAGGTCTCAAGTGCTCGTCATATTTGCTCTGTTCTTGACTTAATCTGTGAGACTCTTTGATAGGCCTAGCTAGTTATAAACCTTTCATTTCATTGAAATTTTCAATGAGCTTATGCTTGTTAAGCTGAAGTTTGGTTAAGATATATTGGTAATTATTGATAACCCAATAAAATAGGGAAAAATAATAATGCCCTTTTCATTTCAAGTAGTAATGGAAAAGGGACTATGATGCAAGCTTAGTTTCTAGCAGAACCAGGGGTCAAGCACTTTGAATATTGGCAAATTCCAATGTATGCATCAAGTATGGACATATTTGTGCTGCTTATATATATATATGGCTTGGATAGGCTAGAAAAATTATATATATGGAAGCATGTATGGAGATTATTGTTAGAAAAATTAATCTATAAGGATATGTTATTGAAGCATGTGTGGAGATTATCTTTCCTTTAATAAAATCTTCATTTTTCATTATTGCTACAGGTTTCTTCAGGGAAAAAGGGTTCAAATAAGGATGTGATCATGGTTGATCATGTGGAAGTCAAGCGATTGGCTGCAAAACAAATGGCGCAAATTAAAGCAAGGGAGAAACTAAAGGTGAATGAATTTTTTATTTGAATTTTATATGGTCTGCCTATTTATGAATTACATACAGTTTAATCTCTTTTTTCTCTTTTACTTTTTGAGGGGGAGAGTGGTTTAGGTGAAATTACATCTGTTGAACTCTGGTAGATCTCAAGAGGTCCGGTATGTTTTCCCCTTATATCCCCATAAGAAATTGTGGAATTTAATTGAATTGGGAGTTTCTTATTTTCCTGTAATTGTACCTGCTTATAAAATGCCTGGGCTTGTCAAGTGCAAAAATCTCATATTTATTCTATTGTATGTGTTTAAAAGGTTATCCATTTCTTTATACACATTCAATATTTTATATATGTTTCCATATGTGGTAACTGAAAATACCAATTTATAAGACGCTTTAATGTTATTTTTGAAGCGTAAAAGTTTAGCTAGTTCGCTTCATTTGTGCAACAATGGCTATATATGACTTTATTAGAAGAAATTCTTAAAGTGACGTTAACTTTAACCAAGCAGAAATTGGAAGTTTAGCTCATGAAGATAATACTACTGTAAAGGATGAGGGTTTGTTGACCAATTATGTGTGATACATTATTTCCCAATACTCCGGTAGAGTACTAATTAGCTAATACTCACCGAGTACCAAACATCAAGATGCGGAAAAATGCTAGAAACTTTATACAATACCTTTGCTGGATATAAATATTCACATATAAATACATCCATACACAATTTATATTACAACACTTATAATCTCTCTTTTCTCCACTTCATATACAAAACCCAAAATACTCATATGGTTCTTAGAATACATATCGAAAGCTTGACAACCTAGCCTAAGCTCTCCCGCTGCTCGGCCTCGTCTCATCGTCATTTACCTTTTCTTTGCCCTGCGAGCTCCCTCCCTGTACTGAAGATTTGTTTGGGAAAAGAATGAGATTCATGGGAATCTCAGTAGTAACGTAATCAAGCATATAAGATAACACACACAAGCATGCTTTACTCACACAATCATTAACAAAATCATCAAACATTATTCAGTGCAAACATGCAATTCATAAACTGACTTCGCGCTAGACGGGTTCTTAGCCCCAAAGGGTGCCTGTGCACAACGCATACAATGCAACTTCATAACCGATATCGTGCTTGACAGGTTCTCGTGGCCCTGAGGGGTGCTCGTGCAAAGATAGGCCTCGAGTCCCACTCATGCAATTATGAACATTTCGCCTGAGTGTCAACCTGACCTTCGATAAGCCCCGGGTGTTCACTCCGCTCAATCTAAACATGTTAGATATTTTGATGATGATAACAAACAATACATATGCATGTCATGTTATATGAAGACGGTTACTATCCGGTTGCTCCTCTATGCAACTTTCCCACTCGATTCAAGCTCGGGCAACTACTGAGGCCAGACCGGTTTCAAGTCTGCCAAACCTCACAAATGAGTTATTACTCATCTATACATCCTTCCAAACTCATAATATTGGTAAATTTAGCCTAATGACACCAAATTACCAAATTACCAAATCATGATTTAGGTCATTCCTACACATTTTCGTGTGTAGAATCCATTTATAACTTCAAATTGGCTAAATTCAAGCTCAAATGACAAAAATACCCTTGACAGCCCTCAAATAAGGCTTATAAGGGGTAATTTTGTCATATCTCTCTCCGGGCCTTTTCTCACTTCAGGGTCAACATAGACCCTACACAATTTGGCCTCCTAAATCTAATGGAAGCATCACAATTATCAAATTCATATCTATTTACCATGTCTAACACAGGAAAGGGGAAATAAATTCTCAGAAAAGTTGTGTCAGATTCTCATTTTCTTTGGCCTAATCACCTCCTTTCTACTTATAACCAATATATTAACTAGTTAGACATTCGTTTGATTTGATTTGGAGACACTTACATATTAAGGTCTCTTTGGCTTTCTTAAATTATCTTGTACCAAATGAACCATAATTAAGCCCAAAACAACTCTACTAACCTTAATCAAGCAAGAGGAACAAGTTTGGGAAGTTAGCTCTTGATTTTCCTCAACTTTCTCTCTCTACACGTTTTCTCTCTCTCTCTTCCACCAGCTCTTAATTCAGCTGAACATCAAGGATTCCAAGGGTAGAGAGGTGAGGAGAAGAGATCATGGAGGGGTTAGGTAGCTTTAGACTCAAGATATAAGCCTCTTACCTTTGATTTTGATGAACCCTAACTTCCCTTCTCTCTTCCGTTCAGTTCTCGTTCTCCAGCTCTCACTCTCACTCTTTCTGATTCAATTGATTGTGAAAGTGAGCTGAAGAGAAATGGAGAATTATCATATAATGAAGGTTTTAATTTAATTTGGACATGTGGCACATAATGATTGGTCCAAAATGCCATTATTCTCCATTAAATTCTCATTTCCCTTTCCTTACTCAATTCAGCCAAAAAATCACATAGAATGGAGGGGGAAATATTGATTCTCTATTTATCTCATTATGCCAACATGTAACTTGTTGATCAAGTCATTGACTTTTTGACTATTTGACCGTTTTGACTATAATTCACCAAAATTGATTTATTTATGATCAAGTAGTCGTTTTACTCTTTTTAATTCCCATTTAACTCATATTAGTGAGAATATTGGGGAAAAATAATTATTTTCCATTTTACAGAAAAATTACCATTTTGCCCCTGCATTTCATAATTTACTGAAATAAATCATTTTTCGCCCATTTCTTCGGCTTAACCCTATTTTAACTCTTCAATGAGGCTATTACTCACGTCATTTATATCTTGAATTTTGGTTACCATAATAGGCCTTTATCGGTATATTAATCGCCTTACATCCTTATTCAGCCAATTTATGTGTAACCGTCGATTGACATATTTTCCATAAATTCTCATAAATTCATCCACATAATTTTTCATCATTTTATTCCACTAAATATACATCAAATATACACATAAATGTATTGGTGAAAAATAGGGTATTACATTATGCTGGGACATCTTTAACCCGGATGAATTGTATTCGTCACATGATTAGAGACTAACTTGTGCGGGACCTGTAATTGAATTAGTTATGTAATATTTTTTGATCAAATTTATGTATCTTGGAACCACATTTTTTATCTTACATTTTTCCACTTCTTCATAATATTAAATATCTTTTTTCCTTACAATTACCATAAAAGTATTTATGCAATTGCCAATCCAAACAAGTTTTGACTTTCGTAAAAGCACTGATGCAATCGTCAATCCAAACATAAATCATATTACACAATCTGAATTTTACCTAATCTTAAGTCTCCATAAGTCAGATTGAAAATAAGTCATTTTTCTCATCGTTATCCCAAACACATACTTAGTGAATGGCAAACGAATGTACTGGGTCGAGTTTTAGAAGTTTTGTGACCACGACTTCCCAGTACCTATATAATGAAAGAAGGAGATAGAGTTTCCCTCTTTGCAACAAGGCAGCATAAGGACAATCACTTCATAAAGTTCATCAAACTATCCAAGCATGTAAACCATTTGTAGGGTCATGGCAACCAGAACTGGATCATAGCATGGTTAAGAAAGAGAGAGTGTATGTTTAACCAAAACTGAGACAACAAGTGACTCAAGCCCCAAATATTAATTTTGATTTGAAGGACATCATGTGACATTGTCGAGAGGTGAAAGAGGCTTGACGGAGAGATATGCAAGGGTGAATATCTACAAGGGTGAGTCCAAAGCTAAGCCTGAGGCCAAATCTGAGCTTCTTGCAATTTTACTTATTTATAAGGGTGAGATTAGATTATTCGATGCATCCATTGTGAATTCAACATAGGATCACGTTATCTGATTGAAATTCCTATAGTCACGTATCTAGTGAATACTTTTATCAAGGTTACTCTTCAAAAAAAATTTGAATATCAGGTGAGGTATTATGGTTAATTAGATTCGATGTTACTAGTACCATCCTCCCCTTTGAGATGAAGAATCTAGTTTGTTTGTCTCTGCATCAAGGTGATTTGATAAAAGAGCCAAGCGCTTTGATCACCCCATTTTAACCATTAAATCTCAGAACTCTTTGACCAAAAAAAATCTCAAACCTCTAAGCCTATATTTTTTTCTCCTTTTCCATAAGTATTCTGATTATTGGATAATCAATTTAGCTCTCACAGTATCATGTTAACTTTAACCCAAGGTATAACTCCTTTAATTGATTTATTTCTTCATCAGTAATAAACTCATATAATAATGTGATATGTGTGCCACTTAATAAGTGTTTTTTGAAGTCTTTCGAGGTTGTGAAACCTAGTCCTCGATCACCTTTTGAGTTGAATTCAAAATTTACTAATGACTTGCACTATAGTGACACAATCAAGGTCATTTCAATATAAGGTGCTTTTATTTGAATCCTTGGCTAAGTGGTAAAAATGCAATTTTGACAAGGGTATGGTTTATGTTTTCTTCTAAACTACTTACAGTCCAAGATGAATTATGTAACATCTTAAATGTTGGGTCATTTCTGTGACGAAGGGAGCTATTTACCATGGCAAAAGTGTTAAAATGATCATTAAAGAGGTTCAATATGGAAAAGGTGAAAAATTATAAATTCATGAGTTGTGTCATTATATCATAACTTTAGTTAAAATTTTGAGAGAAAGTAATTCTCTGCTATGGCACCAAACCATGAGGGAGTATCTTGTATCCTTGATGGGGATAGCTGTATGTGCACCAAATTAATACTAAATTAACCCTAATGTAGCTAGTTGTTAACCTAGGTCAATCTCTCATGAAGTCAAGAAAATCTTTAGAAAACCTTTTTAGTGTGATTTACAAAAAGGGTAGAAAATAATGTTTGATTAGAAGTGAACAATGTCAAAGATCAGTACTCAAAAGAGAGAGAGAGTAAGAAGAGTTTTACCAAGTGATGATGTAGCTTCCTAAGGATCGATATGTGGCTATCCCAGTCTAAAAAGATAAAAAGAGTGTAATAATAGGTACTAGGTTCAAAATAAAACCCTAGACTACCGCTATAGGTCATAATTACATAATTAATACTCATACCTAGAACCCTAGCATACAAATATCAATTAAATAATTATTTAAGAACTTCTTAGCATGTGAGTCAATCAAACAATCAAATCTTGTTCTACATAAACATAGATAAGCGACTGCCATATCCTTAATTTCACAAATAGCAATGCAAACTCTAATATGACCATATAAAAGATACAAGAATTAATCATAAAATAAAGAGGATCTCAAAATATATATAAATAAATTGCAAAACATGATTTTTCTTCAAGAAACACAAAATTGATCCAACATGTGGAATGAGTTTTAATACCTCAACCTAGAAAATCACAAAAAAATTGTATAAAATCAAGATCCTAATACAACTCCTCTAATAAAGAACATGTGACTCAAGTCAAACAACACATATCCTTAAGAATCAAAGAAAACTAGCCACTCATTGGGCTAGAATATACCATGTTGATAAAAGAAAGCAATAGAAGAAGAAGAAGAATGGTTGAGGTGTTTCCTCTATTATTTGGCATCCAAATTTATCCCTTTTGAGCCTCCAACATGTGATGTTTATATAAGAACAAGTTAGCATACAAAGGGTAGCCTATAGGGTTGAGTGTTATAAGCTTTAGTATGTGTTATGGCCTAATTTTGCATGAGAATGAAAGGTGATCATGGCAGCCCACTTTTAGACACTTTCCTAGGGTTTCCTAATATGTATTGGATGAAATCAATTGGCCATAATGGTGATGAAGGTGGCTGGTCAAGAAAGGCACAAAATAGGAAAGTTTTAGCCTTTGTTTTGGGAGTAAGTCAATGTAGTTTCCTAATTTTGAGTGTAATCAATAGGGCTTCATCTTTTCTTATCTTTCTTAAGGTTTCCCAAGCTTTACTGAATTTAATTGGATTCCTAATTTGCTACATATAAAGAGAAATGAGTGGTGGTCAAGCTTGCTCCAAAATAGGAAACTAGATGCCTTAGATTTAGGTGCATGATAAGAAGATTTCCTAATTTAACTAGGTAAAGTTGCAGTTGCATTTTTCATGCTTTAGAAAATGATTTAAGAGTCCTAATTGATCGAAGATAAAGGTTTTCTAAATTGATTTGATGAACTAAGTGGTGCCACTTGTCCTTGGTTACTTAAGATTCAAGGTTGTGAAGGATTCCTAATCCTAATAGGATTAGGATTGGAGATAGTTTCCTAAATTCATGAGTTTCCTAAAACCTTGTTCCTTGATGCTCAATTCTTCTTTTGAATTTTTGGGTAACACCATTTCGGTGTTTATTGGAGAGAAAACCATGCACAATTATCATTGTACCCTTCATTAGTTGACATGACACCTTTTTTGACATTGTTAGGAAGAAGGCTTTGTGAAATCACTTATTTTCCTTTCATTAATTGTTGGTGGCATCTTTTGCTTCTAGGGTCAAGGAAGACATGTCGTTTTGGCTTAAGTGATGGTAATAAGGCCCATTTAAAGAGTATAGTTGATAGGTTGATATGTATAGGCTTTAACCATGTTATAAGTTGGCCCAAAACTAGTCTTAAGACCTTATTCTTCATGGATCCTCCAACACCTACGAATTTTCACTCTCTCTAGGCTCCAAAGCTTATTTCTTCATCTTCTAGGCTTCTATCAATGTCTTTAGCCTTGGCCTACAAACTCCTCTGCACTATCGTAAAATCAAAGCAAATATACCTTTTAATCCAATAAAGATGAATTATAAAAATAATTGACAAATAAGCCCTTTTTATGACATATTTTTGTGCAATACCTTTTAATCCAAAATATTCATAATAATCACATGAAATCACAATAATGATGATAAAATTCCATAAATAGATATAAAAATATATATTAAAATAGGGATATATGAACCCTTGAAGATCCAAAGTTACCGGTAAATAAATCTAACCCCCTATGATTCATCTAAACTCCTAGTTTCTTTAGATTCAAGGATTTAGAGTAGTTTTGCGATATCAAATTAGGGATTCTCATATTAGTCCCCTCTAGTCTCTCTTTTGGTTTCAATCAGAGTTTATAATTTAACTCTAATAGGAAATATAAGGAGTTTAGAAGACTTCGATTGTAGATTTATTGCTAACTGAGCATGGTTCAAGTAACTCTGAGAACCCTTAAATACTCAAAGTAATATTTGTTGGAAGATTTAAGAGTAAGTTATTGACTCAAGTGTTATATTCTTGTTATAGATTGACCTTATGAGCAGTATAAACGTCAAATCTGCAAGTTATAGGCTAGAACTTACTATTCTAGTAAGAGGTAACTCGGATTCTTCCTATTTTGCTTGCTTGTTTAATATGTGAGTCTTGCAAAAGCCTTAGGATGAGTAAGTGTATCTTTGAATAAGGAATTTCATGGGAAAAAAATCTTTATATATGAAATAGAAAACTGGTTAATCTTTGCGAAAAAAACATCTCGTGGAACTCATTTGTTTAATAAAGAACCCATCTTGAACCTAGATTAGGATTAGAAAGACCTTGAGCGTATTTAATTGGAAGTGTTCAGATTTTGTGGTGGAATGTGTAGTTTGCCATGGCAAACCGCCTAGAATTTTGGGCTTGCGTGTAAAGACCTATTTTGAAGCTTGAACTTGTTAATGACTCTATAAATTGGTGCTAAACAAATTGTATCTAGTAAATATGGTTGTATTCTATACATGTTATAACTGGGAGGATTGTATACTTGTGCGTCATACGTGATGTTGTTGTTTATATGGATTAGGAATTGCTACCTTATATAAGAGGTCCTCGTTATATGAAAATGAAATGGAGAGCCAATTTGAGAGAAGCAATGTAATATCCTAAATTTTAATTACCAATATTCCTCTATACCTTAGTGGTATTAAAGGAATAAAATGGTGAAGTAAAAAGCATATCAAGGGACACAACAAGCACTACAAAAAAACCGTCCATTTCTGACAGAATTTGAGACGGAAAAATATTTCGTCTCAAAAGTCGTCAAAACCCCAGAAATTCCGTCACAAATTTTCTGACGGTATTTCCCACAAAAAAAGTCCTTCGGAAATTCAATTGCAAATCATAATTTCTGACGGAATTTGCGACAGAAATTTCCCACGGAAAAAGTCCGTCGGAAATTCCATCGCAAATCTAAATTTCTGATGGAATTTTTCTAAAAAAAATTAGAATTGGTGACAGAAATTTCCCACAGAAAAATTCTGTCATAAATTATGTCGCAAATCAGAATTTGCAACGGAAATTTTCCAAAAAAATCAAAATTTGCGACGGAAATTTCCCACAGAAAAAAGTCCGTCGAAAATTCCAATTTGTGATGGAAATTTTCCACAAAAAAATCAGAATTTGCAATGGAAATTTCCTATGGAAAAAGTCCGTCAGAAATTCTGTCACAAATCAGAATATGCGACGGAAATTTTCCGTCAGAATTTTCCGTCTCAAATTTCGTCGGAAATATGTATTAATTAATTTTTTTAAAATTTTTTTATTATGATTTATTTAATTAATGATTAATCTATTTATTATGTATTAATTCTCATCTTCCCTACATTTCTTCTTCTTACTAATTTTCAAGTTTATGACTTTCTTGAGAAATCTTTGTTTGGTTGGTAGGAAAAGCGGAAAAAAAAGGTTTATGCTAACCAACGTTTTTGAGAAATGATCAGCCCTTGAAGTTGCATTGCAGATTTTAAAATCTATCAATGAGCTTTTAAGAGAGTTTCAGAAATCTGAATTGATAATTCTTGAAGCTGGATTGTAGATCTACAAGTGAGGTTCACCATTTTAATCCTTATACCTGATTTTTCTTAATCTTCTTGATTGAGAGCATAAAATGATATAATTAGCGCATCTGAAAAAAAAGAGACAGGGAATTCACATTTATTAAGATTTTAAATTTTAATTATTATAAGAATCATATAGAAAATTGAATTCGTATCATATACAGTGCATTTTGTACCAAAATATTCAAAGGATTGGGTTTTAAAAAAATTCTATCAATATGTAATTTTTTATTTGTAGCATCTTAGAAAAAAAATTAATTAGTATTCTATAATTTAAAATAGATCCCATTGAAATTTGTAAGTGTATTGATTTCATTAATAATTAAGAGATCAAAATAAAAACTTACGTAAAATTAGAAAGATTAAGTAGATTTTCTTTTTTAAAAATAAGACTAACATATAATAATTACTGATAGAATGACCGAATATTAATTAGTTGTGTGATATGAATTGAGTCTAGGAGAATCATAACAAGCTCCAAATAGGAATTTCGTCAGAAATTCCGTCGCAAAGCCTAACGTAATGTTTTTAGCCAAATATTATTGCTTTATGATTTTATGCCTCTATATATCAATATTAATATGTGTTAAATCAAATGAATTTTTTTTATTTTCTAAGAGAATAATCAAAAAATAATTCAAGCATGCCATGCCATCATAGTATCATTGAAATAAAGCTCATTTTTACTAATATTAGCTTAAACTAGAATGATTTTTCTTAACACATAAATGTGATTTTTTTAGAAAATAATTTTGTTAATATTTCAATTTTTAATTTTTTATTATTTAATATGAATTAGTAATATTAATTATTATTTTCTGACAAGCAGCGTGTAAATTTCATATACTTCTATGGATATTTTAAAAAAAATGCAAAAGGCACTTAAAATTTCATAAAACGGTTTACATCAATACAAAACTTTCCAAAAAAACCTCTATGTGCATGGGTGTGTGAAATATAGTAAAATTTATACTTAATATATGAAAATTATCTAGAGATCGTCGGAAATTCCATCAAAAAGTTTCCGATGGAAACGTCCGTAGGAAATTCTATTGTAAATCCTAACGTAACATTTTTTACAGAATTACAGATGGAAATTCCGTCAGAAAATTTGACAAAATTTATTCATAGAAAACTCCGTCGAAAATATGTGTTAATTATTTTTTTAAAAATTTTTTATTATGATTTATTTAATTAATGATTAATCTAATTATTATATATGAATTATATAATAATTTAAAATTTAAATTATAATATAAATAAAAAACATTATTAATTCATATTTATTATTGAAATTAATATATATATATATTCGATAATATATTATATACAAATACAAATTTTATAAATACAATAAAAATAAAATATATAATAAAATGAATAAAAAAAGTTATTAATAATAAAAATTTAGATATAATATTTACGTAACAAAAATAAGGAAACTAAATTGTAATGTTTAGTAATATATATATATATATATATATATATATATATATATATATATATATATATATATATATATATATATATATATATTTGCATTTAAATCATACAAGTTCTTCCTAGCTCAACTGGCAAAGGCACTGGCACATGCGTGAGCGGTCATGGCTTCGAATCTCAACTTGGTCAAAAAATGTAACCAATTTGTCCTATCGACACGTGGCGAGCGACGGAGGGTGATACGTGGCACACGATGGAGGGGGACACGCGGTCAGAGGCGAGGTGGTGGTGGTCGACGGTGGCTGAAAAATGGAGTAGGCAAATTTTTCATGGAATTTTTGTGACAAAAAAATTCCGTCGTAAATTGCGAGGGTATTTGGAACGGAACAAATTCTATGGAAATTTGCCACAGAATTTCCGTGGCAAATTCCCTTGCAAGTGCCACGAAAAATTCCGTCGCAAATTCCCTTGCTAGTTGCCATGGAAAGTTCTGCCTCAAATTGCAAGGGAATTTCCGTTAGAAAATTGGTCACAATTTGAGACGGAAAGGTATATTCCGTCTCAAATCAATTTACGATGGCATTATTTCTGACAGAATTTTTTCCTCGCAAATTCTGTTGGAAAATCCGTCAGAAATTTCTTGTTTTTTTGTTGTAAAGGCAACTAAAGGTCATACACAACATAATTATCTAGTACATATGATAAGGATGTTGCCAGTAAGTTTTCCAGTGAGGCAGTTATGTTGTGAAATATTTTTAAATAGGCAAATGATATCCAAAAAAATATGAGACTTTCCATAATGAAAATATAAATAATAAGCTTTAATTTGATAGGTCATATGGAATTTTTATAGTTGTACACATGGAGATATGAATTTTTGAAGTTAGTCTAGTAAAACTGAGAATTTTCTGTGGCAGCGTCCAAAAATGGAAATTCTTGAAATGGTGATCTTCCAATTGACCAAATTTTATATTTTTACCTAAAACTAGACTTAATAAGGGTCACATATCCTTTGGAACTATCCTAATTGAATATCTATATAATTATATATGAGTTTTCAAAGTTTGATGAAAAATATATCAATTTTTTTGCATATGCAAAATTGCAAGGGCAAAATGGTCATTTTTGAAGGCGAATGGAAGGTTGAAAGGAGGAATGGAAGAACCAAATGGAATTATTTATGAAATATCATAGGATAAAATATGTATATGATTATAACATATGATGGAAAGGGAATAAAATAATATTTTTGGAGGGACACCTAAGCTTATCTAGAAAACACTTGACCTCTCCTTATTAAAGGGCCATTTCTGCCACAAAGTGAAAGAAGAAGAAAAGGAAAAGTTCATGGAGAAAGGGAAGAGAAAGAAGAGCAAGCAAAGACTAAGGAGCAAGCACAAGGTAAGTAGGTCGAAATCTCTACTTATTCTTGTGCTCTAGCTTGTGAAATCCCTTCCAAACCTCCATACCATCTTGGGTTAGTTTCCTAACCAGCAAAAACACAAGAAAAGAGGGAAGGAGGAATTTACCAAGAAGAGAGAAAGAAAAAGAAGCAAGGTAAGTTGTTGGAACCTTAAAACTCTTGCTAGAAACTGAGTTGTGACTACTGTCTGGCTAGATATTTGGCTGTTTGTGATATGTTCTATAACTTGGGATGTCCAATTTCTAAGGGAATATGCTGTCCAAATTTTCATTGATTATGTAAAAACTGAGGTTTAGGTGGTTAAACAAGTAATACATATAGAAAGAAGATGGTTGAAGGGTTAAAATCATGAAAATCTAATTTTCCCTAAATTATTCTAATTTTCGGCCAAGGCTAAAAACTAGGGAAGGAGCTGGAATTTCATGAATTTAATGATTCCATGATGTTTAAAAGGAAAAATTGTGTAGGGTTCATGTAGATTGTGAAGTGTGAAAAGCCCCGAAATGTGAAATGACAATTTTGCCCCTAAAACCCTAAGTTAGGGCTGCCAAGGGCAAATATGTAATTTGGGCTAGAATTTTCCTAATCTGAGTTAAAAAATGGATTCTACACATAAAAATATGTAGGATTAGCTTGGGTCATAATTTTTAGGAAAATACAAAAATATTGAGTAAAAAGGGAATTAAACCGAGTTCCCTATGGGCATTTTGGTAAATATGTGGTTTTGGGTTAAGATAACCAACTTATAAATTCTAAAATAAAGTATGAATGAGTAGTAACTCATTTACAATTACTTTGCAAATTTTAGGATTTGATAACTGCCTGAGCCGGACTGAAAGAAAAAGACTGATTATAGCTAGGCTTTTGAAAGGAGTCCAGGTAGTAGCTCTATCTTTCATATTCTATGTGGTTATAAATATGCAATGTTTGCCATGATTTGTTTAATGAATTGCTTGTGGTGTTGATACTCTCTAGGTGTGGATGATGAGTTAAACCACCCTATGAAACCTTTGGGGTACCATATGGCCAGATGGACCCAGTTGAGTGGCTTGATATGTACGGACAAGTATAGGCTTACTCCAAGTTATAATAAGTACGGAAAGGTATAGACATGCTCCAAGTTATTGTTGTGAACACATTATGAGATGATGATTGTGCAGATTAGGAACGGATGATCATTTTGATCCGGACAAAATCATCATTTGGTTCCTGAGCATTGTAAGACATGTGTTTGGCATTTTGATTGTTGCATCATGATAAATGCTACATTGCATGTTTACTTTTCACATTTTATATGATTGATTGTCTGTTACTATTGAGATTCGTATGAATCTCACCCCTTTCCATAATTTAAAAATTAATTCAGCTAAAGGAAGCGGCTTAGAGGGCAAAGTAGCAGATACTGGCAATTGAGGGTACGGTGCAGATCAAGGAATTCTCCGTTGGTTATGTGATAGTCCTCCTTCATATTTGGAGCTCCGAGGGGAATTTCTGTCATGTAATCACATATTTTATATCAGTATTTTGTATTATTTTTGTATACCTATTGAACTGCGTGATAATATTCTGATAAATGTTAAAATAATAAAGGGTTTGACAAGAAATGTATATTGTGACCATATGGCACAACTGCATCTTTATTGTGCACCATGGCTAGCCCATTCTTGCCAGGGCAATAACCCTAGGGTGTGACACTGTGGTAGCACTAACCCTACTAAAGGAACCTAGGGTCCCTTGTGTGCTCTGCAATACTCTAGTCGGTCTACATCATACTTGTAGAGAACTCATCAAAGTAATCAATGACATGGTTTAATACTTAACCTATAGGTTCATTCGGCAAAAATAAGGAGATAAAGTGAAATTGATTTTTAACCCTATATGTATATATAATGCAATCAATGATGAATTTAGTATCTGAGTGGCATAATAGTGTTTGTATTATAAATATATTTGTCATGAGATTTTTGTATTGGTTAATGAACTCTTTTAATTTAGTCCCACCAAACACCTTGTAGGTTACTCAGGTGAGTGAAAGTCTAGTCAATTTAACCCTGTTACATCTACTCTATTCAGGTGAGAGTAGTAGAGAAGGCACAGGAAGAAAGGCTTCGGTGGTGTGAGACTGCTCCGGCGAGTAGTCACTACTTGCCACATAAGAGACATTCATATGAACTTTTTTATAATTACTTATTGATCCATTATGAATCGTGTATTAGTAGTTGGTTGGAGGCCATCAAAGGATTGTGGCTTATTGTTAATTTAAGTGGATCCAAGAACTGACGTTATATGTGAATTAATTACTTCCAAGTATGAACTGCTTTATAGGCCTGAGGCCCTTTTTTGTGATTAAACGGTGTGGATTAGGATCAGTAAGTCCTAATAATCATATTATGGGCATTATTAACCTATTATTACATGGTTAAACCCCCGAGAAAAATAGGCAGTAACCCTATCCTATCGGTTTGATAAATAAGAAGAGTAACAGTAACTCCTTATAACCTTGAAAGCATGTTAGTCTTACTAAGTTTATTTTTTTTCTATCAAGGTTATGCCTTGAGCTAACATGGATTCTTTTATAACCATGAAAGATGTTATGTGTAAGAACATTCCTTTTATATCATGGATATCCTGAGTGAAAATTTGAAATTCTAGTTCAATCCTTTTATTACCATGGTAATCAATTATCCAAATCATATGATGCTAAGTATGTTATAGTATTAGAAAGAGGGTGTTACACAATAAAATCCTAAGCTACTTCTATCTGTGCATGCATGTGCGCGCGTGTGTGAAATGGATATGGGAATAGGAATGGGAATCGATGTAATGAATCTCTTGGGAATGGATTGATCAGCTATGCTAGTCCAATTAAATATGTGGGAGTTAGGTGATTAGAGTAAGATTACCATAACTCATTCCTTCTAGACCAAATGCTCATTGAGACATCAATCAATAGTGGACTCGCATCAATCACATTACCTAAACACATTACCTAAACACTATCATGCTTGATAACATGATAACAATGGATTCAATACATAAGCACATACACATAGTTGATATAGAATGTGGGATCCAAATTTTGAGTCCCATATCGTCCCTCATGGCCTTTTGCATCCATGTAATCACTCATTTATACAAATTATCATAATTTATGCAATAATGACTCAATAATCACGATAAAAACCCCTAAAATGATATGAAATGATTATACAAAATATTCATTATCATATACTCGTAGTTAGTAATATCTCTAATCAGATTATGCACCGCTATAGTATGATTATATTAATTCTCTTTATCAAGTTGCAGCATTTCTCTGTCATAAAGCCAAAACATCTCAAACATGAATCTTTTAGCTTTTAGCCATTTTTTCCATTATAGAAACCAAAGTATAGTAAGAGAGGGCAATGGCTTAAGTTCACAACTTCAAAAATAAAGTATGACAGTTTTATACTCCCTCCATCCCTATATATATAAGAGCATTTCAACCGAATCGTAAAAAACAGTTAAAAGTAGTTAAATGTAATAATTATGTAAAAAATTAAATTTTTTTTCAAAAAATGCCTCTATTTATGAATGGGTGAGATATAGAGTAATAATGAGAAAATGATGAAAGAGAATATATGCAGAATAATAATTAATTGAGAGAAAAATAGGAAAAAGTGCATTTATTGTTGAGACAAACTTAAAAGAGATCTTACATTTAGGGACAAGCACATTCAAAAAAAAATGCTCTTATATAGGGACGGAGGGAGTATTTAACTGTCAAATATTTTTATGTACATACCGCCAAATATTTGTTTTTCAATTTTCTGCCTCATTTTATTTGACATTTATATATTTAATTGTCAAATATTGAGCGTCTATAGAAAATTCTATAGTAGAATATATCGTCAATTCTGATATGATATTTTATATTTGGATTATGTTAATTACTCGTGTATTCCACTGCTACTAGGATAGTGTTGTTAGATGACGCTATAGGACTTGTTGCATGCGACTAGTGTTGTGGATCCACATTTAAGCAATTTGAAATATATATTGTGAGGTTATTGTGTAATTTGAAATATACACATCTGCATGGATTTGTGGTGGGCTTGTGGAATGTTATTCTACACTTATATCTCGTATGTATCCTAAGCCCCGAGGTGTATATTTGTTTTGTATGGATTTGTAGATAGACCTTGCCCACACCCTTTGAAAGTTACCAAACCTTGCCACCACCTTGCCCGGACCCGAACAAGATTACCAATTTGGCTTGTAGGATGAGTAATATACCCCAGATCTCATTTGTGCCCTGAGCTCCATTGTGTATTGCTATTATGTTTGATTGTTTGGGGACACCTATTCATTATGAAGGAAGTTTTTATAATTATGGTACCGTGTTTGTTATAGGTTTTACTTTTTTTTTATACAATGGTTTGTTTTGTAATTGTTTTTAATGAAAGAGTTTGTAAACTGTACAAGGGTTTAATATGTTTCTAACCATGATAATCCCTGTTATGGTTTTAATCCTTTTTTTCTATCAAGGTTAGCCTTGTAAGTGGTTTAATTCCTGTATTAACTAAGATAGTGTTTTGTTAATGTAGAGTTTGCTTCTTTTCTATCATGGTTAAGTGTTCTGAAATTTTAGCTTGTTTCTTTTATCCATGGTAGTATTTGCAATGTTCGTTTAAATCTTTTTTTTTTTAACCATGGTTACCCTTTCCAAAATTGAGTTTGTTTCAATTCTACTATGGTACACTTTTTAAATGAGTTCCTTCATTTCCTACCATAGTAGCCGTGTCAATGTTTTGAAAATGGCCAAGTGTTCAGTGTATGAGGATGAGTGTTAAGTTATCTTTTTGTAATGCTACTCTTAATACCCCCTTATTTTTCTATATTTTCTTCTTTTTTTTGTGAAATATGCAAAAAAAGGTAAGATTAATAATAAATATATATGCAGAAGAGTTAAAGTAACATCTATTGAAGAGAAAATTGTAAAAAATAATTTAAGTGATTTGAACACATTCAAAGAGTTAAAGTGACAAATATTAAAAAGAAAATTGTAGAATATAATTTGAAGTGATTTGAACTCTCTCTCCCCCTTGCCTCCTCCCCATAAACTCAAGAGAATGACTTGAGGCACTTCATCTCCTAGTTAAGTAAATAACTTCCAATTCAATTAAACTTGAGGTAAGGGAAAAATAAGTTGATCTTTAATAAATATTGCATGTCTTGAGTTGATGACTCAAGTTGCTTGACCAAGAATACAGAGTCAACTTATCAACATGAAATGTCTTAGAAGTTATTACTATAACTCGAGCTAATTAAATCTATAGGCACAAAATACTTGACTCTTGAAACGTATAACGAATACAAATGATTAGTAAGTGCATGAGTGGATAATTAATATAGTGAGATAAATCAATAATTAATGAGGGTAAAAATAAAAAATTAAACAGACTATTAATATCTCTTATAAATATAAATAAGTTAACCCTAAAAACACTCGTGACCTTTGAAGTCCAAGATTTATGATAACCCCATCTCAATTACACATGATCCAACCAAGGTGAGGCTTGATCAAAGCTATGGAGGCCCTCAGAGAAAAACTATTAATGGTATCTTTGTTAAAGAGAAATTTGTTTCTTGCATCCCACGGTTTCCAACAAAAGCTAACTCGAGTGCTACAAGGGAAATGGAGAGGAGGAGGAGGAGGGGGGGGAAGAAAAGTTGTAATGAGTACAGTTTAATAAAATGGATAAGTGAGGTCATAAAATTTTAATAAAAAAATATAAAATAAAAGAATAAGAAAAATTAATTAAACACTTTTAACCTTATTTCTTTAATTTTTTTTTTAATCGAACTTATCAAAATTTCTTCTCCCAAGTTCTCCATTTCCCCCATTCCAAACACATAATTAGAGGAAGGAAGATCCTCAAGTTAAAACTTGCCTTATGATTTTCTATAGAAGAAGGAATACAGATTTTTCTTTTATATTTATAAATAACTACCATCATCAATCTGTTGGTTCTTTCATTATTAAAAAGGGGCTTATTTACAAGTTATGCTTTATTAATAAAAGGAATTATAATGAGGTCTTGAGTAAGGGATTTAATTATCAACAAGTCCCAATAACAAGTGAGGCTTTGTAATTTATTGTCCTGGAACTCATCATTGCTCGTTCTTTAAGTTGTTGGGGTTCCCTGTTGAGTTCTGAAAGATGAAAGGGGGTTCTTTACATATGGATCAAAGCTCAAAGGACTTTAGTACAATTGATACATACACATGAATATATATATATATATAAGATTTCCAAGTCACTGGATTCAAACTCACCCACACAAAGGCTACCTAAGCAAAGATGGTAAATTTGAAGGAGAATTTCTTTATAGACAGGATCAGAACTCAGATAAACAAGGAGTTGCTAGTTTGCTGGAACATTGGACCGAGGAAACTCACAAAAGACTTGAAACCACCGAGAGAAACCCATAGTAAAAGCCTAAACGAGTTATATCCCCTAAAAAAACCCTGGAGATCTTAACTCTCTTCTTCTGTATCTAAATTTTCTTCTTCCTACCTATGTCCAATGACTGTACTCACTGTACACACAAGCCACTAACAATCACTAGAGAATAAAATGATCCAAACACACACACACAGGTCTTTCAAAAACGCAGTCCATTGCAGCTTCCATAGACAAAGTCTCTCGACCCGAAAGGCGCCTTCCTTGAGATTTTGCTTTGGTACACTTTGGTTGCATGGACCTCAGTTGCTGCTCCTTTTGAAGCCTCTTGTAAAACACCATCCAGTTTTCCACATGCAGCTGCTATAAGCCCTATATATATATATATATATATATTTCACATCATCATGAACTAAGCCATAAGTTAGATAAAAGCAGAAACAGAATAAAAATGCAGGATCTTAAAATAGGATTGTGAATGAATTGGTGGAATCTTTAAGGTCGAGAGGTCTGAACATAGTTGATCAATTTTTATCAGTTCTTAGCTTGTCATTGTTGGTTCTTAACCTATTTTTCTGATTTTTAGCAGCTTCAATTTTTTAGCATCACTGAGTTGGAAGCCCTTGCCTAAGAATTAGACAATAGACATGAGCTATCTAAATCAATGTGGAATATGTAAATCAAACACTTCTTTTTTTCAATCCAAATACAAATATACCCTTAAGTAGAGTCTTAAAAATGGGAATAGTTTGGGCTAATGAAGATATGAAAATGCCAACTTCCAAGTTTAAGTTATTTCCTTCTAAATTCCCTTTTGTTCCCTTCTTTTTATGCACATAAAATTAGCACAGAGCAGAAGTGACACTGATGGTGTTTATTTTAGTCCATATTTTATCATTTTGATCCATCATTATTGGGACATGAAAACGCTTTCTTTACTGCATAATTGCAAAATATGAAGTATCATATCAGATAGGATATGGCATGACACAAACCTAAGAGATCCAATGGCCATCAAACAAACATGAACATGTAGCATACAAGTATAAGAAAGAGAGACAGGCATTCACTAAAGGAGTTACCTGAGAATAAAGGAGAAGGCTTTCCAGGTCTTGATTTATACTCAGGGTGGAATTGAACACCAACAAAAAAGGGATGATTAGGTAGTTCAACAATCTGTGACATGAATAAACAAACAAATCATAATAATGCTCCAGAAACTATGAAGATCAGTTAAATAATTCAAAAAGTTCTGGAAAAAAAAAATGTATGTGCATGTTGCAACCACACATACCTCCATGCGTTGACCGGTTTCATCCTTCCCAGTAAAAGAAAGGCCGGCATTTTCGAGTTTTGCAACTAGATCAGGATTCACCTGCATTAGAACAAAATCAGTTTTCTGTCCAAAATAATTTTATAAGGTAATTTTTTGCACGAGGATGTAATGTAATACCTCGTATCTATGTCGGTGTCTCTCATCAATGAATCTTTTGCAACCATATCTATTAGGCAAGGAAAATGATCAGCAACCAAATAAGCACAAAGTTTATGGTCCACACTTTTTTTAATCTACTCAATGGTATGATTAACACTTACAATTTTGCAGATTTGCAGTCATTGATCTGGAAATATGTCCTCCTAGATCCAAGGCGCATGGTGCCTCCCATATGTGTTTTTGATCCCTATACAAACATTAAAAAAATTCCCACAATTAGGGGAAAAATGACATTTTTAAACATAATCTCTTGGCATTAAGACACAAACATGATAAATATGGACCTCAGGCATGAATATGACAAATTGATTCTTTGTATTAGGATCAAATTCTGTACTATTGGCATCTCGTAGACCGAGAACAGATCTTGCAAACTCTATGACAGCAACTTGCATTCCAAGGCAAATGCCGAGGAACGGAATTCTATTTTCACGGGCGTATTTAGCCACGAGAATTTTCCCTTCCACTCCTCTATCTCCAAATCCTCCAGGAACAAGGACACCATCAGCTCCCTGAAGCAAAATATTAGTCAAGTGTATGCGACTATTAAAGAGAGAAAACTATAACTAATATAACAAGTGGCTCATTTCAAAAAGTCTAAGAGAAACCTTCAATAACTTCCATGCAGCCTTATAAGAATCTGGATTCTGCAACATTAAACCAGAACAATAGACATTGTCAGGATTAGGGAAAATAGGTAACAATCATGTAGGCAAAAGAAATCAAAACATGAAGTAACCTCTCTTTTTGTTGCTTCTTCAAGGTCACTAGCCGGAATCCAATCCACGAAAAGTTTCTTGCGCCAATGAACAGAGGAATGAACCAATGCCTGCAGGTCATGATGAAAGTTCAAAAGCTCATTCTTTTGCATCTATTCTGAAGCCATATTATATTTTTCAAGCACAATGGAGATTAACTCAACATTACAGAGTTAGATGCCGTCAAAATATGATGGAATCATAGAGCAAAAGAGAAGAATTCAGGTATACAATGAACAAAGTTACAGCTGAGTCTACCTTTTGAAGAGAAAGGTAAGAATCTGAAAGGCCTGTATATTTCCCCACCACAGCAATACGAACCTGCTGATTGCAAGGGTTTAAAAGTATAACCATTGCCAACAATCACGTAAAATTAAAATATTTGAGATTGAGATTTAAATTTGGAAAAGCAACCCACTGGTTCATGCAGGTTGTCATAAACATCAGCTCTAGAGGTCCATTCCTTTAAACTTGGTTCTTGAGTTCTCCTGTATTTGATTAAATTACCAAGTAAGAAGACACCCAAGATACTAAACCAAAAAATCTCCAGTTACTATAAACTCACTATCAAAAAATTGAGAGAATCTAAGAGACAAACCCTTTCAGTTTCAGCACATTCAACATTGCTTCATGAGCTTTCTGGTCCTAGATAACAAGAAGAATATAATAAATATATATGTAGTGAGAAATGATGCCTGGAAATAAGATTTGAAGCCCAAAAGTTCAAGGGGAAGAAGACTTACTCTTAAAAGTAAAGGAATGTGCCAAATGTTGGAAACATCATGAAGAGTGACAATGTTTTCTGCCTGTAAAAAACTCAGCTTGATTAGAGCATAATACTCTTGCAAAGCAGAGAAAACTATTTCAAGTCATATATACACAAAGTTAGATTTATCATTTCGATCCCATACCGGAACTTGGCAAAACTGAGATAGTTTTGCCTTTACAGTCTCATCAAGTGCCTGCAAAACAACTACCTTCAGAATCCTAAATCAAAGCTTATAGTTAAGAATTTGTGTGTCTATGTGTGTTCAGTGAATATCTGTATGAGGATGAAGAAAAGGAGGGAAGGAGAGAAAGAGAGAGCAACCGTTGTACTCCGACATGCTAGAATATCTGGTGTCAGCCCAAGACTTCGTAGTCCACGAACACTATGCTGGGTTGGCTTTGTTTTCTATGTAAACACAGGCAACATAATCAAACTATATTCAGATGAAAATGAAAGTAAATCATCTTACAAACAGATCTGAAAAGGAATAAAGCTCAAGGACATTGTACCTGTTCGCCAACAACATTCAAAACAGGAACAAGGCTGACATGAACTAGGCAAATATTGCCCGCACCTGTCATGAACAGCATAATTAGACTTGAATAATTGAGTCTAAAAATTGGAAGAAATGGACATGGACATGCTTGCAGACTTGTCATCAATTGAGTATTCTTACCTACACGATACGAGAATTGTCCTAACGCCTCAATAAACGGCATGGACTCAATATCTCCTGCATTAGAAGTTGTTAATATAAATCAACAAAAAAGCAAGAATATCATCTTAACCAAGAGGAATCAAGAATGTTTCAAAATTTACCTATGGTTCCACCCAATTCTACAACACAAACATCAGCTGGACCTGGATTTCCATCTACCGGTATGTGGGCCACCCGCTCTATCCACTCTTGAATAGCATCTGTAATGTGAGGGACAACCTGCAGATAGAAAATTAAAAAAAAAATCAGAATAATATTAGAAATATTCAAAGATGTTATTTATTAGTTTATCAAAATAAAACATAGTAGAACTGATTAAACAGAACCTGAACTGTTTTCCCCAAATAATCTCCTTTCCTCTCCTTATCAATCACATACTGTCATAAGCAAAAAAATGAAGAAGTAAAGTTGGAGATCAATAAGGATGAAGTTTGCCGTAATGATCTACAGAGTATGTTATAGACACTTGCCTGGTAAATCTTTCCTGTAGTGATGTTATTATCACGAGTCAACTTGATATCCAGGAAGCGCTCATAGTTTCCCAGATCCAGGTCCACCTTTTGAACACAGACAAGGTCATGATTTCATATTTGTTAAGGCCTTTTTTTTTTTTTTTTGATGAATTACACCAACTCTGACCTCTGAGAAAAATTGAAGCAAATTGACTACCTTGTCTCTTTTTTTGCTTTTTGGACAGACCCATATAACCAGAATTTTCTAAAATTAAAAATAAAACGCACAAAATCAGAGCAAGTCATCTACCTCACCACCATCATCTAATACGAACACTTCACCATGCTCAAGTGGAGACATTGTTCCAGCATCTGTGTTTAAGTAAGGATCTGGATGACAAAGGAGGAATCAATAAACAATGAGGATGAAGTAAAAAGGAAGAATAACTTGATGAGACCATTTAAAAGTAAAAATGATACTGCTTTTGTGCAAAATTCATTATCAAGTAAAGAAGACTTTTTTTTTGGGGAAAAAAAAAAGCGATATCAAAACAACACTGACTGAATCACTGAGGGGTATGTCTGATTTTCAATGTACACTCGTGGTAAACCTCTTTTTTGTAAATAACCAGAAGCTTAGTTGGGCTAGCAAGAAAAACTTTACTGGGTTTTCAAAGAATAAAAGAAAGGAATAACAACTCCTACACGACAACAAAAGAGAAAAGCAGGCAAGATACTTAATGAACTTTTCTAAGTTCGATGAAAAGCGAGCTTGCTTTACCCGTTTTTCTATCCACAACAAAAAATAAATAAACAAACAAACTTTATTAACTACAACCACGGCGAAGATGAAGGAGGAGGAAGAAGAGGAAGGAGGAGGAGGAGGAGGAGGAGGTACCAATTTTAATAGCAGTAACTCGAAAGCCACATTCCTGAAGAAGAACTCCAATACTACTCGCAGTGACCCCTTTCCCCAAGCCACTAACAACCCCACCAGTGACCAGCACGTACTTCATTTCTTCACAAGAAAAATCAGAACAACCAAGAGCAGAGGGGGGAAAATCCTTATGCTTTGTTTATGGTTTGCCAAAAGGCAGAGACTTTAATCCTTATGCTTTGTCTATGGTTCGCCAAAAGGCCGAAACTTTCTGGGCTCCGGTAAGTAGTAGAGCGAGAAAACAGAGACTAGAAAGAAGAACGAGAGAGTGTGCAGTAAAAGAAACACTGAGAATGGGTGACGCAGAAGAAAGAAGAAGAGGAAGAAGAAAGGATGAGGCACGAAGCATGAGATGGGAATGCCAGGAGGAACATTGAGGGAGGCTTTATATAAAACCCAACGTTGGGATGCTGATTCTGATTCCAATAGAGGAGAAAGACGAGTGTTATGTAAGGAAAAGATGAAGGAGAGATTAACGGGAAAAAAAACAAAAAACAAAAACGAAATCCGGAAGAAAATTAAAAAAAAAATGTTAATATAACTTTTGGTCCCAGAAGTTTAGTCTAATTTTGATTTTAATCTTTTTAGTTTGAAATCGATGGTTTGGTCCCTAAAGTTTGACCCAATTTTGGTTTTAGTACCTCAAGTTTAAAATCAGTGATTTTGGTCCCTTAAGTTTGACCCAATTTTAGTTTTAGTCCCTGAAGTTTGGTCAATTTTAGTTTTAGTCCATCAAGTTTAGGGTAAAATATCAAGTCCTTTTTAAACTTGAGGGACTAAAACTAAAATCGGCCAAACTTCAGGAATCAAAACCACCGATTTCAAACTTCAATGATTAAAACTAAAATCGGGCCAAACTTCAAGGATCAAAATCACTTATTTTAAACTTGAGGAACTAAAACCAAAACTAAACCAAATTTTAAAGACCAAAAATTATATTAAAAAAAAAAGAGTGCCAATTTAAGAAATATTAGCATTTATGAGGGAATTAATCAATTAATAGTTTAGATAATTGGAACCGTGTTTCGGGTCTTCTAATAGTTATCGGATATGGGCATATTGAAAATGAGAAAATTTCTTAAAAAATTAATTAAAAATGTGAAAATATAAACTAGTGCTACAAATCCGACTAAATAATCAAATTGTCTTAAATTAAATTGTGAAAAAAAAATGAAATCGTTAATATATGTTAATGTATATATAAATATTGTTATTGACCCCAAAAATTTGTGGTTTTAAAATTATACCTAATTTTTATGATATGAAGTTGTTAAACATGAAAATAAAGTTGTAATGTAAAATATGTTGTTGTTAATATAGATACAAATATTATTATTAACCCCTAAAACTTGTGCCCTCAAAATTATCCCTATTTTTAGGATATGAAATTGTTAAACATGAAAGTACAGTCATTAATGTAAAATATGATATTGTTAATTATCCCTAATTTGTTAATTATCATTAATGTAAAGTCATTAATCCTGAAATTTGTGCCTTTAAAATTATCCCTAATTTTTGGGATATGAAGTTGTCAAATATAAAAATAAATTCATTAATGTAAAATCTCATATTGTTAATATAGATAAAGATATTGTTATTGACTTCTTCAACGTGTGCCTTTAATTTAGGGTATTTTGGTCATTTGGTCAGAATTAAAAATCTCATATTCCTACTTCAATTCTAACTTAAAATTTGATAAATTCATAATACTAATTTGTATTTCTCATTTTTTATTATATTTTTCTAAAATTTTTCCAATAAAATCCTGAAAAGCAAACATTTCTTTGAAAGAAAATAAAAATGCTGAAGTCATGTCAAGTCCAAATGTACAGCAGGAATTCGTGAAACATGGATGGTCTGACCGACAGGCGAACCAAGTGGGCCACCATGGCGGGCGGAGCACCAACCCAAATGTTATACTACTTTGCCTGATTTAGGATCATAACCATTTAACATTCTACACTCAAAAATTAAATCGATTTTTTAAAATTTATTTGTAGGGAATATAATTATAATAAATCTTTATTTTAGATAAAAAAATGATAATCTAAACCTTTCCATTCATTTTATTACCCCATATTTAGGAAAAGTTTACATGAATCTCAAAACTTATTAAAATAAAATGGACTAAGCAACAACAATATGAAGTATTTTTTTGTTTGCATCTATTATTTTAAAATATTTTTTAATTATTTTTATAATTCATCTAGTACTCTGCAGTATTTTCCTAAGAGCACCTAGAATCTTAAAGTATTTTACAGTTCATCTAATACCATGAAATATTTTCTTAAGTGAATTTAAAGTACTTTTGTGGTTCATCATTCTCTACTTTAAACTATTTTTTTATATGCGTCCAACATCCTAAAATATTTTGTAGTTCTTCTAGTATCCTAAAGTATTATTTCAAGTGCATCAATTGCCTTAAAGTATTTTGTGGTTCATTTAGCACCCTAAAGTGTTTTTTCCATATTTGTCTAGTACCCTAAAGTTGCTATTGAAAAATATTTTAAGACTTTGAACACACCTTCACTTAAAGACTTTTACGTAAAAACAGTCATGTAACACTTATAAACTATTCATCTTTCAACCTATTATTAATGTAAACAAAACCATAACAGTCATAAAAATTGACTGTAAAGTATGAATGAGAAATATTATGTTTCTTAAGAAACAACCATCAAGTAACACTTTTAAATTATCTGTCTTTTTCAACTACTCTTTTCCTAACTTCTCTTATTTAAAGTACATTTTTATATATTTTTAATTAAATTCACTTATTTTAATTGTTCTGTAAAATTAAAAAAATGTTAAATAAATAACGGTTATTAAGGAAAATACATCATTTAGTATTAATATCATTTCAAATTCCCAACGGTTATTAAAAAACAACTATCACTATTTATAAAATATAATGATTTACAAAACTAAAGGACGTAATGACTCTATAATCCACAAAACCTTATCTATATAAACATCTGAAAACTAAACTTCACTTCTCCACTTCTATTTCAACTTCTCATAACCAACTGCAAGCCTTTGTTCTTCTGCACCAAAATCATAGACAAACGCAAGAGAACTTCTGCTTCATCATCTAGGACAAATCAAAAGATAAACTCCCTCCACCAAGCAGCCTTGAATGGCTCATCCACGCAATCTACAAGCTCTATCATATGGTCCAGGTTTACC
Organism: Albizia julibrissin; assembly: GCA_037074505.1. Classification (NCBI taxonomy): domain Eukaryota; kingdom Viridiplantae; phylum Streptophyta; class Magnoliopsida; order Fabales; family Fabaceae; genus Albizia; species Albizia julibrissin. Next base: position 29,609,001 of record CM073480.1, on the reverse strand, counting down.
TGTGAGAGCAAGGATGCATTGACCAGTGTTTGAAGGAACTTAACACTCTTATTTGCTCTTTGAACAAGAAGGTGGACAAGTAACCAGAGAAGGAAGAATCTGATAGTGCATCAGATTCTTAAAACATCTCCATAACTTTTTATTTTTAGTTTGTTTTATACATTATCCTTTTTTTAATTTTGTTTGTAAAATAGTGGTTGCATAATCAATCACCAAATTTGTTTAAAAAAAAGTGAAATACATAATGGTTATTCAATAAAACCTGTCATTTATTAGAATATCATGAAAATAAATAATTATTGTAATAAGTAACTATCATATTTTATCTCATAAAAATGACAGTTAGGAAAAAATCATCATGAAACAACAAACGTCATGATGATTCAAAACCTTTCCCCTTCCCCTCACTAATGATAATACTCTATACATGCTTCTTTGTTCTCTAATGATCAGGCACGAGAATTAAGTACCCATTTATTATCCACCACTGCGCGCGACTGCTCCTCTTCAACTTCCAACACATGTAATAATGGTTCGAACACGTCACTTCCAATCTATTTAAACTCTCCATTCCCCTATATTTTTTGTGTTATTTCTTCATCGTCCTCCTTTATTCTCTCAAAATGAAATGCCATACTATAGACTTTCTAGAAAATCCTGGGCGTCATCCTCCTCCTCCACAACCTACTCCACCTTTGCCTCCACATCCTCTACTCCTCAAGTGGAGGTAATGATGCATCATACAGACCGCATTGACCATGTTGTAAGGAGGCTAGTCAAATATTTTTCGAGTATAAACAAGAAGACCAATCTCATTCTTGATGAGTATATGATTGGCTATCATGATCTTGTTGTACTTATAGATGATTCATGTCACTCCTCTAATAATGAGTAGCAAGAGAATGTGAGGTATGTTGCTAATTTTTGAAACTTTTGATTCATTCAAATTAAATGAAACAAAATTTCCAAAATTTAGAGCAAACTACATATCATCTACCAGAGGGTGATATTTTTTGTAATTATCTAGGCATTATTAGCCCAAAAAAATTTAATATATATATATATATAGCATACCTCACTCCATGATAAATGTAAACCAATAAATAACAATTCTTATAAATGGACCGTGATGTAATGTATTATGAATGATAACCTAAAAAAAACCCTATCATTCATCTTCTATTTAAACATTTGAAACAAAATACATTTGACACTTAGTATGTTCGAATGAAACCCATCAACATCGTAACCCTACTACTCCTGTTACATTTTCTGGCTATTGAGAATCATTTTCAATCAAACTACCTCACCATAAAAAGCCTTCATCCAACTTCTCAGTCATAGCCACGGTAGTGAATACACTTAACTCATATCTCAATGATTGTCGCACGAGTTGCTTTCGCTTACCTTAACTCGTGTTTTCGTTCATGAGCCCTTGCTAGGTAGTTATGATTTCCCTCATTCATTTCACATTATCCTTCATGCATTCACTTCGAAGGTTCCTCTCATGTCACTTGCAATGTTCAACATAGCCGATTGACTTGTCTTTGTGAAGTCATGATGCAATAAAACATTCAAAGTGACATTAAAGTGCTTTTTGTGAGGTTATGTTTGTTTTTTTAAAAAAAAAGCATATTATTACTTTGATCGAAGTTTCATTTCCTATTATAGGAAGTTGTCAACCCATTACTTTGATTGATGGTTAATTCTCTATTGTTCTTTTTGAAGTAACTTTTGGAGATATGGATCCTTAAGTGAATATCTCTTCTTTTTTCAGAAGTATCTATATCTGCAAAAGTTACTTCCAAAAGATCAATACGGATATGATGAATAAATTAATTTAGTTGTACCAAGAGTCATATATGATCAAACAAATAATAACTTTTGTGAAGGCACGACGTGATAAAGCTTTCGAGTTGACATTAAGTTGCTTTTGTGAAGTTTTTTTTTTCTTTTTTTGGAAAACCCATTATTGTTTTAAACGAAGGTTTCTCTCCTATTTTTGTATTAAGCAAGTGGCACCAAGTTAAAACTTTGAAATTCGACAATGTGAGATCAGTCATGGACTCTTCATTATGAGAGTTTCTGAGCTACTATATATCAACTCTATCTACTAGAGTAGTACTTCCCACATGAGTAGCAATGCAATTTGGGACGGATCAAGATTTTCTAGAGTTTGTAGCTGGAATCAATCATACTCTTGACTTATATATCTAATAATGTAAGTGTTCACTTATACCCTATGTCACTTCAGCAATTAAGCTTGGAACGTAAAGGTAGATAGGGAAAAAACAAATATCTATATCAAAAATGGTGCAATGGTTATGCAAACCCTTGACCTCAATGGTTCACATTATCACTGTACCCTTTTCTGATAAGGATGTGTGTTTTTTCCCAAAGGCCTTTTTCTTTCCAGGGTTAATTCATATGAAAAGACACAATTATAAGTCAATAGTTATATTATCACATATATACATTAATAGTTGCCATTGATTCTTCCCATAAAACATTGAATGTATTGATTTATCCCAAATTACATCGCAACTTGTTGTGGGAGGACTATTCTATTATATATAGATAAATCCAACTATCTTAGAAACCCTCACATGAAGAGTCTTGCATCCATACATCATGGTTATTATCTAAAAGTCGTTATGTATTATAAACGTTCATAGTTCATATGTACAAATCATTATTTATGTTACTAAATAAATAATAGTTGTCTATACGAGACCATTATTTATTATTATTAAAAATCATAGTTCTTACATAAAAACCATTATGTATGTTACTTAATAAATAACGGTTTTCAAAATGAGACACTTGTGTATTATGCAAGCATTACAATATATCATAATGGTTGTTTATGTGTACCTGTTAATTATTATAACAATAATACGCATATTATGACATCACCAAATCTCAATACATAACAGGATTAGAGTGTATCTTCACACAAAAGAGATAGAATTAGTCTTCCTACTAAATTAGATTTTCACTTTGTCCACAATATAATATAGCGATAAGCATCCTTCTTTACTCAATCATGATGTAGAGGAACTTCAAGATATTTTCTAACATTAGGAATGCTTGGAAAACCAAGATCCTCACTAAGTTGGTTTGTGTGATTATAATTAACATTGCAAGAGAAGAAAACTCAAGTCTTGCTCTAACTAATCTTCTAGCCTGAGATGTTATAAAAATTATCCAACTGCCTCAATATATTCAATCATGGCATTCCAAAGATGCTTCCACAAACAAAATAATGCCATTTGAAAAGAATAAATGAGTGGTAGGCAAACTATCTTTATTTAGTATGATACATTTTCATTTTATTTTTTTATCTCCTGGGGTGGCAAATGAGCAAGTTTTTCAATACAAATAATAAAAAAATATGGAGAGATATGATTACCTTGTCGTATGTTATGAGACAAAGAGAATGCCTGAGTCTTACTTCCTCCTAATGAAATTTGCATTACTAGAGATGATATGCATCATTGAACAATGTTTCGTAGTTTTGTAGGGATATTGATGAGTTAATAAAACTCCAATGGACCTTTCATATGTCTTTTCTAGGTCAATTTTGATAGTCATGAAACCTCTCTTTCCCCTTATATTTCTCATAAAGTAAATGACTTCTTGAGCAATAATAATATTTTATGACCACATTCTTCTTGAAAGAAAGCCACACTGGGTGGGAGAGATTAAGGTAGGCAAAATTGATTTGACTCTATCTGCCACTACCTTAGTTATATTCTAGTAAATTACATTACATAGGCTCATTGGGCAAATCACAAATCATATCAGAATGTTCCTTTGGGGAATGAGGACAATAAGAGTCTCATTAATGTCTTATATAAAAAGAATGATTTCTAAAGACATGCTAGACAAACTGGATAAGAAGCAAACCTACATCATTCCATTGACTCTAAAAAAAAGAGTGTGTTCAAGCTATTCGAGCCCAGTGATACCAAAGATCACCTACTTAATTTCCTCACTTGAAATCTCTTTTCCCCAAGTCATTCAACTAGGCCACAAACAAACAAGGGATATCGGCAATTCCCTAAAAATCTAGGATGTTTGTCATTATCTTGACTAAAAAGATCTGTTAGAATGGTTGATCACCTAATAAGGGGTAAATTGGGTGATACAAAACTTTCACACTTTAAGCATATACACCCAGTAACTTAAGAAGAATGTATTAACTAAAAAGATAGATATGACGATAAGGAAGAATAATGCACAAGAAGTTTGTCCTAGTTTGGTCCCTCTACAGACCTATATCCAGTCCCTAAGTATCCTAAGATTTTCAATCAACTATATTCCTTTTTATTTAATCAGTGCATAAGACAAACTTTTACAATCCTATAAGTTTATCCTGTAGGTACTTGTGAACCTTTTACTCTCCCTTACTTTTCTTAAGGATACAATTATGGACTTAAGATCCCCCGATTTTAATCCAAACTTTCCTAGCAACATATGCTATTATAGCATGTTGTCTTAATGGAATGGATTTTATAAATTACTTAAGCTCAATTTATTCTCTAACATGATAGATATGAAAATATCTTAAGCTTAGTATTTGATAGGCTCCTAATTTTACGTTGTTCTTTCTACATCATCTTCTCAACATGAATGATTCTCTTGTTATACAAGGGTGAGACTTGGTGACCATTGGAGAAGTTTAGCTATCTATTAGAGTTGATCGATCTTCCTGTTAAACACTTCAGACAGTTGTTGCTTGTATTAAATGCATCTGTTAGAATACGAGGTAGTTTTTACGGTCTACGAGGTAAATATGTAGAGGATTTTTATCTCAATTTACGTAAATAACTAAACCAAACATCCTAGCTAAAATGATCAGTTGCTTCCTGCATATAAAACTTGTTTTCCTTGGAAAAAGTTAATAAACATTTATAATGCAATTCCAAAGGATTAGAATTGCTGGCCAAAAAAAAAATTCCAAAGGATTAGAATCATTATATAAATATTTAAGATAAGTTAAAAAAGGATATAAATGGAGGCTGAAGAACATTTAGCTTTGACCATGAGCAAACCTAAGGTGACTTTGTAAACAATCTTTTCAATTAATAATTCATGCACTTTAAAAACTTTACCAACTTTTTTTAATGAGAAATTCAAGCAGCAAACATTTCAATATTTTTTATCAAAATTTATGCTTACTTTATACAATATAAAATCATTTTTAAATATAAAACTCGTATCATATATTTACATCATATAACGTAAAGTTATTTTTAAAACGCTAATCCAAATACCCTATAAAGCAATATATAAAATCTTTTTAAGACTAAGTGATGGTTTATATAAGTTTATTAGAAGCGATTTTCCGTTCTACGAAGTAAGTATATGAAAGGAGTTTTGCCTCAACTTGTGTGAAATCATTTTTTAAGAGGGAAATACTATGAGGTCCTAAGGAAGAGACTTAATTACCAAAAAGTTCCAACAACAAATGAAATATTATTATTTTTTATATTAAAACTTACAATTGTAAGCTCCTCGTTTGTCATTGAAACTTCTTTGTAATTAAATATTTTCGTTCGGACTTCATAGTAACTACCCCCTTTTTAGTGCTTGCTTGTGTTAGTTTTTTAAGAGTGATTTAAAGATGTTCGAGGTAAATATGTGAAATGAATTTTATTCAATTTACAGAAAAATGCTGATTGTTTTAAATGCTTACGGAGATTCCCAAAAAAGTACCTAACTACTCTTTTAGTCCTATTTCTAAGGTAGAGTGAGAAAATGTTTTTTTAGTTTTATTTATAAGTCACGTAATTAAATTTTTTATATGAATCTGTAATTTTACCACTCATTTATTATTATTTTCATCTGTAATTTTACCACTCATTTATTATTATTTTCACTTTGTACTTTTTGTGGTAGTGTATCTATTAAATTGGGTAAAGTTAAAAAATAATTAAATTTTAAGATTGATTTAATGATATTTAGGGTATTCTTTGATATTTATGGAACATACCGAAAGTGTGTTACAAATAGGATTAGAGGACTAGAGGAGTTATTTGTCCAAAAAAAAGAGGACTAGAGGAGTTAGCTCCTGGTATTTAAACTTTTGAACAACATATTTTAATTTTAAATTTAAAATAGATCTCAATATCTTTTATGCCGCCTAAAGTAAGCTTTGAATTCAAAACTTTTTGCCAATTATCCAAAGAACCGACCTTACAATATTTTACTTTTCTTTTGATACTGTGCGATTTTAAGAATTACGAAATTAATAAAAAAAAAGTGAGTCTAAAAATTATTACTTTGACTATATACTTCAATAAAAGTAAGAATCATAATTCTTATCATCACGTTCCACTATCATGATTTTTAACTAACATATTCAGTATATAGTGTTAGATTTATATTAAAAAAAATAACTATCCCAACTTGATTTTTATATTCGTAAAACTTAGACAGTTGATATATCACTAAGGATCTATTAAATCGGATACTGTGTAAAGTTGGACTGTATTTCCCTTCATTTCCTTTATTTTATACTAAAGATCCCTCCCTTCCTCTTCCCCACCCTCACCTTCAAACCAAACAATGAACATATCCTCTCCTCTCCTCCCCCACCCTCAAACCAAACAAAGCCTAAGAGATGTTAAGGCCTGTTTGTTTATGTTTTCAATTTTTTTTTCCTAAAACCATTTTATAAAATTGTTTCTAGAAATAAGTTTTGGGGAAAAAAACTGTTTGGATAATTATTTTCATAAATTTATGTTTGAAGTAACATGGCGGTAGCATCGATAGTGATGGTAGATATATAGTAGCCTTATAAAATAAAAAATAGAAAAAAAAAACTAAAAAATCTTTATTTTTTAATTTTTTAGTTTTTAAAAATAAATTATTGAAAATATTTTTGCAAACAAGTTTTTTAGTTTTTTTAAAAAACAAAAAAATTTTTAAAAAAACAAAATCAAACCAGCCCTAAATTCCTTCCACTCAAAAGCTTTGAAAAATTATCATTTGGCATAAGTATTTGTTGTACAAATGTATTTACATCATTTGGTATAAGTATTTGTTATATCATTTTATCTTATGCGTAAAGAAATTATACCAACTTTATATGATAACTTTGTAAAAATTATAATTGTGCTGAAAAGAACAGATTATATGACGGATATTTTTTTTCCGGGTCACCCATGATCTTCCTAGAAATTTCCCCTAAATGATTTAGAAGTATTTTTAATTTTCAAAATTCGTTTTCATGAATCAATATAAAACGTAACATCATCAACGTCATTTTCAAAAATCTTGAACAGCATTATGTATAACAAATCTTGCTAAATGATAAATTACATAAATGCATTTCTGTTTCGATGAACAAACGAGTATCCAATAGCATAAAACCAACATATTTAATATCTCATGTTTATATTTATTATACTCTTTTTCATATATATATATATATATATATATGCTTTTATATTTAAGTAGATGATGCAGATTTACTAGTCTGTAATTTATACACTACTAGTCTGTATTTTTCTTCGTTAATCTTTGTCATTGAATAATAATTAGTATTATCTTTATTATTATTAGTATTTCTTTGGAGTTTTACGGTGAATAATTAATAAGATAATAAGATTTAACCACCCTTCAACCTTTTTACTTCTCCAAAGATAACCAACCATGACCCAACAACTTATTGATAGGATAAGAGGCCCACTTTTAATTGTATTGTGAAGTATGAATATTATAAATATGAATTTGATTATGTGGCCCCCACCGAATTAAGTTGAATGCCTCAAGACCCCACTATTTTTTAAGTAATTTTTAATTTCTTAACTAAATAATCTCTTTTACCATTCTCAACACATGTGGCACTCCCCCCTCTTAAATATATAAGTTAGTTAAAAAGTTTATTTAGTTTTTTTTTTTTCGATGAAAAGGGTTTATTTACTTCTAAATGTAAGGCTAAATGATCTTTTCCCTTCTTATCAATGGGCTCAACAAATGAAGAGTTGGACAAGTCCATTAAAGGGAATGAGTTTGATTCCTGAGACTATCGCACATTGGGAAAGGCATCATATACTTGAGTAAAATATGAAATTTGGAGCTAATTCTTCCGTGATTAATGATTTATCTTAGTCAATGACCTATACATATCAAGATTAGCCAAAAGGCAATGTGTGACTAACAGACGATTGAGTTGTATGTGACTAGACAAGAACCCTACCTTTACTTTGTGGGTGAGCCAAACCCTTGTCTATAATTTTGTTATAAAAAAGATGTAAGACTTTCATACACTTTACTTTTTATCTTTAAAATTTATAAATTTTTTTTAAACTATTCTTGTCGATTACATATAATGAATGAGTTTTCATTAATGAGCAGTTTTCCATGCAAATAATTAGGAAAGCTAATACAAATATTGTAAATAATTAACATAATTAACGTGAAGCCAAATATACCATGTTATCATATAAATAATTAATTTTTTTAGTAATGCATGCCTTGGCCACCAAATTAAAAGAGAATACTAATTGCTTGGACTAATAGAAGACTAATTCTAAATTGTTGGAAGTGCATATAAAATTTTATATATGAATTTTATTTAAAAAATAGTGGAAATTATTTACATCTCACTCTGCCTCATATATTTCAGTTTTTATATCATTTGTATTGCAATATATGATTTTAAAGCTGATAAATTGAACAAAATCACATGTATTATCATAAAACGCACAAATTAAAGGGAAAAAGGGCATAGAATCATGTATTTCTAAAGGCCATGAGAAAGTGGGTTCTCTCATTCTCAAAGTGTGGTTTGGAAGAAAAGGATATTCTTAGATCTAGCAATAGTATTCACAAAAAATAAGTTTAATTCTTTTGGCTTTTCTCAAAAGTTCTTGATCGAAAGTATATTCTAAAAGGAATCAGGAAAATATATAAAATAATAAAAATAAATCACTCCATCATATTTTAATTTTTAGTGAAATTATGCGTCCAATCAAAACTCCCTAAAAATTTAAAAAATAGTTTATACTAACTGTATGAGTTTTTGAAATTATACAAACATACATCCAATTTTTAAAATGTATTCAGACCTTACCTTAAAATAATAAATAAGTAAGAAACTTTTCCTTAGGTTTTTAAATGATACAATTAAAATTCTCTTTGATATGTTGGAAGCTGCTAGTAAAAACCTACGTTAATATGGTTTAAATGGAAAGTTTAAGATATCTATTTAATATATTATAGATGTTTTAACAAAGATTCACCTTTTTTTAAAGAAAAGTACAAGTTAATAAAATCATATACTATTAATAAAAGTTAAGAAAAATTACGTAATGTTTTATTCAAATATAATAATTACAACATTTGAACAAATGAGATGGGAAAATTTGGTCAAACCTTATTAAGGAAAAGGACATGTGGATATGAGAGAATTCTAACAAAAAAAAGATGAAGTATGATAAGTCAAGCAACCGACGGAAACAAAGAATCCTTGTATTGGAAGCAAACTACCTAACGACCAACCAACTCCCTGCACAGCATAATTAATTTTAGTCATCCAGATAATTTTATTTTTCCTCTTGAATTAATGCATCAGCATATACTCCTTTGGTCCTACATGTAAGAGAACCGTTCTACACGGGCAAAAAAATAAAAATAAAAATAAACAGAGAGAGAGAGAGAACCGTTCTAGAGATAATCTATCTTTATATATATATATATATAAGAGACGCTAATAGTTTTTGAATAAAGAAAGAGAGAGACTAATATTTTGTGTGAAATTTTTAATATTGTTTTTATTTTACCCCTTTAAGTATCGGTTAATATAATTGCATTAATTATCCACTCACTTGTTTCCCATACAGAAGGATATTTTTTGAAAATAAATTACTTTTTGTACATTCATTGCATTTAACCTATTTTAACTATTTTTATCTACGCAATTCGATTATTTATATCTTATAAAAAATGCAAGGATGTGTAAAATAAAAGGAGTCCATTTTTATTTGCCAAAAAATATATCGGTCCATTCAAATTATGTAAAACAGAACAGATGCATACATACGAGAAAATATGTCACCTTGTAATTTTTTTAGTTTTAAAAATATTTTTATTTTAGAATTTTGATGACGTATTAATTATTTTTTCAGTAATATATCTTTAAGTTTAATTTAGTAGAATTAACAAAAAATACTATTTAAATCACAAAAACCCAATAAATGTCTTGTAAATTAGCAAAATGATAAATAGGTAATCAAGTATGAATATGAGATTTTAAAGTTTAAGTGTTTTTACCAAAATGCCCCTCACTTTTTAAAAAAAGGACAAGAACCTTCGTTGGCTGCCAGCACTCCAGTAACAATTTAAGAATAGTCATTAACAACTTAGGTATACATATTCATAACTTGAACTCTCCAAATATCAACAATCTTACAAGTCATATTTCATCTCTGTCAGGCGTCGTTGACAACTTTAGTATAAGCAATAACAACTTACAAATAGAAATTAGTAATTTATGTATATATATTGATACATTGAGCTCTCCAAATGTTAATAATCTTGTAGGTCGTCGTTTACAATTTAGATATAGGTAATGACTACTTAAAAATAACAATTCACAACTTAGGCATACATATTGACAATCTGGGGAGTTCAAGTTATCAATATATATACCCAAGTTGTTAATTGTTATATCTAAATTGTCACAAGAGCTCCGACCATCGGCGAGGGTTCTTGCCCTTTTAAAAAAAAATGTGAGGGACATTTTGGTGAAAACATCTAAACTTCAAAATCTTAGATTCATACTTGATTATCTATTTATCATTTTTCTAATTTACAAAATATTTCTAGGTCTTTGTAATTTACATTGTATTTTTTCGTTATTTTGCCTTTAATTTATCCATAAAAAATATTGGTAGGTAGAGTATTTATTCACTTAATTAAGCAAATACTCAAATAATATATTATTTAAAAGTGTACTTAACTCAATTTTTTAAGTAAAAGAAAGGGGAAAAAATAAACTCAAGGAAAAGGCTATTAATAGAAACCAATTTTATTTTATTTTTTAAACAAACAATAGGAACCAATTGGTGAATGATATACGACGGAACATGTTGAGTGATTCATGTAACTGACTTTAGCTAATCAAATAAGGATTGTTGCTGTAATTGTGCAAGTACTCGCTCCGTTCCTGTTTTATAAGATAGGATTTGTTGAATGGACATGTTCTTTTTGTTTTAATCATCAATATGTATCAAGGGTTTTTTTTTTAATCTATGTATCCAAACAACCTACTACTCTAAATTTGAGATTCATGGTTGTCCCTCCTAACATAAATATTTTCTTTATGACTCAAACTCAAGACTAAAGAGATCTAACGGGACCTTACCTTACTAAATCAAATATAGGTTTTGAAGATGTCTAAACATTTCATGCATTTTGTTTATTTGTACCCTTAATTAATTATATAACCCTCTCATCATCACTTTTTTCATTTATTCTCTCTCATCACTTTTTTTACTCATCCCCCCTCCCCACCTTTTCCATAAATAAGGATGTTTTTAGAAAACATGTTGTGGTTTTTACATATTTATTGTCTTTAATAAGTCTTAACTAACTGTTTTATCTACATAATTTGGTTATTTGTATTTAATATAACAAGGAATAGAGGAGTATTATTTTCTCATTTTAAATGCATAATGTTTATTTGAAATTTTAATTAAAGTGATGCCAACATTGGAAATTGTCATTCCCCGGTATATTGTCCCAATAAATTCCAACTTCTATTATATATATATATATATATATATAACATTTTAATTGAGTGGAGTTTCGAGAGCTTATTAGAGTTAGAGAATGCTTCTGAGCTCAAAGAATGCTTACAGAGGTACTTACAGAGCACCCAATAGCAAAGTCCTCAAATTTGAACCCACAACCTTATGGTTATAAGCCAAAGGTTGGTCCAGTTAATAAATTCCCTACTTCTGATAACAAAAAAACTGATATGAAAAGAAAGAAACTTGTAGAAGATGTAAATTAAATAAAGTTTAAAAATGTAATAATAATAATAATAATAATAATAATAATAATAATAATAATAAAAGGGAGAATGACATATAAATACCATATGAAATTCTAAAACCCAGAAATGTCTACTGAAGATGGAAAAGGACAGAGAGGTATGCATGTAGAAATCTGGGTTTTAAATATTTGGACAAAAGACCAAACTACCTGTAATGGACGGCCCCACCCTACTGGGCATTGGCGGTCCGGACCATTGGGTGCTTACTACGCCACAGTAGCCAGGAACATCCCCCCTTAAGGATTTAATACGCTTCCCCAAGCGCTTGAATTCTTAACCTGGGGTTAAGTACGAGTCCCAAAAGCCACTTGGTAACCACTTGCATCAGCTCAATGCCCAGTGAAGGTGGGGGTTAGTCTGGACCGCTAGTGCCTGATGAGGGTGGGGCCGTCCGTTATATAAAAAGGTGCCTTTTTATGTAACGGGCGATCCCACTCTCACTGGCCACTAAGCTGGCCAGGAATTGTCCCATCCCCTAGGGGATTTAATATGCCTCCCTAGGGCTCGAACACTCAACATTGGGTTAAATACAAGTCCTAAGAGCATCCTAACAACCATTTGCACTTTTTATGTAACGGACGGCTAGGTTCTTGGCCACGGCCAAAAAGTTTATGACGTGTCTTGGCAGCGGGCAAGCATTTTTTGACCGCAGCTAAGGCCCCAATTTTTTCCTATTTCATATTTTTCAAAAAGTGTTGATTGGTATAGTATTTCCCAACCTTGTGGGCCTTTGTTGAAACTTCCAAGGGCTATCTAAGTGACTCAAATGACAACCAACAAACTAAACTAAGAATAAATTAGCTTACATTATACTAAAAAGGATTGGATTAAGTAATAACTCGTCATCCATAATTCTAATTATAGGACTTGACGGCTGTCCGAAGTGTAAAACCTGCCTGAGCTCAGGGAAGCAATTGGTTATCGCTCAAGGGAAGCGACTAGGTAGTAACTCTTTCTTTCATATGTTATAAGATACACTGCATGTTTTGTATATTCATCATGAATTGTCTGGCACATTTTGTGATGCACGAGTGGATGCCCGAGGTCAATTGCACGGGTAACATAATTCTAATTATAGGACTTGACGGCTGTCCGAAGTGTAAAACCTGCCTGAGCTCAGGGAAACAATTGGTTATCGCTCAAGGGAAGCGACTAGGTAGTAACTCTTTCTTTCATATGTTATAAGATACACTGCATGTTTTGTATATTCATCATGAATTGTCTGGCACATTTTGTGATGCACGAGTGGGTGCCCGAGGTCAATTGCACGGGTAACACTCAGGGCCTTGTGATATACCTAGCGCTATGATGGTATGTGAACTGCATGTTATTCTTTGAATGTTGTGGTGATGATTCTGTTATATGATGACTGTGTAGCATACTTTGTGATTTTGTATCTATATGATTGATTATGTGTTACTACTGAAATTCTTTTGAATCTCACCCTTTTTTCTAAAAACCAATTTACAGTATAGACTGGTAGGTCAAAGGGCAAGAGGGTAAGCGCGGACAACTAGAGGATGAAGCTGCAGAATGTATTTTCTTTGTTGGTTGTCTATTTTTGGTATTTTGGATATTTTGATCTATATAAGGTATGTATAACTTTGTAACCTCGATGACAATACAAGGGAAGAACTAGTAATGCCAGTAACGTAGTAAATGGACAGTAACCTATATTGCGTTAATGCTTTCAGACAAAAAGAAACTATGACTAAAGTATGAAATGTAAGACTTAAGCAGATAATCGCTCGCATACTCTGATATGATGAAACTAAAAGCCGATGAGACTTAGTAACGTAGTGAAAATTGTGGAAATAATTGAAAATTATTTTTATTACTCTAAAAAACCCTCTCAATCCTAAATTCAACTCTTGAGTTGAGATTGAGGATTTATGAATATTTTCGGAAGTTGGGTAATCCGGGTTCGAATCCTGATTTTACAATTGATTTCACTACTCTTTTATACTCATCTGGGGCTATTGGAAATAAGGTATTACACTAGCCTTCCCTTTATTCTTCTCTCTCTACTCCATTCTCTCTTCATCGTCATCATCTTTCATTCAACTCCATAGGATCGAAGAAGAAGAAGAGTGAGCTTTCATCTTTCGTTCATTGATAAGTAAAATATTTGCATATTTATTTTCCCTTATATGATGATTTTGTGGACTATATTTGAGCTGAATATAATCAATTTGGGTGTAATTAATAAATAAATAATGATTTTCTTGCAGCCATTGACAGTACCGGATTAAGAAGAATTAAAGAAGGCATTTAAGGGGAAGTTACTATTCATGCGGTATTGTTCACTGTGCACTGTAGCAGGGGTACTGTAGCGGACCATTGCGTTTCACTGTAGCGGACCATTGCGTTGTACTGTAGCGGACTATTGTGTTGTACTGTAGAGGTCGGTGTGTGTGGAAGTAGGGCGGTTCAATGCGGTTCCTGTAGCTGTCGGTTCACTATAGCAAGTGGGTGGTCGGTTCATTGTAGCAGTGCGGTTCACTGTAGCAAAATCACTGTAGAAAAATATTGTAGCAGTCCGAAAATGAAGCCTATAAATAGAGCTTATTAGCACCCTAAAATGAGGAGGAAGGAAGAGAGAGAGAGTTTCTATTTTAGAGAGAGAGTTGTTATTTTTAGAATTTATTTCTTGCATTTTTTTACTTCTTGCATGCCTCCTACATGGATGGTTTTACCTCCTATATGGAAGGCCTAGGTAGTCCTCCTTTATGGATGGCATATGTTGCCACCTACATGGATGGTTTTACCTCCTATATGGTAGGCTAGATTTTCCATTTTCATGCATCTTGTAGTTGTATTTTTATGTTTTTGTAATTAATTTTTATGCAATATTTATGATGTTTGTAATATATTTTGGTTTTGTTTTTAATTTTATCATGAGCTAAATTTTCCTTTTCCTAGGGTGATGACGTAGCTTACTAATGACGGATTGAATCTTAACTTATTAAATCTATTTTTAATTTTTCCTTCATGATTGAGTTTTAATTATTGCTCTTAATGCTTACAATTGATTGGCCACCTTTTGGATAATTTTAATATGCATGTTGAGACCGGAAGGAGATACATGTGTGTGGATCCTATAATTAAAACTATAATTTGTATATGAAATAGGAATATATTCATATGGGTTGTGTAGTCTTAATTGAGTTCCATAAATCTTAATGCATGATTGATTGCTTAAATTCATATAGGAATATATTGGGTTAGCAATTAATTATAGAATTACTTGACCTTGGAAAAGGTTAGTAATTAAAATAGGGAAACTCAACTATCAATCATGTGAAATAAATTAGACTAGAATAGATAAGTGATTCAATCCAGAATTTATTAAGTGAAATCTAATCCCTAGGGCTTTTTCTCATATTTGTCTTTATATCACTTGTATTCATATTTCATCATTTCTATCTTGCAATCTCAATCACAACTAATCAACCGAATAAATAGAATTAAAATTACCAATTTTGGTACTTAGTGATCAATCCTAGTGGGAACGATACTCTACTCACTTCTATATTACTTGATTACGACAGTGTACACTTGCACTTCTAAATACACCATCCTACACTCGTAACATTCATCTCACGTTCTCTCTCCATTCCAACTGAGAAAGAGAAATAGAGGATAGAAACGACACATCGGAGTTCCTTTCGTCCTCACTCTGGTTGCCTTAGAAGATTGAAGAAACCAATTTCCGGCAAATTCATGAGTTTTCCAACAAGATTATGAATTTTCTAGTGAGCTTTTTTCAGCTTCCGGCGAAGAGTAATGAGGTTGAAAAAATGAGTAATGAGATTGACAAAAACGTTAGACAAGATTCACCAACAGTTATAGCCTTTAATAAAATTCATAATGGGATTGACAAGAGCAATAATGAGTTTGATAAGATTCGTAATGGTTTTCACAAGAGCGTTTCCTGATGACCTGTGGGTAAATATTTTTCAACTCATCTTTTGGTTTATGCACAATGACTTGGATCCCTTCATATATTTTTTGTTGGAAGGGTTATAACACTTATAGGATGACTCTAATGTAAGTAATGAGATTGACAAAATTCGTAAATACTGACAATATGTGTAAAAAGATTGACACCGATTGAGTAATAAAATTGGCAAAATAAGTAATGAGATTGACAAAATGAGTAATAAGATGACACAAATGTTGATGAATTCTGACTTGCATATTTTTATTAGTAAACGCTTTTGTCAAAACAATTACAATTCTTGTGAAAATCATTATTAAACTTGTCAATCTCATTACGAATTTTAGTGAAATGCCACAAATGTTGGTAAATCCTGACTTACATATTTTCATTAGCAAACGCTTTTGTCAAAACTATTACAATTTTTGTCAAAACCATTACTAAACTTGTCAATCTCATCACGAATTTTAGTGAAATGCTACAAATATAGGTGAATCTTGACTTACATGTTTTCATTAGCAAACTCTTTTGTCAAAATCATTACAATTCTTGTCAAAACCATTACTAAATTTGTCAATCTCATTATGAATTTTGGTGAAATGCCACAAATTTTGATGAATCTTGTCTAACATTTTTTCCATCAGGAAATGCTCTTGTGAAAACCATTACGAATCTTGTCAAACTCATTATTGCTCTTATCAATCCCATTAAAAATTTTATCAAAGGCCACAAATGTTGGTGAATAATGTCTAATGGTTTTTTTCAATCTCATTACTCATTTTGTCAATCCCATTACTTGTCGCCGAAAACTGAAAAAGCTCGCTGGAAAATTCATAAGCTTGCGGATAAACTCATGAACTTGCTGGAAATTGTAGAACTTCGGCGGAAACTGAAAAAGATCACTGGAAACTAGTTTCTTCAACCTTCGAAGGCAACCGGAGTGAAGTTGAAAGGAACTCTGGTGTGTCGTCTCTGTCCTCTATTTCTCTCTCTATTGGAGTGGAGAGAGAACACAAGCTGAATGAAAGATGAAAGTTCACTCTTCTTCTTCTTCGACCCTGTGGAGCTAAATGAAAGATGAAAGCTCACTCTTCTTCTTCTTCGATCATGTAGAGCTGAACGAAAGATGAAGAAGAAGAAGAGAGAATGGAGTGGAGAGAGAAAAGTGAAGGAAATGGTAGTTTGGTCTTTTGCCTAAATATTCAAAACCCAGATTTCTACATGAGTACCTCTCTGTCTTTTTCCATCTTCAGTAGACACTTCTGGGTTTTAGAATTTCATATGGTATTTATATGTCATTCTCCCTAATAAAAACTAGGCTCAAATTTTGTATCCAACTTATCCCTATATATATATGTGTGTGTGTGTGTGTGTGTTTTTTTTTTTTATCATACTTAGATTTGTCAAGCTAAACCTATCAAGTTAGGCATACGTTTTTGACATATAATAGGACTATTTTATGCATGGTATTCAAGCAAGACAAAATGGGAAAAAAATTAAATAGGATTTATAATTTATATAAAGTAATAATCTTGCTTTTTCAAAAAAAAAAACTCGAAATACCTTTTGATGTTGAAATTATTTAGACTCATTTATAACATTTCCAATTGAAGTTTATCAAGTGTGACACATTTTTTTAATATATAATAAGTCCATTTCCAAGGATGTATAAAACAAGGAAAATGACATTCAGTGAACAAATTAAATTCTTGATTAAAAAATTAAATTCAAAGGAAAGACTATAACTTTGGAAAAACATCTTCCTTGGAAAGGATTTGAAAATTATCACTATACTTCCAAAAATAATTAACTTTAAGTTCTTATAATTTATCTTAATTTTAAATTAAGTCTTTATTGCTTTTTTTTTAATAGAGCGCCCTTATTGTTTAGTTCTTTAATTTTAATTTATAATGCCATAAGAAATTTAACTTATACCATTTATACAATTTAATTTATAAAAATGCATATAGGTATTAAGACAACGTGAGATGAAATGAAGAGAATTTCATAAAATTTTATAAATTTAAATTAACATTTTTTTAAACTTAAGGATGGATATCAATAGCATATTAATAAATAAGGGCACACAATTTAAATAAAATAAATGAAGGGACTAAATTTAAAATTGAAGTAAACTATAAAGATCTATGGATTAATTTTTGAAGAATAGTTTTTACAATTTACGAATAAGTGTTTATTTGAAACAACGATTGGAGTCTTCAAAAGTAGCTTTTCAATCGTGATTTAGGATATACGAAATAAGTATGTAAATAGAGTTTTATCTCGGGTTACAGAAAATGGTTTCTAAACTACGGTTTTATAACTTCCCAACACTCTAGTATTGCAACACTTTTTGGCAAAAGTTTAACATTGCAGTTTTGATTGAGACAAGGTGATTGACAAATGAACATAAAATAGGTATAACGAGTTTTAATTCACAAGATAGTATCACGGATAATTATCAGCATAGTTATTTATAGTTAACCTACACTCAAAGTTACTACTTTCCAAAAATTGAAATGTAACTAATAGAAAATAATTACTCCGGTATCTTTGTGAGAATATTTTAAATTTAATAAGGTTCTTTTTAGAAATTATTTTTTTGTCATTGTCAAATTCTTGTACTTTAGTAATTAATGTGATTGGGTTGAGTGATAAGTGATTCAATACCTTTTTTTTAAGCAATATTCAAGAAAGGAGAAAACAGATTAAGGCTAAGTTTTAGTAAGCAATATACTAATACCAATTATGGATCCACCCTGAGACACATATTGGATTTAGATTCAGAGCAATCTATATTAGGTGTGCATTGTCAAATTCAAGAGTTTTAAGTAAACTTGTGGTAGGAACATAAACTCATATCATAAACTTAAATCATAAACTTATAAAAGTTTATGGGAGAATGAATAAATAATTAAAATATAACAAAATAAAAATAATTTGATTTAAATATATTTTAAATCAAAGTAATGGAAATTAAATCTATTAATATCCATAATTTATTATACTAGACAATTAAATTTATAAATTCATATATAAAGTCTCTAAGTATAATCAAATCAAAAAGGTTAATTAGCACAAGTTTTAGAGTGATAAGTTAACATGATTTTACAAAATAAAAATTAAAAATGGTAAATTCAATGTGTGAACTCGTGAGTTTAACCGAGTTTCACTACTACAAATAAATATAGCATGACACTTATTTTAATATTATTTGTGGCCCTTGACAAGCGCCATATATCCCAACGCCACTAAAAGAAGTTATGGCACTATCCACAAGCGCCACAACATGTATATATATTTTTGTATTTAAATACTACTTTCCATCCTAGACCTTTTTTAAAAAATTATTTTTTAACAAAAAAGTATTTTTTTAAAAAAAGGAATCTAAGGTGGCGCTTCCTTGAAGAAGGCCACCCTAGACCTTTTTTAAAAAATTATTTTCTAAATTATTTTTTAAAAAAATGATCTAAGGTGGGCTTTCTCAAGGAAGCGCCACCCTAGACCATTTTTTAAAAAAAATAATTTTTTTTATATTTTTCTTTTAGAACCTTATAATTATAGTTAATAACACACTTTAAATATATTTTCATATCTCTACAATAAAATAAAGAAAAACAAATCGCAATCAAATAACTCCAAAATGATATAAATAACAAATAACTAATTAAAAAAAGCACTACTAAATAAAATACAAATGCTAAAAATAAATAATTATTTTATTTATGCAACTCATCAATGTTAATAATTACTACAACAATAAAAAATTATAACTACTACATATCTTCACATACAACCTATATATAATAACATTTAATTTTATCTCATTTATTTTTTGGTATATAAAAATGAGAATAATTTTTTCAAATTTCATAATAAATTAAATATAAAATATATTGAGCATATTAAACAATTAACTACTAATAAAATTATATTTGTCAGCTCAAAAATTTAAAATACTTACAGTATAGAGGAAGCTTGAATAGAGTGAGCTAAAATATCAAATACAACACCTGAAAAAAAAATTAATAAATGAAAAAGAGAAAGATAAAGTTGCATAGATGTTTAAAAAAAGATGGTTAATAAGACAATGCGTTATACATAGCTTCAAAATATATATTAAAAAAAAGGAAAAAACAAGTGGGTACGACTTACAGGACGAAATGAAACTATAAAGAAGATGTAATGAGACCAAAGGGAAAAAGGAGTGGTGTCAGTTTGGTGTAAGAAATGGGACAAAAGAAATTAGGAAGGAGTGCCGCGAAAATAAAAAGAGGAGGAGGAGAAAATGTGAGAAGTGATAGAACAAAAAAATAAGAAAAGTGTAGATCGAATTGGAAACGGTGATGAGTGAAAAAAAGAGGAGAATGAGCAAAATGTGGGATCTAAGAGGATAAAAGGTGATAACACATGTTGGATAAAGAGTAAAGATTGTAAATTGCAAGAGAGAGAAGGGTTTAAACTTTTTTTAAAAAAAAGTAATACTTTGGGTGGCGCTTACTAGGCTAAGTGCCACATAAAGTACGTAATAGATGTGACACTTCCTTGAACAAGCGCCACAACTGCTGCTTTAATTTTTAATTTTTTAAAAAAAACCACTTTAGGTGGCGCTTCCTTAAGGAAGGCCACATAAAGTCACAAAGAAGCTCTGAGGAAGCGCCACCTAAAGTGTTCTTTTAAAAAAAAATTAAAAGAAACTGTGGCACTTCTTTAAAGAAGTTCCGCAAAAAGTACACCACTAATTTTTATTTTTATAATAGTATTTATAATTAATATGAATTTAAAAACGACTCAATATAATTTTATAAATTAGAAACAATAGTAAAGTGAAAATTCAAGTCATAAGTTTAAAAACAATGGTGCCCCACACACAAATAATTGACTTCTAGAGTATATTGTATTTAAGCAAAACAGATGCACCTCACGGAAAAAACGAGGAGAGAGTCACTCAATGTATTTCATGTTTTTATTCATTATGGTGCCAACTTCAATTTATAGAGTTGGTTATCTTATCCACCTTTTTGAATAATGGATACGTGATTGATATTAGCTTGTCTAATTACTTATAATGATATTTGAATTAAATTAAATATTGTAAATTCAAACAAAATTAATTTAAATATCACCTTTTACTCAGTCAAAATTAATAATTTAACTAGTATTAAATTAATCAAATATTATTTAATTCAGCCAAATAGCCTCACCAAGTATTTTGGCTAATGAAGAACAAATATGAAATCAAGCACCAAAGATGAAAATGAACCATATTAAAAACTTGTTTTCCTATGCATTTCTTGCCATTGTAAGCACTAGCTAGTAGCTACTTAAGAGTCTGTTTGATTTGAGGAAAGGGGCGGGGTAGGGATTTTGGTCCCCTCCCGGAGGCTAAAAATATTTTTGATTGGACAAAAATGTCCATTACATTTTAATATAACATATAACTATCCTTGGCCATTTGTATGTATATGATAAATAAACCCATGTAATATAATTTTAGATATTTATTAGTATAATTATAGTTATATTTATTCAATTTTTATAATTATTAAATTATAATTTTATATTTATAATATATTTTATTAAACATTGTACATAATTTTAAAAAAATTAAATAAATGGGTAAAATTGTCCAGATTAAAATATTTTCCCTCCCTTCCCTTCCCCTCCCAAACAAAATAAGGTAACATTAAAATCCCTCCCTTCCCATCTCCTCTCATCACTTTAAATGAGATAATATGAAAATCCCTCCCCTCCCCTCCGTCAAGTCAAACAGACCCTAAGTGATGATGACCAGTAGTCCCTCCACTCCTTAGTACCACTCCTTCTTTATTATAAACTCAGTTGGTCATTTTAACCTAAGTATCAGTCCACCTGAAAGTTTTTAATGGTTGTTTTTCATTTCTACAAATATTAAGTAGATGAGAAAAAAATTTACCCATAGCATTTTTTTTCCAATACTTATTACTCTTTCTGGTCTTTCTTATAAACAACTTTTTTCTTAATTGCACGAAACGCACTAGCAGTTAAGATTAGTTAAAAATAATAAATATGTCAAAAATTTCATGTTTTTTCGAAATATACCCATATTTATAAAAAAGAGCATAGGAGAGAGAATGAATAAAAAATATGAAAGATAATAAATATAAAATATGAGAGAGAATGTGTAATAAATGACCAGATAAAAAAAATTAATGGTGAGTGGGGGATAATTAATATAAAGATATGTATTTAATAGGGATAGAAAATGAAAAAATAGTTTAAATTTTGAGACATAAGATAAAAGTTGCTTATATTAAGAACCAACCCCAAGAGAAAAAAAATTACTTATAAAAAAGACCGGATAGAGTATTAAATAAGGGCAAATTTAGAAAGGTTAAATTATTTAAGACATATTATAGCATGTTTGGAAACTCTGTTTCCAATCGGGCTTATTTTATAAGCCCGATTTACTTAAATCTCCACCACATATTTACCTCGTAGACCGTAAAAGTAATCTCGTAAATCGTAAAAGTTACTTCGTATTCCGTAAATCACGATTTATAAGCACTTATGGAGCTTCCATAAGCTAATCCAAACGAGCCATTATCTTAACTTTCATTTCTTAGTCTGCGAGATTTGGTCAAAATAAACTTATAATAAGGGCTAGAGTAATGCCACTCTGGTTCTATTTATAAATCTAAATTAACTAACTCTCACATATCAATGAGAGTTAGTTAACTCATTAATTATGAACTAAATTTTCAATTTTTCCCTTATTTATGATTAGTTCCAAGAGTCAACATGAATAAATTATTTTTGTTTATTACATTTAATAGGAGAAAAAATGTAAGAATGCATTTGTTACTTTGAAACTTGACTTATAATAATAATCAAAATTTGTTTATCAAAATGAACTTATAAATAAGATTAGAGTCGTATAAGAAAGAAATAACCAAATTATGTTGTTCAAAATGTTGTTTCAAATTAGTTTGAGACAATAAATATATAAAACAAATTATTTTTTTTTTGCCAAGAATAACCACATAATTTATGTGGGAGTGGGAGAATATAGGTGGGGAGGGAATGTGTGGTGGGGGGGGGGAGGATGAAAATTTGAATTAAATATGAGTAATATGAGTTATTCAATGAGAGTAAAATGGTCAAAAAAAAAAAAAACAGAGAGAGATTCTACGCATCTCTTATAAAAGGGAATAGGCCTTTCTTACGGAGCGCCTCTTATAATAAAGAATCGATGGAGTAATACATAATTTGGATCATCTACAAAAGTACAAACCAACAATCTAAATTATTTTTGAAATAGGACAAAACATGGAAAATGAAAAAAGAATAGTAATTTCACATGCATGGAGAAGCAAGAGCATGTTGATTGTCTAGTGGCTTGTTGTTACTTGTCATTCGGTGGAACAAGAGGTTAGAGGTGGATAATAAACAGTGCAAGTTGTGTCACTCTTTGTGTATAGCTGTGTGTAAAATATGAAACATAATTTAATTAGTTGACTTTGAAATCTGAAAGCCTTCCCTTACTACGGCTATTCAAAGCTCTATAGCATGTCTTCTAGAAAGGGTAAGGCAGCTCCACATGCTTTTTTAATAAAATAAAATAAAAAGAAAGTCTCTCCTTCTTCCCTTGCTCAGCTCTTAGAAAGAAAGAGAGTCAACCAGTTAATGAACTTCGCTAGCACCGTCTTCTTCCCTAAAACATCTACAGATCTACGTCGTTCACTTCTCTGTCGAAAGAGCGTATTCTTTTATTGTCACTACAAAAAAAATAGTGGATTAGCGATGAATTTCATTCCGTCGATAATCCGTCCCTAATCCCTCACAAATTCTGTCACTAAAATTAGCAATAGAATTTAGAGACGGAATTTTTTCGTCACTAAATTAGCGACGGAATTATATTCCGTCGCTAAATTCCGTCGCTAATTTTCGTCACTAAATATTAGAGACGGAATTTTTCCGTCACTAATTAGGGACGGAATTTCAATCGCTAATTTCCGTCTCTAATAGCTAAATTTTTTAATAATTCGGTTTTTTTTCAAAATTATAATTTTTTAAATAATTTAAAATTTAAATTATTTTAAATTTATAATATAATATTAAAATAAATAAATAAAAATTATTAATTCATATTTATTTTTAAATGAAAATTATAATATAATATATATTGAATTTTTAATAATATATTATATACAAATAAAATGAAAAATTTATAAATACAAACAAAAAGATAAAATATAAAATAAAATAAATAAAAAAAGATATTAATAATAAAAATTTAGGTAGAATATTTACATAAAATAAAATAAGAAAAATAAATTAAAATATTCGATAATATATGTATTTCTATTTTTATTTGCAAGCGAAATATATGTGTGTGTGTGTCTATATATACATGATTTTGCATTTTATTTTCACAGGTTCTTCTTAGCTCAATTGGCAAAGGCACTAGCACACGCGTGAAAGGTCATGGCTTTGAATCCTAACTTAGTCACAAAATGCAACCAATTTGTGACTTGAACACGTGGCGCGTGGTGGAGGGTGACACGTGGCGTGCGGTAGAGGGTGACACGTGGCGGCCGCGCGACGAAGGATATATAGAGGCTCGTGTTGTAGACATGTGGCAATTTAAATTATATATAAGAAAATATTTAGCGACGGATTAATGACGAAAAATTCCGTGACTAATTAGTCAATTCCGTCTCTAATTAGACACGAAATTTAGCGACGGAATTTTCCGTCTCTAATTAGAGATGGAATTGAGGGACCGAATTTCCGTAACTAATTAGAGATGAAAAAATTCGGTAGCTAAATTCCGTCTCTAATTAGCATTGAAATTCAAAATTCCGTCACTAATTAATTAGTAATGATCTTTTTATCGACGGAACAAATTCCGTCGCTAATTTTCTCGCTAAGTTGATTAGTGACGGAAATTCCGTCGCTAATCCGCTATTTTTTTTGTAGTGTGCAACTAATTATGAATCTCAATCAGTCTTGTCTGTACACCAATACCAATGGCAAATTCGGCTCTTAAGCCTGGAGGCTGGAACTCAATCAAAAAGAGATTCTCATTAGTCGGGGGAACTACTACTAGGGGTGAGCATTCGATTTTTGGTTCGGTTTTTTGGTAAAAAATGAAAAATCCAAATATATGAATTCTTCAAACCGAACTGAAACCGAATAGAAGAGAATAACTGAACCGAATTATTAAGTTTTTATTGAAAAAACTGAAATTTTTTTGCCTTCATGATTAATTAGAATATCTGAATTTTCAATAAGAAAAATTTAATATAAATTATAAATTGAATAGTCTCAACAAGATTTAAAGAAAGATGATACAAAATATAAACAATATATATGATCAATATAGTATTGACACTTAATTAAATCAGGAAAAAAATATGAAAAAACAATTATATGGTGTATTTTTTATGTTTTTTCGGTTATTTGGTTAAAACTGATTTTTTTTAAAAAAAAACCAAACCGAACTAAAACACCGAAAAAAGCTAAAAAAAGAATCGAACATAATCCGAAATACTTTAAAAAACCGAAGTTGATTCGGTTCGATTTGGTCTTCGGTTTCGGTTTTATTTTGCTCACCCCTAACTACTACTTCTAGTTTTAATCTACCTACGCAGCTCCCCTTCAAGGTGAAGGTTAAACCTATTTGATCAGGATTTGGGGTGGCAGCTGCCCCCTCTATTGCGCTCCCATTTTTTGGGTCTTCCTAAATATATTTTTTATGCCTCTTTGGATCATTAGATTCTACACAAAATAGGTGATATTTTGATATCTAATGGGCAAAAAATAAAGTTGTTTTCAATTTTTTATAATTTTTCAAAGATATTTAGAACAATGGTGCTTTTTTTTATTTTCTATTTTTCCACTTTAAGCACGGAATCTTTGAAAAATCATAAAAAATTGAAAAAAAAATCCATTTTTTGCCCATAAAATATCATATCACTTATGTTGTGTAGAATCTAATGATCCAAAAAGATATAAAAAATATATTTAGAAAGATCCCCAAATAAGAGCGCAGCAGAGGGGCTGCTGCAAAGATGCAACTGCCACCCCAAATCCATTTGTTCACGGACCCAATCGCCAAGGAAAGTCGAATCCATAGGTACGGAATTGAAATGTGCCCTTGGGATCCCCTCCACATGAGGTGACCATACTTG
Organism: Albizia julibrissin; assembly: GCA_037074505.1. Classification (NCBI taxonomy): domain Eukaryota; kingdom Viridiplantae; phylum Streptophyta; class Magnoliopsida; order Fabales; family Fabaceae; genus Albizia; species Albizia julibrissin. Next base: position 29,582,816 of record CM073480.1, on the reverse strand, counting down.
ATGGGTACTCTCAGATAACAAACTGACGGTATAAGAATTTTGAAAGGTATTGCATTTTTATTTGTGTAATATTATTTTTAAAAAATATATATATATATAAATAAATATAAAACTGTACCGCTTAATGACTACAGAATACCCGAATATTTCTTGTTTTACCGATACCCTACTTATAAAAAATTGTTACCCATGTCCTTTTTATGGACTACATTTTGAAGTTATTTATATTATGAATATTAATTATGTAGACGTTTATTAATCTAAATTCAAATCAACTTTCTCTTTCAGTTGATTTAATATATAAGATCAGAAATCACTGCAGTAGTCTTGTGCATATGCGGTACTGTAGCAATTTATTGTAATAGTTACTGTTCATACGCATATTTCACTATTCATAAACATTTTCTTCTCTATAAATAGAGGTCCTGGGTCATGTATTCAAAAGTATAAGTGAATTATAATTTCCCTCTACTTTCTCTCTCAAATTTCTCTCTTTTTAGTCTCTTATTCTTTCTTATTATTCATATTTTCATAACACGATATCAGCACGAAGCTCTAACGAATGTATGATCTTTTCATCGTTCCTTTGAAAATTTCATCTACCTTATTTTACAATACCTTTATTTGGTATATCTGAGATAATCTGAACCACTATATAGAATTAGAGAGACACTCTTACTAATTGTTATAAATATCAGGTTTCATGGCTAAGATTGGAGATTACTATTATTCTTATATCTCATATATATCTTTTACAAGTTTATTATTATTATTATTATTATTATTATTATTATTATTATTATTATTATTATCATCGCCAGAAGCCATATCCATATGACTTCATATTATATGGTCAGAAGCCATATCCATATGACTTCATATTATATGGTTAGAAGCCATATTCTTTTTCATCTTATTGTATGGCCAGAAGCCATATTTCCTTGATTTTCGTATTTCTAAATTATATGGCTGGAAGCCATATTTCTTTTATTCCTATTTTGAGATTATATGGTTAGAAGTCATATAACTTTCATCTTCTATCTTATTGTATGGCCGAAAGTTATATTCAACTTTTATTTATCCTGAAGATAAATGGTCAGATGCCATATAGATTTAATTTCTCATCATGAGATTAATTGGCATGAAGCCATGAGACTATTTGGCCTGAAGCCATGAGACTATTTGGCCTGAAGCCATAAGAACTAAATAGCCTGAAGCCATACAATTTTAATTTTTGTTGCAATATCTTACTTTATGAATTATTTATTGTCTTTATGAATTTCTTTTTACTATATTACGTTTTTATATTTTATATTTTATGAATGCCTTTTTATTATATTAGTCTGAACTAAGTTAAATTTTGTGATATATAAATTTGTGGCTCTTGTTATTACAAAAAAGAACTATTTATCTTGAATGAAAGATCTATAATTTTTCTACACTACCATTTGCATAAAGGCTTCAAAATTGAATATTTGGCCGTGAAAAACCCACTTGTTGTTTGAAACAATTTAAAAGAAATGTATGATCAACAGAAGATGATCATTCTTGCAAAAGGTTGTATAAATAGATACATCCAATTTGCTCCTTTAGTAGCAATATTGTGAAAGAGGTTTAAATAATATGTTAAATTAATTTCTTGCCCCCTTATTACTGAACAGAACAATGAGCTTTTTATGAACTACATTTTGAAGTTGTTTGAATATTTAATAATTTTTTTATTTTAACTACTAATTAATTATATATACTGTATTTTTCCAAACATCTTTTTAATATTTTTTTTCTCTTACATTATTTTTCATTTTTTCCACTTATTCTCTCCAGTAATTACTCTCCCTATAAATATAGTCATATTTAAAAGAAAATATCTATTTTTTACATATTTATTGCGTTTAACTAATTTTAATATATTTTTTAAATTATCTAATTCAATTACTTATAGCTTACAGAAAAGACCGTGAGCAAGTGTTTGCACAAAGACATTTAGTTAGTAGATAGTTAGATGACTCACTCAGCATGGATATGAAAAAGAACAACAATTATTAAAAGATCTCTAGGAAAAAAATGTAATTACTAAAAGTTTCAATAATACATAAATAACATAAATCTATTGTCATTTCTTACATTGGAACTTATTACTATATATTGCTCACTTATTATCAGAATTTTTTAGTGATCATGTTCTTTCTTTCGGATTTCAAAGTAATTCCCCTAAGAAAAAAAATTAATATGTGAGTCGTTACTCGTTATAATATTATTTTAATTTGTAAGGAAAACTAGTTAGTACTCCTTTTCTAAAGTATAAGACGTCGTTAATTAATTCACAGTTTCAGATGAACCAAGGAATGCTATTTAAATTCTTTAACGAGTCTTAAATTGATAACTATTTTACATTTATAAAAGAATATAATTTTTAAATATGCATTTATTATTTATCACCTCTGTCTTGCAAGGGGCAGAAGTGGAAAATAATAATTAATTTCCCTGCCAATCTCTCATACTCCATCTAGTCTTTTTATAAGGAACAACTGCTAAAATCATGTTGTCCAAAATATTAATTAAGAACAATAAATGTATAAGATACAAACTTTTCTTTCCACTTATACCCTTATTTATAAAGAGGGTAAATGAAAGATGATGAATGAAAATTTATTGTAGAGAGATAATAAGTAGTATATATTTAATGAGGGGTAAAAATGAAAACACCAATTTAAAATTACATTCAAAATGAAAAACTATAAATATTTTGACAAACTTAAAATGAAACTTATATTTTACAATGAACATATTCTCAAATTTAAAATTTATATTTAAGGATGGATGGGATATTAAGAATTATTATTACGAGATAGATTATTTCTTATGAAAAGGACATGAAGGAGTATGTTTGACTAAAGTTTTCTTTTGAAAGACTTCTTATATTTTGAACCAAAAGCTAACATTCACCATTTTAAAAACAATCCCCACACATATTATACAATTAACATTTTCAGATACAGCAGCCCTACTTGCTATTGGGGTAGTGATGGCCACACCTCTTCAATGTGTGAGCGATCCTTCCCTCCATATGGGCTATATATATATACCTTAACTCACTAATTTCCTTGAGGCAGAAAAAAAAAAGAGAATATAATTTGAGTCCCAATCAAAAAATAATATTTATCAATGTAGTTTTTTTTACTTATCAATAATAATTCTTCACTTATCGGTAATAATTTTTCTAATATTATTGTTTATATAGTTTTTTTTTGTCAAAAATTGTTTATATAGCTGAGACCTTAATAATATGTTCTTCAGAAATAAAAAGTAAAAACACAAAGGATGGGCAGGTGCAGGAAAGGGGACCCATGAAAAGCAGAAGCACGTTGATTGTCTGGTGGTCGTTATTCGGTGGAAGAAGCCAAGAATAAGGGTTGAAAAAGTCAAAGACCTTTGTAGAAGTTTGTGAACTATAGCGGCATCAGCGGCTCAGACTCAGACAAACACATGGCACGCAATGCCACAACAAAATACTCGTCCCCCATTTTTGAATTCATTTGAAGTAAACGAATTTAACTAAAAGTTTCTTTTTATTTTTTTGGAATAAAAATGAACTGAAGTGGTTAGTGTAGACTTTTTAAATTATTCAAAATTTAATTTTAATTTTTTAAAAAAATCATTCTTGAGATATCTATAATTTTTTTCAATTTTTTTATTGATATATGTGTGTTTTTCGTTTTATTAAATCTTTTAATTTTATCTTTCTAAAGCTTCTAGCCCTGTAAATTGTACTCAATAAGTATTGTTAGCTTCTGTATAGAAGTTAATTATAATAGCAGAGTGAAATTAAATGATTTAATAAGGAAAGAAAAATATATAGGTAGCAAATTAAAAATAAAAAGAAACTAAAATTATATGTACATCAAAAACGGTTTTTCTTATGTTTTTATTTCCAGAAACTCTTATGCCTTTTTATTTATAACTATTACTATATAAAACAAAAAAATAATTTTAATAAGAACCATCGAAGCACTGCTACTTTTGAGGCAACAACACAGTGCTGCACTTTTAAGGAATTGATTATCTTAGCAGTGTTTGTAATGACTTTTAGGGAATTGGCTGGCGTCCTTTACAGAGGACGTCCCCTGTATCACTTTTTTTTTAAACTACACCATTTTGGTGTAGTTTGAAGAAACTGAGATAAATTTTTTTTATTTTTTTATTTAAAAAAATATTATCTAATATTATAAAATATTTTTTCAGTTGTACTTGGTATGCTAGCATATTGATTGTAATTTTACCAATAATTTATTTTTTCAGTTCTAAAAATTACTTTAAAATATTTTAAGAGTAAAATTGCAATCAGTCTCCTAAAAAAAATAGTATCTAGTATTTTAAAATATTTTTTTAGACGTATCTAGTATTTTAAAATATTTTTTAAGTAGCATATAGTATCCTAATGTAATTTGTAGTATTTAAATATTTAAAATATTTTTTCAGTTGTACCCAATGTGTTAGCAGACTGATTGTAATTTTACTCTTAAAATATTTTAAAGTAATTTTTGAAGCTGAAAAAATAAATTATTTGTAAAATTACAATCAATCTGCTAACACATCGGATATAACTAAAAAAATATTTTAAATAATTAAAAATATTAAAAATTATTTTAGGATACTGTATACTATTTAAAAAATATTTTAAAATATTAGATATTATTTTTGAAAATAAAAAAATTTATCTCCATCTCTCCAAATTACACCAAAATAGTGTAATTTAGAGAAAAAGTGATGCAGCGGACGTCCTTTGCAAAGGACGCCAGCCAATTCCGACTTTTAGAGCTCAAAAATGTTTATACATATAAGTTTAGACAACAACAAGCATATTTGGAAACTCAATGTATAATAGAGCTTATTTTATAAGCCCGATTTACGTAAATCGAGATAAATCTCTTCCACATATTTACCTCGTAGACCGTAAAAGCAACCTCGTAAATCGTAAAAGTTACTTCGTATTCCATGAATCACGATTTATAAGCACTTATGGAGCTTCCATAAACTAATCCAAACGAGCTATTCATCTCATATACTTACCTTGTATATCATAAATCATGATTAAAAAATACTTTTGAAAATTCTAATCGCTATTTCAAACACGCATTATCTGCTCTTACCATTCTCTTCCCATCATCTTCTTTTCTATTATGCATCTCAATCTTTATATTGAAATTTGAATGGTTAATATTTAATGTTTTATAAAATTATTATTAAAATATCAAAAACAAAATATATAAATTCAAAAATTACTAAATTTTAGTTATAATAATTTAAAACTGAAATAAAAACATATTATTTTTAAAATATTTTTATAAATCATTAAATCCAAACCACTCAAATTCCAATATAAACATTGAGATGAGAAGTGGACTGAAAGAGGATGATAAGAGTAGATGAGGAAAGCCAAGTCCCACATTTAATGGTAAATTTAGGTGATATGATGGTAAATTTTATATATGAAATATCTTTTTATTATAAAATTAAATAGAAAATATTAGAAAAAAATTGAAAAAAACATAATTGCAATAAAATTTAAACCGAACCAAACCCTTTAAATCTACCGGAGTATGGAGTAACAACAGATAATTAACCAAATCCGAAACCTGCTGTGGGCTTGTGATGTTTCAAGGCAATAGAAAATTTCAAAAGAAAATTTGATAAAAAAAAATAGATACCGATGTGTCACTAAATTTTATTTATCATTAATCTGTCTCAAAAAAATTTCATATTTAATTTTTCTGCACAAAAATAATAGATAAATTTTTTAGAAAAGAATGTGAATTCAAAACAAGGTGGGGACGGGAGAAAAATTAATTTTAGAAAGTGATTTTCTTGGGATTAAAATCCATAGTAAGATTTTTCTAGGGTTTCACTGGCATGCGGTTGAAATTTTGGTTTGGTCTAAAAAATGATTTTAAAAAACTCTCCCTAGCATCATTTTAACTGAGTAAAGATCTAATGAAAATAAAAAATTATATAAATGTAATTAAAAAATAGATAAAATTATAAAAAATAAGGTACTAATTACTAAAGTTTTGACGCGGGTTAGTAGTTAGAATGGTTCAGACAGTGGCTCAATGCATACCGTCAAAAATAATATTTAAATAAAAAACATTGTTAATTTACAATTATTTATGATTTTTTTGCCAGATACAATTATTTATGATATTCATATATAAATTACACATAATCTAATACTTCATACCATCCTTGATATAAGATTTATTTGGGAGTTGATATTAGTACTATATATAAGACCTATTTTTCATATTTGTTAATTTTTTCATAATTTACTCTTATCAGTACTCCCTCCATATATCATATTAAATAATTTAACTAACTTTCTTGATATAATTAAATTAAGCAAATACACCTTTATATTAATGATCTAATGGAGTAGAGTAGAGTTATTAAAGTACAAAACTACAAATATGATGGAATGCTATTTTTTTTTCATAACATGCACTGCTATTTTCTTAAGCTCAAATGTCATTTTAGGCTAAATAAAAGCAAATGTTAAAACCAACTTAATTAAGTCATTTAAAACTTTTAACCGAACTGATTAAGAAATTGATCCCTTCATTGACAAGACCCAATGACCCCTGTTAAGTTTTACATTTTAATACGAGAACCATCATGTTTTTTTATAAGTCATTCGTACTAAAAAAATTGTTTTAAAATATAAGTTATTTGTATGGTAATAAATAAATTTTTGACAATTTTACCCATGTTGACTTATATTAAGGCTGTGTTTGGCTTAATGGAGGGGAGGGGAGGGGACGATTTGAGATGAATCTTCTTTTACCTTGTTTAGATTGATAAAAAGAGAGAAGAGGTGAGATTTTAATATTACTATGTTTAATATAGGAGAGGAGGGGGAAATATTTTTATATGGACAACTTTGCTTTTATTTCATTTAATTTGTAATTAATAGCTTTCTAACATATTAATAAAATATAATTATAAAAAAGTATTTAATACATAAAATTATAATTTTATATTTATAACAATTAAATAAATATAATTATAAATAACATTTACTATATAAAATTATAATTTTACAATTAAATAATGATAAGGTTATTGTGAAAATATTTTAAAATAGCATGGACATATTAATCAATATAAGCTCAAACATTAACATTTTCCTCCAAATTTCTCTCCACAATTTAGGAGGGGAGGGTAGGAAGAATTTTAGAAAATTTTCCCTCCCCTCCTCAAAATTTAGCCCCTCCCATTCCTTTATACCAAACAAACCCTAATAAATTAATAAAAAATTAATTCCAATAAAAAATCAATTTCAATGGACTTGTACCTAGAGACGTAAATATAGAGAGATAAAGGGAAGTGAGAGAAAATATGTACCCTTCATAAATAAAGGCAAATATAAATTTTTTTTATTTATATAATAATTTTTTTATTTTATAAAAATAGGATATATAAGTGCCTTGTAAAAAAAAACAGAACAGTAAATCGTAATAATTAAAATCTGACCAAATAATTTTTACCCCGCAAAATTCAAATCGGGTGGGCATACCCAGGAAGGTGGGGACCCAAGACGACCAACTTAATTATGAATAATAAAATTAAATTGTCACAAAAGAGAAAAGAAAGTAAACAATTAATTTATTGTTTGGTTTGGTAAGTTCGGGGAAGATTGGAGGTTGTGGTGGAGGTGGTGCCAGCACGGAACTCGAGGCAACGGACAAAGGTCACGGTTATTGTCGGTTATGGCAGTTTGCCACGTAATGTCCACGTGCTTCCCCTATGCTTTTGTTTCTTTCGTGGGCCCCGCCCCACCCCCACCATCATTCTCATTTTGACCGTTCCTCACTACTGCCTCCCCTTTTGGGCAAAAAAGAAAAAACAATACTGCCTCGGTGCCTCCTCCCCGCCTCTGTATATATGACTCTTTTTTTTTTTTTAGTTGGTTTTTTCTACAGAATATTATTTGATTTTATCTTAATAATAAATATATTTTTATTTATTTATTTCTCATGTTCTTACATTATTTATTTATCATAAATTTTTTATTTCTCTTACTCATTTATAAATAAGGATATTTTTAAAAAAATTATATTTTTTATATATTTATTATTTTTAACTAATTTTATCTATTTTCTACAATTTTACAGTTGGGCTGAAAGAACCTTATATATAGGAATAGTGGTAGTATTTTCCACCGACATATCTCTTTTGTGTTCTCCACTCTCGTTACCACTGTTCTCCCTTTTCCCAGATCTTACGCTCATGAAATATCCAATATATTGATGATCTTTGCTTAATGCTTATTTATTTATTTATTAATCCCTCTAGTACTTAAATAAATATTTTATTAATTTACTTTTAATAATCATCGATATTTAATATATAAATAAAAAAATAACAAAGGCTTATTTCACTTAATGGGGTTGGCTAGATGGATCAAACAATACAATTGAGCTCAGTAAAAACCAAATCTCAGGATAAATTATTAAAAGATCTTGCTCAATAATCTCATTGAACGTTTTCTTCGGTTTTCCTCTACCTCTCTTGACTAAGCTCCAAACAACTTGATCCACTATCATCACTGGCGCATTCAATGGCCTTCTCTATACTTGTCCATACTACCTAAGACGATTTTTTATACCATATTTTCTTTAATAGATATTACTCCAACCCTTTCTCGTATAATTTCATTACAAATCTTATCTTTTTTTGGTATGACCATACATCCATCTCAACATCTTCATCTCAGTTACCCCACTTTGTGTTCATGAGGGTTTTGGTTCTCTCATAATCATTTTTCTCATTTTCTTCTCAGAATCTCATCTCCCCCCTCAGATTTAAGAAAATGGATGGTTCAGATGTCATATTTTATCAAACTGTTATTTTAAACATAAATAAATAAATTTAAACTATTAAAATCTCATCACACAATTAATATATGCAATACTAACAATTTTTAAAAATTGAATTATAAAACAATATAATAATAGTTTTAAAAAATATTAAATTTAAACCATTCATTTTTTTAATCAGAGGTGAAGATTAGATTATGAGAAGAAAAGGAGAAAACCGATTATGAGAGTATCCTCTTTCATGTTCTGAAAGCGCCTTCATAGCCCAATATTTACTTTCATAAAGTATTGTTGGTCGAATAATAGTACAATAAAATTTTCCTTTTACTTTATTAGGTACTTCTTGATTACAAATAACTTCAGTAACTTTTCTTCATTTAAACCATCCATCTTGAATTCTATAATCAACATCTCCATCAATATTTAATATATAGTTGGTCAAAAATTTTTTCATAGAGAATACAAAATTTCAAACATTAAATTATTTGTTTATCTCAGGTTAAAAAAATTAATTTAAAAACAGTATACTTCATCTAACTTATTTTTAGATTTTATTATCTTTTAAGATATTTTATATAACTCATTTTCAACTACTTGAACTATTATTATTAAAATTCCTATAATTGATCTATTTGTTCCGAACGAATATCATAAATTTTTATCTACAATAAACATAAGAACAGCATGTTTAGAATGAAGTAATGAATTCTCCATAAATTCTTGGATGGTGATTTGAATTTTATACATGATAAACTCTTTCAGAAAGTAACTGTTAGACGCTCCATTAAGGAGCAATAACCACAGGCCCAAATATATATTTCTATTAGTGGCAAAACAAAAAAATAATAAGATTTGTATATATAAAAAAAGATAATAAGAAAATTGGGGAGAAATCCCCATTTGAGAAATTAATTTGTGAATGGTACCTCACTACTACAGATTTGGGCATCTATAAGTGTATAACACTTAATAACGGTTACATCGAATAAACATCATGTATCTATGAGGAGGTTGTACAAGGATATATAACGCTTAAAAATAATGGTTATTTATGTGTACTGTCATGTATTGTGAGGCAGAATTCACGAAAACACAAAAATAATAGTTGTAGTTAATAACCGTCATTTATTTAGTTTGAGAAATGACGGTTCTTAAAACACAATTATCATTTAACACTTACAAACGATTTGTATTCCAACATTATATTAGCTAAAACACATATATAAATGACAAAAATGACATTTCATAATATACCATCGTTATGTAAAAAACAAATCTAAAAAACAACTTTTAAAAACCTTGTTTAATCAGACACCAAATACCAGTTATCTTAAGTTAAATACTTTAGAGCAAAGTATTCAACTCTATTTATATTGACATATTCCTATTGTTCTTAGTACTTTTCTAAAAAGTACATTTTCACAACCTCGTCCTTCTCTCTCTCATCATGATCAGACGTCATAGAGCTCTTTATGTTTTCCCTCCTCTTCATCATCCTCTCCTTCGTCCTCCATCACCACCACAACATCCACAAGCTCCTCCTCTCCCTCTCCTCCTCTTATGCCCCCTCCTCAATTGGAGGCTCTTCTATAGACGGTAGCTAGCCTTGACCGCTCTACAAGGTGTCTCAGTAGACACGACCATGGTTTGAACAGGAAGTTGGACCTGAGCTTTCATCACAATCAAGCTGTATATGATCACTTCTAGTCAGACCCTTCATCTCCTTCCTCATATGTCGATGATGAGCTAAGCAATAGAAGGGGCTAGAGGAGAAGGACACCACTACTGCATTTTTACTTTTTGAATATTAAAAAAATTAATCATTAAGGCAATGTAGCCCAAAAATATTAAAAAAAACAATTGTCACTTTAAGGTTATTGGTGAACAACCGTTACTAATTTAGGAGATATGTTCGTTATTATTAGCAAATGACTTTACATATGTTAATTGTGGCAATTTATAACGTAACTCTTTCCATTCTAAAGAACATGTTCTGCTTAATTGATAACCCATGTAACCATTTCCATTCTAAAGAACACGTTTAGCTCCTTCACCTCCGTAAACCCTTTACTAGAGAAGGATGAACATGATGATGCAACAGATCCTTCACCCTTATAACTTTTTATTTTTTGTTTTTTTATTCTCAATCTCGTTTTTATTCTTCTTTTTTTGTACTAGGGGTTTGAATAATCAACTTCAAAATTATTTAAAAAATAACAGTTATTATGTAAAAGCTGTCACTTTTTAGAATACAATGCCTAATAGCCAACAGTTGTTAAGAAAAAACCATCATTGTTTACAAAACCTAATGATTGTGATGTGTAAAGCTCTAAACTTATAACCATGAGCAAGTTTCTTCAAGTCTTTTAAAATACCCGCTATCTTGTGCCTTTTCATGTACAATCCCAAGTTATTACACTTTATATGCTTGTCTTTGGTCAAACATTACCCATTATCTTCAAAATCCCATAACTTCTGTTTGGCTATCGATAGTCATTTCTAGGCTAACCACATCCTCCACTACTTTTTTTGAACTTCAATTCGATAGCCACACGAGTTGCTTCAATTGCCTTAACTTACTTTTTTGTTTCGAAGCCCTAACTAGGTCACATTTCCTTCGTGTGCTCTGTTATCCTTATTTTAAGGTATGATTTCTCTTCTACATTTTGCATTATGCATTTCGCATTCTCCTTATTTGTCACTTTGTCTTGCTTAGCTCAGTTTTGACCTTAGTCGTGCATCGTATTTTTTTAGAAAAGCCATTGCTCTGTCTCCTGTAGCTCACTAAATGAGTTTTGTTTTCCAGTTGAAATGGAAAGTTCTACTTCTTCCGGAATTGATAATGCCCCTAGTTCTGAGAATGACCCTAGTACTAGTATTCCCTCTTGTATTGATGTTGTCCTTAGGCAAACTAGAAATGAGACCTTAGAAGAGGCGTCAGAATGAGTGCGGGATATTGTAAGGAGGGGCCATTGAGCCTTGATTTTTATGAACAAAGCTAAGTCTTTAGGGAGAATGTTTCACATAAAATATAACAATGACTGTCAATCTTTTTAGCTGTCACACTTCATCAGATACATCGACGTAACGACAAGGACCAACATTCCTGTCACGGCGGGTAACTGGCGTTGGGTATAGAGAAATTATGCAGATGTTATTTGGGACAATATAAGGGTAAGGTATATATCTTGCTAATTACTTGTTATATACTTGTAAAAAATGCTAACTTGAATCATATGCTTTGTAGTTTGCATACCATCCAGACAAAACTTCCAGGAAATTTGTCCTCAATAAGGCTGAGCAATCATTACGCACCTTCTGTCATGCATTGACGAATGCATATTTGTAGAATCTTGAAGAAGATGATGAGACAGAAGTTCCTGAGGATCTTTGGTCCACTATCAAAGTCGATGATTAGAGAGAAGTTTTCATCTCATATCGTGATCCGTTATGCCAGGTAATTGTTACTCGCAATTCATAAGACCTTCATGTATTTCTTTAATATTAACTAGAATGTTATGCGTTTTCGTAGGAATTAAGCTGAGTGAATATGAAGAAGGTGAAAAACAATAAGTATCTCTATGAGGGAGAGTAAATGGGGTATGCTCAGATTACTCAAAAGTTGGTTGCTAAGAGTGGGGACGATAGTAGACCTCCCTTGTCATGAACTTTGGTTGGTGGCAAGGCAAAACAAAGATGACACTTATGAGTTATGACGATCCTTAAGTGAAAGAGGTCGTCGATAAAATGGTAAGTATTGATATTAGTTCTTAATTCATAAAAGTAATGTCTTTAATTAACTATCAATATTAATATTATCGTCAAATGCACAACAAACCATATCCTAGGAGCTTACAACACAAGGTTACCTTACTGCGGATGAGGACGTATTAGCAAAGACATTAGGGTTTGACCATTCTTAAGGGTGCTGCCTTTGGATTGACCAAGACAAAATATTATGGTTAGCGGCAACGTTGAAGAAGTAATAGGGATAAAAAATAAAAAAGCTCTAAAAACAGTGCGATGAAATGCAGAAACAAATATTGTTTCTCACACAAGAGCAATTGAAGGAGTGTTGTATGAAGCAAAAAAAGGGAAATAGTAGCCCAAGTACTAGAGGTAGCTGCATATTTCCAAGCCCTGATCTTCCTGAGGGCTTGGTGGATGTTGAGTGTTTTACTGATATTCTTGGACACCGTATAGTTGCAATGGGCTATATGTTCAACCATATGAAGGATAACATGCTTCATTGCAAGCATATCCCACCATAACTTGTGAAGGTACAGATCAACACCAATATCAACCCCAGCTATCCACTAACCGTGCCCATTAAAGACACAAATACAGAGGAAGGAGCTATAGGCAGTTTCGTTGTGTGGTCCCGCCATCTACTTAGAGTATGCAAGCCGATCAAGAGGTCCACCACTCAAAAGAAGCTACCTACCAAGTCCAAGTTCCCCACTCAGTCCAATCCCCCTACTTAATCTAAGCCCCCCACTTAGTCCAAGAAGAGGAAGTATCCCACCACTAATGATCAATCAGGAAGAAATCTTTCTCACTGAATAAGCCCTGCAGGAGTTCATTGACAAGCTCTTCTCTTCAGACTCATATCCAATGACTAAATTTGAGAGAGAGGTCTTCGACCTAGTATACTAAGAGGATGATATAAGTTAAGAGCCTATTTTTTATTAGTGTCAACGGTTTCACCTAAGAGGGGTGTTACGAGTGTAAATGGTTTATTAAAAAGGGCAAGTGTACACTGTCATAAACAAGTAAAACAAAAGTGAGTAGAGTATCATTCCCATGAGGATTGATCACTAAGTACCAAAATTGGTAATCTTAATTCTATTTAGTCACTCAATTAGTTGGTGATTGAGCTTTCAAATTAAAAATGATTAAATATGAATGCAATTGATATGAAAAAAAAATATGAGAAAACTCCCTAGGGATCATATTTCACTTAGCAAATTTTGGATTGAATAACTTATCTATTCTAGTTCAAAATTTATTCCACATAGTTGATAGCCGAGTTTTCCTAATTTAATTACTAGCCTCTTCTAAGGTTAAACGATTCTATAATTAATTGATAATCTAATATATCCATATATGAATTAAAACAATTAATAATGCATTAAGATTTATAGAAATCATTAAGACTACATAACTCATATGAATATATTCCTATTTAATATGTAAGTTATTGTTTTAATTATAGAATCGACACACATGCATCTCCTTTCGGTCTCAGCATACATATTGAAATCATTCAAAAGATAGCTAATCAATTGAAATAATTAAGAACAATAATCAAAACTCAATCATAAAGAAAAAATTAAAACTAGATTTAATAAGTTAAGATTCAATCCATCATTAGTAAGTTACATCATCATCCTAGAAAAATGAAAATTTAGCTCATGATGAAATTAAAACAAAACCAAAATACATTGAAAACTTCATAAACATTGCATAAAACTTGATTATTAAATTCTAAAATATAAAGATATAACTATAAGATGCATGGAAATGGAAAAATCTAGCCTTCCTTATAGGAGGTAAAACCTTTCATATAGGTGGCAACCTATACCATCATAAAGGAGGACTACCTAAGCCTTCCAAGAAGGAGACATGCAAGAATAATACAATGCATGAAATTAAACTCTAAGATGGTATGTCTCCTTGTGTCTTCCACTCCTCTATTTATAGATAAATGAGGCGCAAGAATTTCCACTTGTTAGGTATGAATATTGACTTTAAGCCACCAATGTTGACCTTGTAGCAACCTTGTTTCTTTATTGTATCCAAATTTGGATAGTTAAAATAGTGGAATCTCATATTTTTGTCTTTAAGAAAGTTGTAGATTTGGATCTTAGTTTGAAAACGCATATGAGAGTTCCTCATTTTAACATTTTTAGCTCAAGTTATGGTCAAATTAGTGAGCAAAGGTCAGACTTAGACAAATCAAAGTGCTCAACTTCTAAATAAAATTTGAAACTCTTGAAGGCAGAACTGAGTTTTGGTTTCAATATAAAAGTTGTAGGGATTTTTCTTAGATTTTCATCCATATAAAGAACATCCCAATCCGACATCTAGAACTCCATATATTGCCTAAAAAATAAAATAAGGTTAAAATTTAGTATTTTTCAATAGATTTTATTTTATGCCTAAATCATTAATCATTTATAAATTACACCCAAATTCAATAAATTAAGCTCAAATATCATTTAAAAAATCATTATATAAGGGAACATAAATATGAAAATATTTTACTTATCAAATTCCCTTACACTTAGCTTTTGGACATCCTTGGACAACAAAAAGTGACTAATAAGTTTTTACTATGCTTCCAACAAAATCAGAAGTGTAAAGTCATCAGCAAGAATATAATTGAAAAATAAAGAGATCATAGCATTCATGAATCAACAAAAAATATAAAATGGTAACTTTATTTGAAACTGAATGAACCGAATTCATAATTATGACTCATTCTCTCAACTGTTTAAGGGTAAATGTTCCCCTCAAATTCAAGCGAAAAAATTGCACTACCATAAGCTTGCTAAAAATCTCAATTTCCACTACCTAATTCACATGCATAATTCAAATCAAAAGGACTTGTTGATGGTTGTAATGCGGTTAAGGTAAAAAGAATATAAAACGTGATATGAAAGGATACATTTAAGAAATTAATAGAGCAATTGAAAAATGGACCAACTTATGAATAAATTTATCTTATCCCAACAACCCACAATTTTAATTCGAATACTCGATATCTTTTCTTTTCTTTTTCCTTTTTTTTTGGCATACATCTGCAACTCTAAAGTTGATGATATATACACTCCCACACTTGTTAAAAGCCAATTTCATAAAAATTTCAAATACTCTGCTAATCTTCAGAATTAGGTAAAAGCACATGATATATCATTAAAACACATGTTAATGGGTTGAGAACAAAGAAACAATTAATTAGGCTCAAAGGGGCTTATCAACGATATAATTGCAAGGTTTACTATTTGACTTTGGCTAAAGAAAGAAAATGAATGCCTTTATCATTTTTGAATGTGCATGTGAAATGTAATCTCAACCAGATTTAAAGCAAGTTCTAGAGTGACAACTTAATAGGTGAATATAACATACAATAAAGATAATCATTATTGATCAAATAGGCTCAAAAGCTCACGGCTAAGGGCTTTCAAACTTAGCTCATTCAATTTTAAAATTCATCATCAATCACAACAATCAGTTGTTCAATCATGCTATGAAATCTTTAAATTCAATTGATTCATCCTTACAACTTATATACTTCTTAAAATCATTGAAAAACACCTAAACATGCATTTTTTTAGGTCAGACCATTTTTTTTAAGATGAAACAAAAACATGCAACTAATAAGATGCGTCTCAAGAGTTAAGAATAAATCTTTACCCTGTCATCTTTACACACCTCATACATCTAATGGTTTTACTAACTAACTATCTAATGGTGAAATTATGGTTTTTTTTACTCCTCCCCCAACCTAAATTAGACATTGTCCTCAATGTCTTTTATAGATTAGAGAAACTTTTTATTTAAAAACGCACACAATAAAATAAACCAAAATGTTAAGAGTAAAACCATAAGATTAAGGAAAGTTACAACCGAAGAGTGGTATCTTGATTCTACTTCTGATTACTGTTTGAATATTGCTCACCTAGTTGCTTGACTAATATATCTAGTTTGAGTTTATAGATTTGCAGTTGATTAATCAGCTAATTAGCAGTTAGTGTAGAAATTATGGTATGGTGAGTCGCTTAGGGTATGAATCCTATTTTCATAGCATGATCAAAAAAAGACAACAGATCATCATAAAAACTATTAACACTAAACAATCCTAATGGCCTTTTGTGAAAGTTTAATTTAGTCTAATATACAATGCTAGAGATCCCATCCAATGTTTCTAAACCACCGGGTAGAGCGATAAAAGCTTCAGTATGGTAGAACATACGTCTCATATGTTCAGCCAAGCTTGAAACATGTAACTCTTATCCTACGGAAAAGATGTGACCATCCAACTCCTTCACACGAACACTCAAACCCTTACTTCCGTTAATGCTTGCAGAAATGGCCACACTTCCCCTTAGGCCCTGGATACCTCCCCCGTATACAAAGTTGATCTTTCTAGCAGCTAATGCATTTCCAAGTTCTCTTATTGTAGGTAGAAACTCTCTATCCTTTCCCAAATCAGTTTCGCAAAAAATGCATATAGATTTAAATCTACATTTTAGTGTGATACCCTTTTTCTCTTCTTTACTCTCAGACATTTTGTGTTTATAAGTGGAAGAGTGTATATTTATACTACTAAAACAGCGACAACAAGATCATGCAAATCATGCATTTTTTAAAGAAGTTTGAAAAAATTTCTGATATGAATGATCGATATAATGTTACATGAAGAAATTAAACAAAATGAGTAAAGAAAGTCAAAATTTACTAAAAAGATAAGACAAATTAGACAAAAGCATGATTATGAACAATATTTATAATTATGGCTCACATCTTCCTCTGGTTTTACGTCTAGTAACGACTTAAACGCTTTCTATGAATCGAGAATTTGCTTCCCATCCAGTTTTTTTATAAATTGGCAAACATGGTCTTTTAATGTCAGATTCCTAAGATAATAGTGCTCTTTTTCTTTGTAATAGTTCATTAAATCAAAAAGAATAGCATGAACATCACCATTAGGATGCGTCTTAAGAGTTTGAATAATGTCATCCAATGACTCCTTACTCAGTCCATCATTTATGAATTAAATTTTATCTTCTCGATTTATAGAAACCATACATTTACTCCTACAGTACTTATCACATGTCCACTTTGCACATTTATGGCAGACCTTATTCTTTTAGGTCTTCTCTTTTTGGAGTAAGAATTTCTTCTTATTCCTGACATAAATTTAATAAATGACTCATGAATGTCACTTTCTAAACGTACCTTAACTTCAATGATCCAGTGTACATTCTTAGGAAGACCCAAGAGCTTAAATATCTTCATTCTTTCAAATCGACAGTTATAGATCTTCCTGAGCACATCTTTGGGAAGAGTTGGGAACTTGTTTTTAAGCTTTGTAAGAGATTCCTCCATGTTAAATGAAAAAGATGAAAACTTAGATTTTTAACGTAGTGTAGTGTACTTCATTGAGTAGGAAATAATGATAAATAAGTAAGGAAAAGAAGTTTTGGGTTGCCTCCAAAATAGCCGCCCTTCTTTAATGTCTTTAGCTAGACAAAAACCAAACCAATTGACTTTTGTTTTTTTTTTGGGCTTACAACTTACCTGTTGGTTCCTCAAACATGATGATAGTTTTCAAAGTGTTGAGTGCACCGTCATTTTACTCTTTTAGCCTTTGCCCATTCACTTTGAATTTTTGATCACCATCTTGAATCTCCATGGTTCTATATGGTCATACTTGAACTACAGTAAAAGGTCCTAACCATCTTGATCTCATCTTTCCTGGAAAGAGCTTTAACCTTGAGTTATATAACAACACTTTTTGTCTCGATGTGAACTCTCTCCTCAAAATTCTTTTGTCATGCCACATTTTTGTCTTCTCCTTGTATAACTTGGCATTCTCATAAGCTTGTTGTCTGAATTCTTCAAGCTCATTGAGTTGGAGAAGTCTCTTCTCACTAGTTGCCTTTAAGTGAAAATTTAAGGTTTTTATTGCCCAATATGCTCTGTGCTCCATTTCTACTGGAAGATGGCATACTTTTCCGTAAACCAGTTGATATGGGGATATATCAATTGGTGACTCGCAGGCAGTTCTATAAGCCCAAAGTACATCATCTAATTTCCTTACCCAGTCCTTCTTATTGGAATTCACCGTCTTCTCTAAGATCCATTTCAGTTCCTTATTTGAGATTTTCACTTGCTTGATAGTTTGTGGATGTAATGGAGTTGCAACCTTATGAGTTACTCCATATTTAGCTAACATTGATTGAAGCTGTTGATTGCAAAAATGCCTTCTTCTCTTACTGATAATATCTCTAAGCACTCCAAATCTTGTAAAAATATTTTTCCTCGAAAACTTCACAACCACTCGAGAATCATGTGTAGGAAAAATAACTACTTCAACCTACTTGGAGACAAAATTAATAGCGACTAAAATAAACTAATTTCTAAATGAGGATGGAAAAGGCCCTATAAAATCGATCCCCTATACATCAAAAAGCTCAACTTCTAAGATGTTAGTTAAAGGGGGCTTCATGTCTCTTTGAGATATTTCCCGTTCTTTGACATTTGTCACAGGTTGTCACAATTTTGTGGGCGTCCTTGAAGAGTGTAGGCTAATAAAACCTGGATTGAAGGACTTTAGTAGCTGTTCTATTTGCTCTAACATGACTATTGATAATTGAATATTTATTACACTCATTTGTATCTCTTGATTAATAAATTTAGATTGTTTAGTAATAAATAATGGGCTTTTATGCTTATTTGGGCTTTGAGTGTTTTATTGGATTTAACATATTTTAATAGTAAAATTCCAGATTTACAACCCTTCTCTATTTTGATCTTAACTCTTGAACCAGATATCCGAATGATCTCATTCTTGTCTCATTTTTTAGATGATTCAGAGGGCAACAATTGATATGAAGACTTGAAGAGAAGATTCGGACAAGAGGATAGTCAAAAATGCAGTCAAAGTTATATGTATTTTTCTGGATTTTTATTGGGCCCGAATTTTGTAATAAAGCACTATTTAGTATGGATTTTCGTTTTGGGCTTCACTGTTGGGCCCTGGCCCATTTGGCAATTAGGTTATAAGCTAACTTATGCTGAAACATTAGGCATAATGTGTGTGGCCGTTTTGGAGATCAAATGCATAAGTTCTAAATTCTCTGAAATGTTCTTCGTGTTCTTCGTGTTCTTCGTGTTCTTCGTGTTCTTCATGTTCTTCATGTTCTTCGTGTTCTTCGTTCGTTCTTCGGATTTTCCAGCCATGTCCGGCTAAGTTTCTGTGACTGATCTATGGATTGAGGATTCACGTTTCCAATCAGAGGACATACTTCAACGGGTAACGTAATTCGTTTCTATTTACTTTAATCGGATCCGATTTCTGGAATAGTTCGAATGTTTGTTTTAATATTCTGATCGGTACATCCCAAGGACACAGTTCGGATCTGGTTATAGTGCTACTAAACGATTGTACAGTAGCACGCCATGTATACGAACAGAATCTAGACGATCGTCTAGTCGAGGGATTTTCTGGACGGATACAGAGATTTTTGGTTCGTCCAGATCCGATCACGAATTCGTTATAATCTTTGTCCGATGATGGTAGGAAACTATGAATCCCAATCCTATGGTCAGTCATTTTAATCTATTTGATCTAGTTCGCTTTTCATTTTTGTCTTAAATCTGAATTTATTGTTCGGTAATAGTTTCATTAAAACCCCCCCAATCGATTATTGTTCGAATGTTCTAGACTGCTTGTAAATTCTGTGGGAAACGATCCAGGTTCTCTGTACTGCAAATCCTCATTGAAACTGGTTATTTTGTGAGAACTCGACATTTCTCATCAACTATCATATGGGGATAAATGACAGTGATTTAAGATGCTGGCCAATTCTTCTTCAGGAACACATCGCTTGATAATTCAAGCTAGGCATTATTTATATAAGAAATGATCATTCCAAAGGTAATGCCTTACATCAGCTAGAAACTTCTTCTTTTGCACTTTAGAAAGTTCATAATGCATTACTCTGCTTGCCAAATAATTTACAAAATCTGCATACCAAGGGGTGGGTTGTGATTGCATGATAAAAAGTTGCTCATCCAGGAAATTCTCCTGGATTGGTGATTCTTTCTTTTGTTCAGATAACTTTAATTGAGAAAGATGATCTGCAATGAGATTCTCAGTCCCTTTTTTGTCTTTTATTTTCAAGTCAAATTCTCTTAGAAGAAGAACCCATCTGATCAATCTAGGCTTAGCATCTTTCTTCTTAATCAAGTAATTGATTACTGAGTGGTCTGTCCAGACAATGACTTTTGACCCTATCAAGTAGGCTCTGACTTTTTCGAATGCAAACACTACATCTAAGAGCTTCTTTTCTGTTGTAGCATACTTCAGCTATGCGTCTGAGAGTGTCCTACTAGAATAATAGATGGCATGGAAAACCTTGTCTCTTCTTTGGTCTAAAACAACTCCAATTGCATAATCACTTGCATCACACATCATTTCGAATGGAAGGTTCCAATCTGGAGCTATGATAACTGGTATAGAAGTTAAGGCTCTTTTTAGAGTTTGGAAGGTTGTTAAACATTCCTCATTAAACACAAAGGAGTGTTTTTCTCTAATAGTATGTAAAGTGGCTTTGTGATTTTTGAGAAGTCCTTGATGAATCATCTATAGAAGCTGCATGTCCTAAAAAAATCTGAATGCCCTTGATTGATGAGGGAGGTGGTAGCTTTTCAATTATTTTAATCTTGGCTCGGTCAACTTCAATGCCTAGATTAGATACCTTGTGACCCAGTACGATTCATTCTTTCACCATGAAATGACATTTCTCCTAATTTAAAACTAAATTTGTCTCTATACAACAATGTAAGACTTTTGCCAGATTTGAAAGATAATGATCATATGATTCTCTAAAAATTGAGAAATCATCCATGAAAACCTTAATGAATTTTTCCACCATATCTGAGAAGATCGCCATCATACTCCTTTGAAATGTTGCTGATGCATTACATAAACAAAATGGCATTTTTCTAAAGGAAAATGTACCATATGGACATGTAAAAGTTGTTTTCTCTTGATCCTCTGGTGTAATTGTAATCTAATTATATCATGTGTACCCATCTAGAAAATAATAATAGGCTTTCATAGCTAGTCTGTCAAGCATCTTGTCTATATATGGCAGAGGGAAGTGACATTTCCTAGTAGCTTTATTGAGTTTTCTGTAATCAATGCACATTCTTCAGCCAGTCACTATTCATTGTGGAATCAGTTCATTTTTCTCATTAGGCACTACTATCATTCCACCTTTCTTTGGCACAACTTGTACTAAACTTACCCATTGACTATCAAAGATTGGGTAGATTATACCTGCATCCAGCCATTTTATTACCTCCTTTCTCACCACCTCCTTCATGTTCGAATTGAGTCTTCCCTGGTGCTTGACTGATGGCTTGTAGTTATCTTCTATTAGGATTTTATGCATACAAATTGAAGGACTCATTCCTCTTATATCAGCCATCGACCATCCAAATATTGTTTTATACTCCATTAGAACTCTTAATAACTTTTATTCTTTATGGGAGTAAGAGCTGCAGAGACGATAACTGGTAATATTGAATTTCCTCCCAGGTAAGCATACTTTAAGTAGAATGGTAGTGTTTTCAACTCCAGTATTGGTGGCTTTTCTATTAATGGTACTGGCTTACTTGGCCTTTATCCCAAATCCTTAAATAGTTTCTTGATAAAAATTGAGGAATTTGCTTCGAGGTACCTAATTTGCTCCAAGACTTCAGGATTAGTAGATTTTGATACATCTACCATTCCTATTGCTAATGGTTGATCCATGCAGATTTCATTCACCACCTCTTTTGTGCAGCTGGTCAATGTATCTACTCTGTAATAGGTGTCACCTTCATTTGGAAAGAAAAAAGCCTTAAAATATTGAAGGATACTTGATCATCTTGAACTCGCAAGGTTAACTTCCCCTGTTGCACATCTATTAAAGTTCTTCCAGTTGCTAGGAATGACCTCCCAAGAATGATAGGAATTTCTTGGTCTTCTTACATGTCGAGTATGATGAAATCAACTGGAAATATGAGTTTATCCACCTGCATCAGAACATCTTCTAAGACACCTCTTAGATGTTTTATTGATCGGTTGGCTAGAAGTAATGAAACTGTTGTAGGCTTCACCTCTCCAAGACTGAGTTTTATGTAGACAGATAGAGGCATAAGATTTACACTTGCTCCTATGTCATATAGTGCTCTTTCAAAGTTACATTGACCTATGGTGCAAGGTATGTAAAAGCTTCATGGATCTTTTAACTTTAGTGGTAATTTCTTTTGTAGATTAGTATTGCACTCCTTAGTAAGTGTAATTGTCTCAAATTCCTCAAGTTTACGTTTATTTGAGAGAATATCCTTTATGAATTTTGCATAACTGAGCATTTAGGCAAGAGCGTCTGTGAAAAGGATATTGGTATGTAAATTTTTGAAGACCTCCATAAACTTTCCAAACTGCTTGTCTAGCTTTACCTTAACAAGTCTCTGAGGGTATGGAACTAGTGGTATATATGGAGAAGGGTTATATGGAAAGTTGATTCTTCCTGGTAGCACATCATCCTCCTAAGGTTTATGTGCTGCCTCCTTCTGTTTTTCTTTGCTTTCTTTCTTTTCTTCGTCATTCTTCTTTTTAATTATAGGATCTTTCAATTCTTTTACACTCCTTAATGCAACTGCCTTCACATGCTCTCTTGGGTTTCTTTCAGTATCACTTGGTAAAGTACATGGTTGTCTGGAATTCAACATATTTGCAATTTGACCCATTTGGATCTCCAAGTTATTTACTGATGCTTCTTGGCATTTGAGTGTTGCGTCAGTTCTAGTCCTGAATTATGATGTATTCATGGTTAGTTGAGCCAGTGCATCTTCCGTATTCACTTTCTGTTATGATGGATTTGGTGGTTGAAGAGCTTGTTGCTGGTAGTTCCCTTGTGGCTTGAACACATTTTGATTATTCCTCCAACCAAAGTTTGAATGATTTCGCCAACTTAGATTGTAAGTGTTTGATAATGGGTCATTTCTTTGATTTATGATGTAATGAGCTTGTTCTGACTTAGAAGGCATGGATGGGTGTCCTTCTTGACATTGAATGCTCACATGAGATCCTCCATATTAATAAAAGGTTTCATGAGGAGTTCTGATTACATTTGCTTGGTTTGTCAATAAGCTCACTTGCTTGGATATAGATGCAACTTGAGAAGACAAAGTTGTAAGGATATCTAGTTCGTGCACTCCAAGTACATTCTTTGAAATTTTTTGTTCAGAAGGCCATTGGTATGTATTAGTTGACATCTCCTCAAGTAGATTGTAGGCATCATCTAGACTTTTTCCCATTAAAGATCCTCCAGCTGCAGCATCTATAAGAATTCTAGAGGTATGCGTCATCCCATTATAGAATGTTTATAGTTGCCACCAATCTGGTAACTCATGATGAGGACATCTCCTTAGCAACTCCTTGTATCTTTCTTAGGCTTCATAGAGGCTTTCTAGTTCATGCTGGGAAAATAAGGTAATTTCATTCCTCAATTTAGCAGTTTTTCCTGAAGGAAAGTATTTTAGCAAAAATTTATGCGCCAAGATATCCCATGTAATGATGCTTCCCACTGGTAGAGAGTGTAACCAACTCTTAGCCTTATCCTTGAGTGAAAAAGGGAAAAGTCTAAGTCTAATGGCATCATCAGTAACACTATTATGCTTGAATGTGTCACATATTTATAGGAAGCTGGCTATATGTGTGTTAGGATCTTCTGGTGGTAAACCACCGAACTAATTTGCTTGCACCATCTAGATAATTGCAGGCTTGATTTCAAAATTATTGGTTGCTACTGGGGGTTTTTTGATTCCAGAAGTTATCTTCATGACTGTTGGTGTTGCATAGTCACGGAGTGTTTTGGTATCTATTGCTTCTCCTCCTGGATTTACCATCGGATTTCTTAGGATTGAACCAGAATGCTTTCAAACTCTTCGATTTCTTCGACAAGTTCTCTTGATCTTAGAATAAAAAGATTGTAATTCAGTCTCCTTCGATCTAGTCATGCACTAAACAAAAGCCTGAAAAGAAACACAAGAGAACAAAAAGAAAAACAAATGTAATATGAAGACCAAATTAGTATTAACATTATTTGGTATTGATATTAATGACAACAATCCCCGGTAACGGTGTCAAAAATTTGTTACGAGTATAAATAGTTTATAAAAAGTACAGGTATACACTGTCGTAAACAAGTAATATAGAAGTGATAGAGTATCATTCCCACGAGGATTGATTACTAACTACCAAAATTGGTAATCTTAATTGTATTTAGTCACTCAATTAGTTGGTGATTGAGCTTTCAAATTAAAATAATTAAATATGAATACAATTGATATGAAAACAAATATGAGAAAAAACCCTAGGGATCATATTTCACTTAACAAATTTCGGATTGAATCACCTATCTATTCTAGTCTAATTTATTCCACATGATTGATAGTTGAGTTTCCCTAATTTAATTACTAGCATCTTCTAAGGTTAAACAATTCTATAATTAATTATTAATATAATATATCCCTATATGAATTAAAACAGTTAATCATGCATTAAGATTTATGGAACTTATTAAGACTACATAACTCATATGAATATATTTCTATTTCATATGCAAGTTATGGTTTTAATTATATGATCGACACATATGCATCTCCTTCTAGTCTCAGAATACATATTGAAATTATGAAGGAAAAATTTAAACTAGATTTAATAAGTTAATATTTAATCAGTCATTAGTAAGGTACATCATCACCCTAGGAAAATGAAAATTTAGCTCACGATGAAATTTAAAAAAAAACAAAATAAATTAAAAATTTCATAAACATTGCATAAAAATTGATTATTAAATTTTATAACATAAAGATACAACTACAAGATACATGAAAATGAAAAAAATATAGCCTTCCTTATAGGAGGTAAAACCTTCTATGTAGGTGACAATCTATGTCATCCTTGAAGGAGGACTACCTAAGTCTTTCAAGAAGGAGGCATGCAAGAACAATATAATGCATGAAATTAAACTCTAAGATGGTGTGTCTTCTTGTACTTTCCACTCCTCTATTTATAGATGAATGAGGTGTAAACATTTCGACTTGTTAAGTATGAATCTTGACTTTAAGCCACCAATATTAACCTTGTGGCAACCTTACTTCTTGATTTTAGCTAAATTTTGATAGTCAAAACAGTAAAATATCACATTTTTGTCTTCATAAAAGTTGTAGATCTAGATCTTACCTTGAAAACACAAGTGATATCTCCTCATTGTAACATTTGCAGCCAAGTTATGGTCAAATTAGTGAGCAATGGTCAGACTTGGACAAATCCATGTGCTCAACTTTTAAGCAAAATTTAAAACTCTTGAAGACAGAATTGTGCTTTGGCCTCAACATAAAAGTTGTAAGAATTCTTCGTAGCTTTTTATCCATATAAAGAACTTCCCAATCCAACATCTAGAACTCCAGATGTTGCTTGAAAACTGAAATAAGGTTAAAATTTAGTATTTTTCAATAGATTTTATTTTATGTCCAAATAATTATTCATTTATAAATTACACCCAAATTCATTAAATTAAGCTCAAATATCATCCTCAAAATCATCATATAAGGAAAAATAAATATACAATTATTTTACTTATCAAGGGGGTGAATTGAATGATATTAAAAAAAATTTAAATTATTGTACCTAAAAACACTTAATTAAAATATAAGAGTTAGATAAATATCATCGAAGTGTACACTAGAGTTTATATTAGTTCGGTCTTAACCTCTTGACTTATATCCTGTCCTTAGAGTGCCTTTGAGATTCTTACCATATTTCCAAGATTCGATGGGTTCTTGGCACCACTGTACAAGTAAGTTCCTCAACAGGATACTCACTCCCCCTTACACTTTGTAAGTTGACACCCATTTAAGGTCCCACTACCTTGAGATTCTCTTTACACGAGTAATGAATAAAGGTAGTAAAATCTCTCTCAGAGTTGATAAATGAATACTAAAGAACAACAAGAATCTCAGAGAATATCATACAGAATAAAAGAGCACTTAACGAGTATAATTGATTTTATCGTTGGTTGGTTCCTCCATCTTAAATGCTTCCGTATTTTTAGGCAGAATGTCTTTAATGACTATTATGGGCATTCAAATCTGTCCATTAGAGAGTAGTTATAGCCGTTGATGAAAGATATTATTTCCATTGGTTATCTTTACTACGCATTTAATGATTCTAACATAACTTTTTCTTTTAGAGATTTTGAAGTTAATCTATTGATTAAGCACTTGAAACTTATACATAAATGATATTAATAACATTTAAAAGTAGTTTAAGAACTCAGGAAATAAATCATGATGAGAAATATGTGTATTAGAATTATCGATATGGTGTTTATAAGTTTCTGAAGAACACAATTGAGTGAGATTGATAATCACTTTAAGTGATCTCCAATCACTCTAATGCTAGTCTCTATCATTTGAGTGCTCTTGGTAATCTTGTGCTGATAATCACTTCAAGTGACTTAGTAGCAATGTTTTAAAAAGATTGAATATCATTCGAGTATCCAAATCATTACTGGAGTGATCTTCTTTGAAAGCCTTGCCAAATCATTGCCTAGTGCAAATAATTGATATCACTCGAGTGCTCAAGTAGATCACTCGAGTGATCTCCTCTCAGAAATTTCAACACTTCTAGGTCACTTACAGGAACCTTGCAAGTGATCATGGATCACTCGAGTGATCTTCTCAGAAAGATCAAAGCACTTAAAGGTCATATGTGAGTAACTATCAAGTGATTGTCATCACTTGAGTAAATTCCATTTCACTTTATTGATCTAGTTTATGATCACAGGAGTTTAACATCTTCACTCAAGCGCTCCAATTTATCACTGGAGTGATCTATTTCTTCAGATCATTAACTCTTAAGCCACTTAGAAGTCACTTGCAAGTGATTTACTGTCACTCGAGTGCTTACCCAATCACTTAAGTGATTTTGCCTTCGGGAATTTTCACAAACTTTGATCACCATCGAGTGACTTGGTAAAAACCTGGAAGTGAAGGCACATCACTCGAGTTCACAAACCATTACTTAAGTGACCCTCTTTAGTAACAATTTACTCTCATTTGACCATTACTAGAGTGATTATGCCAAACTTGAGAAATTCACCACAGAGTTTCACTTTCTGCTTTTCAAAGAGTTTAATTATCACTTGAGGTTTATATTATTAACAAATCAAGGTTTGTTATCATCAAAATATTATGAGGGCTAACATTTTTGAGGTCCTAAACAAGGAGATGGCAAATACAAGCTCTATCAACTTCTTTATGAGATATTTCTTCAACTGTGATTAAATAGTTGGCTGTTTAGAACTTTGATTACATTTTGATATATTGGTTTTGACATTTCAAGCACCTGTACTATACGTACATCCTCCCTAATGGCCTCCAGGACAAGATCAAGTTCATCCTCCCTAACAATCTCAATAACCAAGGTGATAATATGAAGGAAGATGTCAAGCAATATCACGCGAGGTTTCTGGGGGATGAATTCATTAGGAGGGTGCTAAACATAAGGGACACTTACTTTTTATGCCTTACATTCAAAGGTGGGCATATCATTATTTATTTTATAATTGTCCTAATGGTGTGATATATAATTATACTTAGGAACCACTGGATGCTCATAGTGGTAAATCCAATGCGCAAAAGGATTTGCTACTATGACTCTATGGGCGAGGTTCCAAACAGGAGATCATACATGTAGGAGACATTCAACCAATAAGTTATCTATTCATTATCTCTTATAATTAAGTTCTTCTTGCATGTTTCTCTATATAATTTTTATTGTATCTTCTCAGAGCGGTGTACAATTAGTGCACTCAAAACGGTCTCAAGCGCCCCAAAACCAACCTCATTGATGATAGCTACATATACAAGTTCTAATGGTTGTGTTCGAAGGTATATACATTATTTACTAATGACTATAATATTAAATTGAAGAACACATATAGTTTATATATATGACTAATTGACAATTTTTTCTTCTCATTTCTTTATAGTACCCAAAGCAACTGGACATGAGCAATGATTGTGAGTACTGCGTGATGTAGTACATAAAGAACATAATCACGCACTGTCATGAAAATATTAATATAATAAGGTATATTATATTCTCAATTTGTTTATGTATACATTCAGTTAGCTATATATTACAATATCTAACTTTCATCTATTGTTTCCGTTTGCGCACAATATTTTAATGCCTCCTACACGATGTTTAACAACTCACAAATGGAAGAAGTGACTAAAGAGTTGACAGCATATGTGCAACATTAGTGGGAGAGTAAATACATCAAATGACTGTAAATTTCTAAATACTGATGATTTGTTTGTTTTAAAGTTCTGGTTTTAATACAAGAATGACTGTAAATATATTTTGATTTATTGTATTGTTTTATATATAAATGAATGTAAATATATATTATAATTCGTTCTGTATAAATGTATATGTAGGGGGATACCGAAAGAAGAAACCCTCTCCCCCAATTGTTTTTTTTAAAATAGCTTCGATATATCATAGTTGTTACCTAACAATTGTTATTTATATCAACTATATATAACAGTTGTTTAAATAAATTCGTTAGCATTACTATCAATATATAACAGTTGTTTTGAGTCTAGAATAATTAACGGTTTGGATCTGTGATGTATGACGGATAATAATTGTCATATATCATGATCTCTATAGCAGTACCTAAAATATTTAGGTACTTAAGAATAAATAATTGAAATGAGAGAAAGACCAAATTACTCTTGGGGAAGGTATTAACACATTAGGGAATGTGACTTGCATATTAGGGACGATAATTGCATTTTAGAGAATTTGTACATTAGGGAATATATTTGCATATCAGGGAATGATTCCAAATGACGAGGAATGATTCCAGATATGAAATCAGATTTCACACACTTCAACTACCCTCAAATACCATGATTCTTCCAAACTCCATCAACTTTGACTTCGACCTCAACTTGGAAGCCTCTAATGGCTGCACGACGTCGAACTTGACCATGGCAACGACGACATCGCAGGCTTGAGAGGCCATTTTCTCAAGTGGTGAAAGTACTAAACCAAAAGTGAAACTTCTACAGGTGGCTTGCGAATCGTACAAGGGAAGGAAAAAAAGCGTAATTTGGCCTTTTTCCTATTACAATTATTTAAACTAAAGGACCTAAATGTTTGAGGACCATTTTTCAATTAATTTTTAAATAGTGATTTATACCCAAATTTTCTAAGATTGGATCATTTCTAAACACTAATTAAACTTTTTTAAGGATTAAAGTGAAAATTTAATAACTAACTATTCCCTTATGGGCACCCATACAATTAATTATTTTCGGGTGCAAAAGTAAATATAATCAATATATTTTGTGGCACTTATAGCAACGCCGTTAACTTGAGAGTTAATTTCTATTACTTTTTGCACTGTGGGTCATACCAGTCTTTTCATTCTTTATTATTTTAATATACTTTTAGAAGGGTTATGGTGCAAATTTAGCAATGAATTATTTTCCTATGAGCACCGGACACAATTATTTTTCATAAGAGCATTTAGAAAACTAATAGGGCATTTGCATAACAGCATTTACATTAATGCATTTGCTTTATTTTTTTTATAAGAGCATTTACAAGATAAATATAGGCATTTATAAGACAAATAAAGGGATTTAAAAGAATTGAGAGAGTTAAAAATTTTTAGTCATTCACATATTTGTCTTATAAATACTATTATTAAAAAAATAAAGTAAAAGGAATTATTGACTTTCCACTAACAAAACTTAATTTTGTTTTAACAAAAGGGGTGTAGTAAAAAAAATTTACAAGTCAGATATGTGAATGACCAATATTTTTTAACTCTTAGATTCTTTTAAATCCCTTTATTTTTTATGTAAATGCACATATTTATCTTGTAAATGCTCTTATAAAAAAAACTAATGGCATTAATGTAAATGCTCTTATGTAAATACCCATATGTGTCTTACAATTGCTCCTATGAAAATTAATTGTGTTGAGTACTCATAGGGAAATAGTTTATTACTAAATTTGCACATTAACCTTTCTAAAAATATATTAAAATAATATAGTGAGAAGACTAGTGGAACTCATAATGTAAGAAGTAACAGAAGTTAATTCGAGTTAATGGTGTTGTTATAAGTGCTATCAAATAAATTGATTATATCCACTTGTACATATAAAAATAGTTAGTTATGTTGAGTGCATAAGAAAATAATTAATTGCTAAATTTACCCCTGACATTTTTTTAATGTGCGTCTAGCTTCATTGGTTGCTTATATCCTCTCTATTTCAAAATATGTCTTTTCATTTGAGGTACCTATATGTAGGTTAAGAAAGGTAATTAATACATAAAAATACTATTTATATTTCCAATTTTTTTCCCTAAAGCTTAAAAAATTCTTTTTGAAGTTGTTGAAATCAATAATAATATAATATACAAAACCTTAAACTTTTTAAAGCATTAATAAAATGAAAATACTTTTTCCAAAAAAATTATATTTTTTGACCTTAAACAATTTATATTTTGAAAGAAAGGAATTATTTTTTTTATAAAAACTAACATACCTATATAAAGGATTTAAACTCACAACTTTACTGATCTCTCTCACCAGTAGGGTGAGCTTTCTCTCTCTCCGTTTGGGGGAGGCAACTTTTCCATCCTTGGGGTGGCTTCTTTCCTTTTGCTTGCCAAACTCATCTTCGTTTTGCGTGTGAAATGCTAATGCCCACTGCGTTAGCATAAATTGAGTGTTCTTGTCTTCGTTTTTCTAACGATTACAAGATTAGTAAGGGAGAGATACAGTGGCTTTGTATACGTTTTTCCAGTGAGGTGTGTGTTGTAAGAGCAGTAGAGTTTCAGGAGGTGGGAGTGAGGAACAACAGATTCAATGATGGAGGAAGGGCAAAGCTCATCTACTAATTCAAGGAAGACCATAGTTCTGGACTGTAACCCGAGAGTAAATACAGGGGGAGCTTTGATTGGAAGGATAGAAGCTTCAAAGGAGCTCAACCGTAACACTGTTCTATAAATGGTACAAAAAGGATGGCAGCTTAAAAATGAAGTTGAAATCCTGGATATGGCTAAGAATGTCTTCGTCTTCCAGTTCTCCGACGAGGCTGACTATATGAAGGTATTATGAGGTCGTCCTTGGTCGATTCAATCTTATATGCTGAACCTTCAATAGTGGGATGATGATATGGTATATAGGGAAGTAGATTTTGATAAATGCCCTTTCTGGGTGCAAATTCATGGACTGTCTTTTAGTTACATGAACTATACAAACGCCATTAAAGTGGGATCATTGGTTGGAGAAGTAGTTGTGGTAGAAAATCCCAGGAAGAATAACAGTTTATCTCGAAACTTTCTTCGGGCCAGAGTCTTGATTGATATTAATAATCCTCTAATGGTTGGCTTCTGGGTCCCGCAAGAAGCAAAGAAAGAAACATGGGCTGAAATAAAATATGAAAGACTTCCAACAATATGCTATAGATGCGGTAAAATCGGTCATGAACAAAGGCTATGCCTGAATTCAAAAGACACAGTAGATGAAGAGGCATTATATGGCAGTCACCTAAAAAGTTCAACCCCGAAATTCATTGAGGAGATTTTGGTTAAGGTGAAGGAAGGTTGGTGTGAATGGAAACAGAGAACCTCAACGGCGGCGCGTAGCCTAACGTTTGGAGAGGAACGTGAATATGACACACCGGCACGAGGTAGTGGATGCCAGCCACCTCAAGATGGGAATTATGGTTTTGACAGGCTTAACACTACAGCACAGTTGAAGACAAACCCCAGTGATATACGGGCCCACCAAAAATTTTCTAAGGAAATTTTAGAAAAGGAAA
This sequence comes from Albizia julibrissin, assembly GCA_037074505.1. Taxonomy (NCBI): domain Eukaryota; kingdom Viridiplantae; phylum Streptophyta; class Magnoliopsida; order Fabales; family Fabaceae; genus Albizia; species Albizia julibrissin. Next base: position 29,550,236 of record CM073480.1, on the reverse strand, counting down.
TGCATAAAGGGAGTCTTAGCAAGGACAAGGGACACGATAATGAGAAACCAATGGGCCCAAAAGATGAAGTCCAAATTGCTATTATGGTAAAGTCCCCAATGAAGCATTTCTACCGACTCAGCCTTGGCAAAAAACGACAAGCAAGTAAAGGCAACAATGTTACCCCAATTAAAATTACAAGAGGACGTCGTGGGTCAATTGTTGAGCTTGTAAAAGAAAGTAATTCGGTTGAGAAAGCAATTATTCTGTATATTTCTGTCTCTCTAACCTCAGAAGTGGTCAACAAGCTTGGGGAAGTGAAACTTAAAAGATCTCTACCGGAGATTGAGAATCCTCATCCAAGTAAGAAGATCAAACTGAACGAAGAGAGCAAACCAGAGAAAAGAAATTTTGAAGAAACAAGGAAAACAACCCCTAGGAAGAAAAATGTCTGAAGAACCAAACAAAGTATGCGAGGTAAGGGTGCTCTCTTGCAAACTTCTTTTGCTGCTTCTACTCTACCCGATTTGGTTACCAACACGAATGTTGGGGCTCAAATAATCAAATGGGGGATTTTTATATGGCTGAGGGTGCGAGTGGCTGGCCTAAAACAGCCCTCCTGACACCATGATGCTCATCTCGTGGAATTGTCAAGGCATAGGGGTAGCCCTGACAGTTAAAAACCTGAAGGAGGTTTGCAGAAAAAATAAACCCTACTTGGTCTTCCTAATAGAAACCAAACAACAAGAAAAAATAGTAAAAAAACTCTGTAGAAGATGTGGTTTTGATGAAGACTGGATTGTGAACCCTGTAGGTCTAAGCGGAGGCCTAGCATTATGGTGGTCAGAATCAATTACTGTTGAAATTTTGCATTCATCGTGTAATATCATTCATGCAACTGTCCATTCTACATCTGTAACAGTCCCCAATTATATAACCTGCGTATATAATCCACCGAAGGAATATGATAAACAAAAAGTTTGGGAAAAGTTGTGTTCAATTTCTAGACAGATTGACGGGCCCTGGCTTTATGTCAGTGATTTTAATGATTTAACTAAACAGGGTGAGAAATGGGGTGGACGACCAAAAGCCATCAATAAAATATTGAACTTTCAAAGGCAGATCTCTAGTTGTTGTTTGATGGACATGGGGTACAAAGGTTCAAATTATACCTGGAATAATAGACGGTTGAATGAGGCTCATGTGAAAGAGAGGATAGACAGAGCATTAGCAAATGTTGATCTTCGGGAAAGCTTTCCAAAAGCCCAGGTCTTTCATTTGGAGCCAATCGGGTCAGATCATCACATGCTTTTAATTGACTTATGTTTTTCTAGTGCCCGTTCTCCCCATACTTTTCACTTTGAAATTAGCTGGATGGAACACCTAGATTTCCAGGACGTTATTCATAAAAGGTGGAATGGTATAGTGGACTTAGAGGGAGATAAAATTGCAAAATTTACTTCGAGGCTTGAGAATTATAGAAAAGCTTTAATATGCTGGAGCAACAAGGTATTTCCCAACTATTATAAGCTTATTAATTGCCTTAAATAGGAGCTAGCTGACTGCTTTGAGGGTGAGTTCACTGAGGAGAAACTTACTCGAGTAGAAGAAATCCAAAGCGAGATAGAGAAAACATGGGATAAGGAGGAGAAATACTGGTGGCCAGGAGATCGTAATTCCAAGTTCTTTCATATGTCAACTATTCATAGACGCCGGAAGAATGCCATCCTGCGACTGAAGAGAAATGATGGTATGTAGGTGGAGGACAAAAAAGATATTGCTGAATGTGTTATTGACTATTTTAAGACTTTGTTTACGACCTCTAGCCCTCGTGATTTTTCTAGCATATTGCAATATGTAGATTGTAAAATTTCTGACACAGATAACCTGTTGCTTATGGCTCCGATTACTGATGAAGAAGTTAGGCAAGCTGCTTTCCAGTTGGGGGGAACAAAGGCACCAGGGCCGGATGGTTTTCACGGCAAATTTTTCCAACAATCCTGGTATGATGTAGGTAATAGTGTTTCTGAGATGGTTAAGGCTTTTTTCAGTGGGCAAAGCGACCTCAGTATTATTAATGACACAAATATTGTGCTTATCCCTAAAGTTGACAAAGCGGAGACTGTTTCCCAATTTCGGCCAATAGGCCTATGCAACTTCTCTTACAAGATCATCTCAAAGCTACTTGCTAATCGCCTTAAATCAACATTGCAGAAGTGCATTTCGGATACTCAAGGAGCTTTTATTGCTGGGCGACTTATTCATGACAACATAGTTATTGCACATGAGGTTTTTCATTACCTACGAAGAAAAAAGAAGGGTAACAAGTATGAGTTCGCATTGAAGATGGACATGAGTAAAGCTTACGATCGTATTGAATGGGATTTCCTAAGAGTTGTGATGTTGCGATTTGGCTATTGTGAGAGATGGATTAATCTTATTATGGCTTGTGTATCTTCGGTTCATATGAACATATGTTTATCTGGAAGAAAAGTTAGCTCTTTTAATCCTGGTCAAAGATTAAGGCAAGGGGACCCCCTCTCCCCATATCTATTTATCCTAATCGCAGAAGTACTTTCTTGTTTGCTTACAAAAGAGGTTTCCTGTCAAAAACTCAAGGGGATTAAGCTCTCGAATCAAGGTCCTACCCTCTCTCATACTTTTTTTGCTGACGATGCTCTTTTCTTTATGAATGCTAGCTCTGGAAATTGTCAAAACCTTGCACAATTATTGGATTTGTACTACACTGCCTCTGGTCAACTTGCAAACTTATCCAAATCAGGGTTGATCTTCTCCCATAATACCCCTACAACTGTTAAGGATCATGTCAGCCAAATCCTAGGTATTCCTGTGTCAGACGATCCTGGTAAATATTTAGGCATCCCTAATGTGTGGGGGAAATCAAAGCAACAAGCTCTTGCCTATGTCAAAGAGAAGGTGGGAAAAAAAGTACAGGGGTGGAAAAGGAATCTTTTGTCCTTCGTTGGCTGAGAAACTATGGTAAAAGAAGTAGTAAATGCAATCCCAATTTACCCAATGACTTGCTTCAAATTTCCAAACAAAACCTGTATAGATCTAGACCGATTAATCTCAAATTTTTGGTGGGGTGAAACCAATACTGGAGGCAACATCCATTGGAAATCTTGGGATTTTATGAAACTACCCAAGGCTGAAGGGGGAATGGGCTTTAAAGACTTTGCAGCCCTTAACGATGCTTTACTTGCAAAAACAGCTTGGCGGTTCATACAAGAGGAGAATTTCTTATGGGTTAAAGTTCTGAAAGGAATTTATTTCCCGAACAGCACCTTTATAACTGCCCAAAAGGGCCACAGAGCGTCTTGGATTTGGTCTAGTATCCTAACTGGACGGGATCTGTTAGTATAACATTGTCATTGGTTAATTGAAGATGGAAAATCAATTAATGTATCAATGGATTCCGGGGCTATCAGGTAACTCACTACAAACCCATCTTAATACTGAACTTGTTCCTGACTTGCTAGTGAATTCTCTAATAGTAGAAGGACACTGGGACATTTCATTGATCACTGATATTTTTCCAGAGGAAGTCACACCCCTTATTCAGGATATTCAAATCAATCATTCTACACAAAAGGATAAACTGATGTGGACCTTTGCCAAAAATGGAATATACACTGTTAAACTAGGTTACAAAAGCCAATTGCTGACATGGAAATGTGCTAATGCTCGTCCAAGCGTCTCATTGTCAATACCAAAAGACTTTTGGTCAAATTTATGGGGGATTAAAACTATACCCAGAGTTCTTCACTTCCTATGGAGATGCTGTAATAATGTAGTGGCTACTAAACATGCTCTATTCCTTAGACACAGCTCTGCCACTCCTCTCTGCCCCATCTGCATGGTTGAACCAGAGACTCTTGAACATTTATTCTTCTTTAGCCCCTGGGTTAGATGTGTCTGGTTTGGAAGTGTAATTTCCATGCGTGTTGATAAGTATAACACCAACTCCTTCATGGCTTGGTTTACAAAGCTTCTATGTGACAATGAAGATATTGACACTGAGAATATCACGCTAATTGTGTTGCTGCTATGGTTTATCTGGAAAGAGAGAAATGAAGTGGTCTTCCATCATAAAGACCCAAACCCACAATCAGTTATTCATCATACTTCAAAGGCAGTAAAGGAATTCCTCCATTGTATCTCAGTGCAAACAGCCATAGAATCAAGGATCCCCAATAATCACCCTATCAATTGGCATGCCCCACCTGCAAATTGGGTAAAGATTAACTGTGATGGATCATTTCAACAAACATATAGTTCTGCAGCCATTGGACTTGTGTGTCGAGATCAGGCTGGGACTTTTATTTGGGGCTTTGGAGAGCTGGTTCATGCAGACACACCATTTTTAACAGAACTACTTGCTATGAGAAAGGCTGTCCTCCTAAGTCTCGACCTAAATATCCCAAGAGTGCTTATTGAATCTGACAACCAAAATCTAGTTTTATGCTTGCCCTCAGGTAACTTCTCAAGAGGTGAATGGCGTAGCTTCCACTACCTTGAAGAAACTCTAGAATTGGCTAAGTCACGCTCGGATCTCTCCTTTTCCTTTACTCATCGAGAAGGAAATGCTGCTGCTGATCACTTAGCAGTTTGTTTTCAAAAGAAGGTGTACTCTACGGGGTGGGTGTCAACACCAGCACCTTTTATGATACCCATTTTATCGCGTGATGTAGCTAAAGCTGGAGTATTGTCATCCAATTGTGGAAATACCGGTAATGAACAGGATCGAGAAGGGATTGGTTGATAAGCATGATATGGATTGAATTATTTACTTGTTTTTTTGTCTCTGAACTTTTTCTTGGTTTTTATTTGGATTACTGTAAAAACATATTAACTTTTTGTTGGCTTCCTTTTGCTTGTTTCCTATCACTTTAATGAAAAAGCACTACTCCAGATCAAAAAAAAAAAAAAAACTCACAACTTTACTATTAAAATAAAACTTTAAAAGAAGTATTTTGCGACAATATGGAGGGAGTATTTGATAAGGGCGACAATGGAGGAAGCATTTGATAAGGGATAACACACAGATATTAATTTATAAATAGATAGATAGGATCACGAGGAGCCTAATTTCCAGAGTCACAATGGCCACTACAACAACATAATATTAAATACTAATATTCTTTTCACAATTTGAATAACAATGAATCAATAAATTAATGTTACGATATTTAAGTGCAATCAAATGTAAACAGTTACGTAAACATTTTTTTCGCTTTAAAAATTCAAGCTATTCGGTGCCATATAAGAATTAAGAATACAAGATTTTACTCTATAAATTTCTCATTAAACTAACATGTATAATAATATTTCACTACTCGAGAGATCGTTTTATAATTAATTAAGAAATAAGAAAAAAATTTATATAGCTCCAACAAAATTAATTAAAACTAAACATAAGGCATTTCATTTTAAAAAAAAAATCGGTTAAATGTTTGTGTTTAAAAATTTTACTTACAAAAATGGCTTGTATTCAAATATAAGTACTTTTTATATATAAAATTCTATATATAGAGTATAGGTACTTTTCTTGTATAAAATATAACAAGTTTTTTTGACTAATAAAATTTTTAAATAAGGTGTCTTCACCAATTTTTTTAATTTTTTTTGACCTTTTACCGAAAAACAAAAATAAATTCACCTAATGACGAGAGAAACACATGCAGCTCCACTATTAGACTATGAAGTGTGGAGGCAACCCGTGAAAGAACATTGTCGACAATAGAACAAAGATGATCAATCACTGCTATAAAAAAAAATTATAGACAGTGTTTATTTTTATAAATATTATGAGGTTTGAAAAATATCATAGTTTTCAGTGTCATAAAAGTAACCTACAACATTTTTTAAATTTCTAAAAGTGTTGTAGTTTTTTTTTTTAAATACACTTCCTACAACGCTTTTGTGGAGAAGCGCTGTAGGAGGCCATACACTTCCTACGACACTTTTCTAGGAAGCGTCATAGAAGGTCTATTTTTTTAAAAAAAATTTGCATAATTATTTTTTCCCTAATAAAACCCTCGATCTGTATTTACATTTAAATCAATCTTCAAACTTGCAGGTATCCTTTGCAATATTGAATTCCCATCTTCATCTATCAAGCATTGAAGAACTCCAAGTAAATATTTGGAAAAAAAAATATTAAACATACATATAAGATTCATACTAGATTTTAACTAAAAAAAAAGAAAGAAAATATACAGATTTAAGCTCAAAAATTAACAAACTTACAATGTATAGAAAGTTTAAGAAGGCAAAGTTGAAACTTCAAATAAATACGTGGAAAAAAAATTAAGCATATATATAAGATTCATGACAAATTTTAATTACAAAAGAAGAAGAAGAAGAAGAAAACATAAAGATTTAAGCTTCTGTATATAAAAAAAAATACTTACAAGCTAAGGGGCTTAGGAACCAAGACAATAGAGTGGCGACTGAAAAGATAAGAGAAGATGGTGGAGTTCTAGGAATATGATAATGACGGGCTGGTGAAAAGTTAAAATAGAATCTTATATGGCGCTTGATGTAAAGTGGCGTACAAAGTCTAGAAAAGCTCCGGCGTTTTCCTAACAAGCGTAATAACTTTCAATAATTGAAAAAAATAAAATAAAAAAGCAATAGCCTTAATTGAACAAGCGTCGTTGAAGGTAAATAGATATATATTACCTTAAAAAAATATAATATTATATACTATATATATATATATAATATAATATATTATATATGAATTGCATAAGGCAATATATTGCCTTAGCTCCGGCGCTTCACATGAAGCGTCGGATAAGGCAATATTTTGAATAATTTTTTTCTCTATATTAAGACTTTAGTTAGATTATTTTATTTTTGTCAATAATTTTTTTTCCTATATCAAGACCTTAGCTAGATTATTTTCTCTTTGTCAATATTTTTTTTTGCATATTATTCTTGTTATTGCTGCTGGTACTTTATATATATATATATCTAGTTACGCTATTAAGTTAATTATTAGTAAAGTAAATATACAAAAACTTAAAAGTGAACAATAACGTAAATATATACATTATTATTAATAAAACTAAAAAAATGTTAAAACTTGGACTGCGCTTTTCTGGGGAAGCGTCATCCAAGGCTTACCACCAGCTATGACACTTTGCTACAAAGCGTCATAGCTGTCACTTAATTTTTCTTTTTATTTTTTTAGAAAAATCTTGTATGACGCTTTCTTAAGAAAATGTCATACAAAGCTAACACTAAGCTATGATGCTTATAATAAAAAAAGGCCTTAATTTCTAATTTTTTCTTTTTTAAAAAGAAAAAACAATTATCTATTGCGTTTTTTGAAGAAGCGTCGTTAGAGGTGCGCCATTAAAATCCTTTTTTATAGTAGTGAATACTGAATTGCTGAAAATCTAATTGAAATAATATAATGAAGCAAAACAGCTCAAATATAATAATCATCATACTCACATCAAGCAATAGCTAGCCTTCCCAACAATCTCAAGGGGATCCCAAGCTAATTTAATAAATTTATTTATTTAATTATTAATTTTCAAAGATGTCGACAATGTTTTAAAAGTTATATCCAATGTTAAACCAAAAAGATAAGTCTTGATTTTCATGGTTCGATCAATTAAACCGGCCATTGAATTGGTAACATAATAATAAAATAACCAACAAAGGTTGGTCCAAATGTGATGACCTTGTGGTTGTAGGTGAGCGATTTGTACGTATCTCTGTAAACATTTTTAGAATTCGGAGTCATGTCCGAGCCCTAACAACATGAGACCGAACTTACCATAAATAATTTGTATCAAAAAATAATAATTAAATAAAAATAATTATATGCATTTATAATAATATATATAAGAAGTAAATTCAAAATAAATCTAATCGTCCATATAATCACATCATGATATATGAAGTTTTCAATAAAATGACCCCATATTATACCTAAAAATGGTCTGAACTTTTATTAAGCCTTTCGAGAGATATTTTTTTTAAAAAAAAAAATTTACATGTTTTTATTGAAATTTTCTCATTCTTTTTTCCATCAAGGATGAAATCCATTTGATTCTCTAAAAGTTGTTTCTGTTAATTGGTTGATTAGTTTTAGTCTAAATCAGCTAAACCGAATTATTAATAAATTTAGGGTCTGTTTGTGTTGGTAGTGGAAAAATTCGTTCATGTAAGTTGAGATAAAATTTTTCTAACAAATTTATATCATATACCACAAATTACAATAAAAAAACAGCTTTTATCATTAATCTAAATAAACATTTAGATGGATGGTCTAACCAATCAAATTGTTTGATCCGACTGAGTTTTCAAAAGAATGGAGGGAAGGTTGAGGCGTTGAGCCTTACTCACCTTTTGATTTCTGTGGGTCCCTCTTTGTCTGATTTGGTTGGCTGGTCCAAGTAACCGACAGTCATATTCCATAACTAAGCACATCATGGGTGATATTGATGAGAAAGAACTAAATTATTAAACCTAAGCAAATATGAACAAGTGTGGAAACGGTTTCTAGTATTCTATTTATTTTATGATGTATTTCCTCATTAATCAATAATAATAGTCCTAATAATTCAAAAAAAAAACAGCTGTATTAATGGCCTCACTCGTTAGTGTAGTGTCACCATATATTTTAATTTTTGGCAAATTAAAATTACAGTTCATTAGGTTTTAGTGAAGGGAAAAGACAAGTCACGTACTTATTATAAAATATATTTGAAGAATTGATCTTAATTCTAAATATAAGATACAATTTTTATATTTATTAATATTTTCTTAATTTACCTCTATGGATACTCGTACAACAATAATCAAGGAGAAGAGGGAAAAAGGGAATTAAGGAAGATGATTAGGGTATTTTAGAAAATATATGTCATATTAACTAACTTTCTTAATTTAATCAAATTAGATATATATTTTATATTAAGAATTAGAGTAGCTCCATTGAGAATAATAACAGAAATATTTACAATTACATATTGTATATCCATCAATAAAGTGTCTATTATACCATTAATCGATCATACTCACACTTTTTTATTTTTTTATTTGATGGAGAGTTTAGAACGTAAAGGGATTTTGCCTCTTTTAAAAAAAACACTTCTCTCAAGATTTGAATTTGTATTTACTTTTTTACGAGAGTGAGACAACTTACCATACAACTTACCATCGTAACTAATAGCTTGTTGGTATCATACTCACATTCTAGTGGGGTATGAGATGAATTGCACTTTAATTAATATCTTTTTTCTTTATTTTTTCCTCATGATAATGTTATAAAAATAAGCTTATGGAAAATTAGCCCAATTATTGAATTGGTCAAGACAATGGTTTAAGGTCAATAATCAAAGTGTGACTGACCCTTGGTCAATCCAATCATATATTAAAATGATGTAATTTAATTAAAATATAAAAAAACATTTATATAATTGTAATAAATAATGCATTAATTTATAAGTAAAAGAAACGTTCAAATATATATCGCACATATTTCAATAAAAAAAGCTACTCAAGTAAGTGCAATTTTTTAACTCAAAAAGAAATTATTTCATGCTCAATTAGGGAAGGAAAAAAAATAAAATAAAACTAACCTGATCCACTGTCCCAAACTCAAGGAACCTAACTCATTAATATGACTAGCCAGACTTGAGTTGGGTAACTAATACCCAACATAAAAAAACATATATAAGTGACATTAAATGAATGTTTGCATAATATCTGTACTATCATTTTAGAAATCGTTTTTTTTAAATTAAGATAAAATTTTTTATATATATTTATCTTATAAATTATAAAAATTATTTTTTAAAAATTAATACAAACACACACTAAATTAATGAGAATTCAACAAGGATACACTTTCTCGGAAGCATTCACCAACCAATACATGATAAACAAAGTACGTCCTGAACAGTTACAGTAATAAGAACCTTAGAACAAATTAAAACCCCTTTAACAAAAAATAATAAAAACTAGAAATCTTGGGCGGCCAAATTTCTGTCAAATCCAACCCACCGACAAAAGTATTAATTAAGGGGATCGGAATCGTTGACCAGGAATTAAGATTTTATGACATGAGAGAGATTCTATGCTCAACTTCAATAAATTACCGCAAAGTGTGATATTTATTTTTAGCTTAAAACACAAAAACACATAATAGTATCTCTCTGTATATATAACATAAAAGTGTTCTAACTTTTGTTTGTTATACATTTTTCTAATTTTGCCGACTTCAACTGGTATGATAAAGTTTTATTGTCGTGAGCATTTTTTTCTAATTTTCACATTCCGTTGATGTAATCTGGGATCTTCTCCCAACTAAATTGGATTGTGATTCTACGCGTTTTCTCATGTGAAAACACTTTTAGTCAGTTTGATTCGATTACATGGGAGATTATTATATGTAATCTTGATATAATGATATGATTACAGCGTTTGGTTAGGCTTATGTAATGTAAAGAGGATTGCATTTTGTAATCCTGATTACATCATTTGATGTAATCAGGATTGCATTGCTAGAACTGATGAATGAGGATGCAGACATCCTGCAATCTAATGAAAATAACACTATTACCATTATAATTTTTTAAATTGACCAAAGTACCCACCTATAAATGTGGTTAAATATTAAATAATTTTAATTAACACCATTAAATATTAAAAAAATATTTAATAATATAGAAATTAAAGAAATATTCTCCCATTCAAAAATTTTAAAAAAAATTATATTCTACCGTTAAAAAAATATTAACATATTTCATTAAATAATATCTCCATCATTAAATATTAAAAAATTAACATGATTCTAATTTATACACTGTATATTATTTTTACCATTAAATATTAAAAAATTACTATGAACCCACCATTTACACTGCACGAAATGAAAAAAATTATCATGAACCCAACATGTATATTACTATATGTGTAGAAATGGGTAATTTTATCACTTGCTATATTATTCTCATATATTCTCATATTCGATGTAATCCAACCAAACGTTTTTATGTATATGCATCACATTTCTCTCATGACGAACCAAACAAATTATGTAATCATAATTACATTACATTCATTTACATTGTATTACATTCTATTACATTACTTCCAATTCTGTAAACCAAACGGGCACTTTAACTTCCTCATTAATATATACACACACACACAAAGCAAGCTTAGGTTAAAAAAAGCTAATCACTAAACTTGTCAACAAAGATTTGAACCGTATAATACTTTTTAGATTGTTGATACCTTAATAAAACTAAAAAGTTTTTGAACAAAATTTAGGTTCATTTTTTTATATCGATTATAACAAATTATCCAATCAAATCATAATACTTGGATTTTATCATACAAATAATTATATCTTACTACATCTAAGTAGATGAATTAAAGGGGGGGGAGACTCAAGTGTTGAAATTTGATTGGATAATTGACTATAATTGATACAATAAAATTGACTTAATTTTTTTTCTCTAAACAATCAGTAGATGGGTTAAATATATGGACATAACTCCATTTTGTTTAAGCATTATCTCAAGTTTAAAGCCTGTAAACGGAAAAAAGTTGAATATTATATTGGGAGAGTGACCTTTGAATCCAAAATGGTATGCCATATTGAATATTTCCACCATTGAGATAAATAACTAATATCTTCAATCATTAATATAACATCCACTTTAATATTGCAGTTAATAGGGAGAGTTGAAAAATATATGATAAATTTAAAAAATAAAGTGGATTGAGATATTATATTTATATGATCAAAACAAATATCTTTAACCCGTTGGGGGAATATTATTAAATAATAGTACAATTTATTTTTTTAATTGAAAAAAATTCCACACTTTTAAGGGGAAAGCACAAAAGCACACAAAATCACTGATTGATGGATGGTGATAATTCAAGAGTAACCCAGAAGAAGAAGAAGAACTTCCGCGATGAACCAGAAAAAAATAATTCATAAAATAAAATGATGAGCTCGATAAATTCCTAATTGCATATAATTCATTGGGGAGATACAGCATCCCACATGCCTATGTGATGCATATATGGTGATAGGTTTAAAACCCAAATAATAGAAAAACGTGTAAAGATTTTAATGATCCAAACAACGCTTGTCTCAAGAATGTTTATCGTCTTCTGAGCAATGACAAGCTTGTGGATGGGATGTATCAACGAAATTGGCTCATTAATAATGATATCATATATAACTTCATTTCTTGCGTTAACACGCACGTCACACGTCTTTTCTAATTAAGCCATAGCATCAAACTTTTAAATGCATTCAGGTCCAAAAAAATTCTAAATGTATTTCTAGCATCTACTAAAATTAGTGAACGAAACAAGTGCATGTGCATGTGCATGTGCTCGGGAATATATACATAATACAATACAAAAGCATAAAGGGGACAAAAATGAGACGCGAAACTGAGGGTAATGTGTTCTGTTCATTCCATTCTAGATAGAAGATTATATATACAAGGGGGAAGAGTTATCCTCATAAATGCAAGATTTTTCTAGGATAATTATGGTAAGAAAATATAGGGAGAGGGAGAGAGAGCATACCAAATCCGGATCCGGGTCGAGAGAATATGCCAAATCCGGATCTGGCTCAAGAGAACGTGCCAAGTCCCAATCTGGCTCAAATCACCAAAGCTCATATGCTGGATGCATCACACAAGAAAGAATAAGATAAAGTGAAAGAAGAACAATTGAGGGAGAAACCTAAATTTATAGTGTCAGGAATGTGGAATTTATCATACATATTTTAGGAAACTTTGCCTATTTTGATATGGAGGGGCGGGGGGTTGGACCGGCTAGAAAACAAATTTAAAGACACGAACGGACGAATGATCAAATTAAGAGAGCTTATATCTTACAACCCTAGTCTTAAAGACACAACAAGGATAATCAATCCTTGATATAGTCAGAATATTCGCACAAGTATATAAGGATGCAGATAAAGCTCGTACAAGAGAAATGAAATTATCTAAAACAAAGTTCTTATTCATATCATTATTACCTTGTGAATATTAAGTATAAAAACACAGCCTTCATATATAGGCTAATATAGAACACTCTAGAACTAAAACCCTAGTAAAAAATGCAATAAATGATGCCTTAATAATGATTGATTGTCTTGGTTGACATCATTCAAGCCTAAAAGAATTAAGAAATTACTTATTGTTTAAGACTAAGTCAGCTATCTAAAAATTGGAAACTTAAAAAGTCTTCTTAAATAATCTTTAACCAAAAGGCCTTATTCAATGCAAATAAAAATAGGAAACTTGTTTAAAACGAAATTAAATCTTAATTAATGAATAATGACGTCTTCTAGGTGTTTCTTGAAGTGTGTTGGACGTTATTTATGTTCCTCCTCCAAGGCATACGCTTATCACCTAGTATTTAAGTGAATTCTTCAATTTGGACTGCTCATGGGCCTTCTACATCATCATATTGGACTTACTGCTTTACGTTACACCAATTTCATGAATATTCATATTTTTCCATGTGCTCAATCTTCTATGTATCGTAAAAACATGTACATGTGCCTGAATAAGCATGATTAATGATCCATTTACACCCTCAACATGTATATTAACATTATGGGCTATTAATGAAGAAAATTGAAACCTAAATGTTTTCTTTAGTCTCTCAAACATCTCACTCTTTTCTGGGCTTCTAGTAATTGGGTCCTCGATGTCATGAAGATGATCTTGGATTTGCTTAGAATCTACTTGGATAACATGGACAACGTCTTGTTCATTGTAGATGCCACCTAAATTATCATGTAATACTTCATCGCCACCTTAGATGCCAATTTTGATGCTTTCTTGGACACCACATAAGGTGCCACTTGTACCTCTATCATATTCCATATTTCATAATACATAGAACCTCCCTAAACTTTGGGTGTAGAATCCCCTAACCTTTAAAAATTTAAATTAAAGATACTAATGGTTTATTTTTTAAATATCAACTTCCTTATGGTTAAAATTAACATTAAAGTTAACGGTTTTTGCCATTTCAAAATTTTGTATTTTTTATATTGTATACCATATCATTTTAAAAATAAAGACCGAATGTAGTTCGAATCACCAAAGCTCATATGCTGTGGATGCATCACACAAGAAAGAATAAGATAAAGTGAAAGAGGAACAACAGAGGGAGAAACCTATTTTTATAGTGTCAGGTGGGAGATATGTTTGGAACGTGGAATTTGTCATACATATTTTTGGAAACTTTGCCTATTCCATATTTCGGAATACATAGAACCTCCCTAAACTTTGGGTGTATAATCCCATAATCTTTAAAAATGTAAATTAAAGACCTTAATGTTTTATTTTTTAAATATCAACTTCCTTATGGTTAAATTAACATTGAAGTTAACGGTTTTTTCCATGTCAAAATTTTTATATTTTTTATTGTATATCATGTCATTTTACTGGGAATTTAACAGATAATTTTTTATTTAAAAAAATACGTTATCCAATAAAAATTTTAAATATTTTTAAATATTTAAATATTTTATTTTATGCATTTAAAAATATTTAAAATTACATGTCAAATGTCAATTGTTATTTTTAAATGACAATGCATATGAAAAAATCGCAAGAATTTTGATATGGAAAAAGTATTTCACTTTTACAGTATTTTCAATAATAGGGGAGTTGCTAGTTAAAATATGAAACATTACTATCTTTTATTTAAACTTTTAAAGTTTAGGGAGATGATATGCAATTGACTCAAAATTCAAGGATTTGTATATTTTAAACACTTATTTATAATTATCAATTAGGATGATAATTCACACACACTCACATGTATCCAAATAGTGTCAAAATAAATTTTTTTTAAGGATTATACTTGTCATCTCATTAGATATATAGGTAATTAAGTATATGCGACAATCTCCCTCCACCAATGATAAATAAATCCTTCTTGAAACTATTAGGAGTCACAACTACAAGAGTAATAACCAAAAGAAGAAAATAGAGAAGAGAGGTGAAATTTTGTTATGTTCTTTTAGGAGGAGTGGAATGACCTTATATATACTAGTATAATTAATTTGATAGTTTGACCCATAATCACACAACACACTACTACAAAAGTGGGATTTAGTGGCACCCCTCTTGTGGCTTTTCTTTAAAGAAGCACCACAAATAGTTATTTTTTTATTTAAAAAAATATTTAGAAGATGTAGCGCATACTATTATAAGCGTTATAATTAGTGTTAAATTTTTGTGGTGCTTGCCTAATCAAGTGCTACACAAGGCCTTTGTTTTTGGGAAAAATAAAATAAAATGCCAGCTAAGCAAGCGCTATAACTAGCTTTATTTTTTAAAAAAAAATAAGTAACTTTTATGATGTTTCCCAGGTAAACGTCTTCCACCCAAATATGTGTGGCTTTGGAGCGCCATTTAAATAATAATAATAATAATAATAAGCCATTTTTCCCTTTCATTTAAAATAAAAAAAATATGTCAGATCAAGGGAAGCTTTAAAAAAAATTCAGACACCTTTTTAAAAAAGAACTTTTTTAAATAAAAAGGGCCTTGGAAGATGCTTTATGTGGCCTTAGCAACCTGCCTTAGAAGGCGATTTACAATAAAGCACCTTCCAAGTCCCTTTTTATTAATTTTTTAAAAAAAGTTGTCTAAATTTTTTTTTAAATGTAAAGGAGGCAATGACACCTGCATTACAAGTGTCAAAGCTTCCTTAGTTTGACTTATTTATTTATTTTTAAATGAAAGGGAAGCAATATCTTATTTATTTATTTATTTTTAAATAGGGAAGCAATGACGCTTGCAAAGCCTCCCTTCTCCTTGTATGGCGCTTGCATAGTGCTATAAATATTATTCAACCCCCGCCATTATCATATTCTCACGTGCCCTCTAGCTCCCAATTTCCTAGAACTCTATTGGTCCACCACATTTCCTTATCCATTATCCCCACTCCCTCCTCTCTTTGACGGCGGTAAGTAGAAGCTTCCTTAGTCCCCCCTCCACTTTTTGTCTTTTCTTGTTTCCTCTTCGTGCATATTTCTTTAACATTTGATCACCACTTCCATTGAAATACAAAGTGTAATATCCCAAATTTTGGGACTAAAGGCCTAAGAATAAGCCTGAATAAAGTAGACTACCAAGCCCACATTAGTAAGAGTCCCAGAAATTATGACATATAGAAAGACTCTCAGGGGCTATGAGATTTAGGCCTTACTGGGCAAAGGGCTCGGTATCTGTAGACAGTATGATTAGAATGTCGGTGCAGATGTGCACAGAACATATATATAATGCCATTGGGTTGGTAGAAAGACACCACCCAACTATGTCATGACATAAGGGACCGATTAGTCGGGTGAAATAGGTCGGTGTAGGTGTGCACATGCCATTTTCAAGGTGTATATGTGTCACCTACGTTTTGTAAAGTGGATACCGGTATGTGGCGCCATGAGGGGCCCACACACATACACACTCCGACCTGGTGTCATTTGACGGGCTTCGATATGCGTGATGCAATCCCGAGTAAGTCCCGAGTAGACACCGATAAAGTAACTTTATTAAAGTAATTTTAATAAAGTAAGTAATCATGACATAACTTTTATGTTGGCTAAATGAAAAGGTGACACATGTCCCATTAATGATGAAATGTCATTTTGCCTTTTGTGTTGGCATTTTAAGATGGTGACATGTGGCATAGAAGTCAGGAGATTTTACCGGTCTCCGGTCAAGTCACTGGCAACTTTCTCGAACACCGAGCTAGGGAAAATCATTAGACCCTTACTTCCTCTGACATTTTGGATGGCTAAATACCCAAGAAAATATGTGGGACCCACTTTAGAAAAAAGAAGTGACACGTGTCATTGAATCATTGGAATACCGAACAAATGGCACCGTAGCATTGCGACACGTGGCATAATTTTTCAAGACTTCTCCTAGGCCTTATATTTTCGTCCAAGCTACCCAAAATATTCAGAAAAATGCTGGAAAAACATTGAGAAATGGAGGAGAGATGAAGAGTGAATAGTGTTTTCCAAGAACTTCAATCTGCCGAATCACTACCGAATCGGCGTTTTCTCTCAAAGTACCCTTCACAAACCTTCTTCTACTCATCCTAAGCTTCACTTCTACGGTTCCGAATTTTCATTTGGAGGTGTTTGGTGCCATCTCCCTTACCGAAGTACTGCCGGATTTCCAAACCGACTGTGGAAACGCGTAGAGGTAATCGTAAGCTTTCTTTTGAACCGATTGGTTTGTTGTTTGGATGAGTATTTGTAAGGGTTTGGTACTATTCATTTTCGATCCAAGGGGTATTTTTGAGGTTTAATCATGTATTTATGGTTAGAGGATGATTTATGATGATATTGGACCAAGTTGTTGGATAAAATTCTGAATTGGTGAATTGTTGTAGAAAACCCTGTTTTTCTGGTCTGAACAGAACGTCATGAAAAAGTAGGAATTTTATAATTTTGATAATTCCATTGGATTCTACACGAAAAATTGTGTAGGTATGCAATTTTTCATGATTTTTGGATGCTTGTATATGAATTTGGAAATTTATGAAGTTGAATGTACATGTTGTTGATATGCCCTGTCTGGAACAGTGAAATTGTTCGAGATTTTTCATAGGGTAAAACTTGTCCAAAAATTCTGAAAATTTCCAGAATTAAATTAGACATCTTAAGATTTAATTTGATAGATATTTTGTAATTTTTGGAGAAGTACATTGGGAGATATGAATTTTTGAAGTTGTGTCCTGTTTCTGGAATGAAATCTGGAACAGGTTATATTTGGAGAAATTCTGGGAATTTTTTGGCTGTGATAACCCAAATTGAGGATTTTTATGAGAAATTATACTGAAATATATTCAAATAGGACTTTAAACCACCCCAATTGGAGTTCTATAGAATTAATTATGATTTTTTAAAATTTGGTCAAAATGCTGGCAGCTTTTGGTCACTATGAGAATTTGAGAAAGAAAATGATCAAATGTAGTTGGTATGAACTCCAAGGGTGAAAATATGCCTTTAAGGCTAATGTGGCCCATTGGACATTTACTTTTCATGGCTATAATAATGTCATTACTTATCTAGGGCCATAAAGTGACAAAGAAGAAACTATGGTTGGAAGATCGAAGCACAAGAGGAGGAGGCAAAGTCCAAAAGGTAGTAAACTTACTTACTTGTATGTATGTGATGTTTATGATGTGTATTGATTTACTGTATTGCTTTGCTTGATTATGTGAAGCATGTATGAATGAATGAAGCTCTATTTCTATTTTTACTTTGGCCATAAGTATGTTGTACGAAACATTGAGCATGCAGAATATCATTATGTGAACATGAGCCTATGTAAGGCAAGCATATCATGCACTAGCATTCATCTTACATGCATTGTCTGTATGTTTGCTATTGAGATTCTCTCGAATCTCACCCTCCCCCACCAACCATATAGGTACAAGAACAAGAAAGAGAAGAATGCTTGAAGAAGAACAAGAAGGAAAGAAGACGAAGAACTGAAGACCGAATTGTGTTTAGATTACTGTGTGTATCATTATTTACGCACAGAGAATATTTGGTTGTAAGAATACTCTCGAATTTGAATTAAGCCGTAATCGGGATCACTGAGAAGAAGAATTAACTCTGATATTCAGTAAGAATAAGTCGTGAATAAGTAATTACCCCTAACAAAGTAATAATGAATGCTTCCGTGTAAGTAATTAAGGGGTATGTAAGATGGGTGTTACACAAAGCTTCCTCTCCCACGTGTTTTTTTTTCTTGTCTCGGCCTCCTATAGAAGCTCCCTAGCTTGCAAGTGTTTTCTTAGCATTTGGTCCACGTTTTCTTCTTGTTTTTTTTAGTTAAAATTTGTCATGAATCTTTTATGTGTGCTCATAACTTCTTTTATTAGGTATTTATTTAAAGTTTCAACTCTATTTTCTTAAACTTCATTGTAAGTTTTTTTTTTAATTTTTAAGCTTACAAATATAATAATATTAATTTAATCCTTTGTGGAAGTAACGTGTATAGCTCAAGTTTAAGCAACTTAAATGCTGGAGTTCTTTTATACTTGATAGAAGAAGACACAATATTGCAAAGGATACCTACAAATTGCTATAGATTTGGACTATAAATACAGAAGGTTTCATTAGGAAAAGGAAATAATTACAAAAAATTATTTAAAAAAAAAGACTTCCTATGGTCTTCTTCAGGGAAGCGCTATAGGAAGCTATTTAAAATAAAAAATACAGAAAACAAGCTATGGCACTTTTATAGATTCAAGAAGTGACAGCTATTTTTAATAGCTCTTCCCATGCACCATAGTATTCTTTAAAATAAACACCATGTAATGCCCGTCCCTAGACCCCTTTATATTACATTGCAGAAGCATTATCAGACATTTTTCTTTCAATTCGTAGGGTCACTATTCATTTGATAATTTCATTTTTACCAAAATATTTAACTTTATTCATGTGGTTACTATTCACTTTAACTTTTCAATTCTTCCATTCATACTATCAAGGTTTTTCTCGGCTTAACCATTCCTCTGCTTACTTAACTAATGGGCTCGTACTGTGCGATTACCCATTCCTAGTTCTTCACGCTTAGATAATCAATTCATCCGTCATACATGTTATACAATTAATCACTTCGAACAATAATATATACATGATGATTAGCGTGTAAATAATTCTTCTCTTCTTCATTGCAACTTCTTTTCCTGGCATAGCGTCCTGCACTCTTCTTGTGCGTTCAGCTGCCTATATGGTTGGTTGAGGGAGGGTGAGATTCGGGGGAATCTCAGTAGTAAATAATATCAACAATGCATGTAAGATAAATACTAGTGCATTATATACTTACCTTACGTAGGCTCATGTTAACATAATGACATATCTGCATGCTCAATGCTTCACATTTCTTACATATGGCTATAACATTAATAGAAAATAGAGCTTCAATCATTCAACTATTTTACACATAGACAAGTAAAGCAATCATGCATATCAACACACAAACATACATATCAATACATGCAAGTAGGGTAAGTTTACTACCTTTGGTCTTTGTGTCTTCCTATTGTACATTTTCTTCCAATCACTGAAGTTGCTTGAAGAATCTTCCTTGTCATCTCATGACCCTAGGTATATGATTAAACTATTAGAGTCATGACAAATGAATATCTTATGTGGCTATATTAGCCTCTAGGACATGTCTCTTATCTTTAGGTCCATACTTGTCCTAAATTACTTTAAATGCTACAATTTTATGGGCCTACCTAACTACCAGATTTTTCACCCAAATTTGAAAAATCACAATTAAATCTATAGAACTCCAAATAAGGTGGTTTAAAGTCCTAGGTGACCCTTATTAAGTCTATTTTAAAATAAAAATATTTCATTCTGCCCATTATGAGAATTCCAGAATTTACGACAAATATGGATGCTTCAGAATTTTGTCTAGTTTTAATTCCTTATTTTCCAAAATTCATAACTAAATCTAGAAAATTTCAAATGACATGGTTCTAGCTTCTATCAAAATTGTTTAAGTCATTTTTAAAGGAAAAATATGAGCTGCTATCAATTATAGGTATAAATTTTCAGAAACCTCGAACAAAATCTCACTGCCACATAAAACGTTCTAGACTAAATATCTAACTTCAAAAATTCATATATAACAATATACTAACTCAAATGACACATATTATATATCAAACTAAAGCTTATGATGTATACTTTAAATATGGAAAGTTTTATATCTATTGGATATCATTTGCTTAGTCAAAAATTAGTCAACAGCAGACTACCTCATAAAACTCGAATCTGGCAGCATTTAAACTAGTGTTACATTATCATCAAACACCATATATCATCATATATTCATGATTAAAACATCATTAGACCTCAAAAACTCCTTCTGGATGAAACCTTAGGGTGGTCCAAGAGTCCACAAAAACTTAACAAATTTACAAGACAATCGGTTCAAAATGAAGCTTAAACTTACCTCTTCATGTTTTTATAGTCGATTTGGAATTCTGGCAGCACTCCAGCCAGCTAGACGGCACTAAAATCCTCAGATTAAAAAATTGATACTATAGAAATAAAGCTCTCAATGAGTAGAATAAGTTTACTAAAGGCTTTGTCAGTCAAAAACAGCGGTTCAGGGTCGAAATCAGCTTCGGAGCTCATGAACTTTTATTATTCACACACAATCTCTCTTCTTTCTATTTTCTCCACATTTTTCTCTAATTGTTTTGCCCTTGGCTGGAATCTTAAAGAAGAATGGAGTTGAGATTTAATCTTGCATTTGATAGTCTCTTTATGTGCCAAGTGTCAAAGGATAAGAGCACAAGATGTCAAATGTCAATAAAGCATCTTCTCTTCCATTTCTCTCTCCTATATGGCATCCTTTTCTGTGTCAGGGGAAGGAGAGGCTTGACAATTTCCATGGAATCCTGAGTTCGGTATTAAAGAAAGTCAAGTACGTGTCAGGGTCAGAGACCAGTGGATTCCCCGGACTCAGGGCTAGATGTCACCTTTTCGAATTGCCACCTCAAAAGGCAAAAAGCAAGTGTCATCATAAGAGATACTTGTTATCTTCTTAGCATGCCAACACAAAAGTAATCTTATACTTTGTTATAATAAGATGACACTTGTCAATTTCTTATGATGCCAATTAAAAAGTAATGTCATGATTAGCTATCATGAATTACTTTATTAAAGTTATTTTAATAAAGTTACTTTATCGGTGTCTACTCGGAACTCTACTTAGGTTTTGTTCAGGAATACGATACGTATATCGAGGCCCGCCCAATGACATCTTGGTTAGAGTATGGGTGGGCCCCATATGGTGCCATATTCTAGTGTCTTTTCCCAAAAACGCAGGGTACACCAGTCTGCCCTGAAAATGCCACGTGCATACCTACACTGGTATATGTTGCTCAACCAATCAGTCACATCCTCAAGATATAGTTGGGTGTCATCTTTCTACCTACGCAATGGTACCATATATGTGTCCTATGAACATTTGCACCGATATTTTGATCCTCCTACCTACATATATTGGACCCTCTGCCCAGTAGGCCAAATTACATAGTCCCCGAGAGTCTTTCTATCTCTTGTCATTCTTGGGACTCTTACCAAACTGGGATTAGTAGTCTGACTGATATAGGCGTATTCTCAAGTCTCTAGGCTCAAAATTCGAGATATTACACGCCACATATTGTGTTTTTTGTAGTAGTGAGTGATGCCAATTACAATATATGAAGGCATATGATTTATACATATTACTGTATATATATAATTAGGCTACAACATTATCATGTCTTATAATATTATGTGAGACATAGATGTGTGTGTGAGGGAAGGATCATCCTTTAGAACAGGTGATAGGTAATATGGAGGAAGAAGTCAGGACTAGGAGTAAGACTTAAAATATTGTAAGCTTTTTTGCTTCTATTTTTGAAATTGAACCTAATCATGTAGATGATGCTTTATTTGATGAATATCAAATAATGGCTATGCAAGATTATCTCAATAAATTTTAAGAGTAATCAAGTTAGAGAATTGATTTCAAGAACCTATAATCGTCCAATCATTTGAACTAAATAGGTATTCAAGAACAAATATAATGAATTAAGGATAATTGTATATAAAAAAAAAGATTGATTGCTAAAGGATATAACCAATAAGAAGGCATAGTTTATGAGGAGATTTATGTTTTGGTTACAAGATTGGAAGCCACACTACTAAAGAAAAGGGTTTTCATCACGATTATTTTTCACCATACTCATGGTTTCGAATCGTCATATATGAAGTCACCATATATGGTCGTCGCAGATACATAACGATTTTGAACCGTAATGTATTGAATATCTATTATAATAGTTTTAATATAACACCTATTATGTATTGAGATTTGGTGAAACCATGATGTGTGCAATACAGTATAAGAAATAACAGGAACATGTAAATAACAGTCATAAATTTGGTAATACTGGCATAATACATAACGATCTTACTTATCGTTATGTATTTATTAACATATATAATGGTTCTTTCACAAAAACCATTATGTATTTATAGTAATGCTAACGGCTCTATTTAAACCTTCGTTATATATAGTTGACATAAATAACAGTTGTTAAGTAACACTGATGTAATTTTTAAATCAATTATGATTGTTATATTATAACCGTTATGTATCTACTTATATGCATAATGGTTGTTAAGCAATAAGTGTGATGTATCTAAGCTAATTTTTTAAAGAAAATGGGGATTCTTCTTTCGATATCCCATATATATATACATTTTGTACAAAAATGAATCAGAATATATATATTTACGTTCATTTATATATATAAATACACTATTAAAACCAAAAGTTTAAAACAATCAAACAAATCAGTACACACACACACAAAAAGTCATTTAAAGCTTTGCCAAGCCCACTGACGTTGCAGAGTTGTCATCAACTCTTCAACCACTTATTCCATTTACGACTGGCTATACATCTTGCAGTGGCCATCCTCAAAATACCATGCGCAAAAGGAAATAATAGATGGAGTTAGATATTATAATATATAGCTAACCGAATGTATATATGAATGAATGAGCATATATATATACATACACACCTTTGAACGATCAATTTCATCAAGATCATGCGTGATTATATCCTTTGTATATCACATCATGAATACCCATAATCTTTGCTCGTTTCTAGTTGCCATGGGTACTATAAAGAAATAAGAAGAAAAGTGTGTCAGTCGGTCATATATAAACTGTATGTGTGCTATAATATAATATTATAGTTAAATGGTGAATAATATATATACCTTTGGTGTCAGCCATTGGAAGGAATTTTTGAAGCAACCACAAGTGATCTTACAATTATTGCATTTAAGGTATTTTGCGTCTGGAACTTGTAAACCACAATGAGAAGATACAATAAAAAAGTTTTGTGTGTGTGTGTGTGAACATTCAAGCTGAACTTAATTATAAAAGATGAAGAATCAATAACTTGTTGACTGTCTCCTACATGTATGACTTTTTCGCTGGTTCCCAGCCAAGAGAGTCATAGTACCAAATCTTTTTACGGTATGTATTTAGTACTATGAGCATCCAATGAGTCCTAAGTACAATAATAGATCACACCATCCAGAAAATTACAAAATAAATAAAAAATAGTTAAAGAAAAGCTAATTATATACCCACCTATAAATGTTAAGTAAGAAGTAAGTGTCCCTTTCTACTGGCGTCCTCCTAATGAAGCTATCATCCAGAAACTTCGCTTGATATTGCATCACCTCTTCCTTCATGTCTTCACTCTAGTTATTGATAACATCAAGATGAATGAACTTGATGTTCTCATCAAGGCTATAGGGGAGGATGAAAGTCTGGTAGAAGTGCTTGAAATGTCAAAACCAACATATCAAAATATAAACAAAGTTCTAAGTAGCTAACTATTTAATCACACTTAAAGAAATACATGATAAAGCAGTTCATAGTGTTTGTACTTGTTATCTCCTTATTCAGAACCTCAACAACAATCTCTCAGTGTATACATTATGTTTACCACGGTTCGTTGAAGACCTCTTGCTCAAAATAGATCATTGGATACTCTAGCTCTGGCCTCGAAGTGAAGAACTTATTAGTAAATTAAATTCCTTGAGGCACTTCCCACCAGATTGATCAAAGGGTTTACTATACGACCATGACTTGTGTTCGGATTCATCATTGAGTTTGTGATGCTTCCTTTTTTTGGATTAAGGGGTGGGCTTGTACTTAGGGGGCTTCTTTTGAGTGATAGACTTCTTTTGCAACATACATATTAGAATTAGACGGCCATGCCACACAATGAAGCTACCCACAGCCTCTCCCACTGTTTCTGCATCTTCGGTGGCCATAAGGAGATAATAGTAGGGCTATATGTTTGTCTTGAGCTGTACCTTCACATGCGTAGGAGGAATTGGAAAAGCATTCATGTCCGCCTCTTCCTAAGGTAGATTATGAGGGAGGAATGTGCAACTATCTTTAGTACTTGGGTTGCCATTTCCCTTGCACTTGCAGCTTCGCACTATGCTCCTTCATAAGCTCTTGTTTTAGAAACTGTATTTATTTTTGCATTTCATCGTACTATTTCTCAAACTGTTCATTCTTTTTATTTCCTTAAGGTTATAAGCAACCATTATAACCTATCTTGGTCAATACAAAGCTAGCACCCTTAAGAAGACAGGGAAGGTTAGGCCCAAACACTTGACCAATATGTCTTCATTCACAGAAAGGCAGCCCTATGTAGTTAATTCCTAAAACATAGCTTGTTGTGTATTTAACAATAATATTAATATTGATAATTAATTGAAGATATTAATTCCATAAATTGAGAACTAATATTAAGACTTAGTATTTTATTGACAAATTCCTTCATGCGAGGATTGGCAAAAGAGCCATCTTTATTTTGCCTCACCGCTGTCCAAAGTTTATTATGGGCAGCTCTAATACCCTCCTTATTCTAAGCAGAAAACTCTTTACTAATGCTCACATACCCCTTTCACCCTCACTTATAGGGACACACATTATTCTTTACCATCTCCTTATTTGTCTAACTTATTTTCTATGAAAATATTCAACACTCCAATTAATATTAAACAGATACATGCAAGCCTTATGAATTGTGAATAATTATTACCTTGAATGACTCTTGGCGACATGAGAGGATAAATTCTCTCTAATGCAATGATTTTATTGTGGCTTGAAGTCCATTAGGAACATTTGTATGATCGGCCACTTTTGGATCTTGCAAGTATGCCTTTGTCAATACATGATAGAATGTGTGTAGTGTGTGCCCAACATTCTTGAGGACAAATTTCAACTGACTTTGGTCAATATCATATGTCACTGTAAATCACACAATTCAAGTTAACATTTTTTACAAGTAAATATAAAGTAATTAGCTAGCATATATATCTTACCAAGACACTGTACTACATAAAGTCTTTGTAGTCTTTCTTTTCCTTACCTAAATGACGCAACGTGATAGGAACCTTGGTCCTTGCTACTACATTGATATAGCTGATAAAGTGTGGCATGTTAACCACTTGACTAATAGAGTTTGAAATCACATGAAATATTCTCCCGTTAGACTTTTCTTTGTTCACAAAAGACATGGTACAATGGCCCCTCTTTACAATATTTTTCATGTTTTCTACCACCTCTTCTCAGGTCATGTTTTTGGTTTCCTTAGGGGATTATTAGTGCCAGAGTTGCTATCACTAACCATTTTAACTGGAAAACATAGTTGATTTAGTCACCCACAGGGAATAAAGCAATGGTTTTCCAAAAAAAAAAGAATATGAGCACGACTAAGATAAAAACCTAGCTAGGTAAGATAAAGTGAATAATAGAGAATGTAGAATGCAGAATGGAGGATGTGAAATGCAAAAGAGAAATCATATATACAAATAATGAGAATAGAACATGTGAAGAATTGTGAGCTAGCTAGGGCTCCGAAAATGAAAAAGGCTAGTTAAGGCAAGTGAAGCAACTCACATGCCTGTCGCTCAAAAGTCTAAAGAAAGCTTTAGAGGTTGTGGTTTGTCTGAAAATGACTGTCATTTACTAGAAAAGTCAACTAGAGTTGTGGGGTTCTAAGGTTGGTGGATAACGTTCAACCTAAGACAAATGTGTCAAGTGTAATAGCTTCACAATATGAACAGGCACGTGATAGCATGTGTTTTAAAAAAGGCAACTTGATGAAAATAACTCACGATTATAACTTTAAAAATATGACATTTTCTTATAGTTCTTACTTTCACAACTCTAATGTTTCTTTGAATGATAGTTCACGGGTTTTACATTACAATCGTTAGGCTTTATAAACGATGATAGTTTTTTCTTAATAACCTCTAGGTATTTGACATGGTATTCTAAAAAAGTAACATGTTTTACTTAATAACTTATTTATATTTTACATTTTGTAAAAAAAAATTTTGACGCTGATTATGCAACCCCATATTACAAATAAAAAAATAAAAATAAAAAGATAATGTCAATGTCAATGTCAATAAACAAACAAAAAAATAAAAAGTTATGAAGATGAAGTATCTGATACATTATCAAATTCTTCCTTCTCCAGTAATTTGTCTACCTTCTTGTTCAAAGAGAGAATGAGAGAGGTAAGTTCCTTTAAGCACTAATCTATGTGTCCTTGCTCTCTCATGTAAACTTAGACCGTGTGATGGAGCTCATAGGTCACATAGACGAGCTTTTAATGCTTGTCAGTGGAGGAAGTTCATCTTTTGGTTTATTCTCAGATGATGAACCAGAAGTTCTCTTGCATTTGTCCATGATTTTAGTAAAGAACAAAAGTCATAATTTGGCTATGAGAAGTTGAAATAAAAGTGAAGTAGAGTTCGATTTTTCATATATTTAAATAGAAAGGGTTTCATGGACTATCATGCTAATCGTGCCCTTTAGAATGGAAAGAGTTTCGCATGTTATAAAGCCGAACGTGTCCTTTAGAATGGAAAAGGGTTATAGAGTCGAACATATTGTTATAAACTGCTATGGTTAATAACATACGTAATAGTTATTTACTAATAATATAAAGTATCAAGTATTTTTTTAATATTTTTGGGTTACTTTGCCTTAATAACTAATGTTTTAATATTTAAAAAAAAGCAGTAGTAGTTTTCACTTATCACCACTTATGTTTTCCTCCTCCTCCTGCCCCTCCCTCTCACAACACATCATCAACATTAAGGGAAAGAGATAAAGGGTCTGAGTGGAAGTCATATACAACCTTATTGTAATGGAGGATGAGGTTAAGCTTCATGTTTAGACTGTTGGCCTATGTAGCGAGACACCTTGTGGAGTGGTCAAGATTGGCCAACATCTACAACATATCCTCCATTTGAGGAGGAGGTGGAAGAGGAGGACAACGACGACGAATGGAAAGAGCTCTCTAACGTCTGACATGATGAAGGAGAAAAGGAAGAGGCTGATGATAAAAAGTAATAAGAAACAAAAAGAATAGATCGGTTTAAATAGAGTTGAAGTGTACTTCGCTCTAAAGTATTTGATGTAGGAGACAAATTACTTGTATCAGACTAAACGAGGTTATGAAAAAGTACATTTTAGAGTTACTCTTTACATGACGATTGTTTCTTAAGAAACTTTGTTTTTATCATTAATATTTTATGGTCAATTGTTATAACCGTTATATCTTTATTTTCACAGATATAATGTTGGAAGATAAATCGTTTGAAAGTGTTAATTGATGGTTGTGTAATAAGAATCGTCATTTTTTGTCAGTATTACATGATGTACACTACTATAGTCTTGTGTATATATAATGCTTAATAAATGACGGTTAGAATGAATAAACATCATGTGTGTTGAGGCATAGATTGTGTAAGAATATATAATGCTAAAACTTAACGGTTAAATATGTGCACCGTTATATTTTGAGAGGAAAAATTCGTGAAAACAAAAATATAATGGTTTTAGTTATTAACCTTACTTTTCTGAATCACAACAATGACGATTCTTATGACACAACCATAATGTAACAATTTCAAATGATTTGTCTTCCACTCTTATATCAACGAAAACAAAAATATAACAATTGTAATTATTAACCATAATTTATTGAGTCACAAAAAGACAGTTCTTACAAAACAACCGTAATGTAACAACTACAAACGATTTGTCTTCCAATCTTATATAAGCGAAAATAAAAAACATAATAGTTGTAACAATTGACCATAAATTATAAATGACAAAAAAATGACATTTCTTAAGAAACAACTATCATGTAAACTTTCAAACGATCTGTCCCCCAACTATTCTGATTTAATGTACATTTTCATAAATCTCTAGTTAAACTCACATATTTAAACCCATGTTGGGAGCTCTTCATCAACAAGCTCTTCATCATGATATTCTCTTTGGTTGTCGATGCTATTCATGATGATTGGATTTTTGAAACTTTTCAGATCATTCTCATAATTACATGTTTTGCAAATCCAATCAACACGAATTCCATTGAGAAAAATTAACAGGGACATGCCCTTTCGGCTTGATAACCAGGAAACCTTTTCCAATCCGCTTCCATAAAACCCTAAATGAAAACTTACCTCTTTCGTTCACTCTCTAAATAAGAAGGTTGATACATTACTGGAGACTAAAGAATATGATGACGCATCATATCCTTCATCTTCATGACTTTTTATTTTTTGTTTGTTCTTTAATTGTCTTTTTCATTTTTAATTTTTTGTGTGTAATATGGTGGTTGATTAGGCAACCACGCACCAAAATTTAAAAAAAATGCCAAATACATAACAGTTATTAAATAAAATCCGTCACTTATTAAAATACTATTTCAATTCCTAACGGTTATTAAGAAAAAACCATAACCATTTATAAAATATAATGATCTTCAATACTAAAGGACGTGATCGGCTTGATAGTCCATGAAACCCTCTCTATTTAAATGTCCGAAATTTGAACTCCACTTCTCCACTTCAACTTCTCGTAGCCAACTGTAAGCTTTTGTTCTTCTCTAAAATCATGGACAAACACAAGAGAACTTTTAATTCATCATCTAGGAAAAAAAAATGAAAGATGGACTTCTTCCACCAACAAGCATTGATAAACTCGTCCATGCGACCTACGAGCTCCATCATATGGTCCAGGTTTACCTGCGAGAGCAAGGATGCATGGATCAATAGTTGAAGGAACTTACCTCTCTTGTCCGCTCTATGAACGAGAAGGTGGGCAAGTTATTAGAGAAGGAACTAGCAAGAATCAGATCATTATATTCTTAAAACATCTTCATAACTTTTTATTTTTAGTTTGTTTATTTACATTTTGTTTTTATTTTTTCTATTTTATTTGTAAAATGGTGATTGCATAATCAACCACCAAAATTTTAAAAACGTGTCAAACACAAAATGGTTATTAAGTAACAGTCACTTATTAGAATACCATACAAATATATAGTAGTTATAATTAGTAACCGTTATATATTGTCTCATAAGAATGACGGTTTTTATGCAAAAACATTTGCGAAACAACAAATGATTTGTCTTCTAAATTTCTATTAGTGACAACAAAAATATAATGGTTTCTATTTAATAACCATCAACTAAACATTCTTACAATAAAATCGTTAACTATAGGCTTTTGGGAAAAAAAAAGTTCTTACAATAAAACTATTAACTATAAGATTTTTTAAAAATAACATACCTTATGGTTATTATGAATGAACTGTGATGTAAAGTCTTAGGCATGATAACCCAAAAAATCCCACCATTCCACTTCTATTTAAACGTCTTAAGCATAATACACTTGACACTTAGTCTGGTTGAAAGAAACCTACCAACATCGGAGCCCTACTACTCTTGTTGTCTTCTCTGGCCATTAAGAGTCATTTTCAGTTGAACTGCACCATCAAAAGCCTTCATTCAACTTCTTATCAATAGCTAAAACTTGTCTAAGCGACTATTGCACGAGTTTCTTTAACTAGTGTTTTCATTTGTAAACCCTAGCTAGGTCACATTCCTTCAGTACGTTATTCTCCTTATTTGTAGGTATGATTTCCCTAATCTATTTCACATTATCTTTGTATTCACTTCGTGTTGCCTAGCTAGATTTTGACATTAGCTGTGCTCTTTTTGTTTTTGGAAAACCTATTGCTCTGATCGAAAGTTCCTCTCCTTTTACCTGTAGTGTTCAACCCCGTTGATTGGGCTACCTTTGTGAAGTTATGTTTTTTTTTTCAAAAAATCCATTGCTCTAATTGAAGGTTCCTTTTTTGTTATACGAAGTTGTCAGCCCATTACTTTGATCGAAGGTATCCATATCTCCAAAAGTTAGTTCCAAAAAGATCAATATGAATAAACTAGTTCAATTGTACCGAGATTCTTACTAGACCAAGTGAGTACTAGCTTTTGTGAAGTCACGACGTAATAAAGCATTCAAGGTGACGTTTATTTGCTTTTGTGAAGTTACATTTTTTTTTTGGAAAACCAATATTTCTCTGATCAAAGGTTCATCTCCTTTTTTTTTGTATTGACCATGTGGCACCAAGTTAAAGCTCTAAAATTTGATAATACAATACCAGTCTTAGACTCTCAAATGTGAGAGTTTCTAAACTACTTGGACTTGACTCTATCAATAGTGTAGTTGAAGCGCCCGAAATTTAGAAAATATCAGCAGCTACCAAAATTTTGAAAAAGGGTAATTTTGGAAACTTTTTTTGAAAAAGGAAATTCAGATAGGTTCGGGAGTCAATTGTGCATGGGGAAAGTCTTAGGCACCCCACAACATCCGTTCATAAGTATGGTTACCCTAAGTCAATTATTTAAAAATGAATATAACATTTAATTTTATTACAATTACCCAAAGAAGAAAAGAAATTAAGAAAATATTTATAAAAAAAGAAATTAGTAAAGGAAAAAATATTTATTTACAAAGTTGGATTTGACCTAGGAAGAGGGCCTAGGGCCTACGTATCCTTTAGAGGGATCAAAACCTATGTAGTTCAGGGTAGAAATGCATGTCACTTTGTTTATGCTTTTTAAGGAAAATGTTCCTTTAATTTATTCGAGAAAATGATTTTTTATTTGTTTGGTATTTTTTTATTTTATGAAAACAATTCTTTTATTTTTTTATTGAATAAAAGAAAGGTTTTTGGAAGACTCTTAGACTAAATTTCCTGAGGAGATTCTCATAATCTCACATGGAAGAATAATCGATTTTTTGCGTGTATTTTGCTCTATCCATTTTTCTGTGTATTTGCTCTTCCAATTTTTTGCGTGTCTTTGCTCTATCCATTTTTTTGTCCTACTTTAACCCTTGCTCCCATATTTATATTCTCAATGTGGGGTTTTCTTCATAAATGCTCATTCTTTTTTGAATTTTCATTTTTGAATTTTTTTTTGTATTTTATGTTAATAAAACTACCTAACTTGACCTAATCACCATCAATGGGAGATTTTTTTTTTAATTTTCATTTGTTTTATTTTTAATATTTTCTATTAATAAAACTTCCTAATTTGACCTAATCACCATCAATGAGAGATTTTTTTTAATTTTTTAATTTTTTCCAAAGTAATTTCCTAATTTAAGCCTATCAACATAAATGAGAGATATTTTTAAATTTTTAATTAATTATTTATTTATTTATATTTTCCCTACAAGCAATTTCCTAATTTAAACCTATCAATGTGAATGAGAACTATTTTTTGTATTTTTTAATTCCTATTTTTTTCCTGCACAATGACTTCACACTAAATTTTCTAATCCGATTATTAAATAACATCAATGAGATGAATTATTTTGAAATTTGTTTTCACTTACTACAAAACCTCAAGTTCAAGACAACCACTATTAATTACAATCCAATTACCATCAATGTTATTTGCTTATTAATTTGAATGTGTCAGGATTAAGGAGGATTTTTTTCTTTGTTTTTTTATTATTTTTGAGTTGGGCCTGAACATAGAGCCAATACGGGCCCAACCCGCGGGCTCAACCCGCGAGCCCGCGGGTTAGGGTTGGGAAAATCCCAACCAGTAAAAATGCGGGCCGTACTGGCCGCACCGCGTGGCCTGCGGGTTAATGCGGGCCAGCCCGTGGGTTGGCGGGTTGGCCGCAAAAAAAAAATATTTTTATATATATAATAATTTTACAAAACCTATAATTTGTCCCTTCCCATTTTAGTACCTCTCAATCCAAATAGAAAAAATCTTAACATTTTCACTTCTTTTTTAAACAAAATTATTATATATTGGTTGTTTGAGGATAATTTTATGTTTTTTATGTATAAACTTTGATAGATTTAATAACTTTATCTTTTGAATTATGGATTATATTTTTAAATGTTTATAAGGGGAATAATTGTTGCTAGGAAGATAAATTTAATAACTCACATATATGTATATCGTATTTTCGGCCGTCTTTAAAAAATATAAAAATTATTTTTTTTTAAAAATGCGACCCGCGGGCTAGCTCGCAACCCGCATACTACGGGTTAGGGTTGGCATTTTGCCAGCCTGCAAAAGTGCGGGCCGCATGAGCCTGCACCATGTGGCCCGCGGGTTGATGTAGGCCAACCCGCAACCCGCGGGTTGGCCCGTATTACCTGCTCTACCTGAACAAAATAGGGTGTTTACAGTAAAACTTCGCATATCGAGTAGCGATGAAATTTGGGATGGATCAAGATTTTCTCAGCTTAGTGATTAGAATTAATCGCATTATTGACCTATATATCTAATAATGCAAGTTTTGGCCTATACATGTGTTTCTTCACCATAATTAAGCCATGAAAACAAAGATTTAGTGCAAAAAATGAATATCCCTAAAGGAAAGGGCGCAAGTGGTAGGCAAACCTTTAAACCCTAATGCCTTAACATCATGAATCATTTTCTCTCTTCTATCAT
This sequence comes from Albizia julibrissin, assembly GCA_037074505.1. Taxonomy (NCBI): domain Eukaryota; kingdom Viridiplantae; phylum Streptophyta; class Magnoliopsida; order Fabales; family Fabaceae; genus Albizia; species Albizia julibrissin. The sequence continues at coordinate 29,516,783 of CM073480.1, read as the reverse complement.
CATCTACGACATTCACAACTTCCTTCTAGTGTTACGCACAAGCAGTTACTTCCTCACCATGCCATATCCACTTTGTGTACTGAAAATTTATTTTGTCACAAAGTAAATGATAACTTATATCATCAATATCCCGTCGATTCTCATTTAAACATTTCACACAAGGATAAAAATACTTCCAATTTATACTAGGTGCATTCATTTTAGTAAACTCAATAACTCTTACACCCCATTTTCATATTCTTCGCTAGTTCTCAATGCATTCATCCAACTGTGATTTATTTTATTACCACCTAAGCCATTTTCAACAACACTTAAGTTTAGAACAATTTTCATTAGAAAATGTGAATATTGATGAAGGAAGGGCTTTCCTTTTACTAATTTTTTAAAAATTTTGGTAGCATTTCCCCTTAAAAGTAAGACACCTAAAAATTTCAACAACAAACAAATTCAGCTTAATTCAAACAAAACTAATTGAAACAATTCAAGACAATATCAATAATTTCATCAATACAAGTTGTAATGGCTCTAATAGCTCCACCAATTCCAACTACCTATGTGTAACCATAAATTTAGAGTTTTGCAAATTGTATCAAGTTCATGTATTCAATATATTCCAACAAGGCAAAGTATTAATTAACTATTCCCCCCCCCCCCCAGAATCTCCACCCAATCTTCATTCATGTCTTTCCCCACCCTCCCATCATATGAAGAACATGTGAAAATCAAGCAAAAGAAGTACTAAAAGAAGTTTAAAAATGGCATCACCTACTTTTTAACCTGTGTGTTTTTTTTTTAAACGGACGTTAAAACTATCTTCTCAAATAACTAAATGCATGCATTTGGAATAGGAATTGGAATGATCACTTACGACTTAGCAACAAAAGGAGCAAGCAAGTTGGGTGCTCTTTTTTGTAATAATAATTCAAGAAAGATTTGGTTTTTGTCCTTGACGATTCCTTTCATGATTGATATGAGCAGCTCTATGTCATCACGTGAACTTATCAATTTCGTATAATTCTTCTTTTGTCTGTATTTTACAAGTGAACTAGCATTCATCCAACCTTTTTATTGTGTTGTATACCTAAAACAATAGCATATTCATTTATAATATTTCTGCATTGACGTGGGGTTCTTTTGGAGTGACATGAAAATAATCCTAAGTCTACAAATCACAATTTAGCACTCTGAAATCACCTATGTGAAGTTTTTTGAGACTAGTCTACTTGAACGTCTTTAGTAGCCATTACTTTAATATTCTTATCATCATTTAATAAATTAAAATTGTTACTTGTTAAACTATTGTTATAATTATTTTTAAGTAACTAACTAGCACTAGTCAATGTAAAAACATATTTTTTTGTAAAATTAATCATCATTGTCGTAATTGTTGTCAGTGTTTGATAAATTAAAATTTCTTATTATCATTTCGTTTTTCAGATCTTAAAGTAAGACCATTTCAGTAAATTTACATTCAATCATGCATTTGTATGTTATAAAGAATTGAGTAATATTTTTTTAGCAACATGAAAACATGATATTCTTGTTGGGATAAAGATTCATTCAACGCTATGGATTTTTGTGGTTTATTGAGCACTATGTGCTTCAAATACCCTAAAATATTGGGAGAATTTCTTTAAAGGATCATAGGACTAAATTTATCTGAGTCAGGGATCAAAAGATGAAATTTCACTACAAGAACAATGATTAAAATGAAAATAAGTTTTGTAGATAAAAAGACAATAATTCCCCTTACATTTTTTTTTTAAAAAAACGTTTGATCGTCGCTGAAGCTCCAGTGACCAGGGACTGGTCGCCACTAGGTTGGAGCAGCCACTGTAGGCCGGCCATCGAAGCTTTAGCGTAGACCGGTCGGAGCTCTGACAACTAGAAATTAATGTGTTGTTCATAAGAGGATTTCACTTGTTCATTAAGAGTTGTATACTTGTTCATGAAGAGTAGAATAATTGCAAATGCGACTTGTTCAATTTGTGCTGATCATATGTATAATCCATCAGTTCATGAAGAGCTTGACACTTGCAAATAAACTGTGTTGTTCATTTGCAAGTGTCAAGCTCTTTATGAACAAGTGAAAAAGGCATATGAACAACACAAATTAATATGTTAACAAAAAAAACATAGAATCATGAACAAGATCCATTTACAAGTGCCTCCCTCGTTTTTCATAAACAAGTGGATTATATATATGAACAACACAAATTGAACAAGTCGCTTTTGAAAGTGTTATACTCTTCATGATCAAATAGAATCCTCCTATAAATAATACATTAATTTTTAGTAGTCAGAGCTCCGACTTGTCTACGGTCGGCTATGGCTGCTCCAGCTTAGCGATGACGGGTCACCGGAGCTCTGGTGACGATCAAGCTTTTTTTGTTTTTTTTATAAAAAAACAAGGGGCATTATTATCTTTTACTTACAAAACTTATTTTCATTTTGACATTAATCCTATAATGAAATTTTAAAATTTTTTGGTCATTAACTAAAATAAATTTAGTCCTATGATCCTTTAATAAAAGTTTTTCTACAATATTTTGTGATAAAATTTTAAAATTAATGTGGAGTGCTCAATGCATCTAGAAAAATATTTTAGAGTGCTGAATGAACAACAAAATATTTTAAAATACTGGATACATATAAAAAAATATAAAATTTTTTTTGTAAATCTAAGAAATATTTGATTTTATTTTCTTACTGCAACATTGTCAGAATTCAGAAGTGAGCATTTACCAGGAGGGTCAATGACCTAAACCTTACCTGACTAACGTACTAATAAAAGCTGAAACTTGACACTCATCACGGCGTGACTGACCCACATGACTCATTTTGACCGTAAAATTACTCCAAGTTGACCAGACAAAGCTGCCCTCCCAAGTCCCAATCACTCTCGAATTTTCTTTTATTTCTTTTCCTTGAAAGAACAACCCATTCATCTCAGTCTTTCTCTTCTGTTTGGCATGTCTGCATGTGCCTTCTGAAATCTGAATTAACACCTCTCTCACAAGTCATAACCCTAGCCACTCTTCACATGATACTCTATCTTTCTATGTCAGCCTCATAGTGGGCCCCTTTCTTTCGTGTAAATTTTCATCAATTTGGACCAATTTTATCTTCTTTTTTTTGCCATACAATTTTATCTCATTCTAACCTCTTCTTGATTTTGAAAAAATTTAGAAAAATTAATTTGTAATGGAGGGAAAAATCAATTATTTTCACAAAAATTTTAGAAAAATTAATTTGTAATTCCCCCATAATTTTATCTCATTTAAAATTAAGTCATTGTGGTTTTTTCTTACTTTTTATAAAGAGTCCTTATAAATTTATTAATTATGATGCAGCGGTAAGGAGACAATAACGATAATCATAATTTTTTTTCTAGTAATAATAAATAAATAAACTTTATTTCATCATTTTTTTTAAAAAAATATCTTTATTTTTTATTTGCGACAATTTGCATGTCGTTTTATTATTGTCTACATCAGTCATAATTAAAATATTATTAAAATATGGACTAATGGCTATAATTAAGGAAACTATAAGAATCCAATGAAAATAAAAAAAACTACATGGGCCTAATTTAAAAACAAAAATTAGGAAAAACTACTAATAAGCTATAGGTTGAGGGGTAAGCGGCCTTATCCAATAAGAAAGTGAATGAGTTTGAATATTGGGAAGCATATCTATTAGAAAAGGCCAAAACCTTTTATTTTTAAGTCTTTAAAGCAGATAACCTTGATAAGATAAAAGAAATTAGGCAAAACTATCAGGAGGATAAATTTATTTATTTTTTTCAAAATTTTATTTTATCCTGTTTCCTCTAGTTGTTTCCCATATTATTACTTTTTAATTTTAATTTTATAATAATTATATGTTACCCCATTCGGTTAATTGATATACACTCATACTTTTTAGTTATAATAATTCACACACCCATTATACTTTATAAATAATTTGAACTCATAACCTCATACTTGAATAATTTTAAAAGTGTTTGGCTTCATTTGAGCTACAATATTCTAACCAGATTCATAATTTATTAGGTCAAATGAAAATAGCTCTTATATATCTACTTCTACCGTTTTCAAAATGATTATAGTAGAAGTGGTTAGTCTCTCAAAACATAATGAATAAATATTTAAATTTCTATTATAAGAAGTATTTATATTTAGTATCCGACAATATTTCAAACAGAATTGTCTATAATATGATGATACTTGTGTAAAAAACTCTTTTAATTTTTTTTTGTTTTATTGATTGATATTTTTCATTTAATTTTCACCCTTCATTAAAAACCTGATATTCAAATAAATATAAGAGAAAAATTACATGATACATTAAGAAAAATACAATTTATCATAAGGAGGTTAACCATTTAATAAGTGCAAATGTGGAAAATAATGGTACTTAAATAAAAAAGTTAATTAGTAAACTAACTTTATTAATATCCGTGAACTAGGTGATGATGTCTTATATTTGAGTAGTTTTTTTTTATTTTTAATCACAAGATTAAACATTTAAATGACTAGCCTTGTCTAAGGAATATTGTGTTTCTTATATTTGAGTTTGACACATCCACCATTAAATCCTTTATTGTTCTCTTTTGTCTATATACTATTCAAATCAATAGACAGAAGAAAGGAAAAAACCAAAGAGCAGTCCGTTTTTGACTTTACTAATATAAAAAGAAAAAAGTGGGGAGACAGAGAAATATGTGTCTTGTAAAATTGATTACACTCATAATAACGGAATTTTTTTTTTCTTTTTATGTTTGAATATTGGTATTAGTTTAGTAACAAAGTTGACTAGTGACCAAATGGATAAGATTCAAGGAATACGACTGATTATGTTATCTGATTTGAAAAGTATGTCAAACATTTTCTGGAAAATGAAGAAAATGACAACACTAATTTCGTCAGTTTATTTTCCTTCCAAAACCTCCTAGACTATGCTCCGACATGGTGTTTTATCTCTTCAGAAGTTATAATAATATCTTGATATTCAATTTGTCATGAAATCTTTTAGGGATCCAATGAAAAATGGGTTAGGTTTGCATATTCCAAGTGAGATTTGATTGACATGGTATATGCCTTATTGTTTCATTTTTCATTTTTTATTAATAAAATCATAATTTGTTGAAAAATTATGGAAATTTCAATCGTCGGGGCTTATAGTTTTATTTGATGCTATTATATCTATGTAGTTTTTTATTTGATTTTTAGTCAAGTCTGTGTAGTTTTATTTTTATTGGACTCTTATTGTTTCTTTTTCAGTTATGGACGATAATCGTTATGCTCACAATTTGTTACGTTACTTGCGGTTGATACGGATTCGGAATAAATAACATGTAAGTTATAACAAATACAAAAATAAAAAAAAGGTTGTCAGAAAATAAAATTTATTCATTATCAACATAAAAAATATTATGCTTATAACCATCTCTTTGATATATATAAATCTGTAATCTTATTGATTTTAATCTCATTTACATCCATGCGGCAAAATTTATGAGCTGCTAACGCTGTTCCACATACAAGTAAACAAATTATGAGTATCAAAATTAATACATAGGATTGAGAAAACTATAAGTAAGTACCCAAAAAGGAAAAACACATACCTACTTAAAAAATGAAATAAAATTATAGAGACTTACTTATTACTTTCTTTTCAAAGAATCTTAGTTGGCAAACTATATTTTTGTTGTATACAACGTTTTTTTTTTTTTACAATAAAAAGATGAAAATATTGGACGAACCGTCCATATTAAAATCCACATGATCCAAATGAGATGTACACACTTTATATTTCTAAATATGTAGAAGGGATCCATTCACTATATAAATTTATTAATTAAAGCTTTCAAGCTGATCTAGAATATTGATTTAAAATAATCTTAGTCAAGGCTCCAAATATATAAAATATTGCTAAAGTATATATTTAGTCCTTTAAATTTTGTATCAAATTTCAGTTTAGTTCATTAAATTTATAAAAGTATGTTGTCAATTCCTCAATAAATATTATCACCGTTAATATCATGAAAAGAAAATGTTTATTCAATGAATTGAAACAAAAACATGCTTAAATTGTTATCCTTTAATGTAATATTTTATATTATATTCTTACAATGTGAAAATAGTTAATTTTATATTATATTTTATATGTTATTTCAATTTCAAAATATAAAATTATTATATTAAAGGGTTACAATTAAACAATGTTTTGTCAGCATTTAAATTAACATTTCAAGAATTATAAAGTAATATATAGCAAGTCACATTGATTACAGTATAATTCTTGTTTTTCAACCCTCTCTTTACAATGTTATTTAACTCTATATTCTGTACAATACATATAATTTCTTTTTACATAGTTACCTGATTGTGTTACATTCAAATATATTATTAGGTTCAATTAAGTGTAACTCTCCGAAAAAAATAATTCTACATTCACATATATTCAAACTCAAGATCTTGTATATAAGCGGTCAAAACCCATGTGGTACATAGAAATTTGGGAAAATTAATGTGCAGTCCTAAGGAAACAAAAAAACGAAGATTCAGTCCCAAAAAATCACATAATCACTGTCAGGTCCCAAGGGACTGATTTTTAATAAATTACAATTGTACAATTACCCAAATGCCCTTAATGTTGCGTTAACAACCCCCACAACATCCATTGACAACACCCACAGCGTGCATTGACAAGTCCGTGATGTTGTGTTAACAACCTCTACACTGTCCATTGACAACACCGACAGCCTCCATTGACAAGTCCTTCATGTTGCCTTAACAACCCTCACAGCCTTCATTGACAATCCCTATAGCCTATATTGACAACCTCGACAGCCTCCATTGACAAGTCATTCATGTTGCGTTAACAACCCCCACAGCCTATATTGACAACCCCAACAGCCTCCATTGACAACCCCTACAACCTCCATTAACAACCCCAACAACCTCCATTGACAAGTCCTTCATGTTGCGTTAACAACCCCCACAGCCTATATTGACAATCCCAACAGCCTCCATTGACAACCCCAACAGCCTATATTAACAACCCCAACAGCCTCCATTGACAACCCCGACAGCCTCCATTGACAAGTCCTTCATGTTGCGTTAACAACCCCCACAGCCTATATTGACAACCCCAACAGCCTCCATTGACAACCCCTACAGCCTCCATTGACAACCCCTACAGCCTCCATTGACAACCCCAACAGCCTATATTAACAACCCCAACAGCCTCCATTGACAACCCCAACAGCCTATATTAATAACCCCAACAGCCTCCATTGACAACCCCTACAGCCTCCATTGACAACCCCAACAGCCTATATTGACAACCCCGACAGCCTCCATTGACAACCCCCACAGCCTCCATTGACAACCCCGACAGCCTATATTGACAACCCCAACAGCCTTCATTGACAACCCTTACAACCTATATTGACAACCCCAATACCAAATATGAATTTACATCAATTTACATAGAGCTGAAGTTACAAATGAATTTACATCTACTTACAAACATGCTGTATAGAAAAATCCCGCAAACTATCAGTGCAACTTTTCAATAAGAAATTTTGTATAGAAATGCTTTCTTTACAAACTAAAGTGAGCCTCGTACTTTTGCTTATAATTTGAGATAATCTGAATCTTCTCTTCTGCAGGAGCACCATTTTTTATCTTGAGTCGCAAGTTTATGGAATTTTGCGTCATGGGAGAAAATGTTTACACAATGCTGTTCTACTCAAAAGATGACCTCTACGAAATAAAGGTTGGGGTGTTGTGGTGGCTTGTTACCCATCCCCAAAATACACAAGCTGGAATGGTACTGTCCTTAATTGAAGACATCCAAAAGAGGAGGAGAACCCACTGACAATGCTGATTTCAATCGCCGCGGGATCCAGAAATGAGGTAAGCAATGGAGGGAGGAGAGGGATCGGATTGGGCGGCTTTGTGGAAGATGATGCATTTGGTTTGGTGAGAGGGAAAGAGAAAGGGGTCAGGGCTAGAATGGGAAGGAAAGGAGGAAGACGAAGAAAGGAAAACGATAAGAAGAATAGAGAAAAGAGAGGAGGGAAGTAGAATGAGGAGAGTTGATTTGGGGTCTCTCAAATTGAAGGACAAAAATGAAAATGCACGTGAGGTTGATGCAACTGCAAGTGAAGCTTGAGTTTGCATTTTTTTTTTGGGAAATTACTGTATAGGGTTATTTAGGTCATTGTACAATTACAATTTATTAAGAATCAGTCCCTTAGGACTTGACAGTGATTATGTCATTCTGTAGGACTGATTTTTTATTTTTTTATTTCCTTGGAACTGTACATTAATTTTCCCTAGAAATTTTTACCCTATAGCTAAAAGATTGATATATTTAACTGAAAGCAATTCCAACTAGGCTTTTACTGCTTTGCGTTTTCAATTTCGCTTCCTTTGTTTTAAAATTGAAAAATGAATATTAGAAAAGTATTAATTGAAAATGATTTTAATCAAACTTTCAGAAATATTAGCTTGTATACCTCATTTTTCCAACTTAATTTTTTAGGCTTCCAATTGGATTAGAAAATACAAGCTGAAAACTCAAAAATTATTTTTTAAGTGAGAAAGGGCAATTTTTTCATAATTTAACTTCTTCTCATGACAGGTAAAGATCAATTTCTTATTTTAAAATTGAGAGAATGGTAGAAAAATCCCCGGGTTAATATAACTTTTAGTCCATAAAGTTTGGTCCAATTGTGGTTTTGATATCTCAAATTTGAAATCGGTGGTTTTAGTCCTTCAAGTTTGAAATCAATGGTTTTAGTTCCTAAAGTTTGGCCCGATTTTGATTTTGGTCTCTCAAATTTGAAAATGACTTGATATGTTACCCTAAACTTGAGGGACCAATAGTTATAATGGAGTAAAATTGAGGAACCAAAACCAAATTCGGGTCAAACTTTAAGAACTAAAACCATCGATTTAAAACTTGAGGGACCAAAACCAAAATTAAACCAAATTTCAGAGACAAAAACCACCGATTTCAAACTTAAGGGACCAAAACTAAAATCGGGTCAAACTTCATGGACCAAAAGTTATATTAACCCAAAATCCCCAAAAATATGTAAATTTTAATCAGTACTCTATAATAAGGGAGAATCCCAATTAAATCTGATTGAAATACTAAAATCTAAATTCAAACTTACACTTTTAATAAATTCTTTATCAAGCTAAAAAACCTAATTAAGAATTTATGAATGTTGTTCTCCTCAATTCAAGTTATCATAAATAAGTCAGAAAAAAAAGAAGCCTTATTAGGAGTTCTTATAATGGAGGAGAAGAGGGAATAAGGGCCCATAAATTAAAGACGTCACGAGTCCAAATCCATGGTGAAATCGGTACAACAAATAACTAACTTTTTTGGCGTATAGAAACCGCTGATGAAGAAAAACCCACAAAATTTAGAGGCGCACGAGGAATAAGAGTGCAAAGGCAAATAAAAAGGGAACAATCAACAAAAGAGAGTTGCATAGGCAGAGAAGAAGAAAACACAACAAAGAATAAGATAACTAAAAGGGAACCCTTCTTTGATTTTCTTTGTTACTTGAGCCCTTATTTTCTCTTTTGTTCAATTTTTTCTGTTGACTAAGAATTCCTTTTTTTTTTTTTTCTGATTCATGATTCAATGTGTACTTAAGGGTATTATGGTCTTTTAATATAACTCATAAATCCTTAATTAGGCTTCTTGGTTAAATTGAGAATTTGTTAAAAGTGTAAAAGTGAATTTAGATTTTAGTATTTTAGTTGGATTTAATTGAAATTCTCTCCTAAAATAGTCTTAATTATTACGAAACGAGTAAACACTGGTTTCACATTAATCTTTTTTTTAAGCAAAATTACTTAAAATGCTCTTAATTTAACCCAAAAAAAAATGACAAACAGTTTTACAAATAACAACTATAACGTACCAAATAATAATAACTAAGATAATGACAACTTATTTTACAAAAAAATTATATTGAATATCAATGACAACAATAGTTTTATAAGTTGAATAACAACAACTCAGGTAAAAACGACTAATTTCAACAAGGCAGTTAGTTTATTTTTTTTTAATAAAAACCTTAATTTCAAAATAATCCACAAAGATTTCATAAGAATTAAGCCATTTTGAGAGAGTAGTACTCATGTGTCCTTCTCCCTTATTTTAAAATTTGCAGTTAGTAAAGTGTGAATATCTTTCTTGTATGGTCCAAGAGAGTAATATATGTTGTGTCATTTTCTAGAGAGAGAAATGGTGAAATAAGAATGGCGTGGCAGTGGGACAGCAGAGAGAGCAGAAGCACATGGAGAGGCAGAGAGAAGGGGGGGGGGGGGGAGAGAAGGCATAAAATCTTTTCAAGGGTGGGAAAGAGAGAGCGTTAGGTATGGTAGTTAGAAAGTCCCGGGTCACCCTCTTGTCTCTCCATGGGACCACTTTTTGTATTCTAACTAACACCTCAAGAACTTTCCTTCCTCCTTCATTAATGCAACTATGATTTTTTTTTTTATACCATATATATGAAAAGGTTTCACATGACCCTTCATGTAAAAAAAAGAGGAAAAAAAACTAACCAGAGTGATTCTTACCATTAGTTTGCTTGAAATCATACTAGTTCTAACATGTGAATAATAAAGGTTTTTTTAAAAAAGTATATGTTTGGTCGCTTGTTTGGTTGAGCTTATGTTTATATATAAGCTCGATTCACGTAAATCGAGATAAAACTCTTCCACATATTTACTTCATAAACCGTAAAAACTACTTCGTATTTCGTAAATCACAATTGAAAAGCATATGTAGAAGCTATCCAAACATACCATAAATTTATACAAATTTCAGTTTAATCCCTTAATCTTAACACTGTTAAATCTCACTAACAAAAAAATGTTTATTCATCTAATTTAATGTTTGTGTTAGTAATTAAATGCTGATAAAATATATTTAAATTTTAATTATTTAATATACTAATTTTCTTATCTAAAAATTAAAATAAAGACAAAAATACGTTTTCTTCGCTTTGACAATGGGGACTTCCTCTCTAGACCCGTTGTCAACTTGCTTTGTGGTTGTCCTTTTCATTGGCTTCACCTGGCGTGAGTTAGTAAGATGTGGTGAGATTTGGGGAGAATCTAAACGGTAACAATGTACTGATGTTTTTTTTAAATAAGAAATAACTATTTAAATCACAGAAAATAAAATACTGGTTAAAATTAGTTAAAAATAATAAATTTGAAAGAGATGTAATTTTTTTTAATATACCCTTATTTATGACCTAGGGGCAAGAGTTTATGAAGATAGAGTGTGAGTCTTGGTAGAAAAGTTGTTGCTTTGTAGTTTGGAGGTCATGAGTTTAAATTCTAGAAACAACCTCTCCGCTTGTAGGATAAAATTATATAAATCTATCCCTCACTAAACCCCACTTGATGGGAGAGTTACGCATTAGACCATCTGTTTACCTTTATTTATAAAGAATAAGTGGGAAAAGAGATAAGAGAGAATTTGTGGAAAAAAGAGATGAGGGACATATAATTAATTAAAGTGAAAATGGAAAAGTGTATTAAATTTTTAGAAAAAACCAAACTATTATTTATATATAGGACCAACTCTATTCGCGTGAGAAAATATTTATATATATGATCAACCCTATGGGGGTGAGAAAATGTTGTTGCTTATAAATAGTACAAGAGGATTACCATTCAAGCATGTTATTGTTATTCAATTAATATAATTCAAGCATATAATATTATGAATCATCATATAAGAGGTAGGATACATATGTAACTCAATACTCGTTTGGTCTTTAATATAAGACATATTTGATGAGTTGATTTTAATTCTAAATATAAGATAAATTTTAAATATTTATCAATATTTTCTTAATTTACACCTATTAATACTTCCTCAATAATAATTAAGGGGGAAAAGGAACTAAGGAAAATGATTAATGTGTTTTAGAAAATATATATTATATTAAATATCTTAATCAATTTCCTTAATCTAATTAAATTAGGTAAATATATTTTATATTAAGGATGAGAGAAGTAACATATAATATCATACTTGGTTTAATTTATCCATAACTTTCGAACACAACCACAAAAAAAAAAAAAAAAGGTTATACATAACTTTGTCTAATGTATTACTTTATTGTGCATATTGTCTTTAAAGAAAGTAATTCTTGATCTAGTTTATAAAAAGGGGATCACAACCCTATCTCCCTTCAGCTGCTTGATTGCTTGAGCACTTGCCTCCTGAACTTGAACTCACCAAAATTTCACTCTCTAGTCTGCTCATTGTCTCCTCAAATATGATTTTTTAAAACAATCATTTAAAGCAAGTTTTTATTTTTTTCTCAAATATGATTTTTTAAAGCCCTCCTCCAAACTTATTTTTTGTTTTTTTCCCTTCCAAAAAATTTTTCTGAAAAAATTTATAAAACTATTCTAAGAAAAAAATTAAAAACAGAATAAAATAGGGCCAAAATTTTTTTATTTTTTAATTACAAAATAAATGAAATTTATATATTTGACGTGAAATTTTTTTCCCAAATGCATTTTATATAACATTTCATATTCTTAAATTTAGCATGACTTAAAATAGTTTTACAAAAATCCATGATTCTTTCAGTGTTTACTCAAACATATGCATTATTCTTCATAATAAACCAAAAAAAGAAAAACAGTTTTTATTGGTGGAAAAGCTGATTTGATGTTACTTTTTCTGTTCAATAAAAGCATAAAATTTAAAAAACTTTTATGATATGTAGACAAAAAAGCTTTTATGATACAAGAAAAAGTTAATGTAAGAATAATTTCAATTGAACTTTTATTTATCAATTATCTAATATAAATGTTAGTGTTCATGATTTGATGAGAATGAATTATTAATGTAAACTTTAAGAATAATAAAATAATGATTATATAGTTAAATGGAATGTGACGTGGTGTGAATTTAAAGGATATGTCGTGTTCAAAATTCTCCGACACATGCTTTGGTAGGTATCCACTGCACTTCTGTTTAATTCGGCTTAGGCTTATCCAAGGAACAAAAAACCGGACCGGTCAATGAACCGGTCACAGCACTGGTTTAAGGGTTAATGGTTCAACCGGGGTCGAACCGGTGGTCGAACCGGTGGTCAAACCGGTCATATTAAAATATTATAATTTATTAGTGGTAAAGATCTTTAGGTAAAAAATGCTTAAAATATATTAGTATTAGTTATGATGCATATATTTATATAATGACATCTCCTTTCCTATAATTAATTAATTATTATATCCTCTAAAAATCATTTTTTTTAGATTTATTCTTTTTTTACTTACTTTTCTCTTCATTTTGGTCTTCAAACTTTCATTTTTCCCTAAAAAATAATGTCCAATAGTAGATAGAAAAATAAAAAAATTTATTTTATAAAAAAAAAAGGAAAACCGGTCAAACCGGTCGAACCACCGGTTCTGACCGGTTTGACCGGTTCTGACCGGGTCGAAACCGGTTCGACCGGGTCGACCCGGTTCACCGGTTTTTCTGTGAACCGGACCGGACCACCGGCCGGTCACCGGTCGGACCGGTTGAACCGGCCGGTCCGGTCCGGTTTTTTTTTCAATGGGCTTATCCAAGATAATTACCAGCCCTTTTTTTTTTGAAGAAAATTCAAACGTAAAAAAAAAAATATTTTCATTGTCACCAAATAATGTGATGGAAATAAAGAAATTAATTTTGTATAGCTAATCTGCAGGAGCGAGGTCAGACCATAAGATGTGATGGGGGTACCGACAGAGGTTAAGGATTTTCAAATCCTTTCAACGTGTAAAGAAAACAGAAAATTGCTTGCTACGCATCTTTATTTTCATTAATTCAAAATAATGAATAAGATAATAATAAAAAAGGATTAATATTCTTCTTAGTCTTTACAATTTGATCGAATTTTGACTATAGTACTTATGGTTTCAAATTATGATTTTTAGTTCATCTAGTTTTATAAAAAAAATTGGTATAAGTTTAATTACGTTTAACTTTAGTTAACATAGTTTAGTCCAGGGACTACAAATTTTGGTCCTGAAGTCCCTATATTCCGAACAAGTTTTGGTCTATGCAAAGTTTTGGTTTTGGCGTTTATATTTTTAATAAAATTTTTTTGTTTCTATACTTAACAGTGTTAGCTTTTAATTAATGTTGTTAAACTCATACTAAGTTCTCATGAAATTATAATGATTAAAAACCACATTTAAAATTATATGGAATAAAATCAAAATTCATTAGATCAATAATAATATTAACCTTAGAAAAATGGATAGATGAAATTTAGAAAAACATGAACGTATAGAGTAGCAATTTAAGCAACATATACACATAAAGCTTTTCAAAGATACCAATATATATGGCAATTTCAACCCTTTCCCACCAATTCCCAAATTTGACATTGAAAAATAACCAATATAACCTGCCATTAATTTTGTTACATCAGGGAGTTATTATGGACAGAAAAAATCACGGGAGAACTACTATGACCTAAGGAAGGGACATACTTATAAATGACTAAAGTGATATTTTAGGAAAAATAATATATATTTTTTATAAATAATTAACTTAACTAATTTTTTTTAATACTAGTTAGAATTGTAAAAAAAGGCTGGCATTGCATGAGCTTAGGCCTAAACATGTCGACTAATTTAGGATCGATATATATAAAATGGTCTATTTTTGAAATTCAGCCATTGAGCTATCAGGTTTGGGCTAGCTCACGGGCTTCAGGCCTATTTAACGATTTCTTTGATTCTATATATGTGTGTGTGTGTGTTTTTTTTTGTTGTTGCATTTTTTAAAGAAATTAAGTTAAAACAATAAAATACATATTCTTAATTTAAGACATAAATATTACTAAAGAATTATTTATTCTATCTTTTGTCAATATATAGGATAAGTGGTTGTTTGCTTTGAAACTAAATCCTTCTTGGAATAAAGACTCTACCTTTCATTGTTTAATACATGTGTATTATTTGTCTCTCTTTTTTATAATATTCGGACCTTCTCAAATACACTTACATTAATAACATATGTCAACATTTTATAAGGGAAAATTTCTTTGTAGAATTATTATGAACCATATGAAATATTCTTTGAAAATTTAGTAATTTTTTTAATTAATGACAAGACTTAATAAAATAAGAAAAATTTCTTGTAAATATGTCTTCAATTGCAAAGAGTTAACAAAGTAAACAACACTTGTGTTAATATATGCTTAAAAAGTGCAAGTTACAAAATATGAAAAAAAACCCGACTAGAATGGCCTAAAAGAAAATATTAGAAAAAAAAGTCAAAAAATTACAAAATTATTAAGAATAACGTTGAAATAAGAAATATCTTTTATAAATCATTAATAAAATACAAAAATTAATAATAATAATATTATATATGAACAACTATAAAAAAAACAATAGACAGACCTAAATGGGCCAGTCCTTTTAAGCCATTTTAATAGTGTTTGGCTACTAGGGTTCGTTCAATTGAAGCGAATGAAGGAGAAGGAGAGGGTTTGATTTTACACTTTAGAGAATTTCATAAAATAATAAAAAAGGGGCTAACCCGCCAACCCGACGAGCTAACTTGTTGCTGGTTCGGGCAAAGAAGACCCGCATCAAAATGGTCCTAGTTTTTCACAACCCAAACCCATTAGCTTTTAC
Organism: Albizia julibrissin; assembly: GCA_037074505.1. Taxonomy (NCBI): domain Eukaryota; kingdom Viridiplantae; phylum Streptophyta; class Magnoliopsida; order Fabales; family Fabaceae; genus Albizia; species Albizia julibrissin. The sequence continues at coordinate 29,501,073 of CM073480.1, read as the reverse complement.
AGGTTGGGTTGGTTTGGCCACGGGTTTAACCCGTATTACCAGCTCTAACATAAACTCTAAACTCGGTCCTTACAATTTCAGAGTTTAACAGACCGGCTCATTTTTCCAACTATACCAATAAATTAATTATCCAACTTTTACATTTAAACTAGAGGAGCACCGTGAATAATGTGGTAAAGATGATATCCGAGGGATCCTCCAAATAATAATGCTCTGCCCATTACCCATGGACCATTATATACAGATGAGAAGAGATCAAAGGCCATAACCCTCTAATGAGTTGGACCAGCATATGCCCATGATGATGCAGAGACCAGCCTTTATTTGCAGATAAGTCTGAATGTGAAAAATTATACACTTCCCTTGAATTCTGACCCATATAACATGCAGAGAAGTAATGAGAACTCTTTATGATTCCTCTGCTAAGCGAGCTAAATTGAAGGTAGAAAGGTTTATTAAAACCCATACTATAACACCATTCACTTTAAATTACCTATAAAACACTAATGATAACCTTTATATATAATATAGTTATCTTACTCGAACTAATTATATCATTTAAACAAACAAAAACGAGAAGTTAGAACATTTAAGTGAACATTAACATTAAACCCCGCACTCAAACTTCTCAAAAATAACTAATAATCTAAAACGTATATAACTTTCCTATATAGGGTCACAGACTAGTTCCCTAAACAAAGGTGAAAACTAAAGTTTGGATGCTACATGGTTTTCTATTTCATGAAACTGGACCTCATTGTTGCGATATATCACCACTTTTGTTACTCTAAAATTGTGAAAGCACAGGGATGTTGTGTTTTATTTAACCAACCTCTATTTGGCAACGGAAGTTACTTTAGGTTCTAAGTAGAGCCAATCAATCAGCTATTCAAGTAAAGGCCGTGGAGGGATTACTGTAGAACTACAATTATTCGTAAGGTAGATCAATGCAGCTCTACACCCTCAAGTGATCGAGCTTTTTGTTTTAAAAAATTAAAAAGATAAATTTTATATTTTAAAGTTGAAAAAATTTAGACCACTAGATCTATACTATTCATATGTGAAGACAATTTAAAAAATATAACTGATGGCATTTTTTAAAGGGTGAAGGTGCAAATTTAGCAATGAATGATTTTGCTATACCCATAAGTATTAACTATTTTTCTGTGTAAAAGTGGATATAAAAAATTTATTTGGGAGTAAATACAACAACGCCATTAAGGAGATTCAACTTCAGTTACTTGTTGCATTGTGGGTCCCTCCATTTTTCTGTTTCTATTATTTTAATAGAAAAATATCATTTAGACCCATGGAAACAATTTCATTTTAAGTTAGACCATTAAAGCTGGACAGATGTTATGAGTGTTTGAAGTTAGATCATTAAAGCTGGACAGATGTTCTGGTAGTACGGAAAAAACTTGAAACTGGGAATGATGTGGGGATAGGTGGTAGTGTGAAGTATTTTCCCCTTAAAATAGGCTTAATAAGTGACATATATAATTTGGAACCACCTTAATTGGATATTCTTAGGTCAATATATGAATTTTCAAATATTATTGGAAATTCTGCTAGAATTGGGTAATTGTGCGAAAATAAAAAGTAAGGGTACTTTTTGTAATAAATTGGAACTGTAAGGGTCAAGTTCAACACTTAGAGTTGGTGTTGCCCATTAAATACCCATTGGGCCTAATGTATCAACTATAATGATAACCTACCAAAGTGTCTTGAGTGACTAAATATTGGGACAAGTAATAACTTGATGTCCGTGAATTATAAATTATAGGATTCGACATTTGTCCGGGAACGTAAATTGGAAGGATTTCTAGGTAGTACCCTATCCTTTATATCATATGTGCTGCTCTGTATGTATTCTTTGTCATCTGTGCATGTGTGGGACAATTAGTCCTTAGGCAATAAGACTCGTAAGTTTGAGTTGCACCGGGAGTTACCCTGGGGCGCCTTGAGCCATGAAGGCTTAAGGCAGAAAGCCCATGATTGTATCTTGTATGGGGAAAAGGCCCTAGGCAGCTAGAATGTGACCATAAAGGGCTGTGATTATGTGATAAGGGACCGGTTAGGCCCTTTGTTTGCTGCATAATTTGTAAGTGCTCTGTGATGCTTTGATTTACATATTTAGCATTTTGCATATCATATTTTTGATTGGTATGCTATTGATATTCTTTGGAATCTCACCCTTCTTCAACAAATGATACACAACAAAGACGTCCAGCTCCAAGGGCAATAAGGTAATACGGACGGACGAAGAGAAGTACGGACTGTGGTTATTGTTTCATTTTGGATGACCGTAAATTATGTATATAATTAAGTAGAAGTAGCAATAGGAGTACTAGTAATCGCGATACTTACCGTAATAGTTGTAATCCATACGCTGGATTTTTAGCAACACGCTAGTATCTAAAAGCGATAATTGAACTAGAATCGGGCAACCAAACACCAAAAGGTCATAAGTTAATCACCACTACGTAGGCTACTGCTAGAGAACGCTTTGCATTTTTAATAAAAAAATTGTGAAACTAATGACGGTAATGAATTTACAAACTGATATGAGACATTATATCATTATTTTTAAAAGTTTTTGAAAAACCCACTTAATTACAGGATCAAAGCCTGTATTGAAGTTGGGACTTTAATAACATGTTGCCTGATAGTGTCTCAAGCTTGTAAACATTACATGACTAGAACTCATCAAACGTTTTATAAAAGACAGTATTACATCGTCCACGTGACCTATGAACTCTATCATTTGGTCCAGATTTACATGTGAGAGAAAGGACATATATAATAGTGATTGAAGGAAATGACCTCTCTCATTCACTTGTGAATGAGAAGGTGGACAAATTACAGGAGAAGTACGAATATGATAATACATTAATTTCTTAAAACATTTCCATAACTTTTTATTTTTAGTTTGTTATATGCATATCGTCTTTTTTAAAAATTTTGTTTGTTTGTTTGTAATATATAAGGTGGTTGCATAATCAACCACCAATATTGAAAAATGTCAAATACATAATGGTTATTAATTAAAAACCGTAAGATATTATAATACATTTCCAAAGTGTATTGTTGATATCACGATTGTAATTATTAATGGTCATAAGTTGTCTTAAAAAATGATTGTTTTTATGAAAAAAAAATTTCATAACACAAATTACAAATGATTTGTCTTTCAACTTTATATATCAGCGACAACTAAAACATAATGGTTTTTATTTCATAACCATCAAGTAACGTTCAAAACCCTTCCCCTTCCCCTGTTGATGATAGTACTCAGTGCTTATTTGTTATTTGATGATTGGCACGAAAACCAAGTAACCATTCATTACCAACATGTGTAATGATGGTTCAAACCCACAACTTCTAATCTATTTAAACTCCCCATTTCCATATGTTTTTGTACTATTTCTTCATTATCCTCCTCTGTTCTATCAATCGCTAAGATGAAACGCCTTGCTGAAGACTTGCAAGGAAATCCTCAGCTTCATCTTCCTCTTCCTCCTCCACAACCTCCGCTTCCTCATCCGCCTCCGCCTCCATCTCTACATCATCTACTCCTTCAAGTAGAGGCAATGATGCATCATGCAGAACGAATTGACCATGTAGTGAGGAGGCTGGCTAGATATTTGTTGAGTATGAACAAGAAGGAAAATCTCATTCTTAATGAGTATGAGATTGGCCACCATAATCATGACATGCTTCAGTAATCAAATAAATAACAAATCTTACCATAAAACTGTTAACTATACGCTTTTAAAAAAATAACATACCTTACAGTTATTAGGAATGAACTATGATGTAAACTCTTAGGCATGATAACCTAAAAAACCCTACTATTCTACTTCTTTTTAAATGTATGAAACATAATACACTTAATACTTAGTCTTGTTAGATATGACTAGTCTTAATTATGTCAAATATAGATGGTAAATATCAAGAGCAAAAAGTTTGCATAATGTATTTATCTTACACTTTGACAAACGACTATATTTAATGTGAAATAACTTGTAGATTCATCAATCAAAGAATGAAACTATCAAGTTGAATTATGAAGAATGATTAAAAGGAAGAAGAAGAAAATAGATTGAAGGAAAAAGAGCATATTAGTCAAGAAAAGAAAGAAGTTACAAAAAAGGATTGTGAAAAATAATCAAGAAGAAGATGAAAGAATGAAGAAAGAATACCTTGCATCTTGTTAGTCAAGAAATAAATAAGATATGGAGTTGGTTTATTGAGAATGATAAAATGGAATATTAAATCATATTGAAGAAAGAAGAAATTGCAAGGTTTAATAGGAATATCAAGATCCACGTTCTTAGATTTGATATTGGAGGTTTTTTTGACTACATGGAAGTAAGAAACTTGGAATGGTTCCATTTGAAGTAGAAATGCCTTATATGAAAGCTATTTCATCTTTACTCAAGTTATAACTTGAGTGGCACCTCTAGTGATCAATTTTTGATGGATCACTCAAGTAATGCATATTCTGTTATGATTTCTTTTTTTAATAAGCACAATATAGGTTCAATATTTTCAACATTTTTCAAACCATAAATCCGATTGAGGTAAAACTTATTTCTTATCAAACTAGACTTCCATTGCAATCCAAAAATCCATGATCAATGTCAAAGAGTTCAAACGAAAAAGATATTAATTTCAAAATTTGATACTCAAATTTTACATGTTGCTCCAGACCAGCAATCACTCTTCAGATTATAACCTTTAGAAGACAACAAATTTTGGATTGATTCCTTTTACATTAGAAATTATACTTAAAGGGATTTCTTAGGAGTTAAAAGAAGTAGATCACTTAAGTTAGCACTTGAGTGACCAATTAAATTAGCACACTCTAGTGATTAAGGAAGTTATCAATATTTTCTCAGTTTGATCACTCAAGTGAGCACTTAAAGGACCCAATAAAGTTGCATCTCTTCTATATCACTTAATTAATCTAGAAAGTAATCAAAATTTTCCAAAATTATTTTCAAGTTGATCATTTAAGTGATTCAACAAAGTTGTATCACTTCCACATCACTCAATTGATCCAGAAAGTGATTAGAATTTTCCAAAATTATTTTCAAGTTGATCACTCGAGTGAATGAACAAAGCTTCATCACTTTCACATCACTTAAATGATTCTATCAATAATGCATATCATTTCTAGTGATGCAAAGTTGCTTTGAAAAATTCTGAGAGATCACTCAAGTGACGAGTCTTCACAGTTTTAATCACTGTCTTCTTGATACTCTTTCAAACTCATGTAAACCTTGATTATATTATTCCTAATCATTTCTAATAATCAATAATCAAGTTTATATGAAGATTAAAAATGATTAAACATTGATTAGAGCTTAATGATGAAAAAGCAATATTTTGTCAAAAACTTCAACAGTTGCTTCCAACAAACTTCTAATAGTTATATTCTCAACCGGAAGAAGAAAAAGCTCAACAGTCAAATACCCTTCATTAACTATATATAAAATATCTTTCCAAATTGAAAGAAAAGGAGCAAGAGTGTACATGATTGAATTGTCAAAAATTTGAATTTGACTCCATCTCATATACTCTTTGTATTTCAATTTCTTTATCATTTAGTTTAGAGAGATATTATTTGTATTGTACTTTAAAAGTCATCTTAATTCACTTCTAAGTGAAAAGATTGATTTTAATCTTTTATCATCAAAAGTGGTTATATCTTTATGATGTGTAAAGGGGATGGTTTGCCTTGGTGCAACATTGTTGATTAGTTTGAGGATTGTAAGTGGCTTCAGAAGTGCTCGGATTAAACTTGTGTGATTGTAGTGGTTCTCAAGGGTTAAAACTTGAGGGAGATAGTGGATTGAAAATCTCAAGAAGAACTTGAGACTGAGAACTGGATGTAGATTATTAAGAATTGAACCAAATTAGGATAAATCATAGTATGCATCTTCTCTTCACTTATCTCTTAATTCCAACGTAAGTGATTTACATATTTTAGTATGCATTTGTGGTTTATTGTTTTCATACTTATTACTTTTACTAAAATACAAAAACATTTTCAAAGTTTTCATATTTTTATCTCACACCCAATTTACCCCTTCTTGGGTGTTAGCCGGTTCTAACAAGTCTAATCAAATGAAACCTATCAACATGGGAACCCTAATACTCCTGTTGTCTTTTACGGCCATCAAGAGTCATTTTCAGTTGAACCACACCATTAAAGCCTTTGTCCGACTTCTTAGTAATAGCTATGCTAGTTAATACACTTGACACTTGTCTCAGTGACTGCCACATGAGTTTTTTTCACTTGCCCTAACTCGTGTTTTCATTTGTGAGCCCTAACTAGGTTGCATTTCTTTTGGTGATGTGTTCTTTTTATTTGTACATGTGATTTCCATTATCCATTTTGCATTATTCATTCACTTTGTATTGCCTAACTAGGTTTTGACATTAGTCGTGTTTTATTTTTTGGAAAACCCATTGCTCTGATCAAAGGTTCCTCTATTGCTACAGGAAGTTGTCAACCCATTACTGTGGTCGAAGGTACTTCCAAAAATATTAATAGGAATGTGATAAATAAATTAGTTCAGTTGTCCCTAGAGTCATACATGAACAAGCAAATACCAGATTTTGTGAAGTTACAACATGATGCAGCATTCAAGGTGATATTAAATTACTTTTATGAAGTTATGTTTTTTGGAAAACCCATTATTGTTCTGATAGAGGGTTCCTTTTCTATTACAAGAAGTTTTCAACCCATTGCTCTGACCGAAGGTATCTATATCTCCAATTGATATGTGAAGTTATGTTTTTGGGAAAGCCAATTGTTGTTCTGATAAAAAGTTCCTCTCTTGTTTTTGTATTGAGCAGGTGGCTCCAAGTTGAAGCTTTAAACTTTGACAATGTGAGATTATTCTTAAGCTCTTCAATATGAGATTTTCTGAGTTACATGGACTTGACTCTATCTAATAGAGTAGTACTTCCTACATCGAGTAGCCATGCAATTTGGGACGAATTAAGATTTTCTAGGCTTTGTGGCTAGAATCAATCACACTCTTGACCTATATACCTAATAATGTAAGTGCTGACCTATACCTTGTGTCTCTTCACAACAATTAATCCAAGAAAACAAAGAGAGGGTGAAAAATAATAAACATCTCTACAGGAAAGGGCATAACGTGTTTGCAAACCATTGAGCAAAAGTTTGTATACCCCTTGCACCCTTTCCAATAGGGATATTTTTTTTCAACTCTTTTCTTGTTTTCCAGGCTTAATTCCTATAAAGAGACATAATTATAGGTCAATAATTATATTATCATAGATATAGGTCAATAGTTGTCATTGATTCTTCCCATAAAACCTGGAATGTCTTGATCCATGCTAAATTGTAATGCAACTCATTGTAGGAGGTACTATTTTATTGTATATAGACGAGTCTAACTAGCTCAAAGACTCTCACTTGAAGAATCTAACATCGATACAACATGGTCATTATATAAAAATCATTATGTATTATAAAGTTGACGTTTCTTGCTTACAAATCATTATTTAGGTTACTAAATAAATAATGAGTGTTTACATGAGCCCATTATTTATTTATTTATTTATTATTGTTATTGTTATTATTATCATCATTATTATTATTATAAAACTTCACAGTTCTGGCATAAAAACTGTTATGTATATTATTGAATAAACAACGGTTGTTTACTTGAGCCCATATCTTATTATGCCAACATTACACATATCATGCCCTAACCAAGCCCTCAATACATGACACGAGTGTTATATTAGAACAATTATAATAGATACTAAATAAATGACAATTCAGAATCATTATTTATCTGTGTCGAGCATATATAGCGCCTTTATATATAATGGTTCAAAATTGTGATTTATGGTCAATAATAACCATCATATATCTACAATTATGTAGTAGTGTTATTCCATCCCTTTCTCAATCTTAAGTGTTTCTAATAAACCTCAAGCACCACAACTGATTTGTCCTAAACTTCAAACTACTCAATTAGATCATATGTTAATATCATTTTAGTTGTATGAATTAAAATGAGATTTTATAACTCTCCCCACCTATTAAAACATTTCCCCAAAATTCAAACAAGTAAGAAAACAATCATACATACCTATTTAAACAAGTTGGGATAATCACACCTACTCTTACCTCTATTTCGCATGTAGCATCCTCTTGTGTCATTCCTTTCCATCTATACTAGCCTTAGGTCTTGTTCCTGATATTTTTTCCTTCACATTGACTATTCACACTAGTTTAACTCTATATGTCAAGTTCTCTAGAAGCTTGATCTCTTCAAGTTTGATGATGTGAGATGGATCATACATCTTTAGGTGAAATACATGGAACACATGTATGCTAGATAACTATAACAATTGTAAGCTACCCCACTACTATAGATTCATGCATATATAACACTTAATATATAACCGTTACAATAAATAAACATCATATATGTTGAGATAGAGGTTGTGCAACAATATATAACGCTAAAAATTAATAGTTAATTATGTGCATCGTCATGTATTACAAGGCAGAATTTGCGAGAGCACAAAAAACTGTTGTATTTAATAACCATAATTTATTTAGTGACAAGTATGATAGTTTTTAAGTAAAAACCGTCGCATAACACTTACGAACGATTCATCTTCCAACCTAATATTAAAGAAAACAAAAACATAATGGTCATAACAATTGACCATACAGTGTGGATGAGAAATATTATGTTTCTTAAGTAACAACTGTCAGGTAACACTTTCAAACGATCTTTCTTTCCGAACTACTCTTATTTAAAGTACATTTTCATAAATCTCTAATTAAATTCACCTATTTTAATTTTTTTATATAACATGGTAGTTGATATATGCAACCATACACTATTATAATTTAAAACTATCAAATAAATAACAGTTATTAAGAAAAACTTGTCACTTATTAGAATACAACTTCAAATTCCAAACGGTTACTGAAAAATAACCATCACCATTTATAAAATATAATAATCTGTAAAACTAAAGCGTACGACGTCTCGATAATCCGCAAAACCCTCTCTATATAAACATTCAAAAACTGAACTATACTTCTCCACTTCCATTTCAACTTCTAATAGCCAACTGCAAGCTTTTGTTCTTCTTCTCCAACATCATGGAAAAACGCAATAGAACTTCTGATTCATCACCTAGGAACAAATCGAAAGATAAACTCCCTCCACCAACAAGCCTTGAAGGGCTCATCCATTAGACCTACAAGTTCCATCATATGGTCTAAGTTTATCTTCAAGAGCAAAGACACATAGATGAGTGATTGAAGGAACTTACAATTCTCTTCCTCTTTTTGAATGAGAAGGTGGACAAGTTAAATTACTAGAGAAGGAAAAATATGATGATGCATCATATTCTTAAAACATATCCATATCTTCTTATTTTTATTTTTTTATATACATTATATTTTTATTTTAAAATGATGGTTGCCTAATCAACACCAGATTGTGTTAAAAAAAGTCAAATACATAACGATTATGAAGTAATACCCATCACTTATTAGAATACCATGCAAATAAATAACGGTTGTAATTAGTAATCGTCATGTTTTGTCTCACAAGAATGATAGTTGTGACTTAAAAACTGTTATGAAACAATAAATGCCATGATCATTCAAAACCTTTCCCTTTCCCCATGTTGATGATAATACTCTATGCAGCTTCTTCATTCTCCACTCATCAGGCATGAGAACCAAGTACCAATTCATTACCTACCACTGCATGCAACTACTTATTTTCAACTTCAAACTTGTGTAATGATGGTTCAAACCCTGTCACTTTCAGTATATTTAAACTCCCCATTTCCTTTTATTTTTCATATTATTTCTTCATCGTCCTCCTCTTGTTTCTCAAGATGAAATGCCATGCTGTAGAATTACTAGAAAATCCTTGGGGTTATCCTCCTCCTCCACCTCCTTCTGCTCCTCAACTACATCCTTTGCTCCCTTAAGTAAAAGCAATGATACATCATGCAGAACATGTAGACCATACTATAAGGAGGATGGCCAGATATTTGTCAAGTATGAACAGGAAGGCCAATTTCATTCTTAATGAGTATGGGATTGGTCGCCATGATCCTAACATACTCCCAGATGATTCATGCCACTTCTTTGGTAACGAGTAGCATGATGATGTGAGATATGTTGTGAACTTTTAGAACCTTTGATTCATTCAAATGGAAGGAAACAAAAATTCAAAAATTTGTAACAGACTTCAGATCATCTATCAGAGGGTGATATTCTTAGGTTTTATTTTTATAAAATATAAAAAATGTAATTATATGGGCACTATTAGCTCAAAATTTTTCTTAAAAAATTATAACACATATCACGGTTATTAACAAAGAACCATGATAAATATAAATGAATAAATAACAATTCTTACTAATGAACCGTGATGTAAAGTCTTAGGCACGATAACCCAAAAAAACCCTGTCATTCTTCTTCTATTTAAACATCTGAAACAAAATACACTTGACACCAAGTCTGTTCGAACAAAACTCACAAATATTGTAACCTTACAACTCTTATTGTCTTTCTCGGCCGTCAAGAGTCATATTCAGTTGAGCCCTACCATAAAAAGCCTTTATCCGACTTCTCAGCGACAACCACACTAGTAATACACTTTACCAATGTCTTAGCGACTACCGCGCGAGTTGCTTTTGCTTTACCTAACTCACTTTTTCATTTGTGAGTCCTAGCTAGGCAGTTATGACTTCCCTCCTCTATTTTTCATTCTCCTTCCTACATTCACTTCGAAGGTTCCTCTTCTATAACTTGTAGTGTTCAACTTGACTGATTAGGCTACCTTTGTGAAGTCACGATGTAATAAAGCATTCAAGGTGACGTAAAATTCCTTTTATGAAGTTAGATTTTTTTTTGGAAAACCTATTATTGCTCTGATCGAAGGTTTATTTCTTGTTACAGAAGTTGTCAACCCATTGCTTAGATTGACAGTTCCTACTCTATTGTTCTTTTTGAAGTAACTTTTAAAGATATGGAACCTTAAACAAACACCTCTCATTCTTTTAGAAGTATCCATATTTTCATATGTTACTTCTAAAAGATCAATACGGATTTGGTTAATAAACTAGTTCAGTTGTACCAAGAGTCATATATGATCAAGCGAATACCAGCTTTTGTAAAGTCACGACGCGTTAAACCATTTAAGGTGACATTAAATTGCTTTTGTGAAGTTACTTTTTTTAGAAAACCCATTATTTCCCTGATCGAAGGTTCCTCTCCTGTTTTTGTATTGAGCATGTGGCACTAAGTTAAAGCTATGAAATTTGAAAATTATAACTCAGTCATAGATTTCTCAATGTAAGAGTTTCTATGCTACTTGGTCTCGACTCTATCTAATATAGTAGCACTGCCCACATTGAGTAGCGATGCAATTTGGGATGGATCAAGATTTTCTAGGCTTTGTGGCTTAAATCAATCACACTCTGGACCTATATATCTAATAATGTAAGTGTTCATCTATGCATTGTATCTCTTCAGCAATTAAGCCAGGAAAGCAACAACTGAGTGAAAAAAATGAATAGCATAATAGGAAGTGGGTAAGGGGTATGCAAGTCCTTGTGCAGCTCAGGGATTTGCATACCCCTACACCCTTTTTGATAGGGGTATTTGTTTTTTCCCTTCAGCCTTTTCTTTCTAGGGTTAATTCTTATTAAAAGACACATAGGTCAATAGTTACATTCATTATTTTAAAAAGGAAAAATTACATTCAAGTCCTGGACAAGAGAAAAATGAAAAAAAATGGTTCCTTGAAATCTCAAAATTGCCAAAAGGTCTCGTGGGACTTTTTTGTAATAAATTCCAATCATGGACTTGTCAATGGATGCTCATGGACTTGTCAGGGAATTAAAATTATTACAATAGGCAATTTTGAGATTTCAAGGGACCATTTTTTTCATTTTTTTCTCTTATCCTGGACTTGAATGTAATTTTCCCTTAAAAAAGCTTTTACACTGATTAAAAATTGGCTTTTTAGACCCGATTTATTACAATTGAAATTATTACAATTGGAAATTTTAAGATTTCAAGGGACCATTTTTTTCATTTTTTTCTCTTGTCCGGGACCTAAATGTAATTTTCCCTTAAAAAAGCTTTTACATTGATTGAAAATTGGCTTTTTAGACCTGATTTAGGTCTAGTCATTTATTGACCAGTTTAAAAAGTCTATCCTTATTAAGATCGGACCTATAACTAGTCTTAAAAGTTACTTTTCTAGACCAGTTGTTTAAACAACCAGTCTTGAAAAGTCTTGAGTTATAATACAAAAAATGCCCGCTCTTTAGACTGGTAATTTTATACCCATTCTAAAAATTTGGCATTTTTTTTATGAAATGTACATTTTATTTCATTTCATAGAAGCTTTATTAGTCTATTGGATATTATTATATCTTAAAATTGTAGTATGCAATATAAATTCTACAAACAACCCTAAAAATACAAATGCAAATTATGCAATCGATATAAAAAATAATTATAATTAATAACCCTAAATCTAAGCTTTATATTTTAGATAATTATTAAATCTTAATTTTGGAATTTTCTTTTTTAAGGTTTACTATGTTTGTTTGTATTTTCCCCCCTTCCAAAGGAGTTAGATGATTTTTGAGTGTTGGATTTAGTGGATGCAATTTTAGGCCTGTCATCTTCATGTTGTTGACACATGATTCATATTGTGAGCATACCTGTAGTTAAATACATACCCATAGACCGGGTGCTAGTTTACTATGCTTATGCATTTTGATTCTTCTGGACCTCAAATATGAAACATGGCTTTGCCCTACCCTAGTCTAAGAGGATATATCAAGTAGAAGATTCTTATTTAATGAACCTGAGTATAACAAAGTTAATATACAAATATGAGAAATGTATTCTATATGAGTGAATATGATACCATGATCAGGTTTGAATGAGATGGAAAACAAGATGAAGGTTAATAATAAGGAAGTAACCAAGTAGGTAGAAACACTAGTGATGAGGACAATATTGATATCTCTAAATTGGAGGATGAAAAACATTAGCTGGATGATCATTGCTTGCAAGGACAAATTTGTTGGACTAGGTGGTAATCCAATTCAATGAATTTTTCCTTACAAGCATAGATCACCCGGACTACATTTTTTCATTATCAAATTTAAACATATTAATTATCAACCAGTCACTAGTAACCCTCGTTATTATCCTTCACTTTGATTTCCATCTCAACCAAGACCTCATCACACAATCATATTCAACCGTACACAATAGAATTCTCAAGTTTGTATATCAACCATGTTAGACTTAGCTTTATTAAATAATATACTCCACCTTTGTCATCTAAAACTGAGGTAGGCCTGAGCCATACTTAAAGTCTCTAAAAAGCCAAAATACCTAATCTTAGTAGACTTAGCACCCAATCCAATAGTGGTTGCATTCGCTTATAAGGATAGCCCGTGATACGAACCATGCATTGACAGCTACCAAATGTCGAGGTTAAAATTACAATCAAGACTCCCACCCAATACTCAATAAAGATCTAAGCCCTTTCAAGGAGGGGCATCCAAACAAAAACTTGAAAAGAACAAAGGCATGGCAAATAAGATTCAATTAACATACGTGTATGCAAACTTTCGTCCATGGAATACATGATGAATGGATTTGTGAAACTTGCCAATATGAGAATGATACAATGAAATTGTATCATTGTCATAATCATAAGTTTTGCAATCCCAACCATAACTAATTCCATGAGAAAAAATCATATATAATAACTACAACATATTGCATATCAAGCAAGCAAAAAAAAAATCTTAACTTTTTTGTATCATAAACTTTCACACTCAAGTGAACATACAAGAAGCCAATATGTACAAAATGAATATCATATTTATACCTATGGAAGGAAGATGTTTTTGTTGTTGTTCAAGTCCTACAAGAATGGCTTGCCTGTAGCTGCAACCTCCAACTATATTCATCCCTTCTTTTCAATTACACGGAGTTGTATATTAGATCATATCATTTAATGCTATAAGACCTCATTCATTATTGATATTACTCAGAGTAGCAATTGCGTAGTTCGGTGGGCATATAGGAATAGTATAATACTGATATTATTGATACAATACGCTTTTTTATATATAGTAATTCACCATAGGGGTGTACAAAATAATTAAAAACCTTAAAAAAAGAAAAGGTATTCAAATAACCAACTGCCTCTCTTGAAGTGGTCCAGAAACTTGTACAATCAAAAATTACAATACTTCTCTTTGAGTCGCCGCCTGCTGCTGGAAACTTTATACATTTATAAAAGGGTGAGATTTGAAGAATCTTAGTAGTAACATTCAAATAGATACATATGATATGAAAATAAATATGTCTTGCACCATGCTGTGTAAGATGATAGAATGTTGTGTGCACACTGTTCAAGGCCAAACAACTATTTGCAACCCTGGCTTAACTTTGTGCTTTCGTTGGGTCCCAGACCACAACTAAGCTAATATGTGTGTCCCAGACACTATGATCATATTACAGAATATGGCATACACAAATCATATAACAATCACATAGTACATGAAAGAAAGTGTTACTACCTGAAATCCCTTTTTCCAGCTTATACTATCCGTCCACATTTCTTTGATCAAGCTCAGGCAATTGTCAACTCCTATAAATCAGAGTTCATAAGTATCTGGTTATTACTTGTTTAACTACTATCTTTTGGTCACATTCTGCTAGTTACCTAACACAGTTTTAGCAGTTTTTGCACAGTGAAATTTTGCACAATGCAACTTCACTGTTTCGAGAAAACTGGCAGATTTTCAGTGAAATTTTGAAATTCATAATTAATTCCAGGAAAATTCAATTTGACTGATTCTAAAGCTTATGTGATGCTTTTTAAATGTAATTTTGTATAAAATTACTTAATTCTAAACACTACAACCATGTCATTCCCAGAATTTCGCCAACCCTCTCCTGTTCTAGATTACATTCCAGAAACAGGGCTCAAATTTGAAAAATCATATCTCTTAATGTACTCATCCAAAAATCATGTTCTACCTACCAAATTAAAGTCTACGTGTCTAATTTAATAATGTAAAATTTCATAGTATTTGGACTAGGTTTGGCTAACTAAAAACATGTCATAACAACACTTCCCCCAGGAATTAAATCAAATAACACTTACTCTGTAGCTTCTAAAATTTCCAGATTTAAACATAATCATCAAAAAATCATAAACACATATATTCCCACGAAAGTTTCCCTTCTAAATCCAATGAAACCATCAAAAATACCAAAATCTAGCTCTAACAGGATGAAAATACCCCTGGACGAAATATGGAAAACTTAAGGGAAAATGTTGTTGTTTTGATTTCAATCCATAAACCATCTTCCTTTCACCTCTAATCACATGTTTAATCACTTAATCACACTTCACACATGATTAATGAAAAATTAGGCAGCACCTCCCCTTAAAGTTTGAACATCCCAAAATCATAAACCAAGCCAAAAGAATCCATAAATCAAGCCAACAACAACATAATCAACAAGAAACAACAAGATGATTAGGGTTCTTGAGTTTACCTCTTGATTCTCTCACTTTCTCTCTCTAGAAGCCATTTTCATCTCTCTCTTCCCTCTTGATTTTTCTTGCTAAACATGTATTTCAAGATGGAGAAGAGATTAGAAGAGGTTCTAGGTAGATTAGAAGGCAAGAACACTTTGATTTCAAGCTCTTAACTTAGATTCTTGCTTCTTGAAACCCTAGCTATTCCTCTGGTTCATCAAGTATTTCAAACTCTCTTCTCTCTCTTGTTCTCTTGCTTCAGCCGAAATGATAAAAGGAGGAAGAGATAATGAAGTCTTCATAATATCTCACCTCTTGCTTTACTATATTATTATTTAATGACCATTAGTCATGTACTCATTTTACTTGGCCAACAAATTCCCTTTTTGAATTAATTATGGACAAGTATTTTGCTTTCCCTTCCTCTTCCATTTTGACCGAAATGCTCTCTAAGAAAAGGAATAAAAGGCTTCTTGAATTATCCCAATTTACCTCCTTACTTGAGTTGCAATTGTTGACCAAGTCATCATCTTTTTATGACTTGGTCAAATTGTCTCCACGACATATGTAATAGCTAATATCTATTTCCTCTCCATTTGTTCATTTGACCGAAAATATCTCCAAAATGTTGGAGAAAATAATTGCTTTTTTGCTTTATTGGTCAAATGACTATTTTGCCTATATATTTATTTCCATTTTCGTACTTAGTGAAAAACTAGGAAAAATTTTCATCAAACTTTGAAAATTCATATCTAATTGTATAGATATCCAATTGGGGTGGTTCCAAAGGCTATATGGCACTTACTAAGTTATTTGTAAGAAACAATATAACATTTGGCCAAATAAAAGCTAAACATTCCCAGAAATATTGTTTTTGGATGCTGCTACAAAAAATTTCCTGTTTCACTAGGCTAACTTAAAAAATACATAACTCTTTGTATACAGCTCTAAATGAATTATATGACCTATCTAATTAAAGATTGATAAGTATACTTTAATTTTGAAAATTTTAATAATTTTTAGTCATAATTTTCCTAGTGAAAAATGTTACACAAACATACTGCCTCACTGTGAAAACACATTAGCAGCAACACTAATTTGTGTTCCAATTAACTATATTGTGTGTGTCCTCCAATTGCCTTGCTTTGCCATCCCCTATGCTCTTTAATTCACTATTTTAACCCCTCTAATACCACCAAGGTATAAAAGAGTTTTAAGGAATATATTTATGCCTCACTGGGATACTTGCTAAACCGGAGCTTAGCAATCCACTTGAGTCAAGCTTATTCTCAAGCTTCTAGTCCCGAAATTTGGGATGTTACATTTTTTCCCCTGCCAATAAAATTTTGTCCTTGAAATTTTGGATATCAAATCATATTGATTATACTCTAGAGAATAATGAATCTCATTCCTGTTGTAAACATATAAGGCGTTACTGTCCAGGGATACTACCCTATGCAAACATGCACATCAGGTCTTATTGCCTCTATTCTCTATTTGGCATAACTCTAATTACCACTAGTACAAAATAGCATTTTTAGACCGCATTATTTAGACCGGTTATTGCGGATAAGGTCTTAAAGAAACACGCGGTGGCAATTCCGTAATTAAAAGCAATGTTTTAGACCGGTTGTCTTAAAAACCGGTCTAAAAAAATCTTATTTAGACCGGTTATACAAAAAACCGGTCTCAAAAACAAATTCAGACCGGTTGTTTAAATAACCGGTCTTAAAAGTCAATAATTTAAGACCGGTTATTTAAACAACCGGTCTTAAAACAAATTATTAAAATGAATAAAAAAATCAAGATATTATTAAGACCGGTTTTCTAAATAACCGGTCTTAAAAGTCAATAATTTAAGACCGATTATTTAAAAAACCGGTCTTAAAAACAAATTCTTAAAATGAATAAAAAAATCACGATATTAGTAAGACCGGTTTTCTAAATAACCGGTCTTAAATATCAATAATTTAAGACCGGTTATTTTTATAACCGGTCTTAAAAGTAATTATTAAGACCGGTTATTTAGAAAACCGGTCTTAAAAGTATGATTTTCAAACCTAGAACCGCCGCGAAAGTTCATTTCACATTTACGTTTCACTTCCCCCTCTGTTTCCACCGCCGCGAACTACTCACTTCCAACGCAGTTGGTGATATTCCGCCGTATTCTCCTGCCACCTTTCCAATCGCCGCCGCCGCTTCCACCTTCTTTCCCATATTCTGTTGTCGGCGTTTGAAACTCCCTCCAGCCTTTATCTCACTCCGGCGTGTTTTCCAGCCACTGCTGCCCCTCTCCTCCTGCGCGTCAAACAGGTAAAACTCTGTTAATATAATTACTTATATGAAATTTGTGCATTAAATATTTCAAAAGTGTTTTACTCAAAACTTTCTAAGCAGATTTTGATCAATATTTAAATTGTATACATACCAGTGTTCCTGTATCTGAGTTCAATTCAATTGATTCGCCAGTGGCATGCTGAAAGAAACAAAAAATTACATCAGTAGAAGTTAAATTATAAAAGCAAGAGATTGCCTACGATGATTAGCCTTGTGTTGTTTGTTATCATGATCACATGATATATGCTGATTGTTATAACAATAAGTTTTGAATTATTTTTTGTGTGTTGAAATGAGGCATAGTACATGGCATTTATAGATGCGAGGGAGAATAACAAGAAAATCACACAATTCGGCACTCTTCTCCCTTCTTTTTTACAACAAAAGAAATCAAAATCATCAATGAGGGTGTCTAAGTCATTGTTTTGGCTTCAACTGATCTTTCTGTATCCCTTTATAATGGACAGGAAAGCTATGTAATTTGGGCATGTCTCAGGGGAAGGTAAAAACTTTATTAAAAAAATAAAGGTATAACTCTGTTCATAGAATTATTTAGTAACCATTTTTCATCATAACTGCAAATCAAAGTTACATCCTAAGACTTGCCTTAACTGACAATGCTTGTGACAAGGAAACTGGCCCTCGCAATCCTGACCAAATGATGATTATAGCCTCTTTCCAATCCAAACCATGTCCAAAATAACTTAGAAAGGGATAAACTGCTCCAACTACTACGCATCTAGATGCTTGAACATAGGCATAGAGAAGAAAGAGGTAGGCCCATGACTTTCCTGCAACAAATACATTAGCTTGTAATGACAAAAGCTTAACCATCAAAGCATCTTAGTTGAATTATTACTATCTCTTTGATGTTAGAGTATGTAATGCAGAACCATAAGTCAAAACTACCATCAGCAGTAACATTGGAACCACTAAGGATGCCTTCAGCGATAATGACTCCACTGCAAAATGGAAAAGGAAAAACAAAAATAACATAAAGTTATATGTAAATTTTAAACCAACCAGAATAAAAATATTTGATCAATTAATTTTAAAATAAGCTGAACAGGATCTTTTGTATCTGAAATTAGTGGATTAATATTTATTTGAGAGTCCAATTGAGAACTCACCTCAATATGAAAATTAATGTATTACAAATATAAGCAACCATTATGGTCATGATATCAAGAGAGCTAGAGAGGGGAACCAAGACCAGTTGTCTTATTGACCAGCTGGTAGTATACATGCTCATTTTAAATCCATAAATACTCCATCCTTGTCATCATTATGGTCTTCAGATCATGCACCACCAATCCACCATACGGTAAAAGTCTTTTGTTTTTTTTTTGGTATTTAAAAGTTTAGGTGGGTACGATAAAAGTCTTTAAAGACGATGATTTGTCTTTGATTTCAAATACCCAATAAAACAATCATGTGGGCTCCCTTACACTCATTTTCTCCCGGGCCGATACTATCTGTTATACTCTCCCACTTCACTTGCGTAATCTCAGCAAGTCACTTAATAACTCAACAATTTGTCTTAACAGTACAATGACGGATCCGGTGCATCCTACAGCCGAGGATCAGGTGCATCCTACAGCCGAGGATCAGGTGCCTCCTACAGCCGAGGATCAGGTGCACCGTACTGCTCAGCACAGCGAGCCTCAGAGTGTTAATCAGGGGCCGTCATCGGGTGAGCCGAGTCACCAGCCTAGAAGGAGGGGCAGGACGGCCACACGGTTGAGGGATGTTTCCTTGAGTCGGTCTGCCGGGGAGAGGATACCGATCCAGTTCGATCAATAATGGAAACCGATCGGGCCGAATGCCAGTCGTTTTAGGAGTTTTTTCGGCCTCCTCGCACGGAATAAGCCTAGCATATTGATAGAGGAGTGGAGGAATGTCGACAAAAATGTGAAGCAGCATATTTGGGACACTATTCAGGTATAAAATTCCCTCTGTATGTTTCTTTTATCAAATTCGTTTCATTACTGTCACTAACTCCTTTCATTCATGAATAACAGCTCACCTACGACGTTCCTCAGAGTGAGATCTTGTATCACAAGGCTATGACATATTGTTGTGAGTGCTGGAGGAAGTTCAAGATGAGTCTGGCGAACAATTACGTGCATATCGAGGTGCCAGCTGGTAAGCCACGTCCTACTCCTTGCAGCAAGTACTCGTACATCGATGAAGCAACATGGCAGGAGTTTTTTAGGCTTCGGACTACTCCAGAGGCTTTGGTGAGATAACTTATTTTGTACTTTATGTACTTATCTTTTGTCTTTACTGTTTGTAACTTTTTTTTCCCATTTCCTATTCGCAGGCAAGAAGGCAAAAGGCATAAGCGAGCGGTAGGAAGAATGATTGCCCCCATACAATGTCTCGTGGGGGATACGCAAAGGCCGAGAAAGACTTGCTGGCGGCCAAACGGAGGAGATTGGAAGAAGCTTCTCAATCCGATCCTTCTGTTCTACTATCTCCACCATCTCCGATACGGCGTGAAGAGTTGTGGTTGCATGCTCGCCGGAAGAGTGGTGGATCCTATACGAGCGACCAGTCTCGTATAGTCGGTGAAAAAATTGTAAGTATCGTTGTTCTTATTAACTGTTTAATAAACATTTTTCATTACTCATGTGTGTTTTTTGTATATCTCACAGGAGGAACTTCAAAAAAAGAAAGCCGAGGGAACCTTCAAGTCCGAGGGGAGGAATGACATTCTCACGGTTGCTACTGGAAAACGTGAGCATCCAGGCCGCGTCAGGGGATTTGGAGGAGGGGTGGGTATAAAGGATTACTTTGGATCCTCCTCACGCAGTTCCTCCTCCAACGTGGTCACGAGAGACGAATTGGAGCGTATGTTGGCCACTGCGAGGGCGGAAGCAAGGGCTGAGGCAGAAGCATCATTTAATGCACTATTGGATGCCCGGTTGAGCAAGATGAAGGATGAGGTATATGTCATGGTGAGCACAAGACAAGACACCGCTCCTGTCCACGCACAATCGCTCGATCGCCATAAGCAGAGCACCAAAGGGAGTTGTTGCAATGTGGGACAGTCATCAGAGGGTCCTGGAAAGGACGATGCTGAGCCTTGTGATTTATATGTTGAGGATCCTCTGAGACGGTTAGTTGCACGGGGGAGTGTGCACAACCTAGGATCAACTGTTCACCACCTCGAGATGACAGATGATCAGGTTAGGGTGTCAGTTGAGGAGGTTATTATCTCAGACGCACCTGTCCCTATCCCTTCTGAGGAGTTCAAGATTGTGGCCGATGTCTTGGGTACTTTCATATCATGGCCGAAGAACCTTGTTTCTGTTGGAGCTGCAGATTCCCCGATCAGAGCCCCAAGTCCAGCTCCCTTCCCTCGTGAAGTTTCACAGCCTCCACCACTGAATGTGATGCAGCAAGTGATTCTGATGGCATTTGACACATCTTTCCCGACTAAACATTGGCCTATGGATTCAGTTGTTGGACCGTCAGGGGCGGCATGCTATCTTGAGAGGGATGATTTAATGTCCATGGTCGCTCCTAGACAAAATCTTACGATTGCGATTGTCCATGTTTTTTAATGTAAGTATCTTCTTCAATTTGAAGTAAATATCTTAAAAATTAGGCTCTGTAACCTTAATTTGTGTGCTTCCATTTTAATAGGTACATGAATCGTAGGTTGGTTTCCTCTGGGCAGAGCGCTAAATTTGGATTCATATGCCCAGCTCATGCCACAGAGAAAGGGACCACTGCTGCCATCAGACATAGATATTTATCACAGAGGCTTAGTGAAACAGAAACTGACTGTTTCTTGGTTCCTTATGTGCATGGGTAAGAAACATCAAATTTATATTCCGAAACATCACATATAATGCTTTATATTTGCTTAACATTCATCTCTTTTTTTCAGGGATCATTGGCAATTGGTTATTCTGTGTAAGGCTAGTTACACAGTGATCCTCCTCTGCTCCCTCCACTTCAAACCGGGGACTGACTTGAAGAAGACCATGAACTCGTAAGTTTTCTTGCTTTATTACCTTTTGTGTGCAAATTTTGTGTGCAGAATAAGTAGTCTTTGTGATTTTGATCATAGGGCTATGCGTACTTTCCTACACGCTAAGTGTGGTAGGCATGTTCGTGACTTAAAAGACCCTACATGGATCACGCCAAAGGTTAGTACATATTTGTTTTCTTTAAGGTGCGTTTCATAAGCTATGCTTTTATGCTTGCTTTGATGATATCATGTTCTTTTTCAGACCCGTAGGCAACCACCGGGCTCCAACTTATGTGGTCTTTATATTTTGAGGCAGATTTACAATATTATCAGCCTAGACACGACTGACTTTACCGAGGAGGTAATAAATGTATATTTCAAATATTTTGTATTACTTTATTGTTTTTAAGTTAGTAAGTTAATGTTTTGTTTGGCTTCGGTGTTACACATACAGATGTTTGATCTTGCTGATCCCTTTCCTGAAGAAGATATTGATTTCATTCGCAATTGTTGTGCTGAATTCATTTATGAGCTTTTACAAGATTAGTAAGTTTTTTAATCCAATTTATGTTGTTCTAATAATACTTATGGTTTTCATATATATCTAACTTGGTTTATATCTCTGTTTAGGACAAATTCTTGGATATTGGCGATACTAGTTGGCTGTTGATTCAGGCAAGGATTACTATTGTCAATTTTCCTCCACTTTTTTCATTTCTCTGTAAAGCTTACGAATTTTTTCCATATAATGAGAAATATTGTACTGTTTCTGAGAATTGAATAAGTTGATCATGTGTTATTGGTAGTCATTGGAATTGAATGTGTTTGTTTTCAATGATTTTTTTCATAATGTTCATTCTTTGATTGTTGAGAGTCGAGGATTGTGTATTGGTAGTTTCTGGAAATAAAAATGCTGTTGTCACTGCTTCTGATTGTCAATATATACATATATGCATGTGTATGTAATGTGACAGGGGGAATGTTGTTGACTATGGCTTACTGGCCTGGGCAAGATTGAAACAAATAAAACGAAAAAAAAATAAAACAAATTTTTAAGACCGATTCTCTTAATAACCGGTCTTAAATATTTTAAGACCGATTTTATTAATAACCGGTCTTAAATATATATTTAAGACCGGTTATTAATAGAACCGGTCTTAAAGTTTACTTATTTAAGACCGGTTCTCTTAATAACCGGTCTTAAATATATATATTTAAGACCGGTTATTAAGAGAACCGGTCTTAAATTGTTATTTTTTATGCTGAAATTTCCCTACTTGTTCCTAGTTAAACTTTAAGACCGGTTGTTGAAGAACCGGTCTTAAAAATTCATAGTTTAGACCGGTTTTTTAACCGGTCTAAAAAGTGTAATACTTTTTAGACCGGCTGTATCAAGACCTGATCCAGAACCGGTCTAAAATATCGTTTTTAACCGGTCTTAAAAGTGTTTTTTGTACCGGTGTACATAGAAATCTGCTGGCTTAAGGGCATACTAGTCCAATAGGTCTTATGATTCGCAGACACATAGTTCACTCGTAACTCTAGGCTTCATTGCCATGTCGGAACACTGCCCGGTATATTTAGCCCTACGGCTTATGCTATTTTATTTTCACAACTCCGAATATTCTAGTCTTACTGCCCTGTACAAACACGTACAGTAGGACTTACTACCTATCAGCCTGCCTATAAATATGACCGTCTGCATCTATGCTTTCCTGTAAACATGACTATATGTACCTATACTTGTCTATCCGATGTTCAGGATCAAATGGCTATTTGACTCTTACTGGTTGTACTGTGTGCACTGCTTTAGATCAAATTACTATTTGACCCTTGCTGATCTTCCTGTATGCACTACTCACTGTGGGTAATATTCCAGAACAGGCATTAACCTGTCCGTACTTACTTCACGTTCTCAAATCAAAATTAACTGTTGCTAGCTCTATAACAAGAGTAAGGAAATTATCTCTGTGAGGCTACAACTGTTATGATGCATATGCCACTACTTGGCCTTATTGCACCATAACACATCACAATCCATGCTTGCTCGCATTTGTGCAGTCCACAAAGGTCAATTGAGGATCTGGGATTGTTAACATTGTACTGTTTAAGAGATATTTGTCACTATTATGCCCTACCCCTCTAGGGCTCATCCCAATCTTTATTTACGTGCGTTACCACAAACCATATAGGTTGTGTGACTGCTAACCACATAGGTGGTGTTACTGTATACCATACTGGTCATGTTCCTGCAAACCATACATGTTTATATGGGCAATAACAATGTACATTGCACATGATGTAATATTATTGGCCATACCACCTTAGCCGTATGTTTTACACATCGCTTCTCGACCACAGGGCTAATTGTGCTTTTAACCAGTGCAACCATGACTCTCATTTGGCCATGTTAGGGGTGCATCTTGATTATGGGGTTGATTAACATGCTCTGATGGGCTGCCTCACTGCTGACCACCACACAGGTGTCTCACGCAACTACACATGTCATACTATATACCATATATGTTATGTCACTATTGACCTCACAGGTCAAATCATGAGAAACCACACAAGTCATACTGCGATGCAAGATGATCAATACTGGTGCAACTAATAACCTCTCTTGCAACTCTCAAAATTATACATAGATTCAGTATGCTTCTGCTATGCCACTCTGATATGCTATTTCCTTATAAGAGTAACAATGTCAAGATGATACAATAGGAGTTCTATAAGATTCTCCTATGACATCTGACTGAACCCAAATAAACATTATTAAATACAATATAGGTGGGGCAGCATTGTCTTCCCACACTTGTCTTACTACCTCAACATCACACAAGTCAGGAATCACTTTCCTTAATTATACCCAATAGGCATGCTGAAAACAATCACCACACATCATGCATCACCATATATCATACCTACATACTATTAACCCCATAGGATTACTAAGGATCATCACTTAGCACGGAGAAACATCAAAATAATCACTATGCCTCGAGTTTCCATAACCTCATTGAATGAACTTTTTTGGGCAGTACTCACTGCAACATAAATGGTTTGGATTACAGATAAATGCTTATTTCATCATCTCCATGCCTCTAATCATTATTTTTGTCATTGAGGAACTTCTATTCAACATTCTAAGCCTTTTATCGGAAGGTTTCAAATTTCCTCATTACGTGAGGTTATATCAGTCATTTCATAATGTGTTGGGTACACAAATACTCCTGTAATAACACATAACAATGATTTACAAGAAACAAGGAAAACCTGTAACAACATACAGCCTCTGAACTACTGTACTACAGGTTCTTGCTCCTTTGTGTCACATAACATAACATGTTTATGTAACTTCGCAGGGGGTCACCCATCTCGATATTTCCTTGGGTTGAGCAAGTTTAACTTTTGTGTACTTGTGTAAAAATACAGATACTGGCTCGAATTTCTTCCGACCACCGGTACCCTATGCCTGCCCTTATCTAAAAAATCGTGCCCACTGCCTCTGAGCATCAAAATACTATGCAGGGACTGCATATCAGTGCCGGTAAATACATAATATCAATTCTAATAACATTATCAGAACCAATACCTTTGGTATTCTGATACCACCATTATATGCATCAATGCCACTGTCAAATATATTATACCACTGATACCGCCAATTGGGTACTGGTACTGTCTCTATGTGCACTGATTCCACTATTCTCTGATACTGCTGATACCGCTTTAATACCTTGGTACTACCTTGATACAACTATCACAAGTACGGGTATTACTCTTGTGTGCACTGGTACTATGAATACCACCAACTGGGTATTGGTACCGCCTTCGTGTGTACTAGCACCATCGCTTTCTGATACTATTGATACCATTCTGATACCACTATTATGAGTACCGGTATCACTCTTGTGTGCACTAGTACCACTGATACTGCCAATTGGTACCGGTACCATCTCTGTGTGCACTGATATCACTAGTGTCTGATATCGCTGACACCACAATCAAGTTCACTAGTGTTACTGATACTACCAACTGGGTATTGGCACCCTTCTGAGTGTACTGATCAGCTTACTGGCGACTCCGTTTTAGGATGAGGCCAGTAATACCCCACTTTTTCCACCAATATTCCTTGTATATATTTGTGATATTTAGTAGAATAAAATGGTAAAATGTGGTGTACATAAAATAGTGAAAGTACTTTAATTGGTAGTTACGTATAATTGGCTAAGCTAACACATAACTTTTGTCTAGTTAAAGGCCTAATATTGTAACTTAAATTAGAGCATAAAATGAAAATAATATTAGCCCACTTATATTGCATTAATTTGGACCAAAATAAGGAGAAAGGAAGGAAGACATGATTTAATACAAAAATTACAAAATGTAAGGGCAAAATTGTAATTTTCCAACTATGCAAGAAGCAATAAATATTTTCCATTTCCCTTGACATTTTCGGTCAAAAGAGGAGACAATGGAGATATATGAATGCTTGACTTAAATGAGTCAAGAAGGAATAAATTTTGGCCAATTAAAAGTTAGGGTTGAAAAGTCAAAATGTAAGAGTTGTAAAGAGCTCTCTTACATGTTGATTACAATGAAATAGATGAAGATAATGTGAGACCATATTCTCTTGCCATTTCAAGATGAAGCTACGATTAAAAGCTAGAAGAAAAGAGAAAATGGTGATTTAGTAATACAACTTATGATTTGGAGCATTTGTTACCAAGAGAAAATCAAAGTTGGTAAAAGTCAAAAAGCCAAAAGGTGATATGATCTTGGTTAATTAATTGAAAGAAGCCATTTAATTCCCTCTCTTCTTAGACTTTCGGTGGACAGGGAAATAAATATGTTTATTTGGTCATTGATTATATTAAAGTAGGAAGAGGAAAGTCAAAAGCAAAAAAAAGTACAAGACCTTGGTCAATGAATTGCAAGATGGCATTATGGGATATTTCAAGAAGCAATATATATTCTCTCTTCCCTCTTTAATTTTGGTGGACCAAGGGAAATAAAAGAGAAATATAAATATAATATATATATATATATATATATATATATATATATATATATATTATATAAGAAGCAAAAATGTTGACCAATGAAAAATAACTATATGTAAAGCAAGTTTGGATGATTCCTTAAGTCATTAACACTTCTTCTTCTTTCATTCATTTTTGGTGAAAAATGAACTAAAGAGAGAGAGGGAGATCAAGAACAAGCCAAGAACCCCAAGCACAAAGGAGCTAGGGTTTTTCATAGATCAAAGGTAAGAACTTGCAAACTTAGTGGTTCTTGCCTCCTAATCACTCTATAACCTCTCCTAACCTTCTCTACTCCATTAAATCCATGGTTTTCAAGATAAATCATGAGCTTAGAGAGAGAGGAGCATTTCATCTAGGAGAGAGAAAGAGCAAGAATCAAGAGGTAATCACCAAAACTTGATTCCCTTGGCTTGTTTGATGTTATTGGTGGATATTGCCTTATTTTCTCTTGATTTTCAATTTTGGGTTGAAGCAAAATCTAGGGGAAATGCTGTCCAAATTTCCTGTAAACATGTTTATTTAGTGTTTAAATAGTTAATCATGTGATTAGAAGTAGAAAGGAAGTGATTAAGTAAGAGAAAACAAGAAAACAACATAATCCTCCTAAGAACCCTAACTTTCTGTTCTGAGCATGATGTCATGAAGGAGTGGGAATTTTGTGATTCTAATGATTCCATTGGATTTAGAAGGAAAAATTATGTTGGTATGCAAGTGTTCATGATTTTTGGATGTTTGTATACCAATTTGGAAATTTATGAAGTGTGTATGTACATGTTGTTTGATCTGCCCCTGTGTGGCAGTGATATTATGTGAGGTATTTCATGGGCCAAGCCTTGTCCAAAAATTCTGAAACTTGATAGAATTAAGTTATAGATATAGAGATTTTATTTGCACTAGTGCAGAAAATACTTTTTACATGTGACGGAAATGACTTTTTACACTTGACATAAAATAGGTGTAGAAACAATAGGTGTAGAAAATCCGGATTTTCTACATGTTTTCTAAATCACGTGTAGAAAGTCAACACTTTCTACACCTGACATCTGGACAGTGGGACTTTCTACACCTGACGTGAGACGTCACGTGCAGAAAGTCATACTTTCTACACCTGAACTCTTATGTCAGGTGTAGAAACTTATTTTTGGAAAAAAAATACTTTCTTATTTTGCTATAAACTCGTTTACATAATAATAAACAACAAAACACCTGATAAAAAAACAATTACAACAAAACTAATATGAAATATCAAATTCCAATCCAAAATATTAACAAAGCCATATGAATGTAGGTACACAAACTTGGCCTCACTTTTACAATGAAATTTGTATAATTAAAGTCAAATCCAATACCAAACAGTGACAATGAAATTTAACATGTCCAATACCAAATAGTTATTAACATTACATGTTTAACATTACCCTCACAAGTTTGTGATCTCTAAAAAATAAGTTGCCCAACGTGTGCGAACATCATCAATGTCCTTTTCAGAAAATGCATTTGTAATATCAAACATCTACAGATTTTAAAATAAAAAATCACATCAATTTAATAACTATAAAATGAACTTAATAAAACAAATATAATTAAATACAATTACCTCTACAGTAAATTCTGTACTATCTAAGAGGATGATGTTTAATATGTACCTCATCACATAATATCCAGAAGCCTTATTCCCCATTTGACGATGGCACTATAGAATGATTGTACTACCTTATTCCTAGTTTCATAAATGATTGCACTACCTTTTTGTACTCATATGAGGCTATTAGATATAAGGTGTCATAAGTCCCACACTCTGGCCTTACCCAACGGGTCTAGGTCATGCTTGTACCACCCTCAGACTGGTATTATTAGGCTAGCTGTCCTCCGTGTATATACTGTCTCTCAGGGGTTGTCTAGTTCTTTTAGGGGGCTTGACTGTGAACCGATTGAAGTAATTCACTTTGCTATTCCTATCACTGTATAATCAAGCATATCAGTATACTATCCTAATACCAGAACTGTATGCAATGTGGCCAGAACCATTGCTCTGATACAAAAAATGTAAGACCCCGCTTCATTATTGATATTACTCAGAGTAATAATTGCGTAGTTCAATGGGCATATAGGAATAGCATAAATATTGATATTATTGATACAATATACTTGTTTATATACAGTAATTCCCTATAGTGGTGTACAGAACAATTACAGACCTTAAAACAAGAAAAGGTCTTCAGATAACTAACTGCCTTTCTTGAACTGGTCTGGAACCTTGTGCTGACAGAAATTACAATACTGCCTTTTGAGTCGTTACTTACTGCTGAAAACTTTATACATTTATAGAAAGGGCGAGATTCAAAGAATCTCCGTAGTAACATACAATCACACATATACAATGTGAAAATAAATATGTCATGCACCATGTTGTGTAAGATGATAGAATGTTGTATACACACCATCCAAGGCCAACCAACTGTTTGCAACCTAGCTCTGCCCTTCCATTGGGTCCTAGACTACAACTAAGCTAATATGTGTGTCCCATACACTATACTCATGTTACTGAAGATGGCATGCATAAAGCATATAATAATCACATAGTGCATGAAAGAAAGTGTTACTATCTGAAATCCCTTTTTCGGGCTTATACCATCTGTTCAGATTTCTTTGATCTGGCTCAGGAAATTGTCAACTCTTATAAATCATAGTTCATAAGTAATTGGTTATTATTTGTTTAACTACTATCTTTTGGTCAAGTTTTGTTAGTTATCAAACACAGTGTAGCAGTTTCTGCATAGTGAAATTCTACGCAGTGCAATTTCACTGTTTCCAGAAAATTGACAGATTTTCAGTCAACTTTGGAAATTCATAATTAATTCCAGGAAAATCTAATTTGACCGATTTCAAAGCCTATATGAATATTTTTAAATTTAATTTTGTATAAAAATACTTAAGTCTTACCATTACAACCATGTCATTCCCAGAATTTCGTCAACCCTCCCTTGTTCTAGATTACATTTCAGAAACAGGGCTTAAATTTGAAAAATCATATCTCTTAATCTGCTCATCAAAAAATTATGTTCTACCCACCAAATTAAATATCTTCATGTATAATTTAATTCTGTAAAATTTCATAGTATTTTGACTAGGTTTGACTAACAAAAAACTTGTAACAACAACACTTCCCCAAGGAATCAAATCAAAGAGCACTTACTCCTTAACTTCTAAAATTTTCAGATTTAAACATAATCATAAAAAAATCATAAACACATATATTTCTACACAATTTTCCCTTCTAAATCCAATGGAACCATAAAAATTCTAAAATCCAACTCTAACAGGTCAAAAATGCCCCTGGACGAAATCTGGAAAACTTAAGAGAAAATGTTGTTGTTTTGATTTCAATCCATAAACTATCTTCCTTTCAGCTCGAATCACATGTTTAATCACTTAATCAAACTTCCCACATGATTAATATAAAATTGGGCAGCACCTCCCGTTAGAGTTTGCACATCCTAAAATGATAAATCAAGCAAAAACAATCCATTAATCAAGCCAACAACAAGATAATCAAGCTCAGGCAATTGTCAACTCCTATAAATCAGAGTTCATAAGTATCTGGTTATTACTTGTTTAACTACTATCTTTTGGTCACATTCTGCTAGTTACCTAACACAGTTTTAGCAGTTTTTGCACAGTGAAATTTTGCACAATGCAACTTCACTGTTTCGAGAAAACTGGCAGATTTTCAGTGAAATTTTGAAATTCATAATTAATTCCAGGAAAATTCAATTTGACTGATTCTAAAGCTTATGTGATGCTTTTTAAATGTAATTTTGTATAAAATTACTTAATTCTAAACACTACAACCATGTCATTCCCAGAATTTCGCCAACCCTCTCCTGTTCTAGATTACATTCCAGAAACAGGGCTCAAATTTGAAAAATCATATCTCTTAATGTACTCATCCAAAAATCATGTTCTACCTACCAAATTAAATTCTACGTGTCTAATTTAATAATGTAAAATTTCATAGTATTTGGACTAGGTTTGGCTAACTAAAAACATGTCATAACAACACTTCCCCCAGGAATTAAATCAAATAACACTTACTCTGTAGCTTCTAAAATTTCCAGATTTAAACATAATCATCAAAAAATCATAAACACATATATTCCCACGAAATTTTCCCTTCTAAATCCAATGAAACCATCAAAAATACCAAAATCTAGCTCTAACAGGATGAAAATACCCCTGGACGAAATATGGAAAACTTAAGGGAAAATGTTGTTGTTTTGATTTCAATCCATAAACCATCTTCCTTTCACCTCTAATCACATGTTTAATCACTTAATCACGCTTCACATATGATTAATGGAAAATTAGGCAGCACCTCCCTTTAAAGTTTGAACATCCCAAAAGCATAAACCAAGCCAAAAGAATCCATAAATCAAGCCAACAACAACATAATCAACAAGAAACAACAAGATGATTAGGGTTCTTGAGTTTACCTCTTGATTCTCTCACTTTCTCTCTCTAGAAGCCATTTTCATCTCTCTATTCTCTCTTGATTTTTCTTGCTAAACATGTATTTCAAGATGGAGAAGAGATTAGAAGAGGTTCTAGGTAGATTAGAAGGCAAGAACACTTTGATTTCAAGCTCTTAACTTAGATTCTTGCTTCTTGAAACCCTAGCTATTCCTCTGGTTCATCAAGTATTTCAAACTCTCTTCTCTCTCTTGTTCTCTTGCTTCAGCCGAAATGATAAAAGGAGGAAGAGATAATGAAGTCTTCATAATATCTCACCTCTTGCTTTACTATATTATTATTTAATGACCATTAGTCATGTGCTCATTTTACTTGGCCAACAAATTCCCTTTTTGAATTAATTATGGACAAGTATTTTGCTTTCCCTTCCTCTTCCATTTTGACCGAAATGCTCTCTAAGAAAAGGAATAAAAGGCTTCTTGAATTATCCCAATTTACCTCCTTACTTGAGTTGCAATTGTTGACCAAGTCATCATCTTTTTATGACTTGGTCAAATTGTCTCCACGACATATGTAATAGCTAATATCTATTTCCTCTCCATTTGTTCATTTGACCGAAAATATCTCCCAAATGTTTGAGAAAATAATTGCTTCTTGCTTTATTGGTCAAATGACCATTTTGCCTATACATTTATTTCCATTTTCACACTTAGTGAAAAATAGGGCATAATTTTTATCAAACTTTAAAAATTCATATCTAATTGTATAGATATCCAATTGTGGTGGTTATAAAGGCTATATGACTCTTATTAAGTCTAGTTGTAAGGAAAAATATAACATTTGGCCAACTGGAAGCTAAAAATTCGTAGAAATATTATTTTTGGATGCTGCCATAGAACATTTCTAGTTTCATTGGGCTAACTTCAAAAATATATATGACCTATCCAATGTAATCTTGATAAGTCTACTTTCATTATGAAAGGTTTCACATTTGTTGAACATCATTTTCCTATTGAAAAATGTCACACAAATAGATTGCCTTATTAGGAAAACATACTAGCAGCAACACTAATTTGTGTTCGAATTAACTATGTTGTGTATGTGTCCTCCAATTGCCTTTCTTTGCCATCCCCTATACTCTTTAATTTACCATTTTATCGCCTTTAATACCACCAAGGTATAAATGAATTTTAGGGAATAGATTTATACTTCACCGGGACACTTGCTAAACCGGGGTTTAGCAGTCCACTTGAGACAGGCTTATTCTCAAGCCTCTAGTTTCAAAATTTGGGATGTGACAAATACTCTTTACATGTCTACAAAAACATAAGTGATAGCTATGCTACATAAGACTACTAAACTTGGTGCTATTCATGATCATTTTTGTACATTATGCTATGATTGTCAGTGGTTATTACTAGAAAAAGAATAAATTTGTAAAAAGAAAATTAAATAAAAATTCATTGCAACGAAAATGGAGTTTTTGACTAGCTCAAATAGAAAATCACATACAATATCACTATATATGGTCTGCTTAGTGCTCATCCAGCCTTTGTGCTAAGTTTGTATGTCTTTTGAAGATTTCCATTACAGATTAAACATTGTAATATATGTGGTGGTGTTGGTAGGCCTGAATTAATCATAACTAAGTGATTATGGCATATGTCCCAATTAACACCACCCATATATCATAAGGTTAACTTGCAATGCAAAATTAAAAATATTTTTCACAACCAAGTGAATAAAAATTTGCATAAAATAACTATAATAGCTGTAATATCTCAAATTTTATTCACCAAAATTCCTTATACATTTGATTATATTCAATGGAATAAAATGGTGAATTTTTGTGCACTTGTAGTAACCAAAATGTTAGAAATAGTGATTATGTGAAAGTTTGGTCAAGTAAGACATAAAACATAATTTTTTCCTTGATAAAAGCCTAATATTGTACCCAGAGCACAATTTTTGGCCCAATTTATGATGAAAATTTCAGCCAAAAAGGAAAGGAAAGAAGGAAGGCAACATTTAATTCAAAAATTGGAAAAAATATAAGGGCAAAATGGTCATTTGTTGAATAATCAAGAAGGATTTTGATTTCTCTATAATTATTGGCCAATTTTGTCCAAGAGAGAAAAGAAGAAGGTAAAATGGAAAATTATTTAGGGACCATATGAAAGATGAAGTATGAAGGCTTTAGAGTGTGAAATGACAATTTTACCTATAAAATCCTAACATTGTGACTGCTAAGGGTATTCTAGAAAATGAAGTGAGATTTTGGAAAAACTGAGGTAAAAAATGGATTCTATACGCGAAATTGTATAAGAATAGGGTTATAATTTTCAGAAAAGTATAATTATACTAGGTATAAAGGGAACTAGACCGATTCCTTAGAGGCATTTTGGTAATTATGCATTTTTAGGTAAAGATAACCAACTTTATGAGTCTTAGAATAAGGTATGAATGAGTAATAACTCATTTTTTTTATCAATTTGAAAATTTTAGGATTTGATATTTGCCGAGGTAGGTCTGAAACTAAAGGACCGATATTAGTTAGACATGGAAAATAGTCCAGGTAGTAACTTTATCTCTCGTATTCTATCAATTATTTATATGCATTCAAATTGCCATGTTCTATGATGTGAATGTATAGGGCGGTAATTCCTAGAGCTGTGGTGTGAGAAAAACAAAATTACCACCTAATGGGAAAACACAAGTACCACAAGGCCAGTTTGGACCCAGTCTAGGTAGGCCACAAGTATGGACAGGTTAGTGCCTGCTCTGGAATATGATTGACAAGTACGGACATGTTTGTGCCTGCTCCGGAATATTATTGTGATAACAGTGCGGCAAGTAAGGACAAACGACTATTTTAATCCAGTCAAAATTGTCATTTGATCCTAAACATTGTTTAACAAACTTGTACACATCATTATATCCTTCTGCATTATATGCTTATCTTTCACATTTTATATGATTGATTGCATGTTACTACTAAGATTCATTTGAATCTCACCCTTTTTGTAAATAAAATTTATTCAGTAAGAGGTAGCAGCTCTAAAGGCAAGGAGGTGGATACCGACAACTGAGGGTTCCGGTTCTGACAAAGAATTTAGTGTTGGTTATCTTTGTCCTTTTTTTGTATTTTTGGGTTTTGTAAATTTACTATATACAAACCCTGTGGGGAATTCATGTAATGTAATCAAGAATTTTATATTAGTATGTTTATGTTATTTCTATATGCCCACTGAACTATATGTTGGCACTCTGTTAAATGTCGAATTACTGAGGGGTTTTACATTTTTAGTATTAGAGCATATTAAGCAACCTCATGATCGGGGGTTCTCACTCGATGAGAGTGTGGACGAAGTCATGGCTCTTACCCTGTCATGACCAGGAAGTTATGGCATGATAGTCCTGGTTGCTTACAGTCGAAAGGTTGGGTGTAAGACATGCGGATGAGGTACCTTTTGTTATCCATCAGAGGGGTGTACCATGAGGCTTGACATTTTTGGTATTAGAGCATGTGGTTTTGGCAATAACAGAATAGTATACTAATATGGTCTTGATTATATTATAACAAGAATCATGAGCGAACGGAGGTATCAGAGAAGTAGATCACTACTATCAGTAAATCAGCCTCTGAAGGATCAGTGAATACTTGAAGGGTAGCAAATAGTATAATATTGTACTAAAAGTGGTCTAAGGAAGATATGAACCCCAAGGAAAAGGGTATGGCCAAGGCTAGTGTATGAGCATCATCCTAGACCGGTATTACTAGTGAGCTCATCAGTAAGGGACACTGATAAACCACAGACTGATGAATTAGAGCCAGATCTGGACTTCATTACTAGTTCTAGATCCGGAACTATATAAGTGTTATATGACCAAAAATCGGATCAAGAGTTATAGGAGTACGTCAAAGGCATATACCTACAGGCTTTCCATGATTGGGACACCCCAGTAGCTCAATATATAGCATACTTGGATGAAGTAGATACATTATATCGGGGTTATGGATACTTTGATTTGGAGATTCTGGATGATATTTGGATCCATACAACGATATACTTCTTTTTGGATACTGCATTTTAGGCCCGAAAGAAGAATGAGATTATGGAACAGGGTCCGAATGACAACTTTGATGCCTTTATAGAGCACATCATGAAGTACGTATTCGATTACATGTACCAATACTGATATACATCCTATACTCAACATTTAGTCACCTAGACACAGTTGGCATGACTTTTTGTGACGTGGGCAGTCACGAGGTACCAGAGCTCGGGAGAAGTTAAAACCGGTATCATCATTTTTACATGGGTACATTAAGGTTAAGCGTCCTCAGCCTAGGGAGATTTTGGGATAGGTGACCCCCTGGGAAGTCACATGTATATGTTATGTTATGTAATGTAAGAGAGTAGAAACATGCGGTATAGTGGTTTATAGACTGTATGATGTTTACAGATTTCCCTAAACTGTGATAAAATATGTTATATGTTATTTCTGGGGTACCTGTGTATCGAAGATTTTGTGAAATGACAAGTATGCCCTTATGTCTATGTGAAATTTACCTCTTTCTTATTTTTATATAGTGAAACATGAATATGGTAAGGCTAAGAGGTAGATCAAGAGGTAGAGATGCTGAGAAAGGTCAAGAAGCTAGACCTAACCCAATACAGAAAATATTGGGCATGTTAACCGAACATTGAACAATGATAAATGATCCTAGGGATGAGCTATGAGAAGTGTAGCAAAAAAATGCAGATAGGGAAATGCATAATAATCCTGGTGGTGATGGAGATGAACATGTATAGCCTCAGGAACCTGAACAAGGGCCTCAGCCTAGACCTGTTGTTAAGGTCAAAATTTTACAAACATGGGTGACAAGTTTTTATTAACAACAACCCCTTGCTTTTTGAGAAAAATTTGATCCTTAGTTTGCCGAAGATTGGTTATCTCGGCTGGAGAAAATTTTCAGAATTTAAGAATGTCCGGATAACATAAATGCACCACTAGCTATTTACCAATTAAAAGGGGATGCAAACAGGTGGAGGAAGAACATTGACATGATTCTTTAGGCATGAAATATTCCAGTAACATAATTTATTTCAAGAAAGATTCAATGAGAAATATTTTCCCCGATCAGTCAGACTCGAAAAGGAAACAGAGTTCTTGTCAATACGACAAGATAAGGAAGAACGCTTTGACGAGTACTTGGTTCGATTCATCCACTTGTCTAGATACTCTTCTTACATAAGGTATCATGATTATGAAGGATGGAGCTCAGATATGATGATTCGGGGACTAGGACCAAAACTGAAAGAGAAGTTATTCTCTTAACAGTTTATGGAAGTTAACAAGGTAGTAAAGAATGCCGGATCACAGAGAATAATTTGTTGAGTCTATATAATGACAGAAATGCTAGCAATAAAGGTGCATCTGGCAGTGGGAATTCTTCCCAGAAATGCAAGAAATAGGAAGTCTCCTCTGGGTGGAATAATAAAAAGCCGTATTAGGCCGATAGTCGTAGCAATCAAAGATTCCCTGAGAATAGAACATGTTGGCGCTGCGGACAGCCACATGATGGTGGACTATGTATAGTTATGCAGTGAATTTGTTATAACTGCCGGAAGATGAGTCATATTGCTAAAGATTGCCCACAATAGCTGACAGGGCCTAGACCTCGGCGTCAAGATAAAGTATTCGCCATGACTTATGAGAAGGCATAGGAGTCGCCTGAGATGACCCCAGGTATAATCTGATTTAACGATTATGTTACCTATATTGTATTTGACTGTGTGAAACACTTAGGGCTAAACATACATGCATTGCCTTATAATTTGATTGTGATCATACCTATGGGTGTGAAAACTGCCCTAAGAAAAATTTGTTGCATTGTATGATATGTGTAAGGGATAAAACTTTGTGGTAGATTTAGTTTGTGAACTATTCCATAAACTTGAGGTGGTAGTTAGAGTTGATTGGTTAGCAGAAAAGTATATGTTGCTGTACCACGGAAATAAGAGAATTGCATATCCTACTCCACAAAGTGATTTGGGTTTTTTCTTAATGGCCTAAGCTGAGAAATGCTACATATGCAATGCCAAGGGTATTTTGGTTTTCCTTAATATTGGCAGAAGCCGGAATAGCAACTGAAAATGGCTGGTGAATCCCGTATTGTCTTGTCTAAAGATGTAAAGGGATTACTTGAATAGAATTTTTGACTGTATTCGGATCAACTTATGATAGACTTAGTGTCGATATTCTGATATACTCAAGGAGTAAAGAAGAACGTAAGAAGCACCTATAAGTCATGCTAAGATATGTTGTCTCACAAAATGGGATCCTGCAGATCCTAGTAAAGTAGAATCAATATTGAGCTTAAAGGGGCCAGAAGCTGTCACAAAGTTACGCAGTTTTCTTGGTCCAGTCAAGTATTATAGTTATGGGAATCCTTTCGAATCATCTTAACACTATTGAAGCTCTTACAAGAGAATAACTCATCTAAGTGGAATGGTGAATTTGTGTGTAGTTTCTAAGAACTGCTGAAGAGGTTAACATTTGCACCAGCATTAATCATCCCATATCCTAGTACGACCTGTGTGGTCTGTAGTGAAGTGACATGTGTGGTATCTAGTGACGCGACCTGTGTGGTCTGCAATGAAGCAATCTTTATGGTTTACAGTAATATAACTTGTTTGGTCTATAGTGACACAATCTGTGTGATCTATAATGAAGTAACCTGGGTGGTCAGTAGTGATATTATCTAAGTGGTCTATAGCATGGCAACCTGTGTAGTGTGTAATAATACAACCTGTATGGTCTGTAATGAGACGACCTGTGTAGTCTGTTATAATACAGCTTACATGGTTTACAGTGATACAACCTTTGTGGTTTGTAGAGACACGACCTGTGTGGTTTGTAGTGCTACAATCTGTGTGATCGGTAGCGAAATATATAGGAAAAGATTAGGATGAGCCCTAGAGTAGCAAGGCATAATTGTGGCAAATACCTTTAAACAGCTGAAGCCTCCCGAAATGAATTACCCCACTTGTAACACCCTATTTTCAGTTACCAATATTTGTTGTATGTAATTAATACATTTAATGGAATAAAATGGTGAATTGTGATATACATGAGTTGATAGAAATACTCCAATCGGCGGTTACACGCAACTTGACTAATCTAGGACACAAAGGAGCCACTAATGTCCACTTAAAGGCTTAACATTATAACCTAAATTGAAGCATAAAATGACACAAATAATGACCTAATATGAGTGTTAAAATTCAACCAAAAATAAGGACGAAGAGCAAGATATGAATTTTTGAAAAATGTAGTGGCAAAATGGTAATTTTTCAACAAAATAAGAAACAAATATTTTCCCCTTTTTCTCTCTATAATTTTGGTCAAATTAAGAAAATAAGAGAGGAAAATGGTTATTTGGTAATTAATAATCCTATTTTGGAGTATTTGTTACCAAGGAAAAATTAAAGTTGGAAAAAGGTCAAAACTAGTATGACACTAATTAATGTGTGGAAGATATAATTAAGTGAAATGCAAGAAGCATTATTTATCCTCTATTTCCTCTTTAATTTCGGTCAAAAGAGTGAATATATAGTAAAAGAAGAGGAAAGTAAAAACCAATTAAATACAAGCACATGATTATAGTAAAAAGTAAGAAGCCATTTAATTCCCTTTTCTCTTATAATTTTGGTGGAAAAGGGAGATTGCAAGGGAAATAATATATGTGGCTTATATTAATTTAAGAACAAGGAAAAGATGTGAGCCAAGTAATTTTGCACATGAAACTTACATTTAATTATATTATTACATAAAGCAATAGATATTTCAAGAGCTCTTATTTCTCCATTCCTCTTCTTCAAGTTTCGGCCAAACACTAAACAGAGGGGGAGAGAAGAGTGTTCTAAAGCTTAAGAACACCAAGAACAACTAGGGTTTCAAGAAGGCACAAGTAAGAGCTTGTAAATTAAGTGGTTATGCCTTCTAATCCCTTTAGAACATCCTCTAACCTCTTCTTCTTCTTGAAATCCATGGATAACAAGCCAAATCAAGGGAGAGAAGAGAGAGGGCAATGGCATTTTTTGAGAGAGAAATTTGAGAATCCAAGAGATAACCTCATAAACTTGATCCTCTTGTGAGATATGTTGTTGTTGGATTTGGCTTTGTTTGCTTGATCTTGTAAATTTGGGAAGATGAAACTCTAAGGGGAAATGCTGTCAAATTTTTTCTCAAATCATGTTCGTTTAGTGTTTAAGTAGTTAATCATGTGATTAGAGGGGAAAGGAAGTGATTAAGTAACAGAAATCAAGAAAACACACTTTCCCTCCCAAGAGCCTTAACTTTCAGTCGGCAGCAGAACCATAGAGAGGAGCTATAATTTGGTAATTCTGAAGGTTCCATTGGATTTAGAAGGGAAAATTCTATAGTTATACATGAGTTCATGATTTTTGGATGTTGATATGCAAATTTGGAAATTTATAAAATTGAAAGTGCATGTTGTTTGATTGCTTCCAGTGAGATAGTGTTATTGTGTAATGAAATTTGCTACTAAAATTGATCCAAAAATTATGAAACTTTTAATGATTAAATTAGAGATGTAGAGTTTTCATTTGATAGGTAGTTTGTAATTTTTGGACAAATACATTAAAAGATATGGATTTTCAAAGTTGTGCCTTTTTTCTAGAAGACAATTTAGAATAGGAGAGTTTTGGCAAATTTCTAGGAACAATGTGGTTAAATTGAGCAGACTTAGGCATTTTCCCATGAAATCACATTTAAAGAGCTTCAATTAGGGTTTGGAATCATTTAAATTAGATTTTTCTAGAATAAATTATGAATTTCCAAATTTGACTGAAAAATCTTCCAGTTTTCTGAAAACAGTGAAACGGCATGTACAGAGCTGTACTGTAAAGAAATTGTTGGAACTATACTAGAATTTAATTAAAGGTAGTAATAATACAAGTAATAACTAGTTACTTGTAACTTGAATTTTATAGGAATATATAATTTTCTGAGCTGTAACCAAAGTTTAGAACAAATAGAGGAACCAAAAAAGGAGTCATGAAGTAACTTTTTCTTACATATACTATGTGATTATTATATGATTGAGTATGTCATTCTCTGTAACACAAGTATTGTTTCTTGGACACGCATATTACCCTAATTATGGTCTGGGAACCAACAAGGGCGTAGGGTTAAGCCATGGTGCAAACATGTCGTTTGGCCTTGGATAGTGTGCATACAACATTCTATATTCTTACATGACATGGCACATTGCATATTCATTTTCATATTTCATATGTCTGGAAAGTATGTTGCTACTGAGATTCGCCTGAATCTCATCCTTTTTCAAAATACAAAACCTTACAGCTGAAGTTAGTGGCTCAAAAGGTAAAGAAGTGGCTACCTGGGAGTAGAGTCCTTAGTACATCCTGAAGCTGCACCTGGTTATCTATGCTTATAATTTAGTTTCTTTTAAGATACATTATACACTCTGCATATATTTTTCAAACCCTGTAGGGATTCCTCTGTATTGTAAATAAGTACTTAATATCAGTATATTTCTGCTATTTTTGTATGCCTTATGAAACTTTGCACTTATAACTCTGTGAATATCGAAATGTTAAAGGGTTTGACACCACTCATGTTGTAGAGCTGGCAGCAATTGACTTTGATTTAAAAATATAGTCATTTTTAATATTACCTTATAATATTCAGGGTTGAGGTCTAGATTTAGTAATTCAAA
This sequence comes from Albizia julibrissin, assembly GCA_037074505.1. Lineage (NCBI taxonomy): Eukaryota > Viridiplantae > Streptophyta > Magnoliopsida > Fabales > Fabaceae > Albizia > Albizia julibrissin. The sequence continues at coordinate 29,459,838 of CM073480.1, read as the reverse complement.
GAAGTGACAAAGCCTAAGAATTGGTAGTAAGTCCTAGTGTACATGAATGTATAGGGCAGTAAGACCGAAATATCCAGCCCTATGGGAGTAGAATGAAGCAAAAGGCTAGAATGAGATAAGCCATAAGATTGAATGTACCAGGAAGTGTCCTGAAGAGGCAGTGAGGCTTGATTACCAAATGTTATGGTAGTAGACTGTATGTCCAGTAAATTCCATGGACTATGTGTCTAGTAAATTTTGAGGACTATGTATCTTGAGAATGATGAGTGGTTACTAATTTTCGTAAGGTTTATTTTGCATTCTTTATGAACATTACATGAGTATATTGAGAAGTAAGAGATTAAGCCTGTAACTTAGTTAGAATAACTAATGGACTGTGTGTCCTAAGGCTGTGAGTCCCAATATGCATTTAGTATGGATGTTAGACTGTGTGTCTTGAGGCTATAAGACCTGTTGGACCAACGTGTCCTCAGGCCAGCAGATTGCTCTGCAATTAGAGTTATGTTTAGCAGGGACCATAGGTAGTAAGACCCGATGTGCATGTTTGCATGGGGCAGTGTCCTTGAACAGTAAGACTTGATAAGCACTCTGTGTTGTAATGAGCCGTGTGTCCCATGAATACTAAAGGACTTAAATGATCAATTGGTACAATCACTCCTGAATGCTTGTCAGATAAGAAATAAGACCTAATGATCAATTATTGTTGTAATGGACTGTATGTCCCATGAGTACTAAATAGGCTAAATGTTATCTAGGGCCCTAGTCGATGATATGGTAATTTGTGTTGCATGCTCTGTGAGCTTGCATAAGAAAGAGATGGACTAAGTTATAAAACAGATAGAATGGGTGATAAGAAGTGATTCTTTAGGGTATAGTTAAATCTATATGATGCTCAAAATTTTGAGGACAAAATTTTATTGACGAGGGGAGAGTTATTACTGTAATATCCCAAATTTTATTCACTAAAATTCCTTTTTTATTTGATTATATTTAATGGAATAAAATGATGAATTTTGGTGCACTTAGAGTAGTTAAAATGTTGGAAATAGTGATTATGTGAAATTTTGGCCAAATAAGACATAAAGCACAAATTTTGTCTTGATAAAGGCCTAATATTGTAGCCTAAAATTAAGTATGGAAGAACACAATTTTTGGCCCAATTTATGATGAAAATTTCAGCCAAAAAGGAAAGGAAAGAAGGAAAATAAAAAATTGTGTAGGGAACATATGAAAGATGAAGTATGAAGACTTTAGGTTGTGAAAGGACAATTTTACCCCTAAAACCCTAACTTTATGACTGCCAAGGGTATTCTAGGAAATGGTGTGTGATTTTGGCAAAACTGAGGTAAAACATGGATTCTATAAACGAAATTGTATAGGAATAGCCCCAGTCATAATTTTTAGAAAAGTACAATTATACTAGGTATAAAGGGAATTAGACTGGATTCCTTAAGGCATATTGGTAATTATGCATGTTCAAGTAAAGATGACCAACTCTGAGTCTTAGAATAAGTTATGAATGAGTAATAACTCATTTGTTATCAATTTGGGAATTTTAGGATTTGATATTTGCCGATTTTGACCCGAAACTAAAGGACCGATATTAGTTAGGCATGGAAAGGAGTCCAGGTAGTAACTCTATCTCTCATATACTATGCAATTGTTTATATGCATTGAAATTTCCATGTTCTATAATGTGAATGTATAGGGAAGTATTTCTAAAAGTTGTGGCGTGGGAAAAGCATAAGTACCACCCAGTTTGAAAAACACAAGTACCACTAGGCCAGTTTGGACCCAGTCTAGGTAGGCCACAAGTACGGACAGGTTGGTGCCTGCTTTGGAATATTATTGTGTTCACGGTGCAGCAAGTAGGGACAAATGACTATTTTGATATGGACAAAATTATCGTTTAATCGTGAACATTATTTGACAGACATGTGCACGACATTATATTCTGCTGCATTATATGTTGCATTGCATGTTTATCTTTTGTATTTTATATGATTGATTGCATGTTACTACTAAGATTTGCTTGAATCTCACCCTTTCCATAAATAAAATTTATTCAGCAAGAGGTAGTGGCTCTAAAGGTAAGGAGGTAGACATTGACAACTGAGGGTTCCGATTCTAACAAAGAATTTAGTGTTAGTTATGTTTGTTCTTTTTATGTATTTTTGGGTTTTGTAAATTTACTGTGCAAATCCTGTGGGGATTCCTGTAATGCAATCAAGAATTTTATATCAGTATGTTTATGCTATTTCTGTATGCCCACTGAACTATGCATTGGTACTTTGTTAAATGTCGAATTACCGAGGGGTTTGACAATAGCTAGAGAGAATACCAATCAAGTAGGAAACTTTCATTTATGTGGATATAAAACAAAAAAAATCTGAACTTTCTATCAAGGTTTTGACTTACTCATGAATATATGGTTTATTAGGCAATCGTCTAGCCTTTGTGCTATTATCCATGTCTTGTGTCCTTTTTCATTGCAGATCAAACCATATGATATATGTGGTGGTCTGATGAAATAAGACATGCATACATATCACAAAGGCTATAAGAGTGAAAGTGCTTCGACAAAGAAATAAAAGGAGTGGCCATCAGGTTCAACTGATTAAAATGTCCGTGCAAGGAAAGACAATGAAAATGAATACTAACAAAAGAAGGTAAGCATGAGAGCAAAATGGTGATGACGAAGAGGGAGTGTAACATCCCAAATTTTCATTCATAAAACTTAAATAATCATATGAAGGAATTATTTAGCGGTAAATAGAATTTACAGAATAATGATTTAAATAAGAAAGATAGATACGAGATAAATTAAATTTTATTGAATTCTAAAAAAATATAATTAAGCAATTATTATTATTGAATTCTTTTAGAAAAAATAAAATAGTAAAATTAGTGTAGGTTACATGAGAGTATTTAATTTTAATTTTAATTACATGTGTATAAGTGAATAAATAATAAAATAAAAGAGATTAAGAAGTCCCACATCGACTAAATAATGAGAATATGGAGTTCTAAGAGTTTATGTATAGGAGTAGTGAGGTGGATTCAAGGTTCAACTTTTCTATTTTTGCATACAATAGGGGTAGCCTCAGTAAAATGCCATTTGTGTTTTTGGTAACAATTGGATTGGGCTAAAATTTGGTTAACCCATCTAAGACATACAGCTCATCAACCGTTGGATTACCCATTGGCATCATAGTTTAAGTTATAAAGCAAATAACATGATCAAGTTTCTTGAATGTGCAAAACAAACCCTAAAAGGAAGAATTGACGTTTCCAGCTTTTACTATTAGATCGTCGTGAAATTTCACGAGAAGGTTTGAGATAGCCCATTCTATAATTCCAATAGTGGGATTGACGATTGAATGTCCTAAAGGTTAAGAGTAATTTATCACGCATTGAATCCGTTATTTGAAAAAATAGTAATTATGTCGTAGATTTGGGAGTTTTCAAGATGTTCTAAAGGTTAAAATCCCAAATTGAGATCATATAAATGTTAGACAAGGCTAGCCTAATGCTTTAATGATTCCAATTCTTAAATTAAATATAATTCTAATATAACGTTTCCTATTTGTAGGAAATTCTGAGCAACTCGATAGTAGAGAAATTATTAACATGTAGTGTTGCTAAAAGACTTTATATTAATTAAGTTTCTCATTACTTTGAGCTTTGGTCTATTTATATCACACTTGCACTAGTGCAAAATAGGCTTTTTAGACCGGTTATTGCGGATAAGGTCTAAAAGAAATGCGGGGTGGAAATTCTGTAATTAAAATCAATTTTTTAGACCGGTTGTTAAAAAAACGGTCTAAAAAAACTTATTTAGACCGGTTCTATAAACAACCGGTCTCAAAAACAAAATTATTAAAATGAAAAAAATTCATGTTATTATTAAGACTGGGTTGTTTAAATAACCAGTCTTAAAAGTCAATAATTTAAGACCGGTTATTTAAACAACCGGTCTCAAAAATAAAATTATTAAAAAGAATAAAAAAATCACGTTATTATTAAGACCGGTTGTTTAAATAACCGGTCTTAAAAGTCAATAATTTAAGACTGGTTATTTAAATAACCGGTCTTAAAAGTCAATAATTTAAGACTGGTTATTTAAATAACCGGTCTTAAAAGTCTAATATTTCAAACCTAACCAGCCGCGAAGCTCATTTCATCAGCACATTTCATTTCCCTCCCACTCTGCTTCTACAGCCACGAACAGCTCAAGTCCAGGATCTCCGGTGATATTCCGCCTTATTCTCCGACCATTGCTCCAGCCGCCGCCGCCGCTTCCACCTCCTTTTCCATTTTCTGTTCTTTGCTGTTTAAAAATACTCCCTGCTTCCCCGTTCGTCTGCCCATTGCTACGAAGAAGTCCGCCGTGAGTACCATTATGAAGGCCGGCTGAGCTTCTTATTTCACCAGCCTTTATCTCCCTTCGGCGTGTTTTCCAGCTACTGCAACCCCTCTCCTCTTGCGCCTCAAGCCACGATCTAAGGTTACTTCAAACAGGTAATGTCCTCTGTCTCAATCCTTTGTATAAATAGAAATTTAGTATTCGCTGTCTATCCAAGAAGAATCTCTACTATAATTGAACTAGAAATTAACACAGAAATAGAGAAAAAAATGACATTTACTCTGATGGAAATTAATTGGTGAAGCTTAATTAACGGTGGCCTGAACTGGTGTGATTTGATTATTTGAGGATTGGGGTGCTGATAATTGCTAGTTTTCATAGTCTCTGAAATGCTTAAGTTATTGTGTCAAATTTCATGGCATGTATGCTCATGAATGGCTGATTAGAAAATTGTTACATAATGTTCAGTTAGTTTTGAAACTAAATTTGAGAGGTGATTTGAGGTTTAGACTAAAGCAATTCTTGTGTATGTGGTCTAAATTAAGTCCTGAAATTGCTAGTGTATGTTGATACATTTTCCATATTACTTGAAGAAAATGGAACAGACTGCAATTATATCTTATGTGGAATTCTAATGAAGAATTCTGTTAAACTAGATAATTTGATGAGTGTAACCTTTTCATACTCTAATCATACTCCTGTCTTTTCCAGGGGAGTTAATATACAGAAAAGAAGAAAAAAAGGTGTTGAAAATCCTAAAAGGATATGTGAAGAACCCTAACCGGCCTGAAGCTTCTATTGTTGAGAAATATGTTTCTGAAGAAGCCATGGAATTTTGTCAACATTATTTGGAAAATGTAGGACATATCGACCTTCCTAAATGACATGATAAAAAAGGGGGTAGGTGCGGGGCTACCGTCAAGAGTGTGGATCCTGATGAATTACAATAAGTCTGTTAGATATGATTAGTTTTGATGATGACAAATATAGATGTCAAATATTAAGAGAGCAAAAGTTTGATAATATACTTATCTCTTATATTGACTAACTACTATATTTAATGTTATATATTTTATAGATTAGTCAAAGATATTAGAGAAAGAAGAGCTTCAAGGAACTAATGGAAATATCAAGATTCAAGTTCCCAGAAGAAATATTGATCAGAAGAGAATTCAGAAGTCACTGTAGCAATTGGCACTGTTTGGAACTGTTTGGCACTGTTTGGAACTGTAGCATCGAGTGATTTAATAATCACTCGAGTGATTTTCAGAATAACTTGAGTGATTCTCGAAAAACTAAAAATCACTCGAGTAATTCTCTAATTCACTCGAGTGATGTTCAGTGTTTCATACTCTGTTGTTCGTCCAGCTGAGCGAGGTCTGGTTATTTGATCATATCTCTCTAAATACAACTCTGATTGAGACCAAACTAGTTACATATGAAAATATACTCACAATGCTTCATTTGGACACTAGACACAATATCAAAGGAGCTCAGATGAAGGAGATATAAGTGTTCGAATCTGGCCTTCACATCAGCGTTACTTTCTTGAACATGTTTGGTATTTTGGGTATAACTCTCAAACCACTAATCCTATTGAGCTGAAACTAGTGCCATATAAAACTAGACTTCAAGAAATTTCCATTGATATATAATATAGCAATTTTGGAGCCATATTTGAAGAGTTATGTCATCTGGAAGTTTACCTCTGTTTGCTGAAGAATTGGAAACGCAACAACGAAGTAAAAGTGATCTGAAGAATAGATCACTCGAGTGATTCCAGAATTCACTCGAGTGATATGGAAAATCACTTCCAGTGGCGCCAGAATCACTGCAGGAATTTTTCACTGTTCCAGATTTCACTTCTAGTGATCCTGAATCACTCGAGTGATTTGTGATTTCCGCCAAATCACTTCCAGTGATCTTCAAATCACTCGAGTGATATCTCAGTTTTTCCAAATCACTTCCAGTGCGTCTGAAATCATCGGAAGAAAAATACACTATTTTGTAAATCACTTCCAGTGATGTCAGATCACTCGAGTGATATTTAAAATTTTCTGATTCACTTCCAGTGGATTGAAAATCACTGCAAGAAATATTCACTGTTTACAAAATCACTTCAAGTGATGCAAAATTCATTCGAGTGATATATGAAATTTGTCATATCACTTCCAGTGGTTGCTGAATCACTTCCAGTGAATATTAAAATTCCTCATATTACCCCCAGTGTCTAACTGATCATTTCCAGAGAATACCAACATGCACCAGATCACTTCCAATGAACTGATATGCCATTTTCTCAGTTTCACTTCCAGTCTCAGATCACTTCCAGTCAAGTGTTATCTAGTCAATGATATGCTAATCTTTCAGTAGCACTTCTAGTGATATCTAATTTATTACAGTGAACTGAATATCTTCAAGTCAGATCATATTCGTTTGAGTGATATGGGTATTTTGATACACAACTTCCGGTGATCACTCAGTATACTCTCAATTTTGACAGAATCAGTTCCAGTAGCAGCAAATCAGAATCACATCCGGAAATCAAGATCACTACTAGCAAAATGCTTATACAGTCGAGTGATTTATCAAAATCACCTCCAGTGAAATCAAAATCACTTCCAGTGATTCTTCCATTTTCTGAAATCACTCCTAGTGAAGACTGTAATCACCCGAGTGATGTTTTCTAACGGCTATTTCTCTGAGTGGATTTACAGGTGTTATGCACTACCGATCACATGTCATACAACTGATCAACATTCAGTGACAAAAAATCATGGGCAACATGAATATTCAATAAACGTTTCAGTGAACGTGCACAATAGAAAGAAAGCAACGCTGAAGCATATGTCAGAGCACGATTAACGGGAAAATATTTAAATACACTCAACGACCATACAAAGCAATGGGACTCCAACCAAAAATGAAGAAGTGTCTGTCTAAGCATCAGATGGGATTACAACAGAAATATATCCGAATAGGCTCAACGGTCAAATGAATCAACAGACTCTAACGGATGGATGTTTACAACGGTCATCTTCCACAACTCAGCTATAAATAGGAGAGGATTCAAACGCAAAACAACGGATAATACGATGAGAACATAAACATGTTGATATCCTAAGTCTTCAGCCTCCAACCACTCTTTGCTCTACTTCGTCTTCTATATTATGTATATTTGAGAGAGTGAGAATATTTTGTATTGTACTTCAGTGAAGATTTATCTACTTTGTGAGAGAGTCTGTAAACATACCATCTATACTTCTGTATTGATCTCAAGGTAGAGGGACCTTGAGAGGGCTGATTACCTTACGGGAAAGTTGTAGAGAGAATTGCTAGTAGTACTTTCTGCTCGTAAGACTTACAAGGTGTAAGCAGTAAAGAACGTTGCTGCTCGTAAGACTTACAGTGGTGTAAGCAGGAGAGAACGTTGCTGCTCGTAAGACTTGCATGGGTAAGCAAGAAAGAAAGGACTTTAGGATTGCTTTGCTCAACTTACCGTAAGAGGGTGTAAACCTTACAGTATGTAAGGGGGAGTGACTTCGTAAGAAATTTGTAAAGGCTTTTCTTGTGCCTGGTTAAACAAGAAGATAGTGGATTGGAAATCTCAGGAGGAGCCTGGGGACTGGACGTAGGTCATCGTGGATTGGACCGAACCAGGATAAATCACAGTTTGCACATTCTCTTCCCTAAGCTTTTACATTTCCAGTATACATGATCTATATATCTGCTTATGAATTTATAGTTCCATATGTATTGATTTGATAAGTTGCGAAAAGATTTTAAACAGTTGAATTTCTTATCTGACACCCAATTCACCCCCTCTTGGGTGTCAGCCAGTTCTAACAAAGTCCACTTGTACATTTTGAATAATGTTGATGCAGTTCAAGATCACATAAATGCTCATAAAGAAATTGTATGGAAAGCGAACAATCGATTGACTGAACAAAGGTTAATTAGGGAGCATACTAGGACTTTTGCACATTGGTTTAAACATAAGGTTGATGGAGAAGAATGTGTTTCTGATACAATTAAATGGCTAGCACGTGGTCCTGAGTTTGATGTCATAAGTTGGACTTCGTTTTTGATCAATGGGTATACCTTTTACACGAAGTCCCTGGATGATAGAAACACTGGCCAGAACAGCGGTGTTATGTTAGTAGCTGAATCTATACACTTCTCTAGTTCAAAAGATAAGAACCCTACATTGGCAGCCATACCTTATTATGGGGTTATTGACGAGATTTGGGTGGTTGACTATGTTAAAATTAAATTTCCCATTTTTAAATGTAAGTGGGTTGATGTCAATAATGGTGTGAGGATCGATAAGTCAGGGTTTACATTAGTTGATCTGAACAACAGAAGTTTTGGAGATAAACCTTTTATTATGGCAGATCAAGCAAAACAAGTGTTCTCTATTATTGATCAGGCAAATAAAATATGGTCTGTAGCTCTCCAAGGAAAAAGGGTCGTCGATATTGAAGATGAAAGTCGTTCAAATTATGATCTTCTCGAGACCCCTTCTTTTTCTAAGGGTCTTCCTGCATTGGACGAAGAAGATGAAGCTGATAATGAACAAGGCACAAGAAATGATCATCGTGAAGGGATATGGGAGGATATCTCTTTATAAATCCACTTTAAGTGTTAGCTATCTATTTAAAGTAATTATCGTTATAACTTATATGTAGATTATATATATAGTTATTTTATAACTTACTAACTCAACAATTTGTCTTAACAATACAATGACGGATCCAGTGTATTCTACAACAGAGGATCAGGTGTCACCTACTGCTCAGCACATCGAGCATCAGAGTGTCAATCAGGGGTAGTCATCGGGTGAGCCGAGTCACCAGCCCAGATAGAGGGGAAGGACGACTATATTCTTAAGGGATGTTTCCCTGAGTTGGTCGGTTGGGGAGAGGATACCGATCCAGTTCGATCAATACTGGAAACCGATCGGGCCGAATGCCAGTCATTATAGGAGTTTTGTCGGCCTCCTTGCACGGAATAAGCATAGCATATTGATAGAGGAGTGGAGGAATGTCGACAAAAAGGTTAAGCAGCATATTTGGGACACTATTTAGGTATAAAATTCCCTCTGTATGTTTCTTTTATCAAATTTGTTTCATTACTATCACTAACTCCTTTGATTCATGAATAACAGCTCACTTACGACATTCCTCAGAGTGAGATCTTGTATCACAAGACTATGATGTATTGTTGTGAGCGCTGGAGGAAGTTCAAGACGAATCTGGCCAATAATTACATGCATATCGAGGTGCCAGCTGGTGAGCCTCGTCTTACTCCTTGTAGAAAGTATTCGTATAATGAAGCGATATGGCAATATTTTTTTAGGCTTCGGACTACTCTAGAGGCTTTGATGAGTTAACTTATTTTGTACTTTATTTACTTATCTTTTGTCTTTACTATTTATAACCTTTTTTCCCATTTCTTATTCGCAGGCAAGAAGGCAAAAGGCACAAGAGAGTGGCAAGAAGAATGATTGTCCCCACATAATGTCTCGTGGGGGATACGCAAAGGTCGAGAAAGACTTGTTGGTGGCCAAACGAAGGAGATTGGAAGAAGCATCTCAATCTGATCCTTCTATTCTACTATCTCCACCATCTCCGATACGGCGCGAAGAGTTGTGGTTGAATGCTCGCTGGAAGAGTGGTGGATCCTATACGAGTGACCAGTCTCGTATAGTCAGTGAAAAAATTGTAAGTATCATTGTTCTTATTAACTGTTTAATAAACATGTTTCATTACTCATGTGTGTTTTTTGTATATCTCACAGGAGGAACTTCAAAAATAGAAAGACGAGGGAGCCTTCAAGTTGGAGAGGAGGAATGACATTCTCACGGTTGCTACTGGAAAACTTGAGCATCCAGGTTGCGTCAGGGGAGTTGGAGAAGGGGTGGGTATAAAGGATTACGTTGGATCCTCCTCACGCAGTTCCTCCTCCAACATGGTCACGAGAGACGAATTGGAGCGTATGTTGTCCACTGCGAGGGTGGAAGCAAGGGCCGAGGTAGAAGCATAATTTGATGTACTATTGGATGCCCGGTTGAGAAAGATGAAGGATGAGGTATATTCCATGGTGAGCACAAGACAAGATACCACTCCTGCCCAAACACAATCGCTCGATCGCCATAAGCAGAGCACCAAAGGGAGTTGTTGCAATGTGGGACAGTCATCAAAGGGTCCTGTAAAGGATGATGTCGAGCCTTGTGAATTATATGTTGAGGATCCTCTGAGACGGTTAGTTGCATGGGAGAGTGTGCACAACCTAGGATCAACTGTTCACCACCTCAAGATGACAGATGATCAGGTTAGGGTGTAGTTGAGGAGGTTAGCATCGCAGACGCACCTGTCCCTATCCCTTTTGAGGAGTTCAAGATTATGGCCGATGTCTTGGGTACCTTCATATCATGGCCGAAGAACCTTGTTTTTGTTGGAGCTGCAGATTCCCCGATTAGAGCCCTAAGTTCAGTTCCCTTCCCTCGTGAAGTTTCACAGCCTCCACCACTGAATGTGATGCAGCAAGTGATTCTGATGGCATTTGATACATCTTTCCCGGCTAGAAATTGGCCTATGGATTCAGCTGTGGGGCCGTCAGGGGAGGCATGCTATCTTAAGAGGGATGATTTAATGTTCATGGTCACTCCTAGACAAAATCTTACGATTATGATTGTCCAGCTTTTTTTGATGCAAGTATCTTCTTCAATTGGAAGTAAATATCTTAAAAATTACGCTGTTTAACTTTAATTTGTGTGCTTCCATTTTAATAGGTACATGAATCGTAGGTTGGTTTCCTCTGGGCAGAGCGCTAAATTTGGATTCATGTGCCCAGCTCATGCCACGGAGAAAGGGACCACTTCTGCCATCAGACATAGATATTTATCACAGAGGCTCAGTGAAACAGAAACTGACTGTTTCTTGGTTCCTTATGTGCATGGGTAAGAAACATCAAATTTATATTCCAAAACATCACATATGATGCTTTATATTTTCTTAACATTCATCTCTTTTTTTAAAGGATCATTGGCGATTGGTTATTCTATGTAAGGCTAGTTACACAGTGATCCTCCTATGCTCCCTGCACTTCAAACCGGGGAGTGACTTGAAGAAGACCATGAACTCGTAAGTTTTCTTGCTTTATTACCTTTTGTGTGCAAAGTTTATGTGCAGAATAAGTAATCTTTGTGATTTTGATCTTAAGGCTATGCGGACTTTCCTATACGCTAAGTGTGGTAGGCATGTTCGTGACTTAAAAGACCCTACATGGATCACGCCAAAGATTAGTACATATTTTTTTTCTTTGAGATGCGTTCCATAAGCTATGCTTTTATGCTTGCTTTGATGATATCATGTTCTTTTTCAGACCCGTAGGCAACCACCGGCTCCAACTTATGTGGTCTTTATATGTTGAGGTAAATTTACAATATTATCAGCCTAGGCACGACTGACTTTACCGAGGAGGTAATAAATGTATATTTCAAAAAATTTGTATTACTTTATTTTTTTAAAGTAAGTTAATGTTTTGTTTGGCTTCGGTTGTTACACATACAGATGTTTGATCTTGTTGATCCCTTTCCTAAAGAAGATATTGATTTCATCCGTAATTGTTGTGCTGAATTCATCTATGAGCTTTTACAAGATTAGTAAGTTTTTGAATCCTATACTATGTTGTTCTAATAATACTTATGTTTTTCATATACATCTAACTTGGTTTATATCTCTGTTCAGGACAAATTCTTAGATATTGGTGATACTAGTTGGCTGTCGATTCAGGCATGGGATTACTATTGTAAATTTTCCTCCACTTTTTTCATTTCTCTGTAAAGCTTAGGAATTTTTTCCATATAATGAGAAATATTTCTTCTCCTGCTTCTCTTTACAAGCTTTGGGATTGCAAGTTCACACAATGTCGCGATTTTCCTGCTATCATTGTTTAATTGTGGTGCTATGATTCAAAATTCCTGATAATTATAAATTGTTAATATTGTACTATTTCTAAGAATTGAATAAGTTGATCATGTGTTATTGGTAGTCATTGGAATTGAATGTGTTTGTTTTCAATGATTTTTTTCATAATGTTCATTCTGTGATTGTTAAGAGTCGAGGGTTGTAAGGGCCAAGTGTTTTCCCTTGAACAGACTGACATTTATAGGTTCATACCAATTACGATAACTAAGGTCATATTTAACAAAAGAGGGAAAGGGGAACTAATAAGGATTTTAGGCTTCATGATTCTAAATTTGGAGCAAGTTTGCATTATGAGAAATACCAATTGTTTCTGGAAATAAAAATGCTGTTGTCACTGCTTCTGATTGTCAATATATATATGCATGTGTTGTTGCTTGTGTATGTTATGTGGCACAGAGGGGATTGTCGTTGAATATGGCTTACTGGCCTGGGTAAGATTGAAACAAATAAAACAAAAACAAACACACAATTTTTAGACCGATTCTAACTTCAACCGGTCTTAAATATGAATTTAAGACAGGTTAAATTGAAGACCGGTCTTAAAAGATTAAACTTTAAGACTGATTCTAACTTTAATCGGTCTTAAATTGATATTTAAGAACCGGTCTTAAAGAAGTAAACTTTTAAGACCGGTTTCCTTAAGAACCGGTCTTAAATATCAATTTAAGACCGGTTAAAGTTAGAACCGGTCTTAAAGTCCTATTTTTTTAAGACCGGTTCATAAAAAACCGGTCTTAATAGTACTGAAATTTCCCTACCCGTCGATTGTTGTAGAACCAGTCTTAAAATTTCATATTTTAGACTGGTTGTATTAAGACCTGATCCAGAACCGGTCTAAAATGTCTTTTTTAACCGGTCTAAAAAGTGATTTTTGTAATAGTGTTGCGAGGAGCTCGTGAAAGTAACTAGTAACATGGAATGTACTTAGCCCATGGGTTTACTTGAAGGAAATAAGGAGGATATAAGAATGATTAGGGGTTAATGAAATAAAGAGTAATCATACATAATGAAATTTTGTGAAACAATATCTTGTGTTGTGAGTAAGTGTTCTATGAGAATTTGAATGGATATTTTCATGCTTTTGATTAGTATATTTTATTGCCATCTTGCTTATTATATCTTCTTGCCTTTCTACTTAATATATCTTCTTTGTCTAGCAAAATGACATATATCATAGTGGGAAGAGGGGGAATTATACGAAATATAGGGATTTTTATGGTTTAATAACTACATAGAACTAGTAGACAAATAACCAAGACAAAAATGTCACAAATCAAAATAAGAAACAATATTTGTTCTGATATGAGAATGAGAAACAAGAGCAAGAGATGGATTTGCTTTACACTTATTTTTGTATAATCCCTCTTGAACTTCAACTGAACAAATCTTCAACCACTTTATCAAGCCCTGAATAAGACAAGAAGATTTCAGAAAAATCATGAAACAAGGAAGATGAGTAGTAAGTGTTATATCTTATGTTTTGATGATAACAAAAGGTGTTACGACTAATTTAATGTTAAACAAAAGGTTTTTGAATAATTAAACAAGTTTTATGAGGTATGCAGAGCAATCACTCGAGTGATGAAGTAAGAAATGAAGTTCAGGGAAACTCTTTGCTAGATTCTAAGAGGAATCACTTGAGTGATGGCCATGAATCACTCAAGTAGCCACTCGAGTGATAGAGTCAGAATAGCTGCCCAAACTCTCTTCCTGATTTTAAAAGGGATCCCTTGAGTGATTACTCGAGTGATGAGGTAAGTCAAGCTGTTATATTTCATTGCTTTTCTCTGCTGTGTTTCAAAAGGGATCACTTGAGTGATGATTACTAGATCACTTGAGTAACCAATTGAGTGATAAGTTGAGAAAAGAGCCTTTTGCTCTAGTGAACTCTCTAGCATAATTTAGAAGGGATCACTCAAGTAATGTGATGAGAAAAGAAGAATGAACTCTCTGCCAGAATTCAAAAGGGATCACTCGAGTGATGACCCTGGATCACCCGAGTGATGAGTCCATAATGCATGATAATCATATGTTATTCATTACTTTATCATATTTATGATTAAGACTTCATTATTTTAGTGTTCTAAGCATCTTTCTAGGAAAACAATGAAGAAATCATGCTAAAGGAAGAAAAAATCACTTTACGGAGTAGAACGTTCACTAAACACAATAAATTGTTTTCAAATGTGAAGAATGGTCAAAAGAAGCTACGTAACACTAATGGATATGTTGAAATGCTAACAATGGCTATCACATTTCAACTATATATAGGAAAGCATTTAACAGAAACATAATACAGAACTACACACGAACATACAACAATCAATTCATACTTAGTACTTTGTTTCTTATTCTGTCATTCTCTATACTTCAGTGCTTATCTATATACTTTTTGAGAGAGATTTGCTTTAAAAACTCAATATTTCTTATATATTGAGATAACTTAAGGTTATAGAACCTTAAGTTGGGATTTAAGTTTACCTTGTGTAAGGGGGAGCGAGTATCCGGGTAAGGAACTTGCGTTGTACTAAGGTGCCAAGTACCAACTGAATCTTGGAAGACATAGTGAAAAGCTCAGAGGAATTTTTAGGATTGGACGTAGGTCAAAGTCGTTGTGGCCGAACCAATATAACTCCCAGTGTACAATTCGGTGATATCATTCTTTGCTTTAAACTTAGTTTTAAATTCTATCAATTTTTATTTACTGTTCAATAATTCTGTAATCACCCAATTCACCTCCTCTTGGGTGATATGCTTACACTAACATTTGGTATCAGAGCGTAGGTCTTCTTATTTAGGTATAACAGCTTAAGAAGGATCCAATAGCAATCATGGGTGAATGAATACTTCCCGATAGAGCTTCTATCACCAGACCACCAGGTTTTAATGGTGAACAATTCTGTTTTTGGAAAGCAAAGTTTAGAGTATTCATAATTGCTACAGAATATGAGTTATAGGATGTGATTGAAAATGGAAACTATATGGCTGTAAAAATCAAAGAATCACACAAAGTTCCCAATTCACCATCGAAATATGATGACAACAACAAAAACTCGTAACCCTCAACAACAAAACAATCCTGATGATTCAAAGCGCTTTAAGGATTTATACACTCCCAACTACTAAGGAAATGTGGCAAGCCCTGGAGATAGTCACGAAGGAACTTCAGGAATAAAAGAAAGTTAGATTAATACTCTGGTTACTGAGTTTGATCTATTTCGTATGAAGTCAGGTGAGTCAATAGCTGAATTCGAACTCAGATACACTCATCGTGTGAATCAACTTGCAGCACTTGGGAGATTATATGATCAGAATACCAAAGTAAGGAAGATACTAAATATACTCTCTAAAGAATGGGAGGCTAAAGTTACAGCAATCGAGGAGGAAAATGGAGATTCAATACAATCTGTAGCTTCTTTGTTTGGAAGTCTTTCAGAATATGAAAGCAAGTTAAAATTCAAACGAGTACTGGAGGAAGTCAACAATAGGAAAAGGAAAAGCCTCGTACTAAACGTGACAAAGAAGGAAAATCAAGAAGATGATAAAGAGTTCGATGATGACGAAATGGGCCTGATAATAAAGAGATTCAAAAAAATTTATAAGAAAGGCCAAGGTTTTAGAAATCCTAAAAAAGGAGGAACAATAACCGAAGGGAAACAGAAGAAAGCATCATTTGCTATGAATGTGGAAATCTAATACATATCAAATTAGAATGTCTTGAACTACTGCAAAAAAAACAAAGAGAAGAGAAAAGGTAAATCCTTCAACATAAAGAAAGAATTTGTATCTACAATATAGGGAGACAGTTCCTCAGATGAAGATAGCGATGATGAAGAGACGACCAATATCTGCTTGGTTGCTTAAAAGGAGATAGAAGTAGAAGAGGTAATTGATTTTGATCCTACTTATGATCAATTACATTCTGAATATAATGCTTTACATTCTGAATACATCAAAGTAGTTAAAGAACTTATTGCATTCAAAAGGAAAAACAAAATCCTTGAAGCAAAACTTAACGAAGTTTCAGAAAAAGATTGAGAAAAGTTGTCCTTCTCTAAAAAAGAAAAATACAGATCGCACTAAGACTCTTGAAAAGTTTACAAAATGAAGTGAGATGTTAAATGTCATTCTAAAGGCTCAATGTTATGTAAATGATCAGTCTGATATTGGGTACGACCTCAAATCATACAAAAAGAAAGGAAGAAAGAAAACAGGAGGCAAAACGTAATTGAATTATTTTAGGCATTCTGTACATATATTTAATCCTTTCGCACATTGTAACTATTGCAATAGGAAAGGAAACTATACTTCCTCATGCATTCATAAAAAGAAAAGAAACATATGAACCTATAAATGGTACCTAAGGATTCATACGTTCAGAAAATAATTGTACTAACCCAAAAGGTGTAATGTCTCAAATTTTGATCACTAAGTAACATGTAACTATTATGGTATTCCATGATAAAAATAGCATGTAAAGTGGCAAAACAAAGCCAATAAAGAGACACATAACGAAATAGTTGTTATACAAGATAGTTGGTGTATTTCCTGTTGAGGCGGTCAGATTGTGTGACACTTTTAAATTAGTAAATCAACTCCAAAAATTATGAAACTTTTCATAATGAAATTAGACATGATAATATTTAATTTTATAGGTCATATGGAATTTTTGGAGTTGTATACAAGGAGAAATGAATTTTTGAATTTTTCCCTGCGAATTTGACATTTTTCTGGAGCAGAGTTCAAAAATAAATATTCTAGGAATGGTGAGCTTTCAATTGGTTAAAAGATATATTTTTACCTATAACTATACTTAATAAGGGTTACATATCCTTTGAAACCACCCCAGTTGGATATCTACACAATTAGATATGAATTTTCAAATTTTGGTGATAATTCTGCCCATTTTCTCAAATGTTGCGAAAATGGAAGAAATTGCAAGGGTAAAATGGTAATTTTTACCAAATAAATATAATCTGGTGATTTTCTGAATAACTACAGAGGGAATGGACAGATGGAACCCATAAAAATTATTACATAATTAAATATGTAATTATATTATGTCATATACAATAAAGATATGAAGGACCAATGAGATTATTTCATATATGGACTCTAGAATTTTCCAAAAAAAAATCTCATCCCTTGTCTATATTAAGCCCATTTCGTCCAAGAGGAAAGGAAAATGGAAGAGGAAGAGAGCTTTGGAGAAAAGGAGAAGAAGAAGAAGAGGAAGAGACCTAGGAGCAAGAACTAGGTAAGTATACCGAAATCTCTTCTCAATCTTGTGTTCTAGATCAAGAAACTCCTTCTTAATCTCGCTACTATCTTAGAATAGCTATTGAGCAAGCAAAAACTAAGGAGGAAAGGGGGGAAATTTCAGCCACAAGAGGAAGAAGAAGGAAGGAACAAGGTAAGTTGCTAAAACTCTAATATTCTTATTAATAATTGAGTTGTGATAGTGTTCTGGCTGGAAATCTGGTTGATTGTAATGATTGTTGTAAATTTAGGATGTCCAATTTTTATGGGGAGACGCTGCCCAAATTTCTATTGATTATGTTAGCATAGAGATTAGGAGGTTAAACACATGATTAGAAGTGAAAAGTAGTTGTTTAGTTGATTGAAATCAAGAAAATTCCATTTTTCTCAATTTTTATGAAATTTCGTCCAGAAGCCGTTTTGGTACTATTTGAACTGGAGTTTGATGTTTTTTTATGATTCCATTGAGTTTATATGGGAAAATTATGTAGGGTTCATGAAGAGTGCGAAATGTGAAAGGCCCCGGATGGTGAAATGACAATTTTGCCCCTAAAACCCTAAGTTAGGGCTACTAAGGGCAAATATGTAATTTAAGCTGGAAATAGCCTAATCTGAGGTTAAAAATAGATTCTACATGCAAAAATATGTAAGATAAGCATGGGTTGTGATTTTTGGAAAAGTACAAAAATACCAGATAAAAAGGGAATTAGACCGGTGGCATTTTGGTAAATATGAGATTTTGAGCAAAAATAACCAACTTGTAAATTCTAGAATAAAGTATGAATGAGTAGTAACTCATTTGCAATTACTTTGGAAATTATAGGATTTGATAATTGCCGAGCCAGATGAAACGTTAAAGGACCGTTTAGTAGCTAGGCATTGGAAAGGAGTCCAGGTAATAACTTTATCTTTCATATACTATGTGAATGTTAATATGTGATGACTGCCATGATCTGTTCAATGTATTTCCTGTAATGTTGATACTCTCTGGGTGTGGATGAGTGTTAAACTACCCCATGGGACCTTTAGGGTACCATGTGGCTAGGTGAACCCAGTTGAGTGACTTGATATGTACGGACAAATATTTACCTGCTCCAAGTTATAATGAGTACGGACAGGTATAGGCCTACTCTAAGTTGTTGTTGTGATCACATTATGATATGATATTGTGCAGATCAGGAACATATGATCATTTTGATCCGGACAAAATCATCATTTGTTTCCTGAGCATTGTCAGATAGGCATTGACATTTTGATTGTTGCATCATGATAAATGTTGCATTGCATGTTTACTTTTTACATTTTATATGATTAATAATTTGTTACTACTAAGATTCGTATCTCACCCTTTCTATAAATTAAAATTTTTCTCAGCTAGAAGAAAAGGCTCAGAGGGCAAAGTAGCGATATTGGCAACAGAAGGACCGGTGCTGACCTAGATATTTGCCATTGGTTATCTATTAATTTTTCTATGTAGTTGAATATGTACAAACCCTGTGGGTTATTCTGTAATGTAATCTAGAATATTGTATCAGTATATTGTACTATTTCTGTATACCCATTGAACTGCGCTCTAATACTCTGATAAATGTCAAAATAATAAGGGGTTTATAAAAGGACCAAAAAAGATATGGGTACCTAAAACTTAATTGTCCTTAATTGCAGACATGCTTCAGAGCATCTAGAGCCAACAAATGGTATATAGATAGTAGATGCTCTCGACATATGACCGATGATTGTTAAAATTTTACCACACTAGAAACGAAAAAAGGTGGAAAGGTAAAATTTGAAGGAAATCAATCCAGAAAGATAATGAGAATTGGCAAAATTAAAAGCGATAAGGGTATAAAAGTTAAAGATGTATACTATATTGAAGGCTTGTGCCATAACCTGCTAAGAATTAGTCAAAGCACAAATAAAGACAATTGGGTCATATTTGACTGAGAGGAATGCCTGATTGTAAGCAAGAAAGATCTACAAATAGAAAAGAAGAATCTTAAAGCAAAACCCACAGCAAAAAGGGAAGGTAACTATTATACCCTTGATATGAATAAAAATGTCTTTGAAATTTTTTTCTGAGTAACACCGATAAAAGTTGGCTATGGCATAAGAGACTAGCCCATGTCAATATGCATCAACTAGGCAAGTTACTCAAAAAGGAATTAGTAATTGGTTTACCCAAAGTGAATTTCAAAAATGATTTACTTTGTGATGCATGTCAAAAATGTAAACAAACAAAATCATCTTTTAAATAAAAAAAATCACAACAAATAGACCACTTCAACTGCTTCATATGGATTTAATAAGACCAGCAAGAGTCAAAAGTCTTGGTGGAAATTTATATTCATTATTCTTTGTTGACGATTTCTCTAGATTTACGTGGATTATTTTCTTATCGTCTAAAGATAAAAGTTCTAGTGACTTTATTGTATGTTCCAAGAAAGTGCAAAATGAGAAATGTATGTACATTGCAAGTATCTGGACAAATCACGGTGTAGAATTTGTGAATCAAGCTTTTAGAGAATATTGTGACATCAATGGCATTGATCACAATTTCTCTGTACCAATGACACCACAACAAAATGGAGTTGTAGAGAGAAAGAATAGAGTGCTTATAGAGATGGCTAAAGCCATGCTAAATGAAAAGAACGTGTCTCAAGTTTTTTTGGCTGACGATATAAGTACTGCATGCTATATTTCAAATAAAGCGTATATCAGAACTAAACTTGGAAAGACACCATCTGTAATATCCTAAATTTTGGACCTAGAGACTTAAGGACAAGCCTATTTTAGGTAGACGACTAAGCCCAGTTTGGGAAGAGTCCTAAGAATATCGAGAGATAGAAAGACTCTCAGGGACCATGTAATCCAACCCTACTAGGAAGAGGGCTCGGTATGTGTAGGCAATAAGATTAAAAGTGTCGATGAAAATATGCACATGACACATATACAGTGCCATTGGGTTGGTAGAAAGATGCCACCCAGCTATGCCATGAGGTAAGGGATTGATTAGTCAAGCGAAATAGGTCGGTGTAAGTGTTCACATGGCATTTTCAGAGCAGACATATATACCCTACGTTTCTGGAGTAAACGCCGGTATGTGGCGCCATGTGGGACGCACATACATACTCTGACCTGGTGTCATTTTGGATGGCATCAATATACGTGTTGCATTCCCAAGAAAAAACCAAGTAGAATCTCTAGTAAACACCGATAAAGTAACTTTATTAAAGTAGATTTAATAAAGTAAGTAATCATGACATAAATTTTGTGTTGGATAAATAATATAGTGACAAGTGTCATCTCATCATGACAAAGCACAAAGTACCTTTTATGTTAGATGATTGAGAAGGTGACAAGTGCCCCTCATGATGACACTCACTTTATCTGTTTTGTGTTGGCATCTCTGGGACGCACCACCTAGCACCTAAGTTTGCGTACTTGACTTTCCAAACACCGAACCCGGGAGTCAGGGAAATTGTCAGGCCTCTCTTTTCCCCTGATAAAAGTGGCACCACCTAAGAGAAATAAAAAGAAGATAAGATGTTTCTTGACACATGGCAATCTTGAGCTCACATCTTATGACATTTGGCACACCATAAGACCATTAAATTGCAAGATGAAATCACAACCATTCCCTCCTCTTTTAAGACACATTTCAGCTAGCCATAGGAAAGAGAAATAAAAATGAGAATAATGAAAGGAAAATGGAAGAGGAAAGAGAAAGGATGAATAGTAAAATCCTTGAAGTTCCAGAGCCGATTTTGACCCCAAATCGCCATTTCTGACAGGTAAGTCCTTTAGGAAACTTCTTCTACTCACTGAGAGATTCATTTCTATGGTTTAAGTTTTCTAATCCGAGGTGTTTTGTGTTGTCTAGTTAGCCGAAGTGCCGCTGGAATACCGAATCGATTGTAGAAACACAAAGAGGTAAGCCTTAACATCATTTTGAACCATATATGCCATGATTTTGTTATGTTTTAATGAAACCTTAATTTTCGTCTAGAACCAGAACTTGGTAAAGAGTTTGATTTTGGTGTTTTTGAGGTTATAAATGGATTCTACAAATTGTTTTGTGGGAATAGGTGGTGAACATGATTTTTGAAGGGTTGGAGAGAAAACCCAAAGAGTGAAGTTGAAATAGTGGTACTGCCAGATTTCATTTTATGGAGGCAGTATGCTTGTAAAGAGTTTTTGAGTGATCAAATCTTATCCAATGGTCATTATACTTTCCATAATTAAATAAGACATGATAAGCTTTAAATTGATAGGCAATATGTGCTATTTGGGTCAGTATATTAGGAGATATGAATTTTTGAGTTTAGTTGTAACCAGATTATGTTTCTGGAAGCCATATTGTTTGTGGTGAAGTTTTGGAAAACTAAAATTTGACAAAAAATTATGAAAATTTTTAAATTTAAACTAGACATAATAAGATTGAAATTGATATATAATATGAAGGATTTGGATTAGTACACTTGGAGTTATGAGTACTTGAAGTCAGACCATTGAAATTGGAAAGATTTTCTGGTAGTAAGGCTAAAATGGGAAACTAGGAATGCTGCGTGGATAGGTGGTAGTGGGAAGAATTGTTCCCTTAAATAGACTTAATAAGCGATACATAGAATTTTGAACCACCTTAATTGGATATTTCTAGTTCAAGATATGAATTTTCAAAGTTTGTTGTAAATTCTGTTAGTTTTGACCAATAGGCGAAAATAAATTATTTAGGGCCAAATGTAATAAATTGGAACTTTAAGGGTTAAGCTAAGCATACAAAACTAGTATGGGCTCATTAACTACACATTGGGCTTAATGCATTTACTTTAAAGGTAACCAACATAAAAGTATAAGGTATCAAGAATTAGAACAAGTATTAACCCACCGTCCGTGAATTATAAATTATAGGATTTAATATTTGCCACGGTGGCCACAAAATTGGGAATAAGAGTAGAGTTTGGAAAGGCTTCCAGGTAGTAAACTTACCCTACTTACATGTATTGATATGTATGCTTATGTGTTGATGTGTATGATTGCTTTACTTGTCTATTTGTAACATAGTTGAATGATTGAAGCTTTGTTTTCTATTGATGCTATGGCTATATGTAAGAAATGTGAAGCATTAAACATGCAAATATCTCATTATGTTAACATGAGCCTACGTAAGGCAGTATGTCATGCACTAGCATTTATCTTACATGCATTGTTGATATTGTTTGTTATTGAGATTCCCTATAATATCACCTTCCTCAACCAACCAGACAGGCACGTAAGCACAAAAGAGGAGTGTAGGACAATATGCTAGATGAAGACTAAGACGCGCTAATCCGTTATGCATAATTAATATTTGAAATGGTTAATTGTATAATCCGCATGACGAATGGATATTTTTCCAAAGCGTGACAATTGAACTAGTAATAGGTAATCGTATAGTACGAGCTCATTAGTTAAGTAAGCAGAGCAATTTAATAAATGGAGAGATACTCTGATAATAGGGAACAAAAAGAATTAAGAAACCCTATGAATAAAATTAAACAATCTGGTAAATACATCCTTTACTAAATGAATAATGCCCCAAGAATAATTGTGAAAGTTTTTGAATAAGAGTTTATCTACTAATTCTCCTGAGTCGTAACGATAATGATATCACTTCCAATGCATAATAAAGGGGCATAAGTAATGAGTGTTACACCGTACAAACTCTACAAGGGAAGGAAGTCAAATCTTGCTCATCTGCACATCTTTGGTTGTAAGTGTTTCATTCATAATGAGGGTAAAGAAAACCTAGGAAAATTTGATTCTAAAGCGGATAGAGGAATATTCCTAGGCTATTCTAACCAAAACAAAGCCTATAGAGTTTTCAATAAACTAACATGTGTAGTTGAAGAATCAATTCATGTTGTATTTGATGAATTTGAATCCTCTGAAAAAATCACTGACGATGAATAGGATATAATTATTAATCAACAAAACAGTCAATCTATTCCAAGTTCTTCCAATCTAGAGGTTGATAAAACTGAAAAAGAAGATGAATCACATGAACTAGGATAACTTAGAGCCTGGAAGTATAACAAGAGTCATCCTCTAGATCAAGTTATAGGAGAAGTAAATAAAGGAGTAAAAGCTAGAAACAAGGTTTTAAATGAAGTTAGTTTCTCTGCATTTATTTCTGAGATTGAACCTTCTAACATTGATGAAGCCCTATAGACAATGATTGGGTAATAGCAATGCAAGAAGAACTCAATCAACTTAAAAGAAATCAAGTTTGGTATTTGGTACCCCAGCCTAAAACTCATCTGGTCATTGGCATTAAATGGGTATTTAAGAACAAACTTGATGAATCCGTAATCATTGTTAGAAACAAGGCAAGATTGATAGCTATAAGCTATAATCAAGTATTGATTATGAGGAAACGTATGCTCTAGTAGAAAGATTGGAGGAAATACAAGTACTCTTAGCCTTTGTGTGTATCAAGGGATTCAAACTTTATCAAATAGACGTAAAAAGTGCATTTTTAAATGGCTACATTATGGAAGAAGTATATGTAGAACAACCTCTAAGATTTAAGGATGTAACTAAACTTGATCATGTCTTCAAACTAAGGAAAACTTTATATGGTTTGAAATAAGCCCCTAGAGCTTGGTATGAAAGACTTAGTAAATTTCTCATCAATCAAGGTTTTATATAAGGAAAAGTCGATACAACATTGTTTATAAAACAAAAACGAAATGATATTTTAGTAGTTCAAATATATGTTGATGCTACTATATTCAGTACTACTAATGATCTTTTGTGCAAAAAAAATTTTGAGATGATACAGGGGGAGTTTGAGATGTCAATGATGGGAGAATTAAACTTCTTCCTTAGTTTGCAAATCAAACAAAGGAAAAATGGAATTTTCATATCTCAAACTAAGTATTTAAAATAGCTATTAAAGAAGTACGTGAAGGATCAAGCAAATAGAGCAGACACGCCTATGAACTCAACCACTTTGCTTAATACTAATGTAATGGGTGCAGACTATAACATCACTAAATATAGAGAAATGATTGGATCATTACTCTATCTCACTGTAAGTAGACCCAACATTCAATTCAGTGTTGGAATGAATGCAAGATATCAATCAACCCCGAAGGAATCACATGCTAAAACCATCAAAAGAATCTTTAGATATCTTACAGGCATAATAGAGTTAGGTATTTGGTATCCTAAAGGAGAAAATGAATACCTAGTTACGTACTCAGACTTAGATCACAGAGGATACAAGACAGATATAAAGAGAACCAGTGGGCAGCGCCAGTTTCTTAGAGTTTCACTTGTATTATGGTTCAGCAAGAAACAAAACACTATGTCTCTGTCGTCAATAGAAGCTGAGTATGTTGCAACATCAAGTTTTTGTGCACAAGTACTTTGGCTAAAACAACAACTTTAGGATCTTGGTGTTCACCTACGAGATATACCTATGTACTATGACAATACTAGCACAATAATATTGGCAAAGAACCCTGTACAACATTCCATGACCAAGCATATCGATGTCAAACATCACTTTATTAGAGACCATGTTCAAAAGAAAGATGTCAAAGTGATATTCATCCCAACGCATCTTCAAATAGCTGATATTTTCACAAAAGCCCTTGTGAAAGATCAATTTTTGTTTGTACGAAGAGAATTAGGAATGATAAATTCCTACGAATAGCTGATATTTTCACAAAATCCCTTGTGAAAGATCAATTTTTGTTTGTACAAAGAGAATTAGGAATGGTAAATCCCTACGAATTGTAAGTTGTTAAGTTATTGTAAATGTTAGTAAATGTAATTTGATTATGTTTTGATGATAACTAACTTAAGCATCGGAGTATCTAGTAAGTTGTTTTTGTAGAACCTTGATACTCTGTTATGTAGTAAGAAAAGCAGGGATAAACAGAGAAGGTGATTACCACAACATGACTCGAGTGACCACTTCCAGTGATCATCACTATGACATCACTCGAGTGATGTCTGACAGTGATGGTTGCATCATTCAAGTGACTACTCGAGTGATGACCTAAAGAGTTAGGGAAATTGAAAAGATTCAAATTTGAAATAACATAACGGTTGTATTTGAAAAGATAGAAGTTGAAAAGGATATCACTCGAGTGATCAATAATGCAAAAGGAAAATCAATCTATTTTCAGCCTAATTTTGCAATCCAGAGCCTACAAATCATCAAGGAATCATTCGTGGGTAATTACTATATTATACATGCCAGGTATGCTTTATATTTTAAAGAATTGCATTTTTTTGGCATAATCACTCGAGTGACCACTCGAGTGATACCCTAAGATCACTCATGATCACTCGAGTGATGTCGGGCACAGTAGGTATAACAGTCGGCACTCTGTCATTTTCACTAAATCACTTCCAGTGACTCTCCTAGTGCTTTGCATCAATCTTTTCACATATTCTTACCCTATCAAAACTGATCAAACCCCACTAAATATCACCTCCAAAAACTTTCTAAAACTCCACAAATCCTTTGCCTTAAAACTTGCGACTCTCAGCACTCAAGAAGGAAAAATCCAGTCTCTTCACTTAATCTTCAAATGGAAAGGACTAAGATACTTAGAAAGGATTCTTCTGAGTCTCCCCTATCTCCTCCACACAAGAAACAGAAGAAATTACCTTCTCTAAAGCCCAAACTAATTCACAGCCAAAAGTCTTTGAAAAAGCTCCATCGATGCCACAACCTAAGGCAAAGGGAGTTGTGATCAAAGAGCCAGTAACCACAAGGGCAAGGACAAAAAAGGAAATTCCACAAGGCAAGGGAAAAGAAAGAACTTACTCATCTTCACCTTCTATAGATTCCTCTAACACACCTTCTTGGACTGGAAAAAGTCCAAAAGGTTCTAAATAAGATGAGAATATTGCCAAGGCTATGGTAAATATGTTGGATGAAGTGTAATGCCCCATTTCTTTTCACTAATATTCCTTGTATATATTTTTTATATTTAGTGGAATAAAATGATGAATTAAGGTGTACATAAAATGATGAAAACACTTCAATCGATAGTTACATATAATTGGCTAAACTAAGACACAAAGGTGTAACTTTTGTCTACTTCAAGACCTAATATTGTAACCGGAATTGGAGCATGAAAGAGCACAAAAATTGGCCTAATTATATTTCCAAAAATTCAGCCAAAATAAGAATAAAGGAAGGAAGACATGATTTAATACAAAAAAAATTCATAAAATGTTAAGGCAAAATGGTAATTTGCCAATAATGCAAGAGGCAATTAATATTTTTCATTTCCCTTAACATATTCGATCAAAAAGGGGAGGTAATGGATGAATCAAATGCTTGGCTAGATTAAATCAAGAAGGAATGAATTTTGGCCAATTAAGAGTTAGGGTTGAAAAGTCAAAAGTGATTGACATTAAAGAACCATTTACATACTAATTGGAAGGGAGTAGATGGAGATATTGTAAGACTTTTTCTCTTGCCATTTGAAGATGATTTTTACAGTAAAAAAGCATAAGGAAAGAGAAAGGGATGAAGGTAATTAAATTTCCATGAAATAATATTATGACATAAAGCAAATTTTGTCAATTCAAGAGCACATAATTCATTTCCCCATTATCTTATAGTTTTGGTCAAAAAGGCATGAAGCAATTAAATGCTTCATTTTCCATTGCAATTTTGGTTAATAAAGGGAATTAGAAGAGAAATATATATCTATATATATATACATATATATGTATATATATATATATGGTTATATTAATACAAGAAGAGGGGGAAAACAAATAACAAGTAAGTAAATGTAAAGCAAGTTGTGATATTTTGACATAAAGCAAGTGATATTATAAAGACTCCAAATGCTCCATTCCTCTTCCATATTTTAGTCAACTAAAGCTAAAATATATATAGAGAGAGGGTGTTGGACGGAACAACATAGAAGAGAAGAGTGCTAGGGTTCAATTGTAAAAATCAAAGGTAAGTGCATGAAAACTTAGTGATTGTGCCTTCTAATCACCTTGGAAACTCCTCTAACCTCTTCTTCTTCTTGAAAAACACGATTAGCAAGCCAAATAAGAGAGAGGATAGAGAGTTCAAAGGAATTTTATAGAGATAAAGTGGTAAAATCAAGAGGTAATATCATAAACTTGAACCTCTTATGCTATATGATGGTGTTGTTGTTATTGTTGTTAGTTTTGGCTTGATTTTTGGTTGTTTTGTAAATTTAGGATGATGAAACCCTAAGAGAAAATGCTGCCAAAATTTACTCAAATCATGATAATTTAATGTTTAAGTAGTTAATCATGTGATTAGAAGTAGAAAGGAAGGAGTTTACGGATTGAAATTACAAAATCATGATTTTCCCTTTCTTTTCCTTACTTTTGGCCAAGCCCAGAACCATAGGGAGGAGCTGGAATTTTGTAATTCTAATGTCCATTGGATTTATAACGGAAAATTGTGTGGGAATATAGGTCTTCATGATTTTTGGATGTTGGTATGCAAATTTGGAAATTTATAAAGTTCAAATGCAATGTTGTTTGATATGCCTCATGTAAGGCAGTGATGTTTTGCAATGTATTTTGTAGGGAAAAATTGGTTCAAAAATTATGAAACCTATCAAGATTAAATTATAGATATAGATCTTTAATTTTATAGGTATTTTATAATTTTTTGATAAGTACATTGAGAGATATGAATTTTTGAAATTGTGCCATATTTCTAGAAGCAAATCTAGGAACAGTGGAGTTTGGAAAATTTATAGGAAAAGTATGATGAAAGTGGTTAAAATTAAGTATTTTTATACAAATGTACATTTAAATAGATATATTTAGGCTTTAGAATCTGTCATTTTAAATTTTTCTAGAATTAATTATGAATTTCCAAAGTTGACTGAAAAATATGCTAGTTTATGGAAACAGTGAAACTGCACTGTGCAGAATTATACTGTGCGGAAATTGTTATAACTTCTTTAGATAAACAACATAATTTGATTTAAAGGCAGTAATAGTATAAGTAATAATCAGGTACTTGTAACTTTAATTTTGATAGGGACTAGAACTTGCCCGAGCTCAGACAAACGGTTAGAAATTTGTTCGAGGGAAACAACCAGGTAGTAACATATATTTCATATATTTATAAGATATATTGTATATTATGTGAAATCATCATAAATTGTTTACCACATTCTTATTATGTGGGGGTGGTCACTCGGGGTCTTTCTGTGTGGGTGGACACTCAAGCCAATATAATGTTCAGTATGCACGAGCGGGTGCCCGAGGCCTATTTGCGTTGGTATCCCTCGGGGCCTTATAATATACGCAGCGCTGTGGTGATATATGAACTATATGTGATGTACTGAATGCTGTTGTGATGATTCTATTGTATGATGACTATGTGGCATGGTTTAGGATGTTATATATGTAAGATTGGCTATCTGTTACTACTAAGATTCTTTTGAATCTCACTCTTTTTCATAAACCCATATAATATAGGGAGATAGCTTAAGGGGTAAGAAGGTAAATACGGATGGCTAGAAGCTGGAGTCAAGAGACTTTAACCTTTCTTTTAGTTGTCTATTTAATATACTTTGGATATTTTAGATCTGCACATAGTGTAAAAAGCTTGTAACTCTGACAATACTACAATAGGGGAACTGGTAATGCTAGTAGACTAGGGAACATACGATAATTAATCTAAAAGGATAGTTTGGCTAAATTACGCTTCTGATCGCTAACGAAACATAACTAAGGTATGGAATGAGAGAACTAAGCAGAGAATCGCTCACAAACTCTAATAAAATGAAAAGAAGAGTCGGTGAAATTTAGTGAGATAGTGAATGTTTGTAAAATTGTTTGAGAAAATTTTATTACTCTAAAAAATCCTCTCTAATCCCAGGTTTAAATCCTAAGATAGGATTGGAATTTGTGAATGTTTTCTGAAGTTGGTTACTTTGGGACTGGTTCCTGGTTTCATAAATGATTGCACTACTCTTTTGTACTCATCTGGAGCTATTGGACATAAGGTGTCACAATTTGTATGGTATCAGAGTGTTAATTTTGGTAACAGTAAGCACTTGCTAGAGTCTTTTACTTGTGTTGATAAGTTCTAATCTTTCGTTAGCTGCTTATGTTAGGAAGCATGTCTGATAGAAGAAGTACATATGTACAGATATATGTTTGATGTGGTATTAACATGGTGTTCCTACTTAATAGTAAAAATGAATAATGGTGCGATGTAGACCAGGGGGAACATACCACTAAATGTTAAACCCAAGAACAACACGAGGCCTAACCCTATGCAGCAAGTTCTCAGAATATTGACACAACAGCAAGCTATGATTCATGACTTATGACAAGAAATTCGGGAAGTAAGAGAAAGGAAAAATGTTGATGGGGCACAACCTGAAAGTCCCATAGGGAATAACTCAAACGGGAATAATCCTGAAGGAAACCACCTAAAGGAAATCAGAAAGGGGAACAACCCTAGAGTAATGAGCAGTCGCAGTCGTTCGAGGCGTACACAAAGCCTCCTATAGTTTCAAAACGTGAAGAGGATACTCTCCAATAATGGATGCCCAAATTCATTAAGTATCAGCCTTTAGCATTCAATGGGAGATTTGATCCGTAAGTTGCCGAGAACTAAATAAATCAACTAGAGAAAATCTTTGAGGTACTGGGATATCGTACAAAGATGAAGGCCATGATAGTTGTATATATGCTAGAAGGTGATGCTAATCGTTGGTGGAGGAATACAATACTTGTACTGTGTGCCCAGAACATTCTGCTAACCTGGGAGTTGTTCAAAAGAAATTTAATGAAAAATACTTCCCAAGGTCGATAAGAATTGAAAATGAAAGAGAATTTCTAGCAATACAGTTAGGTGATGACGAGACTTTTGATGAATACCAGTCTCAATTTATTTGATTGTCCCATTACTCTTCCTACCTAAAATTTAAAGATGACGAGGAGTAGAGCTCCAATATGCTAATTCGAGGATTGAATCCTGAAATGGAAGAGAAGCTTGTTGCCCGGTAGTTTACTGAATTCAACAAGGTTGTGGTGTTAGGATTGGTAGGCACACAACGAAAGAATTAAAAATTTAAAATTGCAAAAGTTTACCAATCTCAATTGTGGATCTATCAACGGCATTTAAATCGAGTTAGAAAGAGTCATACCTTTCGAGTTTTTCCTTTTTCGATCTTAATGAGCCAACTTCTTAGATCTGCTCCCTCTACTGGTATACACACGAATAGGACCCAATATTGGCAGTATGCTAGTGCCTTCAATGCCCCTCTAGGGTTTTCTTATGACTCTCTAGTTCTTCATCATCCGTAGAAAACCCTAGCTATCACCTTTTATAACTAGTCAATGTTATCTATTTTCTGATGAATATTAGATTTTTAAAATTAATCTTAATTAATTTCAAAATCCATATCATATCAATTAACACTTAATTATTTTTGAGAAGTAAATTAAATAAATATGGTTTAATTAAATATGTCAAATATTTTTAATTTAATCTATTTATTTAATCTGAATAAAGTGCTAATGGAGTTAGATTTAATTTATCTTCATAAATCAAAGATATTATCATATATAATATATATTATCAAATAATATTATATATATATATATGTATATATATATATATATATATATATATATATATATATATATATATATATATATATATATATATCTGTATGTATCTATGTATGTATTTCAAAAATACATATATGTATATTATTAATTTTTCTTTCCAAATATAAGTATATATATACACATAAATATTTATCAAGTAAATATTCACAAACATGTGTGTGTATGTGTGTAATTCATCCACCCTAGATTAAACATTGTATTCATTGAATCTTAGACGCATCTTAGATTCAATGAATCTGAAAATTATAGCTAGTGTTGGGCTATTCTTGTATGTGACCCTGTAGGCCCATACTAAGTTGGCAGTGGGCCAATAACTGTACTAACCCACAAGTCGCAAGCGGCCTCTAACAAAACATTATGACTGCCCAATTCATATGAGGATCGATAATACGATACAACCTGTCATACAACCATATCATGTCCCTTTTGTCACACGATACTTCAGCTAAGGATGAGACATGGATAATGTTATCCTCCTTTTCTTAACTATTACTTTCTCGATCCTTGTGTAGTTTGACTAAAGAAATGGAAACTCCTTTTCATCATAGTATGGCCATACATTTCTCAGACTCACTCATCGAGGGGGCCCAGTAATATCTCTCTACTAATGTGAGGGACAAATTCCATCTTGACCATTCACATTCCTCTACATAAAAACCACTAAGCCCGATTGTATCCTTTATCATCACCCGGTTAAAGGCTACTTTTGACTAGGTCAAAGCTTAGGGACTCCCATGTAGGAATCCATGATGATCTCAGGTCAAAGGGCATATTGACGTGGTCATACATAAGATAAACTTATGACTTGATCCATGCAACTTTCTCATAGGAGTCAGTCCAGCACCTTGTACTCTTACAAGTTCCTAAGACTTTGATTCGTATCCCCATACCTCATTAAAGTCATACTGGTCTTTTTTCATCTTTGCACCCACATAAATAACCGACCAGGGACATTTAAGACTCATTATGATTTATCCAAGGATACAGTTATCACAGTGAACATACGAATAATGTAATAACTAAATAGAGAAATTTGTTGAATAACAATGTTCAAAGTACAATGATTGGCCCTTAGGGCACTATTTTCAACACATGGAAGTATGCTGACTGACCAGGGTAACCTGAAGACTGTGTGTGCCAGTAAGAGTTCCAGCAATTGAGGTGGGCCTAGTCAGAGGGATACCTTCCATAAGCACAAATGATAAAGGTTCCCATAAAAGGAAGACAACAAAAAGCCCTTTTGGTCTGGGAATCGTAGCGGCCAGAAACCTCCAACATCTCCATTATGCTTTCATTGTGGAAAGTCTCATCCAGGATGACACTGCAATCTTCCTATGAGCTAAGTGATCTATTATGCCTGCAGAAGCCAGGCTATTTGGTAGTGAATGATCCCCAGCAAGTAGCACTACAATCTGCTGAACCCAGACAAAAGAACCAGGGCTGAGTATTTACCTTGAAACATGAAGAGGCAAAGAAATCTCCTAAGCTAGTTTAAGGTAAAATCATTCTCAATGGCAATTTTTTACAAGCTTTATAAGATTCGGGTGCTAGTCACTCATTTATTGCCTATGATTGTACTAAACGCCTAGGATTACATATGCATAAACTGCCATTTGACTTGATTGTCTTGACGCCGATGAATGTCAAAACTATGACTGCCGATGCTTGTTTGAACTATATGATAAACGCTGAAGGACATGAGACCACAATTGATTTGATCTATTTGCCGCTCTAAAAACTTGAAGTTATACTGGGTTTTGACTGGCTTATGGAAAATAGAGTGTTGCTGGATTGTGGAAACAAGAGGATAATATATCATCCTCAACGGGAGGCTGGTAACAGAGATGCTAGTTTGAACTTCCTCTTATTAGCAGAAGCTGAGAAATACCTGAGGAGGGGATGCCAGGGATATAAAGTATTCTTTTCTGTGTAGGCGAAGACAGAAATAACCTTGGAAGACATTCCAGTTGTAGGAGAATTTTCTGATGTGTTTCCAAACGATCTTAGTGGTTTGCCTCCAGAAAGAGAAGTGGAATTCACGATTGAGAACATGCCTGGTTCTGGGTCTATGTCAAAAGCCCCATACATAATGGCTCCAAACAAGATAGCTGAGCCGAAGAAGCAGATCAAGGAATTGCTTGAGAAAGGGTTCATTTGACCCATTGTGTCACCTTGGGGAGCACCAGTGCTATTCGTTAAGAAGAAGCACGGGAGCTTGAGACTGTGTATTTATTACAGCGAGATAAATAAGGTAACCTTCAAGAACAAGTACCCGCTTCCCCGGATTGAAGACCTTCTACATCAATTGTCTGGAGCAAGTGTATTCTAAAAGATTGATCTAAGGTTGAGATATCTAGCTCGTTTGGAAACTCTATCAATAATCGGACTTATTTTATAAGCCTGATTTACATAAATCGAGATAAACCTCCTTCACATATTTATCTCGTAGACCGTAAAAGCAACCTCGTAAACCGTAAAAGTTACTTCGTATTCCATAAATCATGATTTATAAGCACTTATGGAGATTCCATAAGCTAATCTAAATGAGCTTGATCAATCATCAGCTGTGTGTGAAAGCAGAAGACATACCAAAGAATGCTTTCAAAACCAGGTATGGGCCCTATGAGTTCCTAGTAATGCCTTTTGGGGTAACTAATGCACCAGCTGTGTTTATGGACTATATGAACCACATCTTCCATCAATACTTAGATCAGTTCATAATAGCCTTCATTGACGACATTCTAATATACTCCAAGAGTATAGAAGAGCACGAGGAGTACTTAAGGATCGTGCTAGGTATTCTGCAATAAAGGAAACTCTATGCGAAGTTGAGCAAATGTGAGTTTTGGCTTTCAGAAACCAGATTTCTGGCTTATGTAATTTTTAGAAGAAGGGGTTTCGATGGATCCTAGTAAGGTGGAAGTAGTACTAGACTGGAAAAGGCCAAAAACTGTTGCTAAGATAAGCAGTTTTCTAAGTCTAGCTAGCTATTACCGAAGATTCATTCAAAATTTCTCTCAGATTGCCTTGTCGTTGACCAAGCTCACGCAGAAAGATCAACCATTCAAGTGGGACGATTGATGTGAGAAGAGCTTCATGGAGCTAAAGGAGAGGTTGACAACTGCACCAGTGTTGATTATCCCTGATCCCAAGTTGACCTATATGGTCTATAGTGATGCTAGCGAGCAAGGATTGAGATGTGCCCTAATGCAGCAGGGCAGAGTGGTGGCCTATGCCTCTAGAAAGCTGAAGGCTCATGAGATGAATTACCCCATACATTATCTGGAGCTAGTGGTAATTGTGATTGCTCTTAAAATTTGGCGACACTACCTATATGGTGTGATTATGGAACTGTACTGTGACTATAAGAGTCTTAAATACATGTATGATCAAAAAGAGCTTAACATGAGACAGTGTAGGAGGATAGAGTTTCTAAAAGGCTACAACCTAGAGATCAAGTATCACCTAAGTAAAGTCAATGTCATCGCTGATGCTCTTAGTCAAAAGGCGGTGCAGGTGGCAACTATGATGATACAAAAGAGGAAATTAATAGAAGATTTGTGGGATCTTAACCTGTCAAATCAAATCCTCTATGCCGGTTATGGTGTTAGCTAAGAGAAAAGTGATCTGAAGTATGAGATTACATAAGATCAAATACAAGACGAGCAAGCACAGTCCATCAGGACTATGATCGGACAGGGAGAGACTTGGGATTATGATCTTTTACTAAGTGGACTTTTCAATACAAGAAGAGAATCTATGTTCCACTGAAAGCTAATCTGAGGTAGAAAATCCTAGATAAAGTGAACAAAAGTTGATATACCCTCCCCCTAGGGATGGTAAAGATATACTACGACTTGAAGGTGATGTATTGGTTACGAGATTAAAGAAAGACGTGAGAGAATATGTGGCATAATGTCTTACCTGCCGAAAGGTAAAGATTAAGCACCAAAGACTGCCAGGATTGCTTCAAAGTCCTGAGATTCCAGAGTGAAAATGGGAAAGTGTAACCATGGATCTTGTGGTAGGATTACCCAAAATCTGAAATCATGATACGATCTAGGTGATTGTTGATCATTTCATGAAGTTAGTGTATTTCATACTGATCAACGCTAGCTATTTTCCTAATAAATTGGCAAAGATTTATATCCGGGAGATAGTGAGACTCCATGAGACGCCAAAGAGCATAATTTCTTATAGAGATCCTCGCTTCACTTCATGATTTTAGAGATCTCTGCATGAAGATATAGGCACTAAACTGAAATTCAGTACGGCCTACTAACCTCAGACGGATGGGCAGACAGAGAGAACCATACAGATACTGGAAGATATGCTAAGAGCATGTGTGATATACTTCAAGGGAAGTTGGGATCACTACCTTTCACTTGCATAATTTGCTTATAATAATAGCTATCATGTGAGCATTCAAATGGCTACGTATGAAGCGTTGTATGGAAGGAAGTGTCAATCCCCTCTCTGCTAGATAGAATTATCAGAAAAAAGATTGTATGGGCCAGATATAGTATATCAGACTACTGAATAGATCAAAGTCATCAAGCAGAGACTGCTTGCAGCCCAAAGTAGGCACAAGAGTTATGCCGAAAAGTGGAGAAGGCTATTAGAGTTCCAGATCAGCGATCACATATTCCTGAAGGTTTCACCGGTTACCGGTATTGGAAAGGCGAAAAAGAGAAAGAAGCTAAGCCCTTGCTACATCAGGCCGTTTGAGATTTTGTCAAGAATTAGGCCTGTAGCATACTAGATTACTCTACCCCCAAACCTGAGCAGATTGCATGACATCTTCCTCATTTCATAATTGAAGAAGTACCAACTAGGCCCCAGCATGTTATTGAGTATGAAGATGTGGATATGTAAGACAATCTTACCTATGAGGCTGAGCCAGAGTGAATCATCAATATACAAGAAAGGTGGCTTAGACATTACAACATACCATTTGTGAAGGTGGTCTGGAAGAGACTATCTCCAAGGGAGGTGACATGGGAAGCAGAAGAAGACATGAAAAGACGTTACCGGGAATTTATGCCTCATGAGGTGTAACAAATTTTGGGGATGAAATTTATTGAACGGGGGGAGAGCTGTAATACCCAATCTTTTCCACCAATATTCTTTGTATATATTTATGATATTTATTGGAATAAAATGATGAATTAAGGTGCACATAATGATGAAAACACTCTGATCGGTAGTTACATATAATTGGCTAAGCTAAGACACAAAGGTGTAACTTTTGTCTAATTAAAGGCCTAATATTGTAACCCAAATTGGAGTATGAAAGAGAAAAAAAATTGGCCTAATTATATTTCCTAAAATTAAGCCAAAATAAGAAGAAAGGAAGACATGATTTAATACCAAAAAAATCATAAAATGTAAGGACAAAATGGTCATTTGCTAATAATGCAAAAGGCAATTAATATTTTCCATTTCCCTTGACATATTCAGTCAAAAAGGTGAGGCAATAGATGAATTAAATGCTTTGCTAGATTAAATCAAGAAGGAATGAATTTTGGCCAATTAAGAGTTAGGGTTGAAAAGTCAAAAGTAATTGCCATTAAAGAACCCTTTACATACTAATTGAAAGGGAGTAGATGGAGATATTGTAAGACCTTTTCTCTTGCCATTTGAAGATGCTTTTTACTGTCAAAAAGCATAAGGAAAGAGAAAGGGATGAAGGCAATTAAATTGCCATGAAATAATATTATGACATAAAGCAAATTTTGTCAATTCAAGAGCACATAATTCCTTTCCCCTTTATCTTATAGTTTGGATCAAAAAGGCAAGAAGAAATTAAATGCTTCCTTTTCCATTGCAATTTCAGTCAATAAAGGGAATTGTAAGAGAAATATGTATATGGTTATATTAATGCAAGAAGAGGGAAAAGAAAAAGAACCAATCACAAGTAAGCAAATTTAAAGTAAGTTGTGATGTTTTGACATAAAGCAAGAGATATTATAAAGACTCCAAATACTTCATTCCTCTTCCATATTTTGGTTAGCTGAAGCTAAAATAAAGAGAGAGGGTGTTGGATGGAAGAACATAGAAGAGAGGAGAGCTAGGGTTCACGTGCAAAAATCAAAGGTAAGAGCATGAAAACTTAGTGATTGTGCCTTCTAATCACCTTGGAAACTTCTCTAACCTCTTCTTCTTCTTGAAAAACATGATTAGGAAGCCCAATGAGAGAGAGGGTAGAGGAATTTTAGAGAGAGAAAGTGGTGAAACCAAGAGGTAATCTAATAAACTTGATCCTCTTGTGCTATATGATGGTGGTGGTGTCGTTGTTGTTGGTTTTGGCTTGATTTTTTGTTGTTTTGTAAATTTGGGCTGATGAAACCCTAAGGGGAAATGCTACAAAAATTTCCTAAAATCATGTTTATTTAATTTTTAAGTAGTTAATCATGTGATTAGAAGTGAAAAGAAAGGAGTTTACGGATTCAAATCACAAAAGCATGATTTTCCCTTTCTTTTCCTTACTTTCGACCAAGCCCAGAACCATAGGAAGGAGTTGGAATTTTGTAATTTTGATGTCCATTGGATTTATAATGGACAATTGTATGGGAATATAGGTGTTCATGATTTTTGGATGTTAGTATGCAAATTTGGAAATTTATAAAGTTCAAATGCAATGTTGTTTGATCTGCCTCTTGTGAGTGAGTAATATTTTGCAATGTATTTCATGGGTAAAAATTGGTCCAAAAATTATGACACTTGGCAAGATTAAATTAGAGATATAGAGATTTAATTTGATAGGTATTTTATAATTTTTGGACTTGTACATTGAGAGATATGAATTTTTGGACCAATTTGGAAAATTTTTGGGAAAAGTATGATGGCCTAGGTCAAACTTAAGTATTTTTATAAAAATTTATATTTAAATAGATACATTTAGGCTTTGGAATCAATCATATTGGCTTTTTTTAGAATTAATTATGAATTTTCAAAGTTGGCTGAAAAAGCTACGAGTTTTTGGAAACAGTGAAACTGCAGTGTGTAAAATTATATGTGCAAAAATAGTTATAACTACTTTAGATAACCAGTAGAATTTGATTTAAAGGCAGCAATAATGCAAGTAATAACTAGGTACTTGTAACTCTAATTTTGATAGGGACTAGAACTTGCTCGAGCTCAGACAAACGGTTAAAATTTTGTTCGAGGGAAACAACCAGGTAGTAACATGTCTTTCATATATTTATAAGATATAC
The DNA here is from genome assembly GCA_037074505.1 of Albizia julibrissin. NCBI lineage: Eukaryota > Viridiplantae > Streptophyta > Magnoliopsida > Fabales > Fabaceae > Albizia > Albizia julibrissin. The sequence goes on along the minus strand of CM073480.1, from coordinate 29,421,343 downwards.
TGCATATTATGTGAAATCATCATGAATTTTTTGGCACATTCTGATTATGCAGGGTGGTCGCCCGGGGCCTTTCTATGTGGGTGGATGCTCAGGCTGATATAATGTTCAGTGATACATGAGCAGGTGCTCGAGGCCTATTTGCGTGGGTATCCCTTGGGGCCTTGTAATATGCGTAGCACTATGGTGATATATAAACTACATGTGATATATTAAATGATGTTATGATGATTATGTTGTATGATGACTGTGTGGCATGCTTTATGATGTTATATCTGTATGATTGACTTTCTATTACTACTGAGATTCTTTTGAATCTCACTCTTTTTCATATACTCATCTACAGTATAGGGAGACAGCTCAAAGGGCAAGAAGGTAAATGCGGAGGACTAGAGGCTGGAGTCAAGAGACTTTAACCTTTCTGTTGGTTGTCTGTTTAATATACTTTGGATATTTTGGATCTATAAATACTATAAATAGCTTGTAACTCTGACAATGCTACAATAGGGGAACTGGTAATGCCATTAGATGAGGGAACGAATGATAATTAATCTAAAAGGATAGTTTGGCTAAATTACACTTTCGATTGCTAACGAAACATAACTAAGGTATGGAATGGGAGAACTAAGTAAAGAATCACTCGCAAACTCTAATAAAATGAAAAGAAGAGCTGGTGAGACTTAGTGAGATAGTGAATGTTTGTGAAATTATTTGGGAAAATTTTATTACTCTAAAAAATCCTCTCTAATGCTAGGTTCAAATCCTGAGATAGGATTGGAATTTAAGAATGTTTTCTAAAGTTGGTTTCTCTGGGACTGGTTCCTGGTCTCATAAATGATTGTACTACTCTTTTGTACTCATCTGAGGCTCTTGGACATAAGGTGTCACATGAAGCCTTCCAATCAAAGGGTGCTAAGCAAAGGACATCCTCCAAAGTTTCAAAGTCTTTAAAATCTCATCTAAAGGAAGGGAGTAGAGAAAAGATTCTTGCTGAAGTAGATATCACGGTCCCTCCAAAAGGATTTAACTCAAAAAAGCTTAAAGAATCAAAGAAATTTACAGAATACTTCTCACAAAGAAAGATGTGTAAGTTGTTTTATATTGATCTTTAAGTTTTGTATGAAGCTATTAAGATAGACTTAAGTGAATATCTAGAGACTTATATGCCCTAGCCATCTGTGAACCTACCTTATTGTACTATGGTAGTTAAACACTTCTACTGTAAGCTTGAACCGATAGAGGATGTTATGAGGGCTGTTGTAGAAGAGGAACTAGAGACCAAAGTTAGAGGGAAGAAGTTTTTGAATTCTGCTTCCAGAATCAATAGTTGGCTAGGCATTAAGGATCCACCTGAAGATAATCCGGCTAAGCTTAACTCCTACTAAATTTTCAATATACTGAGGCCCGGTAAGAGAGTAGGTCCTTTGATTTTCAATCTAAGGGACATGTGTGACTTACACAGAATCCTCTGGTATATTTACTCCCTAGCCATTGTGAACAAGTCCAATAACTTCACGTATTTCATTGAATGAGACTACTGCAATATGGCTTCAATACTCTTAAAGGAGAAGAGGAATTTATGAGAGTTGGTTTTCTCTTAGATCAAAAGATATAGGTTCTTTGGAACCCAGACTACAACGATGCCGTATCCTCAGTTGATCTCCTTATTCCTTAAGGACAATACAATTTGGTACCTGAAGCCGAATGAGCTAGTTGAGAGACTATCATCAGTTGGGAGGAACTAAATTAGGAAGCTAGGGATTGAGACAGCTCCTAAGAAGAAGAAAGTAACACAAGCTGAGACTGTAAATTGGATGACCTCAGTCCTCTGCTCCTGCTACTACCTCAGCTCCTTCCTTATTTGGTTCCACCATCCAGAATTACTTGAAAGAGGTACTTGAAGGGTTTCATATGGATATTGCCAATACAAATACCGAACTGATAACCTACATAAACTTCAAGATGGGAGAAAAGATTAAGTATATGAACAAGTATAACCAAGCAATGATGGCACAGAACCTGTAATACCCTACTTTTTCTACCAATATTCCTTGTATATATTTATGATATTTAGTAGAATAAAATGGTGAATTGTGGTGTACATAAGATGATGAAAGCACTCTCATTGGTAGTTACATATAATTGGCTAAGTTAAGACATAAAAGTGTAACTTTTATATACTTGAAGGCTTAATATTATAACTTAAATTGGAGCATAAAATGACACAAATATTGGCCCAATTATATTGCACCAATTTCAGCCAAAACAAGGAGAAAGGAAGGAAGATATGATTTAATACAAAAATCATAAAATATTAGGGCAAAATGGTAATTTGTCAACAAAATAAGAAGCAATTGTTTTTCCTCTAATTTTCCCTAATAATTCGGTCAAGGGGAAAAATAAAAAGAGGAAAATGGCAACTTGGTAATTAACTAACATATATTGGAGTATAAATACCAAGGAAGAAAACAAAGTTAGAAAAGTCAACATTTCAACTAAAGCTAATATTTGTAGATGCAATTTAAGGAGTGCAAGAAGCATTATAAATGTCCCTTTTTCCATTATAGTTTCATTAAAGACAAGGGGAGTAAAGGGAATTATATATATTTGTTGACTAGTATTATTTAGAGGAGAAAATGCTTAGCCAATCATAAGCAAGTAAAAGTCAAAAAAGTAATTGTCATTTAAGAGCTCTTTGTATACTAATTGCAAGGAAAAGCATGAAGACATTATGAGACATTTTCTCTTGCCATTTCAAGATGGAAACTGCGGTCAAAAAGTCATATGGAAAGAGAAAAGATGATGCCAATAAATAAGCACATGACAATTGCATTATAATATAATATTTTAAGAGGAAAGAAAGGTGAAATTCTTAAAAGCTTCATACCTCTTCTATTAAGGCATATTTTGGTCAGCTAAAGCTAAATAGAGAGAGAGAGAGAGAGGGTATTGGACAGAAGAACAAAGAAGAGAAGAGAGCTAGGGTTTAAGTGCAAAAATCAAAGGTAAGAGCTTGAAATCTTGGTGTTTATGCCTCCTAATCACCTTGGAATCTCTTCTAATCCCTTCTCCTTCTTGAATATCATGTTTAGCAAGAAAAAATTCAAGAGAAGAGAGGGAGGATGCATCAGCCCTCGTGAGAGAAAGTGAGAAAATCAAGAGGTAATCTCAAGAAACTTGATCCTCTTGCTTGATATGTTGTAATTGTTGTGATTGTTGTTGTTGTTGGCTTGTTTTGTTGTTTTGTAAAATTTGGAAGATGAAAACCTAAGGGGTCATACTGCCCAAATTTCCTCTAAACATTTCCATTTAGTTTTTAAATGGTTAATCATGTGATTACAAGTGGTAAGGAGGTGATTAAGTAAGAGAAAACCTGAAAACAACATAATCTTTCTAAGAACCCCAACCTTCTGTTTTGAATAGGACGTGATAAAGGAGTGAGAATTTTTTAATTCTATAGGATTTATAAGTCAACATTGTGTAGGTATGCAAGTGTTCATGATTTTTGGATGCTTGTATATGAATTTGTAATTTTTGAAAGTTGTAAAGTAGATGCTCTGTAATTCGTTTTTTGGAAGCAGTGTGGTTGTGACGTATTTTTCATTCTTCAAACTTGGTCCAAAAATGATGAAAATTTCCAAAATTAAATTATATATATAGATATTTAATTTTCTAGGTATTTTGTAATTTTTTGACAAGTATGCTAAATGATATGACTTTTCAAAGTTATGCCTTGTTTCTGGAAGAAAATCTGGAACAAGTTGGATTTGGTGAAATTATGAGAGTTATGTGGTTGTGATGGCCAAAATTTGGTATTTTTATGTGAAATTATACTAAAATATATTTACATATAATTTGGAACCACTCAATTTAGAGTTCCCTAGAATTAATGGTGAATTTTTGAAGTTGACCCAAAAGCTGGCAGAATTGAGAACAAGCGTTATGAAAAAATGTAATGGCATAAAAGTAATTAAGTTGAACTTTGAAGATGGAGTTAACCAACTTGGGATAGTTGGACCACCTTGACTTTGCTTTTGGAATAATATACTAATTTTAATAACAACCAACTTGATTAATTGCATTATGTAAGTATTGGACGAAATAATAACCTGTCATCCGTAAATTCTAATTATAAGACCTAACAGCTGTCCGGAGCTTAGAACTTGTCCGAGTTCAAAGAAACGGTTGGATATTGCTCAAGGGAAGTATCCAGGTAGTAACTTATCTTTCATATATTTACAAGATACACTACATATTTTGTATGTTCATTATAAATTGTTTGGCACATTCTGGTTATGCGGGGTGGTAGCCCAGGGCCTTTATGCATGGATGGACGCACAGGCCAATAATATTATGTAATGTACGAGTGGATATCGCTTGGGACCTTGTGATATACCTAGCGTTATGGTGATATATGAACTGCATGTGATGCACTAAATGCTGTTATGATGATTCTGTTGTATGATGACTGTATGACATGCTTTGTGATGTTATACCTATATGATTGACACTATGTTACTACTGAGATTCTTTCGAATCTCACTCTTTTTCCAAAACCAATTTACAATACAGGGAAACAGCTCAAGGGGCAAGAAGGTAAATACGGATCGCTAGAGGCTGGATAAAGAAAGACTTAAACTTTTTGTTGGTTGTCTGTTCTTAATATTTTGGAATATTATGGAACTGTAAATGATGTAAATAACTATGTAACCCTAACTATACTATGGTAGTGGAACTGGTAATACCGGTAGGCCAGTAAAAGTACAGTACTTAAACTAAAAGGACAGCTTAGCTAAATTACACTTCAGATCGCTAACGAAACATAACTAAGGTATGGAACATGAGAACTAAGAAAAGAATCGCTCGTAAACTCTGATAAAATGAAAAGAGCCGATGAGACTTAGTGAGATAGTGAGTGTTTTATGAAATTGTTTGGAAAAAATTTTATTACTCTAAAAATTCCTTTCCCATCCCAGGTTCAACACCTGAGATAGGTTTGGAATTTTTGAATGTTTTCTTAAGCTTGTTTAATCCGGGGTTGGATCCTAGTTTTACAAATGATTGCACCACTATTTTATACTCATTTAAGGTTATTGGACATAAGGTGTAACACAACCAGGAAGTACTGGCACAGCAGCAAGCTCAGACAAGTGCTTTATAGGAGATTAGCATCTTTTTCTGGTCTCATCATGAGAAGGTGGATGCCTTGTCATCTGGCACTTCCATTCCTGGTCCATCTATCCCAGCTTCAGCCCCAGCCTCTTTCTCTTTCCCAGCTATTACCTCTATCCTAGCCTCTAATCCTCCAATCATCTCGCAAACCATACCAAGTAACATCATCTTCACCATGACTGATCCATCATCATCTTCTCAGGTTCACATTACCTTAGATGAGCCAGTCCAGCTTAACAAAGTGCCCACACCAATAGCTTCATCTACAGGCACAGAGCCACTCCTTTAGTCTCCTTCTTATCATTCATATCATTCGGATGATACTGAGGAGTTAGTGGTCACATCACAGACTTCACTTCCATCACCACATCAACACCCTCCTCTCTATATGCCTTATCCAGACGATATACTTCATATTCCCCTAGTTGTCATAGCAGAGCCTCAGCCATCCTCACCTACCTTTTCTATTCATCAAGGTGACACTCACGATGATGTATCCTTACCTCTTCATGTTACACCTATCTCTGTCATTGAGCCCTCTTCATCACCCAGCTCTAGCTCTACTTCTCTTGCATGATCCACCCTTTCTGGTGATATCAAAAAGGGCGAGAAGAACAGGAGAGTGATTTTAGTGATTTGACAGTGCTTAGATTGTTATAGCATAAGTGTATAGGGATTTTAGAGCATTTATGTTATTTTAATACACTTATGTCATTTGACAGTGAATCATGTTCTAAGTTATGCAATTATGTTCAAAATTATGCAATTGTGGTATTCACTATCAAATTATGCAAAGTTATTTGCTTTCTGTGTGATAAATTGCCTAACTCGTCTTAACATAGCAATATTGGTATCATGTAATTTTAAATTTTTCAATTGAATCATTGTGCCTAAATTGATTTGCAAAATCACTTTTAAAATGAGTATTTCAAAAACTAACAAGTTTTGTCATCATCAAAAAGGGGGGAAATGTTAGATCTTATGTTTTGATGATAACAAAAGGTGTTACAATTTATTTAATGTTAAACAAAAGGTTTTTGAATAATTAAACAAGTTTTCTGAGGCATGTAGAGCAATCACTGGAGTGACCACTCGAGTGATGAAGTAATAAATGAAGTTCTGTCCCAAGGGATTTGCCATATTCTGAGAAGAATCACTCAAGTGACCACTAGAGTGATGGAGTCAGAATAGCTGCCCAAAATCTCTACCTGATTTTGAAAGTGATCACTCAAGTGATAACCCAGGATCACTCGAGTGATGAGGTAAGTCAAGCTGTTATATTTCATTGTTATTATCTGCTATGTTTCAGAAGAGACCACTCGAGTGATGAGCTAAGAAAAGAGCCTTTTGTTCTAATGAACTCTCTGCCAGAATTTAGAAGGGATCACTCGAGTGATGACCTTGGATCAGTCGAGTGATGAGTCTAGAATGCATGATAATCATATATTATTCATTGATTTATCATCTTTATGATTAGAACTTCATTGTATTAGTGTTCTAAGTATTTTTCCAGGAAAACAAAGAAGAAATCATGCTAAAAGAAGAAAAGTCACTTTATGGAGCGGAATGTTCACCAAACACAATGGCTAGTTTTTTAAATGTGAAGAATGGTCAAAAGAAGCTGTCTAACTCTAACGGATATGTTGAAATGCTAACAATGGCTATCACATTTCAATTATATATATGGAAGCATTCAACATAAACAAAATATAGAACTACACACGAACATACAACAATCAATTCATACTTAGTGCTCTGTTTCTTATTCTTTCATTCTCTGTACTTCAGTGCTTATCTATATACTTTTTGAGAGAGATTTGCTTTTAAAAACTCAACATTATTCTTGAGGTAACTTAAGGTTATGAAACCTTAAGTTGGGATTTGAGTTTACGTTGTGTAAGGGGAGCGAGTATCAAGGTAAGGAACTTGCGTTGTACTAAGATACCAAGTACCCACTGGATCTTAGAAGACATAGTAAAAAGCTCAGAGGAATTATGAGGACTGGACGTAGGTCAAAGTGGATGTGGCCGAACCAGTATAACTTCCAATGTACACTTCGGTGATATCATTCTTTACTCTTAACTCAATTTTAAATTCTGTCAATTTTTATTTATGGTTCAATAATTTTGTAATCACCCAATTCACCCCTCCCCCCTCTTGGGTGATGTGATTGCACTAACCATAAGTGTTGTAACAAAAATCAAATTGAAATGAAACTTGGGAATGAAGATAACATTAGTAAGATAAAAGGAATTAGAAAAATGGATTGTGCCAGAATGGGAAGCAAAGACAGAGTGACCATTAGGCAAAGAAACATGCACAGGACGAATAATATTGTAGGAAGAGAAAAAGTCAAGATCACAACAAATATGATTGGTAGCTCATGTATCGATGATCCAAGAGTGACTAGAAGAAGAGGAAAGAGCAGCAAAGGTACCTTCTTGTGAAGCAAAACCAAGTTTTAAAGATGAAGGGGAAGAGTTAGAGGAATGCTCCTTCTGAACCAAATCCAAAACCCGTTGATATTGTTCTTAAGTGAGACCAATTTTAGCATCATAAGAGGATGTAAAAGCTTTAACAGCCAAAATAGATGCCTGAGAAACAAATTTAGTAGTCGAGTGAGATTAATTGTAAAAGTTAAATCCCGGTAGAAATCCATGCTTCCGATAACAAGTATGCTCATTGTACCTAGGTTTCCTACAGTATGTACATTGCTTGGAATTTGAATAACAAAAGGACCGAGGTTGAGATGGAGGAAGAGAGGAAACACGATTTGCTAGAAAAATCTTTGAGTCAAAAGTCAATTCTCGTTCTTGTTGCAACACAAGATTGAAAAATCAATTGATGTTAGGTATAGGATCCGTGAGCATAATTTATGATTTAACAGCGGAAAACTGATCACTAAGACCACGAAGAAAGCGAATGGCATAATCTTGTTGCAAATGCTAACGAGCTTCACATGTACAATAAGAAAGCAGCAAAATATTTTACAATTCATCCCATAATATTTTAAGTTCAATGAAATATTATTCAACCAAGAGGTCTCCTTAGCACAACGCAAACATTTCTTCCTAAATTTACACGATGCGAGAGGCATCATTTTGAGAGAAATTATCCTCCAAATCGAACCATAGATCGAACACCTAGTCAATCCAAAGAACACCCTGTAACACCGTATTTTATAAGATGTTTTGCAAGTTCTAGTCATGTAATGTTTACAAACCTAAGACATTGTTCTATTATAAATTATTAAAGACCTAACTTCAATATAGGGTTTGGTCCTATACTTAAGTGGGTTTTTCAAAAACTTTTAAAAATACTATAAGTGTAGTCTTAAACCAGTTTGTAAATTCATTACCACTCATCATATTCAAAATCTTTTGTTTGAAAAGCAGAGCGTTCTCTAGTAATAGCCCTCATAATGGTGGTTAAACTATGGGCCTTTAGCGTTTGGTTGCCCGATTCTAGTTTACTTATCATGTTTATATGCTAGCGCGGTTGTTGATAGTCTAACGTACTGATTACAATTGACACGGTTAGTTCTACTATTACTGGTATGACTACTTCTACTTAATTACATTTACATATTTTACAGTCATCCAAAAATAAAAGATAACCATAACGTCTTTAATTAATCAACCCTCTCTTCGCCCGTCCGTGTTATCTTTTTACCCTTAGAGCTAGACGCCTTTACTGTAGATCATTGGTTGAAAAAAGATGAGATTCAAAAGAATCTCAGTAATATACAGATCACTCATATGATATGTAAAATACTAAGCATATAAAAACAATCATCACAAAAAAACTTACAGAATGTAGCAAACAAAGGGCATAACTGGTCCCTCATCACAAAACCACAAGAGCTTGGCAATCTCAATTTGGAAGCCTAGGGCCTCTGCCCCATACAAGGTGCACTCATGGGCTTTTTTCCTTGAGCCTACCTGGCTTAAGACGCCTCGGGTAACTCCCAGTGTAACTTTTATTTACGGGTCTTACTTCCTAGGGACTAACTGTCCCGCACGTAAGCAGATGACAGAGAATACATACAGGGCAGCACATATGGTATAAGGGATAGGGTACTACCTAGTGGCCTTTCCAAATTCTGTTCTTATATCCAAATTTAGTGGACATCCCGGACAAATGTCAAATCCTATAAGTTAGAATTTATGGATAGCGAGTTAATACTTGTTCCAATTCTTGATAACTTATAACACTTAGGTTGGTTATCTTTAAAGTCAATTTACAAGCCCAATGTGTAGTTAATGGGCCTACACTAGCTTTATGGGCTTAACTTAACCCTTGAAGTTCCAATTAATTACATTTGACCCTAACTAATTCATTTTCGCCTATTAGTCAAAATCTGAAAGAATTTTAAACAAACTTTGAAAATTCATAACTTTGTCTAGGAAACTCCAATTAGGATGGTTCAAAGTCCTATGTGACACTCATTAAGTCTATTTTGAAGGAAAAATATCTCCTTTAGCTAGTACCAAGCACAGAAATCCAGAATCACCAATAAACCTACACCATCATAGATTTCACCAGTTTCAAAGATTCAACTTCAAAAATTCATATATCCTAAGGGCCCGTTTGGTACACTGAAATTGGTTTTGATGGATATGGATATGGAAATGAAAATGGAAATGGATATGGATATAGAAATGGAAATGTGGTTTAAAAGTGTGTTTGGTATGTACATGGAATTCAAATATTATTTTTATTTAATATTTATATTTAAAATGTAAAACTACCAATATGCTAATCTAAGAAAGTGGAATGAGATAAAACCATTGTTACTAAACCCGGACCAGACAGATTTTTTTTTAATAAAAAATTATTTTTATTTTTTTAAAAAAAAATTCATATTAATAAGACTAAAATATTCAATTTCTCACCGGTTTAACCCTGATTTAGCTCCAGTCTGACCCACTAACCTTTGACCTAGTACTTTGACTGCTCCAGTTAGGTTTTTTTTAATAAAAAATTATTTTTATTTTTTTCAAAAAAAAAAATTCATATTAATAAGCCTAAAATATTCAATTTTTCACCGGTTTGGCCCTGGTTTAGCTTCGGTTTAACTCCGATCTGACCCACTAACCCTTAACCCAGTACCCTGACCTAGATTTAGGTACATGAAATTGCAAATCTTTGCTTTTTAGGTGGAAGCCAATTTGATGGAATTGGAGAGATTTGGCTTCCACATGGAATTGCAAAAATTTCCAATTCCATCATACCAAACAAACTTAAGCATGGAATTGATTTCCAATTCCAATTCCATACCCCCCAATTCCATCATACCAAACATGCCCTAATATATTGATCCAAATGGCACAAATGACCTATAAAATTAAATCTTATGATGTTTAATTTAAATATGAAAAGTTTCATAGCTATTAGATATCATTTGTTTAGTCAAAAATACGTCACAAGCAGACTGCCTCATAGAACTCAAATATTGGCAGTACTTAAACTAGTCTTATATTATCATCGAACACCATATATCATCATATATTCATGATTAAACACATATGGTCTCAAAAATTCAGCTTGGCTGAAACATATGGCAGCCGAAAGGTCCAAGAAAACTCATTAAAACTTCAAACCAATTGGTTCAAAACAAAGTTTAGGCTTAACTCTTCACGATTCTACAATCGGTTCGGAATTCCGATGGCACTACGACTAACTAAATGGCACAAAACACCTCTAATCATAAAAATAAAGCTCCCAGTGAGTAGAACAACTTTCATGAAGGGCTTACTGGTTGATAACGGTGATTTGAGGTCGGAATCGAATTCAGAACTCAGGAGTTTTCACTATTCCTCCTCCTTCTCCCTTCTTTCTGTTTTCTTAAGATTTTCATATTTATTTCCCTTTATTCTCTTGCATTGGCCGAAATATTAAAGGGAAAGGGAGGAGTTAGATTGATGCCATGTATCCCTTACTTTGATATATTGATGCCATAGTGTAACATATGTCTTGATCTTGAACCATAAGGTGCCAAATGTCCTTGAAACTTTTCTTTTCTCTTTCATCCTAGGCGTCATTTTTTTATGTCAGAAGAAGGGAGGCCTAATGAATTCCCTTGACTCCCGAGTTCGGTGTTTGGAAAAGTCAAGTATGTGTTCGGGGCAGGGACCAGTGGATTCCCCGAACTCATGTACTAGGTGGCGTATCCCGGTGGTGCCAATTCAAAGAGAAAAAAGTAAGTGTCATTATGAGAGACACTTGTCACCTTCTTATTCATTCAACGCAAAAGTGATTTATATTTTGTCATGATGAGAGGACAATTGTCAATGTTTTTGTGGTGTCAACCATAAAATTGTGTCATCATTAGCTATAATGACTTACTTTATTAAATTTACTTTATCAGTGCTTACTTGGGATTCTACTCAGGTTTTACTTAGGATTGCGGCATGAATACTGAGGCTTGCTAAATGACGCCCAAATCCCCCGTGTCCCTTAAATGGTGCTAGGTGTCTTATAGGCACCGATAGATTTCTTCCAACTTCTTATGCTCGTATTTTGTAGCCCTGACTTCGTAATTTCAATAAATGATATCATACGTGTATGAGAATCCCAGAAATTGCTCCATATTTATATACAAACGCCGGTATTCATTTCATTCAACAGGTTATATATACAGGTTCTCACAGTTACATAAATTTGATATATTACACATTCTGTGACACATCGGCCAATAGACAACGATTAATCCATGATAGGACCATGTTATTGCAACGCTCCCATGCTAGATAGAGAGGATCGGTCAAAGGCGGTGGTATGATAGTTCGATCAATGAAACCGATTTTGTTCTTTGATTCAAGTGCCATCATCTTCACATGTGACCATGAATGATAATTGTTGCTAGATAAAGGAGGAGAAACAAGGATGGCTCCGGGATTTTCATTCGGGTAGATATAGTATGGATTAGATGGTCTCTGAAGCTCGTCATCAATGGAGGACGAAGCTAAAGACATGGAACGACGGAAAAATTGAAAAAGCAAGGGAGAGAAGGTAAAGCTCTGGTACCATGTCACGTTGTAAAATAGAGTTAGAAATAGGAAGCGTAAATTCTATTATTGCTTCTCAATGGTATATATGCACAATGTACTATACATGTAATCAGTGACAACTAATGCCAAGTCATCAATAATTAGTTACACTATATTTATGCTATAACAGTTGTGCCCGTTCAAGTCTCTCTAAAATCTCAAATGAACAAATGAATCTAGGAATTGACTTCCATGCTTCAACTTGTATCCTTGAACCAATCTTCCAATACCAGCCAAATAATTTAGAAATCTAATGTCCACTCTTCGTATGACGCATGATTAGAAGGGTGAAATATAACTAAAACGTTAAGCTTAACAGATAATGAAACCTCCAACCATTGATATCTTGACACAACACACTATGCACTATGATGACTTGCCTAAATATTGTTTCATTGTATCGCAAAAATAGAAAATAACCGAAGAATTTAGTCATGCCAGAAAGAATGAGATAAGATCGGACTAGACACGACTTTAGGAGGAATAGATGTCATGGTGTCGTTCAATGAGACTTGGGTGGCAGCCACGTACGTGGAAGGAAGCTATTGAAAAGTAAGGATGATCCGTGGAAGAAAGACACGCCACGCCTTTCACTCAAATTTCGTTTCACATTATTCCTTTTCCTTTTCTTTTGTCTTTTTTTTTTCAGTCATCGTTTCACACTATTTTGGCCACCTTTCTTTTTCAGAATTGTCAAATGATTTGACTGGCACGCGTCACAACGTGGCAAGCTATTTGCCGACACACACACAGTCGTTGTTGTTGCCTCCGACGAGGAATGAAAGACACTTCCTGTCATTTCCTTTTTAAAGTCACCTTCATTTATATTTATTTGTATTATCAGAGTTATAATAAAAAAATATCATTTAAATACTACGTGAATTTATAAAATCCATAAAATATGTTAATATTTAAAAATAATATAAATATGATAAATATTAAATTATAATTTTAAAGTATTGATACTTTTATTATTTTACTGTTCAATTAAAAAAAATAAATAAATAGTACTCCTTACTCGAACACCACCGCTGACCGGTCTTTTACTATTTATATTTATTTGTATTATCACAATTATAATACAACATATTAAAATTATACTTCGTCTTAAACATGGTATAAAAATATGGTAGTTAATTTTTAAAAATTTTATCTTTTTTTAATTGCACCAAGTCAGCAGTATACTTGCGGTTCCTAAAAAGTACTTTATTTTATCTTGTTTTATGAGTTTAAGAATATCAATTACAATTCCCTTAGAACCATGAACTTAGTTTAGTTGCAATTAGGATGATACTACTCATAGCTAGTGAATAACATCCCTCCATTTTTTTTTCTTATTTTGTATTTATTATATTGATTCCTTGATGAGTGAATCATTTATTTTTTAAGTTTTATTATGCATAATAATGATAATATCTATCAATCAATCAATCAATGTATAATAAAAGTTATGGAAGAAATACCATTTACAATCCATAAAAAGTGTGACCCATTTATCAAATTTAGAGTAATGTAAAAGAAAATATGTTTAGTTATAAATATGGAAAACTTTTAAAAAAATACCATTTAAATTTCAAAATCCTAAATAGGTGATTTAACAATAAAATGTTTTGTTAATTGGATTATCATTTTTGTTAATCCCATTAACGACTTTGTCAACAAAATTTTGAAGTTTGAAAGGTATTTTTTTAAAATTTTCCCTATAAATATTTGATTTATTGTCTCATTCGCACTAAAAACTAAATAATATTTTATAGTTCAATTAAATAATGGATAAATTTCTATTTCAAAAGTGTTGTTTTTTTTTTTGGTCGAAATTTCGAAAGTGTTGTTCAATCGTCTTACTTTTGATTTTTGTTTTTTATTTTATAACTAAAAATAACTTCTTATACAATATATATGGCTAACTATATAAGCTCTTAGAGAAATTACACTCAAGTCCTAAAGAGAAATTATTAATGAAGGGTCCCATAAAATCTTCAAATAATCAACAAGTCCTATGAGACTTGAGGATGAGAGATTGAAATTGTGAAGTTACCATCATTCCCACTTTAATTAAAAAAAAAAAAACACGATTCCCTTGTTCATGAGAAAGAGAAGCACAAGGAGGAAGGTACTTAGCTGTGCCATCATCTCCATTATTCCAACCAAGCCACCTTTTCTCTTCATCATCTCTGCAAATTTTGAGGTTCGCAACATTTATATTCCCCCCCCCCCTCCTAGAATATGAAAAAGTATATACCTTTTAGTTTGAATGTTGTTCGGGTTAGGGTGCGTGGGCATGTATCCCATCGTTTGGTTTATAAGTAAACTATCAAAGTTGACCAAGTAAATGTAAAGGTTGTCTTGATAGCATGTCGACATGATTATTTTGGTTATGGTTTTACTGTGTGTGGGTAGGATTACAAATAGCTATTATATTTCTAGGTATATTGTGCTTTGTTTTCGGTATGCTAAGTGGAAATGAATGAATATGGCCTAAGTTTTTGTGGTTAGAACTTGTCAATCACATGTGTGATGCATGTTGACATTAAAAATGGCTGGGAAGCATTAATTTTGTTTTATTCATGTGGAGTGATAATTTGGAGATCGTGGAGAAGCTTATGTGATATGTTGGGGAGTGTGAGAATAAGCACCATGAAATAAAGCCCAACATATGAAGAGTTGAAAATAGTGATATCAATTATTGAAAAAGAAAGTAATAGAATTTCTATGAAATTCATAGTTAATTTTGATACAATGATGAATGAGTAGAAAATTTAATTAAGCTCAATGCAAAAAGTGGTCGTGTATGTAGGAGAAAATGGAGATCACAACACACAAGTGGCAACATGACAATCCAATGGAGAACCAACATATGTAAGTTGTATTATCTTTTTAAACTAATGTTGTCATTTGTTTCCATGTAACTTTTGATTGACACGCTTCCAACTTGTCATTACCGGCACCATTAACTTGACATCTCTTGCAAGATGGATAACTTATTCGAAGGTTCAGATAGATTGTCCATGTCTCCACTCACCTTGTTAAATTAAGTTACCGTCATTAACATGTACTATGCGCAGAGGATGCCAACATCAATACCTAAAATGAATTTAACAAAATGGAAGGATTATCTATGCAGAAGGACAATTTTTTTTTTTTTCAATCCGGTGGTCCTATGACAACCATTATACAAGTGAAATATTTTCCAAAAGTTTTCATACAAATTTGTCAAGAACAATCAAAAGATCATTGTCAAATGAAAGGTTGATGGTTGTCCATGGAATATAGGTGCATATTCAATTGGAGAACGACAACATACTAACTTATTAACTATAATAACATTCAAAACCAAGCACGTCCATCATGCGCAAGACAACTTGGTTGTCTCACCCGGTAAGGTCAGATTTAACATAATCAATCATGATTGATACTTTGAGGTGCAGCATACACAAGAATACTAATGAAATTAGAAGAGATTGACATAGAGTATGGTGTGCGACTGAATTATTCAACCATATAGGGATGGAGAAAGAGCTTTAAGGAAAATACATGGTTGTGCAAAGGATACCTATAAGGTAAATTCTTGGATTTGTGGCAGGCTCATCAAAACTGATCCAAACACGATTTGAGAGGGTATTCATTACATATTTAACGATTTCTTAGAAGAGTGTTGAGGCATGTTTTATATTTATGGATGTTGTCTAATTGATTTGTACAAAGGAACATTGATTTCCGCTAATGCATATGGTCAAACAATGAATTATTTCCCTTGGCATATGTTGTAATTAGTGGCGAGACATATGATAAGTTGACTCGGTTTCTTCAAAATGTCAAATGAATCACAAGATCAATGGAGATAACAATAGTCTCATATTGGAATAATGCCATTATTGGTGTTGTCCACCCATACGATGTGCTTGGAAACAATTTATGGAAGTATGCAAGCATTGAAGAGAAAGGATCTAATAAAGAGGCTGAAGAAGATTATGTGCGAAAGATTGGTGGATAGTTCAAATGTGCTTTAGACCCTCTAATGAAGTAAATTTATATTCCACCGAAAACATGTCAAATGAGAATAGAAGATGTGAAAAAATTCATGGGCCTATCGTAGAATGGCATTATTTTGATCTGACGCTATTGTAATCTCCTCTAATCATGTAATTTCTTCAACATTCTACTAAAACCAAGCTCAGTCATCATATGTCTACCCACTAATACCAAATGCTAGGGGAAATAATTCATTGTTTACATCACATGCACAAACCGACAACAATATTCCCTTATAAGAACTACCTTATAAAGTATGGTTTGGCAACCTTGTTAAAAAACCTTTAATGGAGCATCCATAAGCAATAATAGCTTCTCAAATCTGTTGCTATTCAAGCCTTCCTATCTTGCAACCGTGTCTGGATCAATTTTCATTAATATGTCACAAATTCAAGGAATTACGATATAGGAATTTTGTGTATACTTCCCTCTAGGCTCTCTCTGCCCTTGTATGCCTGACTGTGGTTTAGTCACATACCACAGTCATTATATAAGTATCTTTTAATTTCGTTATCACTCTTGTCTATATTAGACTTCAAAGCATCAATCATAATAGATGATGTTAAACCTCACCTTGTTGGGTGAGAAGCGATCAGTTGTCCTCCACATGATGGATGTGTCAACTTATGAATGTTCTTACAGTTATGACGTCATTATTTTGTTGTTCCCCATCAAGTATGCAACTTGCACTTCACAATACAAAATGTTGCACTTCTATAATGTTAGTTGAAAAGTCACAACATTGGGAAAAGTTTGTTCTTCTCCTTTCCATTTTGCTGAATTCATTTCAAGTCTTAATGTTAGCATCATTTGTAAAGCACATATCAATGATGTTGAATCTTCAATCTCATTGGACAGGCAAGGTAGAGATATAGATGATCCACCTAAACCACCAAACAAGTTATCTAGCAGGAAATGACAAGTTGAGGTGCAAGTAATGACAGGGTATGAGCAGCACAATGACAAGTTATGTGGTGACAAATGACATCAAAAAACATTAGATCAACAAAGGAAAGAGAAGTTATTTGGTCCTTCATTGAATCTTCCATTGTTGCTCATGCATAGTAATTTTCGTTTGCTGCTACAATCACAAGATCACTTCCCACTATGTTCTTAACTCCATCATCATCAAGATCTACAAGTGTGCTTGTATCAATGCTCACAATAAATTTCATTTTAGTTCCTCTTCTTTCTTTGCCAACAATTCAAGATATCATTGCTGGCAACTATTCATATGTTGAGGATAACATATTAACAACAATCGCTGCATGTATAAAGAATGCATTTTGTAATCTCATAACAAGGTTCTAACCACAAAAACCATGCACCATATTCATTCATGCCCACTTATTATGCCAAAACAGAGCAACCAATAAACAATGTACCCAGAAACAGAACAACTCCTCATTATTCTATCCACACACAATGAAACCCCAATTTAAATAATCAAAAGGGCACACGTTGAACACAAGATCAACATTTACCTGATTCAGCTCAGATGGCTGACAAATAAGCTGAAGGCTAAAACCCTAATCCTCTTTGAATGAAATCCAGCATACCCACACACCCAAAGGCAACAAACATTCATGTGAAAATACAAATTTTTCCATATTATAGCTGGGAGATGGATGTTGCGAACCTCAATCTTGCAGAGATGATGAAGGTGGTGATGACAAAGGTGAGAGCGCGAACTTACTCCCTATTTCCTTCAACTATTTTTAGTCAGCAAGAGCAAATTTGAAAGTGCACATTTCAAATCACTCACAATCAGTTCCCTAGGGGCTTCAGAATTATTTTGTCAATTCATGAGACCTTTTGGTGAATACGTTCCTACATTGGGACTTTGACACTAGACACCGATTTTCCTAGGATTTATCCCATCTCTTTTTTATGTATGATTACTTTATATTATAACAAGACTACAAATAATGAGAGTTTCATCAATCAGAATTTTTTACAAATCGAATAAGATTGACTTTTTCTCTTACATCTCTCCTCTAAATTCCCTCTCCTCCAAGATTTCTATTCTCCCTCAATTATTACTTATTTCTCCCACCTTTCTCCTCCTTCGTCCCCCCTTCCCTCACATGACCTACACCACCTTCCCAACAATAAAGATTAAATCACACCAACCTTTTTTTTTAATATATTTTTAATTAAGCAAAACATACTTGAAATTAGAAGAGATTTGTGTAATTTATTTTTTCCTTCAGAAGAAGTTTGAGTAATTTAATCCGCTCAATTTACTTTTGATTTCCAGAAAGTAATTTTTGAAAATTTTGAATGTGAATGTAACTTCGTTCAATTAAAGACAGATCCACTTAATTTAACCAACATGATGTCTATCTGGTTTGAAAATGATGGTGCGGCAGATCCCAACTAAACCTAAGATCTATCTGACTTGAAGAAAATAGAAGGCTTTATTTTTGTAAAGAAACAAGTTCTGAAATTAAAAACATCAAAAGCATGTATATGAAACAGGTCCTAACATTAAAAACATCAAAGGCATGTATAGGAAATAAGGTCCTAACATTAACAACATCAAAAACATGAATAGGCAAGTTAAACAAGTTAATATGACACCGTTTATCCAAAATGTAGAAAGTTCTAATGGCTCTAACATGCAACCTTTTAAATGCAGAGTACCATGTAACTCATCACATAAACTTTGATTATATAGTAAGTTAGTAACTACTATCCAACTTCTCTAAAATTTATCATACAAGCTCCATATGAAAATTACTTATAATCCACTTGTTGGATAAATAATTCATAACTATTGTAAGCCAGAGGAATAATGCTTTCACTCATATATTTGCTAATGAGAATGGAGTACAATATATAGGCTCCAAAGGAGAGCCCTCATAAAAAGAGAAATTAAAGTGAAATTAAGAGGAGGATTACAATCAATCACCATAAAGCTAAAATCCTTCCTAAACAAGAGACTATAATCAAGGGATATGATAGGATACTAGAATCATGGGATCCTAATTTATTTCCTAATATTCTAACACTCCCCCTCAAGCTGGAGAATATATGTCAATCATTCTCAGCTTACCTCGAAATCCTTCAAATTTAGCTCTGCCCAGGGGTTTAGTCATTACATCTACAATCTGATCTTCAGATCGTATGTAGGACAGGGTCATAATGCCCGTTTCAACTTTCTCTTTAATAAAGTGCCTGTCTATTTCAACATGCTTTGTTCGATCATGATAAACAGGTTTCTCGTCATTTCAATGCTAGCTTGGCTGTCACACCAGGCTTGCATGGGGCCCTCATATGGAATTCCTAATTCTTTCAGTAACTTGATAACCCGGAGTCCCTCACATGTTCCATCATTCACAGCTCTCAGCTCTGCTTCTGCACTGCTCTTTGACACTACAGTTTGCTTCTTGCTTCTCCATGTCACCAGGTTTCCCCACACATATGTACAGTATCCTGAGGTTGACCTTCTAGTTTCTTTGTCTCTTGCGTGGTCTGCATCAGTGTAGACTTCTAAGTTTCTGGCCACGCCCTTCTTGAAGAAGATTCCTCTTCCTGGATTGAATTTCAGATAACTCAAGATTCTATATACAGCTGTCATATGCTCTTCCTGTGGTTGATGCATGAACTGACTTACTATTCCAACTGTATAGCTGATATCTGGACGTGTATGGGTTAGGTATATCAGCTTCCCCACAAGTCGTCTGTATTGTTCTGAATTAACTGGAACCCCATTCTCTTTAATTTCTAGATGACACCCTTCTTCCATCGGTGTTCCTTCGTGTTGTGCCCCTAACATTCCTGTCTCATGCAATAGGTCTAGAGTATACTTCCGCTATGATACATTGATACCCCTCTTTGTTCTTGCCACTTCCATACCCAAGCAGTATCTCATTTGGCCGAGATCCTTAACCTGGAATTCAGTGGACAAATCCCTCTTTAGTTGGGAAATAGAGCCTTCATCATTTCCGGTGATGACTATATCATCTACGTAGACAATCAGGATAGTAATTCTTCCATCATTATGCTTGATAAACGATTTGTCGTCTGCTTGCCCTTGGTTGTACCCAAGTTTCTTTATTGCTTTGTTGAATTGACTAAACCATGCCCGTAGAGATTGCTTTAGTCCATACAATGACTTGTTAAGTTTGCAGATTGAGCCATTCGGAGCTAGGACTCCATTTGCAACCTCCATATAGACCTCTTCCTCCAAGTCACCATTCAGAAATGCATTCTTTATGTCTAGTTGATGTAGTGACCAATCCAAGTTAGCTACAATTAACAACAGTACTTGGATTGTGTTGAATTTGGCTACTGGAGCAAAGATCTCCTGGTAATCAATTCCATAAGTCTGTGTATATCCTTTCGCAACTAGTCTTTCTTTGTACTTGTTGATGCTGCCATCAGGATTGAACTTTGGCATAAAGATCCACTTACATCCCACGGGCTTCTTTCCTGGAGGGCAAGATACGATTTCCCATGTTTTACTTTCCTCAAGTGCCTTTTAACTCCTCTTCCACAGCTTGTTTCCACTTCGGATCAGCTATAGCTTGTTGGAAAGTGTTAGGGATTTCAATCTGTGCACTATTTACAACAAAACTACTCTGTATCTTGGCAGACAGATTACCATATGAAACAAACCGTTGAATTGGATGCTGAATACAAAACCTTACCCCTTTTCTCAGTACAATAGGCCAGCCATCTCTTTAGGATCTATTCTCGAGTCAGATTCATGGTCGTTCCTCAAAGTGGAATTGACATTTCTTTCTGCCTCCTGAGGTTGTTGCCTGGCATCTCCTTCTGATCCATTTTCTACATCCATCCCAGTCATGATCTCAACCTTTGTTTCCAGCTCATTAGGGTTGGTATTAGGAGATGTAGGAGGTAAGGAATCAGGGGTTGGTGGCAAATTATCATTGGCATCAAGGAAGTTAGGCAAGGTATCAGTGGTTTCTGGGGTAACAAGAAAGGCATCAGTGGTTTTGGAAGTTGGTTCATGTGAAATTAGCCATTCAATGTCTGAGTACTCCCCCTGAATGGGTAATTTGGGATAATAGGCATCCTCCTCGTAGAACACAGTATCTTTGGAGACATACAGCTTCTTTAAGGTTGGACAATAACATTTGTACCCTATTTGTGTAGAGAAGTAACCAAAGAAGATGCATTTCTGAGAACGGGCATCAAACTTACTTCCATCAGGGGTATAGACAAAGACAACACACCCGAACACTTTCTGAGGTAGTGAGTTAATAAGAAGGCAATTGGGAAAGGTGGTGAGGAGTGTTTGGAAAGGAGTGGTGGGTCGGTAGGACTATTTGGGATAGGAGGATCGTGTTTGTTTAGAGAATTGACAAGTTTCACAATGAAAAGGAACATAATCTTTATTGAATAAGTTTGGAAACACGTCTCATATAATCAAAACTAGGATGTCCCCAGCGACAATGCCATAAAAACACTATCTTGAGAACTTGAGCTTATTAGAGCTTGTCGTGCGTTCCATATCGCTTTATTCTCCTTTTCTAATCTCTCAAGGTAGAAAATTTCATCCCATTGTTTAGAAATCTCAATCGTCCTTCCCGAGTTTAAATCCTGAAATAGACACATCATTATCAAATATCACGCGACATTCATGTCCTTTCGTTAACTTGCTCACAGATATTAAATTGCAAATAAGTGCTGGAACAAATAGAACATTGTGAACTCTTATTGAATTAGATAGTGTGACTGTGTCAATTCCTTCAACTTTGATGAACACCCCCATTGGCAACTTTGACTTGAAGGGTCTCAGGACACAGATTGAGAGTTGTAAATAAGGTTCGATTACCAGTCATATGATCTATGGCTCCGAATCGACTATTCACGTATTGTTGCTAGTCCGTACAGTATTCAGGGCTACAATAGAATTACCTGATTGTACCAGGTTAACACTGGGCAAAGAGTTGGACTTATTCTACTTCTCAAGTATTCGATGAAGCATCTGGAGTTCCTCCTGACTTAATGAAGGAGTATCTTCAACTTTCTATTCAGTTGAGGTAAGATGGCCCTATGGCTTGCTAGTTGATGGCTTGCCGTGCGATTTCCAGCATTCCTCCTTAATGTGACCCTTTTTCTTACAATAATTGCACCACTTGTTTTTCCGTTCCTCTTGTGGCCCTAAATACAGCAAGTAATAAGCTCTCAACTGGATTTGTCCTACTTCGGTTCAGGAGTTTCCTACTTTCTTTGAACTGCACATGGTTGACGACATCTAAGAGGTGTGGTAGGGGTTGAATTCCCATTATTCTTCCCCGTATCTCCTCAAATGAATCATTGAGGCCAAAGAGAAAATCATAGACTCTCCCTTATTCCACTAATCCTACACATTTTTCCATGGATGTACTTCAAACAAGTCCTATTGTTGCCAGAGTTTTAACAACGCATTATAGTACTCAGTCACTGTCAGGTTACCTTGTCTCAAATCTCGAAGTTGTTGCTTCAAATGGATCAAGGCAGCAGTGTTATCAAGAGAGGAATAGGTTTTTCTGGCTGCATCCCAACTCTCTTTTACAGTATTTGCCAAGAGATAGCCTTCACTGATATCAACAGTCATAGAGTTACAGAGCCAAGTCATAACTTGGTTGTTTTCAGCAAACCACGTATCAAACTTTGGATCATCTGGAGCTGGTTGTGGTGCTACCCCATTGATGTACTTCTCCTTTCGCTTTCCACGGATATACCTCAGCACGCTTTGGGACCATTTAAGGTACCTATGGTTAATGAACATACTTTGAGGTTATGGAAATTCTGATGTTAGTAAGGTGCTGCTGGTAGTGGAGGAAGATGTGGAAGAGGATGACTTGCTGGTTGGGGAGGAATTGATGGAATTTGTACTGGACATGAAGGCAACGGGATGTATTTCGGTTTTAGATGAATTTCTTAGGACAGAGCCGAAAAGAGGAGGGAATTCGAAAGGATTCATGTTTCTAGAAGAAAAGTCGCCGGAAAACACTGTAGACGACGGCGCGTAGACGTCACGCGCCAGTGCTTTGGTGGCACGTGGGGGTCACGCGCCGCTCTGATCACGTCCGTCTCTCTAGGATCTGCCGATCGGTGGCTTCCGGTTAACACGCGCCGCCCTTCACCTGATCTCAGTTCACATGAGCCCTTCTCTCTCTCTCTCTCTCTTGTCTGTCTCTCTACCTCATCGTAGCATTCTCTGATTCTGGTTGCATTCTCTGATTCTGGTTGCTATGCTCTGATACCATATTGTAAGTCAGAGGAATAATGCTTTCACTCATATATTTTCTAATGAGAATGGAGTACAATATATAGGCTCCAAAGGAGAGCCCTCATAAAGAGAGAAATTAAAGAGAAATTAAGAGGAGTATTACAATCAATCACCATAAAGCTAGAATCCTTCCTAAACAAGAGAGGCTATAATCAAGGGATATGATAGGATACTAGAATCATGGGATCCTAATTTATTTCCTAATATTCTAACAATAACTATAGTATGTTTTTTGGGCAGCAAATTACTGGTTTAGTTCCACATTAGACACTTACTAATTATTCTGGAATAAGTCAGGTCAAGCCCCAAACTGGCGTAGCTCTGCCAAAACATCTGCAATCATACAGACTGAACCCAAAACATCCTGCTTAAACAGAATCTAGCTCCTTCCACTAAGGCTAATACCTATTAATTAATAACTAAACATTTTGATTTTGTGTATTGTTAAGTTAACATTCAGGCTCTCACCTCAAAGAAAAGAAATACTTTATGATGCATTATAAAGACAGTAAGATGGTGTTACTACATATAATCAGAAAATTATTAAATTAAGACTACCACTATAACCTAAGGATGAGGAAAAATTAAAGGAATGCGTGGAAAAAGCTGACAATAGAAATTACTGTTCCACCAAAGAGACATAATCTAAGAACCTTCTCCTTTCTCCTTTGCCCTAACGAAGTAAAGTGACTTAGAGCCGCTTCTAAAATAGATGCACCATCCAGAAAGTACACCTGAAAAATATCATCATATTTAGAGGAAATGTAGCAATAAGAACAATAAGTCAATAAAGCATAATCTAATTTGCCAAATAACAATCCAAAAGCTTTTTATACATATTTTGAACGTTTCTTCCCAAATCATAGTATCTATATAACGTTAATATACCAAATATGAAAGTGGACAGATATGACTGGACAATATTAATACTTCCAAAAATTTGTTACTAAATTAGAAGAAAAGGAAGCAAGTTTTTTCCAATCCACCAATGTAACATAATTCTCTAGCTCTCTCTTTACAATCTCCTTCTCACAACCTTGGAAGTAAGAAATGACATCTCCAACATTGAAACTTCTGTCCAAGATTTTCTTTGAAAGCTGCCATTTTCCTTAATTAAAATTATCTACAACCGTCATATACACAGCAATCCTTTTTGACAGAATACACTGCTCAAATCCTCATAATTTTTCCAGCAACATTAAAAGTAAAAATCAATCAATCCTTTTTTGAGTGCTGTAAAAGGAACATAATTTTGATAGAAAAGACTGCTTAACATAAGAACTTGTTCAAGACTTACAGGCAAACTATTGAGAAGAGCAAGGGCTAGAGAGGTATGGAATGTCCATATCAGGAGCCTTTCCAGAAAATTTGGGAGAGATGCAAAAAAGATTAGATTCCAGCGAGGCTGATATGATGTTAACAGAATTGAATGGGCCATTAAAATCACATCACCAACAAATATGAAAGTGCCACCACAATCAGTTTTCTTTTGGTTAGATGTCTCAGAAACTGGAAACTTGTTTCCTTGAAGTGAAAAACATTCATGAGAAGGGCTTGAATATGTTATCTCAATCCATACCGATCCAGGCTCCTGAATCGGAGCTAAACAAAACTCATCCTGTCAACACCATCACGTTCTAAATATAGTATGTGAGAGTAAGGGAATGGGCACAAAAAATTAAAAACGGTAAAAAATAAATAAAGAGATACCTTAGAACATGTGCAGCTACTCCCATTTGTTGTAACTGATCCCCATTCACCACATTTTTGAAGTTTGACGACATCAATAGCATTTAAGCAGTAAAAAAGCCATCCTCTGTTTAAGAGATCTTCACTCTGACCATCATTTGATGTATCAATGGGGCATAAAACTTTTACAAAAGCAGTAAGTTCATTGGGACAAGCATACTGGTTTTCTGCAGATTTAATAAATTTGCTTTCTTCCATCACATGATTATGGACACAGTAACCCTTCCTTCCATGGACTGCCCCAAAGTCACCAATGAGCTGGGAATTATTTACATTATTGAGTTTCATATTATATGTCAAAGTATTAACCTGCACCCAGTCTTGTGCATTGTGAATGGGCACATTATCCACTGTATGAATAACATCACCAGGAGCTAAATGACCAGATAAAGGTGATGTTGGAGGTACATGCAAAACCTATACCAAACAAGACACAATAAAGTGCAATAAAGCAGCAGAGGATGTGTAGACAAATACATTGAATGAAGAAAATTACCATGGGACCATGACCATGCGTGTAAAAGGGAATCAAAATCAGGGGAAGGAGGAACAATGTCAGCCCACAAGCTGCACAACACTAAAGTAGAAGGGTTAAAGCTAGAAATATAATAAGCACTCTAGCTCATTCACATATCTAATCCTCAAAAATTATTGCGCGCACACAAAACTTACAACTGCATTGTGCCAAATTCCAGCAGAATACACACGTAGAGCATTCAAGTTTGGTAATATTTCCAGTGATTCATTATCAAAGGCAACCAGAGCACCAGGAAAAAGAACAGCAATGAAGATGGCAATGTACTCTATTTGTATTCCCTCACTGCTTTCCCCTTAAAAGGTACAATAGCATAAGCATGAGAATCAAACCTTTGACCTTTGAAGAAAGATCAAATGAGGTTATTGACATCTGCAAACTAATCAGTTGGTAATACATGCTAAGACACAGCTTTGAGAAGAAAAACATGAACAGCTTGATTGAGTAACTCAAATGCAAGGGAAATGAAATCATTCACAATCCAGTTTACCTTGGGGGTGGGGGCAGGAGAGGAAGAAACAAAAACAACCAAAAAAAAAAACAGAGAAACACCATATAAATACATCAAGAAAAGCAATTCAGTAAAAATAATGACGAAAGCATCAAAACTAGATATGCCAAAACAATAGCACCTAACAGCAGCATAGAGGCTTGGCATGCCGTTCTCAAATTCTCCTCAATTTACTTTCAAAAACAAAATTGGTTTTTTATATTTTAAAATTATTAATAAAATGATGGGAATTTATTCACTTCCTATCATCCTCTTATATCAACAACCACATTATTTCCTTGCATACTTTGAACTAATGGCCGGAACCAAAGTCATATATTAATACGTAGATACTGTATGAAAATAACCACATGCATCCCAAGTTGGCTAAATTGTCACCTCAGTTTCACTTTAAACAGAATTTCAGATGATTCTACAATCATTAGACTTTACAATTTGTTAGTGCTGTTGAACCTACAAAATTTAGTAATCACAAAGGCAGATAGGTAATTGACAAAGAGGATGGAAACAAATCTTTTTCCAACCTCTGAACCAATTAAGCCCCAGATGATCTAAGACAAATTATCCATAAATTAACTAATTCTACAAGAGCGAGTTTTCCAAAAACAATAAAGAATAGACACAAGGAAAAGCTGTTTGAAACGAATATTCTGTGCCTGAACCTTCTCCCTAAACCATACATAGAATCCAACTTCCAAACAATAACAAGAAAGAAAGAAAAGGAAAAGAAATTGCCGTCTAAAAGAAACAGATGCCTAAGAATAGCTACTCAAACGATAAGTAATAATTGTTGTTTTGGCATTCTGACTGATTTTGATTAAGGCTAAGCTATATAGACTATTTCACTCAATTCCATAAAAGACTCGCTAGAGGATAATGCATGACTCTTCAGACTCCCCCCCCCCCCAAAAAAAAAAGTGTATCCCTTCGGATGCAAAATGCAGAAGCAGCCTCTAGGTGTGTTTCTGTGTTTTGAACCTCGTAAGGTGTGCTGGGGCCCGTTCCCAACACCCCCAAACACACCCTAAGAAGCGCACAGCCTGCTTCTGCGTTTTGAACCTGGTAAGATGAGCTGGGGGGCTCAAAATGGAAATTGCAATATTGCAATTTTAAAAATAAGCAAGCCAAAATGCTAACCTACTCAGTTTTAGTAATAACAAATTTGAGTAAAAACACTGACCTAGCAGCAGAAACTGCATGACCAAGTTCGTGTACCACAACCGATATGATGGTAGAGATGCATATATACCCAACATCAGCTAGCGATAAGCTTAAACCAGAGTGCTGCAAACAAACAATAAGAACCAACTTGAAAATTTTATATTATTCAAATTTTGCATTTGTTATATTTCCCTGTTATAATATCATTGGTTTTTGTAATTCGGTCCTAATAAAAATAACAGAATTTTAAACTTGCAACTGAAATAAATAGTTGCCAACCAAAGAGGGGAATCCAAAGAACAGGGTACGTGTGAGGCTTCCAAGTTTATTGTAGCCATTACAAAGATGCAATACTCTGGCCAATTCCAAAAGGAGAATCTGGAAAAGAGCAGCACTAAACATTAAACAGGTAAAAGATGGAAAAGAGCAAAGGCACAAGAGAAATTCAAGAAAAAAATAATTATTGCGAGTGTATACCAGAGTAACTCCAAGTAATGCAGATAGGGCAAAACCAACTCCAATTGAAAACCATACTTTCAAAAACCTGTGAGATTAGAAAGTGAATAAGAGAATGCAATTTTCAAAACAGCAAGTTGAAATAATTAAAATAAAAATAATAATAACAACAGAAGATACTACTTGGAGTGTCTCCGACCAAAATAGAAGAGGGGTTTGTTCAGGGCAGATATTTTGTACTCACAAAACCTGCATTATAATAGATATACGTAATTTCAAGAAAGGATAAAAGAATGATTTTGATGTGTGTGTGTGTGTGTAACTAGCCCTCCCACATGAAAGTGTCTGGGCTTTCAAGTGTCAATAAAGCACAAAGGCTTCATAGCATGTACAAGAACTAAATAGAATTCGGAAGGTTTGGGGCCGCAAGAATCAATCTCAACACTGCTAAGTTGAGAAAACTCTATCTAATACCATGGCAGGCACCATTACAACAATAAAAAGCTTTGTTTTTCTTTTCTATTTATAGAAACACTTGAACTGTTGGGACAAACGCTCCAGAAGGGTTTCGATTTATGCATCTAATAATAGACAACACTACCAAGAAAATAAAGATAGATAAAAAGCTAAATGGAAATGACATGGACAGAAAAGCCTATTACCAACAGGAGATTGCTTTAGAAAGATTAGTAGAGGAAGAACCATGCGTTGGCAAAAGTGCAGGTGACTGTCTTGAGTCTCTTCGAATCACAAACCTCCTCATTCGCCTCCCTTCAATTTCCATGGTGTTACCACATTTCCAAAACTATATAAAAAGATAAGGAAGTTTCATAATAGTATATTATGACCCAAGTTTTAAATTAAGTGAAAGGAAATAATAAAGCAAAAAGCAAGAACCAAGTTTCAAACAAATGCTGCGCAAATCTTACATAAAAGCAACAGTGCAATACAGACTACAGAGGCACTGAATCAGTCAGCCAGAACCACTCTATATAAACTGGAAAGAAAGTCTTAAACTAGTATAGCAGGAATAAAGTTATAATAGAATTCAGTGGTAATAATTAAAAAAACAAGAAAGAATCATGCGTCAAAATAGTTCTCTGCAAATCACTTGTAAAAACTAAAACCCAATTTAGGGGCACATACCTATAGGGAACAACAAACACTAGGACTTGATAACTCAACTAATGAACTACATATTTTTCTTGCATGGTAATCAACTCACAGCTCCTATCCAAGATAACAAAGGTTGTCTTTTTGTCTTGACATTTATCATTTCCATATATTATTACAGCAAAATTTGAAACATTCCTTTCATTTTGGAAAATCTGTCCTAAAGCGTTGCTTAAGCACAATCTAGGAATACTACCAAAAAAGATAGATATAAAAAACGTTATCCTAGCACATACTACATGACATTCATCAAATACCTTCAATATAATTTAGAACTAGTACATTCTGATTAGAATCTAGCACATAAGACAGAACTACCACTGGTCCTTTTTACGAGTCCATTTGGGAAAAGAAATGGTTTTTATTATAAATCCACTTAGAGAGTAATTAATGACAGTGTTACAAGTTTGCCCCTATTGAATGTAAGGAAAAAATAAACTAAGTCATGTTGGAAAGAGAGAGAGATGAGACAGAGGGTTGAGAATACCATTCGTAGATGAGGGTAAACTTGGGAAAATGCATCAATTTAGGAAATATTTAACGAGTTAACCAACTTTCCCTGGTATGTAAGAAATAAGTAAACTGGACTCCTAAAAAGGACCAAAGTGGTAAGTTCACATTTACAACATCCAACATCAATAATGTTTATTAGGTTAGGAAGTACCCAACCACACAATTTGCATTATGACGGTATAGCCATCAATTTTTAATTCATTAAATACTCGCAAAATCTGTTAGTTGAAGTCACTAACTTGCTTCTAATATGGTGTAGACATTGTAAGCACTTGCTATTTACAAACCATAAGTTCTTGATTGATGCCCTATATGCAAGTGTACTCTTTCATCCTTCAGTTGCCATATGTTTGAATGAGGATTATGGGAATAGATTTCTTGACATTTATTACTGTTAAAAGTCAGAGGAGCTTTCGGTGCAAGCATGAGATTATTGACTTGCACCGAAAGCCCCATTCAATCTCCTTCAATCGCTCCGCACTATGTCCAGCTTCTCTTTACACGTTCTCTTCTTCTGTTTCTTCTTATATATATGAATAATGTAATCTCTGTTATTATTAATCAATAGAGTGATATTATATAATCTCATATGGTATCAGAGAGGGCTAACACAGAGGGTGAAACAGTAACGGATGCCGGACTTCTAAGAGAAAGAAAGAGAGAACGAGAGGGACAGTGGAAGCTGAAAAACGATGAAGGGCGGCAAGTGAGCTTACACCGCCGCCATAGGGAAGACCGGAAACCACCAATCGGCGGAACCCACGAGCCTCCACTTCTGTCGACAAGTGAACCCCATGCGCCGTTGTCTGCAGCTTTTTCCAGCGACCATTTTTCCAGAAACATGAATTCATCTGAATTTCCTCCTCTTTTCGGCTCTTTCCCTATAAATCCAACCAAAACTAGGGCTAATCCAACGGCACTCATGTCCAATATATATCCTGAAACCCTGAAACTCAAGAGTCATCTTCCTCCTCTCATTCCTCCACTACCAGAAGCATAATGACGGCACCAGAACTTTCCGATAGTCAGATTATGGCCATTAACCATAGGTTCAATGGAAGAAACTATCTCCAATGGTCCCAAACTGTGCTAAGATATATTTGTGGCAAGCGAAAGGAGAAATGTATCAATGGAGCACCACCTCATACTGCCCCTAATGACCCCAATTTCGTCACATGGTTTGCTGAAAACAATCAAGTTATGACTTGGTTGTGCAATTATATGACTGATGACATCAGTAAAGGTTATCCCTTAGCAACCACTGCAAAAGAAATTGGGGATGCAGCAAGGCGAACCTACTCTTCCCTTGATAACACTGCTGCCCTAATCCACTTGAAACGACAACTTTAAGATTTGAGACAAGGTAACTCGACAGTTACTAATTATTATAATGCCTTACTAAAACTATGGCAACAACAAGACCTCTTCGAAGCACATCCATGGGAGACTGTCAAAGATGCTCAGTTATATAAGAAGATAGTAGAAGAAGGATGGGTATATGACTTCCTCCTGGGACTCAATGATTCATTTGAAGAAATAAGAGGCCGTATCATGGGACTAAAACCCTTGCCACACCTGTTTGGCGTAATCAACCATGTGCAATTCAAAGAAAGCAGGAAGCTCTTGAATCAAACTAGCCCAAGTTCAATTGAAAGGTTAGCTCTTGTAACAAAACGACCACAAGACGAACGAAGAAATAAATGGTGCAATTATTGCAAGAAGAAGGGCCACACCAAAGAAGAATTCTGAAAACTACATGGAAAGTCATCAATTAGTAAACAAAGCATTCTCACTGCCATTGAGCCAAAGACTGAAGATGCTGATTTCCTAAGCAAAGAGGAACTACAGATGCTTCGCAGGATGTTAGATAAATAGAATATGTTTAACTCTACGCCCAGTATCAACCTAGTACAATCAAGTAACTATATTATAGCTTTCAATATTGTACGGACTAATGAGAATGCTTGGATTATTGATTCAGGAGCAACTAATCACATGACGGGTAATCGTATGTTATTTACAACTCTCAAATTGAGCCCTGAGAATCTTCGAGTCAAAGTTGCTAATGGCCTATACACCACAATTGAAGGAATTGGCACAATCATGCTCTCTAATTCTCTGAGAATTCACAATGTTCTATTTGTACCTACACTTACTGTCAACCTTATATCTAAGCAAATTAACTAAAGGTCGACTATGCCGAATAATTTTTGATAATGATCTTTGTGTTTTTCAGGATTTAAAATCGAGGAGGACGATTGGGACTTTTAGAGAATGTGATGGACTGTTCTACTTTGAAGGATCAAACTTGAACACAGACGATGCAAGGAGGGCACTAGTTAGCTCCAACTCTCAAAATCATGATGTACACTTGTGACACTGTCGCTCAGGCCACCCTAGTTTTGATTATATGAAGCATTTGGTTCCAAGTTTATTCAATAAAAATTCCTTTCCTTTTCATTGTAAAACTTGCCAACTTGCAAAACAAACTAGATCTTCATATCCCAAACAACCCTACACACCTTCCTCACTATTCACACTAATCTATAGTGACATTTGGGGTCCTGCACGAATAAAAACCCTCACCAATGCTAGATGGTTCGTTACTTTCATAGATGACCACACTAAAACCACATGGGTTTATTTAATGAAAGACAAATCCAAAGTAGCCAAAGTCATTCAAAACTTCTATACCTTTGTGCGAACCTAATTTAACATTTCCATTAAGGTACTACGAAGTCATAATGCCAAGGAATACATAAGCAACGCCTTTAATGAATTTCGTGATCAACAAGGAATTCATCACCAAACTTCCTGCTCTTGCACTCCTCAACAAAATGAAGTAGCTAAGCGAAAGAACCGTCACCTGGTGGAAGTAACCTGAACCTTGCTAAAGGAATGAAATGTTCCTACTATCTTCTGGGGTGATGCCATACTCACTACATCTTACCTCATTAACCTCATGCCATCCAAAGTTCTCAAATACAACACCCCTATCCAAAAACTCCTTGAACACTTTTCAAATTGCCAAATCATCAATTCATTACCTCCAAAGGTGTTTCGCTCTATTGTCTTTGTCCACAAAAATGATGGCAACAAATTTGCTGCTCGAGAGGACAAATGTCTATTTCTTGGCTACTCCACACAAAAAGGGTATAAATGCTATTGTTCAACTTCCAAGAAGCTTATTATCTCCCGTAATACAGTCTTCTCGAAAGAAGAAGCATATTATCCTAAATTACCCATTCAGGGGAAGTATACTGATATTGAATGGCAAATCCTGGATGAATCTAAAGACTTACCACGCACGTCATCACCATCACCACCACAACCTAATCTTATACCCATCATTGACTCATTTCCTCCCACAAACCAACCTAGTCCTACCCAACTTGATAATGAATCAGAACATATTTCACCTCAACCTGAACCCTCACCAGATGCACTAGAAACAAATGTTGAGATCAATTCAAGGATGGATGCCGAATCACGACAAGAGGAAGAGGCCAGACTACAAGTTCTAGGTGAACCAGACACTGGTAGAACTATCACTCCCATTCAAAGGAACAACCATGACTCCAATCTGGTATTAAATCTTGAAAAATTGGGTTGGCCTATTGCATTAAGAAAATGGGTAAAATCTTGTACTCAACATCCAATTCAACGTTTTGTCTCATACGGTAACCTGTCTACAAAAATGCAAAGCTTTGTTGTAAACAGTGCACAGATAAAAATCCCAGACACATTTCAATAAGCTATGACTGATCCGAATTGGAAACAAACTGTAAAAGAGGAGTTGAGGGCACTCAATGAAAATAAAACATGGGAGATTACAACTCTTCCCGAAGGAAAGAAACCAGTAGGATGTAGGTGGATATTTACCCTAAAATTCAATCCTAATGGTAGGATCAACAAATACAAGGCGAGACTTGTTGCAAAAGGATATACCAGAACATATGGAATTGATTATCAAGAGACATTTGCTCTAGTAGCTAAACTTAATACCATCCAAGTACTACTATCAATCGCAGCCGACTTGGATTGGTCGTTACACCAACTAGATGTGAAGAATGCATTTCTGAATGGAAACTTGGAAGAAGAAGTATACATGGAGATTCCAGATGGAATTTTAGCTCCTAACAACTCTGTATGTAAGCTCAACAAGTCGTTGCACAGACTTAAGCAATCTCTTAGGGCATGGTTCGGGAGATTCACCAAAGCAATGAAAGAACTTGGGTATACTCAGGGACAAGCAGATGACACATTGTTCAT
Organism: Albizia julibrissin; assembly: GCA_037074505.1. Taxonomy (NCBI): domain Eukaryota; kingdom Viridiplantae; phylum Streptophyta; class Magnoliopsida; order Fabales; family Fabaceae; genus Albizia; species Albizia julibrissin. Next base: position 29,387,471 of record CM073480.1, on the reverse strand, counting down.
CAAACGTGTTAATGGAAAAGTCGTCATCTTGATCGTCTATATTGATGACATAGTCATTACAGGAAACAATGAAGAATCCATTACTAAACTAAAACAGGACTTGTCAACTAAAAGATCTTGGACAAATGAGATATTTCCTAGGTTTGGAATTGGCAAGGACTAAAAAGGGCATCAACGTATCTCAGCAAAAGTATACCCTATACCAGCTACATGAGACGGGAATGTTGGATGTCCAACCAGAGGGGACACCAATAGAAGAAGGGAGTCACTTAGAGATCAAGCCACAAGGCGTGCCAGTTAGCTCAGAAAGATACAGAAGACTTGTGGGAAAATTGATATACTTAACCCATACATGTCCTGATATTAGTTATGTATTTGGAATAGTAAGTCAATTTATGCATCAACCACAGGAAGAACATATAAAGGCTGTATACAGAATTCTGAGCTATCTAAAACTTAACCCTGGAAGACGAATCTTCTTTAAGAAATGCACTACCATAAATATCGAAATCTACACCGATGCAGACCATGTAAGGGATAGAGAGACTAGAAGGTCAACCTCAGGGTATTGCACATGTGTAGGGAAATCTGGTTACATGGAGAAGCAAGAAACAAACTATAGTGTCAAAAAGTAGTGCAGAAGCATAACCGAGAGCTGTTAACAATGGAGTATGTGAAGGAATTTTGGTCATCAGATTATTGAAGGAGTTGGGAATTCCACATGAGGGGTCAATGCAAGTTTGGTGTGACAACAAGGCAAGCATTGAAATGGTCAAGAACCCAATCTATCAAGATCGAACAAAACATGTTCAGATAGACAGGCACTTTATTAAAGAGAAAATTGAAGCAAGTATCATGAAATTGTCCTACATCAGATCAATAGACCAAATTGTAGATATAATGACAAAACTACTAAGCAGAACTAAGTTTGAAGGATTTCGTTACAAGCTAGAAATGATCGACATATACTCTTCAGCTTAAGGGGGAGTGTTAAAAGTCAGAGGAGCTTTCAGTGCAAGCTTAAGATTATTGACTTGCATCGAAAGCCCCATTCAATCTCCTTCAATCACTCCGCACTGTGTCCAGCTTCTCTTTACGCGTTCTCTCATTTTGTTTCTTCTTATATATACGCATAATGTAATCTCTGTTATTATTAATCAATGGAATGAGATCATATAATCTCATAATTACCTACTACTCTCCACAACATTCTTTCCTTCATAACATGAGAAAAATGGATGTGGCGAAGGAGAAAAGAAAACAAAGGAAGTATAGAGTTTGTAACTTTCGTGGGCAAAACAGCTCCCAACTACAACAACATAAATTCTTGACCAAGTACAAAAATAAAGCAACTCATGTCGGATCTTTAGCTCCAATTTAGTTTTGATAAAGTTTCCTCTCCTAGCGTAAACAAGTGTGATGCCTGACAATGATCACACTTTGTGTGAAGGACAGAGTCGAGGCTATGGTCAAAGCTGGTAGTGGGCAACAATAGGTAGTCAGATGTTCAGACATGAAGCATGGAGGACCAGCGCTGCGCTTCATGGTAACTGGTGAGTTCCATGGTGGTAGCTTTCTGGTGAGTAACTTATGAAAAATAGGAATGGAAAATAATAGCTTTCTCTGCTACTATCTCACAGCAAGAATCTCACTAATGAAAGATAATAGGAGCCAACGAGAATCTCCAATATTTCAGAATACGGTTTATTCACTGCCTCTATCTTTAACACTACTAAGATATTTATAGAGGCAGAATAATGAATGACTCTCCCTACCTTCTCGAGAAGTATGGGAAGACATGACTCACCACTAACTAAGTGGAAGCATGGGCATAAATTGACTCACATGACTCACTAACTGAAGAAAAAAAAAAAGACGAACCCCAGTGCCAAGCGGCTCCCGCACAATGCGGGCTCAGGGGAAGGAGACCCTATATGTACGCAGTCTTACCCTGGCATTATTGCCAAGCGGCTGTTTCCAGGGCTCGAACCTTGGACCTGGGGGCGGAAAGCCAGCACACCCACCAGTTGCGCCAAGGCCCGCCTTCACATGACTCACTAACTGAATGACAACAATAATTGAAAGGCAACAAGAATTAATAATTCATGTTAAATAGCATATACTAGTTGGAAGCATTTCCTTTCTTATGCTTTCTTTTATAGGTGATGTGGAATCTATCACATGGTGATGATAAGATGGTATTAGAAGAGAGAATGTATAATGCTTTTCTCATATATTTCAGATGAAAGTTACAATGTATTATATAGGCTAGAGCACAGAGCAATCAGTGCTGGACCTTAATGAGTTATAATGAGCTATAATGAGAGATTATTATAGTCAATTATAATCTTTCCTAAACTAGGTGCACTAGAATCAGGGATATGATAGAGCTTAAATCATGGGATTGTAATTATGGGCTGATTTTCAACACTCCCCCTCAAGCTAGAGAGTATATGTCAACCATTCTCAGCTTGCACAGAAATCTTTAACATTTAGCCCTACCTAGTGGTTTTGTCATAACATCTGCAATCTGATCTATAGATCTTATGTAGGATAGATTCATGATGTCTGCTTTAACCTTTTCTTTAATAAAGTGCCTGTCTATCTCAACATATTTCGTTCAGTCATGATAAACAAGGTTTCTCGTTATCTCAATGCTGGCTTTGTTGTCACACCAGACTTGCATGGGGCCCTCATATGAAATTCCTAATTCTTTCAGTAACCTGATAACCCAGAGTCCTTCACATGTTCCGTCATTCACAGCTCTCAGTTCTGCTTTTGCACTACTCTTTGACACTACAGTTTGCTTCTTGCTTCTCCATGTCACCAGATTTTCGCACACATATGTACAGTATCCTGAAGTTGACCTTCTAGTTTCCCTATCTCTTGCATGATCTGCATCGGTGCAGATCTCTAAGTTTCTAGCCTGCCCCTTCTTGAAGAATATTCCTCTTCCTGGATTGAGATTCAGATAACTCAGGATTCTATAGACAGCTACCATGTGTTCTTCCTGTGGTTGATGCATGAATTGACTTACTATTCCAACTACATAGCTGATATTTGGACGTGTGGGGGTTAGGAATATCAGCTTCCCTGCAAGTCGTCTGTATTGTTCAGAGTCAACTGGGACACCATTCTCTTTGATTTCTAGATGACAGCCTTCCTCCATCGGTGTTCCTTCGGGTTGTGCTCCTAACATTCCTTTCTCATGCAACAGGTCTAAGGTATACTTCCGCTGTGATACATTGATGAACCTCTTTGTTCTTGTCACTTTCATACCCAAGAAGTTGGCTGAGATCCTTAACCTGGAATTCAATGGACAGATCTCTCTTTAGTTGGGCAATAGAACCTTCATCATTTCCAATAAAGACTATATCATCCACATAGACGATCAGGATAGTAATTCTTCCTTCATCATGTTAGATAAACAATGTGTTGTCTACTTGCCCCTGGTTGTACCCAAGTTTCTTTATTGCTTTGTTGAATCGGCCAAACCATGCCCTTGAGGACTGCTTTAGTCCATACAGTGACTTTTTAAGTTTACAGACCGAGCCGTTTGGAGCTAGGACTCCATCTGGAACCTCCATATAGACCTCTTCCTCCAAGTCACCATTCAGAAATGCATTCTTTATGTCTAGTTGATGCAGTGACCAATCCAAGTTAGCTACAGTTGACAACAGCACTTGGATTGTGTTGAATTTGGCTATTAGAGCAAAGGTCTCCAAGTAATCAATTCCATAGGTCTGTGTATATCCTTTCGCAACTAGTCTTGCTTTGTCTTATTGATGCTGCCATCAAGATTGAACTTTGGGGTAAAGATCCACTTACATCCCACAGGCTTCTTTCTAGGAGGGAAAGATATGATTTCCTATGTTTTACTTTCCTCAAGTGCCTTCAACTCCTTTTCCGCAACTTGTTTCCACTTTGGATCAGCCATACCTTGTTGGAAGGTGCTAGGGATTTCAAACTATGCACTGTTTACAACAAAACTCTACATCTTGACAGATAGGTTACCATATGAAACAAACCGTTGAATTAGATGCTGAGTACAAGACCTTACCCCTTTTCTTAGTGCAATAGGCTAGCCCATCTCTTCAGGATATATTCTTGAGTTAGATTCATGGTCCTAAGAGTGGGATTGACGTTTCTCTCTGCCTCCTGAGATTGTTTCCTGGCATCTCCTTCTGTTCCACCTCCTCCATCCATCCCAGCCATGATCTCAACCTGTGTTTTCAGTTCATTAGGGGTGGTATTAGGAGATGTAGAAGGTAAGGTATCAAGGATTGGTGGCAAGGTGTCATTGGCATCAAGGAAGTTAGGCAAGTTATTAGTGGTTTCTGGGGTAATAGGTAGGGCATCAGTGATTTTGGAAGTTTGTTCATGTGAAATTAGCCATTCAATGTCTGAGTACTCCCCCTGAATGAGTAATTTGGAGTAATAGGCATCCTCCTCGTAGAACACGATATCTTTGGAGATATACAACTTCTTTGAGGTCGGACAATTGTACCCTTTTTGTGTGGAGTATCCAAGGAAGATGCATTTCTGGGAACAGCCATCAAACTTACTTCCATCAAGAGTATGGACAAAGACAAAACACCCGAACACTTTCTGAGGTAATGGATTGATAAGAGGGCAATTGGGAAAGGTGGTAAGGAGTGTTTGTACAAGAGTAGTATAATTGAGGACTTTGGAGGGCATTCGGTTGATGAGGTAAGCCCCAGTTAGGACTGCATCTCCCCAGAAAGTCGTGGGCACATTTCTTTCCATCAGCAGAGTTCGGGTTACCTCCAATAAGTGACGATTCTTTCATTCGGCAACCCCATTCTGCTGAGGCGTGTAAGGACAGGAGGTTTGATAGTGAATTCCTTGCTGATCAATAAATTCTTTAAAGGTACTACTTAGGTATTCCCTACCATTGTCACTTCGTAGGACTTTGATGGAGGATTGAAATTGATTTTTCACAAAGTTATGAAAGCTTTGGAAAACTTGAGCCACCTTGAATTTTTCTTTCATCATGAAACCCACGTGATTCTGGTGTGATCATCAATGAACGTAACGAACCATTTCTCATTTGTCCAGGTTTTTGTTCTTGTTGGGCCCCATATGTCACTATGGATTAGTTGGAAGAGAGTGGTGAGTTTGTAGGACTGTTTTGGGTAGGAAGATCATGTTTGTTTAGCGAATTGACAAGTTTCACAACAGAAAGGAACATAATCTTTATTGAATAAACTTGGAAACACATGTTTCATATAATCAAAACTAAGATGTCCCGAGCAACAATGCCATATAATCAAAACACATTAGAGCTCGTCATGCAATCCAAATTGCTTTATTCTCCTTCTCTGATCTCTCCAGGTAGAAAAGTCAATCCCACTCTTTAGAAGTCCCAATCGTCTTACCCGAGTTTAAATCCTGAAACATACACACATCATCATCAAATATCACGTGGCATACATGTCTTTTCATTAACTTGCTCACAGATATTAAATTGCAGGTAAGTGCTGGAACAAATAGAACATTGTGGACGCGTAGTGAATTGGATAGTGTGACTGTGCCAATTCCTTTAACTTTGGTGAACACCCTATTAGCAACTTTGACTCGAAGGTTCTCAAGACATAGTTTAAGAGTTGAAAATAATGTTCAATTACCAGTCATATGATCTGTGACTCCTGAATCGACTATCCATGTATCGTCGCTAGTCCATACAGTATTGATGGCTATAATAAAATTACTTGATTGTACCAGGTTAACACTTGGCAAAGAGTTGGACTTATTCTGTTTCTCAAATATTCGATGAAGCATTTGCGATTCCTCTTGACTTGATGAAGTAGTATCTTCAACCTTCTGTTCAGTCGAGAAAGATGGCCCTGTGGTTTGCTAGTTGACGGCTTGCCGTGCAGTTTCCAGCATTCCTCTTTGATGTGACCCTTCTTCTTGCAATAATTGCACCATTTGTTTTTTCCTTCCTCCTGTGGTCCTCGTACTGCAAGTGCTGAACAATCAATCGGACTTGTGCTGCTTTGATTCAAGAGTTTCCTACTTTCTTCGAACTGCACATGATTGACGACATCGAAGAGGTGTGGTAGAGGTTTGATTCCCATTATTCTGCCTCATATTTCTTCAAACGAATGATTGAGTCCAAGGAGAAAATCATACTCTCCTTTCTTCTACTATCTTCTTGTATAACTGAGCATCCTCCACATGTTTCCATAGATGCACTTCAAACAAGTCCTGTTGTTGCCAGAGTTTGATCAATGCAATATAGTAATCAGTGACTGTCATGTTACCTTGTCTCAAATCTCGAAGTTGTCGCTTCAAATAGATCAAGGCAGCAGTGTTATCAAGAAAGAAATAAGTTCTTCTAGCTGCATCCCAAATCTCTTTTGCAGTGTTTGCTAGGAGATAGCCTTCACTGATATCAACAATCATAGAGTTATAGAGCCAAGTCATAACTTGGTTGTTTTCAGCAAACCACGTATCGAAGTTTAGGTCATCTGGGGCTAGTTGTGGTGCTGCCCCGTTGATGTATTTCTCCTTTTGCTTTCCTTGAATATACCTCAGCACACTTTGGGACCATTGAAGGTAATTTCTTCCATTGAACCTATGGTTAATGACCATAGTTTGAGGTTCTAGAAATTCTGGTGCTGTTAAAATGCTGCTAGTAGTAGAGGAAGTTATGGAAGAAGATGAGGTGTTGAGTGAGGAAGAGGTTGTGGAATTTGTACCGGACATGAGTACAGTGGGATGAGGTCTGTTTTTAGATGAATTTTCGGGGATAGAGCCGAAAAGAGGAGGAAATTCAGAGGGACTCATGGTTCTGGAAAAAATCAGAAACTCACCGGAAAAGTCACTGTAGCAAACGGCGCATGTGCTTCACGCGCCGATACTGTGGTGGCGCATGAGAGTCACGCGCTGCTCCAAACACCGCCGTGCTTCTAGGTTACGCCGATTGGCGGTCTCCGATCCTCCCTGTGCCAGTGGTGTAGTGTCACTCGCCATCCTTCGCCGGTTTCTGTTCCGATGCCCTTCTCTCTCTCTCTTTTCTGTCGCTCTCTCTCTGTTATGGCCGCTGGTTCTGGCAGTGGGTAGCCAGCCAGCCAGGGCTCTCTCCCTCGCTCTGATACCATATTAGAAGAAAGAATTTATAATGTTTTTCTCATATATTTCAGATGATGGTTACAATGTATTATATAGGCTAGAGCACAGAGCAATCAACGCTGGACCTTAATGAGTTATAATGAGCTATAATGAGAGATTATTACATTCAATCATAATCTTTCCTAAACCAAATGCACTAGAATCAGGGATATGATAGAGCTTAAATCATAGGATTGTAGTTATGGGCTGATTTTCAACAGATGGGATTGGAGATGGCAATTAAAATTTGAGAGAGCTGGGGGTCAAAAATCACTCTTCGGTGACAGGAAAATTATCAGCGATGCGGAGAAATAATCAGCGAGTGATGGTTAGACAAGAGGCATGTTATTGGCTAGTCTTTTATACATGTGACTTCTTATCTATTTGCATCTTTGTTGATTTGAGTTTGATTTCTAACTCTGATAATGGGAAAACATATTTCTTTTCTTCTTTTTTTAATGAATCATTCATTTATATTAATAAAAGTAATAAAGCTAAATTACAATACAATAACATCAAAAGAAACAAAAGTAGAGAGACATTATAATAAAACATCAGAAAGAATAGTTTGAATAGAAATAGTAACAGGAGCACCCAACAGAATCTTTCTACAACTCAAAGGAGAAAAGGCAATGAGCATAGGATGTTGAATCCAGGGACTCTTCAAGAATATCATGTGCCTGACTTTTGTATTTCTCAATCAACCTAAGAACCTCATCGACTTTAAAGGAACTCTTCTTGAAAATGCTCTGATTTCCTAGTGATCCAAACAGCATATAAAATAATACCACATTAGATATAAGTGCCCAAAGAAAAGAAAATGTCATGAAGCCTATCCGGTAAAAGATGTTCTGTCAAAAGAAGATGCACTACTATACATGTTCATACTGTTACTACCTAATACACTAATTCCTAGTGAGCAAGATAGCATGTTTCCTTTCTTCAGTACCAAATACAACTAACTTTAGATTTCTTTTCTATCATTGACAAGCATCACCAACTTAAACAATGAAATGTCTTCGTATCTATTTGAAGCAACTACAAATTGAAACTAATTTAAAGCATTATATAAAGGATTCAAGTCAGTTGTAGGATTCAGACTTTCACTTTTGAACTGAAACATTCAGAGCTCATTCACTTATGGCTTCAGTCGGTGCTATTTGGCTTAGAAGACAGAAACGGTTTGAAAGACTTTCAGGTTCATTCTGTAGCAACTTTGGACGAATTCCATGCTTAGCAAAAGGGAATTGCTTGCTGTTTTAGAAAGTTCTTTCTAACTCCAAGGACCATTAATTTAGTTAGAAAACATCGAAATGTCTCCTACATAAATGGATTGCTTAGAAAAATTAAATAAATCAAAAAATTGATAAACCCATTTCGTTTCGTACATTCTGCTCTGCCTCCACTTTTAAGTTTGCATATCTCATAAACATAGAACCATTAAGGAAAAGTCTCAGCGGTGCATTTTCGACCAAACAAAACGAGAAGCCACAGAGTAAATTTAAAGTAAAAGTCAATGAAAGAAAATGAGAAGAAAACAAAAGGTAGAGGATACTGCTTTGCATCAGAAAGAAACGTGAATCATTGAACCTAGGTAGGAACAAATCAATGTGTTGTCGTGGAGAACGAAATGAGAGAACTGACCTCACTTCAGCTTCAAGTGACAGAGGGAGAAATATGAGACTGAGCACGAATCAGAACAAGCCTGATAGAGAGAAATCGGAGAAGAGACCGACCGCCGACGACAGTGAGTCAGAGAGCCGGAGAGGAGCAGTAGAAACGAAAATCGAAGAGACGAAGACGATCAACGGCAGCCGACGAGACGAGGGGAGAGGAATGGGAGAATTTTGTTCCCGCGGAACTATTTTCTCCAAGGTCATGAAACGGAATCGGTCATTTAACCGGTCTGTAGTAACACAAGTTAGTAGATCGGAATTAAATTAGAGTTAAAATGGGATAAAATTGATGAGAAATTAAAAATTTTAAATTTATTAGTATGAGATTTTAAAGAAAAAATTAAAAAAAATTGACCCAGACTAATTTACCGAACCAGATCAGTTTACCGGCCGGTTTTCAGTTTGGACCGGCCGATTCAGTCCGGGTCTGATAACCCTGCTTTTTTCAGGTTTCGCTCCTAAGGTTTGTTTGGGACAAGGGATTTGGAAGGCGTGAGGAGAGGAGTGGAAGGAAAATATTTGTAAGTTGAATTTAAAGAAATTAAAGAAATAAAATTATTAAATTTTGATAAAAAGAAAAGATATTTAAAAAATTTTAATTCCATTACTCTAATTTTTATAAATTTAACTCAAAATTTTTTTCCCTCAGCCTATTTTCGCTCCCCTCCCTTCCCCTCATGCTGAACAGACTCTAAAGGAAGGAAAAATTTTTATGGATTAGATTTAAGAAAATTGAAAAAATTGGGTTATAAAATTTTAAAAAAGATAAAATGTAAAATAAAAGAGTAAAAAAAATTAATTAAAAACTTTCAACATCACTTTTCTAATTTTTAAAATTCAAGTTATAAAAATTTTTCATAACATCCTATGAGTCTCTAATACCAAATAGCCCCTTAAATTTTCCACTAGCAATGCTGCTGGAGAACCAATATTTCTATGCATGCATTTTTAACAAAATGTTAACATAATAGAAAAACTTCCCACTTGAGTTTAGTTCAAACACTAACCACGGAAAAGAAAAGAACATAACTATCTATTTTGAAAAGCCAAACATAGTTATTATTATTAACTAATTGATCCACTTTTTTTTTTGCACGAAACAAGTTAATTTTATTAATATCAAAAAAAGTATTACACTCACTAATCAGACTCAAGAAATAAAATACTCAAACCCTACGGTACAACCTACTCAAAATATAACAAAAGCATACTATCCTATCATTACAATACCTAGCAGTGTAATATCTAACCCACCCCTGTCTTCACTTGTCTCAAGCACTTGTCTTTTCTGCCAGACTTCTTGCAGTAATTCAGATCAACTATTAGAACTTCCACTAAAGGAGATGGTGCCACAACCTGCCATCCCGAAGGGCATCTTCTTGATTCCCAAGGCTGCTAAACAATCTGTAGCTACATTCCCTAGGCGACTTACCAAGGAAAAAGATAAGTTTCTAGCTGATCTTTCCTTCTGCAACAACTCCAGGACCAAATCCCTACATTGCCACTCTGTGCCAATCAATTCACCTTTCTGCATAATACTGAACACAGCTTCACAATCCATTTCCAACACTATCTTCCTTCCTTCAAACTTCTTTGCCACTTTTATGCCATCTTTTAAGGCTAAACATTCAGCAACTCCTCTTTCTGCACACCACCCCAGCTCCTGCCTTCCCAGAAGAAGCTATAAAGGCCCTATCCACATTAATTTTAACAGAATTCTCCTCTTGTATTTTCCAATATTCTACTCTCATACCATATACCAAAGGATTCTTCCTTATGAGCTTGCTTTCTTTCTGATTCACAGCCAAAAATTTCAAAAACCATACTAGTAGACCATAGCACTACTTTACTGGGATCTACCATGTTATCATTAAACACAAACCTACACCTTCCCTTCCAAGTATTCCAGCAAAGTGTTGCAATTATAGCCTTGTTCCTGTCAGACACTTCTTTCCTTTCTACCAACATAGAAGTCAACCACCTCTCCACACTACTGATTTCTTCAACTCTTAAGACCAACCCCAACTTACTTCTAAACCAGCAGCAATTAGCCCATGGACAAAAGAATAGCAAATGCTCTAAAGTTTCATTTTCCAATCCACAAACAGGGCATAAAGGATCTCTTGCACATTTTCTTTTAAATAACGCACTCTTAGTGGCTAATGCACCACTCATAACACGCCATAAAAAATGTTTTACCTTGGTTGGCACTTGCAGCTTCCAAATGGCCTTCCAGGTTTGACTTAGTGTTACAAATGAATAGCCAAGATCTACTATTTCCTCCTTTTCTTCCTCCATTTTGGCAATATAACACCCTGACTTTACTAAATACATCTCATCCCTACAACCTTGCCATACCACATTGTCTTTTTTAAGCTCAAAAGGTAAGTAAATCCTGAAAATGGCCTCTTTTTCTTCTATCGAGATTGCATCTACAATTGCCTTCAAACACCATCTTCCTCCTATAATTATTTATGAGACCTTCATCTCCTTATTCACCCTCACCCCTTCCTTCCGATGTAACTTTAACTCATCTAAACCTAGAATCCACTTATCTTTCCATACCTTCACAGATTTGACATCATCAATTTTCCAACATAACTTCTTCAGCAGCAAGTCACGCCCTTCCAATAGGCTATTCCAACACCAGGATGCTTTAGCACCCTTAGTGGCCTCCAAAAAACTGCAATCAAGAAAATATTTTCCTTTTAATAACCTTCACCAATATTCATCAGGATTTTGGAGCAATCTCCAAGCAGTTTTCGCCAACATAGCCTTATTGAAATCCTCAAAATCTCTGAAACCTAACCCCCTCCCCTCCTTTTTTGATGCTGTAAGTTTACTCCATTTTTTCTAATGTATCTTATTCCCATCTTGCTCATTCTAACCACCAAAAGTTTGAAATCAAGGAGTCAAGTTCCTTGCAGGTTTTCCTAGGGAGTAAAAAACATGCCATTGGATACACTAGAATAGCATTGGCAATGGCTTTGATAAGAGTCTCTCTACCAACAAAGTTGAGCAACTTTTGTTTACAGCCCTGAATTTTTACACCAATTTTATCTCTTAAGAAGGCAAGAGCATCTGTTTTAGACCTCTCCCATAATATAGGAAGACCTAAATACTTGCCGAGTTGCTCATTGTCCTTAATTCTTAACACATTGGTAATATGTTGCTTGACTTCAATTTATGCATTAGTAGAAAAAAAAAATATACAAGATTTTTCCAAGTTCACCTCTTGCCCCGAAGCCATGCAATATACCTCTAGGATCCTTTTTAAGACTGCACAGTTATCCTTCTCCTTTCACAAAAAACAATATATCATTTGCAAAGAAACAGTGTGTTAAAATTGGACCTCCCATAGATATGCGAATCCCTTTCAACTCCCCTTTATCTACATGATATTGAAGCATTTATGACAACACATCAGCAACAATAATGAAGAAGTAAGGGGATAATGGATCCCCTTATCTTACTCCTCTACCTGGTTTAATTAGAGCCACTTCTCTTCCCGAGACTTGCAGATTCAGTTTAATGGAAGTAACACACTGCATAATCTTCCTAACACAGCTCTCACAAAATCTCATTCAAGGTGATCATAAGCCTTGCTTATGTCAGCTTTAAGGGCCAAATCAACCCTTTTCCCTGTCTTCTTATTTTTCAGGTATTGAAAAGCTTCATGAGCTACTATTATATTATCTTGACCAATGCTTCCTTGAATGAATCCACGCTGTTGTTGAGAAATACATCTAGTCATCAAATTTCTCATTCTACTTGTCATTATTTTTTATATTATTTTGTAGCTTACATAACATAAGCCAATGGGTTGAAATTGCTTCACTCCTTCTGCTTTATCTCCTTTCGAAGGAATTAGAACAATGTTTGTCAAATTCAACTGTTCCAACCCCATCCCTTTATTAAAGAAGTCTTTCACCATGCAACAAACCTCTTCTTTAATCTTACTCCAAGAAGCTTAATAAAACAAACCAGAAAAGCCATCAGGCCCTAGAGCTTTATTGGCATTTAATTGAAACACAGCCTTTTCTACTTCAAGATCATCCACTGGTTTCCTGAGTAATTCATTATCCTCATCCATTATACATTTCTTAACATAAAACAAGGTATCCTTCATATCTCTTTTTCCTACTGTGGTGAATAATTTTGAGTAATATTTTGAGAAAACTTCATCAATTTCATTAGCTTTCTCTAACCACACACCTTCCTCACCTTTTAATCTTAATACCTTGTTTCTTAGTCGTCTTTAGATTACCATACTATGGAAGAACTTTGTGTTTCCATCTCCATATTTGATCCAGTTAACCCTTGACCTCTGCTACCCCTCTGCTACCAATACATTTCCTCCTTACTCCAAACATCTTCTAATCTGACCATAACATCCTAATCCTCTGAAATTTTTCCACACTAAGTATTCTTTCACTATACTCTTCCAATTCCTTCAAACACTGTTCAATTAGTTTCTTATTATTCGGAAACTCTATTCTACTTCATTTAATCAACTTTTTCTTACACGAATCCAATCTACTTAGGAACTCTTCAATACTAACATCCATTAAGGAACTCTCCTTAGTCCAACCTTCCTGAACCACATGATCATACCCGCTATGCTTAACCCAGCTTGCCTCAAATCTGAATTTCCTTGGAACCTTAAAATCACAATAGCAACAATCAACCAAAATCATATGATGATCTGATCCCACAATCTCTAAATTAAACATTATAGCCTTAGCAAATTCTTCCCTAAATTCAGAGTTACCCAAGGCTCTATCCAACCTTTCCTTAACATGTGCTTTACCTATTCTTCTATTATTCCAGGTGAATTTTGATCCTTTAAATTCTAGATCAATAAGGTTGCAATCAGATAATAAGCCTTGAAATTTTAAAATTGACCTCAATACCTTCGGTCTTCCTCCTTCCTTTTCCCAAATAGAAGCAAGCTTATTGAAATCTCCCAAGCATAGCCGCATAGCATCCACTCCACGTGCAAAAGACTTCAATATATTCCATACCACTTATCTCTCCCTCTCAACTGGATGTCCATACACAAATGTAATAAATCTAGGCACATTAAATGTTGTAGAGAAAAGCCTAACGTGGATTAGATTCTTAGAGCTGTACAAGATCTCCAGAACTACTTCCTCCCTCCACCATAATGCTAATCGTCCAAAAGAACCTCTTGGACTAACATAATACTCCTTCTGCATTCTACACCTCCTCTTTATTTTTTATTTTATTTTTTTCTTCCCTCATCCTTGTTTCCATCAAGAATACTACTAAGGGCTTATGTTTATTACACATTTCCTTCAAATATTTGACTGTCATGGAAGCCCCTAATCCTTGACAGTTCCAAGATAAGCACTTCATGGTAACTTTATGGCTGCTTTAGGCTAGCCACTCACCCTTCCAGCTTCTTCTCCATCCTTAACTGCTTTAAACTGATAATTATTCTCCATTTCAAATTCCATAAACTTCACAGAGGCATCAACTATAAAATTAACTTCTTGCTCACTCTTCTTCTTCCGTTGTACCTTCTTCACATATTTCTTATGAGTTTTCATCATTCCCTTTCTCAATGATTCAACATACAAAGATATAGGGGGCTTAGGTTCATCACTCAACTTTCCTAGCCTTCTCTTCTTAGCATCTTTATCCTCTATAAATTCCACTACATTTCTCTTTAATGATATTTTTCTTCAAACCACCCATCACTTCCACCAACTGTTCAGGAGCTACATAAGGAACTATTGCCAAATTATCCCTTTCAATATCATTTTGAGAATAAGCTTCGTTAACATTTGAGCCTGATGGTTCACCTATTTCAATAAATCCTTTCATAGGTTTATGTAATTTTGGCCCAAACTCTCTCTTGCCAACCTTTTCCCCTTGCTCCTGAACCTCCACTACTTCCTTCCCCTTTCCTTCATAACCTTTCCTCCTTTCTACCTCAACAGATGTAATCAACTCTTCTCGTTGTCGAGCAGTTTTATTCTCATCAATCACTATTACCTTGCTGTTGAATGCTCTATTTGAACCATGTCTCTTAATTTCCATTTCCTTAGTTGTCCTTGAATTGAAATCAACATCAGGACATAAAGGTGCTTTTATCCATTAGTTGACATTTAGACACCACATATTCTACCCAACCTTTCTAAACCTCTATTAAGGCCTCTTCCCAAGTCTTAACTACTGAAGCTGCAAGTCAATGACCATAATTCTCCTCTTCTTGCACATTTTCTTCCACACAAGATCGTGGCTCGTGATTTAATCGGCCACACCGATAACAGAAGTTTGATAACGTCTCATAACGAATCAAGATCTATGTTTTTGTGTTATCAGGTTTCATGATCCATAAACTAGTCAATAATGGCTCCCTAATATCAATTAATACTCAAATTCGCATAAATCCTCTCAATAATCTACCATTAACTATAGTATTTTCACTCATAACCACTTTACCTGCTCTTCCTCCAAGCGTAATAGCATTCTCCACATTCATCGCCTCTAGTGGAATATCATGTAACTAGATCCAAAATGGATTCCAATCATAGTCAATAAGCTTCGGTGTCATATACTTTCCTCGTTCTTAAAGACAGAGTAATTGGCCTAATATAGACCAAGGCCTACCTCTCAAGATTCGCAACCGTTCCTCCTCCCGATCAAACTTGAACAAGTATAGATTCTTTTCCATTTCAATTACATCCAATCCTTTGTGTAAATTCCAGGCTTTTTCTGATCATATCAATTACTATAACGCAATTGAAGTTTCTCTCTGCAATCAATTTGCCAACAAGAACATATTGCTCCACATTCTGATTTGATGCCAAATTCCACACCATATCCTCTGAATCTACCTCTTGCTTATATTTTCTAGCCATAGTCTCCTCTCCTTACGCCGATCCAACATCGTCGTTCTCCTATCATTGAAACGCTTACTCCGATCTATCTTCGTCCTCATTTGATCACTCACTCAAATTCACCATTATAGTGGAAGTATCACTAAGGATACAATCTATCGCTTCTCATGCACTCATACAGAGAGGAGTTGAGAGCTCTCCAATAGGGAAAGAATCTGTGAAAATGTTTTATTAATCTACTAAAATAAATTAAAAATTTTTTAAATGTTTAATTGACCAGCCGTGAAAAATTACAAAAAATGAATAAGTAGTCAGAATAATCCAATTATTCATTTAGAATTCAAGTCATATTTGACTAAAATGATTTTACTTGTAAATTTAATAAGTGTGTGTAATATATAAACTGATATATGAAAAAAAATTTTACTTTTTTCATTAAATAGTAATTATACACTTAAGAAACAAAAGAGCAACTTACAAAGGAATGTAATAATTTACATACATCTTGAAGAAAGTAGGAAATTGACCACAACACTCTTCTAACTATAATCTTAACATGTGATTTTCTCAGTAGCCTAAGAAAGACAATGCAAAATGAATGAAATAGGGCTAAGATGATTTGCTCATAATGAATGTATCCTTATATAGATGATGAATACAACAATTGGTGTAGTCCCAAAGATACATAAAATCCTAACAAACTGTACGAAAGAATAAGGACCATACACGTATATACAGAGCACGTCAATAGCTGTCATCACAATATCTATAACGGCTAAATTCACTAATCCTAATTAGTTTGATATTCTAAAATCCCCCCTTAAATGAGAGGGTGTCAGAAGAAGCTTGAGTTTGTGCCTGAAGTGATCGAATTGAGTATGTGAGAGAGCTTTTGTAAAGCAATCTGTAATTTAAAGAGAGGATAGCACATATGGGATATCCATATAATTTGACAGAACCATATCATGAACAAAATGAATATCAATCTCGATATGCCTTTTAGCATGATGGACCGGGTTTGCTACCATAGCTTTAGCACTGATATTATCACACCATAGAATAGCTAGTTTTTGCATCCTCAAACCAAGTTCAAATAATAGAGAATAAAGCCATTTAATTTCGGCAGCACCATCAGCTAATGCTCGATACTCTAATTCATAACTGAAATGAGAAATAACCCTCTATTTTCGAGATGCCATGGAGACAAGTGTATTCCCAAAATAGACATAGCACCCTGCCATTGATTTTCAATCATCTATATCTGCTGCCCAGTCAGCATCGTGAACCTAATTAGCTGAGGTATGTCAAAAGCTTTAATATGAAGACTCAATCTATAAGTTCCTTTAAGATATCTAAAGATCCTTTTTACACCTTGATAGTATATGTCAGTCGGTTTAGAGAGAAACTGACTCAGCTTATTAATAGAGAATGCTATGTCTGGTCTTATGGACGTTAAATATTGCAATGAACCAATAGCTCTCCTATAATTTGTAGGATTTGACAACAAGGTTCCTTCATTAACCAAAAATTGTTTTCCAGTTACCATCGGTATTGAAATAGGGCACAATCAAGCATATTAAATTTCTTTAATAAATCAAGGATGTACTTTCCTTGATTTAAGTAGAATTTAGATGAATCACGATAAATTTCAAGCCCCAAGAAATAATACAATGGACCCAAATCTTTAAGAGAAAACATCATATTCAATTTATGGATGAACTTAGCAATGTATTGAGGGTTATTACCGGTCACTAAGATGTCATCAACATAGATGAGGATGAATACAACCAAATTTGGAGTTCTGATAATAAATAATGAGATGTCACTTCGAGCATTATGAAATCCCCATTGTAACAGAGTCCTTCTTAATCGATCAAACCAGGCTCTAGGGGCCTGTTTTAAACTATGGAGAGCTTTTCCTAAGTTCGCAAACATGGTTAGGAAAATGAGGATCATGAAAGCCTTCTGATTGATTCATAAATACCTCTTTTTGAAGAAACCATACAGGAAAGCGTTGTTAACATCTAACTGCCACACTTCCCAGTTAAATGTTATAGCAAGAGTAAGAACAATCTGAACTGTGGTTGGCTTGATGACAAGACTAAAGGTATCTCTATAATCGATTCTAGGACATTGTTGAAAACCTTTATCAACTAATCAAGCTTTGTATTTCAACATAGATCCATCGGCTTTATACTTTATTTTAAAAATCCATCGACAATCAATCAAAGAGCAAGCTTCAGTTTGAGGAATAAGAATCCATGTTTGATTGCGCTTTAGAGCTTCAAACTCATCAATCATGGCCTTTTTCCAATGTGATATTACGAGTGCTTATGGAACATTTCTTGGTTCAACGACTAGAGTTAGTGAAGCTGGATCCTCCATTTTCATAAGGCCAACAAATGGGTATTTAGGTTTGTGAATACCTGACTTAACTCTTATAGTCATGGGATGTATATTTGTGACTGGTGGGCTTTGTTAGGCTGATAAAGCAGTATCTATGATGTGATTCACCATGGGCCCAATAGGTAAGCTTGACTCATTAGACTCATCAGATGCAATTTTTTCTGAGGGAGAGTCTGCTATGTACGAAGGTTGTCTATCTCTAAAAGAGGCAAGATAATTTGATTTTCTTAACTGAGCCTGTGACCGATCATCAATTACTAATGGAATGGAAAATTTCCATCAGTATTATTCTCAGTTGATTGTCGATTCAAGAATCTAGAGACAAAAGGGAATATTGATTCATTAAAAATCACATGCCTTGAGACAAAAATTCTTCCAGTTGAGCTTAAACACTTGAAGCCTTTTTTGTTGTGATGCAGGCCCCAAATAGACACATTTCTGACTATAAAATTGAAACTTATGATCATTGTATGGCTTAAGGCACGGATAGAAAGCACATCCAAAAGGCTTTAATGATTTGTAGTTAGGGTCTATTTTAAATAAACAAAATAGAGGATTTGATCCATTTAATATTGAAGTGGGAAGCCTATTAATTAAATGGACAATAGCTTGAAATGCATCCACCCAGTAAACTAATGGCATTCGAGCATGAGCTAGAAGTGTTAACCTTATTTCCACAATATGACGATGTTTTGTTCAGCTCGTCCATTTTGTGGTGAATTGTATGGACAATTACATCGCATTATGATTCCAGCTTCCTAAGCAATCGATATAAATGGTTTATATCCACTCATGTTATCACACTGTAATACCTTAATCTTAGAATTAAATTGGTGTTCTACTTGCTTCTTGAACACATTGAAAGCATAGACAACATGATTTTTATGCTTTAAAGGATAGAGTCAGGTGTAGCAACTATAGTCATCTAAGAAATGAATATAAAAACGATGGCTACCAGTTGATTGAACTGGTGACGATCCCTATAAGTCAGAATGGATAAGTTCAAGAGGACCAGATGCACTAGATAGAGAATTTTGAAAAGGCAATAACTTTGATTTTCCCATCTAACAAGCTTCACATACAAATATCCTTAACATGAATTCTAGCATTACAATTATTTACTACTTGTTTTAAAACTTTATTACTGGAATGAACTAGCTTGTAATGCCATCTTATATATTCAATGTCATTAATGGAGACTGAAGAAACAGCTGTGTGAGCTTGAGCAACTATGTCTAATGAGTTGTCAGTATCATGCATTAAATACATCCTTCCCTTGCATCAATGATCTCCCTATCACTTTGTCCTTCACAATGCATCCATTGTTAGTAAAAATAATGTCTACAGAATTATCCTCAACAAGTTGTGTTCACTCAACAGATTTTTAGTTGCGTTAGGAACTACAAGAATATCAGAAAGATGAAGTTGAGAGTTAGTGCAAGGAAGTTTTATAGAACTAATGCCAGTAACCTTAGTGCATTCACCAGTACAAGTAAGAAGATGTGACTTACCAACAGAGTTAACCTGTATAAGAGCATATGGATTTGAGGTCACATGGTAGTTAGATCTACTATCCATGTACCACATGGGGTCTGAAACTGTTTGAGGACTGGCATAATATGCTTGAGGAGCATAGTCATTTCTTGACACATATGAAGGATGAAAGTTCGATCATGCCTATGATAGCAATCTTCATAGAAGTGTCCTACTCATTCACAGAAGTTACAATAAGGTTGACTTGCATTGTTGTTACGCTATCCTCTGAATCCATGGCGTCCACGTGTGTTGCGAGTGCTTTTCCAGCGATTGCAATTTGAAGTACGACATCTCATTAAGCAAGATTTGCTATTGGCTGAATAGTCAAAGATAAGAAATGCATCAGCTGATCTAGTCGACTCTCAAAGGCCAATAGAGAGAACTGGGCTTCAACCCATGTGAGGTTAGGCTGATCCATAAGTTTGATGAAAATGGCGTTATAATCAAAGTCGAGGCCATTAAGAGTATGCATGATAAGTTTTTCAGTTGTTATGGAAGCTTTGGCCAAGGCCAACTGATCTGATATGGTTTTCATTTTTGCCAAGTTTTCCTCTATCTTTAGAGAGTTCTTACGAGTGGAATGAAGTTCAGACTTGTATACCATCATATGTTAACTCTCGTGCTCCTTCTTAAAGATCTCGAGAAAAATGGCAATGAAGCAGTTGTACTCCTACATCTTGAGTTATTGTATTACACAACCAACCCACCAACATGTGGTCAACAGCAAACCAGTCATCATATGACGGATTTGGAACTCTCTCAACTCCTTCAAAGAGAAATCATAGCGGTGCTTGCTCGAAACTATCAATATGTGACTCTAAACAGTTTCCTTCGGTTAAAGGCAGTACCATTGATTCCCAAACAAGGAAGTTACCTCTATCCAACTTGAAAAGGAGAGTAGGTTTTTGTGAGAGCAAAGGCGACTGAGGGTGATGCACCAGAAGCAGAGGATTATAATGATGCAGTGGTTGAGGAAATCAACATTTTGTCTTTCCGCTCTGATACCAAGAAAGACAATACAAAAAGAATGAAATAGGGTTAAGATGATTTGCTCAGACCTGAATGTATCTTTATATAGATGATAAATACAACAATCGATATGGTCCCAAAGATACAGAAAATTCTAACAAATTGTACGAAAGAATAAGGACCATACATGTATATACACAGTACAACAATAGGCATCATCACAATATTTATAACAGCTAAATTCACTAATCCTAATTAATTTGATGTTCTAATAGCCTACAAACTATTAGAAAGGATTGTGTTTGACATATACATGGTTGCTGCAGGATGAAGACCATTGCATCTCTTAGAGCTATAAACTGTAACTGCAAAATTCCTAATTTTATCAACAAAACCATGATTCATTGGTTATAAGGAGATTGCTTGAAGCAGAATATAATCCCAATGTAGCGCCTCTCACGGTCAGTCTTCATAACTTTGAAAATCAAATTACATCGACATTGTTGAGAGACCTGGCACCGAGCAGTAGATAAGTGGGTAATAACACTAAGTGGGTATAACTTGAAAGGGACTAAAATTCATTCATGCATGAAAAATTCTATTTCGTGCAAACCATAATGATTCTAGCATTTGAAATGGTAAATATGTAATAGAATTTCTAAGATCATTATGATTTTGTATCCAAATGACTATCCATTGAATTAATAGCATTGAGGGTGAATCATTCATTCTAATGCCCAAATTGCAACCAAACCAACAAGCTCAGGAGAATGGATAGAAAATAAAAGTGTTCTAATGATTCATCATCAGAAGCAAATAAATAACATACCTCTATAGATGTTATATGCCAAACTCTAAGAAATCTAGAAGATGGTGAAAAACCTCTAACAATTTTTCATAACAATAACTGTATTCTTAGAGGAAGGAAAGACTTCCAAATCATCCCACCTACCATGCTTATCATATCAAAAGATTGCCATGATGTGGAGAGCAATATGTGATATCCATTCTGGATTGTATATACTCCTGATTGATTGCCAGACCACATAATTGCATCATAAGCCTGTGTGAAAGGAACATGATACATGGCAAAGTGATTCACCACTTGCCTAGGATAAAGGGAGGATATAAGACGAAAGTTCCAACTGCCCTTTGAGCTTCGTATAAGGTCTGACACCCTCATCGAAGGAGATGAGACACCAAACTTTTGCACTGGCTACCAAAGACTACTATTTAATAGAATACTAGTTCCATCTCCCACATGTCAAGTAAGATTGTTTGTAAATAAGAAGCCAACTTTGATAATGTGCTTCTACATAGTTGAATTATTATATACTAGTTTAAAATTGAAAGATTGATCGAGATCCATGTATTTTGCAAGCATAATTGTAGCCCCTGAAATTTGAAAATTATGGAGCCGCCACAAAAATTTTAAAAAGGCCAAAATACTCATAACCCCCTTCAACTTTATGTGAGTAGCATAGAACCCCCCTCAACTATAAAATTTTAAATCCTACGCCTTGATCTTTCATATGTTGACCTTGAGCCCCTTACCATTAAAACAACCATTAAATCTAACAGATTGCAGGCCAAGTCAGATTATTAAAACTTATGTGGCAGATGACATGTTATTTTCATTTATTTATTATGGTTTAAAATTTATAATTAAACTCAAGGGCAGTTTGGTAATTCAATCTATGACAATCCCTAGAGTTTGCTTAATCCTCTTGCTCTCTCAGCCTCTCACAACTTTGCAACTTGCAAGGCCTCTCTATTTACAACATGGTGTATCTTCTAATCATCTCACTCCAAAATTCATCTTCGTCCCCACCCAAGCAAGAAAGAGAGTGTGTGTGTGTGTGTCGTATTCCTCTTTCATGCTCCTAATGATGGCGTCGTTGCCCTAATTGGTGGAGGTCAAAAGGTCAGGGGTAAGTAAGTTTTTAACTTTGCATAGCTCTTTAACCAAAGGCGAGATTTTCATCAAATCACACTAGGGATCATAGGAAATAGATGGTGTTCCACCTGAAATTGAAATCCACCATGAAACCAATCCGTCCAAGCTGATTATTTTTTGTTTTGATAATACAAGCTAAACACCTTATATCAAGTATACCGGCGGTCTACACTAATTAAAGGCTTAAACGACATCGTTTCCAAAAAAAAAATTGGCTTAAAATCTACAAAATCCTGAGATTTTAGCTCAAGGCACCATCTTCAGGGCTATCCGCAAAGATGAATATTTTCTCATCAATCCTGTACAAAAAACCAAGGCCAGTATCATATTCTCTACGGCATCTTTGCAAAGAATCATTTTCAGGGGAATTCATTGCACGAAAGCATTAGTAACGAGTAAGAACTTACTATAATTTTTTCTTCATCAATACATTGTTGGTTTTTGTGTTCTTTTATTTTCAATGTAGCTATGAAGAAGGGATAATGATATGTGTTTTTCTGTGTCTTTTTGTAGCCTTTTTTTACTGTGAAATTCTTTTTTGAGGAATAAGGTGAATGTATCTTATCTATTTTACAATTAAATAAATCCTATTAAAATCATTCAAGTACCCCTTGACTGACTAAGAACTCATAACATGTATCTTGTCTATATTTTATTGAAATTGCTAGGGATTTCCTGATTTTGTATTTATGTGAGTGTATATTGTGTGGCTGGCACTTGGAGATTATAAGTTAACGAATTGAAAAGAAATCAACAGGATGAGTGCATCCAAAATGTTACAAATACAATTGGATCAAATGGTAAATATCCCACATAAATGATGTTTATTAGATCAAATTAAATTAAGCATGTGATAGTTGTGGTAAGGGACAAAGAGACAAGGAACTCATGTCCCATTTTTTATTTTTTAAATTACATTAATTTTTCTTTTGTTATATGCTTTTATTTATGGGAAAATTACAGTCAAGTCCCAGGCAAGAGAAAAAAAAATGAAAAAAATGGTCCCTTCAGATTTCAAAATGAAAAAATAGTCCCATTGACAACTCCAGGTACGAGTCATTAACAAGTTCTTAAGACCATTTTTTCATTTTGAAATATGAAGGGACCATTTCTTTATTTTTTTCTCTCTTTGTTTAGGACCTGACTATAATTTCCTTTATTTATTTTAGGTTATTATGATGCAAGAACAACCATGAAAATATATATGGCTAACAGACAAGAGGATCCAATATATAAGGATGGCAAAGAGTTGAAGAAAGGGAATTAAACACCCAAATTGATTTGAACGGGTGTGAATTTTTTGATAGTGATAATAAGCAGCTAGATTTATTTTGTGAAAATCTTGATGAAAGAATAGAGGTAGAAGTTAATCAATGGTTTAATGATAACCAATTAAGGGCGTCTAGGAGTAGAGATATAGGCAATGAAAATGCACAAAGCAGAACAATTGTGGATATTTGCACCCTAATACCTATAGAAGTCAATGAATATGGATATGAATGGGATGAAGAAGTGCAGTTTGATTATGGTGATAGTGATGAGGAGTTGGCAAGTCCAATTGGATCAGATAATAAAGGCCAACAAAAAGAAAGACACTTATATAGTGAGTTTAATGAGAAGACATATTTTAAAAGACCTATCAATCTTCAAGTTGATATGAAGTTTGCAAACAAGGGTTTGTAGCAGCATGTAGGCCAATCATATGCGTAGATGGTTATTTTTTGAAAGGCAGTTTTGGAGTGCACCTTGTATCTGCAATTGGAAAAGATGCAAATGAGAAAATGTAGCCTATAGCATATGCTATTGTGAAATTTGAGTACAAAGATAGTTGGAATTAGTTCATGACTTTGCTATTTGAGGACATTGGCTCATGCGAAAGCAAAGGGTGGGTCGAGATATCAAATATGCAAAAGGTATAATGCTTATGGATATATTTATTGAATTTATATTTTTTACTAATAATAGTTTATTATCCAATATTTATAGATATGCTTAATTAATTTGTAAGGATTGCAAGAGGTGCTCAAGGCAATGGAATGTGGGCATAGGTTTTGTGTTAGGCATTTATATGCTAATTTCAAGCTTAGGTATAAGGGAAAGAATTTGAAAAATGAGCTCTAGAATGCATACAGGTCAACAACTAAACAAGAATTCAATTATCATATAAAATAACTAAGGGAGTTTGACTCTAATGTTGCTAATTGGTTAGAAAAGTATGGTAAGCATGCTTTTTCTACAAATGCTAAATGTAACATTGTACAAAACAACACTGCAGCGACATTCAACTCTTCTATATTGGCAGCAAGAGACAAGCCAATCATCACAATGTGTGAGATAATTAGAAGGATGCTAATGAAGAGGATGGCTGCAAAGAAAGAAGGCATGGAGAGATCTCAAAATGCAATATGTCCTAGAATCATGGATAAGCTTCAAAGAGCAAATAATGACTCAAAGAATTATATACATGACTGGTGATAGGAGGTTTGAGCTAGAAAGTCCATGGAAGAGGGAAGTGGTAGATCTTAAGATGATGACTTGTACATATAATGCTTGGGATTTTATTTGTATCCCTTATGGACATGTTGTGGTTGCAATTTATCGAATGAGAAGGGCACCTGAATATTATGTTTCTATGTATTATAGTAAAGATCCATTTATGAGAGCTTATGCTTTAGCAATCAATGCAGTGCTAAGTGAAGAACATTGGCCTCAATCTATAATGGTTCCCTTGCAACCACCAAAGTATAATAGGGCACTTGGAAGGCCTAGAAAAGCATGGAAGAAAGCTCCAAATGAGCAACAAAACGTCTCAAAGATAAGCAAAAAGGGGGCTACCACAAAGTGTGGTAATTATGGGAAAATGGGTCATAATGCACAGGGTTGTAATGCTCCTCCTAATCCCAACAAGAAGGTGTATAAAGAAGAAGAAGAAGAAGATGATGAGTAAAAAGGGGGCTACCACAAAGTGTGGTAATTGTGGGAAAATGGGTTATAATGCACAAGGTTGAAATGCTCCTCCTAATCCCAACAAGAAGGTGTATGAAAAGAAGAAGAAGAAGAAGAAGAAGAAGAAGAAGAAGAGAAGATAAGTAAAAAGGGGGCTATCACAAAGTGTGGTAATTGTGGGAAAATGAGTCATAATGCACAGAGTTGTAAAAGGGGGGATACTACAGAGTATGGTAATTGTTGGAAAATGGGCCATAATGCACAAAGTTGTAAAAAGGAGGCTACCACAAAGTGTGGTAATTATGGGAAAATGGGAATGCTCCTCCTAATCCAAACAAGAAGGTGTATAAAAAAGAAGAAGAATGGTGCATCAAGCCAAACTGATTAAACATTGGTATTTTTCTAATTATAAGATTTAATGTATTTCACAATCATACTATGTAAAATAATAGCTCTTTCTTTGTTATTTATGCAGGATAGCCAGCCTCCTAATACTCAAGGCTCTAGCTCATCCTTGCCATACATCCCACCAGTTTGTTTCATTGATTATTTTGTGATTTGTTTTATTATTTACTTTATGCAACAATGTTATATTTAAAGTAACGAATATTTCCTTATTATCCGTGTAGGGCAGCCAACCTCCACTTTCCCAATGCTCAGCAAATAAATGAACGAAGTTAGGTATGTTGTTATGTTACTTCATATTTTGGTATCATTAATTTTTTTAGTTCATATTTTGCATTTGAATTGATATGATTTTGGTTTGAAATTTGCAAGATAGGAGGAGTTACAGCTATGGTTCTAGCTATTGTTTGAAATTTCTTCATTAGTGTTGCATGTTCTTTTTAAAGCTCTCAACCATATACTCATATTTTAATTAAAATCAGCATCATCCAACTTTGAGCAACATTGAATTCTTTTAATATTTCTTTTTAAATAATTTAATACTTCCTCGTGTCCTTTTTATAATTACAAATAACTAAATTGCGTGAACTAAGAAGTTGGTTAAAATTTGTTATAGGTAATATACTAAATATGTAAAAATATGCAACTTATTTTGCAAACACATCTTCACTTGTGGAGAGGATTAGTGGGAGAGAATGAGTGAGAAAGGAGATGAGAGAGAAAAAGAGATAAGAAAGCATATAAGTAATTGAGGGAAACACTACCAAAAAAATGCTATTACCGATAGAATTATCGACGGAATTTTTTCCGTCAAAAAAATTACTGGTGGAAAATTCTGTTAGAAATTAAATTTTCTAACAATTGCTGATGGAAAAAATTCCACCAGTAATTACTGGCATATTCCCAACGGAATTTTTCTGTCGGTAATTTCCGGTGGGTTACCAACGGAAATTCCGTTGGTAATTTATCACGAAAATTAGAGATTGAATTCCTTCGCTAATTTGTTTGTAAAATTTATAATTTTTTATTATATATTAATAATTTATATAATAATAATAATAATTAAAAAATATATATAACAAAAAAATATAAATATAAATATAAGTACTTAACTATCATAAAATTAATATTTAACACAAAAATATATAACGCTACAACTTAATGGTTAAATATATGCACCATCATATATTAAAAGGAGGAATTCACAAAAACAAAAATATAACAATTGTAATTATTAAATCTCATGTATTTACTGACAAAAATGACAATTCTTATAAAACAACTATCATTTTTGTTGGTCCACGAATCTTGTGTTTCAAGTCTGATCTAGTTCAACCTCTCAATCTCCAGATGGGCTACCCATAAAACATGCCAGACTTGGGGTATGTCTTTTGTGTCTAGCTCTATTTCCCATGCATTTACTTGCTTGATTTTATTTAATAACAACTTACCAATAATATTTTGATATGATATATTTAACTTTTATTATTTTGTTTGTGGAAAATTCTTTTTTACTAAATAGAGTGGCTCATATGTTTAAAGTATTAGGAAAAATTAATATGCAAGTTCTCATAACTTCACTTTATTTTTAATGAAATCTTTGTAGTATTTTATTTTATTTTTATTTTTATTGCGTCATTATATTTTTCTTAATTAAAAGATAATGATCCCTGTACTTATAATTTGTTCATTTATAAGAGAAACAACATATATAATTAATGATGTAGCTTTTACTTAGCATGGACCCGAATTAATTTTATCAAATGGATTTAGTTGAAATCAAAATCAATCATATTATAAATTATAGATAGGGTTAATGTGTAAATTTTTCGATGAAATATTCCATTAGGGGTATCAAACACCATAAACTCTTGTTGGGTGTAAAATTACACATAAAGTTTTTAAAATGGTGAAAAAATGCCACTACTACAGATTCGTACATATATAACGTTTAATAAATAAAAGTTACAGCAAATAAAAGTTACATATGTTGAGGTAGTGGTCGTTTAAGAATATATAATGCTAAAACCTAATGGTTAAATATGCACATCGTCATGTATTGAGAGGCGGAATTCACAAAAATAAAAATATAACTATTATAATTATTAACCGTCATATATTTACTCAAAAAAAATGATGGTTCTTATGAAATAACCGTTATGTAAGACTTTTAAATGATTTATTTTCACAACTTTATATCAGAAAAATCAAATATATAATAGTTACAATAATTAATTGTAAGGTAAGATTCCTAAATACTTATAATTTTTTTTAAATAATATTTAATAGCTAAAAATGATAACCATCATATATAAGAAGGTAGGATTTTGAAAAAAAAAATTATTTGATAATATTTGATTGTTCTACACAATGAATCGTTATATATTTTTTCAAGAATGCTTAACAATAAAAAAATTATTTGACAATACATTACAGTTCTTGACAAATAACAGTTAAGTATTATTTAATATAAATAAAAGTAGAATTATGAAAGATATCATATATAAGGGAGTAGGGTCCTGAAAAATATAATTTGACAATACATTATGGTTCTTCACAAAGAACCGCTAAGTATTCTTTAATATAAATAAAAGTGGGATTATGAAAGATATCATGTATAAAGAGGCATGATCCTAAAAAAACAACGGTTCTTCACAAAGAACTGTTAAATATTTTTTTAATATAAATAAAGGTGGGATTCTAAAAGATATCAAATATAAGAAGGCGATATCTAAAAAAATTATTTAACAATACATTACAATTATTTTCTAAGAACCGTTAATTATTTTAAGAATACATTATGGTTTTTCCCTAAGAACTGTTAAGTATTCTTTAATATAAACAAAGGCGGGATTATGAAAGATATCAAATATAAGATGCAAGATTCTTAAAAAAATTATCTAACAATATGTTACAGTTGTTCACTAATAACCGTTAAGTATTCTTTAATAAAAAGGTGGGATTTAAAAAAAATCAAATATAAAGAGGCGGGATTCTAAAAAAAAATATTTGATGCAACTCTTTAAACTCATTCTCAAATGTTTTTTAAGTTTGTCTAGTGGGTCTCATACTCTTTTTTCCATAAGTTTTGTTCTAGCGTTGCACATCTTATCCTCCACTTCTACGATAGGTCTTCACTCTTCAACTACTTCTTCTTGTGATTCTTACTTGTGTAAGCTTTCATTTTTTCAGTTAACTTTTTAGTTTCATTTTATTTTTTTTATATAATAAGAGCTTGCTAGTTGATGCTTAATATCCCCAGTTGAGATTAGGATATCTAATATGATGATGGTCAATTTTTTAAAGATTAAAAGAGAGAGAGAGAAACACACAAGAAATAATGAGATAAAATGCTGAATTTTTTTATTGTTGAGCATCTTAGATTCCTAAATTTTAGCAACCCAAATTGTAGGTTGAAATCAAGTTTGTTGAATCAAGTTCAGAGATTTTCTTAAGTTTTTATATTTACCTATTTTTATTATATTTTGATTGTCAAAGTTATATTCCAAGATTTTTTTTAAGTTTTGATATTTTCTTATTTTTATATTATATATTCTTGTATGTATATTTATATTATCCTTTTGTAGTTAAATGATATGTGAGGGGAAAACTTGGAACGCATTAATACGTGATCTATGGATAATCTATAATAAAGGCATTGGAGAATATTGTAGAATTTTTTATTAATTGATTTTCTTTTAAAATTTAAAACATTATAAGATAATGTTTTATTGTGAGAATGTTTAAGTTATTAATTTTTTTTAATTTGTATAATGTTTATCTATAATGTATTAAATTTTGAATCCTATAAATATAATTTTTTATTTAATATTTTTATATTGTTATTATTAATGATTATATTGTGTCAAATATAATAAATATTAATAGTAAAAATAAAAAAAATAAAAAAAACTATATATAATATAAAAAAATGAAGCGAATACATTACAGTTATTAACAGATAACCTTTATATATGCCCTTAATATGTTATGGTTTGGAACCATTATTTATCTATGCCGAGCATATATAGTGCTCATGTACATGACAGTTCGAAACATATGTTCGATAATAACTGTCATAAAAGGCCTTTTATGTAGTAGTGTGTCACAACTGTTAAGTTAACTAACATTAACCATTTAACAAATATGTCAACTATGAAAATTGTGTAAAATTACATATGAAGTTTCTAATAGCCATGATATTTTTTCATCATTTTGAAAACTTCATATGTATTTTTGTACTGTTTCTTAACCTGAATATTTGCTACATAATCAACAGTAGTTAACTAAATAGATGTGATATTGTTGCATCATTTCAAAAGCTTCACATGTATTTTTGTACTAAAGAAAAATTATGGTATTAAATACCCATTACGAAATACTTGATATGTAGAAGCCCGTGACCTGTGCAGTACGAACTTGTGCGGCCCACACTTTTTGTGGGCTTGGAAATCACCAACCCCATGCGGGTTCGCGAGCTAACCCACAGCCTGCACAATTTTTTTTACTTTACTTTTTTTTAACAAAATTGAGAATGAGAATGAGGCAAATTGTTAACAAAAAAAAAATGTTCCAAGCCTACTCACACTGTGACATATCCAAGCTCAAGTGTCCAAGTCTAAAGTCTAAAAAAAATGTTTCAGGCCCACTCACACTGTGTCATGTCCAAGCCTAAGTGTCCAAGTCTAACAAGCCAAAGTCCAAAAGGCAAGTAAGCAATCATGCTATAAAAAAAATTGCAGGCCAACCCACATCAGCCCACGGGTTGCACAGTAAGGGCTGTGCCGCCTGCATTTTTTTAGGTTTGAAAAACTTTAACCCTAACCCTGTCAAAACCCACGGGCTGTGGGTTGAGCCCGTGGGTTAGACTCGTTTTACCGGCTCTACAATTAAGAGACCGTTAATTATAAACATAATCATTTTTATCTTTATATTGATAATAAATAAATTTTATTATTTTTTTTGAAAAAAAAAACTCTTCCATGTTGTATTGTGGCAACCTACACATATCCTTTAATCAACATCTACATTAGTTCTAATAGATAGATTATAAGCATATGGATTAATGATTATAATTAAAAAAAATATAAGAACCAGATATAAAAAACTAATGTAAAATCTTTTCCTTAAAACTCAATTATCCATACACTTAATCAAATCTTCGGATAATAAACAGTACTATTCTTTCTCAAACATTTACAAAATGTCAAAAGTCAACTATCCATCAACCAACATTTAAAATCTATATGGATCATAAAACTCTTCTCATTGTTTCACAAACTAAACCATAATTAATCAACACATATAATTATTCGACCACAAGCTTAATTCAAACTCAATTATCAGAACACTTAGACAAGACCTTTCTCAAATATTTCCTTGAGTTACTTATCCATGATAGAAAACAGTATAATCTAAAACATAATATCATATCAGAGTATGCAATATGACCTTACAGTAGCAATATTAATAATTCACCGCATAAATAAAAAGGAGTAAGCTGTACAAAGATTATCACAATAAGCAAGCCCTCAGAGCCTTCCCTAATTGACTAGCAGAAGAACTATTACCTGAAAAATGTTAAATCAACTGGGTGAGATGAAAGCCTCAAATCTAACTCATTACACATACTAATATGTACTCGTGTAGAGCCAAATAGAACATTCCATTTCGCAAACTCCATATCACAATTTCCATATCACGATTTCCGTATCACAATTTCATATGACAAATTCCGTATTACAATTTCTGTATCACAATTCTCAAGTTACCTCCCATCAATCCAATCGAATCGCCTTATTTCCTTCGACTAGACCTATGGGCTAATTTACTATCCATGTCATAGGCTGCTTAAAAGCTCACTAGTCATATGATGAGGACGGGCCAAAATCCACAAAGCAGATGCTTGGACTATGGGTCTTTTTCGCTCATTGAACTAGTAGAGTGTCGTAGCCCCTCGTTGAATCGGTGGGACATTCCCTCGTTAAACCAGTAGGACAATAGAAAGCCAACCATCATGCATAATGGAGGTTATACCACATGGTAGAATAAACTATCCCATTTCATCCCAATTCAATCATTACAATAATTATCAATAAATTGATCAACGAGAATTTTTCAAGATTTTCACATTCATACAATGCTATTCAAATCATCTTCATATCCATGCACTACTAGAAAATATAGATTTAGTGGTGTTAATCTTATGGCACTTCTTCAAACAAGCGCCGGAGGAGACTTTTATTTTTTTAAAAAAAAATACATATGGCAGCTATGGCGCTTGACTAAGAAAACATTATAATTGCCCAAGCAAGCTCAAGGGGTTATTTAAAAAAAAAAAAGACCCCTTGTATGGCACTTGCCCAGGAAGCGTCATACAATGGGTTATTTTAAAAAAAATAGACTCCTTATATGGCACTTGCCCAGGAAGCGTCATACAAGGGGTTATTTAAAAAAAAATAGACTCCTTATATGGCGCTTGCCCAGGAAGCACCATATAAGGGGTTAGATTTTTTTTAAAAAAAAAAGACCCCTTGTATGGTACTTGCGCAGTAAGTGTCATACAAGGGGTTATATTATTATTATTATTTTTAATTTACAGACATTGTAAGTTATTGGGTAGCTATGGCACTTTCATGGTCAAGCAATAGCTGCCACATGTATTTAAAAAAAAAAACTTTGTTGATGGCCCTTTATCCTTATCCTTTTTAATCAGAGCCTTCGCTCCTAACTTTAACCCTAAACTCAATCCTCCTCCCCTCCCAAAAATGAAGAGAAATGTCTTAGGAACACCAAGTTCATAACATAACATACTCAATTTCTTCTTCGCTAATTTTAATTTCTCTCTGGATTTTAATTTCATATTGTGACTTGCATGTACAGATCCAGATGCGGAAATCATTGCTTTGTCGCCCAAGCTTCTCACGTCTCCCAAATCTCAGAAGTTTTTTCTTCTTATTGTCTCCTCCTACAAAAGCTCCCTTGTAAATCTTTTTTCTTTTTTTTTAATACAGAAGTTTTCATCGATTGGCACTATAGTTTCCTCTTTTTATTTATTTTAAGTTTAAAATCTGTCATGAATCTTAGTTTGTAGTTTTATGTGTACTTATAATTTTTTTCCAGTTATTTACTGAAAGTTACAACTCTCTCTTGTTAAACTTCCTATACATTGTAAGTTTTTTAATTTTTGAGCTTACTAGTTTAATTTACTTAATGTACTTATTTTCTTGGAGTTATTTCATTCTGGTTTGATTTTGTTCATTTTGCTGTGAATTTACACTATAAAATACAGAGTTTATTAGAAAAAGAATTATGTAAAGTTATTCTTTTTTTAAAAAAAAGACTTCCTATGGTGCTTCTCACTTCTTCTTGGAGAAGTGCTATAGGAAGTATCACTTCCTATAACCCAAGAAGCGCCATAGAAAGTGTAATACACAGTTCCTATGGCACTTCTTGAGGAAGTGCCACAGAAGTGGGCACCTGCTTTGGCACTTTCTTAAGAAGCGCCATAAGAAGTCACCCCATGCACTTCCTATAGCACTTTCCTGAGAAAGTGCCATAGAAAGCTATTTGAAAAAAAGAACAGAAACAAACTATGACGCTTCCATAGATTCAAGAAGCGTCATAGATTTCTTTTATGGCGCTGGAAGCTATGGTGCTCCCCAAGGGCTATAGTATTCTTAAAAATAAGCGCTATATATTATGTTTTTTGTAGTAGTGATGTCATAATATTTCAATTTCCAACTCTCTCTCTCTCTCTCTCTCTCTCTCTCTCACACACACACACACACTCACACACACCCCTATATATATATTTCACAATTCAAATCATAAGGTTCTATAAGGCAATTTCTATCAAAATACTCACCAACATTATGATAATTTTCTCAATTTCAATAATCTTTTCAAAGTACTCATTGATATATTTAATCAATATCAATGTACTAGTTTCATTCTCATAATCATTTCATAAAATACTCACAAACAATATACCAACACACATAACAAGTGAAAAGTGATTACATCTCGTTAAAGCTAAGTTTACTACAAAAATCCAAGCTCCAAGTTTAACCACAATTCACAAATCAATTTACAACAATCAATTGGAACTACAAATTTTAGTATTCAAACTAATTGAGTGCTTACAACAAGAATTTAGAGGCTTAAAATCTCTCCAGAACCTAACCATTGGCTTTCATTTGTTCTAATCAATCAAAATCTCCAATTTATAACTCTGGGTCCCAACCTTAAAATACTCATTCAAGAAAAATCAAGCTTAATTAACAATCTAAATCAATTAAACTTCAAATATAACCCATACTAACGTAACCCAATTATTGACCCTCCTTTCCAATCATCCCAATATCAATATCAACCCAAAGCCTACCTCAAAACATCAAACCCCTAACTTGAATTTATAATAACCTCTAAACAGTTCACTTTAATATACAGTCCCAAAATTCTCAATTTACTACTATAACAGAATTTCTCTATCCCAATCATCATAAAACACCCCAAATTTTACTTATTTTAATCCTTAAGAAAAAAGACACCGATAAATCACTTATTTATCAAATCATCATCACATTATCTTTTCTTTCTCCCATTAATTTTTTCACTATATAGAGTTATCAATTAATTTCAACCTCTTCAATTTATTCAAAAACACCTTAATTTCCTACATATAAAGCTTCACCCAAAATCCTCAATATTTACATTTCATCATAAACCTAAAACCAAATTATTCAATCATCAACATAAACTTTAATAAGTTAAAATAAATCACTAAATTCAAAATTAACATACCGCATCCTATAAATCACAATTTCATAACCAAATCCTAACTTTAGTTTCCCCAAATCAACCATTTAAATAAAAATCTAATTTATACAACTCTTATTCACACCTCACTGGCTCCATTAAAAACAAAATAATCAATCAGAAGGTTTAAGAATTTGAAATCTTACCACCCGAAATTTTTCTCTCTATGAAAACTAACAAAATAGAAGGAGAAAATAAAAATAATAAGAGTATGACCACTTACCAAGAACCTTAAAGAAAACACAACAATCCCACTCTTACACTCACTCTCACCCACACACGCTGTGCTGTTGAAGGAATGGAGGAAGACGCCGCAAAGAAGAGGGGGAAAATGTGAAGATGCTTGTATCCGTGCTCTGTGTGCGCGTGAAGGAATGGGGAAAACAGTAGAAGTGGAGTGGGGTCATATTGATGTGGGACCCACCCACATCAAATGCCCCATGTATCACTTTTTTTTTCATTGATTATTATTTATTTTTCTTCCATGATCATTTCTTTTCATCATCATCATCATCGGCTCATATTTATTTAAATTATGGGTTCCTATCTTGGCTAAACAAATCATCTTTCAAAATATGTAGATAATTAAATCTTTTAGTGAGAAATAAAATTATCTCAAATTGTTGTTGTTGTCGTCATTATTCTTGAAAATTATGATTAGAAATTAAGTCCTTAAAAATTTAATTACATTTTGAGTAAATTCTCCTTATTCAAATAATTTCATAGTAAATTTCATTTATCAAGAAGTAACATATTAAACTCAAATCAATACCGATAAATATCTAATACATTAAATTTTATATTTTTTTCTTTTATAAAAGATAATCATATAAGTATACTTAGGCCCCTTTATCCTAATGAGTATTTTCCACTTCAATTTTTCAATCATTTTTCAATTTTTTTCCTCAATTCTATCTTTCAAGATTTCAAACAATATATTTTTTCTACTTTAAATCTCAAGTTAGTCGATAATTAAAAATTGAAGATGTTACCACTACTAGCATATAATTAATCAAGTAAAATTATAATAACTCAGGAATTAATTTTTCTTAATTATTATTAGCCATATGGTAGATGTGGTTGAAGTTTGAACATATCACCTCAAAGGAAAACGTATTGGCTTTCATCACTAGAGCCCCAATCTTCATCATCGCTTACGTCTTCTTCTTCCATCTCTATCATCATCTGGTCTCTTCTCAAGTCCTATTTACACACAGACACACACACATATTCACTATCACACTACTCAATCGCAATCTAAAATTCGAAAGTCGTGTTAAGAAAGCAGAAGCGCAGAATCAGATAAGATACTCTCATACAGCTGAACTTGATAAGATGGAATCAAGAGTTGAAGATATTGTGATTGTAGGAGCTGGAATCTCAGGCCTTACTACCTCCTTAGGACTTCACAGGTAATAACTTCTAATTCTCATCTCTCTTTTCTGAAACTGCGAATTGCTCAATAGGTTTATTTTTTTTAATCTTTTATGAGTGAAGTATTAGGTTGATTTTGTTTTTAGTTTCGCACATTTCTGCTTTAAAAAAAAAAGGAAAAAATGGTTCTTAAGTTCGGTTGAAGTACACAAATCTTGACAGATTTTCTTAAAGAAAAAATAAATAAATTCATACATTTCTTTTAGAGAAAATTGATGAAAAATCCACCATTAGTAAAAAAATTTATTCATATAAATATTTTCGGTTTTATATATAGTTAAAGATAATAAAATACTACTAGTGGTAAACACTCAAGATAGGTTGCACTTGACTTTTTAAATAAAGTACCACTAAACAAGAAATTTAGTAATGGGAGATTATTCAACAACTTTTCCTTTCTTTTATTTTTTTAAAATTTCACATACCTCCTTCACTCTTATGGAATTTCATGAAATAAAAAATTATAACAGAGCAAATGGAAAAGTGTGTAATTTGAAATTTATTATAAGCAAGATTTGCATAGGTTTTGAGAATTTAAACAACAACAAAATTGAGTAAGTACAAAAAAAATTTGAAGTTTAGATAATTCCAAAAACAAGTTAAAAAATCGTTTTAATTTTAATAAAATTCATGAAGAGTCTGAATAATTTATTTATTTATTTAATTTATTAATTATGTAAACTAGTGTTTTTATTCATATAAAGTATAAGCATGCAGGCTAGGCGTCCGAAGTTTGGTTTTAGAATCTTCAAATAATCTGAGGGTCACAGGATTTGCTCTCTCAATATGGACAAATGCTTGGAGAGCTTTAGATGCTCTTGGCATTGGCAACATCCTTCGTCAACAACACATACAACTTCACGGGTAATCTTTATATAGATCGTTCAAACATGCATGTATAAAATCAAGGAATAATGATATTCACTCTTTTCCTAACTATGAAACATAATTTAGAAGTGAATTTTCGTTCTAAATATAAAACACTTTTTTATTTTATTTATTATATTTATCATTTTTTTATATTAATTTTCCTGACTTTTATAAATTTAGGAGTTTCAATTGTAAATAAACAATTTGAGTTTCAAATGTAACTCTCGCTTAATTAGCAACTAAGATTCATATTTGGGACTTTCTGGATTATTATTTGAAGATTACCTATGTTAATATGAATATAGCGTACATATGTTGGATATGCCATTTGGTGAAAATGTTTCAAGAAAAACCAATGGAGAAACAGAGTAACCTCCAATTTATACATATTCTTTTTGAGTGGCAACTCTGTTTTTTTTTAAAAAAAAAATTAATGTCTACCCATAATCTCTTCCAGCAACTCTGTTCATTCAATAATACATTTGTGATTTTTCTTTTTCCTTTTCTGTTTTTTTTACACTTTTTTTCCATTGCTAATTTTCGCTGAGACAAATTAAATTAATAGAAAGGTCAGCAGGTAAATAATAAGAAATAAAATGTTTTGCTGGTAATGAGTAAGAGCTTGAAACTAAACATTTTGGGATTGGAGTGCAGAAATGTCACTACTTCTTTGATCACGGGACAACAAACATCATCAACCGATCTCGTTAATGTCACTGGAAAACAGTAAGTATAATATGTAGTTGAATATTCTATATTGTCATTATAATCATTTCTATCATTATGAATATACTGCCATTTCACTATAAACTATGTAGTATATTTAAAATCGGAAGAGTATATACATGTAAATATAAATGTAAAAATAGATATAAAAGCTGAGCAATTGTAATAGTAAATTTACTGTGGTTCTCTAGAATTCTATGCTTCTGAAAAATTATGTACTCTTTGTACACCGTACATGGGTGAAGGGGGATCCGGTTCCCCTGCGGGAGAGCTATCAGATCTGGATGGTCCAGATTTAATTTTTTTTACTTTTTATTTTTCTTAAAAAAATTATTTTAATAGGAAGAGAATCTAAAATAAAGATAATCTCTTAACTAACATTTTTTCAAAAAATAATTTTTTTATTTAAAAATTATTAATTTAAAAAAATTAAATCTGGACCGTCCAGATCAGATCTGAACGATCCAGATCTAAATAGCTCTCCCTGCTCATCAAAATGATGAGCAGGGAAACCGGGTCCGGGTGAAGGGAGTTATTATAATGACATATGAATCCTTATAGTAGCATTTCCGCTACCTACACATCTTCAAATAGTAGCACAAAGCATATGATACAAGTGACAAGTGCGAGGGGGAGAGAGAGAGACAGTATACCTAATA
The DNA here is from genome assembly GCA_037074505.1 of Albizia julibrissin. Taxonomy (NCBI): domain Eukaryota; kingdom Viridiplantae; phylum Streptophyta; class Magnoliopsida; order Fabales; family Fabaceae; genus Albizia; species Albizia julibrissin. Next base: position 29,349,061 of record CM073480.1, on the reverse strand, counting down.
GGCATCCACTAATTTGTATCACATTCTTTCTTAAATGCAAGATGTATAAGTTTTAGAAATTAGTTTCTTGGAGAAAGTGATAAAAGTAATTTAGAGAATAGGTTTTAGATAATAGCTTTTAAAAAAAAATAGAAAAATTTTGCTTATGAAAAAGCATAGTTTTGGCTTATAAAACCATGGTTTTGTCATAATAATCACATTTTCCATATTAATGGGTGGTTGGGTATTTTTTTTCCTCTGAAACTATACTTTTATCTTAAAAAAGTGCTTTTTTTTACCCAAACACACATGGTGCAGTGGGACCCATGAAGTTCGTTGTGTCAAACGGCAATTATTATTGGAAGCTCTTGCCAATGAGCTACCAAGCGGCACCATAAGGTTCTCTTCAAAGGTGGTAGCAATTGAGGAAACTGGCTTCACTAAACTTATTCATCTTGTTGATGGAACTGCCATAAGAACCAAGGTAAATACTATGTTCATTAGTAACAATATCTAAAATCAAACCAAGGCCTTAAACCTCAAATAATATCATTGTACATCATGAGTGAGATTAGGTACTGATTGGGTGTGATGGAGTAAACTCACTAGTAGCAAAGTGGCTTGGCTTGAACAAAGCTTCCTTCTCAGGAAGATTATCAATTAGGGGGTACATTACATTAACAAGTAGTCACAAGCTTAAACATATGTTCATGCGGTTTTTTGGAAAAGGTTGCAGAAATGGTGTTATTCCTTGTGATGACAAGACAATTTATTGGTTCTTCACTTGCACTCCCACTGAACAAGGTGAATCCTCTGCCACTCATAACAATATACCATTCTATCATTCCTCTAACAATTTGATAAATTCGTTCTCTATTTCTTTAGTATACAAGTTTCCATGGAATAAAACAACAAGAAAATGCGGGTAATCCCCATTAAAAATTTTATTGGTGAGGATGAGTAGAAAATTTCTTAAAGATATAAAGTAACGTTATTCTATGAAATTTGTATACATTACAGAGCAAAGTTGCTCTGACTTAGGTCCTTCTTATCAAAAAACTTTTAAGTGGAGGACTTTTCTCTAATTTCCCTTAAAACAATATATACCATGTCACAACATGTTAGTATTCAAAATTTCTTATTTATGCATGTATTTTGCCACTTGACAGTGACATGCCAAAATAAAAGGGAAGATACGCCAAATCCCTCTTGAAATTTTTGTTTCTAGATACTGCACATATGATTTATGCATTAATATAAGCAAAGCTTGGAGCTTATTAAGTTTATGTCAATAAATGCAAGTGTAATACAAGCTCATCCACTTGACTCCTCTTGCAGAAAAGAAATTAGGAGAGAACCCAGCGAAATTGAAGCAATTTGTATTAGAGAAGCTAGAGAATATGCCAAGTGATGTTAAAGCTTTCATAGAAAATACTGATTTGGATCATATCTTATCATCTCCATTGAGATACAGACATCCTTGGGAGCTAGTGTTTGGAAATATCAATAAAGGCAATGTGTGTGTTGCTGGAGATGCATTCCACCCTATGACCCCTGATCTTGGCCAAGGTGGGTGTTGTGCTTTAGAAGATGGGGTTGTTTTAGCTCGGTGTCTCGGCGAGGTCTTCTGCACAAAATCCGGGGGAGATATTAGAAACAAGAAGGGAGAAGAAGAGGAAGAGGAACAACATAAGAGGATCGAGGCGAGCTTGAAGAAATATGCTAATGAGAGACGATGGAGAAGCGCGAATATCATCTTTGCAGCTTATGTGACAGGAATAATTCAGCAAGGTGAATCCAAATTGGTCTCCTTTTTCAGAGACAAATTTTTGGCTGCCTTCCTAGCTGGTATTCTATTGAAGACAGCTGATTTTGATTGCGGAAAGCTGAGAAACTCTTAGATGGAATGATTTAGATCCTCTAAAGTTGATTATATGTGTTGTTGCAGTTGACCACAATGTACTGATAATGTAAAATGGTCATCCAAAAGCTTGCTTCTTGAGAAGATCATATGCTTATAGATATATGAGATGTTGGTATTCCTCCTTTTATAGGCCTTAATGAAGTATTTTGTATGCCCACTTTATGGGCAATAAATTAATCAATATTACATGCAGGCTTATCATAGTTGCTTTGATATTTTTCTGGCCTGTTAGGGTGAGACTAGCATAATATAGTATTTTTTATCATCCTTTGATCTAGAATATGTTTCACTTAATGATTTTTTTTAAGACCCATATCACTATTATTATAATAAGAAAAGTAGTAGAGAATCAGAGCAAATGTCTTTATTATCAAAGAAAGCGTTCAAGTTTAACTAACGAACAATTGCTTAGGGCTTTATATAGAGCCTAAAAGATGAATATCAAACCCCAATTATTCAAAATAAAAGACAATATTAAAAGGATAATTAGAAAAGCCTAACGAAAACTTACCAAGGCAATAGTTGAGGCTATTTAAAATATAAAGAAAGCATATAAACTATTGACTCATAATTAAATCATTATTTTCTTTTTTTTAAAACAAAATTATTTTATATATTAATCTTTAATCCCTAATTTACAAACATTGAAAAAAAATTAATAAAAATGTTGTAATTATAGGCGTATTTCAATGGCTTTCACTCTACACTACTATTGGTGCAATTGATGCTTTGTGGTAATCTTGTTTCTCTGCAACATCATCCATGGTGGCAGCGACATGGTTAATGTGAAGTATCGATGTTCTGTGTTTTTTTTTCTTGCTAGATATAGGCATCATTTTATTATAGGCAATACAGTTCTAGGTACTAAATATGAGTATCTCTCTCAATGAAGATTCAAACCTTAGGGCATGTTTGGTATAATGGAATTGGGGGGTATGGAATTGGAATTGGAAATCAATTCCATGCTTAAGTTTGTTTGGTATGATGGAATTGGAAATTTTTGCAATTCCATGTGGAAGCCAAATCTCTCCAATTCCATCAAATTGGCTTCCATCTAAAAAGCAAAGATTTGCAATTCCATGTACCTAAATCTAGGTCAGGGTACTGGGTTAAGGGTTAGTGGGTCAGATCGGAGTTAAACCGAAGCTAAACCAGGGCCAAACCGGTGAAAAATTGAATATTTTAGGCTTATTAATATGAAATTTCTTTTTTTTTAAAAAATAAAAATAATTTTTTATTAAAAAAAACCTAACTGGAGCAGTCAAAGTACTAGGTCAAAGGTTAGTGGGTCAGACTGGAGCTAAATCAGGGTTAAACCGGTGAGAAATTGAATATTTTAGTCTTATTAATATAAATTTTTTTTTAAAAAAATAAAAATAATTTTTTATTAAAAAAAAATCTGTCCGGTCCGGGTTTAGTAACAATGGTTTTATCTCATTCCACTTTCTTAGATTAGCATATTGGTAGTTTTACATTTTAAATATAAATATTAAATAAAAATAATATTTGAATTCCATGTACATACCAAACACACTTTTAAACCACATTTACATTTCTATATCCATATCCATATCCATATCCATATCCATATCCATATCCATCAAAACCAATTCTAGTGTACCAAACGGGCCATTAGTTCATTACATCATAGATAGTAGTGTCTTCCATTAAACATAACCCTGGTTGATACTATCGATGTTCTGTTTCTTTTCTTGGTTCCAGGGTTTTATGTGGGTTGGTTAAGTTTTTAGGTCTTATGTTTTAATTTGGGTCTATTTATTTGTAAGCTTCCCTTTGCATTGGGCTAATGTTAACATGATCTTGTAAAAGCCCAAAGTTTTTATGTTTTTTTTCTCACTTATGTTTGATTAAATTTGTCCTCTTTTGAAAGAAAGGCAAACAATTGATGATATTCTTCCCATTTTCAAATACTTAAGCTGTTTTTATTCCCTAATAAAAATGCTTAAATGGTACAGGGAAAAACAGAAAATGCTTAAATGGCTTTGAATTATGTGCCGAACACTGCATGATGCAAGCAAACAGGCACTTGTTGTAGATAGAAGAGGTGCGTGCAAGCAAGCACTGGCAGAAGGCTATGGCTCTACTATCTTAAGTCCTGGCCTTTGTTTTTTTGTTTTTGATCTGATATAAGGCCCCGGCTTTGAAATATACTGGATGGGGGCAAATATGATTGAAAAGGCTAACGATTTATGGTTCTTGTGTTCCAAATTCCAATTGATTTGACTAAGGGAATGAGTAATGTAATAATTAAATAAAAATAATTATGTGCATGTAAAATAATACGTATATATAAGAAAAATATATAAAATGTGTATATTTTCAATATATTACTATATGTTAACAACAAGCTTATTGAATATTATTTGTAATTAAATAATAAAATATAAATCCATATATTTATGTAATGGAATATTAAATTTTTATGAGTTTTTAAATAATTTAATAATAGAAGAATACTAAAGTGTATATTATAAAAATTAAGTATCATTATTTCTTATTAATGAAAAATTAATATTGATCAATATGAGATATATATATCTTTATTTAATTATTTTTATATATGTCTGGGCCATGCATTTATTTTCTTTCTTTCATTTAATAATGATAATACCCATAATTTTTCTCCAAAAACCGATGCTGGCTCTTATACCTCACTTTTTCATCAATATTCTTTATATATATATATATATATATATATATATATATATATATTATATGATATTTAGTGGAATAAAATGACGAATTGTGGTGCATATAAATTTACAGAAATATTTCAATCGTCAGTTGCACATGATTCGGCTAAGTAAGGATACAAAAAGGAAATTAATGTCTACTTAAAGGCTTAATATTGTAACCAAATTTGAGCATAAAATGACACATATAATAGCCTCATATAAGTTTCAAAATTCGGCCAAACCAAAGGAAATGAGTAAGAAATGATTTATTTCGATAAATCATAAAACGTAAGGGCAAAACGATAATTTTTCCATAAAACAAGAAATAAGTATTTTTCCCTAATATTCCCTATAATTTCAGTTAAATGGAAATTAAAAAGAGGAACATGTCTACTTGGTAATTAATAAGCATATTTTGATATATTATTGTCAAGGATGTCAAAGAGTTAAAAGTAAAAGGTTCAAAGGTCAACAAATTATAAGATGACATTAGGATAGTGCAAGAGCAATAATCCCTCTCTCATTTCTCATTCATTTCGGTGGATTGAAGAGGGAAAAAGGGATATGAATTTTTACTTATAATATTATACAAGAAATAGAATTTTGGACCAATTGGAAGCCACCACTTGTAAAGCAAAGTTGATCAATTCATTTAACCATCATTCTTTATCTTTCCATCCTTATTCTCGTGCAAATATGAACTAAAAGAAAGAGAGAGAGAGGGCTGGACAAAGGGAGCAGGAGGATAGAGAATTCAAGAAGATCAAGGCAAAAATCCAAGGTAAGGGATGAAATCCTAGTACTTTTGCCTTTCAAATCATGTAGGAACTTTTCCTAACATCTTCTCCTCCTTAAAAATCATGATTAGCAAGCTTAATCAAGGGTGTAGAGAGGGAGAACATAAATGTTGAGGAGAGAGAAGCAACAAGAATCAAGAGGTAAACTTTAAAGCTTGCTTCTCCTTCCTTAATTGATTTTGTTATTGTTGTTCTTAGCTTGGATTTAGTTATTTTGTGGAAAATGGATGATGAAACCCTAAGGGGTCTTGCTGCTCAAATCCCCTTTAAACATGTCCATTTAGTGTTTAAATAGTTAATTATGTGATTAAAAGTAGAAAGAAAGCGATTAAATAAGAGAAAACAAGAAAATAATTTGTTACTCCTAAAAATCCTATTTTCTGTCATGTTCATGACGTGGAGAAGGAGTAAGAATTTGATAATTTTGATGCTTCCATTGGCTTTAGAAGGTAAAATTGTGTATTTATATGAGTGTTCATGATTTTTGGATGCTTGTATATGAAATTGGGAATTTATGAAGTGTGTATACATGTTGATAATCTGCCTTGTCTGGAACAGTGTGGTTGTGCGTGGTGTTTAATGATCTAAACCTTGTCCAAAAATTTTGAAACTTTCCAAAGTTAAAGTAGAGACATAGATATTTAATTTGATAGTTAGTTTGTAATTTTTGGACAAGTACATTAGGAAATATGAATTGTTGAAGTTGTGCCTTATTTTTTTGGAAAGAAATATGAAAAAGTGGTGTTTGGAGAAATTATGTGAATGTTGTGGTTGTGGTAGACAAAATTGAGTATTTTTTTATGAAATTATATTGAAATATATTTATATAGAATTTGGAATTACTTAATTTGGAGTTTCCTAGAATTAATGGTGAATTTTTGAAGTTAAGCAAAAAAACCTAGTACATTTGAGAGAAAGGGTGTAAAAAACCAACTTGGGATGGTTGTGCCTCCTTGACTTTGCTTTTAGCTTAGTATACCAACTTAAATGACAACCAACTTGAATAATTGCATTATGCAAGTATTGGATGGAATAATAACCTGTCGTCCGTAAACCGTAAATTCCAATTATAGGACCTAACAGAGGTTTAAAGCTTGAGACTTGGGCGAGCTCAAACAAACAGGAGGAAATTGCTAAAGGAAAGTAGCTAGGTAGTAACTTGTCTTTCATATGCTATAATATGCACTGTATGTTGGTTGAAATAATCATGAATTGTCTGGCACATTCTAATTGTGCGGAGTGGTCGCCCGGGGCCTTTCTGTGGGGGTAGACACTTGGGCCAATAACATTATGTGATGTACGAGTACGCCCGGGGCCTTTCTACGCTGGTATCCCTCAGGGCCATTGAATTTACCTAGCGCTATAGTAGTTTATGAACTGCATGTAATGCATTGAATGCTGTCATGATAATTTGTTGAATAATGATTGTGTAGCATGCTTTGTGATGTTACATCTGTATGATTGACACTATGTTACTACTGAGATTCTTTTGAATCTCATTCTTTTCATAAACCCATCTACAGTACAGGGAGATAACTCAAGGGGCAAGAAGAAGGTAAATGCGGACGGATAAAGGCTGGGATGCGAAAGACTTTAATTTCTTTTGGTTGTCTATTTCCATATCATTTGGATATTTTGGACATGTATATTCTATAAATAGCTTGTAACTCTAACATGTTACAATAGGTAAACTGGTAATGTTGGTGGACTAGTAAACATACAGTAATTAATGTAAAAAAGCTAGTTTAGCTATGTTACTCTTTCGACCGCTAACGAAACATAATTAAGGTTTGGAACATGAGAACTAAGCAGAGAATCGCTCACAAACTCTGATAAAACAAAAAGAAGAGCGTGGTGAGACTTAGTGAGAAAGTGAATGTTTGTGAAAATGGTTTGAAAAATTTTATTACCCTAAAAAATCATTTCCAATCCCAGGTTTAAGTCCTGAGATAGGTTTAGAATTTGTGAAATTTTTTCGGTATTTCCTAATCCAAGACTTAATCCTAGTTTCATAAATGATTTCACTACTCTTTTGTATTCATCTGAGGCTATAGGAAATGAGGTATCACATTTTTTATGGTGCAAATGGTTAGCAAGTGGCTCTTGGGACTCGTACTTAACCCTAGGTTGAGTGTTCGAGCCCTTGGGGAGGCGTAGGAAAACCCCTTGTGGAGGAGATAGTTCCTGGTCAGCTTAGTGCCCAGTGAGGGTAGGGGTTAGTCTGGACCGCCAACCTGCAGTGGCAAGGGGCCACTCGTTACAGAAACCATAATCTAACCTTAGGCGCAAAAGTGCCTATATCATATTAATCCTACATGTCACCTTTTATCTCTTCTTTAGTTACATTACCTCTAATTAATTATAAATAAGTTAATCATTTTTACAATCTCTCTTCTTTCTACTTTCTTTGACAAAATCATTTCTTCACCGTCTCTTCATCAATAAAATCCTCCCTTTCTTAGATTTGAGGCCGATTGAATAAGAGAAGACAAATATGACAACAGCTGAGCAACAATGTAAAGTAATGATGAAGTCAATGATTTTAGGACTTCTATTCTTCCAGACGTAAGTTTAAGAGTGACAATTTATTCTTGATCATCATTATCTTCCTCCAATGATGATGAATGTGATGAAGAATTGGAGGGTGATGGTGATAGAGGAGAACTTGATGAATAAGGTGGAGAACTTGTCAAAGGAGGTGAAGAAGATTAGGAGAAGAGAAAGAAAAATTATTTTAAAGAAATATTAAAATTAATTAGAAGTGATGTAATTATAGAGAAAAGAGAGAAGATAACATGTAGGGTTGATATGATATAGGCACCTTTTCACTCAGGGTTCAATTATAGTGCCATCAACAATTTTTGAAAAAGATGATGGGCATTTCTGCACCTTTACCAAAACATGTTTTGGAAAAGGAACAGATTTTTAATGGATTCAATGGAGGTGGTATTTGTTCTCTATTTTGAAAAGTTCACGTGTATTTTTACACTTAAGCTTTGATTATAGTGCCACCAGCTCTTTTTGAAAAAAAATTGAGAAATTCACATGGCTCGTTTTTAATAATTATGCAACTCCCTATAGCTTCGCCTTATTCTTAATTAAATCCTTATAGTTTTTATTTTTATTGGTTCCTTATAGTTTTCTCAATTTAGGTACGGATGATTCTTAAACTCATAATTTATTAACTTGTAAGAGAAACAATGCAAGGTCAGTTAATGATGATGTAACTCTTACTTAGCATGCACCTGGATTAATTTTGTTACATGGATCTAATTAAAATCAAAATACAACAAAATTACTGTAACATTCTTATTTTTATTTCTTGTATTTAATAACAATTAAAAAATTTGTAGGATGAAAATGTAGAAATAATAATTTTTTATATCAGTGTAATTGTTACAAAAAAAAAAGAAAATAGCGTAGGAGGGAACAATTAAGGAAGAAGGAAAAGGGATTTTTTTAAAAAAACTAAAATAAAAAAGTATATATATATAATTGTTAAGGGGCCCGTGGCCCCTTAATGCATCATATGGACGGTGGGGGAATATATATAATAACACATTCCCCCACCATTTCAATTTAGGCGCGTATAGAGAGAGAGAGAGAGAGAGAGGTGAGGTTGGAGTTCCAGCGGAGACATTCGTATTTCTAGTTCAAGGCACAAGCTTTTGGGATAATCTAGGTAATTAAAATCACTTCTTTTCAACAAATTCCCGTAATAAAAATTATTCCACGTATTTTTCTCTTTCTAATGAGAGTATTATTGTGCTAATTAGTGAAAATTTTAGGGTTAGGATTTTGGGAGAATTTTGAGTTTTGACAATAAACGATTATAGATATGTAGAGAATAATTAATGGTTAATTTTAATCGATTTAGATTTATTATTTGGTTATTTTATGATTTTATAATCAATTTCTTTTATAAACAGCTTATAAATTAGTTTCTATAAAGTGTTCTTACCAATTAAAGTTGGTTTAAATAATTTGTTTAGATTATTGGATGTATTATTGAGGTTTTAATCCGTTTATTTTGTTAGATTTTGAGCTATGTGAAAATATGAGTTATGACTTAATGTTTAAGTTAAAGTTTGATATGATTTTAATTATGTGTAGGTTTGAAGAGTTGTTCAATAATTGGATTATATTAACATAAATTAGGAAAAAGAGATTTAATTGGTCTAGAAAGTTGATATTGATGATTTTATGACTATAGGTATATTGAAGGTGAAACCTTAATTTATAAAATTAAGTGGTTGACATGAAAGAATGATATAAAGGTTATTTAAGGATTTTAATAGGTGATTTGGGCTCACGTGGAATGATTTATGACTAAGGATTTTTAAGGAAATTGGAATAATTGAGAAAAATGGTTGTAGAGGAAATTGGGTTTTCGGGAGTTGAATTATGTAAATTATTTATTTTATTGTTGTTTGTGGTTAATTGGTATCTACATTGATAATGTATAGTTTTCTTATGATCAGTGATTGCTCGTGTTTGCCACTCAAGTTAAGGTTAAGCTTGGAGTTGAGGTAATCGGGGTTAATTTATTCTATATGCTTGCTTTGGACCGTAAGGTGTTTTATAAACCTTACTTTCATCTATACTATTTATATGTGTTTTGAAAGATTATGTTTATGTTTGAATTTGAACTTAATTCAGTGAAGTTGTCTATTTTCCAACTTTTATATATAAGCAGAGATTATTGTTAAGATTGTTACTATTGTGATAGTTATAGTGTTTGTGATTGAATGTTGTATAAGAAATGATAATCTTGTAAATGTTTTCTTTAATTTATTGTTTTTATGATAAGGGATATGTCGGGTTGTGTGGAAGAGATATGGTGAAATTGTGCTAATTGGCTTTCTCATTCTTGGCCCGGGTTTAAGTTGAGTGTTTTGGGCGGACACCTCCCTGTTACGGTATATCGATGGTGGCATGGGAGGGGGAGTATTCTTAAGGTGACTAGCTAACTTTTGGTCGGGTATACTAGCACTGATAGGCTGTACCATGTCCAGAAGATATGAGCAGGAGCAGGATGGATGAGTGAGATGGTTCTCAATATTGAAAGTATTATATAATAATTAATTATTGAGAATATTATTGTTATGTTAGTTAAACCTTCTTCTTTGACTTACAATCATTTCTTACATATTTTGTAAATTGATTTTGGTTACTGAGATTTTTTGTCTCACCCCGTCGTTGTAAATAATTTTTCAGACGAGACCTCTAATTCGACTTGAAGCTAAGGGAAGCAACTAGAGGCATAGGCGTTGAGAACCTTGTAAGCCTCTTTTGGTATTGGTGTTGTATTAACTTATATCCATTATAGGGCCCTCATGTTTTTGGAATACCACATTTACTGTTTGGATAAATGTTTTTAAATAATTGTTTAACCCTTGTTAGGCCTGAGGCCTTATTTTGCATACTCTGACATTTTGGTGGACCCACAACCACATTTGTGTTGGAAATTATTTTGTGTGGATTCTTGGTTATGAGATTTGATGTTGTAAAACTCGTGGGCTCTGATTTTCTCCTGTTTGTTATGTGTGATCAGAGCAATGAATTTCTTTGTAGTGGGTTTGTGGGCGGGTTTTGTGCTCTAAACTCTGATATGTCTTGAATAAGAAATATTTTTCAATTATCATTGGTTAATAGAAAGGGTATTTTCAATTTGGTATCAGAACACTGCGTTTAAGATTTTTCTAGCTCTATCAGGCATTGCATATAGAGTATGGCAATATAGAATCTTTGCACACCTACTTCCCTTTTGTGTTGTGTTTTGTTTCTTATTCTTACTATTCTCTTTCTTTGGGTGGGTTTTACCCATAGGTGGGGAGAGATGGTGAATACTAGGCGTATATACATTGGTGACAATGACCAACAGAGACCTAATGGGTCCCATATGCATTCAACTAAGGTTGAAATGTTGCAACATCTATATGAATGGACCCTTACAACAGATAAACGGTTGAGAAGGCTCGAGGAGGGTAGAGCTAATAAAGGGACGAGTGGGGGAAATAAGGGTCATACCCAGGAAGTTAATGTTGAAATGGAGGAAGAAAACAGTGTCCATTCTGAGAAGTCAGTTCTACATCCACTATACTCTAAGATGGATGAGTCAGCAGAGCAAAGGATTGCTCCAGACATGTTTACAGTATGGAAGCATTTAGATCTTTTCCATCCTAAGACATTCTCGGGATAATTGCCAACAGATGCTGAGAGTTGGATTGATAGGTTGGAAATGTTATTCGAGTCAATTAGGTGTGATAAATATCTAAAGGTGATAGCTGTGAAAACCCTGTTAGTGGGTGGTGCATTGGATTAGTGAAACACTATGAAGCCTACTGATGGGCATCAACTTGAGTGGGATGAATTTAAGAGAATGTTCTTTGATTATTATTTCCCCATTGAGATGAGGCACCAAAAAGAAGCTAAGTTCTTCATTCTTTAGCAGGGTAGATGGATGAAAATACATTTATAGCTCAATTTATGGGGCTGGCCAAGTATGTGTCACAGTTAGACAGAACAAATAAGGCTCACAATAATTGTTTGGCTAGACAGATGTTTGAGAAATGTAATGATGATGTCAAGATAAGGATGGGCACCTATGACATCACTACCCTCGAGGAGTTTATAGCAAAAAATTTGAGAGGTCTGTAGAAGGTATAGAGATGCTGAGAGATCTCTCAAGGCTGATTTAATAGTTGTATGAGAATATCATGGGGTGTCAATAAGAAGAGTTACCCTTCGAGTTTTGGTGGATCGGGATGCATAAGGAGTTTCTATCAAGGAAGATTCCAACAAAGAAATCGTCTTTCTACAAGTCAAAGCCGGAGCAGCCATACCAGAGTGAATTAGGGCTCCCAACAAAGATCAATAGCATAAACTCCTAGTGTGACTTAGCGCCCTCCTTATACTCGTTGTGGGAGAGCACATCCTGGCAAGTGTTTGACTTGTTTTAATTGTGGGGAGAAGGGTTATATTGTGAAATATTACTTTAAAGGAAGGAAAGAGGACCAGACATCTAGACTGTCGATACCTGAGCGAGTGTTTGCTTTGACTTCTGAGGAGGTGAGAGTTGCTCCATTGCAAGGTCATCTATTATGTGTTATATTTGATTATGGTGCTACTCATTCTTTCATTTCTTATGACTGTGTGGAAAAATTAAAGATTATTATGAGTGATATACTATATGATCTGTTTGTGTTTACTCCTACTAGTACATATGTGAAGACTATTATGGTGTGTACGAAATAGAGGTTTGTATGTGAGGGTCGTGAAACGACCATTGATTTGATTTGTCTACCTATGTGGGGTATAAACATGATTGTAGGCATGGATTGGTTATCATCCAATGATGTAACCTTACAATGCAAGAACAAAGTTGTGCAGTTTAACGCTTGCACAATAATTAAAGAAATTCTCCAAGGTCCGATAATATTGTCAGCGGCCTAGGTAGAGAGAAGTGTAAGGAAAGGGTGTGAAGCCTTCGTGGTGTTTTTCTCGGTTAAGGTAAAATCTTAGGAAAATATTGATCAGATCTAAGTAGTTACAGAGTTTCCTGATGTATCCCCTAAAGAGTTAACTGGATTACTTCTAGAACGAGAAGTTGAGTTTGCTATTGAGTTAACACCAAAGACAGAGCCGATCTCCAAGGCTCCTTACCAGATGTCACTTTCGGAGTTGGCTGAATTGAAGAAGCATATTGAAGATTTGTTAGAAAAGGGTTTTATCCAGCCGAGTGTATCTCTATGATGTGCACCAGTTCTGTTTGTGAAGAAGAAAGATGGTAGCTTGAAGCTTTGTATTGATTATCGGTAGCTTAATAAAATCACTATAAAGAATAAATATCCATTGTCGATAATAGATGATTTATTAGATCAGCTTGTAGGTTCGTCGGTGTTTTCAAAATTGATTTGAGATCGGGATATCATTAGTTGATGGTAAAGGCAGAAGACATTCCAAAGACTGATAACCTCCTTAAATTACCTTAAAAGTTTACTATTCCATTAAAACATTAAGTAATATTACATAAACAATATCTCAAAGGGTAAAGGCAGAAGGCATTCCAAAGATCGACGACCTCCTTAAATTACCTTAAAGTTAACTATTCCATCAAAACATTAAGTAATAGTACATAAATAATATCTCAAATGGCTCGATCCACAGTTTAAATCCTAGTATGCATCAGAGTATTCAACATATGCAAAGATGCCCAAAAGGGCCTTAAGTTTGGTTATATACATTATACTCATAACTAAATGAGACATACAAATTGATATCAAATCAATCCTCGTGTGCCTCCCCCTTAGTAGTACCGTTTGAACTCTTACCTAAAAAAAAATCGACAGGATGAGTCACATAGACTCAGTAACCACTTCTATTTTAACAAGTATGCAGGGAATGATTACAAGATAAATAAACCGGTAAAATATAAATATATGTAAAAAATAATCTTCTAAAAAAATTAATATTCCAAGAAAATAATTTAATATGTATGGAGCACCCTCAACCATCCTTATAACCTCCTTATCCGCTGACAGAACTCATGGGCTATAACATATAATAGGTTTAGTCTCTTTGACAAGACTGCACCAAGCTCTCCAATAATGAGGTGTTGCCAGCTAAAGACTACATAACTCATATCAGACTATGGGTTCTCTTTCCGTTGAACATAGAAAGGTGTCACTTGTCCCTTGAGCTGACCCTTAACCCGACCAAAGAAAAAGGGTGATACCAAGGGCCCTAAAAATGTCAAAGGCATCCACTGTGCACACAGTGGCAGCTATACCACGTGGTATAAAAGAGTCAAACCTCCTCTAATCACAATTCAACATCTCAACACCACAAATATCAATAATTTATATATTCCATATTTAATGCTATGCATCATCAATCATTCAAAACCATTTAGGCCCACTTAACTAACAAGTTTATTAAAAACATAATTCATACTATCATTCTACATTTTTCATATATAAAATACTATAACATATTTATAACAATTAAAAAAACCAACATATATTTGCTATTGAGTTAGCACCAGGGACAGAGCCGATCTCCAAGGCTCCTTACCGGATGTCACCTTTGAAGTTGGCTGAATTGAAGAAGCATATTAAAGATTTGTTAGAAAAGGATTTTATCCTCTCGAGTGTATCTCTATGAGGTGCACCAGTTCTTTTTGTGAAGAAGAAAGATGGCAGCTTGAAGCTTTATATTGACTATCGGCAGCTAAATAAAGTCACTATGAAGAATAAGTATCCATTGCCAAGAATAGATGATTTGTTAGATCAACTTATAGATTCATCGGTGTTTTCAAAAATTGATAAGATCGGGATATCAACAATTGAGGGTAAAGGTAGAAGACATTTTAAAGATTGCCTTTAGTACTGGATATGACCATTATTAGTTCCTTGTTATGCCTTTTGGGCTAACTAATGCACCAGCGGTGTTCATGGATTATATGAATCGGATCTTCAGACTGTATTTGGATCAATTTGTGGTGGTATTCATTGATAATATCCTTATTAATTTGAAGAGTGAAGAGGAAAACTGAAAACATCTTTGAATAGTATTACAAAGTTTGTAAGATTATAAGTTGTATGCGAAGTTGCGTAAATGTGAATTTTAGCTGAGAGAGGTGAAGTTTTTGGCCTATGTAGTCTCAACAAAGGGAGTAGCAGTAGACCCTAGCAAGGTTGACGCTGTGTTGAAGTGGGAACCACCTAAGTCCATGACAGAGGTGCGTAGTTTTTTGGGGTTGGTTGGTTATTACCGTTGTTTTATAGAGGGATTCTCTCGGATTGCCATGCCACTCACTAGATTGACTAAGAAAAAATAGCTATTTGTTAAGGATGAGAAGTGTGAGGCAGCTTTTCAGTAGCTGAAAAACTCGGTTACTACCAGGCTTGTTCTCATCATATTTGACCCACCCAGACTATACACGGTATTGAAAGGCTTGAGATGTGTGCTCATACAATATGGTAAAGTTGTGGCTTATGCATCTTACTAGTTAAGGCCTTCTGAAAAGAAATACTCGACGCATGATCTAGAGCTTGTAACTATCGTTTTTGCCCAAAAAATCTTGAGGCATTACTTGTATGGGTCCTAATTCAAGATCTTCAGTGACCATAAGACCTTGAAGTATCTAATGGATTAAAAAGAGTTGAACAACCAACAAAGGAGATTGATGGAGTTCTTGAAAGATTATGACTATGAGTGGAAGTGGGATAATATTTCTATAGATTTTATTGTGGGATTGCCTAAGACTACAATATACCATAACGCTATATGGGTCATTATAGACATATTAATGAAATTGGTTTATTTCTTGCCGATCTATATTGGATATAACTTAGAGATACTAGCTTAATTATGTATGGATTGGATTGTCAGGTTGCACGGTGTGCCCATAGATATTATGTCAGACTGTGATCGAAGATTCACATTAAACTTTTGGAAGGCGTTACAAGAGGCTATGGGAACTAGGTTGAAGTATAGTACGGCTTATCACCCATAAACCGATGAACATATAGAGAGAACGATTCAGAACCTTGAGGATATGTTGAGTTCTTGTGTCATTAAGTTACCTAGTAGCTGGGATCATCACCTACCTTTGGCAGAATTTGCTTACAATAATAGTTATCACTCGAGTATTCAGACAGCATCTTTTAATGCATTATACTGCAGAAAGTGTAGATCGCCTCTCTATTAGACTGAATTGAGCGAGAGAATCATGATTAGACCAGACTTGATAGATGAAATTACATAGAAGATTAAGATGATTCACCAAAATTGGTTGACCACTTAGAGCAGACAAAAGAGCTATGTGGATGGGCGTTGGAGTTTGGAGTGGGTGATCACGTATTCCTTAAAGTTTCTCTGATGACGGGTATTGGTAAATCTATTAAAGTCAAGAAGTTAACTCCCCGATTCATTGGGTCATACGAAATTCTAGAACGAATTAGACAAGTTGCTTATCAAATTGCCTTGCCATCGCTCCTGTCAAGTGTACACAATGTGTTCCATGTATCACAACTTAAGAAATATTATCCGGATCCTTCCTATATGATTGACCCTGAAGAGGTTGAGTTGAGGGAGAATTTGACTTCTGTATTTGAGCCAGAGAGGATCTTAGATGTGAAGGACAAGCAGTTGTGAAATAGAACAATCTGACTTCTAAAAGTTTTTCTTGAAGGGTATGTCTCTCGGAGATGCCACATGGGAAACAGAAGAGCGAATGCTGCATGATTTTCCCTAACTTATTTACATAAGTATGTTTCTATGTTTTAATAGTGTCGATATTTATGTTTATGTTGTATTGTAATTGAATTTGTAATGTTATGATTAAGTTTGTGTTAGTGACTTGTGTTTTATTGTGCTTGGAGCAATGTTTTAAAAGCCGAACCGAACGTTAAGTCGGAAAGGTCAATGGGTCATGGTCCAAACGGTCATATCGATAAGGCCGTTCGGTCGAACCGATGACATAATAATTAAATAAAAATAATGTTATATACATATATAATAATATAATTTAAATATAACGAATACACTAATAACAATAAGGATGGAACATTAAAAAAGTGTAATATAATTATCGCATAAACTTATATGTGTGTTATCATGTAATTGTATTAAGAAAAAATATTTTTTTAAAAAATTATACAAAACTATTTGTTATCATTTGAAATTTATTTGAAATTTGAATAGATTGTTTAGCAGGGAAGAGTATAGTTTTTTTTTAAAAAATTCTTATTTATTATTTATAATGTTGAATGAAAAACATTTTCACATGGGACGAGATGGCATTTAGCAAACTTAGGAAGAAGAAACTTAACATTTCTTGGGAACTGAAGAAACTTAACAGTTCAACCTTTTATACAATAGATTTTGTTTTTCTAATATCTGATGGATATACTATCATATTAAGACAATGTAACTTTATACTCTCTTGGGTAATTAAATGCTTCTCCTAGATTAAAACATTTTTCCTTTTCGTCTTTAATTCCTTCTTTTTTCACTAGTATTGCAGTTCGTCTGACATCTCTTTCTTCTTTCCCATGGCGTAAAAATCAAAACATAGATCTTATTGCTTTTTAATCTTTCTTATGTGGAACTCAAGTTTGATCTTATCATCTTATTATTATTGTTAGGTTGCTTCCATTTATACACTTTTCTCCTTTTTTATTTTTTTCCTATCCGATCGTCTTCGTCTTCTTCTTTAGAATACTTTTGGGCTTCTTAGACTGTCCAGTTATTGTTTAGCTAGAACCCAAAGAGTTTTGGCCTAAAAGCGACCTAATTGTGGTTTAAAACGGCCTATCTCACAAATTGGCTTTTACATTGGAAACGAGCCGTCCCTAGCTCTGGCCGACGGTCTAGCTAGCAAGATTGTTTGATCCGATATGGTTTTCTAAACATTGGCTTGGAGTGTGATTTGTGTTGTGAAGACTTTGCTTTGACTTTGATGTTGTGGATTGTCATTTTTTTTGTTTGTTGTGAATTTTTGGGATAAAATTCTATTTAGATAGGGATAATTGTAACATTCTTATTTTTATTTCTTATATTTAATTACAATTAAAAAATTTGTAGAATGAAAATTTAGAAATAATAATATTTTATATTAGTGTAATTGTTATAAAAAAAGAAAAAAAAGAAAAGAAAATATTGCTAGAGGGAACGATTAAGGAAGATGGAAAGGGGATTTAAAAAAATAAAAATAATATATATAGGTGAGGTTGGAGCTCCAGGACCAGCGGCGACATTTGTATTTCCAGTTCATGGCACAAGCTTTTGGGATAATTTAGGCAATCAAAATCACTTCTTTTCAACAAATTCACTTAATAAAAATGATTCCATATATTTTTCTCTTTCTAATGAGAGTAATATTGTGATAATTAGTGAAAATTTTGGGGTTAGGATTTTGGGAGAATTTTGAGTTTTGATAATAGATGACTATAGATATGTAGAGCAAAATTAATAGTTAATTTTAATCGGTTTAGATTTATTATTTGGTTATTTTATGATTTTATAATCAATTTATTTTATAAATAGGCCATAAATTAGTTTCTATATGGTGTTCTTACCGATTAAATTTGGTTTAAATAATTTATTTGGATTATTGGATATATTATTGAGGTTTTAATTGGTTTATTTTGAGCTATGTGAAAATATAAGTTAGGAATTAATATTTAAATTAGAGTTTAATGTGATTTTAATTATGTGGAGGTTTGAAGAGTTGTTTAATAATTGGATTATACTCATATAAATTAGGAAAAAAAGATTTAATAGGTCTAGAAGTTGGTAATTGTATGACTATAGGTATGTTAAAGGTGAAGCTTTAATTTATAAAATTAAGTGGTTGATATGAGAGAATGGTATAAAGGTTATTTAAGGATTTTAATGGGTGATTTGGGCTCATGAGGAGTGATCTATAACTAAATATTTTTAAGAAAATTAGAATAATTGAGAAAAATGGTTGTAGAGGAAATTGAGTTTTCAGGAGTTGAATTACGTATATTATTTATTTTATTGTTACTTGTGGTTAATTGATATCTATAGAGTTTTCTTGTGATCAGTAATTGTTCGTATTTGCTACTCAAGTTAAGGTTAAGCTTGTAGTTGAGGTAATCAGGGTTAATTTATTTTATATGCTTGCTTTGGACTATAAAGTATTTTCTAAACTTTAATTTCATCTATACTACTTCTATGTGTTTTGAAAGATTATATTTATGTTTGAATATAAACTTAGTTCAGTGAAGAAATGTATTTTCCAACTTGTATATATAAGTGGAGATTATTATTAAGATTGTTACTGTTGTGATGGTTATTCTGTTTGGAATTGAATGTTGTATAAGAAATGATAATCTTGTAAATGTTTTCGAAAACTATATTAATTTATTATTTTTATGTTATGGGATATGTTGGGTTATGTGGAAAAAAATATGGTGAAATTTTGCTCATAAGCTCTCTTATTCTTGGCCTGGATTTTGAGTTGAGTGTTTTAGAAAAAAACCTCCCTGTTGTAACATCCCAAATTTTGGGACTAAGGGTTTGAAAAATAAGCCTGCACCAAGTGGACTGCTAAACCCCGGTTTAGCAAGGGTCCCAAAGAGGCATGACTTTACTCCCTAAACTTCCACATATCTTTGTGGCATTTAAGGGGAATAAAATGGTGAATCAAAGGGCATAAGTCATGATAAAACAATGCAATTAGAGGTCACACACAACACTATTATGTTGTAACATAAATTGTGACAATTTGAGATGTGTTGTCAGTGGGTTTCCCTGTGTGGCAATCTTGTTATGTGGCATTTTTTAGTGAGAAAATGATGTCTAAAAATTATGAAACTTTCTAGAATCAAATTAGAATTATCAAGCTTTAATTTGATAGGTCATATAAGTCATTTGGAGCTGTAAACAAAGAGATATGCATTTTTGAATTTAGCCCCGTAAAACTGACGATTTTCAATGGCAGCATACAAAAATAATAATTCTGAGAAGTATGAGCTTCTATTTGGCTAAAGGTTGTATTTTTACATAAAACTAGACTTAATAATGGTCACATAGCCTTTGGAGCCACCCTAATTGGACATTTGTACAATTAGATATGAATTTTCAAAGTTTAATGAAAATTCTGCTTAGTTTTTCAGCTTGTGCGAAAATCACAAAAATGTATGGGTAAAGTAGTCATTTGACTAATGAAAATTAAAGCCTATATTTTTTCCTTAATCTTATAAGGTTGGACAATAAAAAAAGGGAGCAAGAAGGGAAATAATTATTTGAGTTATGTATGCTAAGAGTTGGAGCAATTATAGTCAATTGAAAGTGTGGTTGAAAAGTTAAAGATTGTAAGCAAATTTGTGGAAGTAACTTATGATAATCCAAGAAGCCATATTTCTTTTATTTCTCCATTTATTTCGGTAAAAAAAAAGGGAATATGTGTGTGTGAGTGTGTGTGTGTGTGCGTGTGTGTGTTGTGTATTGTTGGCTGAATATTAATGCAAGAAGGAAAGAAAAAATAATGACCAATCACATGCAAGCGCTTGTTAAAGTGAAAGCAAGAAGAGATGTTTGATTAAATCAACACTTCATTTTCTCTTCTTCATTTATCATTTTCGTCCAACTGAACCAAGAAAGAGAGAGAGAGCTTCAAACACCTTAAGAGCACAAGAAAGAAGAAGCTAGGGTTCCAAGGCAAAAACCAAAGGTAAGAGCATGAAAACTTAGTGTATATGCTCCTTAAACACCATGGAACCTCTTCTAACCTCTTCTCCTCCTTAAGATCCATGGATAGCAAGTCAAATAAAGAGAGAAGAGAGAGTGAATAGTGATGTTTTAGAGAGAGAAAGTGGTTCAATCAAGAGGTAATCACCAAAACTTGATTATCTTGTCTTATACAATGTTGTTATGGAATTTGCCTTGGTTTTCACTTGTTTTTCAAATTTGGGAAGATGAAATTCTAAGTGGAAATGCTACCAAAATTTCCTCTAAACATATTCATTTAGTGTTTAAGTAGTTAATAATGTGATTAGAAGTAGAAATGAGGTGATTAAACAAGAGAAATCAAGAAAACAACACATTCCTCCTAAGAACCCTAACCTTTTGTTCTGAGCATGACGTGATGAAGGAGTGGGAATTTTATGATTTTAATCATTCTATTGGCTTTAGAAGGAAAAATTGTGTGGGTATGCAAGTGTTCATGATTTTAAGATGTGTGTATATATATGTTGTTTGATCTACCCCTATGTGGCAGTGATGTTGTTCAATGAGTTTCGTGGGATAAACATTGTCCAAAATTTATAAACTCCACAAGATTAAAGTAGAGACATAGATCTTTAATTTGATAGGTAGTTTGTAATTTTTTGATAAGTACATTAGAAAATATGGATTTTTGAAGTTATGCCCTGTTTTTTAGAATGCAAACTGGAACAATGAAGTTTGGCGAATTTCTTGGAAAAATATGATGACAATGGTCATAAATAATTATTTTTACATGAAAATAAATTTAAATATATACAATTAGACTTTGGAATCAGTCAATTTGGAATTTCTTAGAATTAATTATGATCTTTCAAAACTGACTAAAAATCTGCCAGTTTTATGGAAAATAGTGAAACTGCACTGTGCAGAAACTGTGATAGATAACCAGCAATGTGAGTTTAGAATGAGTTATGAATGAATAATAACTCATTTATTATAATTGGGAATTTTAGGATCGAAAATTTGTGTCGAGCCAGACCAAAGACAGTGGAGCTGATGGTGGATCAGGGAAAGGCAAATAAGGTAGTGAACTTACCTAACCTGCATGTATTTGATATGTATGTTTTTCATTGATTTATATGACTACTTTTCCTAATTGTGTTGAGCATATTTAATTGATTGAAGCTCTGTCATATTTATGCTATGGCCATAAGTATGTTGTAATATTAAGCATGCAGATATATCATTATGTTGGCGTGAGATATTATGAAATGCAAGTATGTCATGTATTAAATATATATCTTACATGCATAGTGATATTGTTTGCTACTGAGATTTTTTGAATCTCACCCCCCACAACTAACCCTTTAGACAGGTAAACACCAGAGGTGTGCTGAGAACATAGAAGAGAAATGTTGTTGATTAGCTGGAGACCTTTTTATTATTTCAAGGTCTATAAACGTTATGTACATCCCTGTGGGGAGACTTCTATATTATAATCAAGCAATATTATATCAATATTATTAGTATATTTATGTTGTTCATGTGTGCCCACTGAACTGCGCATTGCTACTATGATTAATGTTAATAATAAGAGGTATGTAAGGCGGGGTGTTACACCTGTTACGGTATATCGGTAGTGGTATAGGAGGGGGTAGTATTCTTAAGGTGACTAGCTAACATTTGACCAGGTATACTAGCACTGATAGGCTGTACCATATCTAGAAGATATGAGGAGGAGCAGGATGGATGATTGAGATGATTCTCAATATTAAAAGTATTATATAATAATTAATTATTGAGAATATTATTATTATGTTAGTTAAACTTGCTTCTCTAACTTACAATCATTTCCAGTATATTTCATAAATTGAGTTTGGTTACTGAGACTTTTTGTCTTATCCGGTCGTTGTAAATAATTTTTCAGACGAGACTTTTAATTCGACTAGAGGCCAAGGGAAGCAATAAGAGGCATAGGCGTTGAGAATCTTAGTTTGTAGGCCTCTTTTGGTATTGGTATTGTATTAACTTCTATATTACTATTATAAGACTTTCATGTTTTTGGAGTACAACATTTACTATTTGGATAATTGTTTTTGGAATAACTGTTTAACCCTTGTTAGGCTTGATGCCTTATTTTGTGTACTTTGACATTTTGGTAGACCCACAACCACATCTGTGTTGGAAATTGTTTTGTGCAGATTCTTAGTTGTGAGATTCAGTGTTATAAAACTTATGAACTATGATTTTCTCCTGTTTGTTATGTATGATCAGAGCAATGAATTTCTTTATAATGGGTTTGTAGACGAGTTTTGTGTCCTAAACTCCGATATATCTTGAATAAGAAAATAGTTCTTAATTATCACTGGTTAATAGAAATGATATTTTCAATTACAGATTATATAGAGATGCAAGGAGGTATCTATGAGCATAATAGTTTTTCATTTTTATGTTAATAATAAATGTACATTTTTAAAAACCTCGTGTTTATGTTGTATTTTGGCAACTTACATGTGATTTAATCAGCATACATATTGACCCTAATTAAATAGATAATAGGGAATAATGACATATATTTGAGAAAATTGTAAGAAACCAATAAAAAAAAGTAAAAGGAGCTGATTAAAAATAATAATTGAGAAAATATCTTCCCCCAATTATTAGTAGCCATCAGGTAGATGTGGTGGAGGTCTTGAAGGTGAACCTCACAAAGGCAAACAAACGTATTGACTTTCATCACTAGATAGAGCCAAAATCTTCAATTATCACTCTCTCACACTCTTCATCTTCTCTTTAGTCTTCTTCTTCCAACCCTATCATCATCTGGTTTCTTCTCAAGCCCTATTTATATACTCACATACACACTCACTGTCACACACAATAGGAATCTAGAGAACCAAATAAGATATATGCTATTGTACAGCTGAATTTGAGAAGATGGAATCAAGAGTTGAAGATATAGTGATTGTGGGAGCTGGCCTTGCTGGCCTTGCAACCTCCGTAGGACTTCACAGGTACCTTCTAATTATCATCGATCTCTCTCGTGTGTTTTTTCGCTGCAAAAATTACTGCGAGATGCGAATAGCTCATTTAAGAATTGAGGTTTGAAGGTATATGTAGTACACCCATGAATCATTTTGTATTGTTTCTTCCAGATGAATTGGTGCAGAATTGAACCTGCCGAACATATCTGCGTATAACATAAAAAACTTCTTAATTCTGTTTGAAGTACAGAAATCTTAATAGATTTTTTAAGAAAATAAATAATAAATTTAAAATTTTCTTTCATTATTTTTTTAATATCACATTCCTCCGTCAATCTTAATTAAGGAGTTTGAGTCGATTTTTGAAATAAAAAAATTTAATTCAAAAAAGGTACAACATTTGTAATTTGAAATTTATAATAAAGATATTTGTATAATTTCTAAGAATTAAACAAAAAAGACTTGATTAAGTACAACAAATTTTGCGGTTCATATTAATTCCAAAAAAAAAAATCATTGTAATTTTAATAAAATTCATGAAATTAAATATCTAGATAAATTATTTTTTAATATTTTAATTATGTAAGACGATGTTTTTATTCACAAAAACATGCAGGCTAGGGATACGAAGTTTGGTTCTAGAATCTTCAAATGATTTGAGGGTCACAGGATTTGCTCTCACAATGTGGACAAATGGTTGGAAAGCTTTGGATACTCTTGGCATTGGCAACATCCTTCGTCAACAACACATACAACTTCACGGGTAATCTATGTTTAGATCTTTTATGCATACATGATACAATTAGGTACAAACGATCGAATTAATGAAAGTTAGGTTTTTAACAAAATTTTCTCCCAAAAAAATAAGTTGTAAATATCAATTCTGACTTTGCAAACTATGAGTCTCAATTGCAAATAAGGCGTTAAGTTTTAATATCAACTCTTAAATTGCAATTGAAAAATCCTGTTTCTAACTGTCTGAAACGATATTTGCAACTCATTTTTTTAAATTTGTTTTCTAGTAGACTGTGATTAATTTTTAAGAAAATGACACAAAAATACCTTGAAAAACGCAAAAGGGCAAACCAAGGTGTTTAATTTATCAGATATCAGATCAATACAAGTGTGCGGTTCGAATATCAAATGTTGGAAAAACACACATTGCCCTCACCTTTCTTTCTCTGTTTTTTTTTTTTTTTTTCTATTTTTCAAAAGCTCCCTTAACACCCATTTGCCAGTGGCTGCTGTCGACAAAGTTCATAATACACTCGAAATTTTTTAAGACAAGAGTAGTTAATAGTGAAATTGAAATAATAAATATGATCTTTTTTATGATTATTTCCTAATAACTACTCTTATTTAGGTATTTATTACTCTTGTTTCGTTATTAACTAGTTTTATTTCAAAAATTTGTAAAATTTATTAGGACATTTGCCGGCTGCCATAACCAGATCTAGCATCTAATACAAATTTAAAAATTTTGAAACAAGAGTTGTTAATAGTGAAATTAAAGTAGTAAATAACAAAAAATTGAAGCAGTTAACATGACCCTTGTTGCTAATTATTTCATTATAATTAACTATTTTAATTTCACTATTTACTACTCTTATTTTAAAAATTTGAAAAATGTATTAGGGACTTTTGCCAGTTACCAGTCACAGGAGTTCTCACGCGTAACACTTTTTTAGAATTTTCAAAATAAAAGAAACCAAAGTAGTAAATAGCGAAAAACTGAAGCAGTAAACATGACCCTTGTTGCTGATTATTTCCTCATAATTAACTATTTTAGTTTCACTATTTATTACTCTTATTTTAAAAATTTGAAAAATGTATTAGAAACTTTTGCTAGCTACCAGTCACAGGAGTTCCGGTGCCTAATACTTTTTTATAATTTTCAAAACAAAAGAATTTAATACCGAAACCGAAGTAGTTATTAAGAAATAATCAGCAACATAAGTCTTGTTTACTACTTCAGTTTCACTATTTCCTACTATAATTTAACTATTAACTACTATTGTTTCAGAAATTTCAAAAGCGCAATAGAACTTTTGCCCGTGGCTGATTGGCAAGGGGTGATTATTAAGGGTTTTTTTTTTTTCAAAAAAAAATGAGGGCAATGATGTCTTTTCACACCATTTTAAATTTCAATGGACTAATTTGAGATTGGTAAAGTTCAGCACCCTAATTTTTCCTTTTTATATTTTATGCCTTTTCCCATAATTTTAATTTTTATCATTTACAACGTATTATTTTAATAATATTAGTTTGGATATCATGTACATATGTGAGATTTGCCATTTAGTGAAACTGTTTCATGAACAATCAATGGAGAACCGGAATAATTACCCTCCAATAGGTTTAAACATATTTTTTTTACAATTGACATCTAAATTTTTCCTCATTTTTTTTATATATTTTGTTCTTTTTCTTTTTTGTTTTACTTTCTTGCATTGTTAGTTTCGCTGAGCTAAATAAAGAGTTCAGTTGGTGAATAATAAGCAATGAAACTAAATATTTTGGGATTTAAGTGCAGAAATGTCACTACTTCTTTGCTTACGGGACAACAAACATCAACAACCGCTCTAGCCACGGCCATGGGAAACCAGTAAGTATAATATGTAAATGAAGACTCCATGTTCACTTTACTCAAATTCTCCACAAGAATTTCATACTTCTATAAAAATTCAAGGGCCAAGGTGCAAATCCAATCTAAAAATATTCAAAAAATTTCAATGTTGTCCTAGAAGTTTTTTGGTTTTAATATCACCCTGAAAGTTTAAAAATGTAGTAATTTTATCCCTGACCATTAAAAAAAGTTATTTTGACCATTAATTCTTTAGTTTGATTAAAATAATACAAATGCAACTTTGACCTAACATTTGGTATGTCATTTAGAATGAAAGATGATGAAGTGGTGCAATGACTAATAAGTGTCAAGTAAGAGTGTTATGTGCATTATTTCAATTAAACTAAAGAGTTAACGGTTAAGGGCAATATTGTTATGTTTTTAAATTTCTAGGGTAACATTAAGATTAAAAAAACTTTTAAGCAATATTGAGAGTTTTTGAATATTTCTGAGGCCGATTTGCGCTTTAACCCAAAATTTAATAATCTTTCTACAGGATACACAAGGAGTTTTATGATTTCATAATAAAAGATGGAAAAAAAAAAATTGATTTGCCACCCATGTGGAAGTTTCTGAATCCTTTGAAACAAGAGTAGTACCAAAGGCATCCTATGATTTCATAATAAAAAATGAAAAAAAAATAGGAAGTTGCAAATTCAATAACGCTTATAATCTTATGGCATCATTGCCTACCTCTTAATTAAAAAAAGGGATAATGTTTTTTTTTTTAAAAAAAAGTGGCTATGGAGACTCCTAGAGCCGGGAAAACGGGCCGAGTCCGTCGGGGCAGCCCGTTTAGGCCCTGAATTTATAAAGGCCGGGCTTGAGAATTTTGCTTAAAAAGTGAACGCGGGCCTTAAGCCCTGATATATTTTTTATTTTTAAAAATTATTTATATGATAATAATATTATTGATATTTTATATTTTGTTAATGATGTTGAAAATATTTAGTTGTTATTATCTTTTTTAAAATTAAGTTTCATAAGAATATTTTGTATTAAGAATCATAAAAATAAAAAATTTATAAAAGATATTTCTTATTTTATAAGAAAAATACGTTAGATATTTCTTATTTACTCTAAAGTTTCACATATGATGGTAATTTACTAATTTATTTGTATTTTATGTTTTTTATAGAGTTATTTGTCATATTAGATTATTCTTTGTTGTAGATAAAGATTATGAATATATTCATTATTTGGGAGAAGAAATTCTTGATATTTTTACCCTCAAGTAGAGCCTACTACTCAAACTGAAGCACAATTAAATTTTCTTGAAATTGATGATAGTGGTGAAGAAGATGAAAATGATAGTCGTCATACTCATGTTGCTTTGAGTATTTAACTTCTTGTCTTCTTATACTTTTGTGCGGATTGTGAATTATTTGTGGATACTATTTTTTACCTTTGAATATGAATTAGTAACAATATTTGTTTTATTGCATGAGGCGTGTAGATGTGTAGTTAAATCTTGTGTAAATAGCTTCAGGCCCTGCGGGCCGGCCCGCATGCTCTCGGGCCGGGCTTTGAAAAACGACAATTTTTCTTACCTCGGGCCCTGTAGGGCCGGCCCTACGGCCCTTTTAGGCCCTGGCCTGTCAAGGGCCAGCCCTGATTCCTAGCTCTAGAGACTCCCTGCAGTCAGAAATCCGTACATACACAAAGGGTTTTGACAGTGAAGTTGTTTTGATCCAATCCAATGGTACAAAAATGGTTTTTCAAACCTGTCAAAAATAGCTGTCTAACTTGTTTAGATAGATGCAGTTTCCAAGGTCATGAACTTCTTGTATAATCGATTTAGAAAATGATTTTCAAGACGAATTGGTTTAGAAAGTAATATTTTTGTAACCGGTTGTGACAATAACCGGTTTAGAATTTTTTTTTAAATGTGTTTTGTTTCTTACCTTAAACCCCCCCCCCCGTTTTTTTTTAGTACAAAGGTAAGCCAATATTTAAAAAGATTAAAATCTAAATCAATTCGATGGTCCTAGTCTGCACATAGTGATGCAAATCCTGTAAAAACAACCTCAAGCAATTTGGAGGCGCCTCTGGAACTAAAATCGTCTCCAACATGTCTTGGTATCCTATTTTAGTTAGAAAATCAGCACACTAAATATTCTCCCATCCTATATAACTTAGTTCTTGCAGCTCTCCTTGAAACCTTAACCCCCTTTTTGATATCTGAAAAGAAAACCAACCAGCCTTGGAATATTATTCAAATTGTAATTCAATATTCTCAACTGTTCAATGTACAACATAAACTTTAAATCCATTTCCAACAATTTAATCTTTTATTTGTTATTCCAAGGTTCCCATAAAACAATATAAAAAACATGAAATCTAATTCTAAAAATATTCCTATTAAAGTGCATAAAACTCCAACATTCTTAACTGAGGGGATGAAAAATACTTACATGTTTAAGAAATACCACCTTATCTATACTTTGACTAATTAAAATACAACAATTCATTTTATTTTAATTCTACATGGTAGATGAGTCACTTGGAGAAATTCAAATTTTATGATTTTAAAAATCATAAACTTCTTAATTTAGAAAAATAAAATACACAATTCCTTCCCATGATCTGATCATAAAACTGTGAAATTTGAATTTCTCCAAATGACTCATTTACCATGTACGATAAAAATAAGATGAGTTATATTTTAATTAGTCAGAGTAT
This sequence comes from Albizia julibrissin, assembly GCA_037074505.1. Taxonomy (NCBI): domain Eukaryota; kingdom Viridiplantae; phylum Streptophyta; class Magnoliopsida; order Fabales; family Fabaceae; genus Albizia; species Albizia julibrissin. Next base: position 29,320,172 of record CM073480.1, on the reverse strand, counting down.
AAATAAGGTGACACTATTGAAATATATAATTATTTCTCCTCGGGGATAGAGTACAAGCAGTGCAATCTCAGCCCTGCTTATCATAAGCAACCGATAACCAACAAAGCGGTGTTTGCACTAATGAATTGTAACTCGAGGATCTGCATGTCCAAGTCCAACAAATCAGAACACCCACAAACTACTTCCAAAACAAACTAACGAATTGTAAAGACAAGCTCAATCTTATAGCTTTTCACACATATTGCAAGGTCATGTTGATTGGAGTAAAAGGGGAGAGCCAAATGCTTCTGATATTTCAGGGAAAACATTTCACAGTGAACCCACAGCAAGCTAATTGTTTTGCCGTATTTGAGCACCAAGAAACCTCACCAATTATGAATCCTATCAGTTTTGCATGCTCACCACCTTCACATCTGCAAACAATCATATAAACAAACATTTATACAAGATGGTTCATATTTCGAAACTTATTACATGAAATTTGTCACAATCTTAGAGACTTGAGTTTGATGCTATATAACCATTGGCTTGACTGCACATGAGATATGAGTTTCTGAGCAACACTGTCAGTATCAATACTCATGTTGCAAAATATTCTCCAAATATGGATAAAGAACAGCTTATTCAGAAGGACAAACAAAATTTCAGTACAAGGATTTGAGACTTCATAATTGAGGTTTAGACTAACTTAGCTATTTCATATTTACTCCAAATCAATGTCTGTTCACCTAGCTGGCTTACAATATTTGATCTTGCTATAACAATCAAGGGATCTAGATCCTCTGTATCTATAAAGTAAATGGACCATGTGAATGTAGAAAAATATATAGAGGGAGAGGAGGGAGAGTATACCTATCACACATCCATTAATTTGTGTCACATTCTTTCCTAAATGCAGCAAGATGCAATGTGACAAAGGATCCAAATTAGGTTATTGAAAGAATTTTTATATGATGCAGTGGGGCCCATGAAGTTCGTTGCATCAGACGGCAGTTACTGTTGGAAGCCCTTGTCAATGAGCTTCCAAGTGGCACCATCAGGTACTCTTCAAAGGTGGTAGCTATTGACAAATCTGACTCCACTAAACTTGTTTATCTTGCTAATGGAACTGTCTTCAAAACCAAGGTAAACACTATATTCATTAACTATACTCCCTCCTTTTTTTTTTATAAATATAAGAGCTAGATAACACTAAGTTCATCAGAATCAAGGCCTCAAACCTCAACAATAATATCATTGTTCATCATGAGAGAGAGCAGGTATTGATTGGGTGTGATGGAGTGAACTCAATAGTAGCAAAGTGGCTTGGCTTAAACAAGGCTTCCTTCTCAGGAAGATCTGAAATTAGGGGGTGCATTACGTTAAAGAGTAGTCACAAGCTTGAACCTATGTTTATGCAGTTCGTTGGAAAAGGTTTTAGAAATGGTGTTATTCCTTGTGATGACAAAACAGTTTATTGGTTCTTTACTTGGCCTCCCATTGAAAAAGGTGAATCCTCTGTGACTTAGAACAATAGACCATTAACATTCCTTTAAACATTTGATAACTTGTATTCCTTTGTAATATACAAGATTCAATGCAATAAAACAATATATATCATGTTGGAGCATGTTAGCCTTCAAGATTTCTTACCATAGAAAAAAAAAAGTTTCTTTTATTCTTTATGCATGCGTCTTGCCACTTGACAGTGACATACCCAAACAAAAAGGAAGATATGCCAAATCCCTCTTGAAATTTTTGTTTCTAAATACTGCACATATGGTTTATGCCAACATTCATATCCATTACTGCATTAATATAAGCAAGCTTAGAGCTTTCTATTCGCTAGCTAATTACTGAGCAGTGATCACCTGTAAATGAAAACACTGTTATTGAGATTATCTTCTAAACCATCCATCATGTGTAACATTTCATTCAATATGCCTCATAATTTTATGCTATTAAATGCAAGTGCAAAACATGGTCATCATCCACTTGACTTCCCATGCAGAAAAGAAGCTAGAAGAGAACCCAGCTAAATTGAAGCAATTTGTGTTAGAGAAGCTAGAGAATATGCCAAGTGATATTAGAGCCTTCATAGAAAATACTGATTTGGATCATATCTTACCATCTCCATTGAGATATAGACATCCTTGGGAACTAGTGTTGGGAAATATCTATGAAAGCAATGTGTGTGTTGCTGGAGATGCATTCCACCCTATGACCCCTGATCTTGGCCAAGGTGGGTGTTGTGCTTTGGAAGATGGGGTTGTTTTAGCACGGCTTCTTGGCGAGGTCTTCGGCGCGAAATCAGGTGGAGATATTAGAAACAAGAATGGAGGAGGAGGAGAAGAGGAGCAGTATAAGAGGATTGAAGCTAGCTTGAAGAAATATGCCAATGAGAGACGATGGAGAAGCATTAAAATCGTCTTTGCAGCTTATGTGACAGGCATTATTCTGCAGGGTGAATCCAAATTGGTCTCCTTTTTTAGAGACAGATTTTTGGCTTCTTTCCTAGCTGGTGTTCAATTAAAGACAGCTGATTTTGATTGTGGAAAGCTGAGCAGCTCTTAGATGATGAAGTAATTTAGATTCTCTAAAGTTGATTGTATGTGTTGTTGAAGTTGAACACCTTTATGTATGCAAGACAAAATCTACATTGAACTTGTAGTATCAGTACTCTGCGTTCATCTTCACCAACCCTCGTATCTTCAATTTTAAAGGATCTCAGTGGACAAAAAGAAGACTCTTGAAGATCTAAATTATTAATGGATCTTTTTAAGCCTTAATAAAGATTTTCTACTGTCCTTTGATCTTGAAATGTTGCACTTAATGATTCTTTCATGGTTGATGGCCTAGATCACTACTATTAGAGTGGGAAAATTTGTAGAGAATCAGAGCAAATGTCTTTAACATCTAACAAAGCTTTCAAGTCTAACAATAGAACAATTTCTTGGAGCATTATATAGAGCCTAAAGATGAATATCAAACTACAATTATTCAAAATAAATGACAATATTGAAAGGATAATTATCAAAGCTTAACGAAAACTTAACCAAGCCAATACTTTAAGCTATTATTAAAATATAACAAAAGTACACATAGACTATTGAGTCATAATCAAAGCATTATTTTCTTTTTTTGTACACAGACTATTGAGCCATTCAGGACATGTATGAGGGGGTTACAACCAATGTTAGAACGCTTGGAGGTGTTACAAAGGACTTTCCTATAAGGATTGAACTACATCAAGGATCAGCCTTGAGTCCTTATTTGTTCAATCTAGTGATAGATGTGCTAGTTGAGCCTATAAAAGAGGAGATCCCTAAATGCATGCTTTTTGTGGATGATATAGTTCTGTTGGCTGAATCCAAGAAAGAAATTAACTGTAAACTTGAGATATGAAGACAGACTTTGGAATTAAGGGGCTTTCGTCTTAGTAGGAGCAAAACTGAATATATGCATTGCAAGTTTGATAAGAGACAAAGCTAAAGAGAAGTGGAAGTTAAATTGGGAGGGCCAGTCATCCCACAAGTGACAAAATTTAGATATTTGAGATCAATTATACAACAAGATGATGAAATTGATAGAGATGTCAATCATAGAATTCAAGTGGATGATATAAATGGAGAAAAGCTACTAGAGTTATTTGTGATCGTAAAGTACTTAATAAGATAAAAGGAAAGTTCTATCGCACTGCTATAAGACCAGCAATGTTATATGGTAGTGAATGTTAGACTTTAAAGGGACAACATGAACATAAAATGAGGGTAGCTAAGATGAGGATGTTGAGATGGATGTGTGACCATACAAGAAAAGACAAGATTCGTAATACTCATATACGTGAACGAGTTGGAGTGGCCCCTATTGAAGCAAAAATGGTAGAAAATCGTTTGAGGTGGTTTGGACATGTTCAGCGAAGGCCATTGGGTGCTCCGGTGAGAAGGGTTGATCAAGCAGTATGGAGTCTTGTTAGACAAGGCCGAGGAAGGTCGAAACGAACGCTCAATAAGGTCATAGAGAGAGACCTTTTAATTAATAATATATCAAAATCTATGATTTTTGAAAGAGCACAATGGCGTAGTGTGATCCATGTAGCCTACCCCACTTAGTGGGATAAAGGCTTTGTTGTTATTGATGTTGTTGTTGTTGTAAAAAATATTATTTTATATATTAATCTTTAATCCCTTATTTACAAAAAATATTGGCAAACAATTAATAATACCTTTCCCATTTTCTTCCCATTCAAAATTTCTTAAGCTGTTTTTATTTCCTCTAATAAAATGCTTATGTTGTTCAGAGACAGCTCATGAATGGCTTTGAATCATGTCCCTAACACCAGATGATGCAGCCAGACAAGACTACATTAGAAAGGGAAAAATAAATAGAAAGCCAAATGGAATTGAACAAAAAAAGACCACACTGAAACTGAAATTGTTTAAGTAATTCTCTGCAAATTCCAAGTACAAACCACAACCCCATGTAAAGGCACTTAATCACTGTGAACAACAAACACTGCAAATAAATTGAAAAGAAATTTTCATGTGTATATCTTGGTAAAATTATGTGACATAATTTAAGGTAAATAATAAAGGAGCAAGTACCATCCAAGTGTGAAAACAGTTCTCTGCAAATTCCGAATGCAAACCACAGCCAGCCAGGTCTTTAATCACATGCAATGCAACAACTCTAGAACTCAAGCATCAATTAATGAATTCTTTATTTTTACTGCACAATAGTTTATTCTTATATCCTATCCAAGACAAAGTAGAGTATTAATCTTTTAATTCAACATATATCAGTTCCAAGATGGGAAGATTTTGACCATATCTTCACTTAAAACATTATAATCTTAAGGGGAGGTGTTGTATATTTATAATTGTGAAAGATAATAATGCGCATTCTATTCATTAATCAATCTAGTCTGTACAATAGTATAGGGCCCTTTTATAGAGTAGAGACTCAATTAACGAACCAACCAACCTAAAACGTAAAATAATAACAGAAAAACAGAAAACTATCCCAACGGCTATATCCTAACCACTTTTTAAAACTAACTACAATTACTTAACATTCAGCTTGAGCATGAAGGCTCTTAGTATTAGCATATATTGCACCACAATTTCCACATACTTAGCTTGGATGACCATAGTAATAATTATAACCGTCAATAGCAATTCATTACTCTCTTATGCAAATCATGTTTAGAATTTGTTAAGTTGTAGATGCTAACTTGATATTGATACAGTACCAAGTTATAGTACCTGATATATAAACCATAACTTCCTATTTCATGCCCTTAATACCATGGTAGTGTTTTCTCCTTTCCTTTAGTTGCCATGAAGGTCTAGTTAATAGGTTTCATAAAAATCTATGATCCACTGGTCTCCATGGCATTTTCCCAAATTTCTGAATAGGTTTCTCAACTTATATTTTCTCAAAGCATGCAGCTTTCTTAAATTATCACAAAGAAAACGTAGAGCACCAAAATCAAACAGTGTAGTCGACCGAACATTTATCTTGGTTACAAACAAAACTTACTTTGCCGAGCAAAAAATGGAGATGAGCAAATGTAAACCCACATTTCAAAGCTTCAAAAGAAATTAGAGGAGGCACATGGAAATCATAAATAAATTTTTTATTAGAGGCAATTATGTTCGAAATACTGCTAGACACTAAATGTGAGCAATGTTAAGTTTTTATTATTAGATTCAAGGTTGCCTCATAAGTCTTAAAATAAAGCACTCCATTGAAAATGTAAACCATCAACATCAACGTTAGTTTTATAATGGGGTGGGATAACATTGATACGTTTTGAAACTTTTGTTGGGAAGGGCTCAATGGATGTTAAACCTTCCTATCACTTATAAGTAAGGAACAAAAAATTGGATTGGGCACTAAGCCTGGTTCAAGGGTCAATAGATTGTATAGGGGTTAATTCGGGGTCGGACTGGTCATATTAAAATAATATAAATTAATTAAAATGTAAAAATCAATATTTTAGATGAACTAATAAACAAAATATAATATAAAATAAATTTTAAATGATAATAAAAACAAGTGGCAATATATACTAATATATTTTTAAACTTCTATAAATAAAAATGAACATCTTTAGAAAAAAAATGCTTAAAATATGTTAGCATCAGTTATGATGCCTATACTTATGCAGTTATATCTAATCTATTAATTAGTATAAGCAAATCAAAGCATGAATTATGAGATTGAATTTTAAATTTCAAATATTATGATATCTAACTAATTAATTATCATTATTAGGCAAATTAGCCCATAGATTATGGGATTGAATTTTAAATTTTAAATTTCAAATACAATTCCTAATGTGTAGCCGTGAATATCGTATTGGTAATGAGATACCCAGTCCATCTTGTCACATCCCACCACTAAAGCCTTCCTCCACATTTTTTTCGTCCACTTCATTCTCTGTCGCTTTGCAGGTGTCTTCAATTTTTTTTTATGTTGCTTTTCATTTTCCATTTTCCTCTACGCCAAGCATTGAATATTCTCCTTTCCTATGACTATCATATCCTTCTAGCTAATTTTTTTCATCATCATCATCTTCTTTTAGATTTGTTCTTTATTGACTTGCTTTTCTCTTCATCTTGGCCTTCAACCTTCTTCAAACTTTCATTTCCCTCCAAAAATGGCACGAGATAGTAGTTAGAAAACAAAAAAAATGTAAGCCGATCAAACCACCCAGACCACCAATTTTCTCGGTTATAACTGGTTTTGTAACCAGTCCGACGTTCTATCGATCCAAGTACTAAGCCATATTGAAAACTGGTCGATTTACCAGTTTTCTGGTCGGACTTATTGGTCCGGCTTTTTATTCATTGCTTGCAAGAGTTTATGAGAAAACAAATAAATAAATATATGGCAGAAAATAAATTGCACAAGAGACACCAGAATTATTGACGTGAAATACCCCTAAAAACCATGGGTACTAGAAAATAAATAAACCAATGAAAATATGATCCATTATGATTAAAAGAGGGTACAAAGGAGTCTCAAATACATGCACAGACACGTGCAACTTCTCAGCCAAATAACTAAAGCTACAAGCTTACAATAGAGAAAAAAGTATATAAAAATACCAAAAAAAAAGTCCCTGATCATGAACAAATTTTCTCTCACACCAGGCCTCCAAACAACGATCCTATCATTAAAACTGACTAACATACATGTTGACCAAATTTTAGCTCTATCCAACGATTAACGAAACACCAATTTATTGATATTAACTTGTGAAGCTGTGTTTCTCATATGTCTGCAACATTATATTTCTCCGACCTCTCCAGCCTCAAACTATCCAGTCTCGACGGGGTGCCCCCTCTACTTAAATAAATGAGACAGAACCCCAAACTAGGAAACTTTGAGAGAATATTCTCTCCCTCAAACAACAATAAGGAAACTTTCCCCCTTTTTTTTTCATTATTTCACTCTTTTTCTTCTTTCCTATTTTCCTTTCCTCTCCTCTCATTTCTTTTCTTTTCAAAAAATAGGAAATACACAAGAGACAATTGCACAAGAAACACTAGAATTATTGATGTGAAAACCCCTAAACTCAAGAACAGAAAGTAAATAAACTAATGAAAATATGGTACACTATGTTTAAAATAGGGTATAAGAGAGTCTTAAATACATGCACAAACACGTGTAACCATCCAACCAAATAACCAAAGCTACAAGCTTACAATAGTGAGCAAAGTAGCTGAAAATACCAGAAAAAAAGTCCCTAAGCACGAACACATTTTCTCTCACACCAGGCCTCCAAATGACGATCCCCCATTGAAACTGATGAACTATATGCGTCATATTTGCTGACTAAATTCAGCTTGATCCAATGGTCAACGAGTGCACAAATTCCAATTTACCAATACTAAATTGTGAAGTTATGTTTCTCACATGATTGCAACATTAGACTTCTATGACTTCTCCAGCCTCGGCTTATTTTGCCTTGGTGGGGCCTCTCTACTCAAAAACCTAATATACCCCCTCTCTACTTAAATAAGTGAGACACAACCCCAAATTAGAAAACTTTGAGAGAATATTCTCTCCTACAAACAACAATAAGGAAACTTTCCTTTTTCTTTCATTCTCTTACTCTTTTCCTTCTTTCCCATTTTTCCTTTCTTGTCATTTATTTTCTTTTCATAAAATAGAAAATACACAAAATATGAAATATATATAATTTGGACATTTCTGCATATAAGTAGAGAGCTCAAAACCCAAACATCTCTCCCCCTTATGACTATATGGAGACAACCGTCAATCCGGCATTCATAAATCAAGCTTTAAACTTCCCATATATATTAATGTGCACCAATTCAAGCAACTTTGACCTACTTGAAGAAATATTCTTCTTGAAAGATACTTTAACTTGCTCATCAACCAAATAGTAAGAATACTCCAATTTTTCATTCTTCAATCCTAGAAGTACCTTCTCTCCCCCTTTTTCTTTTGATATGATTAAGCCTCTAATGCTGCAAACTTGATCCCACCATATTAATAGCATACATATAGTCTCTAGCCACCAAAGCTTTTATCATATATACCCTCTAGCAATTTAAATAAAATATCATTTTTGTCAAACCCGTCAATATTTCGACATTTATCATAGCATCAACACATAGTTTAGTGGGCATACATAAATAACATAAACATACTGATATAAAGTACTTGATTACATTATAGGAAGTCACAAAGGGTTTGTAAATATTATATTATAAATCCCAAAATACATAAAAGATCAGCAGATAACTAACACTAATTCTTGATCAAGAACAAAACTCTCAGTTGCCGGTATCTACGTCTTTGCCCTTGGAGCCGCTTCCTTTAGCTGAATAAATTTTAAATTTATGGAAAGGGGTGAGATTCAAAAGAATCTCAATAGTAACATACAATCAATCATATAAAATGCGATAAGTAAACATGCAATGTACCATATCATGTAACAAAAATAATTATTGTAAACTTGTCTGCTTTGCTCAACATTCAAGATCAAAATGACTATTTTGTCCCTGCTAGTCATACTATGATCACTGTTTATGATCAAATGATTGTTTGACCCCTACATGCTGTAATATTCCAGAACAGACAACTGCCTGTCTGTACTTGTCTTGCTACCTTAACTGGGTCCCATTGGGCCTAATTGTACTTGTGCTTTTCCCACCAGATGGTACTTATGCTTTTCACACACCACATTGAGGAATTGTATCAAACTACCTAAGCTGGGTCATACTTGGCCTGTTAGTACTTGTGCTTTTCCCATAGGGTGGTACTTGTGCTTTTCCCACACCCCAACTAGGTATTTGTAACATGCATTTTATATCACAAAACATGGCAACACAATGCATATAAACAATCACATAGTATATGAAAGATAGAAACTTGGAATCCTTTCTAATACCTAGCTAGTTTCGGTCTCTAACTCTTTGTTATGCTCAGACAAATGTCAAATCCTAAAATTTCTAATTTATAATAAATGAGTTATTACTCATTCATGTCTTATTCTTAAACTCATATAGTTTGTTATCTCTACCCAAAATGTATATTTACTAAAATGCTCTTAGGAACTCGGTCTAATTTCCTTTATACCCAGTATAACTATACTTTACCAAAAATTATGACCCGGACTATTCCTATACAATTTTATATGTAGAATTCATTTTTGACCTCAAATTTTCCAAAATCACACTCCATTTCCCAGAATGCCATTGATAGCCACAAATGCTAGGATTTTAGGGATAAAATTGTTATTTCATACCCTAAAGCCTCCATATTCCATTTTTCACATGTTCCCTACACAATTTTTCATTCTAAACAAAAATCGTCAAATCTATCAAATTCTAATCCAAACATAGCAAAACCCATATGGTCTAAAATCACAAAATCTTAGAAAAATTGGAGTTTCATGATTTCATTCAACAAAACACCTTCTTTTTACTTCTAATCACTTGTTTAATAACTTAAACACCTCTTAAACATGATTAATGACAAATTGGACAGCACCTCCCCTTAGGGTTTATGCATCCCAAATTACAAATTCATGACAACCATGCCAAACAACTAATCAAATCACCAATAACAATCACAAATCAACAAGATAAGACAAGCTTTCAAGCTTACCTTGAATCTTCTTGCTTCCACCTTCAAAACTGTGACCTCTCTCCTTGTTTCCCTTTGATTTTCTTCTTGATTTTCATGATTTCAAAAGAGATATGAAGATTAGAAGAGGTTTCCAAGAGATTGAAGGAAAGAGCAAGTAAATTCAACAACAACTTACCTAGTTTCCCTTCTTGATTCCTTCTCTCTCTTCCTTGCTCTTGTCTTTTTCAAGCTTGCTCTCTCTCCCACCCTCTCTTCTCTTAGTCGAAAATATGGCCTTTGAAAGAGGTAAATAGCCTCTTATACTAACTCCTTCCACCTCCTTAACAATATATTTTTTTAATAGAATTTTTACACATGTCATTTGCTTTTTACTTCTTTTTCCATATGGCAAGAAAGGCTTCCACATGGCATGCTATGTGTCCAAATACTATTTTTCCTTTTGGTTCCTTGTCTTGCCCAACTTTGGCCTTTAATAAAGGGAAAAATAAGGGCTTTTTAATTTATTAGCCAAATGACTATTTTGCCCTTACATTTCTTCAATTTTTGTATTAATTGTTGTCTTTTTTCTTTCCTCTTGTTTTTGACTGAATTTTTACTCAATAAATTGGGCTAAAAATTGTGTTCTTCAATTATTAATGTTAGGCTACAATATTAGGCTTTAGTGAAAACAAAAATTAGGTTTTTTGTCTTAACTTGCCAAAATTTTATGTAATCTTTATTTCCAATATTTTGGCCATTCAAGTATACCAAAATTCACCATTTTATTCTATTTAATGTAACAAATGTATAAGAAATTTTAGTGAATAAAATTTGAGATATTACAACTTTTATCTCCATCACTCAAGTAAGTCAACAACTCAACGGTAGACTTGCCAATCTGACAACTTGGCTCTAATACCACTTGTTGGGAAGGGTGCATTGGATGTTAAACCTTTCTATCACTTATAATAGTATACAAGGAAACAAATAAACAAATATATGGTAGAAAATAAATGGCACAAGAGACACTAGAACTATTGATGTGGAAAACCCCTAAGCTTAAGGGTAAAAACCACAAGTCATCCAGATCAATGAAAATATGACCAGCTATGATCAAAACAGGTTACAAGAGAGTCTCAAATACATGCACAAACATGTGCAACCACCCAACCAAACAATCAAAGCTACATGTTTATAATGAAGAATAAGGCAGTTGAAAATACTAGAAAAAAAGTCCCTGACATGAGTACGTTTTCTCTCACACCAAGAAATTAATGATGATCCCACCATTAAAAATAAAAAACCACATGTGTCAAAATTGATGATCGAATTTTAGCTCGATCCAATAGTCAATGACTATGCAAGGGACAATTTACTAATACTTACCTATAAAGTTGTGTTTCTCACATGGCTGTAACATCATACTTCTCCGACCTTTTGTAATATCCTATATTTTCAGCCTAGAGACTTGATGATAAGCTTGTATCAGGTAGATGACTAAAACCAATTTGGGAAGAGTCCTAAGAATGTCAAGAGATAGAAAGACTCTCAGGGATTATGTACTGGACACATAAAAGTGTTAGTAGGAAGTATGACTAAATTGTTAGTACAGATATGCATAAGACATATATATGGTGCCATTGGGTTGATAGAAAGATGTCATCCAGCTATATCATGAGGTATGAGACTGATTGGTTAAGCAAAATATACTGGTATAGGTGTGCACATGGCATTTTCAGCGTAGACATGTACACCCTGCATTTTGGAAAAGATACTAGTATGTGGCACCATCTGGGGTCTACATACACATACTCTAACATGGCGTCATTTGGCGGGCCTTGATATACGTGTTACAATCCTGAGTAAATCTCGAGTAGCATTTCAGGGGAAAAGCCGAGAAAGATCTCGAGTAAACACTGATAAGTAGCTTTATTAAAGTAACTTTATTAAAGTAGCTTTAATAAAGTAAGTAATGATGATTAATGATGACTAATGATGATACCACTTTATGGTTGGCACCATAATAAAGTGACAAGTGTCCTCTCATCATGACAAAATACCACTTAACTTTTGTGTTGGCCTTATAAAAAGTGACACTTGTCCATAATTATTGTACTTGCTTTTTTCCTTTTAAGATAACATGCAATAAAGGCGCCACCTAGCTCTGAGTCTAGGGAATTCATCGGTCCCTAGCCTGCCACGTACTTGACTTTTTTGAATACCGAATCTGGGAGTCAGGGGAATTCATCAGGCATCTCCTTCCCTTGACATGAAAGGACGCATAGAGAGAGAGGAAAGAGAAAATAAAATGTTTCAAGGACACATGTCATCTTATGGCTTAATCACCTTGCCACATGTCACCTTAAGAAGCAATCAAGAGCAAGATTAAATCCTTGCCCTCCATCCTCCTTTAAGAGTAGGGCCAATGGCCAAAAGAAGAGGAAAAAAGAAGGAAAACGAAGAAATTAGAAGAGGAGAGTGAACAATGAAAGTTTAAGAGTTCTAGAGCCAATTCTGACCCTGAATCATTGTTTTCAACTGGTAAGCTCTTTAGGAAAGTTATTCTACTCAATGAGAGCTTTCTTTATATGGTCTTAATTTTCTTATCAGATGTGTTTTGTATGGTTTAGTTAGCTGGAATGCTACCGAAGTTTCGAACCGATTGTAGAATCGTAAAGAGGTAAGCTTAAGCTTAGTTTTGAATCGATTCTCTTAAGGTTTTGATAAGTTTTATGAATCTCTTAGGGAACATATATATTTTATCCAAGAGGATTTTTTAGGTTCTAATGTTGATTTAAGCTTAAATATGATTAAATAATGTGTTTGATGATACTATAAGACTAGTTAGTGGTAAAAAAAATGTAAAGTTGGTTTTTGCTAGTTTAGATGTTCGGTTAAGCCAGAACCAAAAACTAGGGAAGTAGTTTGATTTTTACATTTTTGATGTCTTTAATGGATTCTACATGGAAAATGGTATGTGAATAACCTCTGGTTATAGTCTTGAATGAATTGGAATGAAAAACCAAAAGTTGAAACTTTGATATAGTGTTGCCAGATTTCGTTTTCTGGAGGCAGTCAGATTATAATAAGTTTTTGAATGATCAAATGTTGTCCAATTACCGTGAAAATTTATAGAATAAGATTAGGCAAGCTAATATTTAATTTTATAGGTAATATGTGCCATTTGGGGTCAGTATATTAAGAGATATAAATTTTTGAATTTAGGTATTGTTAGACTAGTAAGTATTGATTGATAATTCTAGAACATTGTGTGTGTATTTGGAAGTGGGAAATATTTTCCTATTAAAGTAGACTTAATGAGGGTTACCTAGGACTTTGAACCACTTTATTTGGAGTCCTAGAGATTTAATTATGATTTTTCAAAGTTGGATGAAAAATCTAGCATATTAGGTAGACCTACAAATTTGTGGCATCTAAAGTAATTTGAGACAAGTATGGGGACAAAGATAAGAGACATGTCCTAAAGGCTATTGTAGCCACATTGGATACTCAATTGTCATGGCTCTAGTCATATTGTTATGTATCTAAGGCCATGAGATGATAAAAAAGAGGAATGGAAGATTCTTCAAGAAACTTCAGTGGTTGAAAGAAAATGTACAAGAGAAGGACACAAATACTAAAGGTAGTGAACTTACCTAACTTGCATGTGTTTGACATGTATGTTTGTGCATTGATTTATGTGACTACTTTGTCTAATTGTGTTAAGCATATTTGATTGATTGAAGCTGTTATATTTATGTTATGTCTATGAGTATGTTGTAACATTGAGCATGCATATATGTCATTATGTTAGATATGAATTTATGTAAGGAAAGCATGTCATGTATTAAATATATATCTTGTATGCATAGTAATATTATTTGCTACTGAGATTCCCTTGAATCTCACCCTCCCTCAACCAACCATATAGGCAGCTGAGCACAAAAGGGGAGTGCAGGGTGCTATGCCAGAAGAAGAAATTACAATGAAGAAGAGAAGAATTATTTACACGATGTACCATTGTGTAATTGACATTTGAGTGATTAATTGTATATCACTGCATGACAAATGAATTGAATTCCTAAGCGTGGTAATTGAATTAGAAATGGGTAATTGCACGGTACAAGCCTATTAGTTAATTAAGTAGAATGATTAATAAGAAAAGAAATACTTTGATAATAAGAAATAGAGAAAAGTTAGTAATCCCGTGATTAAAGATAAGTAATATGGTAAATACGGTTTCACCAAATGAATACTGACCCAAAAATTAAATTGCAAGTTTAGGTTTGGGGGCCTAAATAAGGTTTTTCCTAAGCTGGTATTGTTTCTACAATGCTTAGCAAAGGGGTCTAGGGACGAGTGTTATACCTTTCCAGCCTTGGCCTATTCATCCTTAGCGGGACCTCTCTACCCAAAAACCTAATAGCCCCCTTTCTATTTAAATAAGTGAGACACAGCTTCAAATTACAAAATTTTGAGAGAATAATATTTCCCACGAACAACAATCAGGAAACTTTTTTTTTCATTCTCTCACTCTTTTCCCTCTTTCCTATTTTTCCTTTCCTTTCATTTTTTTATTCTCATAAAACAAGAAATACACAAAATAGGAAATATATAAAATTTGAGCATTTCTCCATATAGGAAGAGAGCCCAAAACCCAACAACTTTTAAGGTGGCATTGAACGCAAATAAAATTTTGGGGCAATATTGCTCTTGAGTGAGAACTTCATGGATAAATTTGTGTCTTGACCCAAAACATAAATTACATAAGATAAAATAAAGGTCATGTTAACGAGAAATTCTTAGGTGCATTAAGGGTAGCACATCATTTAAATACTTACCAATGAAAATGGGCCAACTCATTAAATTCAGACCTACATGTTAGCTTACATGGCTTTGTCCCAATTTAAAATTTTGCATGAAAAAAATGTCATCATCACTACTAACCCTAGCTCCATTGTCTCTCCCATTCTATAATAAACTTATCTTAAATTTTCTCTCTCCTTTGCACCCCCGAGTGCATTTAAGATGGCGTTTAGTCATCTCAAAAATAAATTTTTTGTATGAAAAGCGCGGTGAAGCACAATTGCACCAAATATTTATGTTTGACATTGTGTTTTCTTAGTCTGGCTTTAACTCAATCTGGCTTATATTTTAAAGAAAGTTTTGTTGCTTACACGATGTAATAAGTCATAGTCAGTGGGGCCTAAAAAGCTAATGGTTTCTATGCTTTTTTACTTTGTCTCCCTATTGTTAGTGTGCATGGGTGAGAAGAGAGTAGGGACCAGCAATACATTATTTTAGTATGTTGATGTGAAATTTTAATTATGTATTTTAGCATTGTCAAATTTTTTAAGTTAACTATTTTCATTTTTTATAATTTTTATGATTAATTTTTCTCTTATAATTATCACAATATATACATATACCAATATAGAGTTAGTCTAATGGTATAAAGCGTACTAGATTCCTCTGGGCATCGAGTTCAAGTCCTAGAGGAGTTATTTATGTTAGGAAGGGCAACTATAAACCCCAAACTGAATACTGGATGATAATATCAAAAAATCATAATGTATGCAAATAATATATGTATTATTTAATTAAAAAAAATTCATGTTTTTTTCAGTCATTTTTTATCTAAACTTGATTTTCAATATAATTATCCAAACAAGGTTCAGTTTGTGAAAAGCCACTTTTGTTAACGCGAATCTAAACATAAATCACATTATATAATCTTATTTTTGTCCTATCTTAAGTTTACAAAACATAAGTCTTTTCCTCTTCTTTCTTATTACCCTAAACCCTATTCCAGGGATTTATGTAATTTCTAGTCCAAAAGATCTTTCAAGGACTCGTTACATTGCTATTGTAATCACTAAGCACTTCACAATGCTAGTCAAAAGCCATAAAATAGCCAATAGTAAAACTAGCTAGCGGGGAAACTTTGAGAAGCATCGTCAACTGGGTCAATGGAATAACCATTATCAAAAGTTCAGAGAGTATAAATCTCTATTGTACTATACAAGATGAACTGTAGACCATGACCCCTGAAAAACCTCTTCTTTTCCTTCTTCACCTTCGTACGTATCATTCTCAAGCTCATCTTCAATCCACACGCAATGGAACTTCTTTTATAGCTCCTTCAAGCTCACCATTTGTCCCATATGAACGGGAAAAACTGAGGAAGAGGGGTTTAAGAAAAGAAGGAACAAATGATTAGGCAAAATAATTATGCCGGGAAGAAGAATGAGGAGAGGAAATTGGTGAGGGGTGATAAGAAAGAAGAGGAAAAGAAGGAGAGAGGAGAGGGACGAAAAATGGAGAGGAGGGGTGCAAAGGTGAGAGAAAATTTGAGGGAGGTTTATTGAAAAATGGGACAGGGAATGGGGCTAGCAATGATGGTGACATTTTTTTTCTTGAAAAATTTTAAATTTGGAAAGAGCCACATAAGTTAACATGTTGGTCTTAATTGATTGAGTTGGGCCATTTTTATTGGTAAGGGTTTGTTTGGTTTAATGGAGGGGAGAGAAAGGGAGGGAAGGATAGGGATTTTAATATTATCTTGTTTAGATTAATAGAATGGGGGAGGGGGAAGGGAGGGATTTTAATGTTATCTTGTTTAGTTTAAGAGGGATGGGGAGAAAAAAATATTTTCATATGGACAATTTTGCCCTTATTTAATTTAAGATTTTTTAAAGGTTTTCTTAATGTTTAATAAAATATAATTATAAATAAGATTTATATATTATGTTATCATTTTTAATTATACTTAAAATCCATATAAACAAAACCATAATTTGAATATTATTTTAATAAAAAATAATTATAAATATTGCCCTCCAATAATCTACTCACCTTCATAATTCTTGAACAACAGATTGAGATCAAGTATAATCTTATTAAATTATTGGGTACTTTGTTCTTTCATCCCTACCATGCTATTCTAGGAAAAAAATTCCCCACCAAAAGCTATCAGAAAACTCAAACCGCCTTAGACCTTAGTTCTAGGAGCAGTAAAAGAAGCTTGATCTACATTACCAATCTACCACGTCAAGTTGTGGCTTATGTTTTGCAATGTGAAGAAGATGAGTACCCCCATGAACGTCGTGCCTTCGTCTTGCGTCACTGCGGAACCAAATCTAAAACTATCAACAACAAAGTCACTGAGCTGCACCATCAGCGAACCTCCACTTTCAAATTAAAGTGAGAAGAATGATTGATGATCCGGTAGAGGGGCGATGATGGAGCTCTACTACGGTTGGGGGACGGTGTTAAACGTCATCTTCTTTATTGGTGTTTGCTGAATCGGGTTCCAAAAGTCATTGTGGAGCTTTGGGCGTTGGTGCTTCGGTGTCTTGTTCATCAGCATTTGGTTAACTCAGACCAAAATATTATCCCTCTCCTCTAAATCCCACCAATTTGGGAAGGGAGGATTATGAGGGAGGGGAGGAAAAATTTGAGCTAAAATTTTGAGACAGCCAAACAACAAGAGGGGGCAAAATCCCTTACCTTCTCTCCATTTCCCTTCGCTCCTCTTAAACCAAATAGACCCTGAGTGTTTAAATGATGTGGTGCACTCAGTGCATCCAAGAATTTCTCATGTTAACACCTCACAAGTGTTATAAAATATTTTTTATGAGGGGAAACTATGATAAAATAGGCTAAATTATACAAAACCCCAAACTTTGGGTCATTTGCATACAACTCCCTCACATTTCAAAGTTTGAATTTAAGGTTAAGGGTCAAATTTGCCTCATAAGTTTTAAATCTAACTTTTAAAAAATTGAAGTAGATGGCATATGGACTTTTGAGACCAATTTGCACCTTAACAAAAATAATGTGGATGAAATGTAGACTGCCAACTCACTATATTCGGTCAACTAACGGTCAAAATTAACTAAGATAATGGCCGAGCAAGATTACTCTCTTTTTAAAACTTCCAGGGCAAAATTACCCTATAAAAAAATTTCAAAGCAAAATTGCCCCTGGGTAAAAAATTTTAGTGCAAAATTGCCCCTAACCTTTTATTTTTTAATTATAAGCACCCTACCGTTAACTAACTGTTACCTTTGTAACAAAAATTGCCATATCAGATTAACATGTGACATATGGCATCCTACATGGCATCTTATGTAAATTGCTAATTTTATAAAACCCCCTGAACTTTGATCGATTACAGATAATCCCCTAAACTTTGATCGGTTATAAATAACCCGTGATATTTCACAATTTAAATTTAACATCTTTAAAATTTTGATTTATAATATTAAACCACGTGTCATTACTTTTATCATCTTAATAATTTGATTTATAATAATTCACAATAGAAAAATAAAAGACTTAACATAGGTGGTATTGCAACCTTTTATTTTTATATTTTTTAATTATTATTCTTCAGTTTTTATCGTAAAAATGCTATTTTAATTGAAAATGACAATCTTAATAAAGTTATTAAGACGATAAAAGTAATAACATATTTTTTAATATTATAAATCAAAATTTGAGAAAATTAATTATTTGATCATTATAGTTTTACCAAGTTTGTAACTTGGTCCTTATAGTTTGATTCATCATGACTTAGTACTTATAATTTGGTCCATTTATAATCTCATCCTTGATGTTTGTAAGTCAGAGTGGACCACTTTGATGTGTCACAAACTTGGTCAAATGTTACTGTTGCAGAAGCCAAATATATAGAGCGTAACCGATTATACTAAAAAATCACAATACTAGAAAACAAAGTCTTTAGATGTAAATTACTGATATACTAAATCACAATTATTATATCTAATAATAACTAATAAATAATAAATAAGACAATAATAAAGGGAATATCATAATCTAATTTCACTCCTAATAATTTACAAGTGAAATACTATAAGAGATAAGGAAATATAAAATGCCTTATAGAAGAGAAAAGACAATTTAAGGGATGAGATTAAAGGGAGGAGGGGCATCCTCCTTTATAGTGTAAGAGCCCCCCAAACCAAAAAAAAATCTTGAAAACCTATCGATGTGGGACTTCTTGCTATAACCTACAAATCTTTACCTTAGCAAAATTCCCATATTCTTAATTTCTTCTAATTACAAATTCTGGTTGTGCTTTCAATTCAATAATCAATGTTCAACAATGTTAATCAGATTCAAACAATGTTGAAATTTGGTAGAAGTCACCACTTTTGTCAGCATATCAGTAAGATTTTCATTTGATTGTATCTTCTGGATCATGACTCCACCTTCTAAAATTTCTCGTATAAAGTAATATCGAACATTAATATGATTCATCCTTACATGATATACTTGGTTCTTTGCTAATTGAATAGCGCTTCGGCTATCAAAAAATATAGTGATTCTTTCTTGTTGAATACTAAGCTCTTTAAGCAATCCTTGAAGCTAAATTGCCTCCTTTACAGCCTCTGTACTTGTCATGTACTCTGCCTCTGTGGTAGACAAAGCAACTGTTGATTGCAAAGTAGACTTTCAACTAACTGGTACTTTTACAAGAGTAAACACATAACCAGTAGTTAATCTTCATTTGTCCAAATCACTTGCAAAATTTGAGTCATAATACCCAACTAAACATTGGTCACCTTCTTGCTTAAAGACCAATCCAACATCTGCAAATATACTAGATCATGCATACACTTGCTCACCATTCTTACAACTTGTGAAATATTAGGTCTTGTATAAGCCATTGCATATATCAAGCTACCAACAACATTTGTATATGATACTCTTGATATATATTCTCGTTCATCTTCATTTTTTTGGTGACATATCAGCACTAAGCTTAAAATGAGGGGCAAGTGAAATTCTAACCAACTTTGTTTTTTCATTCATACCAAATTAATCTAGCACCCTCTTCAAGTACTCTTTTTGAGATATAAAGAGTTTTTTTAATTATCTATCTCTTGTTATCTCCATGTCAAGAATTTTCTTTACCTCACATAAATCCTTCATCTCAAACTCCTTTTTTAGTTGAACCTTTATCTTATTAATTTCTGCTTGATTTTTTTAAAGCTATCAAAATATCATCAACATATTAAAAGGATATATATAAAGGATCCATCTTCAAGCTTTTGTAAATAGACAAAATAATTGTATTTGCTTCTTCTTTACTTATGTTGCAATATAAACTTGTCAAATCATTTATACCATTATCTCAAAAACTGTTTCAATCCGTATCACGATTTTTCAAGTTTGTACACTATATTCTCCTTTCTAAAACCTTTAAATCCTTTTGGTTGAGTTATGTAGATTTTCTCTTCCAAGTCTCCATTTAAAAATGTAGTTTTACTATCTATCTGAACTAGTTCCAAATCTAACTATGCTGCCAAAACCAACAAAATTCTAATAGAGGCATGTTTTACAACGGGATAAAATACCTCATTATAATCAATTTCCTCCTTTTAAGTATAGCCTTTAGTTACTAATCTTTCCTTGTAGCATACATCTCCTTGGTTAGGAAATCCTTCTTTCTTTGCATATACCCATTTGCACCTAATTGCTTTCTTACCCTTCGGGAGGTTGGCCAATTTCCACGTACCATTCTGATGAAGGGATTTCATTTCTTCATTCATGGCATTCTTCCACATATCCTTTTCTGAGCTTTGGGAAACCCCATTTATAATTTGAAGGAATATCATCAGCTGTAATTGAGGTTTCAAAAGCCACCATATCTATGAAACGAGTAGGCTTTCTTATTATTCATTTTGGCTTGCTGGTTGCTATTGATTCATGTTGTTGTTAAGGTTCATGAGTTGAAACCTCCCTCTCAATTAGCTCTTCTTGTTTAGAAGGAAAGTCTTCTTTTGTTTCCCCATTTGTTTATTGTATTGGGAAAATCAACTTTCCTTCAAACTCTACCTGCTTTGAAACACCATCAGTTTGTTTAGTATCTTCAATTGCTACCTTTCTTACTATAGCATATTCATGAAAAGTAGCATCCCTGTGAATATAATCTTCTTTGTCTCTAGACACCATAAACGATATCCTTTGACTTCAGAAGTGATCCCAAAAAAATAGCTTTTTTTTGCTCTCGAATCCAATTTTGACTCTTTCACATGATAGTATGCAGTTGAGTCAAACACATTCTAAAAATCATAATTTATAGAAGTTTTCATACCATTGTTCCAATAGTGTCTCACCACTAATAGCAGCAGATGGTAGACGATTAATAAGGTGACATGCATATGTTATTACCTCAACTCAAAATTCTTTGCCTAAGACAATATTGGACAATGTACACCAAACCTTCTCCAGCAAAGTCCAGTTCATGCATTTTGCCACTCGATTTTGTTGTGGTGTATTCCTGACGGTGAAGTGTCTAATGATGCCATCATCCTCACAAATCTTCTGAAAAGGATCATTCTTGTATTCTCTTCCATTGTTTGAGTTTCTATCACCGCCTTCCATTTGAGAAAATTTCCAACACTTCATCTTTAGTCTTTATCCTATACACCCAAACTCTTCGGGAGAAATCATCAATAAAGGTTATAAAATAATGTTTTCCTCCTAATGAAGGTATTTTGGAAGGAGCCTAAACATCATAGTAAATGTAATCCAAAATACCCTTTGTATTATAGTTAGCTGTACCAAACTTAACCCTTGTCTGTTTCCCCTTTTGCACAATGCTCACAAAACTCCAAACTGCAATTCTCTAATCCTTTTAACAATCCTTGATTTGATAGTGCTTTTAAGGATGTTTCTCTAGCATGTTCCAAGTGCATGTGCCACAACCTAGTCGCTTCTACCTACTTCTATCTATTAGATGTCACTGTTGCTATCCAAATAACCGTATTACCTTGATAGCGGTACGTGTTATTATTCTTCTAAATACCCTTCATTACTACCAGTACACCAGAATATATCTATAAAAGGAAAGCTTCACCCAAGAGGGGGTGAATTGGATGATGTCAAATTTTTCAAATGATATGGCTAAGTTGATATGAACAAGGAGAGTATAGAAATAAGAGAAATTGCACACAGAGATTTATATTGGTTCGGCCTTAATCCCAGGCCTACGTCCAGTCCCTAGAGTTAACACCTACTGAGCCTTTCACTAATCTTCCAAGATTCAGTCGGCTCTTAGAACGTACAGTACAACAACTGTCCTCACAAGGACTACGAGCAGAAATGTTCTATACCTAAAACTTTCTCTCCCCCTCACGGAAAGTCTTACGAGCAAAGCAATTCCAATGACTATTCTTTCCCGCTTACTTATGCAAGTCTCACTAACAGCAACGTTCTCTTCTGCTTATACCACTGTAAGTCTTACGAACAACAATGTTTTCTACTGCTTGCATATTGTAAGTCTTACGAGCATAAAGTTTTTCAAGGAATTCTCTCTATAGCTTCTCCCGTAAGGAAACTCTACCCTTTCAAGGTCCCTTTACCTTGAGATGAAGATTACAATGAAATTGTTTACAAAAACTCTCTTACAGAGAATATATGATAATCACTGATGTACAAAATATGAATACAACATAAATCAAAGACTAGTAAGATTGTAAACTCTTTCGTGTGTGTTCTTTGTCTTTTCAGTTCGTCTTTGGAAACTCTTTATATCATTATCTTGGAGACGAACATCGCAATGTATCCGTTATGGAGCGGGATGTGCATTTGAATTCTTTACACAATCTGTCAAGGCATGCGGCAGTTACTCGTGGTGTTTGTTGGCCCATGTACAGTGACAGCTAGCTCACATCATTGTGTCAGCTATTTTTGACTTCTTTATCCGTTTTGCTAATCCAATCATTGAAGACCTGTCTCATACTTGAAAAATACAAGTATTGGATAACATATAAATATATTTAGATTGATCCCTGAAATTCACTTGGCTTTTGTCAACGCATGAACTCGAGTGCATAGTTTATTTTCTCATTCACTAGGTAGTCTTGGCCAGGAACTTATGAGAGTGCAAACTCAAACTCGAGTGCAAAAGTCATCATAACTCGAGTGCTAATGTATGGACTCGATTGCACCAGGTATTTTCAAGTTTCTGCTAAGTTCTCTGATGCAAACTCTCGAGAGTGCAAAGTTGGACTTGAGTGTAAATCTCTTCAGAACTCGAGTGTGTCTTGGTAAACTCGACTGCTTCATGTTATCCTTGATTCTGAAATGTTTTTGACCAAAATTCTTGAGAGTGTAAAGTGAGAACTCGAGTGTGTGTGGGGTTAAAACTCGAGTTTGCATGGCAGAAGTCGAGTGCATAATGTTCTCAAGAATTTCAGTACCTCTCTAAAACAAACTCGCGGGAGTGCAACATATAGACTCAAGTACATGTTGATGTCAAACTCGAGTGCATATTGTAGAACTCGAGTTCGCTGCTTGTTTTCTCAATGCAAGTCTTCTTGGGTACAAACTCTCATTCTTGAAATCTCTAAACTCGAGTGCAATGAGATGGAGAACTTGAGTGCATTACTGAGAACTTAAGTGCATTTCCTTTACTTCACAGTTGCAAATCTCTCAGGTACAAACTCTTTCCACAGAACTCTCAGAACTTGAGTGCAATGTCTTTACAGAACTCGAGTGCCGAGTGCTAAATTTCAAACTCGAGTGCAATACTTGTTTCACCGTATCAAGACTCTCTAGTATAAACTCTCATGTCAAAACTTGAGTGTAATGCTTCTCAAAACTCAAGTGTGTCATTGTGAACTTGAGTGCAATAGTTCCTGACATGTACACAATTCAAATATTAGTTAAGTCTCAACGGTATCTATATAGAAAAAAGAAATCAGACTTGAGTGCATATTCCATACTTTAGTTCATTAGCCAAAACTCGAGTGCATGCCTTCAAACTCGAGTACATAAGCAATTATACAAAATATATCAATGTGATTTTGTGCAATGCTTTCTTTAGTCAATTTATCAAATTGTACTTCATTTAACTTGATCATTTCCTTGAAAATCAATTCATCAATATTTTGTTATCATCAAAACATGGATTCTAACGTTCTCTTCCTTTTTAATGATGACAAAACCTTAGTGATGGATTTGTGAACTTTTAAAATTTGTGTGACTTCAAATTAGTTTTCAAATGCATAGGCATAAAGAAGAATTGATTTTATTTTAAACTCTAAGTTATTGATAACCACTTTGGTTATATTCCTCTTCAATGTTGCCATAAACCAAGTTGAACTTTCTCAGCTATATGTTCTGTAAGAATTCAACATCAATTTCTGAGTGAGTGATACAAAGGTTCAAAGGTAACATATCAACTTTGCGGAATATAAAATTCAAGATTCAAATTGCATAAACACAAATATTATTGAATCACAAAGATACCATACAAGAAGTGCCATAATTGAAGTATAAATTCAAAAACACAAGTTCATAATCAAACTGACTCCCAATACATAAAAGTGACTTCCCATAGACTAACTCCCCCTTAATCAAACACTAGGACATAAAAGTAACTCCCCATAGATTGACTCCCCCTTAATCAAACACTAAGACTCAAAGAACTTCCCCTTAAACTAGCATAGAGAGCTCAAATGCCATCACTCCTTCTTCTCCCCCTTTTTGTCATCATCCACAAAAGGTGGTACTGAGAAGGTGATGTCAGATGATTCCAGTGGAGAATAAATGACCAGTGTAGTAGATGAATCAATCGACGCTGGTGTAAAGGGTGGTGATGATGACTGAGTAGAAGTGGGGTCTGTCTCAGGAGTGACTAGAGTGATATCCACATGAGTAAAAGTAATGGGATCAATATATGTAAACAAAATAGTGGGATCCTCAGGAGTAGAAGTGGTGGTAGAAGTTGGAACAGATATAAATAGACTAGGAATGTCATGAGTAACCCGAATAAGTGCCTCCAAGTCATCTAACCTCTGAGAATGTTCTTCTTGAGTATCAATGATGATCTTGAAGTTATGATTAGTCTTGCTAACTAGTTGGCCGACCTACTGTTCCATTTTAGTGATCAACCCCTCAAATTGCCCCATCAATTGCTGATATTGCTAAAGCATTTCAGTTCTGAGACTATCTACTGTCTTAGTGATCAAACTCCCCTACATAATTCTAGGTAGATATACCAATGAAGGAAGGAGATAGGGATCTTCCTCTTGCAGAAGATTACACTTTATCAATGGTAGCATAAGGAGAGGGTCTCTTCTTTATCTCCAAAAGCAGTGAAATTCCTATTCGATGCATCTGAGTCATTCTAAATCGTGGGATTATTACCTTATCATCCTTATCAAGATACCATATTTTATTGTACCTAAGGATGAGGGAGACAATCTGAGGTAAGGGAATGTAAGTATTCAGGGTGGAGGAGAACCAGAATTGCCTCATTTCTTAGAAAATCATCTCTCTTACATTCCTCTGCTGACTAGACAATAGGGAGACCATCATGTAGTAGTCTTTGTAGGAAAAGTGGGCGAAGTCCTTGGACTTGTTTATAATGCTTCTAGTATAGATATAAAACAAAATTAGTTGAATGGTAGGCATTTAGACAGGCTTAAAATTCAATGGTCCCACATTCTCACCAGGTCTCAAAAAGAGATGGACTTGGGCAGGAGTAAATTCAGTAGTAGGCTCAGGATGTGGATTGGTATAGCTAAGGATGTGGTTAATAATAGTTGGGGTAATTCTGATGGTTTAGCCACGAACGATGGTCTCAATACCTTCTTCTATTAATTCACCAGTATTTGATATCATGTTTTTCACAGTCATATTGCAATAAAAATTTCCTACAATAGCAGGTGAATACAATAGATGACTATTGAACCAAGGTTCATAATAATTCAGGGATTCTCTCATATCAATGTGGTAGGTGTAAAAGATGGTCTAAGTCAACATAAACAACGGGACAAAACTTCTTATGGAAAATTCACGATTGAATACCTTTTTGTCTTATGGTTTCAATGCAGAGGTATTGAATCCTTCTAGTACCTCAGTCTCTTCTTCTTCTTCGGGTGATTAAGATGCAGAGGGTGTAGAAGAATGTATAGGCTTGTGGGACTTAGATGGGCCAGCCTTTGGTACAGAACCATTGGCTTCGGTTGCAATCTTGCTTACCAAAGTATCGAGCTTGGATTGTCTTATTGCTTCTTAGAGTATTCTAACTTCTTCACTATCTGTGGAAGACTCATGAGATGTCTCTTGTATGGTTTCTTTGCCTTTTCCTTTCACTTCTTTGGTTTTTGACCTTGTAGCTATCGGTTCTTTGATGGAAAGGACTTTGGACTTTTTGGCTGGAGGTTTAGAGGCTTTAGGCTTTATATGACTCTTCCTCTTAGTTAGAATTTTTGGAGGAGGAGATGGAGTTAAAGATTGAGTTAAAGTTGGAGTTACTGAAGGCGTCAACGACTCAGCAAAGTCTGAGATAGGTGAGGACGATTGAGAAGGAGAAGGAGTGTGTTCTTGAGGATGCTTACTTCTCACCATTTTGGGTGAAAGAGTTTTTTAATAGAAAGAAAAACTTAGAAACAGAGATTACCAAAATGAATGTTAGAGGATGAAGAGCAATGTGAGAGGCTAGGGCTTATAGCTGGGAATTTATAGCTGGAATATGCCGTTTGGAGTGGATTGATTGGATGTAATGGATAATTAAGGGTAATGAAAGTGCCATTTGAAAGTTCAATTGACAGAAATCTTAATAGGTCAGAGAGAGAGAGTGAAGAGACACATTCGAGTGAGATGAAGAAGTACTATATTCTAAGCTCTCGGAACTAATATAAAACCTCAACACTCAAGTTCTTCACTTATGAACTCGAGTTCATTTGCACTCGAGTTTGGCCCTCCAAACTCGAGTTTATATTGAATAGAGTTTTCCATTGAAAACTCGATTTCTGCAGTTAAACTCCCATTCTAATTTAGTATACCTAGCTTGAGTGTAACTCGTAGACACTCAAGTTAGTTTCCAATTTCATGTTTCTTTGTACTCAAGTCCTCCAAGATCACTTGAGTAAACCAAGCTGCCATTTTCACCTGTTGTTCAATTTTGCACTGAAACTTTATCTGTGAACTCGAGTTTGCTACAGTGAACTTGAGTTTTGTCTCTGAACTTCTTATGAACTCGAGTTGTCACTCAAAGTTCATGTGCACTCTGTTAATCCCTGTTTTACTTAACGTGTGCAGAGCATTTCCTGCAAAACAAATTTCTATATACTCCGATGCTTAAGTTAGTAACTCAATCATCAAAACATGAACATAAATACATGAAAAACATATAATAAACATCTTACAACTCATTGGGATTAGCCATTCCTAATCTCTCATTATATACAATAATTTTTCTTTTTCCAATGGTTTTATAAAAATATCAGCAAGTTTAAAATCAGTTGGAATAAATTCAATGTTGACATCCCTTCTTTGAATATGATCACGTATAAAATGATGTTGGACATCTATATGCTTAGTCCTTGAATGTTGCACATGATTTTTCAACAAGCTTATTATACTTGTATTGTCACATATAATATGTATATCTTTCAAGTAGATTCCCAGGTCTTGAAGTTGCTACTTTAGCCACAGTACTTGAGAACAACAACTTGATGTAGCTATGTATTCAGGTTTAGTCGATGATAATGAAACAGTAGTCTGCTTCTTGCTAAACCATGACACCAAAGAGCCTCCAAGGAATTGATACTGTCTACTTGTGCTCTTTCTGTCAATTTTATATCCTATATGATCTAAATCTGAATATACTACCAGATACTTATTTCCTCCCTTTGGGTACTATAGACCAAGTTCTGCAGTATCTCCCAAGTACCTGAAAATTCTTTTCAAATTTCAGTATGAGATAATTTAGGAGCAGATTGATACCTTGTGCACATTCCAATACTAAACTGTATGTTGGGTCTACTTACTGTTAGATAGAGTAATGAGCCTATCATTCTTCTATACTTAGTTATATCATATATTGTACCCTTCTCGTCTACATCCAATGAAGTGGTTGAACTCATTGGAGTGTCGGCTCTGATGAAATTTTCTATTTCATACTTCTTCAACAATTGCTTCAAATATTTAGTTTGGGAAATAAAGATTCTCTTCTTCCATTGTTTAATTTAAAGTCCAAGAAAGAAGTTTAATTCTCCCATCATAGACATTTCAAATTCTCCCTACACAAGCTTAGGAAATTCTTGACAGAGAGATTCGTTAGTAGCACTAACTATTATATCATCTACATATATATGTACTACTAATATATCATTCTTTTTATGTTTGATGAATAACATAGTCTCTGCTTTGCCTCTGACAAAATCTTATTCAAGAAGAAATTTACTCAACCTTTTATACCAAGCTCTTAGAGCTTATTTCAAACCATATAAAGCTTTCTTGAGTTTGAAAACATGATCTGGCTTTGAATCATCTTTAAAACCAGGAGGTTATTCTATATAAAATTCCTCCATTATATAACCATTCAAAAATACACTTTTAACATCCATTTGATAAAGTTTAAAACCTTTTATACATGCAAATGCCAAGAGTACTCGTATGGCTTCCAATCTTGCCACTGGAGCATATGTTTCCTTGTAATCAATACCTTCTTCTTGATTATAGCCTTTGGCAACTAATCTTGCCTTATTTCTCATAATGATTGATGATTTATCAAGTTTTTTTAAAAGCCCACTTGGTTCCTATGACCGGACGGTCCTTAGGACGAGGTACCAAATCCCAAACTTGATTTCTTTCAAATTAGTTTAATTCATCTTGTATAGCAATTACCCAATCATTGTCAGAAAGTGCTTCTTCAATGCAAGAAGGTTCTATTTTAGAAATGAATGCAGAGAAAGTCACTTCGTTTA
The DNA here is from genome assembly GCA_037074505.1 of Albizia julibrissin. Classification (NCBI taxonomy): domain Eukaryota; kingdom Viridiplantae; phylum Streptophyta; class Magnoliopsida; order Fabales; family Fabaceae; genus Albizia; species Albizia julibrissin. Next base: position 29,291,328 of record CM073480.1, on the reverse strand, counting down.
GAACTCTATTTTTGGTTTTAATACCTTCATGAATATCTCTAGTCACTTGATCAATTAGATGATCTTTCATATATCGCCATGCTCTAGACTGAGCATATTCATTGACATTTTCATTATTTTCAAAATTATTTTGTTCAAAAATGATTATATCCTTTGTTTTGTTTATTAAATCTATTTCTTCTTCATCAAGTAACTTTGTCTAAGGCTCTATTTTATCAAATATAACATGAATGGTTTTTTCCACTATGCATGTTCTTTTATTAAAAACTCTATATACTTTACTTCTATTAGAATATCCTAAAAATAAACCTTCATCATATTTATGATCAAATTTACCAAGGTTATCTTTACCGTTGTTGTGGATGTAGCATTTGCAACCAAAGATGTGCAGATGAGCAAGGTTAGGCTTTCTTCCTTTATATAGCTCATATAGTGTCTTTCCAAGTTTCTTATGGATATAAGCTCAGTTAGAGATGTAGCATGTCATGCTCATTGCATCCTCCTAAAATACTTGAGATATTTCTTTATCGTTAAGCATCGCTCTTGCCATCTCTATGAGGACTTTATTCTTTCTTTCTACAACTCCATTCTGTTGAGGTGTTCTGGTGCTGAGAAGTTGTGATCAATTCCTTGATTGTTGCAGTAATCTTCAAAAAGTTGATTGTCAAATTCACCTCCATGATCTGTCCTAATAGAAATAATAGACATACCTTTCTCATTTTGGACCTTTTTGGAAAATGTAATGAAATTAACAAATGTTTCATCTTTAGATGCAAGAAATATAGTCCAAGTAAATTTTGAAAAATCATAAACAATAACTAACATATAAAGATTTCCTCCAAAACTTTTTATTCTTGCAGGACCTACTAAATCCATATGAAGTAACTGCAGAGGTTTAAAAGTTGAAATCTCATTTTTGGTTTTGAAAGATGATTTAATCTGTTTTCCTTTTTAACAAGCATCACAAATCATATCGTCTTTAAAGTTTAGTTTAGGAAGACTAACGACTAAATCCTTTCTAACCAATTTTTCAAGCTAATTCATGTTGACATGAGCAAGACATTTATGCCATAGCCAACTTTTATGATACCTCATTTCCAATGACCTCGGATGAGTATAAAAGAGTAGTGAAATCATTCGGGAGACCAGAATTCGAACCCGGACTATCCAACTTTTGAAAATGCTTACAAATTTCCAACCTTAACTCAGGAGTTGAACCTAGGGTTGAGAGGGTAGTAAAATTTTCGCAAACCATTTTCATTATTTCATTTAGCCTTACCGGTTCTTCCCTTTTTATTGTTTATCAGAGTTTACGAGCATGCCTATGCTTAGTTCTCATATTTCATTACTTATACGCATTTTGTTAGCAATAGGAAGCATAAACACTTGTCAACTACCATTAATCTACTAGTTATTCTTACATTATTGTTATGTTTACAAGTCATAAACCACATATACAAATCCCATAATATCCAAAAACATATGGAATTAGACAACCATAATTACTAAAGTCTTCAGTGTCTCACCTCTATTCATCCGCGTTTACCTTCCGCTTGCCCTCGAGCTTTCTCCCAGTACTGTAAGTGGGTTTTTGAAAAAAGAGTGAGATTTAAAAGAATATCAATAATAACATATATCAATCATATAGTTATAACATTTCAAGGCATGCTAAACAATCATCATTCATTAGAATAGTCACAACAACATTAAATGCATCACATGTAGTTCATAAGCTATAGTAGCGCTAGATATATTACAAGGCCTTAAGGGATACCCGTGCAATAGGCCCCAAGTACCCACTCGTGCAACAATGAGCATTATATTGGCCTAAGCGTCTACCTGTATAAAGATAGGCCCTGGGCGACTACCCCACATATTCAAATACGTTAGAAAACTCATGATGAACATACAAACCATACATTGTATATTACAACATATGAAAGACAAGTTACTACCTGATTGTTTTTCTTTAGAAATTTCTTCCCACCTGTACAAGCTCAGGAAAGCCTTAAGTTCCAGACAATTACCAAGTCTTGAAATCTCGAATATACTATAAATGAGTCATTACTCATTCATGTACAATTCCAAATTCATAGCATTGGTTAACTTAGCCTAATAGTGCTAAATTATCAAAATGCCCCTTAAGACCCAGTCTTTCTATACTTTACCAAAATTTATGACTTAGGCTAATCCTATACAATTTTGAGTGTATAATCCATTTTTGACTTCAGATTAGTCAAAATCAGGCTCAAATGATGAAAAGGCCCCTGACAACCCTTACTTGAGCTTTTAAGGGCAATTTGGTCATTTCACATTCTTGGGCTTTTCTCACTTTATCATCAACATATACCCTACACAATTTTATCTTCTAAACCCAATGGAAGTATCAGAATTATCAAATTCTTGCTCCTTTCACACTCCTAAAACAAGGCAACCATTTGGGGTTCTTAGAAAAGTTGTGTCAGTTTCTCGTTCTCTTGCCTAATCACCTCCTTTCTACTTATAATCACATTATTAGCTATTTAGATATTCATTGGATATGGTTTGAAGAACCTTAGAGATCAAGAACCCTTAGGTTACATGAACCATCTTTCACCAAAACAACCGAACAAAGCCAAGAACGACAATAATAGCATCAATCAAGTAAGATGAACAAGTTTGGAGGATTACCTCTTGATTTCTTAGCTTTATCTCTCCTTAACATTTTTTTCTCTCTCTCTCTCTTTACACCCTTGATTTCTCTTGAAAACCATGGATTCAAAGGAGTAGAGGTGAGTAGGAAAGGTTATAGAGGGATTAGGAAGCTTAAACCATAAGATTATGATTCCCTAACCTTTGATCTTGAAGAACCCTAGCCCTTTTCTTCTTCACCATGCTCTTCACCGTTCTCAACTCCCTCTCTCTCTATTTCGATCAAATGGCACAAGAATGAAGGTAAAGATGAAGGGAATTAATGATATATTAGGATTAAATGGTTTAACATACACATGGCATCTTTTCATTGGTCCATGTATTGACTTTTACATAATATTACAATCAAAATTCATTTCCCTTCTCCTCTCTTGATCAGCCAAATTAGCATGAGAATTGAGGGAGTATATATTTATCTTGTACTATTCCATTGCCATCTTACAATATGTTGACTTTTAAACTTTTAACTTTTGATTATTTGACCTTACTTGATAATATTTCTCTAAAATAGGCTTATTAATTATCAAGTAGCCATTTTCCTCTTTTTAATTCCCATTTAAATGAAATTATTATGAATATTAAGGAAAAGTAATTATTTCCCACTTTATGACAAAATTACCGTTTTGCCCCTACGTTTCATGATTTACTGAAATAAATCATTCCTTGCTCATTTCTTTTCATTTGGCAGACTTTTCAATACTTAAATAAAGTCATCATTTGCATCATCTTATGCTCGTATTTGGTTACAATATTAGGCCTTTAAGTAGACATTAATTACCTCTTTGTGTCCTTACTTGGCCGAATTATATGTAACGGCGATTGGGATATTTTTGTAAATTTACACACACTACAATTCACCATTTATTCCACTAAATATCATAAATATACATATAAGGAATATTGATGAAAAAGTGGAGTATTACAACTTTCCTCAGTTTTACTTAGAAAACAGTTTTATGAAGAATTGAAATTTAAATCAAGAGTAAAGCAGTTACCATCCCTTTGAGCTCAGATCTTTGCTTTGATGGATTCTTTGTTAAGCTGTAGATCCTTCTTGTTTACTATTAGGCATTCTTCTGAATCAAAGATTACCCATATATCTTTATCAGTACTTTAGCTTACACTTAGGAGGTTGTGACATAGTCCTTCAACGTAGTAAACTCCGTTGATTTGAACTCTATTGGATTTTCCAACTTCACCCACTCCAGCTATATGTCTAGATTAGTTACCTCTAAAGCCTACTTTTCCTCCATCTTTTGGTTCCAGTATGGTAAATTTCTCTCTGTCACCAGTCATGTGTCTTGAGCATCCACTATCAATGTACCATTTGTTTGCTCGTGATGCTTTGAGACATACCTAGAGTAATATCATTAAGTTTTAGATACCAATACTTTCTTGGGTCCTTCATGGTTAGTATGAATCACTCTTGGTACATGTGTCCTTTTCAGAACCCATTTATACGTACCGATGGTTTTTCCTTTTTTAAAATGACATGATAAAGTATAATGACATTTTCTATTGCAGTAGTTACATGATACAAATGGATTTGATTCATACACTGAATTATTGAAATACTTTAGATATGTCTTACTGCCATGTTTCTTATTTCTCTTGTTTTTAGATATATAACCAATCCCTAATTTATCATGCACAACACGTTGATATTTCAGGATAACTTTTAGAGTTTTACTTCCCTCAGTGAACTTCTTTAGAGTTCTGGTTAAATCTCCTATCTTCTTATCCTTTTCTTTACAAGATGCACATGATATGTCTGAACTATCTCTATTTTCAAGCTCTTTTACTTTCTTCTTATAGCAAACCATTTCTTTAGCTATTTTGATAAATTCAGAATGCAATGCATTATATTCAAATATAAGTTTATTATAATAAGGTTTAGAATCACTTACCTCAGAGTCTGATTCTTTCTCTTTAGCTACCAGGCATATGTTAGCAACTTCTTCATCGTCACTTTCATCTTCTGACGAACTATCACCCCATATGAATGATATGTATGCTTTCCTTTTCTGCTTCTTATCTTTGTTTTTGAAGCATTCGAACTTGATATATCCTGGCTTTTCGTACTTATAGCATACAACTTGTTGCTCTTTATTCTCTTTCTTGCTTGAACCTCCTTGTTGGTTTCTGAAGTTCTGTTGACTTTTTCTGTAGCACTTCTTGAATTTCTTGACGATCATTCCTATATCATCATTGTCAAATTCTTCTCCACTTTTGGATGGTTCATCTTCCTTGAGAGCTTTGAGAGTGACTCCTCTCTTCTTTTTATCATCAAACTCTTCTAGTCCTTTCTTGAACTTGAGTTTTCCTTCATACTCAAAAAGACTTCCAAAGAGTGCAGCAACTGATCTTATTGACTCACCTTTGGCTTCTTCAATGGCTGTTACCTTTGCTTCCCATTCTTTTGTAAGAATGTTAAGTATCTTTTTTACTTGAACATTTTGTTCAAATGTCTTACCAAGTACTGCTAGCTGGATGACTAGATAGGTATATCTGAGTTCAAATTCAGATATTGATTCTCCAGGTTTCATTTGAAACAAATCATACTCTGTAGTTAGAGTATTGATTCAGTTTTCTTTAATTCTGGACGTATCTTTATGTGCAATTTCTAACGTATCCCACATTTCTTTAGAAGTCAGCAATGTATAGATTCTGAAGTACTCCTTTTGGCTAAGAGTGCTCTATATAATCAGAATAGCTTTGTTGTTAAGCGTCACCAACCTTCTGCCATTGTCATCAAACTCTTTGGGCTTTTCTTCATAACTCTATCTTCAACTTTCTTCGTTGGAACATAATCTCCGTCTTGTATTACATTCCATAAGCCATATTCAGTTGCCATTACAAACACTCTGAACTTAGCTTGAAAAATGTTCTCCGGCAAAACCAGGAGGTCTAGTAATCAAAGCTCCAGCTAGAAGAATGTTCTCACCCATGGTTGCCATATGAATAGATCATTCTCAAGTCATTAAACTCCTCTGAGAAGACCTTGCTTTGATACCAAATGTAAAAGACAAGCTTCACCTAAGAGGGGGAGGGGTTGAATTGGGTGATGTCAAATTTTTCAGATGATACGGCTAAGTTGAACTAAACAAGGAAAGTATAGAGATGAGATAAATTGCACACAGAGATTTATACTCGTTTAGCTTCAATCCCAAGCCTACGTCTAGTCCCCAGAGGTCAACACCTACTGAGCCTTTTACTAATCCTCCAAGATTTAGTAGGCTCTTGGAACGTACGGTATAACAACTATCCTCGTAAAGACTACGAGCAGAAATATTCTACACCTAAAAATTTCTCTCCCTCTCACGGAAAGTCTTATGAGCAGAGCAATTCCAACGAATCTTCTCTCCCGCTTACTTATACAAGTCTCATAAGCAGTAACGATCTCTCTTGCTTATACTACTGTAAGTCTTACAAGCAGCAACGTTCTCTACTGCTTGTACCTTGTAAGTCTTACAAGCAGAAAGTCTTCCAAGGAATTCTCTCTATAGCTTCTCCTATAAGCAAACTCTACCCTCTCAAGTTCCCTTTACCTTGAGGTGAAGATAAAAATGAAATTGTTTACAAAAAGTCTCTTACAAAGTATATATGATAATCACTTATGTACAAAATATGAATACAATGGAAATCAAAGACTTGTAAGATTGTAAGCTCTTTCGTATGTGTTCTCTGTTTGTTCAGTTTGTCTTTGGAAACTCTTTTATATCGTTGTTCTGGGGACAAACATTATAGTGTATCTGTTATGGAGAGAGATGTGCATTTGAATTCTTTACACAACTTGTCAAGGTGTGCGGTAGTTACTCATGGTGTTTGCTAGCCCATGTGCAGTGACAGTTAGCTCACATCATTATTTCCGCCATTTTTTACTTCTTTATCCATTTTACTAATCCGATCGTTGAAGACATGTCTCACACTTGAAAAATACAAGCATTGGATAACATATAAATGTATTCGGATTGATCACTGAAATTCACTTAGCTTCTGTTAACACATGAACTCGAGTTCATCATACCAAACTCAAGTGCATAGTATATTTTCTCATTCACTAGGTAGTCTTGGCTAGGAACTCGCGAGAGTGTAAACTCAAACTCGAGTGCAAAATTCACCAGAACTTGAGTGCTAATGTATGGACTCAAGTGCACCAGGTATTTTCAAGTTTCTGTTAAGTTCTCTGATGCAAACTCTCGCGAGTGTAAAGTTGCACTCGAGTATAAATCTCTTTAGAACTCGAGTGTGTCTTGGCAAACTCGAGTGCTTCATGTTATCCTTGATTCTGAAATGTTTCTGACCAAAACTCTCAAGAGTTAAAAGTGAGAACTTGAGTGTGTGTAGGGTTAGAACTTGAGTTTTCATGGCAGAACTTGAGTGCATCATGTTCTTGAGAATTTCAATACCTCTCTAGAACAAACTCGCAAGAGTACAAATGTGGACTCAAGTGCATGTTGTAGAACTCGAGTTTGCTGCTTGTTTTCTCAACGCAAGTCTTCTCGGTACAAACTCTCATTCTTAAACTCTCTGAACTCAAGTACAATGAAATGGAGAACTCGAGTGCATTACTGAGAGCTCAAGTATACTTCCTTTACTTCACAATTGCAAATCTCTTGGGTACAAACTCTTTCCATAGAACTCGTAGGACTCGAGTGTAATGTCTTCACAGAACTTGAGTGCTAAATTTCTAACTCGAGTGCAACACTTGTTTCACCGTATCAAGACTCTCTGGTATAAATTCTCATGTTAGAACTCTCAGAACTTGAGTGTAAAGCTTCTCAGAACTCGAGTGTGTCATTGTGAACTTAAGTAAAATGGTTCCTAACATGTACACAATTCAAATATCAGTTAAGTCTTAATGGTATTTGCATAGTAAAATACCAACCAAACTCGAGTGCATATTCCATACTCGAGTTCATTAGCCAAAACTTGAGTGCAACAACAATTATATAGAATATATCAACATGATTTTGTGCAATACTTTCTTTAGTGAATTTAACACATTGTACTTCATTTAACTTGATCATTTCCTTGTAAATCAATTCATCACTATTTTGTTTGGATTCTAATAATATCTTTATTACTCCACTTTCTACAGTGATTTTAAATCCCTTTGAATATAAAGTTCACATAAAAATGAAATTTTTCTTCAAATCTAGTATATAACGAACATCTGTTAGTGTTCTGATCAATCCATCATGGTTCCTTAATCGAATTGAATCAATGCCAAATGTTGTAAGAGAAGTGTTATATAATGTGTGGACAACTCCACATCCTTCTTTTTGAAAATCACTGAACCAGTCTTGGTTAGAACATATATGATGGCTATATGTTGAGTCCAACAACCATATATCTAACGATTTTGACAATGTGTTTATAGAGAGAAATCCAAGTTTTCATCATCACAATCAACTACATTTGAGTCCATAACAGCTTTCCCATTGTTAGGTTTGGCTTTATTTTTCAACTTTGGACAATCCTTCTTCCAGTAATCTTTTTCTCGACAAAAGGCACATTCATCTTTGCTAGTCTAGATTTTGATTTGGATCTCCCTTTCTTCGATCTCATCTAGCTTTTAGTACGTCCTATCATAACTAATGCCTCTACTTCTTTGCCTTTTGTTTTTCTCTCTTTCTTTGTTTATAGTTGTATAAGACAGAACAAATTTCTCTGAGATATACGTCTTCTTTACCATCAAGTAGAGTAGTCTCCAGGTACTCGTACTTATTGGGAAGTGATCCCAACAACATCAAGACCATATCTTCATATTCAAAAGTCACGTCCATTTTTTGCAAATCTGTTACCAACTTGTTTGTGGTACCAGGAACATAAGTGAAGCGAAATAGTCTTTTCTTCATGTGGAGTTTATTCTGACTGGTTTTCTTCAAGAATTTGCCCTCCAGTACCTTCTATAGTATACATGCAGAAGTTTCCGTTATGTGTGGATACTTTTATTCTCTTGAAAGGTATGATCGAATGGTACCACAAGCAACATGATTGATGATCCTCCAATCTTCCTCCCCCATATTGTCTGGTTTCTTTTCTTCAATAGCAAAGTCTAGTCCTTCTTGCAAAAGGACAATGAGAACCTCACTTTTCCCCATCCTAAAATGTCCTGATCAATCAAAAATTTTAACTGCAAAATTCGCATTAGACACAATTCTTGTCAAAAGTGAAGATGTCAATGATGAATTATTGACATTTGATATGAATTCTTCATTCTTTTTATCTATCATTTCTACTCCAGAAGCTATTTAATAGCTACCAATGCAAAAGCCCAAAGTAATTCTTTTATGATGTGGAAGTTCAGACTATGTTGCATCCATAGAGCATACTCAGATAGAACCTTGACTTTGATATCAATTATTGCCAAAGCCGAATATATAGAACATAATCGATTATAATAAAAAATCTCAATAATATAAAACAAAGTCTCTAGATGTAATTTAACAATATAATAAATCACAATTACTATATCTAATAACAGCTAATAAATAATAAATATCACAACAATAAAAAATATATCAGAATCTAATTTCACTCCAATAATTTATAAGTGAAATACTATAAGAGAGGAGAAAATACAAAATACCTTATAGAAGAGAAAAGACAATTTAAGGGATGAGTTTAAAGGGAGGAAGGGCCTCCTCTTTTATAGTGTAAAAGCCCCAATCTTGACAACCTACCAATGTGGACCTTCTTGCCATTTCCTACGATTACTTCAGTGGAATCCTTGTTAGCATATAGATTGAGATTAGAGATTTTTTTTAACAAAAACACGCTTATGGGGAAAAAAAGAAAGAAAAGAGCAAAACTTTGCAGGGTGGAGACTTCACTGCTGTATCATCCTTCGCTCACTGTTTTTGTTGTTTTAAGGTTAAAGAACCAGAGATAGAAGAATGCAAGAAGGTTGAGATCAAAGTTATGGTGTCCAATCTTCTCCCTTATGATTGATTACTCAACAAAAACTTTTGAGACTTGAAGACCAATCTTCTTTTACAGGACCCTTATATAATTGTTTCTGTAAATTTTTCCTTATGTGCGTCTCCTTTTACTTTAGATCTCTTGTTGTTGTTGATAATGAAGAAACTTGAATCGTCGTCTTGGAGTGTTGAAGACTTCTTTGTTAAAGCTTGGGAGGTTGAAGAAGAAGGAGGAAGAGAATAAAATTAGAACAAAGAGAAAGTGGGGGTAAATGATTTGTTAAATGGACTAAATATCGTATTTGAAAGAAAAAGTTGTCACCTTTGGCTTCAACGATCGAAGGACGATGAGGTAGCAAAGACGGCAGTCCAGATCAGAGATGATGAGTGAGTATGCAAAGTTCTACTCTTTTCTTTTATCTTTTCTAGCTGTGTTTTTGTTAAAACAAATCTCTAATCTCACTCCGTAGGCTGACAAGGATTCCACAGAAGTAACATTTGACCAAAATTGTGATACATCAGCATAGTCCACTTTAACTCACTAATATCAAGGATAAGATTATAAATGGACCAAACTATAAGGACTGATTTGTGATAAGTCATACTATAAGGACCGAGTTACAAACTCGGTAAAACTATAAGGATCAAATAATTAATTTTCTCATCAAATTTTTAAGGAAGTTAAATTTAAACTTTAAAATGTTAGGGGATTGTTTTGAACCGAATAAAGTTCAGGGAGTTATCTATAACTAATCAAAGTTTAAGGAAGAGGTTGGAGATGATGAGATGGATATAGAAGAAGAAGGATTGTGATGAGGTGGCATTTCAACTTTCCACATGATAGTGGCGTGTGTCTTTTAATGGTTAAAATTAATTTTGTTAACAGGCAAGGGCAACATTGCTATGTTTTTATACTTCCGGGCGACATTGAGACGAAAAAACTTTTAAGGCAACATTGATTTTTCACGAATATTTCTTGAGCGGATTTGCACCTCAACCCAAAAAAAAGAAAAAAGAAAAAAGACCATAGTCTAATGAATAATAAATACCTCGACCATTCATTGCCTCAACCCAATTATCACCATAAAACAAAATGACAATTCGTAGTGGTGTACTTGTAGCGGTTGATAGGAACAACTACAAATATAGGGATTTCTAGCGGTTTTATGTGAAATCGCTACAAATTTGTAACGGGTATAACTCATGCCATGTGGCATGCGGGGTAGGGAACATGTTTTGTAGCGGTTAACAAGACATAACGGCTACAAATTTTGGCTCCAAATATTGTGGTGGTTACAATGACAGTAACTGTAACCGCTACGAAATACAAAGGGGCCTATTTGTAGCGGTTACATCTTATAAATGCTATTGAATGCAAAGGGTCTGTTGGTCTGTAGCTCTTTTATAGTGGTTATTAGTGGTTATAATGACCACTACAATGTTTAACGTTAACTGAGGTATTTTGTAGCAGTTTAGGTAGCGGTTTCTTTGAGAACCGCTACAAAATTCAACGCTATAAAAGCCGTCTGACCCCTTACATTATCATTTTTGGAAATTTCAATTCTCACACATGCTCTCATATTTTCCTTTAGATCTTTCTGCTCAAGCTTTTTTACAGAGTTTTCTAGTTAAGGTTGGTAAAGTTTAAGTCTTTTATTTCATTTTTTTGCCTATTATTGTATAATTTGATATAAACGTTGCTATTTTTTTTTGAAGCTATCTATTTTCTGAGTGAGACAAGAGGAAGGGGAAGGAGGCTGAGCTTCCCCCCAAACCTATTATGCGGGGGAACAGTAGTAGAGGAGGGGCAATGCAGAGGTAGACATATGCCATTACAGCAGGGACAACGCTATAGCAGCCATGATAGTTGGGCCCATAGTAGACGGCCCCATAACAGATGACCCCATAGAAGGGGGCCCACTATAGGTGCCTATTCAGCCAGAGCTTGGCAACTTGAGTGTCAACGATTACGACAAGAACAAGGAATTTGACTTCAAGATTCTTCTTAGAGACATAGAGCAGTTCTTGGACAAGGAGGAGGCCTAGGACCAAAATAACCCATGACGATCATCTACCCAGTCAACAGGGTTTGAGGTGTAGGTGTAAGGTAAATTTAATTAATTTTTTTAATAAATTTAATATTTAAATCCGATAGGTTGAATCAAAATTTAATTAACGTATGTGGTGAATTGTGTAGATAGTAGGGTAACATTTCTACGAGGTGGCTAGCCGTGGCCAGTCTCAATAGCATAGACCAGACACTACATGTGGTAGTTCCATATAATGAGGCCACGAACCAACCGATTGAGAACATGTGTTACCTGTTCAATCGTTATCTGAACGAGTTAGGCTTGAGTTGGATACGACTCCCTATATACTTTAAGACCTAGAAGAATGTTCTAAAAGGGCCGAAGGATCTAACGTGGGATGACGCAGTAAAGGTAATTAATTGTATTTAATTATTATTAATTAATTGCATAATTTATAATTAATTGTATTTAATTATCATTCATTAATTATATCATTTGTAATTAATTATAGTAATCGTATCATATGTAATTAATTGTATTTAATTACTATTAATTAATTGCATAATTTATAATTAATTGTATTTAATGATTACTTATTAATTGTATCATTTGTAATTAATTGTATTTAATTAGTATTTATTAATTGCATCATTTGTAATTATTTTTATTTAATTATCAATTATTAATTGTATCATTTTTATTAATTGTAGTTAATTGTATCAAATGTAATTAATTGTATTTAATTATTATTATTTAATTGCTTTATTTTTAATTAATTGTATTTAATTGTTATTTATTACTTGTATCATTTTTAATTAATTGTATTTAATTATAATTTATTAATTGTATCATTGGTAATTAATTATGAATAATTGTATTTAATTATTATTTTATTAATTGCATTATTTTTTATTATTTTTTATTTATTTCATTGTGTTACATGATAGGTTTGTTGTCTGGGATAACAAGAAGAGGTATACGCTGATAAAGATAGGAGATAGCTGGAAGAACAGGAGGAATCGTCTCTTCCACACTATGAATAAGGACGGGACGATACATTTACAGCAGTTGATCAAGAATGTCACAGACGGCGTCCCACCTAATGACTAGGTGAGTAAATCCAATATAAGAGAAGCCCAGAGAGATATGTAATTTTTTTATAATTATAATTTTTGAATAATTTATAATTTATAATATTTTTTCATATTTATTATTGTTTTATATTATTTTCATAATTTTATTGTTGTGTTTTTTATGCAGGCACTTTCTCAGAGAAACACAAGGAGCTGAGGGCAGCAGAGGATCTATCACGCAGCTGGATCGAAGACATTTACTGTTATTTACAACGAATTAGTAATATTTTAAAATATCAATTAATTTTAGCTTTATATTATAAACTTATTGTTTTATTGTTTATAATACTAATTTAATGTTTTTATTGTTTTAGGAGACGAAAGCTCAAGAGGAGAACTGTCAGACGGACTACAGGGAGTTATTCAAAATCACCCATAAACACCGGAACGGGACTCCAATGTCTCAGCAGGCAGATGAGACTATTGTAAGATAATTTTTTGTTTATAAAACTAATTTATTGTTAATTATAATAATAATTAAAGCTTTTATAAAATGGTAGGAATGAATTCAACTGTCCCAAGCTGAGTCGCGAGAGACCTAGACCTAAGAGTTAAAGGGGTCTATAGACCCTACTGCACCATTGAAAGCTGGTCTGGGACCAATTGAGCACCTTAACCATATGAGGGGGATGGGGTTAGGTGCCCGACCTAGTATGGTCCACGGCAGGAGCGGTGCCTTTAAGGAAGGCACCTCTCCAGTACAGATGTCCAAAGCTAGATGTTTGAGGGAGGAGACTGTTAAGGAGATCCGTTTAGAGGTTGCTAAGACACATGTCGTGATGGCCCAAAAGATGTAGTAGCATCCGATTTCTAATACTCGCAATAGACACAGTGGCGGGAGATCATGAACTCCATGCTATCTCGATCGTGGAGATGCCTTTTCCTTGAGGAGTACCCATAGGTCCCCCTATCCCTAGGTTTATTGTGCAGTTACCTCCTCCTCCTGCTGATGATAGTGCTGTTAACTCTACTCAGCCTTGTCATCTGGCCGCCCTTGAGAGAGGACCTGATGGTCAGCCTGGTGATCCTATCCCCCTCAGAGAGGACCTAATGATCAGGCTCCTGATAGTTAGTTTAGTTCATTGATGACATTTTATTTCATTTTATAATAGTTGTAAAAAATATGCAAATTACAATTTCTATTTTAATTTATGTTAATTACTTGTGTTAAGCCCCTCAATATTTTATCATTTATCAGAGTATTAAAGTATGGTTCAATGGACATACAGAAATAACATAAATATACTTATATAAAGTACTTGATTACATTATAGGAAGATCCCCATAGGGTTTATACATATAACTACAAATCCCAAAATACAAAGAAAAGCTAGCATATAACCAACGGAAAAAAATTCTTGATCAGCACCGAATCCCTCAGTTACCGATATCAATCCTCTTTTCCCTTTGAGTCATTACCTCTAGTTGAATAAATTTTTATTTATGGAAAGGGTGAGATTCAAACGAATCTCAGTAGTAACATACTATCAATAATATAAAATGTGAGAGATAAATATGCAATGCAACATATAATGCAGCAAATAATAATTCTGTGCACATGTCTATCAATCAATATTCAGGATCAAATGATGATTTTTTTCCGGATCAAAATGGTTGTTTGTCCCTACTTGCCTTACAGTGATCACAATAATATTCTGGAACAGGCACCAACCTGTTCGTACTTGTCACACTACCTCGCTAGGTCCCATTGGCCTTATGGTACTTGTGCTTTCTCATAGGGTAGTACTTGTACTTTTCCCATACAATAGTGAGGATTTATATCAATCACCTTGGCCTACATAGACTAGGTCTAAACTGGCCTAGTGGTACTTGTGCTTTTCCCACACCACAGCTCAAGGAATTACCGTCATATACATTCCACATCACAGAACATAGCAAATACAAAGCATATAAACAATCACATAGTATATGAGAGATTGAGTTACTACCTGAATACCTTTCCAATCACTTGTCCTTAGTTATTTGTCTCTTGGTTGGTCCAGGCAAAGATCAAATCCTATAAGTTAAAATCCATGACGAATGTGTCATACTTGGTTAAACATCTTCTAAGTCTAGTACATTAAGTTAAATGACAATAAATAAGGTCTACATTGGCTTCTAGCACATGCTCTTATCTTTTAGAATCAAACTTAACTTAATTGACTTTAAACTTTTCAAATCTGTAGGTCAACCCAACTTGGCAATTTTGACCCTCAACTTAAAATTCATAACTTAATGTAGACAAATTCAAATAGGGTGATTCCAAGTTCTATGGAAATATTTTTAATCCTATGTTAAGAAAAATACCATTCAGGGTCAATTATAGGGTAATAATCTCAATAACTCACGACAAACATCATTGCTTGAAAATACTTTCCAGTGCTTGTGTCTTAACTTCAATAGGGCATAACTCATAATTGACAAGGAAAAATGTTGTATATTACCTATCATTAGAAAGCCAAGGATGTCTACTACAATCCTGCAAAATATCATAGCAATTGGACAAGTTTTGGCCATTCAAAAATAGCTCATAAATAGACTGCCATGAATCTGGTAGATTTAACAATACCCTTTTGAATCCCAAAATTTGTATTTTCTAACCAGTCATCCTAAATTCATGACCACATGCTATCCCTACACACTTTTAGCCATAGAATCCATTTCTAACATCAAATTAATCAAATTCTATCTCAATCACCATAAAACAAGGCTGGTCAAATCTGAACCCTAAAACACAAATTGTGTTTTTGCAACTTTTAACCTTCAAACATGTAATTAACCACCATAAACCCTTTATTAACCATATATTCATCATCAATCAGCCATTAAAGACCAATTTTAGTGTCTTAGAAAAAACTCTAAAGGATCAAGAACTCCAAAAATACTCAACAAAATAGCAAGATGTTATAATCATATTAAAGCTTATAATTACCTCTACACGTCTATTCAATCGGTTTGGAATTTCGGCAGTACTTCCTCTAAGTAGACAGAACCAAAATCCTTAGATTAGAAATCCAAAATTATATAAATGTTGCTCTCGATGAGTAGAAGAAGATTAATGAAGGTTTCAGAAGCTGAAAACAAGATTTCAGGCTTCGAATCAGTGAAGAACACTAAAAACTTCTCTCATCTTTCTTTTTCTCTAAATTTTTATGTTTTTTCATTGTTTTTCTATGGTTTTTGATGTTTTTAGAGCATCAAGGAGGTGCTTTAATTTTAAATAAATTATGACATATGTCACAAAAAATCAGGGTGCTGGATGCTCCTTTTTGAGAATTATCGAGTAATCGGCGTTCTATGTACCAGACATTCTTACTTAGATATCCAATGGGTACCGCTGTCGGCAAAATTAGGTATATGGCTGGATAGGAGACCAATGGGTTATACTGGCTTTTTCACCTTTATTAGATATCCAATGGTAAATGTCGGCATTTGATTGTCTAATTAGGGGAAAATTTCAAAATATACTTTAATAAAGCTATTTTATTAAAGTTGCTTTTTAATTCAAGGCCGCTGGTTTTGTGACATGTGTCCTTCTTTTAGGCTAAGTGGCGCCATATATCCCTTGAATACTCTAAGATGGCGACACCTACCCCTGAGCCTTTAGGAACTTATAAGTTTGTGTACCGATATGCCTCAAGAAACATTGGGTATTCATGTGGGTCCCACATTGCCATATGTCACCTTCTTCCCTTATTCTTAAAAAACGCAAGGTACATGCACCTACCCAAAAAATGCCATGTACACACCTACACCAGTATAATTTATCTGACTAATTAGCCACATATGTATATATCTTCAAAAATACACCAAATATGTACCTGTACGGTATAAGATGGTGCCACATATGTCAAAAACTGCTACATACACTAGCATCTTTTATCTGACTACTTATATGCACTGAGCCTCATGTATTCTGGAGACTTGATCTCAACTCAGAGGACTAAATCATATAGTTCTATAAAAATTATTTTATCTTTGGGACTTACAACTTGTGGTTCTTATTTAATTTTATTTCATTTTACAAAGTTGTAAAAAATAATTTATAAAAAAAACTGAACTTTGTAGCAGTTCTCATATATATAACTGCTATAGTATGTCCACCTTTGTAGCATTTATTCCATAGAAATGCTATAAAGTGTCAACCTTTGTAACAGTTAGGTCCAAGTAACCGCTATAAAGTGTTACACATTTGAATTTTGAAGTTGTCATTCCTGCCAATGGTTATGTAAGTTTGTAGCGGTTGTGATCTTGTAACCGTTACAAAGTGTTGTACATTTGAATTTTGAATTTGTTATTCCCATCAACGGTCATGACCTTTAGTAGTGGTTATTTTTTTTATATCTACTACGAAATGTTACACATTTAAATTTTGAATTTTTCATTCCCACCAATGGTCATGAACTTTGGTAACGGTTATTTCCAAGTAACCACTACAAATTGTTAAAACATTTATAATGGTTAATTTTTGTGTAACCGCTACAAAATGTTACACATTTGAATTTTGAATTTGTCATTCCAGCCAATGGTCATGAAAGTTTGTAGCAGTTTTGGCTTGGTAACTGCAACAAAATATGACACTTTTAAAATTTGGATGTTAGATTCAGCCAATGGTCATTACATGTTGTAGCGATTTCTGAAACCAAAACCGCTACAAAGTTTGAGATAGTAGCGGTTATGGTCGCAGTTTTGTAACCGCTACGTTGGAAAACTTCAATTTAAGCTTCTGGGCACGCGTCATTCGCTCTTCACTTATCTTGTGTGCTAAATTTTTTCTACTAGCTGTGGATAAATCATAGATCAAGTTGCCACGCAATTCTCTAGCTTATTTATACAAATTAAACAACTTCTTGGATTTCACTTACTCTCACGCTAGCTGTAATGGAAGGATCATATGTTCATGTCGGAGATGCAAGTTCAAGAAGTGGCATACGCGAGAAATTAAGGAATATTTTCTTTTGAAGCCTTTCCTAGAAGAGTATACGTTTTGGGGAGTTTATGGTGAGAAGGTCGGTATGAGATACGATGATGCTCTTCCTCAAAGTTCATAAGTAGGAGTTCAAGTAGATGAAGATGATCCTGTTAATGATGTTGTGTATGATTTGCTTGGTTTTCAAGACGACAACTTCAACAAAGAAGTGCAGGATTCATAGCCTGTGTTCTTGAGGAATGAAGCAGCGTGGGATTTTTAAAGCTTAATAGATGATGCAGATCGTCCTTTATCTCAAGGTTTTTGAAAATACTCGAAATTATCTTTCTTCATCAAATTGTATCATATCAAGTGCTTGTGTGAAATCACAGATAAGGGAGTATTAATATTGCTAGAATTATTACAAGATGTGTTCCCTAATGCGGAGATTCCCATATTGTTCAACAAGGCCAAAAAGATTATTAACAGATTGGGCTTGAACTACTAGAAAATTGATGCATGCCCCAATGATTGTATGTTGTATTAGGGAGATGATACCAACAAGGAGACTTGCAAGCGATGTCACACATCGAGCCACAAGATAATTTGGAAGGGGAAAAAGCATAAGAAGAAACCTACAAAGATTCTCAGGTACTTTCCTTTGAAGCCGCGGTTACAAAGATTGTTTGTGTCGTCCAAAACAACTGAGCACATGAGGTGGCATGAGGTTGATAAGAATGAAGATGGTAAATTAAGACATCCATGGAATGGAGAAGCCTGGAAAGCGTTTGAATCTGAATTTCCAACTTTCACTGCTGACCCTAAAAATGTTCGGATTGTTTTGGTGACCGGTGGTTTTAATCCCTTTGGTAATCTTAGTATAAGTTACAATATTTAGTTGTTAGTCTTAGTTCCCTATAACTTGCCTCCCTGGATGTGAATGAAACAAAGCTCCTTCATTTTGTCTATGATCATCCTAGGCAAAAGTACCAGGTAATGATATTGATATGTATCTTCAACTACTTATTGCAGAATTGTTGGACTTGTGGCATGAGGGTATCAAGACATATGACGCATACGAGAAGACACTGTTCAACTTGTGTGCAACCTTGATGTGGACCATAAGTAACTTTCCTGGGCTTGGAATGTTATTCAAGTGGAATGTGCATATTGGGATGGCGTGTCTAGTTTGCAATTTTGACTCTAACGTAGTGCCCCTTTCCCACAGTCGAAAGTGGTACTTCATGGGTCATCAGAGGTTTCTTGATGATAAGCACAAGTTTAGATTGCAATGGAATCATTTTAATAGGAAACCAAAAAAAAGAGAACCTCCTCATACTTTATCTGGTAAAGGCATCTTACAGTAGCTTCAGGACGTTGAATTCGAGTTTGGAAAAAGTGATGATGCATCAATAGCAGGGTGAAAGAGTAAAAGGACTACTTCGGCTTCTACACCTCAACAATGGCAGAAGATAATCATTTTTTTCACTCTTCCATATTGGCAATCTAATTTACTTTGACACAATCTTGATATCATGCACATTGAAAGAAATGTTTGCGATAATGTGCTATACATGCTGCTTAACAAACCAGGTAAGTTAAAAGATCATCTTCAAGCGAGGAAAGATTTATGAGCCATAAGAGTTCGTAAAGACACATGGCCAGATGAGCATGACAAATTTTAACCATCAAGGTTCACCCTCACAAAACCGAACAATGAAGTCTTCCTTGCAACGTTAAAAAAAATAAAAGTTCCTGATTTCTATTCAAGCAACATTTCACGATGTATTGATATGCAGGCTCAAAAGGTTGCTGGCTTAAAGAGTCATGACTCACATGTTCTTATGCAACATTTATTTCGAATGGCTATAAAAAATGCACTTCCTCTCGGTGTGTCTATCGTTTTGGTGAAGTTGTGTTCTTTCTTTTGAAAGTTGTGTTCTAAAGTTTTGATCGTTGAGGATCTCGATCAGCTGCAGTCCAAAATCATTCTAACACTTTATCATTTAGAGATGATCTTTCCTCCCTTATTTTTCACTATGATGGTTCACCTGACAAACTACCTTGTTCATGAAATAAAGCTCATTGGTCCAGTTCAGTATCGATGGATATATCCTATTGAGAGGTACTCATTTTACTTATGTGCGTGATCATTAATTTCTAATTTTGCTAGTCGCCCATTTTATCATTTAGTATTATTTTTCCTTCTTTACTTTATAGGTTCTTGGCAAATTGAAATCTTACGTAAGGAATAAGGATTGGCTAGAAGGTTCTATAGCTTAAGGTTATATACGGGATAAAGTCCTATATTTTTGCTCAAGGTACTTTGATGACATTGAGACGGCTTTCAACCAACCTCCTCGCGTAGATGATTGTCCTAAACATGAGCCAACATCAATAGAGTTGTTAATCCCTTGTGTTGGTAAACCAGTTGGAGGAGGTGAGAACTTCAAACTAACAGCAACTGAAAAGTTGCAAGCACATAGACATGTCTTGATTAATTGCACTCAAGTTGAACCCTTCCTTCAGTAAGAATTGTACACTCATCTGTTATTCTATAATTATCCTTACATTTTTTATTTACATTTCATGATCGTCTTCCCATGATTAATTGCAGGGAATTCATAAGTCATGTGAAGCGTCAACTTAGGATTCAAATACAAACACCCTCCGAAGTTGACAAAAAGATCCACAAATAATTCTCAAGTTGGTTTACGTGCAAAATATTGACTACAATTCACACTCACCATATTTCAGAGCTCTTGCAATCAACCCTCTTGACCCTATAAAAAAGTTTGCAGCATACAATGTCAATAGTTTCAAGTTTTACAAGGTATCACAAGATCAAGGATTGCAAACTCAAAATTCGGGTGTTTTTGGCACCTTTAGGACAAGAAGTTATGCTAGCAGCAGTGATGACAACATGTAATTTGGAGGTGTCCCTTACTATAGAAAGTTTCTTGATGTCGTTGAATTAAATTACCAAGGTCGTTTCACCGTTACGTTGTTCAAGTGTTTGTAGGCAAATAAGACAACTTCACAGGAACTCACAATTGACGATTTAGGTATCACATCAATAAATTTCTTTTGGCCAATTCACACCGGTCAATCTGAAGATAATGAGCCATATATTTTTGCCTCAAAGGAACACCAAGTTCATTATGTCGACGACGAGAGGCGTAGGGATTGGAACATGATGGTTCACTTAAAACTATAAGACCTTTACGACATAGGTGATGGTGAACATCACCCACAAGAGTAAGCCATTCCATCCCGCCAATTTCGAAAACTTCTTCCCTGAAGGCCATGACAATTTACCTATAGTTTGATGAGTTTTTATAAATTCACATCATTTAAATTTAATTTTTTTTACACAATAATACCACACTAACATTTGCTCCACAAACATTTTTGTAGGGATGTCGACAAAGAATGATTAAGTTGAAGCATGCTTTTGTTCTTGTAAATTTTAATTTATATTTTTTTAAAAAAATTTTGACTAATATTTGTAGCGGTTATACAACTGCTACTAAATCAAACAACACCACTATAAAATAATGAACCGCTACAAATAATGACGCCTAAACCACCACAAACGTCAACCACTACAAAAATAGTAACATTAACCGCTACAAACGTCATGCAAATCCCTATAAATACGTCCACCCCAACTCTTTTCATACGCTTCTCCATTTCTTTATTCCTTTTCTCTCTCTCATTTTCTCTCATCTAGGAATTTTTTTTCAAGAGTCCAAGATCTAAGCAAGGTGATCAAATATGGTAATTTTTTTTTCAATTCTTTTATTTCAACATTTTTTTCCTCCTTATAATAATGATATTAATTATCCTCCCCCCCCAGAAATTAAAGGATTGTTCCTCAACATTTTTAATGTTCCTAATGATCAACATCTAGTAGACAACAAATAAGTATTTATTACCTATAAATGCACAATATTACCTACAATTTCTCAATATTATGTATATAAATTTTATATTCATTTAACTCAATTTAATCATTCTTCTCAAATAATAACTATTATCGGTCAAGTTATTTAAATAATAAAATTTTTAACATGATATTATAAAAATTGAATCAAATTATTGAATAATTTTTTTTATTTTTCCAAAATTTTATAGCAGTTTTAAAACTACTACAAAGTTAAAAGTTAAATTGAATAGCGGATTAAATTTTTTGTGCTACTTTGAAATTTCATCCTAAATTAGTAGAATTCTCTAATCGCTACAAATATCTTGGCACTTTAGTAACAGTTTTAAAACCGCTACAAATTGAAGCCAAAATTTTCATTTTCATTTTTCCGCCATGTGAAATTGTGCTCAACATTTGTAGTGGTTTTAAAACCACTATAAGATTGTCAGATAATGTGTTATTTTCATACAAATTTTGTAGTGGTCAGAATAAACCGCTACTAATTCAGTAACAATTGTTCTACTTGAATAGCGGTTTTTAATAACTCCTATAAATTCCTTTACAATAATATATTTTGTAGTGATTTTTGTAACCGCTACTAATGTTGTTTGTAGTGGTTTTTTTTAATAGTATATGATAATAGTTATTTCTATTATTCAATTTGGGCTTCTTTATTTGGCCGGAGTCTTTTTTTATTTTTACTTCTCCCTTACGTTGTTATCTCACTAATATAAAATGTGCTTTTCTTAAATAACATTTGATCATTTTATAAGAAAAATGATACAAGACTTGATTTCTAACACTCATGATATTCAAATTGTTTGAGAAAAGGTTAACACACGCCAAGCCTAACTGTATCAAATTATAAATGAGATTGAACTTGACATTTCAATTACATATGAATTTTCATATTATTAAGTGACAAAGCCATTGACAAAATAGCTAGGCGTGGTTATTGAACACAAGGCAGATGTATTACGGATTCATAATTTCTAGTTTGCTACTCTCTCTCCGGTTTCACCATCGCTGACGTCTATGATTTCTCCAATTCTATATGCTGGCGGCGCTCACGCACAAGAGATATATATATATATATATATATATATATATATATATATATATATATATATTGCTTAACCGCAACCTTGGATTCACAATGTAGCATGATGTCTGAGAGTTTAAGCAAACTCTTGATGGTGATATAAACTCGTATTGTAAACTCATAAGAGTTTACTTTAATCATTAAATAGGTATTTATAGTGTATAATTAAATAATTAAAATATAAAAAATGACCACAATTTGATTTAAATATATTTTAAATTTAAATAATTGAAATTAAATATACCAACATTCATAATTTATCATATTTAGCAAATAAATTTATATAAAATTCATATATAAAGCCATTAAGCATGATTAAATCAAAAAAGTTAATACAAGTTTAAGAACGATTTAACACATTTTGTAAGTTAGAAAAGTAAAAACAGCAAACTTAATGTTAAACTCACAAGTTTATCTGAGTTTACCAATGACTCAACTTGATTTTATAAGGTAGAAACATAAAAATGGTAGTAGAGTCAATCCACGAGTTTGGCAACAATGCAATCTAGTACTTATCTAGGAGAACTTAGTTTGTGGTGAATTTTAATTTTAAAGAGAAGATTTTTTTTTAATTTTATATCTTATAATTTATCTTTTTTTTTCAACTTTATTTTCCTAATTGATAAATTGATATATAATCTAGTGTTTCACATAAATATTTTATAGTGATTACAGATTCAGTCACATATAATATTAAGTAATTTACTTAGCTTCCTTAATTTTTTCAATTAAATAGATATGTCTTACCTCAAAGATAAGAGGAATAGTATTTAAGAGGCAGGAGGGCTAAAGCAGATAAGAAGATTACTCACTCAGCTGAACTTTACGAGTTTTTTTTTTTTTTTTTTTGAGCAACTTCAAAATCATTCACCTCTTGAATGAAGATAAAATGATTTGCATAATGATTTGGTAATTGTTTGAATGAAGAATTATGAGAAAACAATTGGAGGGGAGTGTTAATAAAATAATACTAGTAATGATTATAGAATTAGGATAAGTAAATAATTGCATAATAATACTTGTGTACAACTTTGAAATTTTTCTGCCATGAACAATTTCTTACGCAGTGTCTGAAGTAAATATTTTCCACTCTGAAGCGTTGCGGTTTATATTTTTACTGTTTACAGCAAATTGTAAAAAAGCCATTTTATAAGACGATATATATCGCAAAAGACTGAATTTGACAAGCGGAGGCAAAATTTTAATATATATATTTTTAAATATAACTTTAAATATTTTTTTAACTTACATTTAAGGTGAAATTTTTTAAAGTAAATAATAAAAAAAACAACACATAAAATATAAATGTATGATATCATACAAAATAAATTGTCTTAATATAAACAAAATTTTGCGAAATATATTAAGCTAACCCCGCTATTTCATAAGTATTTACTTATATTCCATGTTGTCTTCTGTATTATTGAAATTTTATAACATTTTGATCCTACTCTCTATGTGTCTACAAGTCATTTTGCATAATTCTAAAGCTCGTAATTAATGAATTGCAATTAAGAAAAGTTAATTAAGGAGTTTATCCTAAAAAATACACAAAAAATAAAGAAATTACAACTTGATATCATTAATTTGGTTTTCTTCCATCAATAGGATCAACTGCAATTAATAAAGGAAATACTTGAAAAAAAGGGAATGATTTTGAGACACTAACTATTACTTGTCTTTTTCTCTAAATTAATTGAAGATGACTTTTTGATATTCCAATCATATCGAGGATCTGAGGGTTTTTAATTAAAATTTAAAAATATTTTGATCCTAAAGTTATAATTAATTTAATATGTGATATAAAGTGTCATCCCCAGCAATGTATGTGGTCCTAACCAAAAAGATAAAACGTTACCTTTTTCTTTTTCTTTTTCTTTTTTTTTTTTTTGCCTTCAATGAAAAATTACTTTATTTCTTGACCAAAAAAAAAAACGTTACTTTATTTCCACAATGCAAAAGGTTGTGGTAACAAGTTTCAACTCTTAATTGCTCTTAGCAAAATCGTGTTAAATAAACTACTTCTACTTACATAAATTATCAATACTATGCGCCATTCGTCACAATTTGGTATCACGTAAACATCAGTATTCTTTATTTATTTTATCTTTTTGTCTTTATCTATATATTTAATTAATAATTCTAAGGACAGAGCTGGGATGATCAATATTTAGACGCCAAATTTATTTATTTTTTAATATTGACATTTGGTGTCCGGTTAAGAATTCATGACTGCCTTTTTTATTATAAGTGTCTCTTCTAGGCCTTAAAGAAGGATCTAGTGGAGCCTTACACTCTTATTAAATTAACCATTAATTTTTTAGGCAATTTTTTTTAAAAAAAATGGGGATTCTTCTTTTGATATCTGTAACACCTTATTTTCAATCACCAATATTTCTTCTATGTAATTAATACGTTTAATAGAATAAAATAGTGAATTATGGTATACATAAATTTACAAAAATATTTTAATTACCGATTATACACAATTTGGCCAAGTAAGGACACAAATGAGTGATCAATGTCTATTTAAGAGCCTAACATGGTAACCTAAATTGGGGCATAAAATGACACAATTAATGGCTTAATATACATGTCAAAAAGTCGGCCAAAACAAAGAAAAATGAGCAAAAAATGATTTATTTCAATAAATAATAAAATGTAATGGTAAAACTGTAATTTTCCATAACACAAGAAACAAATATTCCCCCCCCCTAATTTTCTCAATAATTTTAGCCAAAGAGGAAAAGTAAAAGAAAAAAATGGCTATTTGGTAATTAATAAATCTATTTTAGAAAATTGGTTACCAAGAGAAAA
This sequence comes from Albizia julibrissin, assembly GCA_037074505.1. Taxonomy (NCBI): domain Eukaryota; kingdom Viridiplantae; phylum Streptophyta; class Magnoliopsida; order Fabales; family Fabaceae; genus Albizia; species Albizia julibrissin. The sequence continues at coordinate 29,265,792 of CM073480.1, read as the reverse complement.
ATTAAGTACAAAAGTCAAAAAGTAGTATGACAATAAGTATGTAATGGCTAGCAATACAAGAAGCAATTAAATATATTTCCATTCCTCTTCAAGTTTCGGTCAAACAAAGAAAAGTAAGGGGAAATCAATTTGCTTGATGAATATTAAAGCAAGAAGATGAAAAGTAGAAAGTAAAAAGTAAAAAGGTCAAAAAGCAATATGACCAATTTTGACAACTTAGAATATGCAACTTTAAGATAATACAATAAGTAATTAATACTCCATTTTTCCTCTACACTTACTGTCAAATAAAGGGGAAGGAAGAGAAATTAATTGTGTGGTCAAGAAAATTCAAGAAAAGGGAGGAAAAGAAGAGCCAAGTGAAAATTTCATAAGTTATTTCTATTAACACATATTTTGACATAAGCAAATAAGACATTACAAAAGCTATCACCTTCTCTTTCCATTCTTCATTTTCGGCCAAACTGAACCAAGAAAGAGAGAGAGTGACTTCATAAAGCTAAGAACACAAGAAGGAAGAGCTAGGATTTCTAAGTGCAAGATCAAATGTAAGAACTTGCAAACTTAGTAATTCTTACTCTCTAATCTCTCTATAACCACTTATAACCTCTTCTCCTCCATTACATCTATATTTTTCAAGACAAATCAAGAGTGTAGAGAGAGAGAGAGAGAGAGAGAGAGAAGTTTCGGCCAGGAGAGAGAAAGAATTGGAATCAAGAGGTAATCTTTAAAACTTCATCCTCTTGCTTTGTTTGGTGTTATTGTCGTGGTTGTTGGTGGTTTTGCCTTATTTTCTCATGATTTGTAAATTTGGTCTGAAGCAAACCCTAGGGGAATATAGTCAAAATTTCCTCTAATCATATCCATTTAGTGTTTAAATGGATAATCATGTGATTATAAGTGGTAAGGAGGTGATTAAGCAAGAGAAATTAAGAAAACACAATTTATATCCTTAAACCCTAACCATCCAGCAAGAGACAGAACATGAAGGTAGAATGAGAATTTTGAAATTCTTATGGTACCATTGGCTTTAGAAGGAAAAATTGTGTAGTTCTACATGAGTTCATTATTTTTTGATGCATATGTTGAAATTTGGAAATTTATGAAGTGTAATATGCATATTGTTTGATTTGTTCCTACGAGTTAGTGACATTGTTCAATGTATCTCATAGAGCAAACCTTGTCAAACAATTCTGAAACTTGGCAAGATTAAAGTAGAGACATGGAGATTTAATTTTTAAGGTAGTTTGTAATTTTTGGACAAGTACATTGGGAGATATGGATTTTCAAAGATTGTACCCTATTTCTGGAATGCAATCTAGAACAATAGAGTTTGGCGAATTATTGGGAATGATATGACTATATTAGTCAAATTTAATTATTTTTCCTAAAATTTAAATTTAAAGATATTCATTTGAGATTTGGAATCAATCAAATTGGATTTTTGTAGAATTAATTATAAATTTCCAAAGTTGACCGAAAAATCTGACAGTTTCTGGAAAACAGTGAAACTGCACTATACAAAATTGTATTGTGCAGAAACTGTTATAACTACATTAAATAACTAGAACATCTAATTTAAAAGTAGTAATGCTACAAGTAATAACCACTTACTTGTAACTTTAATTTTTATAGGAATTGGGCATAGCCTGAGGTGGAATCCAAGTGTAGAACAAATAGGAAAATTTAGAAAAGACTCATATAGTAACTTCTTCTTACATATACTATATGATTACTAAATTTTTGAATATTTCATTCTCTGTAACATGAACCAAGTGTCTTGGACACATAAATTTGCAAAGTTGTGGTCAGAGACCCAACAGGGGTACCGAGTAGACCAGGGTGTAAACATGTCATTTGGCTTGAGCAAGTGTATACATAGTTTCGATCATCTTAATTGACATGACAATGCATATTTATTTTTTATATTCTATATATTTGAAATCATGTTGCTAATGAGATTCTCTTGAATCTCATTCTGTTTCAAAACAAAAACTTTACAGCTGAAGCGGGCGACTCGAAAGGCAATATGGTGGGTTCCGGTGATTAGGGTCCCAAAGCACTCTATTGCTGCTATAGTTGTTGATACATGTAATTTTGGCTAATTTTGAATGCTCTGTATATTTTCATATTTATCAAACACTGCGGGGGATTCTCATGTAATGTAAACTAGTACTTAATATCAGTATGTTTCTGTTATTTCTATATGCCTTACAGAACTTTGCGCTTATCACTTTGCAAATATCGAAATGTTAAGGGGTTTGAAAATATCCCTCGAATACATATAGAACAAAATTGTACAAAAATTTGTATATATATTAATAAAGCAAAGTTAACACATCCAGTATAACAATGCAATTTGGGATGGATCAAGACATTCTTGGCTTTGTGTCTAGGCTCAATGAAACTTTCTACCGTAAAGGGCTCAAGGGGAATGCAGTATGCAGCATCTAGCAAGACTTGATAGATAAGGAAGGGTCAGATCTTACTATAGTATGACATCTACTTCTTCTCGTTTGGTAACATATGGCACTCTATAGTAACATCTGATCCTTATTCTCTATCAAGTCTTGCTTGAGGATGCATACCCCTTGAACCTTTTATGGTAAGGAGTTTCATTAAGCCTAGCCACAAATCTAGGAATGTCTTGATCAATATGTGTGAGCTTTTATTCTATTATATATTCAAGTCCAACAAGCAAAGCAAAAGCAAAAACTCTATCCAATGCATATATATTACAAGACGATGGTATACCTTTTTTGTCTTAGATGGTATGATAATAAGTTGGTCAGGTCATGCAACAAAGCCAAGCACAGCTCCTCCCACTAGCATCTGTGATTACCACTGGAAGAGCATACTTAGGATCAATTGTAATGTCCCAAATTTTGGTCACTAAGATCATGTATCTATTATGGTATTGCATGATAAAAGAGTATGTAAAGTGGCAAAATAAAGCCAATAGAAGTCACACATAACAAACTAGTTGTTACACACAATAGTTGGTGTATTTCCTGATGAGGTAGTTGGATTGTGTGACACTTTTAAATTAGTAAATGACCTCAAAAAATTATGAACATTTCTAGGATGAAACTAGACATAAAAATATTTAATTTAATAGGTCATGTGGAATTTTTGGAGTTTTATACAAGGAGATATGAATTTGTGAATTTTTCTCAGCGAATTTGATATTTTTCAGGAGTAGACTTCAAAAATAAAAATTATGGGAATTTTGAGCTTCCAAATGGCTAAATGTTATATTGTTTCCTAAAACTATACTTAATAAGGGTCACATAGCCTTTGTAACCACCCCAATTGGATATCTATACAATTAGATATGAATTTGCAAAGTTTGGGGACAATTCTGCAGAGTTTCTTAAATATTGCAAAAATGGGGGAAATTGTAAGGGCAAAATGGTCATTTTGATCAAATAAATATAATCTGTAAATTTTTATTAAAAACTGCAATAAAAGCAGACAGATGGTGCATGGGAAAATATTACATAATTAATTATGTAATTAAAATATAGCATGTGCCATAAATTAATTGAGGACCAATAGGATAAAGCCATGTATAAGACACTAGAAAACTCCACAAAATTATGCTCTTTGCCTATTTTAGGAGGCCAAGTCGGCCAAACATGGAAGGAAAATAGAAAGAAAGGAAGAAGAAAGGGAAGAAGAGAAATCCAGAGCCAAAATCTCTGCTCAATCTTGTGTTATAGTACTGGAAACCTCTCCTAAACCTCCCTACCTTCTTGAATTAGTCATTCAACAAGCAAAAAATATAAGGAGAAAAGAGTGATATTTCGGTCAAGTAGGAGGAAGAAAGAAGAAGTGAGGTAAGTTACTCAAACTCTGAGATTCTTACCGAAAAATAAATTATGGTTGTATTCTGGCTGGTTATTGAATTGTTTCTGGTAGTTTTGTAAAATTTGGGATGTCCATTTTCTAAGGGAAATTGCTGCTCAAATTTCCATTGAATATGTTAAATTTGAGAATTAATGGCTAAACAAAGGAATACAAGTAGAAAGAAGTTATTCTAGAAGTTAGGATCATGAAAATACAATTTCTTCCAATTTCTCATAACTTTCTGCCAAAGAGGAAAATAAGGGATAGAGTTGGAATTTCATGATTCTAATAATTCCATGATGTTTAGAAGGGAAAATTATGTAGAGTTCGTGTTGAGTACGAAGTGTAAAAAGCCCTGGATCATGAAATGATAATTTTGCCCCTTAAACCCCAAGTTGAGTTGTCAAGGGCAAAACTGTAATTTAAGTTGGAATTGAATTGATCTGAGATCAAATATGAGATGTATATGTGAAAATATATAGAATGGGCTTATGTTGTAATTTTTGAAAAAGTACAAAATACCGGGGCCAAACCAGGTCCCAGGGGTATTTTGGTAAATATGTGATGTTAGGATAAGATAACCAATTTATAAATTATAGAACAAAGTATGAATGAGTAGTAACTCATTTACAGTTACTTTGAAAATTATAGGATATAATAATTGCCCGAGTTGGATAAACATTAAAAGACTGATAGTAGCTAGGCATTAGAAAGAAGTCTAGGTAGTAGCCCTATCTTTCATATACTATGTGAATATAACTATGCATTGTTTGCCATGATTTGTTCAATATATTGCCAGTGATTTTGATACTCTCTAGGTATGGGTAATGAGTTAAACCACCATTTGGAACCTTTTAGGGTACTATGTGGCTAGGTAGTCCCAGCTGAGTAACTTAATATGTACGGACAGGTATTGGCCTGCTCTAAGTTATGATAAGTACGGATAAGTATATGCCTGCTCCAAGTTGTTGTTGTGATCACATTATGTTATGATATTGTGTAGACTAGGAACATATGATTATTTTGATCCGGACAAAATCATTATTTGGCTCTTGAGCATTGTCAAATAGGCTTAGACATTTTGATTACTGCATCATAATAAATGTTGCACTACATGCTATTGTTTGTATTTTATATTATTGATATTTCGTTACTACTGAGATTCGTATGAATATCACCCTTTTCCGAAAAATTAAAATTTATTCAGCAAGCGAAAATGGTTCAGAGGGCAAAAATAGCTAACGCTGATAGAAGAAGGTCCGATGCTAGTTCAAGAATCTCTTCGTTGGTTCTCTGATAGTCCCTATTTATATTTGAATATGTACTGTAGCATGTACAAACCCTGTGGGGATTTTTCTATAATGTAATTAAGAATATTGTATCAGCATAATGTACTATTTTTGCATGCTCATTAAACTACGCGTGTATACTCTAATAAATGTCAAAATAATAAGGGGTTTAACATCAATGGTGGCCTTTAGCTCTCGAGGCTAACATGATTCTGAGGGAGAGACGAGTTGTGAATCGTGTTCTCCCTCTGTAAGTTATACATGTAGAGATGAGTTTGTGAATTGTGTTCTCCCCCTATAAGTTATACATGTAGCCTGTAGCAATCGATGCTACTTGGGGCTACTGTCACACACTCAACATTATGAAATCTTTGTAAATCTTTAACAACCTCTTGTAACAGGAGAGGAACCTTTAATTAGAGAAATTGATTTTTTCTAAAAAAAACATGAATAAGACTGAGGTCAAAACCTAGCCATAAAATATGAAGTGAATAATAATGGAGAATGCATAATAGAGAAGGGAAATCATCCCTCCATATGATTCAAACAGACCGCTTAAAGAAATGTGATCTAGCTAAGGCTAAAGAACAAAAAATTGAGTCAAGGCAAGCGAAGCAACTCACAAAGTTATTACAATGAACACTTTAGATTGTATGGCTCCACTGAAAATGACATATGAATGCCGCAAAGTTCAATCGGAGAAAGGGGTTCTTAGGTTGGTTGGTTATAATAAACCCCAAGACAAGTGTGGTAATGAGAGAAAAAATGTGTTAGGGCTTGCACATCAACTCATGCAACTATTGCTAAGAAGCATGGAGAAGGCTTTGTGAATGGTGTAGTTCAATTGAAAACGATGGTCGATGATGAAAAAGACGATTGGAGTAGTGGGGTTCCGAGGTTGGTGGGTTCAGGGTTTACAGTTAACCTAAGACAAGTGTGCTAATGAATGAAATGGAGCAATGGTTATACGTTTATATAGAGGTGAAAGTTTAACTTTATAAGAGTTCAAATATAACACCAGTAATGTATTGCTCCGTTGTTACATATATGACGCTATTGTAAAAAGCCGTTGGGTATTTTGGAAACATATATTAGGGTTTTTAGCTAATAACCGTTAAATATCTGCAACATTTTTTAAATAAAAATAGATAGTATTGCATCGATTTCCACCTTCTTTCATAAAAAACACATAAACAAACAAAAATAGAATAGACCGTCTATTAAAACACAGAAATTAACTCAACCCAAAAGCAGAAAAACAACAATACACAATCAACACTTAGAAATTAAGTGTCTCTTTTTGTTTTCCTAGTCTTAGCTTTTTGTAAGTTACTTTTTTTAGCTTGAATTCTTCTCTTCTTGTCAAGTAATAATTGTCCCCTCTTTGAAACCCAAATGCCTTCATTATGATTGTTTCTGACATACAAAGCATCTTCTTCATCTAAATTTAATGGTTCAAGTGATTTATCATTGAATGGATCATCCTTAACTCAATCACCCAACTCATCATCAATCACTTTGATTGCGAACAAAACAATAGACCATCCATGTTTAGAAGGATCACTAACGTAGAACACTTATTTAGCCTAAGAAGCCAAAATGAAAGGCTCATATTTATACCCTTCCTTGTTCAAATTCAATTGTATCGAGCCTAAGTCATCAATTCTTAAGCCATGATTATTGTCAACCTATTTACAATCAAATATGGAAATCTAAAACCGATATAATCCAACTCCCAGATGTACTCAATCACCCCAAAGTATGACATCTTCGTATAGGTAGGATTTCTATCTTTAGAACTTGATATATGTTTAGTGTTACCTACAAGAGTTATACTATCATTTTGCATTTTACTTTGATAATCTTGCTCTTTGGTGTAGAAGGTGAACCCATTGATGAGGTAGCTTGCGTAAGACGTCACTTGATTGCTTGGACCATATGCTAAGAACATCAATTTACTAGAAACCAACTTAGAATTAGCTTTATACTTGCCAATGACTTGGTCTTTAAACCATGTCTTAAAATTTATATTGTGTTTCTTAGTACACCAACTTTTTCCTTTGTAGGGATTTTTCTCTGAATTTGATGTACATGATTGTGCACATACTCCTTAACCTCCTCGAAGTTATGCACATATAGGTGTGCTTGCTCCAACTGTTGGTCTAAGATGGTCACAACTTTCCTGCCCATGATCCCTTCCCCATTAGTCCTTCTTTCCAGCCCAATGTATAATAAAAGAAAAATTATGAACCTTATGTCAACCAGGCTAGAAGTTTAAAGAAGAAAACTCTAGGGTTGAATAGATGCCTTTCCTAGAGCTGAAAGAACCAGAGCTTTTGATTGGGTGCGAAAGTTTTCAAATATCAAACTGATTAGATGTTTTACAAACAAACCCCCATTATATATTTTAAGGTCCTACATAAAGATTAGTTGTTAAGAACCACTAATTGTTTTATTTTTATTACGGTTATATTCAAATAACTGTGAGATATGTTATTAACAGATCTCTAGTATCTAAGATCTTAAATGATGGTTAGTTGGTAAGAACCATTGATTATTGGTTTACCTTTATAATGGTTATTTTTAGTTTACCATGAGGTATATTATTTATTTGATTTATCACGGTTCTTTAATAACAAAAGTAAGGTATGTTATTATTGTTTTTTATATTGGAGCTACAATTACATTAATATATTTTTATAAATAAAACTAAAAATACAGAAATAAATAAAACCTACCTATCATCCTCAGATGAGTGATTTGAATCATTAAAGAAGATAAGAATGAGCCAGTAGTGAACTCAGTAGTGGTGTTAGCTGTGGGCGGAGGTGGAGGCAGAGGTTGGGTAGGAGGAGTAAGGGAAGCAAGAAGGTGGAGGTTGGGGAGGACGACTCTCCAACATTTCTTCAATGCGTCTATTCACTATAGTGATGAGGATAACATAAGAAAAGGATGAAGAAAATGTATGAACATAGAGAGTTTAAATAGATTGAAAGTGAAGCGTGCCGTGAAAGTTGAAGAGGAATAGCTCACACGCAACTATATTCCTTTTTCTCTCGCCATGAGTTACATGACGGTTGTTTTATAAAATCATTATTTATCTATGCATTTATGACTATATAAAGAGGAGGCACCTAGAGTCAGCCACGGGGAGAAGGAAAGCTTTTGAAATCTTTAATTCACATTTATTAAATTAGAATCGTTAAGTATGTGGTGTTATTTGTAACCATGTTACAAAAATACTTCATAGTTATTAATTGATAATCGTGAAGTATGAAGTCGTTTTTTTTTGTTAACTTCTTTTTTTAATATTTAAAAAATACATAATGGTGTTCAGTCACTGCTATCACTATCGTCCTCCTCCTCCTCCTCATAATCGGCGGAAGGAGATGAAAAGTATGACTATAAGTCATATTAATCCTCATTGTAATTAATTATAAGGTTTAACTTCCTGTTCAGATTGTTAGTTTATGCTGTGAGGCACCTTGTGTGGCAGTCAAAGCCTACCAATAGCTCAAAGCCTCCATTTTAGGATGAGGTGGTGGTGGAGGAGGGGGCGGCAACGGAAGAGCTTCCTAGAATCTTAACATGATGAAAGAGAGAAGGAGGAGTCTAATAAAGAAAAGTATAGTAAGAATCATAAGAAATATGTGAGTTTAAACAGAGATCTAACATATTTTAAGAAGGGTTATGACATATGACAGTCTTCAAAGGGCTATGAAAGTGTTAAATGTCGGTTGTTTCTTAAGACCATTACGTTTTGTCTTCGTTGATATTAGAGGTTGGAAGAAGAATCATTTGTTAGCGTTACATGACGGTTGTTTCGAAGGAACCGCTATTTTTGTCTCTACATAAATGACGATTATTAAATACAATTGTTATTTTTTTGTTTTCGAAAATCTAGTCTTACAATATATGACAGTGAGCATGATTAACTGTTACTTTTAAGCATTATATATATTTGCTCGACCTTCGCCTTGACATATATGACATTTATTTGCTATGATCATTATATATTAAACATTATATATGCCCAAATATGTAGTAGTGCCATTAATCTCTCTCTATTTTCTCTCCATTTAATGTATTCACCATTAGATCAAGTTTTAATGGTTGAGATTTATTCTATTTAGCATGATAGATTTTTTTTATATTTAAATTTAAAATAATATTTTTATACAGTATTAAATCCCAACAATTGAAACTTGATCTAATGGTAAATACATTAAATAAAGAGAAAATGAAGAGAAAGCTCAATAGGGACATTTCTCTCCTGACTTAGAGACTGGCATATAGAGCACCTTTTATGCATGATCCATGAGTAGCAAACAATAGGGGTGTTCAATATTTTCTCGTTCCGGTTTTCCTGTCTTAATCCTGAGCAAATTGGGACTAGATTTTCTCGTTTCAAAAAATTCGAGATCGGGAATGAGACTTTCAAATCCCTACTTTTTCTCGATCCCAAATATATGTACATTTTTTAAAAAAATATTTAAGAAGGCAAGACCAAATGTAAAGAGAATGTGAAAATTCCTAACACCCTCAAGGTAATATCTATTCTTATAGTTTATTTATTTAATTTTATTTATTATTTATTAAATAATTCTAATTTTTTATTCTTGTCCTTGTGTTTTTTGTAGCTGAATCTACAACTTTAAATATGTATTGGACTAATTATATATTTGTATTAGACTAATTTAGTACAATATGATATTAGACAAATTATATATATGTCCTAGACCAAAAGAAACACAATAAAGAATTTAATATAGGAATCTTCTGTTTTTAAAAAAGAAAGGAATTGGAATTGGAATTGGGATTGGGAATTTTCCAATCCCAATCCTGAAAATTTTCCGTTTGGGATCAGGATCGGGAATGAAAATCATTCACAAACCCTTCTCAGGATCAGAATCGAAAATGAGATTTTCTAATCCCCTCCTATCCGAGGACACCCCTAGCAAACAACTCAAGCAAAGTCCCCAAACCCAATAACGTATATCAAATTTATCATAGCAATTCTTCCTATATACTGCATGTTTGTGTTTGGGTTACGGAGCCCCACACATCCAACGAAATGGCAGAAGTACAACAGAGATTTTTTTTCTAGTTTGGGAAAGTGTCTTGTTGATCTCAGTTTTACCCCTAAAGTGGTTTTTTTCACCATCCTAAAGTGGCTTTGTTTTGTTTCCAAAAGCTACTCATCCCTTGCTTTTACAGTGAGCTACTGCGCACGGTGGGGTGAAATTTGTCATGAGCCCCACAAATATTTCTCTTATTGTCCTATCCAAAAAGCTTTAGGTTTGATATTAAAAAATGAATTTGAATTTTAGTTATATAGGAGTATTACTTAATTAAAATTTTTATATTTTTATGCTATATATATATATATATATATATATATATATATATATATTATGACAACATTTATAATATATATACATATTAAATATATTTAACCAAGGTATTTTCAAAATTTTCCCAATATGTTAAATATTTTTATTTTTATATATTAATTTTAATATTCATAGAACTATCACATTATATACATATAATATAAATATGCGTTATTTAATATTCATCTAGTTCTTAATGTAGGATATAATTGAGGCTTAGTCTTAATCTTAGATATAAAATATATTTATCATATTTATCATCCCGAAGGTGAAAAAAGGGGATTGACTTCTCTACAATACCCCTTCCCATCCTTTTCCACCATTGGATTAAGATCTTAATGGTTCAGACTTAACATCTTATAAAAATATTATTATAATTTTACTTAAAATATATAGAAATAATTAACTGTTCAAATTTATTTTGTATCTTGTATAAAAAAATATATTTGTGTATCTTTTAAATATTTTTATAAGGTGTTAAATCTAGACTATTGTCCGAATCCAATGGTGAAAAAAGGAAAATGAGAGAAAATGATGGGACATGGTATTAGAGAGAAGCCAATTCCAAAAAAATAAAAAGGCTACTCCAATTTATACTCCCTTAATAATAAAAAATCATTATATGGATTTTGAGGACTTTAATTTTAAACAAGGATGTTTTAAGAAAACATATCATATTTATTATAATTAAGTATTTTAATAGTTTCATTTTTTTAATAATAATTAACTATTATTTTTTTTATAATTATAATTATAGCTTTCCTTTTAAAATTATCACTATATATATATAAAATAAGATTTATATTCTTTCTAATCATTTTTTTTATCTAAAATTTCTTTTTAAATAATCATCTAAATAAGTTTTAGTTTGAAAAAAATGATTACCGTCAATCCAAATATAAATTATATTATACTTTCTAATTTCTATGATAATGAGTTTGTAAAAATTAGATAAAAAAAAAGTTACTTTTGATACTTCTAATCCAAACAAGCTCATAATCATTCTTATTGGGTTCAAGGTGTTTACCAATCATGATGACACATGTTGCACAAATTACATTGGCCTTAACTCAATACTCACTTCATTTTATTTTATAAGAATTTAAAATTTGAATTGTCTTGATCTTTTTTATAAGAATTCGATTAGAGTTGTCTAAACACTTAATGAATTTTTTTTTCACTTTTACCCCTCATTAATTATATAAATTGCATTAATTTTAAGATCAATTTCACCTCAGAAGTATTAAAAAAAAGATCAAAATCAACCTAACCATGTTGGTCGTTAAAAAATTAACATTGATCTCTCTAAAATATTTATGTATAACACTAAATTATATATCTGTTTATAAGTTAGACAAATTAATTTGAAGAAAAATGATAAATATAAAAGATAAAATAATAATAATAAATCTTCCATCTAATCCATAAAGATGGTTATCCACGTTTAGACGATGTAAGATAATCAATGATAAAAAAAATTGGATTTGATTGAATAACAGAAGTATGATACCTTACAATCCCATACTCCTCCTAAAAAATCAAGCTCATGTGAATTTTGAAAGATACAATCAATGAGAATCAATCAAATATGTCAGCAAAGGTCATAATCAAGCTACTGCAGTTTTTTATGCTGCATCTTCATCAATAGAAGGAAGTGTAGTCCAATGATGAGATTAAAATGTGTTATGGTTATATTGGTATTTGTCTCGATGCATGTGAAGCTCTATGGTGAATTTTTGAACTTGACATTAACTAAAGAAGACCATCAAGATATAATAAAAGTATTGTTCATTATCCCATGCATATTTAGAGATGCTTGCTATGCAATGAAGTTGTAGATGATGCTAGAGAATACTATAGATACAACAATAAATTGTGCGGCAATGATAATGGAAATTGAGAAAAAACCACATACATTATCATCCAATGTATGGCACGTATCGTTCAAAGCCATTCATGAGCTCTCCGAACAGCATAAGCATTGATATTAGAAGGAAGAAAAACAGCTTAAGTATTTGCGAATGGGGAGAAAATGGGAAAGATATTGCTATCGGTACTAAATATAAGAATTAACTGATTTTTTAAAAAAATTAAAGAAGCTAAATAAATTACTTAATCATATCATATGTTGTGTATAGTTAAATTATATATCATTTTATAATTTTGAAAAATTAGTTTAGAGAAAAAACAATAAATATAAATACTATAAAATAATTTAATTAGTTTCATTAATCTCCTCAAAATAATCAGCTAAAGTCTAACATTTAAAATCAGGATAGTATTAATTACTTGTAAGTTTATGATTAAAGGGAAATGGCCTGAATGAGGAGTGACTCTCTATCACGCACCTTGGCGAGGATAGTAGAACATGATTTATTAAGGTCTAAAAAGGGACGAAAACCAACATCACACATATATATAAACATATGATCTTCTCAAGAAGCATGCATTAATAAACTTATAGTACTAGGACAATGTGTTCAATTTCAACAACGCTTATCATCAATCTAAATTTCTCCATCTAAGAACTGCTTAGCTTTCCACAATCAAAATCAGTCATTTTTAATAGAATGCCAGCTAGGAATGCTGCCAAAAATTTGTCTCTGAAAAAAGAGACCACTTTGGATTCACCCTGCTGAATAATACCCATCACAAAAGCTGTAGAGATGATATTAATGCATCTCCATCGTCTCTCATTTGCATATTTCTTCAAGCTCGCCTCAATCCTTTTATATTGTTCCTTTTCTTCTTCTTCTTCTTTTTCTCCATTCTTCTTTTTGATATCTCTAACTGATTTCGCGGAGAGAACCTCACCGAGACACCGTGCTAAAACAATCCCATCTTCTAAAGCACAACACCCACCTTGTCCAAGATCAGGGGTCATAGGGTGGAAAGCATCTCCAGCAACACACACATTACTTTTACTAATATTACCACACACTAGCTCCCAAGGATGTCTATATCTCAATGGAGATGATAAGAAATGATCCAAATCAGTATTTTCTATGAAGGTTCTAACATCACTTGGCATATTCTCTAGTTTCTCTAATACAAATTCCTTCATTTTAGCTGGATTCTCTTCTAGCTTCTTTTCTGCAAGGCAGATTGCGTTTATCAACACAAACTTCAAACTGTTTGGCATAGTAAATGAAATGTTACATGGAATAGATAATTTAGAAGATAATGTTAATGGGGGCATTTCAAAGTGATCATTACTCAATAAATAGCTTGCTAATGCAAAGATCTAAGCTCTGCTTATATTAATGTTGTAATTGATATGAATGTTGGCATAAATCATATGTGCAGAATTATTTATAAACTAACAATTCATAAGAGTGATAGGATTTTAGAGGGCAATGCTTTCACTTCACATGAGACTAGCCAAGTGAAAAAAGTCCCACTAAAGAGTAGGCTCAGAAAGAGAAGGTGGCTAGTATCCTACTTGGCATTCAACTTCCAAGTGACACCCGTGGAAATAGAAGTGTAAAAGATCCTATTTAAGAGGATTCTTAATCTCACTTGGCTAGTGTTGTGTAAAGTGACAAGGCATCATTGCCCCCGCTAATCCAATCAAAGAGGGATTTAGCAGATCTTCATCTTGATTTTGGTATATCAGTGTCAAGTGGCAAGCAAGATGCACGCACAATGAAGCCAACTACTTTTTCCTTGATAAACTGGTAAGAAATCTTGAGTGCTAACATGCTAAAACATGTTATATATTAATTTATACCATGGAATCTTGTATACTAAAATCAAGTCTAGCTTTAGTGAAATAATAATGGTCTATTGTTATGTGTGGCATAGAAGATTCACCTTGTGCAGTTGGAGTCCAAGTAAAGAACCAATAAACTGTATTGTCATCACAAGGAATAACACCAATTCTAAAACCTTTTCCAAAGGACTGCATAAACTTGGGTTCAAGCGTATGACAATTCTTTAACATAATGCATCCTCTAATTGCAGACCTGCCTGAGAAGGCAATCTTGTTCAAACCAAGCCACTTTGCTACCACTGAGTTCACTCCATCACCACCAATAAGTACCTGTTCTCATTCATGAACAATGATATTATTTTTGAGGTTTAAGGCCTTGGTTTTGATGAACATTAATTTATCTAGCTCCTATATTTAGGATTTGAGGGTGTACAGTTAATGAATATAGTGTTTACCTTGGTTTTAATGACAGTTCCATCAGCAAGATGAATGAGTTTAGAGAAGCCAAATTCCTCAATAGCTACCACCTTTGAAGAGTACCTAATGGTACCACTTGGAAGCTCATTGACAAGGGCTTCCAACAGTAACTGTCGCCTGACACAACGAACTTCGTGGGCCCCACTGCACCATTTGAAGTTTCTGTCAATATTCTAATTTGGATCCTGAGTGGCAATACAATATGCATTTAAGAGAGAATGTAACACAACATAGTGGATGTGTGTATAAGGTATATATTCTCAAATTTTTTTCTTATATGCACCCGGTGCATTTATTTGTTAAAAACAGAGAATCTAGGTCCCTTTATTATTGTAGCAAGATCAAATATTCCAACCCAACTAGGAGAGCCAACATTTAATTTTAGTAAATATGATATAGTGAAGTTAGTTTAAACCCCAATTCAAAAACATGAACTTTCTGATACTTGTAATTAAATTTTCTATGTCATGTCTTTTTGATAGGCTGTTCTTTCTATATTTGGGGAACATTTTGCCTACATGAGTGTTGATACTGGCACTGTTTTTACTCACCATCAACCATTATCTCACTCTCTTGCTGGTCAAGATATTCTGTACTTCCTATGGTCTTTCTCCCCTGTCACGATTGGCACGACCTCCTGTGTGAATTGTATTTCTTTTATTCATTTATGTATCTGTCCTGTTTCTTTGTCTACTGTGTAAATTAACTTTGTAATCTCTTACCTATATCTAAGGAGTTGATTATAGTCTTAAATATAATATATATTTTTTATATTTGTCAATTAATAATAATCAAGGAGAAGGAATGAGAGAATTAAGAAAGATAACTTAGGTGTCTTAGCAAATCCATATCATATTAACTAACTTGACTACTTTCCTTAATCTAATCAAATTGGGTAAATAGCTCTTATATTAAGAATCTGAGGGAGTACCATTTTGACATTTTATCCCAAAAAAAAACTCATATCTCATGTGTGAGTCATGCTAATTGATTAGGTTATACAGCATCAAACTCAAGTCTCAAAGATTGAACAAATTTCAAGTAGTTCTGAAATCTGAAACATCCTGTAAAAATGTGTGTAGACAAAGAGGATGATTCTTGAAATGGCCAAAAGGTGTATATGATAGAAGCTTTGGTGGCTAGGGGCAGTTAAAAAAAACAAGAAGAAGAAGAAGGATGCATTTCTAGGTTTTTTAAGAATACAGAATTGGAAAAGAATTCTTGCTGCATGGTTGGTAAACAAGCTAAAGTATCTTTCAGGAAGAATGTTTCTTCAAGTCAGAGTTGCTTGAATGGATACACATTGAAATTTGTGGAAAATTTGAAGCTTGTCATGTGAACGCTAGATTGATAATAGTCTCCACATAATTGTGAGGGAGGAGATGTTGGGTTTTGGTCTTTATTCCTATGTGAAGAAATGCCCAAATCACACACACACACACACACTATTTTATGAAAAGAAAAGAAAGGAAAGGAAAGGAAAGGGGAAAAATGAAATGAAAAGAAAAGAAAAGAAAGGAAAGAAAAAGGAAAAAAATAGGAAAAAATAAAAAGAGTATGAGAATGAAAAGAAAGAAAGAATGGAAAGTTTCATAATTATTCTTTGTGAAAAAAGAATATTCTTTTAGAATTTCTTGATTTGAGGTTTTGTCTCACTTATTTAAGTAGAGAGGGGGCTAATTAGGTTTTTCACTAAGGGCAAATAGGGTGATGAGGCCAAGGTAGATCGGAGTGGTCTAATTATACAACCATGTGAAATGAAAGAAAGAGAAAGTGAAAAACATGTGTTCACAAGATAGTCATAATAAATCTACGTTTGTGCACTTAGTAACCATTGGATTGGGCTGTAATTTGGTCAGCTGATTCGACACATGTGGTTCATCATTTTCAATGTTGAATTGTCATTTGGAGGCTTAGTATGAGAGAAATCATGTTCGTGCTCAAGGACGTTTTTCTAGGTATTTTTAGTTTTCTTTATTCTCTATTGTAAGCTTATAGTTTTGGTTGTTTGACTAAATGGTTACACGTATTTGTGTATTTATTTAAGACTCTCTTATACCTTATATTGATCATAGTGGATCATATTTTTATTGGTCTAGACAACCTGTGGTTTTTACCCTTGACTTGAGAGGTTTCCCACATTAATAATTTTAGTGTCTCTTGTGCCATTTAATTTCTGCCATTTATTTATTTATTTAATTTATTTCCTCTTAGACTCTTACAAATGATAGGAAGGTTTAACATCCCCTTCCCAACAGATAGGACTCATTTGTCATTAGAATAACTCTTTGTGTACAATGTAGAAAGAGTAATTAATTTTCACATAAGCATGAAATTCTTCTAGGGAACTAAATTTACAGTTATACCAACTGTGTGTGCGTATAGTAAGAATGATTATTATAAAGGGAACAGAGAATCTTCATTTAAATATTGCACTTACTGTTTCCCGGTGGCGTTTTCGAGAGCGGTCGATGATGTTTGTTCTCCGGTAATCAAAGAAGTAGTGACATTTCTGCACTCCAATCCCAAAAATGTTTAGTTTCAAGCTCTTAATCATTACCGGCACAACATTTTATTTTTTTGTTAGTCACCAATTGTTACTTATATAAAGACAAAACTTAGATCAAATTACTTATATTCATTAGGTTGAGTTCATAGGTGAATATATAAGTGCATATATGTATGTTATCAACTAACAATAACAAAATAATAAGTGCATATATATATATATGATAAGAGATTATGCAAACATTTACAGGTTTTTAAAGATAAATTTAAAAGTGCATGTACACATTTTAATAATTAATAATAATAAAATAATTAGTGTGTAATAGGAAAACTTGACTTAATGATATAAGTATACAATGTGGATAGATTACCCGCGAAGTTGACGGAGGATGTCACCAACGCCAAGAGCATCCAAAGCTTTCCAAGCATTTGTCCATATTGTGAGAGCAAATCCTGTGACCCTCAGAGTATTTGAAGATTCTAAAACCAAACTTCGCACGCCTAACCTGCAAGTTTAATTATATGTGAATAAAAGCACTTGCAATCGTGATCAAAATATACAGATTTAAACGAAAAAAAATTGAATAATGAAGACGTTTCATGAATTTCATCAAGATAACATATGTTTTAAAATTAATTTATATTTCTTCCAAGATTTGTATAAATCATTTCATTTTTTTGTTAAAAAAAATAAAACTTGTACAAATTTTCTTGGTAATAAATTTTAGATTACATGGCTTCACAGTTAGGCTATGTTTATATGGAAAGAAAAGTGACGAAATAGGGGGAGGGAATGTTAGGAGGAAAAACTTTCAAAATGGTAAACATATGATTAGTTTCACATGAGAGAAAAAATTCAAGAGATATGGGTACCTGTGAAGTCCTAAGGAGGTTGCAAGGCCAGCAATGCCAGCTCCCACAATCACTATATCTTCAACTCTTGATTCCATTGTCTGTCTAGAGCTCAGCCTTTTCGGCTTCCTCAATCCTAGATTTGTATATTTATGTTGTGTTTGTGTGTTTTTGGGTGTATATATCTATTTATATATATATATAGAGGTCATGTTCAAAATTGGAGAAAAAAGGCATCAGCTATGACGAGGGCACCAACTACGAGAGCTCAATAATTGAATATTTTGGCTTTTGCCACTTTTGGTGATGAAAGCCAGTGCGTGTTGCCTTTGTCTTTTGCTCAACCGTGTCCATGCATCTTATGATTAAATATTAATTATTCCGACCGGTCATATTTATAAGACATGATAATTAAATTATGGGATTTAATAAAGTAGTTAAAATTAGTTAAGAATAATAAGTGTGTTTGAAATAAATATTTTTTTAAAATATATCCTTATTTATGATTTTAAAATTAGTTTGGATAGCCATGCTCCTAAGTGTTACTTTTGGGACTGAATTGAACCTTAACCCTTAATAAAAAGTAATTAATGATTTTATTTTAAAAATACACCAAAAATTTGGTTTTCTTCCATCAAGATTCATGAGAATCAATTACATTTAATAAAGGAAATATTAAAAAAATTGGAATGATTTAGAGACACTAACTACTTGTCTCTTTCTTTAAATTATGTAAAGATGACTTTTAATATTCCAATTACATTTATGATCTGTGGGTTTTTTTATTAAAATTTTAAAATATTTTTATCCTAAAGTTATAATTATAATTAATTTAATATAGTGTTCTCAAATTGTCATCCATCCCCCAACAATGCATAGGGTCCTAACCAAAAAGATAAACATTACTTTATTTCCACAGTGTAAAAGGTTGTGATAACAAGTTTCAAAATCTTAATTGGTCTCATAAAAACTTGTTAAATAAACTACTTCCACTTTCATAGATTATCAAAACTATGGGCCATTTGTCAAAATTTGGCGTCATGTAAAATACCAGTATTCTTTAATTTTTTGTCTCTATCTATATATATTTAATAGTTATATGGACAGAGCTGGAATGATCCGTTTGTAGACGCCACTTTTTTGGAAAAAAAAAAAAAGACACCACACTTTTATTTGGTACTATATGTTATTTTAAACATCTTTGAATGTTAATCTTGAACATCTTAAATTAATTTTCTAAACCAAAAGGTAAATTAAAATACTTTAACCACGCTTTTTTTTATATATTATGATCACCGGTATCTTATTCGGTTTGGGGTTTGTGGCTATCTCTTAACAGAAGTGTCTCTGATCTAGGACTCGAACTCGAAATTTAGAGGAATCTGGCAAGGCCTTACATCGCTAGACCAATTCTATGTTAGTTACTTTAAGTACGCTTTTGCTTGGACTTAATTACACAAACCCCTCTATTTTAAAAATATACATTGAGTCTAAATTATTAACAATGTTAAAGAATATTCTAAAAAGATTGTTGAAGTATATATTTTAATTAAAAACCATATTAGCATAAATATTGTTTACACACCCCTCATTATACAATATTCCTAATTTATCTTTTAAAATTAATATTTATTAATATATTTAATATTGGAAAAATGACAGAAAAATACCATTTGAACTTCAAAATCCGGTTGACAAATACGTTAATGAGATTAACAAGAATAGTAATGCAATTGACAACTCATTTTATTGTTAAATCACCTATATGAAATTTTGAAGTTTAAATGGTATTTTTGTTTGGGATTTTCCCTTTAATATTTTTCCTAAATCACCGGTACAAAAAACACTTTTAAGATCGGTTAAAAACGATATTTTAGACCGGTTCTGGATCAGGTCTTGATACAGCCGGTCTAAAAAGTATTAAACTTTTTAGACCGGTTAAAAAACCGGTCTAAAATATGAACTTTTAAGACCGGTTCTTCAACAACCGGTCTTAAAGTTTAACTAAGGAACAAGTAGGGAAATTTCAGCATAAAAAAAATAACAATTTAAGACCGGTTCTCTTAACAACCGGTCTTAAATATATATTTAAGACCGGTTATTAATAGAACTGGTCTTAAAGTTTAATATTTTAAGACCGGTTCTCTTAATAACAAGTCTTAAATATATATTTAAGACCGGTTATTAAGAGAAGCGGTCTTAAAATTTTGTTTTGTTTTTTTTCGTTTTATTTGTTTCAATCTTACCCAGGCCAGTAAGCCATATTCAACAACATTCCCCCTGTCACATTACATACACATGCATATATGTATATATTGACAATCAGAAGCAGTGACAACAGCATTTTTATTTCCAGAAACTACCAATACACAATCCTTGACTCTCAACAATCAAATAATGAACATTATGAAAAAAATCATTGAAAACAAACACATTCAATTCCAATGACTACCAATAACACATGATCAACTTATTCAATTCTCAGAAACAGTACAATATTTCTCATTATATGGAAAAAATTCGTAAGCTTTACAGAGAAATGAAAAAAAGTGGATGAAAATTGACAATAGTGATCCCTGCCTGAATCAACAGCCAACTAGTATCGCCAATATCCAAGAATTTGTCCTAAACAGAGATATAAACCAAGTTAGATATATATGAAAACCATAAGTATTATTAGAACAATATAAATCGGATTCAAAAACTTACTAATCTTGTAAAAGCTCATAAATGAATTCAGCACAACAATTGCGGATGAAATCAATATCTTCTTCAGGAAAGGGATCAGCAAGATCAAACATCTGTATGTGTAACACCGAAGCCAAACAAAACATTAACTTACTAACTTAAAAACAATAAAGTAATAAAAAATATTTGAAATATATATTTATTACCTCCTCGGTAAAGTCAGTCGTGTCTAGGCTGATAATATTGTAAATCTGCCTCAATATATAAAGACCACATAAGTTGGAGCCTGGTGGTTGACTACGGGTCTGAAAAAGAACATGATATCATCATAGCAAGCATAAAAGCATAGCTTATGAAACGCATCTTAAAGAAAACAAATATGTACTAACCTTTGGCGTGATCCATGTAGGGTCTTTTAAGTCACGAACATGCCTACCACACTTAGCGTGTAGGAAAGTCCGCATAGCCCTATGATCAAAATCACAAAGATTACTTATTCTGCACACAAACTTTGCACACAAAAGGTAATAAAGCAAGAAAACTTACGAGTTCATGGTCTTCTTCAAGTCAGTCCCCGGTTTGAAGTGGAGGGAGCAGAGGAGGATCACTGTGTAACTAGCCTTACACAGAATAACCAATTGCCAATGATCCCTGAAAAAAAAGAGATGAATGTTAAGCAAATATAAAGCATTATGTGTGATGTTTCGGAATATAAATTTGATGTTTCTTACCCATGCACATAAGGAACCAAGAAACAGTCAGTTTCTGTTTCACTGAGCCTCTGTGATAAATATCTATGTCTGATGGTAGCAGTGGTCCCTTTCTCTGTGGCATGAGCTGGGCACATGAATCCAAATTTAGCGCTCTGCCTAGAGGAAACCAACCTACGATTCATGTACCTACAAAATAGAAGCACACAAATTAAGGTTACAGAGCGTAATTTTTAAGATATTTACTTCCAATTGAAAAAGATACTTACATCAAAAAAACCTGGACAATCGCAATCGTAAGATTTTGTCTAGGAGCGACCATGGACATTAAATCATCCCTCTCAAGATAGCATGCCGCCCCTGACGGTCCAATAACTGAATCCATAGGCCAATGTTTAGTCGGGTTAGATGTGTCAAATGCCATCAGAATCACTTGCTGCATCACATTCAGTGGTGGAGGTTGGGAAACTTCATGAGGGACGGGAGCTGGACTTGGGGCTCTGATCGGGGAATCCGCAGCTCCAACAGAAACAAGGTTCTTCGGCCATGATATGAAAGTACCTAAGACATCGGCCACAATCTTGAACTCCTCAGAAGGGATAGGGACAGGTGCGTCTGAGATAATAACCTCCTCAACTGACACCCTAACCTGATCATCTGTCATCTCGAGGTGGTGAACAGTTGATCCTAGGTTGTGCACACTCCCCCGTGCAACTAACCGTCTCAGAGGATCCTCAACATATAAATCACAAGGCTCAGCATCGTCCTTTCCAGGACCCTCTGATGACTGTCCCACATTGCAACAACTCCCTTTGGTGCTCTGCTTATGGAGATCGAGTGATTGTGCGTGGACAGGAGTGGTGTCTTGTCTTGTGCTCACCATGGCATATACCTCGTCCTTCATCTTGCTCAATCGGGCATCCAATAGTGCATCAAATGATGCTTCTGCCTCAACCCTTGCTTCCGCCCTCGCAGTGGCCAACATACGCTCCAATTCGTCTCTCGTGACCACGTTGGAGGAGGAACTGCGTGAGGAGGATCCAAAGTAATCCTTTATACCCACCCCTCCTTCAACTCCCCTGACGCGGCCTGGATGCTCACGTTTTCCAGTAGCAACCGTGAGAATGTCATTCCTCCCCTCGGACTTGAAGGTTCCCTCGGCTTTCTTTTATTGAAGTTCCTCCTGTGAGATATATAAAAAACACACATGAGTAATGAAAAATGTTTATTAAACAGTTAATAAGAACAACGATACTTACAATTTTTTCACCGACTATACGAGACTGGTCGCTCGTATAGGATCCACCACTCTTCTGGTGAGCATGCAACCACAACTCTTCACGCCGTATCGGAGATGGTGGAGATAGCAGAACAGAAGGATCAGATTGAGATGCTTCTTCCAATCTCCTCCGTTTGGCCGCTAACAAGTCTTTCTCGGCCTTTGCGTATCCCCCACGAGACATTGTGTGGGGGCAATCATTCTTCCTGCCGCTAGCTTGTGCCTTTTGCCTTCTTGCCTGCGAATAGGAAATGGGAAAAAAAGGTTATAAATAGTAAAGACAAAAGATAAGTAAATAAAGTACAAAATAAGTTATCTCACCAAAGCCTCTGGAGTAGTCCGAAGCCTAAAAAACTCCTGCAATATTGCTTCATCGATGTACGAGTACTTGCTGCAAGGAGTAGGACGTGGCTTACCAGCTGGCACCTCGATATGCACGTAATTGTTCGCCAGACTCATCTTGAACTTCCTCCAGCGCTCACAACAATATGTCATAGTCTTGTGATACAAGATCTCACTCTGAGGAACGTCGTAGGTGAGCTATTATTCATGAATGAAAGGAGTTAGTGACAGTAATGAAACGAATTTGATAAAAGAAACATACAGAGGGAATTTTATACTTGAATAGTGTCCCAAATATGCTGCTTCACATTTTTGTCGACATTTCTCCACTCCTCTATCAATATGCTAGGCTTATTCCGTGCGAGGAGGCCGAAAAAACTCCTAAAACGACTGGCATTCGGCCCGATCGGTTTCCAGTATTGATCGAACTGGATCGGTATCCTCTCCCCGGCAGACCGACTCAAGGAAACATCCCTCAACCGTGTGGCCGTCCTGCCCCTCCTTCTAGGCTGGTGACTCAGCTCACCCGATGACTGCCCCTGATTAACACTCTGAGGCTCGTTGTGCTGAGCAGTACGGTGCACCTGATCCTCTGCTATAGGAGGCACCTGATCCTCGGCTGTAGGATGTACCTGATCCTCGGCTATAGGATGCACCGGATCCGTCATTGTACTGTTAACACAAATTGTTGAGTTATTAAGTGACTTGCTGAGATTACGCAAGTGAAGGGGAATCACTCAAGTGAATTGCCTATCACTCGAGTGATCATCTAAGATCACTGAAGGATGAATATCTTCTGATTCAAGTTTCTTTCTAAATTCATTTCTTTTGTCTCAAACATACTTTAAACTTTCAAAAATTTTCTTAACTCACTTGAATCACAAAGTATTTATTATTTATCAAGATTAGTTATCATCAAAACATATTTGAGAACTAACACTTATGGGGTTCAACATAGTGTGGGGCTTGTGAGCTAAGTTTTTAATCAACCCTTAATTGTTTCTGTCCTGAGTCTCAGGTTATTGTTGTCACATCCCAAGAATTTAAGGGTGTTAAGCAAGGAATGCGAGGGGACTCACATTCTTAAAGCTTTAAAACACATATAAACAAACTCCTCACCAAATAATTTCAATAATATTGAATACGAATACATTATTTCTAACTCATATATAATATATCTCTTGCAATCAAAATATTAAGTGATTGATAGAGATTTCAATAGAGTCTCTTATGCAAGTCAGAATTTCCAAAAATAAAACATTTGATTTTATTGATGTGGATAAAAAAGTTGTTCTAGAGCAGGTGATCCTTAATAGTTTTTTTTTGCCAACAAATTAACTTCCATTCCAGGAAAAAGGAAGTCCAAGACAAGTCTTATTCAACGAAATACAATCTCCATGAAACAAAAACAGCTTACAGGAAAATAAAAATACAAAAAACTAATACTCTCAGCCTGATTCAACATCAACATTACTATTATCATAATCCAAAATCTTTGGTAACTACATCGGAGGTCTTCAAACCCAATCATCCAGATAATACCCATTCAAAAATGTTTTAGCAATCCAAACTGCTGCCAAATTCACTTCCCTACGAATCCAAACACAAGCATGGTTCCTCATTAGTTCTCTTGAGACATTAATATTCTCAAAGAGAGTCTCACATCTCCAATTAGGTGATGCTTCGATTATTGTTAATGTAGTTGATTAACACTTGGTTATCACAAACAAGATATCATGTAATTGATTGATGGAGGCATAAGAAATAGCATCAAGAAGGGCTAGCCCTTCAGCCTTTAGCAAAAAGCACAGATTCCGCATGAACAATTCTAGAAGCACGGTCAAGAATCCAGCCATTATTAATATCTCGAACGATGAAAGAAATTGCAGCCATTATATTAACAGAGTTTTACCTGTTTGACGTAACTTGGACCGTGGCTTGAGGCGCAGGAGGAGAGGGGCAGTAGTGGCTGGAAAACACGCCGAAGTGAGATAAAGGCTGGAGAAATAAGATGCTCAGCCGCCCTTCACAATGGTACTCACGGTGACTTCTTCGCAGCAACGACAAGTACGAACGGAGAAGGAGGGAGTTTCAAACGTCGACAACAGAATATGGGAAAGAAGGTGGAAGCGGCGGTGGAGACTGGAAGGGTGGCAGGAGAATACGGCGGAATATCACCTACTGCGTTGGAAGTGAGTAGTTCGCGGCGGTGGAAACAGAGGGGGAAGTGAAACATAAATGTGAAATGAACTTTCGCGGCGGTAGGTTTGAAATTCAGACTTTTAAGACCGATTATTTAAATAACCGGTCTTAAAAGTACTTTTAAGACCGTTTATTTAAATAACCGGTCTTAAATTATTGATCTTTAAGACCGGTTGTTAAAATAACCAGTCTTAATAATAAAGTGATTTTTTTATTCATTTTAAGAATTTGTTTTTAAGACCGGTGTTTTAAATAACCGGTCTTAAATTATTGACTTTTAAGACCGGTTATTTAGAAAACCGGTCTTAATAATATCGTGATTTTTTATTCATTTTAATAATTTGTTTTCAGACCGGTTGTTTAAATAACCGATCTTAAATTATTGACTTTTAAGACCGGTTATTTAAGCAACCGGTCTTAATGTGTTTTTGAGACCGGTTGTTTGTATAAGCGGTCTAAATAAGATTTTTTTAGACCGGTTTTTTAGACAACCGGTCTAAAAAAGTGCTTTTAATTACGGAATTACCACCGCGTGTTTCTTTTAGACCTTATCCGCAATAACCGGTCTAAATAATGCTGTCTAAAAATGCTATTTTGTACTAGTGAATTTAGAAAAAAAATTAATGAAAAATATCAACAACTTATAAAAATTTGAATAATTTTTTAACCAACATAATTTAATTAAATATATTTAAAATTTTGAATTATAAAATACTAGTATAAGGATTCAAAATTATATATTTTTTTGTAATTTTTAATTTAATTGAAAATTCATGTAAAAAACAATGTTATTCCTAACAAAATTTTCGTCACAAATTCTGTCAAAAAAATTCCATCAAAAAAATTCCGTCAGAAAATTTAATTACTGAAGGATTATTGATGAAATTTTGTTCGTCAATAATTTATCACTCAAACTACTAATAGAAATTTGTCGATAACATTTATAATACTTTATTTTTATATTTTAGTAATTGATATAATATAATACAATAATAAAAATAAAATATCACATAACAAAAAAATATAAATATAAATATAAATATAAATACTTAAATATTAGAAAATTAATATGTCTTATATTCCCTTCCTTCCTTTTTATAAGATACTATTGTTTGATAGACACAATGCAATAATAGGTGCGGTGCAAGCTATTTTTGGTGGAGAACGACATGTTTTTTGCTTCCGTCTCGTGAAAGAGAACTTTAGTGTTGAGATCTCAAAGATCACAAGGGGAAAGAGAAAGACTAGTAGTTTGGCAAAGGAAACTGCACTAAAAATGCTTGGCTCAATTGCATATGTAAGATTTGATGCTGATTTTCATGGAAATATGGAGAATTTGAAGGGTTTATCTCCAAAGTTGGTTCAATGGCTTGAAACACATGGTGACATTGATAAGTGAGCACAAAGCAAGTTCCTTATAAAAGATGGGACAAGATAAATACAAACCTCATGGAGTCTTCAATGCATGGCTCGTGAGTGAGAGAAAGCACAACATTTTTGTTTTGATACATGAGCACAGGGAAAAATTAGCTCAAAAGATGTACAGCAGCAAGTTAGGCATGCAAAATTGGAAAAATGGGGTAGGGCTAAATGTGGAGGCAAAATTACTGGAAAATGTGGCGAGGTCCAACAAAATGCATGTGCTAGATCATGGAATGACCAGATTCAGGGTTAGAACTGGAAAATGAGATGTGAGGATGAATCTTACATTATGTGAATACACATGCAAAGCTTGGCAAATATCAAGATTACCCTACCAACATGCATATGCTGCAATAAAGGAGATACATGGGAATGTATATGCATATGTGGAGAATTGTTTTGTACTTGCAACTTAGGAAAAATTTTACAACAAAGCCATGATTCTAGTAGAGACACATGACATCCCCAGTCCTGACTCTCTAAGATATGATGATTACTCATCCACTGTATTGGTACAGCCATAATTGACTATTAACCTTCAGGAAGGCCTAGAGTTAGGAGGATTTAATCACAATTTCAAGACAAGAAAGTGTTTCATTGCTCAAGATGTGGTGAGGCGGTCATAATTGAAAGACTTGCAGAAACCCCAATACAAGCTGACATTATTGCTGAACATAGTCCTTTTTTTGGGTTTTATATATGGTTGCTTGTTATATTGTAAATGAATGTATCCCAACTTATATTTTTTGGATAGTTACGAAAGCAACTATTGTGTGCATACACATAATCCCTACTGTTAGTGTCAATGTTTTACCTAAGAGGTGAGAGTTGGAGAAATTTCATCGAAGTGTACATAGGAGATTTATAATAGTTTGATCTCAACCACTTGACCTACGTCTAGTCTTCAGAATACTTTTAAGATTTCCACAAAAGTTCCAAGATTTGATGGGTTCTTGGCACTACAGTACAAGTAAGCTCATCAACAAGACACTCACTCCCCCTTACACTTTATAAGCAAATACCCTTACTCAAGGTCTCATTACCTTAAGATTCTCTTCATAAGAGTAATAAATGTGTACACAAATTATATCTCAAAGAGTTGATAGATGAACACTAAAGAACAACGGAATATCAAAGTTATTAGAAAAAACCGAGCACTTATTGCAATAGAGTTCTTTTTGTTGTTGATTCATTGCTCCATCTTGAATGCTTTCGTATTTATAAGTAAAGTGACTTTAATGATTGTTGTAAGCATTCAAATCTATCTATTAGAGAATAAATGTAGCCATTAGTGAAAGTGAGCATTCAGGTTGGTTGAAGCTACTTCGCATTTAATGGAAATGACAGCATTTTGCTTTTTGAAATTTCAAAGCTAATCCATAAAATAAGCACTTGAAACTCATACATAAGTTTGATTAGTAACATTTAAAAGTAATATAAGAGGTTGTGGTGTTAATCAAGATGTTTACAGAAGATATCAAAATTATCGAGATGCTAATTCTAAGTTCTGAAGAGCAATCACTCGAGTACGACTTTAAATCACTCGATTGATCTCTTATCACTCGAGTGCTTACTTTGTCGCTTGAGTGCTTGAGTGATCTTAGTTAAGGCATGTCGATATTCACTAGCGAGTTACTTGGTAGTTTTATCTCTTAAAACTGATTTTTATTACTACCGAGTGACTTGCAAGTGATTCATATCACTATGGTATTCAAACCATAACTCGAGTGATCTTCCCTTAAAATATTACAACATTTTTTGATTACTTGCAAGTGACTTGCAAGTGATCTTGAATCACTCAAGTTATTTATCATCCACTTGAATGATCTCTACATGAGAGATCACATAACCTTAGAATCACTTACGAGTAACTCACAAGTGAAGGTTGTCACTCGAGTGATCCTTTTGTCATCGAGTGAGGAGGTGTGTATCACTTGAGTGCTCAACTTATCACTCAAGTGATGTGCCCTCATCATCACAAACTTCTATTTACTTGCATATGATCTACAAGTAATCCTTATCACTCGAGTGCTTACCACATCATTGAACTCTTTACTTGATCTGATCACTATCGAGTAACTCGTTGGACTTTTGTAAGTGAAACTTGATCACTCAAGTGCATCCACATTTACTTCAGTGATCATCTTTGGTTAATCTTAGTTCTACTTAGCCATCACTCGAGTGCTAAGATCATTACTCGAGTGATTTCTCCAAGACAGAGAAGATCACCACAGAGTTCCACTTTTCTGTTTTCAAATCACTTGAAGTGGGAAATCACCACTCAAGTGACCTGTTAATTCAAATTTTTCAATAAACACTTACATCACTCGAGTGCATAAAATCTTCACTTAAGTGACTTGAATTATCAAGTAAACTTTGTGTCATCCATCTTTCCTGCATAAAATTTTATTTCTAGGTTTTACTCCTTCATTAATATTACCTATGACTTGGTCTAATGGATTAATTTTATTATATCTCTAAGCTTTATTTTGACTCTGGTTGGAAGGTTCATTATCATCCTTAGGTTTGTTAGCTAAGGAGGTAGGTGTTTTAGAAAAAAAAATTGATTATCTTCTTGAATGACCACTTCTTATTCATCTTCTATGGGTTTGACTAGAGGTTCATTTTCAGCAAGCACAATATGTACGGATTCTTCAACAACACAATTTCATTTATTGAAAACTCTATAAGCTTTACTTCTATTAGAATAACCCAAAAATATACCTTCATCAGCCTTATAATCAAATTTTTGCAAGTTATCTTGCCATTATTATGAATGAAACACTTACAGCCAAATTTGTGTAAATGAGCAAGATTTGGTTTTATTCCTTTGTAAAGCTCATAGGGTGTCTTTCCAAGCTTTAATATGATGTATGCTCTGTTGGAGATATAACTTGCAGTGCTCATTGCATCAACCCATAAGATTTGTGAAACATTCTTCTTATTGAGCACGGCTCTAGCCATTTTTGTAAGAACTCTATTTTTCCTTTCTACGTCTCCATTTTGTTGTGGCGTTCTTAAAGCAAAGAAAATGTGATCAATGCCATTTGTATCACAATAGTCTCCATAGGCTTGATTTTCAAATTCTTCTCCATGATTTATTCTAATAACTATAATAGACATACATTTCTCATTTTGCACTTTCTTGGCTAAAATAACAAACTCACTAAAAGTTTCATCTTTTGAAGAAAGAAAATGGTCCATGTAAATCTAAAATAGTCTTCAACAATAACCAATGTATATAAATTACCTCCAAGACTCTTTACTCTTGCTGGTTCAACTAAGTCTATATAGAGTAGTTAAAGTAGTCTCTTTGTTGTGACTTCCTTCTTAGACTTAAATAAATATTTTATTTGTTTACCTTTTTGATAATGATCACAGACTAAATTATTTTTGAAGTGTAATTTGGGTAATCCAATTACCAAATCATTTTAAAGTAATTTTCCTAGTTGGTGTATATTGACATGAGCAAGTCTTTTATGCTATAGCCAACTTTCATCGGTATTACTTAAAAAGCAATTTTCAGAAATATTATTGTTTATGCCAAGAGTATAACAATTACCTTTCCTTGTTGCTCTAATCTTGACCTTAAGATCTTCCTTCTTAAGTTGAAGATCCTTCTTACTTACTATGAGATATTTTTTTGAGTCAAATATGACCTAATTGTCTTTATCAGTGCTTTGACTTACACTCAGCAAGTTGTAGCATAGACCCTTTACATAGTAAATGTCTTTAACTTGTATTTCATTACTATTGCCAACCTCACCTATTCCATATATCTTCCCTGACTGGTTTCCTCCAAATTTAACTTTGCCTCTTTCTTTAGGCTCCATTGTGGTAAACTTTTCTCTGTCTCTAGTCATGTGTCTTGAGCATCCACTATCTATGTACCCCTTATTAGTCCTTGATGCCTTAAGACATACTTACGAGCAAAGATAATCAAGTTTTAGGTACCCATACTCTCTTAGGCCCTTTCAGGTTAGTATGGATTATTCTTGGAACATGTGATCCCTTAGGTACCCACTTATAGGTTCCTATCTTCCCTTCTTTTTTATGAAAATAAGAGGAAGTATAATGTCCATTTCTATTACAAAAATTGCAATGTGCAAAAGGATTGGATATGTGAACAATGTTGGAAATAGCTCAAGTAAGTTTTTCCGCCTAACTTTTTATTTCCCTTCTTTTTCTATGACTTTGGATCATATCCAATTCCAGATCTATCATTAGTAAATCTCTGAGCTTTCAAAATCACTTTGAGCATTTCACTTCCCTTAGTGAACTTTTCAAGTGTTTTAGTAAGATCAGTGTTTTTATTTTCTAGAACTTGACAAGTATCACAAGAATTCACATTAGGTTCCTTGAGTTGTTTCTCAAATAACTTAAATTGTTTCTTGTAGCTAATTAACTCCTTAACAATTTTGATGAATTCAGAATATAAGGCATCATATTCATTATGTAATTCATCATAGGTAGGGGCTGAATCATTTACCTCTTCATGCTCTTATTCTTCTTGAGCTACTAAACAAATGTTGGCAACTTCTTCATTATCATTATCTTCATCTGAGGACCTATCTCCCCAGGTTGTTGAGACAAATGCCTTTTTCTTAAAGTATTTTTTTCTTCTTCCTTTCATTATTCTTTAAGTTGTCAGAGCACTCTGATTCGATATGCCCTAACTTGCCATACTCATAGCAAATAATTTTCTCCTTTGTCTCTTTTCTATTGCTAGTTCCTCCTTTGTGAAAGTATTTAAACCCTTAACCCTTCCTATAGAATTTCTTGAACCTTTTCACAGTTAGGCCCATTTCATCATCATCAAAGTCCTCTTGTTGCTTATATTCCTTATCTTCCTTGATCACATTAAGGGCTACTCCTTCTTTCTTCTTTTCTTCAATCTCTTCTAATTCTCATTTGAACTTTTGCTTGCTTTCACACTCAAAAAGACTTCCAAATAAGGAAGCTACTAATCGCATTGATTCTCCTTTAGCCTCTTCTATTGTCATAACTTTAGCTTCTCATTCTTTTGAGAGAACGTTTAGTATTTTTCTCACTTGGGATCTTTGATAATAGAATTTTCCAAGTGCACCCAATTGATTTACAAGATGTATGTATCAGAGTTCAAACTTTGTAATTGTTTCTTCTGATTTCGTTCTGAGCAAACCAAACTCTGTGACAAGAGTGTAGACTCTATTTTCCTTGATTCTAGAGGTACCTTCATGAGCTATTTCAAGAGCTTGCCACATATCCTTAGCAGAATGAAGTGTACAAATTCTGGAATTCTCTTTTTAACTTAAGGCACTTTGAATCATAAGGATTGCCTTGCTATTGAGTTTTACAAGTTTCTTATCATTATCATCAAACTCCACTGGTGTTTTTGGAATTGTGAGTTCCTCCACAGTCTTCACTAGCACATAATCTCTATCTTGAATCACTTGCCATAGGCCATATTTAGTGGACATCACAAACACTTTGAATTTTACCTTTTAGAAGGATAAGTGTTCTCCAAAAAAGCAAGGTGGTCTGGTGATGGAGGCACCATCTGGCAGTATTCCTTCACCCATGCTTGCTATAGAATCCTTCTTAGGATGTTAAGCCTGAACAAGAAGACCAAGCTCTAATACCAAATGTTAATGTCAACGTTTCAACCAAGAAGGAGGTGAATTGAGTGATATTAAAAATTTAAAAACTTTAATTAATAAATTTAACCAAGAGATAAGAGTTGAAGAAATTTCACCAAAGTGTACAAAAGAGATTTATACTGGTTCGGTCTTAACTACTTGATGT
Source organism: Albizia julibrissin (assembly GCA_037074505.1). NCBI lineage: Eukaryota > Viridiplantae > Streptophyta > Magnoliopsida > Fabales > Fabaceae > Albizia > Albizia julibrissin. The sequence continues at coordinate 29,233,285 of CM073480.1, read as the reverse complement.
AACATTCTTATTTTTATTTTTAGCATATAATTATAATTTGAAAATAATTATTTATAAAAATAAAGTTAGTAGGTAATTTTTGAAATAAAAAGAAAAGGGAAATCTGGTTAAAATATGTTTACAAAAATTATAAAAAATAATAAATTATAAAAATAAGAATAAAATAATAAAAAAACATAATCAACTAAAGGGTAAAGGGATAGTGGCACCTTTCTGTGCCACTACCCAATATAAAAAAAATTAAAACTAATTACTCAAGGTGAAGGGGGTATTATTAATACCCCATCTCCATACTTACTTCACGCAAGTAATTTGCGTGAAGTGTTATGCAGAAGGGTGGACAATGACATACTGGTAGGAGTATTTCCAAATCTTTGAAGATCAATAATATACTCAAAATCACTTCTAATCACAAATCTTTCTTTATAAAAAATATTCTAAATAATTTTGTCTTTCTTATGATAGTAATTTCTTGCTAACTAGAGAATATTTTAGGATTAGAATTTTGGGGCAAATTTAAGTTTTATTAATATATAACTATAGGAATGTAGAGGATGATTAATAGTAAATTTTAATCGGTTCATTTTTATAATTAAATCAGTATAAGATTTTATAATAAATTTTCTATATAATCAATCTATAAATAATTCTATTTTAGACTTTTTTTTTTTTTTTTTTTTTTGATAGAAAATGAAAAAACTACAATAAAACACCTCAGGGATTAACCTCCTGAGTCAAACAACATTCTCAATTCTTTCTCATCAGTAAATAAAAAAACTCCTGAGTCTCAGGGATTAGACTTTTTAATCGCTTAAATTTGGGATAAATAATTTATTTGAATTATTGGAAGTATTATTATAGTTTTAATCGGTTTGGATCTTTTATTAAAGTGAAGATTTATAATTTAGCTATTTTTAAAATTTGGGGATTTTATATAAAGAAATGAAATTGATAATAATCAATTACTTAAATGGGTTATTTGAGTTAAGAAAATTATTTGAATTAATAATTGGGATTTTAGTGTGAAATTAGAATTTTTGGGAGTAATTAATTCAAAATTTTAAAATTATAGAATTAATTTAAGTTAATTTTCTAATAACTCAAAGAGTTATTAATGTATAATAAATTAATTGTTGTAGATTAATTTTTGGCGTGCATTTGAGCTCTTGGATTAAGAGCTTGTGGTTATAATTTGCTTTGGTGAGAGGTAACCAATTTTCACTTATTATGTGTGTTGGTATGTGTTTGTGAGTATTTTGTAATATGACTATAAGATGGAAAACTTTATATTGATATTTATTAGATATCTCAATGAGTAAAGATTTATTGTGATTGAGAAAGTTATCATGATATTGAGGGGTATTTTGATATAAACTCGCCTAGTGGAACCTTATGATTTGAATTGTAATATGTGTGTGTGTGTGTGTGTGTGAATTGAGAATTGAGACATTATATCAAATATATCTGTAAATGATTTGAATATTCTTATATGAATATGGAAAACTGCGAAAATTCTCATTGAGCTAATTATTGATAATTATTATGATGATTGGTTTGGGATGAGGCAGAGTAAATTATTTTACCACATGGTATAGTCTTCATTATGCATAATGGTTGGCTTTCTATTATCCCACTAGTTCCATGAGGGACTGTCTCACCTATTCAATAAGGGACTACTCCACTGGTTCAATAAGGGGCTGTGACACTCCATTAGTTCGATAAGGGGAAAAGACCTATAGTTTGAGCATGCGCTCTGAGGAATTGGCCAATCCTCATCACATGACCGGAGAGCTTTTTGGAGTGACCAGTGACATGGATAGTAACTTAACCCATGGGTCTAGTCGATGAAAATAAGGCGGTTCGGTTGGATTGATGGGAGGCAACTTGAGAATTGTGATAAGTATTCCTAATATGGATTTGTGAAATGAAATTGTGATATGGAACTTGTGATATGAAACTTTGATATAGAAATTATGATAAAAATTCCTGATATGGAATTTGTAAAATGAAATTGTAATTATGATACAGAATTCCTGATATGAAGTTTGTGAATTATATTGCTAATACTTTGTTATATAAATTGTTCCACTTAGCATCTCATGAGCATATACTAGTATGTGTAATGAGTTGGATAGCTAGTTACTGAGGCTTTTGTCTCACCCCGTCGATTTAACATTTTTCAAGTAATACTTCTGCTGCTAGTCAGTTAGGGAAGGCTCTGGAGACTTGATTATTGTGATAATCTTTGTAAAGCCCCCTCCTTTTTATTTATGTAGTGAATTGTTGTGTATTGCCACTGTAGGGCTCATGCTGCATGCTATGATATAGTATTAAGATTTGAATTATATTGTTTTTAATCATGGATAAACAATTTGTAACACCCGTCCTTAGACCTTTTTGCTATGCATTGTGGAAGCATTACCGACCATTTTTATTTCAATTCGTAAGGTCGCTATTCATTTAGTAAAGTCACTTTTTTTATAAAAATATTTTATTACGGGGTTACAATTCAATTCTTCGCTTCATTAATTACTATCAGAGTATTTATTTTCTTATTAATTCTTCTGCTTACTTAACTAATGGGCTTGTACCGTACGATTACCCATTTCTAATTCAATTACCGTACTTAGGAAATTCAATTCATTCGTCATGCAGTGTTATACAATTAATCACTCAAACGTCAATTTTATAATAGTACAACGCGTAAATAATTCTTTTCTTCTTCATTACAACTTCTTCTCCTGGCATAGCGTCATGCACTCCTCTTTTGTGCTCAGCTGCCTATATGATTAGTTAAGGGAGGGTGAGATTCGGGGGAATCTCAATAGAAAACAATACTACTTGCATGCAAGATATATTCTTAATGCATGAAATGCTTGCCTTACATAAATACATGCCAACATATTTACATATTTGCATGCTCAATATTACAACATACTTATGGCCAAAGTATAAATGTGAACAGAGCTTCAATCATTCAGTTATTCTCAACATAATTAGGTAAAGAAATAGCATAGATCAATGCACAAGCATACATATCAAGTACATGCAAATTAGGTAAGTTATACTACCTCTGGTCTTTGTGTCCTCCTCTTGTACCTTTTCTTCCAACCAATGAAGTTTCTTAAAAAATATTTCTTGTCATCTCATGACCCTAGGTATATGATTACTCTATTAGAGTCATGATAAAGGAATATTCTATGTGGCTATATTAGCCTCTTGGACATGTCTTTATTCTTTGGGCCCATACTTGTCCCAAATTATCTTAAATGCCATTACTTTCTTATTTTTGCACAATTTCCAAAAGTTGGTAGAATTGTCAACAAAATTTGAAAATTTATATCTTGACTTAAGAATATCCAATTAATGTGGTTCAAAATTCTATGTGCCACTTATTAAGTCTATTTTAAGAAAAAAAAATGCTTCCCACTACCACCTATTCACGTACCATTCCTAGTTTCCAATTTTACCCTTACTGCCAAAAAATCTTTCCAACTTTAATGGTCTAACTTCAAACACTCATAACTCCTATTTTACTAATTCAAATCCTTCATATTACATATCAATTTAAGGCTCATTACATCTACTTTAAATATGGAAATTATCACCATCATCAAATAAAGTTTGGAAATGAAATTTTTGCCACAATAAATATGTCGGTAAAAAATGCAATACTAGTAGCTTTATCACTTAGATAGTCTAAATTTCCAATATTTGAGCTTTTAAACCAGTCTGCCTAAAATCATAATCGAGGTCTATTTCTACATATTTTTTTGTGTAGAATCTAATAGAAGCCTCAAAAATACTAAAATCACACTCCTTCTCTAGGAGATGCTTCTGATCGAAACTTATACTCAAAACAACAAAAACCATGTTTGTATTTTAGCCACCGAACCAGTCTTATATTGTCGTTAAACATGTGATTTCATCATATTCAAGCTTAGAAAAACATTAAAACTCAAGAACACCTCTTGAATGAAAAATTTTAGTGGTCCAAGAGTCCTAAAAAACTCAACAAAATTACAAAGTCTTTGGTTCAAAGAGAAGCCTAAACTTACCTCTTCGCATTTCTACGACTGGTTCAGAACTCCGGTGACGGAGGGCTAACTAGACAGCATAAAACACCTTGGATTAGAAAAATGAGACCATAGAAAGGAATCTCTCAGTGAGTAGAACAATTTTGTGAAGGGCTTACCAGACGATAGCGGCGATTCAGAGTTGGAATCGGCTCAAGTACTCCAGGAATTTTACTATTCATCCTTTCTCTTTCCTCTAGCTATTTCCTTTAATTTTTCCTCAATATTTTTGTCTCTCCCTTTGGCTGGACGGATATTTCCTATAAAGAGAAGGGAATGGTTATGATTTAATCTTGCAATTTGATGGTCTTATGGTGTACCAAGTGTCATAAGATGTGAGATCAAGATTGTCATGTGTCATCAAGCAATTTGTCTTCTTTTTCTCTCTCTTAGGTAGCACCCTTTTCTTGTCAAGGGAAGGGAATCCTGATGAATTTCCCTTACTCTTGAGTTCAGTGTTCGGGAAAGTCAAGTACTTGTCTGGGTCAGAGACCGGTAGATTCTCTGGACTCAGGTGACAGTAGCGTCTCATAAGTGTACCAACACAAAAGGCAAAAAGCAAGTGTCATTAAGAGGGACACTTGTCACCTTCCTATCAAGCCAACACAAAAGGTGAATGGTACTTTGTCATAATGAGAGGACACTTGTCACTTTCTTATGGTGCCACCACAAAAGTTGTGTCATGATTGCTTACTTTATTAAAATTATTTTAATAAATTTACTTTATCAGTGTCTACTTAGCATTCTACTCAGGTTTTTCTTGGGAATATGACACGTATATCGAGGCCCACAAAATGATACCAAGTCAGTGTGTGTATGTGTGCGTGGGCTCTGCATGGTGCCACATACCGGCGTCTACTCAAAAAATGCAAGGTACACATGTCTGCCATAAAAATGTCATATGCACACATAATCGGCCTATTTCACTCGACTAATCAACCCCTTTACCTTATGGCTTAGTTGGTTAGTATCTTTCTATCAACCCAATGACACCATGTGTTGTTTTGTGCACTTATGCACCATACTTTAATCCTACTGCTTATGTATACTGGGCCTTTTACCCTGTAAGGGTAGATCACATAGTCCCTTAAAGTCTTTCTATCTCTCGACATTCTTGGGACTCTTCGCGTACTGGGCTTAGTCATCTACCTGATACAAGCTTATCCTCAACTCTCTAAGCCCAAAATTCAGGATATTACATAACAGAAGTTGATATTGAGAATATTGTTGTTTAAGTATTTTGATAATTGAGTTTGATATTGGGTATGTGGTTGAATGATTATGTTCTGGACTTGGAGAAGTCCAAAGCCTAAGAATGTTGATTAATTATGGTTTAATTTCCAAAGCAATGAGAAGAGTTTTATTAACTATGGTAGAGTTTTCAAATAGTTAGTTGAACTCTTTTTTTCTACCATGGTTTACTTTTCAAAGATGAGTTGTAATCTTTTCTACCATAGTAGACCTTCGGGATTAAGTTTTACCTTTTTCGTAATAGTATTGTTCATTTTCAAAAGATTTGATTAATTGTATAGAGAATTGAGTTTTAAGGAAAGAATTTTACACTTGACCTACGTCCAGTCCTTAGGATACCTCTTAGATTTTCACTAAAGCTCCAATATTTGATAAGCTCTTGGCACCACAGTACAAGCAAGCTCTTCAACAGGACACTCACTCCCCCTTATACTTTGTAAGTAAATACCCTCACTCAAGGTCCCACTACCTTGAGATTCTATTCACAAGAGTAATAAATGTATTTACAAATTATTTCTCAAAGAGTTGATAGATGAACACTCAAGAACAAAGGAATATCAATGTTATCAGAGAAACAGAGCACTTATTGCAATAAAGTTGTTTTTGTCATTAGTTCGTTGCTCCGTCTTGAATGCTTTCGTATTTATAGGTGAAGTGACTTTAATGACTGTTGAGAGCATTCAAATCTATTTGTTATAGAATAAATGTATTAGTTGATGAAAGAGAGCATTCGGGTTGGTTGAGGCTATTTAATGCTTTTGACAACATTTTGCTTTTTGAAATTTCAAAGTTAATTCATAAATTAAGTACCTAAAACACATATATAAGTTTGATTAATAACATTTAAAAGTAATATAGAAGGTTGTGGTGTTCATCAAGATTGTTACATAAGATATCAAAATTATCAAGACGTTGATTCTAAGTTCTAAAGAGTAATTACTCGAGTGCTTACTTTGTCAATTGAGTTCTTGAGTGATCTTAGTTAAGGCACGCTGATAATCCCTAGCGAGTGACTTGGTAGTTCTGTGTTTTAAAAATGATTTTTATCATTACTAAGTGACTTGCAAGTGATTCATATCACTTGAGTAATATTCCCTTAGAATATTACATCACTTTCTGATTACTTATAGGTGGCTTACAAGTAATCTTGGATCACTTAAGTAATTTACCATCCACTCGAATGATCTCTACATAGGAGATCATATCACCTCATAAGCACTTGCAAGTGACTCAAAAGTGAAGGTCATCACTCGAGCGATCCTTCTGTGAGAAGGTGTATATCACTCAAGTGCTCAAATTGTCACTCGAGTGATCTGCCCTCATCAGATCATGAACTTTCTGATCACTTGTGAGTAAGCTGCAAGTGATCCTCATTACTTAAGTGCTTACCACATTACTCGAGTGATTTTATCTCTGAACTCTTTACTTGATCTTATCACTATCGAGTGACTTGCTGAAGTTTTGTAAGTGAAGATTCATCACTCGAGTGTATCCACTATCACTCCAACAATCCTCTTTGGTTAACCTTGGTTCTACTTGGCCATCACTCAAGTGCTAAGACTATTACTCGAATGATTTCTCCAAGACAGAGAAGATCACCACAGAGTTCCACTTTTCCATTTTTAAATCACTTAAAGTGGGAAATCATCACTCGAGTGACTTGTTGATTCAAGTTTTTGAATAAACACTTACATCACTCGAGTGACTTGAATCATCAAGTCAACTCTGTGTCATCCTTCTTTCTATTTTAAATATATTTAGATATCAAGGGTTGTTATGATCAAAACATTATGAGAGACAACACCCACATATTTTTCAGATGGGTTAAAATATTGTTTTTATGGGTTTTTCTAATAAAGTAAAATGCCCTTTTTAATTTCAGGCTCGTACTTCATGGAAAACTGACCCAAGTACCAAGATAAAATTTGTTGGAAACTATGCAAAGGTATTACACTTTGATGAATGTTAACTTATTATATATTAGCTTATTTGTCTTGTTAATTCACACGTGTATATTATAAAATGTCACACTTGTCTTGTGAAGTCTTTCCTTTCTTGTAAATAGCAAGTGTAAGGCATTTCAAGTGTAGATCTTACAAATTATGTTATTTGTCTTGTTAATGCACACATATGTCTTGTAAAGAGTCACACTTGTCTTGTAAAGTCCTTCCTTTCTTGTAAATAGCATGTGTTAGCATTTTAAGTGTAGGTCTTGCAAATTATGTTATTTGTCTTGTTAATGCACACATGTGTCTTGTAAAGAGTCACACTTGTCTTGTGAAGTCCTTCCTTTATTATAAATAGCACGTGTAGGTCTTACAAATTATGTTATTTGTCTTGTCAATGCACACATGTGTCTTGTAAAGAGTCACACTTATCTTGTGAAATCCTTTCTTTCTTGTAAATAGCAAGTGTCATGCATTTCAAGTGTAGGTCTTGTAAATGAACTTTTTTTTGTCTTGTAAATATACATGTGTTATAAATATGCACATATGACTTGTAAGTGCAAAAAGGATATTGTAAATAGAATAAGTGGTGTTTTTTTGACCTCACTTGTTGGTCTTATTAATAAGCATATGTGTCTTATAAATACACATATGGATCTTGCTCATACCAAAAGCATGATACGATTTCACCAATTAACTAAATCAGTAATTGCAAATCAAAATGTCATAATTGTATTATTACAATTAACTACATACTTTACTACATTACTGTCTGAATAAAAATCTATAGAATGAGTAGCTAGCACTTTCTTTTTTAATGTGTCTTGCTCGATTCAAGTAACTTTGACGTAGCATCAGAGATTGAATTACTTGGATGCTTGATAAGCTACCACAAGTAGTTTGATCTCAACTGAGGCTAATGGTCAAGTCTGGCGTCTTTCATAAAGGACCACTCTTTTAAATATGTAATCACATGAATACCGCAATCAAAGCTACAATAGCATTAAAGAGTGCCAAAGGTCAAGTTCCAACACATCAACATTCATAATATAAGTAAATAATAACAACTCACTTGTTATCTTGTATTGTAACTTTGGTGTAAATGATTGCATTATTTGTCTCCTCTTCAGCCAATGTCTCCACATCCAGATTGACAGTCCTCAATATATCAATCAATTTTCCCCTTTGCATAATGGAACAAGTATGTTAAACACACAAGAAATCATGGCATCTAGACCACAAAATACCATGGTAGCTTTCCTTCTAAAGCTTTAATTTTTTGCTTACTACTTTGTGATCTCGGTGCTTGACAGTATCTATTGGTTGTGGGATGACATCCTCCAGTGCAAACTTTTAGAGGAAGTAAATATGAAAAATAAACGAAAACTTACTAATCAAAATGTAAATATTCTTTCATAACAAATTAGAGAACAAATTATTTAATTAATCATGCAAATAAATATTGTATTACCAATAAAAAATAAATACAGCCCCCAACATTTTTTGCCTCTTAGACCTTCCCTTTTCTTGCCACCCCTTTATGTCAATGTACTTATGAAGTTAGGTCCTCAAGCACTAATGTAGACCAGACAAACTTTTCCCAGTAGTTATTTATACAAACCATTATCTTCAACAACTTAGGACACATAGTTGCACTTATGGTGGGACAACCTAATGTGTAAAGAACAAAATAGAACTCAAAATATTATCTTATCCTTCTTTCATTATCCTGTCCAAAATTTTTGAATAGAGAGGTGGGTATATTCCCTCGCTAGCTCATCTACTTCCTTCTTTTTCCCATCAAAACCCACCTTCAAGCCAATATTTTTTAAGCCCAAGATCTTCTCCACATCCTTAGCCTTTATTTTTACTATCTTCCCTTTTATTGTCATTTGCTTTGAGGGGGTCATATTCACACATCACCTCCTTGCATAGTTCTTGGGGAATCTTCTTCAAATTGATATTTAGTAAGTGCCCAAACCCTATTTTCTCCACCCTAGCTTCTAATCTTTCATTTACCTTAAAGAGGGATGCCCAGCTCCATAAATTTCCTCGTTGAGCATCAGGTGTCAAAAGGCGTAGTATACTTACTTTATGTGCTTCTTACCATCTTATTTTGCCTATATGGCTCCTTCTTTTTTTTGTTCCATATTCTTCTACTCTTTTCCAGCAACTGTAGACATCTTTTGGAATCCATCAACATTCCCTTTGTTACATTTACTGAATTCAGTCTTAAATAATTTCCATCTGCTTACCCATAACAAATGTGAGGGCATTTTAGAAAGGCGTCCATGGCGATGCAATCCACTTAGAGCAATTGCGAGCGAGAGAGCATTGAGAGAGTGAATACCACAAGGAAGATCACCAAGAGAGCAATAACTGTAAGGAGAGAACATGACAAAGCATCGAGAGAGGGAAGACTACGGGGAGAGTTAGGGCACTACTTGTGGCCCCTTTTAGCACGAGTTTTTTTTTCTTAAATTGTAATAGGTGCTTTTGAAAGGGTCATTTTAGTCAATTTGATCTTGAAATTAATTTTAATGCCCCCATAAGACTGAACTGATGTTTCAGAAAGTTATGGAGACTTTTAGGAAATGTTTTGCTACCAAGGGGGCTAGGTGAAATTTTCCCTATATTTTACTCTAAATTGAAACATGTAATCATACAAAATTTGAAATGCTTGAAAAACTTTACCACAACCATATGACTAATGCAGAAAGAGATATTTAATACTAGTTAAAAAGATCTTTTCAAACCTACCTTCCAACTCACACATACACACATATGTATATACAAATATATGTATCTATATGTATCTATATACATATATGTATGTAGATACACATACATACATACATACATACATACATACATACATACATATATATGTATGTATATATGTCTATATACATACATATACATCTATATATACATGTGTGTGTACACACACACACACACACACATATATATATATATAGATGTGTGTGTGTGTGTGTATACACATATATGTATGCATGTATATCTATACATATACATGTATATATACATGTATATACAGATGTATAATATACATGTATATATATAACATGAACATGTACATGTACACAGATCCGCATGCACAAGTCTTTTTAGAACAGATAAGGCTAATGGAAAATATCGTATGGCTTGAAGTAAATGAGAATGATTGAACTTCATTGGCCTTAATAGAGGTTTTAAGAGCTTTGGACTTCCGGTTTGAGGCACCAAACAACTTATAGGCTGGTAGCCATCCTTTATAGTTAGATTGAGCACCTACCAACCACAGATTGGGCGTACAAGCGTTTCAACCTATTTATTAATCAATTCCTTTTGGTGGAAGGACATGCCATTTGTTCATATCCAGAAGTTCGTAGGGGATTTAATGTGGAACCTTGAGGGAAGTATTGAATCTTTGCCATTGGCAACAATGTCAACCTGAGGTTGTTACGACCAATTCACGAATGGTTAGGTCAAGTCCTTTGTAGGATACCCACTTTTGGGACCTATTCGTGGACTAGACCTTTGGACCAGCTCCAAGGACAGTAGGTATGTTACTCTTATGATTTAAAGTCGGCCACTGATAGGTGGCCTCTTTACTTCATGTTTAGAGTAAATGTGTTACCTGTTTGATCAATCTTTTTCTTCTAGGGTGGTTAACTCTGTTAGATTTCATGTTTTGATGATAACAAATCATGTTTTGGAAGCTCATGGATTAATTACCAGCAAAGCAATCAATTCTGGTGATCTGTGCAAGATCACTCGAATGATTTTATTAATCACTCGAGTGATATTCAATATACTCGAGTGATCGCTGAAATCACTCGAGTGATTGTGAAAAATAACAGATCACTCGAGTGATATGGGAAATCACTCGAGTGATCCGCAATTTCACTTCCAGTGATCGCGAAATCACTGCAAGAAAATTTCACTGTTTTGAAAATCACTTCCAGTGATTCTGAATCACTCGAGTGATGCGCCAAATCACTTCCAGTGATTGTGAATCACTCGAGTGATACGGCTAATCACTTCCAGTGATTGTGATTTCACTTCAAGAAAATTCCACGGTTTTGCAAATCACTTCCAGTGATTCTGAATCACTCGAGTGATGCGCCAAATCACTTCCAGTGATTGTGAATCACTCGAGTGATACGGCTAATCACTTCCAGTGATTGTGAATTCACTTTAAGAAAATTTCACTGTTTTCCAAATCACTTCCAGTGATCCTCAATCACTCGAGTGATGTTGCATTTTCGCTGAATCACTTCCAGTGAATTGGAAATCACTGCAAGAATATTTCACTGTTCACCAAATCACTTCCAGTGATCTTGAATCACTCGAGTGAAGTTTGAAAAGTTGCAAATCACTTCCAGTGAATTGGAAATCACTCCAAGAAGAAATCACTATTTACAAAATCACTTCCAGTGATTCCAAATTCACTCGAGTGAAATATGCAATTTCCAATATCACTTCCAGTGAACCAGCAATCACTGACAGAAGCTTTCAAAGTTTTCAAAATCACTCCCAATGACATTATATTCACTCCCAGTGATATTGCTCTTGCTCATATAATGATCTATTGTTTCCATGTGATTTTACCTCAACTGATTTTTCTAGTGAAATTCTATTATTACTGATTTCTCCAAATAGCTATCAAAATCATATGATATATCATTTCAATACTTAGTTGCGAAAATAGGATCACTCTCTATGGTTTTATTCTGTCACTTTTTATAAAACACCTCCAGTGATCCATATTAATTTGCTGAGATACAAATATTGCTTAACGGTTATATTCATAAGTGTGTTACAGCTGTACTCCACCATCACGCACTTGACTTGTAACTGAACACTCCACTCAAACGACAACTATTCATGGTAGCAGCAGAAATTCAAAAGTAACGGAAAACAAATGCTGTTACATTTGTCAGAAGCATCTTTGAATCAACGGGCAAATTTACAACGGTCTTCAAGTGATTCTATTATATATGTCCAGCCATTTGAAAAATACAATAACGAAGAAAAACGCCTGAATACTCCAAAAAGCTATATCCTCACAAAAGCTTCAGTTCATCATTTGTGCTTCAGTTCTTATCTTCATACTCTGTGAGAGAGATTTGTCATTCATACTTAATCATTTTTAATAGAGTTAACTTAAGGTTGAGGAACCTTAAGTAGGGATTTGTGATTACCTTGTGTAAGGGGGAGCGAGTGTCTGAGGAACTTGCTAGTTGTACTGTGGTGCCAAGAACCCACTGAATCTTGGAAGATATAGTGAAAAGCTCAGAAGGATTTCTGAGGACTGGACGTAGGTCAAGTGGTTGAGACCGAACCAATATAAATCTCTGTGTGAATCTCGGTGATATCTCTTCCTTTCATTAACTGTGCTTTAAGTTTTATAAATTGAATTTAAGTTTTCGATTATTTTGTAATCACCCAATTCACCCCCCCCCCTCTTGGGTGAAAAGCTTGCTCTAACAAACTCCATGTTGGCAACGATTGATTTCGAGGTACCTTTTAAGACTTTAAGGTTGTTCATAATTAAACCCACTTGCTCACACATTACCTCTAGATAAGACACAGGGGTAGTAAGCGAGGTGAAAGTAGATTTATCCACTTTCTTAGCTAAGACTATCACCAAAGAAAGAGAAATAAATAACACTCACTAAATGTAGCCCAAAAAGTAATCACTAGTTGAAAAGAAAAAGAAGTTAGTACAGCCTTTAAAATAAAATCTAATAAGAAGTCTCGTGCCAAGCCTAAAGGCAAAGAAAGGCATACAGAACGAATCCCGTCCTACCTCATCAAAGAGTAGGTTGGTTGATTAGACACCACTCCCTTCCTAATGAGATATTGATCTTGACTTCAGCATTTTCGAATATATACATGTGTGTGTGTGTGGGTTGGAAGGTGGGTGCGAAAAGATCTTTTTAACTAGTATTAAATATCTCTTTCTACATTAGTCATATGGTTACGGTAAATTTTTTCAAGCATTTCAAATTTTGTATGATTACATGTTTTAATTTAGAGTAAAATATAGGGAAAATTTCACCTAGCCCCCCTTGGTAGAAAAACATTTCTAAAAGCCCACATAACTTTCTGAAACATCAATTCTATATATTTGATATTATCATCCAGTACCTGGTTTGGGATTTGGGGTTTATGGTTGCCCCTTCCAACACAAGTTTCTCTTCTAAGACTCAAACTTAAGACCCAAAGGGATCTAGCGGGGCCTTACACCGCTAGACCAACTGTATGTTGGTTCCAATCTGTATAGATATAATTGGTATAGAAAGTAACTTTCTACACTAAGTTCAACAACTAGTGTAGTAAATGAATTTTTATGAGCTTGTTTGTATTAGCTTTTGGAGAATAACTTATATATAAAAGTGTGATAAAAGTGATTTTGAGCAAAATAAATTTGGTGAAAAAAGCGATTTTGATAAAATGATGGTGTTTGGATAATTATTACTAGAATCACTTTTTGTGTTCAAATTATTAAAAAGGATATTAGATCATGTGATAATTGCATATAAAGGATCATATTCCATTTCAAAGATTTTTAACATCAAATTTCATAGTAAATACCAAAATTTAAATAAATTTGTCTACAAAACTCAAATTATAACATTAGTCAATTTTATAATATGATAAAATAGCCTTCATTTCTTATGCTTTATTTTTCCTTCTTACATTAGCAGTAAATATGTGGGAAAAAGCAAGGGACAATGCACTTGTGCAACCAAAAAATAGAAAAATGTGAAAGCAGGGAACATATTAAATAGTTTACTCAATTCCTAATTCAATAAAAAAAATTGTTTGGTACTCCTCACTCCGATAACATTAACAAATATGAAAGGATTTATTAAACTCACATTTCTTACATCTACACGCCCTTTACTCTACTGTTACTAATAAGGGCTCCCTGATTAACTAAATTCTTAATCATTTCCCAAAAAATACTTTTACTCCCATCCTAAGAAGGAAAAAGCCACATAAAGGAAAATCGAAGCATTAGGGCACCCAACAAGATCTATATTCCAAGAAGGAGTTTATGCTTCTTTGGAGATTTCTCACACAGAGATGCTTGTTGAGCCAATTGGCAATAATAGCAGAAGAAGGAGGCATAATAGCAGAAGAAGATACTAAAGGATTCTAACGAAATCTTACAATTATGGTATGCATTATAAATTATGAAACCGTTACTCAGAATCAAGGAGTAGAAGGCCTAGCAGCAGCCATCTTCTTCGATCGGCTAAAGGCAAGAACTTTAAATGAGGAAGGAAAGAGAGAGATGGAGGATAAGAGAGGAGGGAATTTTTTGTTGGGAATTTGACACCTGTAAAGATGACTCAACTACCTCTATACTTGTTTGGGAAGAAAGGAAAAGTTATTTTTTAAGTACTTTTTCGCAAACAGAGACAAAACTCTTCTTACATATTTACCTTAAACTCTATAAAAATACTTTTAAAAAACTTAAAGCAAACAAAAAAGAGGAAAAATTTGCTTTTCCAAAATCATGGTTTTGAGCCCAAAACCAAGGTTTAGGATCAAAAAGTGTTTTTACCATTTTCCTAATTGTTTGACTACTTTTTCATCAAACCATGGTTTTGAAGAGAAAAAGTGATTTTTATGTTTTGTTTACCTAAAGAGGCACTTTACAAGTTTCTCACAATTGGTGCAGAAAGTTTTCTAATTTTCACTACTACAAAAAATTAGATTTGTAGTGCTTAGTTTTTCTTTTTTGTAGCGCTTTTCAAATGCTATATAAGCTACCACTACAAAAAGTTGTAGCACTTTGTAAAGACTACAAGATGTATTTTATTTTTTAAAAAAAATGAATTTTTGTAGCGCTTTCCTAGGAAAATACTATAGCAAGTCAATACTTTTGTAGTGCTTTCTTAGGAAAACGCTACAGAAAATAAGTTTTTAAAAGAATATTTTATTTTATTTTTTATTTTAGAACCACATTTGCATATAAATTTATTTATCCCAATCAAAATTTAGAAAACAAATAGAAGAAAATAATTTCAAAATGATACAAGCAAATAACTAATTAACAAACTTGTGGCAATCTAATTCTAGCTCTAAAGTACAATAGTTGTGATACAAGCAAATACAACAGTTATGATTGAAATCGATCTAATTCTAGCTCTAGAATATTGACACATGCAAATATTTACACATACATATGATTGAAAACAATCTAATTTCAACTCTAAAATATGCAACACAACTACTGAATAATACCATGCAATAGCTTATAATTTTTTAAAAAAGATATAGCAGTTGTTGCCTCCTCTTGGTCTCCACCAATGATAACTACCATCGGCTTCCCCTCTCCATTTTTGACACCATAATCTACCTTCCAATCAATGGCTACAAAGAAATGCACATCAGAGAAGAAAAGAGAACCATAATGGTAATAATAATCAAAGATGAAAACACATAAAGTAGATCTAACCGACCAAAGGCATACATACTTACACAAAGCATGGTGAAGAAAAAAACACAAAAAAACTTTAGAATTCACAGATCTCCTGTATATGCACAAAAAATTCTCAATATTGTCTGACTCATAATTTTTTAAAAAACAAAACACCAATTTACCAGAAAAGCACGAAGCTTTATACAAACTTAATTACTTGAAACGTGCGCACAAGCTTCGACAGCAATATGGAGCTCCACTGCTATGAACAATGGCGTTGAGCTCAAAAGACGATGTTTGTGTTGCAATCAACTCATTAGTTGTGCTTATAACTCAAAATAGAATACAAATGAGTTAGGTGTCGTGCATAGTTGGTGCAAAGAGCAAAGGAATAGAGGAAGAAGAGAAATGAGAAAAGAGAGGGCTTAGGTGCTAAAGATGAAGATAAATGGGAAAAGAGGGAGCTTAGGCGCTAGAGACACTATTTAAAAAATACACAATGAGTGACTCTTATTCTTAAGAATACTATGGCGCTTAGGAAGCGTCATAGCTTCCAGAGCCATAAAAAAAAGCTATAACACTTCTTAAATTTATAGAAGCGCCATAACTTATTTTTTTAAAAAAATTCATATAGTGTTTCCCTGGGGAAATGTCATAGGAAGTGTACACTTCCTACTATAGAAAGTATCACTTTCTATGGTCCTTCTCTAAGGAAGCGCCATAGGAAGTTTTTTTTAAAAAAATAATTTTATATAATTTTTTCTTTTCCTAATGAACTTTGTATTTTATAGTACAAATTCACAAGAAAATGAACAAAACCAAACCAAAATAAAACCAAATCAGAATGAAATAACTCCAAAAGCATAACTACATTGAGCAAATTAAACTAGTAACAACTAATAAAATTATATTTGTAAGCTCAAAAATTAAAAACTTACAATGTATAGGAAGTTTAACAAGAGAGAGTTGTAACTTCAAGCAAATACTTGGAAAAAAAATTATAAATACACGTAAAACTACAATATAAGATTCATGTTCGATTTTAAACTTGAAATAAGAAAAAAAGGAAACTATAGTACCAATTGATGAAATTTTCTATGTTAAAAAAAAGACTTACAAGGGAGTTTCTGTAGGAGGAGACAATAAGAAAAAAAAGCTTATGAGATTTGAGAATTTAGTATGTACTTAGAGAAGAGTCGCACTTGTTTTCTCTAGTATCACAAGCTTTAGTGTAAGCTTTTCAATTGGATTGGACTGCGTATTTCTTTGAACATGAGAGACTTGGGCGATAGAGCAATGACTTCCGCATCTAGATCTTTATGTATAAGTCACAATATAAAGAAGAAAATATATGACGGGCTGGACAAATTTTTTTAAAATAAAGCATACGAAGAAGAAAATATATAGCGGGTTGGACAAATTTTTTCAAATAATGCCTTATAGGGAAGGAAAACTATGGCGTTTGCCTAGACAAGCACCATAACTTTCAATGACTGAAAATAAAAATAAAAAACAATGGCCTTATTGCCTTCAAAGGCGCTTGGACACCAAGCGCCGTTGAAGGAAATTGATTGCTTAGGAAATATTGATTGTCTTTTTTAAGGAAATATATATTGCCTTTAAAAAAGGCAATCAATTGCCTTCAACGGCGCTTGGTCTTTGAAGGTTTAGACTTGACTTTTAAAGGCATTTATACGATGCCTTGAAACTTAGCCTTGACTTTTAAAGACCTCTTTACGACGCCTTGAAACTTTTAAGAGTGGCTTTGTATGATGCTTGACTAGGTAAACATCATATAAGGCCTATATTTTTTTTTAAAAAAAATAAGGCTATTTATGGAGCTTGTTCAGGTAAGCGCCATACAAGGGTTTTAAATAACCCCTTATATGGCACTTCCCCAGGCAAGCACCATATAAGGTATTAGGAAGCTATGGCGCTTTCCTAGTCAAGCGCTATAGCTACCACATGTTTTTCTTTTAAAAAACTAGAAGTCTCTTCCGGCGCTTGTTTGAAGAAGTGCCATAAGATTAGCGTCGTTAAATCTATATTTTGTAGTAGTAAGAGAAGGAGAGAAATGGAGGGGAAGTAGATCTAGTTTTTTGGGTGATGCAAGAGAGAAGAGTAAGGCACTAACAGTATATCTATAAGAAGAGGATGAGTGTGAGAACAGAAGGAAGAGTTTTTTTGGAGGTAATAAAAATTAGAGAGAATTACATTTAGGTCCCGCCCAAGAGGAAAAATAAAAAATTGATCCCATGGAGTTGTCAATCGCACCCCTAGACTTGTCAATTCACACCTCTAGAGTTGTCAATGTGACCATTTTTTTATTTTGTTTCTCTTGGGTGGGACTTGAATGTAATTCTCTCTAAAAATTATTAAAGCTTCTGTAACGCTTTTTCAATAAAGTGCTACAAAAGCTCACTTTTTTAGAAAAAAAATTAGGAAAAATTAATCTTTTGGTTCTTATAGTTTTGACTGAATTGTTACTCAGTCCCTATATTTTGACTCGGTGCAATTCAGTACAGTTTCAACCATTTTATAATTTAGTCCTTATGTTCTAGAATAAAGGTGGGGGACTATATTATAAAATGGTTAAAACTATAGGG
Organism: Albizia julibrissin; assembly: GCA_037074505.1. Classification (NCBI taxonomy): domain Eukaryota; kingdom Viridiplantae; phylum Streptophyta; class Magnoliopsida; order Fabales; family Fabaceae; genus Albizia; species Albizia julibrissin. The sequence continues at coordinate 29,214,963 of CM073480.1, read as the reverse complement.
ACTGAGTTACAGTGAGTTAAAGTTTAAGGACTAAATTATAATTAAGTCAAAACTATAAGGACTGAATTGTATTGAGTCAAAGTGCAAGAAATGAGTTACAACCCAGTCAAAACCATAGGAACCAAAAAATTAATTTTCCTAAAAAATTATATATACTTTCTATGAAAGCGCTACAAAAAGTCCCCACAAGCTAGGAAGCACTATAGATAACAAATATTATATATAATATAAGTTGTAGCATTTTTTTAGGAAGTTCTACAGAATGTGTGCTACTTTGTACACATTTTGTAGTAGTGGTTTTTTTTTAAAAGGTAAAATGTTGCCCCGGAAGTATTGGCTAAGGGGCAATTTTGCCCCGGAAGTTTCAAATGTGGGATAATTTTGCCCTGACCGTTATCCCAGTTAAGTTTGACCGTTAGTTGACCAAATTGAGAGGCAAATTTGCTCCTAAATGAAAACTTCCAGGGCAAATTTGGTAATAAGTTAAAACTTAAAGGACAATTTTGTCATTATCTCGAAGGTAAATTTTCCCTGAAAGTTTTCACTTTAGAGCAAATTTGCCCCTAAATATGGTCAACTAACGATTTATTTAACTGTAATGATGGTCAGGGCGAAATTACCCCATATTTGAAACTTTTGGAGCAAAATTGTCTCAAATGAAACTTTCAGGGCAAAATTGCCTATAAGCTAATATTTCCGGGACAAAAATAGCCTTTAACCCATTTTTAAATAGTTGTTTTGTTTCTTCTCCTTTCCCGTTGTAGAAAAGCAATAACCTATGATGCGTGGTTTATGGATTGGTAAAGCACCCTTCGTTGATGAGCATGCACAAAGAGTGTTCGATTATCTCGGAAACATTTATTTCAAGCTACTGATTTTTCTATAACAGGAGTTTATCTCGGAAACATTTATCACTAGCTACTGATTTTTCTATAACAGGAGTTTAGGTTAGGGAAGAAACAAAACATGTTTTTGAAAAAATAAAAAATAAACAAACTTTCTACAAATCACAATTTTTAGCTGAATTGATAATATGCTAATCGAAATTGGGTTTAGCATATACAATTTCATCAGAAAATTGTAATATATTGAACTTCATAAACAATCATCAAATCAGTTCTTCCTCCATTACATTCCTCTTGCAATGTCTTTGCTCTAAGAAATGAAATGAAAAAAAAAATAAAACTGATTTAAAAATTGTAGGAATGAAGTTTCGGTGAATTTCTGGATCACACTTACATCAAGATCCTTATATATAGTTATTACAACAAGTTCTTCAATCACACAAGACTATGTGTCTTTTTTTTTTTTTTAAATATAGGTTTATAGTTAAATGATAATGATTCAAAAATTGGACACATGGTCAGATGTGACTGGAGAATTTGATAAAATGGATATAAGGAACTTAACATAAGTATTTTCCTAAATTTCTTTACATGGAAGCATTTAAATGTATAAATAATGGGTATCTTGTTAATGATAGATTTAAAGTAAACATACTTAACCCGAACAATTATTAACAAGAAACCCAATATGGCTGGCACAATTTAAACTATCCCTAGAAAACAAATAGCTTGTGATGATGAGTGGTGCAATGGCAGGGACTTGTATAGCACCCTCTTTGCATAATCCATGACTAGCATATGTCTCAAGTAAAGCGCCTAAACCCAATAGCATATCAATCTGGTGCTTATTACAAGTCTATTTTCTCAACAACAAAAAAAAAAAAAAGTTTAGTCTTAAATGTAATTCCACCATGAGAGTTATTAGTGACTTTTTTTTAATTTTATCCCTACTAAAAATATAGGAGAGAGAAACTGTATAACATCTTTTTTTCAACAATCATTACTAAATAAAGGTAAATTTAAAAAATTCAATCAATTTAAGATATATTAAATGTCTAGATTTCCATTTCTTATTACTTGAGATTTGATAAATTGGACTTGGAGTAAGAATAACAGTAATATATTAAGTTTGTCACAGTATCAACTTGATATATCATTCTTATTGGGTTTAAGGTATTCACCAATCATTATCATGTTGCCACAAATTACACTAGCCCATTAATTCAATAATTAATATTTAATCCTAAGATGCTTGTGCGTGGTTGAACACAAGACAAAGACACGCATTGGCTTTCATCACCAAAGTGGCAAAAGCTAAAATATTGAATTATTGCCCTGTCGGAGTTGTCACCTTCGTCATAGCTGATGTTTTCTTTCTCCAATTTTTGACATTGGGTCTCTTCGATTACTGACCTCTACAAACACACATGTATTTACACACACACGCAATATATCTAGGACTGACGAAGCAGAAGGCTAAAATTGACAAAAAATGGAGTCAAGAGTTGAAGATATAGTGATTGTGGGAGCGGGCATTGCTGACCTTGCAACCTCCTTAGGACTTCACAAGTACCCATCCCTCTCCCCCCCCCCCCCAAAGTGAAACTAACTGTGAAGCTGTGTGATTTAAAATTTATATTATCAAGAGAAATTTGTACAAGTTTTAAAAAATTTTCTTAAAAATTAAGTGATTCATACAAATCTTGGAAGAAGTTTAAATTAATTTTTGTTTGAAAATTTAATTACATTATTTTGATGAATTCCTGAAATCTCTTCATAATCCAATTTTAGTTTTTAATTTTAGTACTTTGATCAACACTACAAAAAAATTATGATTTGGTAGCGGTTAAAAAAGTGTATTACAAAAGACATTAGTAGCGGTTAACGAAACTGCTACAAAAACCACTATTACAAGCAATTTTGTAGCGGTTTATTATAACCACTACTCAAGGACAAAACCTGCTACTGAATTAGTAGTGATTAGTACACACTGGTACAATAGTCTAATCATGTCAACACATTATCTGACAATGTTGTAGCGATCAAAAAAGCACTACACATTTGAAATGTGAATTTTTTAAGAATGGCGCCAATAACTTTATAGCGGTTACATAACAGCTACAAGAATTTCACAATTGCGGGAAAATGAGAAATAGAAATTTTGACTCCTGTTTGTAGCAGTTATAAAACCCCTAATTTGAAATATGAATTTTTAAAAAATAGCGCCATTAAGTTTGTATCGCTTATAGAACGGCTACTAAATTAGGATGAAATTTTAAAAGTAGCGCTAAAAATTTAATCAATTTTTCAAATTCACTTTTAACTTTGTAGCAATTCTAGTAACCGCTACAGATGTTTGAAAAAATGAAAAAAAAATTATCTAATAATTTAATTCAATTCTCATATTATCGTTTTAACAAGTTGATTATTATATAACTAGACCTTGACCGATAGTAGTTATTATTTGAAAAGAATAATTAAATTAAATTATGTTGGAAAAATAAGATTAAATTGAGTTACATAAATATAAAATTTATATACATAATATTGAGAAAGTGTAGGTAATATTGTGGATTTATAGGTAATAAGTACTTATTTTGTTGTCTCCTAGATTATAGAAGGAACATGAAAAATGTTGAGGAATAGTCCGTTAATTTATGCTAAAAACAATAATTAGTATGAATATTATAAGTAGAAAAAAATGTGGAGATGAAAGAATTTATAAAAATTTACCATATTTGATCACCTTACTTAGATCTTATACTCTTGGAAAAAAAATTTCTAGATGAGAAAAAATGAGAGAGAAGAAGGGAGTAAAGAAATGGAGAAGTGTATGAAAAGAGTTGGTCTAAGGGTATTTATAGGAATTTGTGTGACTTTTGCAGTGGTTAATGTCACAGTTTTTGTAGTGTTTAAAGTTTGTAGCAGTTGAGGTGTCATAATTTGTAGCAGTTTTTTACAATTTGTAGCGGTTATAAAACTGTTACAAATGTTAGTCAGAATTTGTTTAAAAAAAATAAGTTACAAAAACAAAAGCATTATTCCACTTAATCATTCTTTGCCGTCATCCCTAAAAAGTTTTTGTTGAGGAAATGTTAGTGTGGTAATGTTATGTAGAAAATATTAAATTTAAATGATGTGAACTTATAAAAACTCATCAAACTATAGGTAAATTATCATCGCCTTCAGGGAAGAAGTTTTTGAAATTGGCGAGATGGAATGGCTCACTCTCATAGGTAATGTTGTCATAATCACCCATGTCATATAAGTCTTGAGTCTTTAAGTGAACCACCATATTACAATCCCTGTACCTCTCATCCTCCACATAATAAACACGGTGTGCCTCAGACGCAAGAATATAGGGCTCATCATCTTCAAATTGACCGGTGTGAATCGAACGAGATAAATTTATTGATGTGATGCCTAAATCGTCAGTTGTGATTCCTCAGGAAGTTGTCGTATTTGCCTACAAATACATGAACATCATAACAATGAAATGGCCTTGGTAATTTAGTTTGATGACATCAAGAAGCTTTCCATAGTAAGGGACCTCCGAACTGCATGGTGTTGTCACTGCTGCTCGCATAACTCCTTGTCCCAAAGTTGTCAAAAACACCCAAATTTTAAGTTTACAATCATTGATCTTGTGATACCGTGCAAAACTTGAAACCATTGACATTGTATGCCGTAAACCTTTTCGCATTATCAAGAGGGTCAATTACAAGGGCTCTGAACTCTGGTGAGTATGGGTTGTGGTCATTTAATATTATGCACGCAAACCAACTTGGGAATTCTCTGTGGACCTTTTTGTCAACTTTAGAGGATGTTTGTATTCGGATCCTGAGTTGATGCTTCACATGACTTCTAAATTCCCTGCAATTAATCATGGGAAGATGATCATGAAATGTAAATAAAAAATATAAGGATAGTTGTAAAATAACATATGAGTGTACAATTCTTACTAAAGAAAGGTTCAACTTGAGTGAAATTAATCAAGACAATGTCTATATGCTTGCAACTTATCAATTGCAGTTAGTTTGAAGTTCTCACTGTTAGAACTGGCTGACACCCAAGAGGGGGGTGAATTGGGTGTGTGATAAGAAAGTATGATCTTTTAAAAACTTTTCGCAGATTGTTAACTCAGTATATATATGGAAGTATAAACTCACAAGTAATTATATAAATCGTATATGCTGGAAATGTAATAGCTTAGGGAAGAGAATATGCAAACTGTGATTTATCCTGGTTCGGTCCAATCCACGATGACCTACGTCCAGTCTCCAGGCTCCTCCTGAGATTTCTAATCCACTATCTTCTTGTTTAACTGGGCACAAGAAAAAGCCTCTACAAATTCACAAGAGTAACTCCCCCTTACACACTGTAAGGTTTACTCCTTCTTACAGCAAGTCGAGCAAAGCAATCCCAAAGACCTTTCTCTCCTGCTTACTCATGCAAGTCTTATGAGCAGCAACGTTCTCTCCTGCTTACACCATTGTAAGTCTTACGAGCAATAACGTTCTCTACTGCTTGCACCTTGTAAGTCTTACTAGCAGAAAGTCTTACTGACAATTCGCTCTACAACTTCCCCCGTAAGGTGATCAATCCTCTCAAGGTCCCTCTACCTTGAGAATACTTCTGAAATACAGATGAAGTGTTTACAAGCTCTCTCACAGAGTGGGTAGGATACTCACTGAAGTACAATATAAATATTAACTCTCAAATGTACATGACAATGAAAACAGATATTAACATAGAGTATGAGAGATGAAGATTCATGACAACAGCATGTTGGCAGTTGGGTACTTGTTACTTCATCATTTCTGTTTGATGTAGTATTTCTCTGTAAATCTCTATCTCTTCTTCTTGAATGCTTCGGTTTATATAAGATAGGTAAGAGCCGTTGGAGCATTCAAATATCTTTCCGTTGAAGGCCCATCGTGTGTCTGACAGATACTTCAGTGTTTTCTGTTGGAATCTAATTGTGCTCTCTTTAACTGTTGCCCATGATCGTGCTCTGACAAATGCTTCAGTTGTTTGCACGTTTCGTTGACTCGTCTGTTAAATATTGATATTGCCCATTGGTCTGACAGATGCAATAGTATTTGTCTTTTGTTACTTATGAATTTTGCTGCCTCCCACGAATAGTTGTCATTTGAATGGAGAGTTCAGTTACTTGTCATGTGCGTGATAATGGAGTACAGCTGTAATACACTTGAGAATATTGTTGTTATCAGTGGAAGCTTGGCTTCTCGTGAAACAGCTTTTCAGCTCTTCTCATGATTTCTTCATGGTTAATCTGGAGAAACACTTCAACCACTGATATAAAAGAATATTAGTCATGATTAAATTTGATCAATAATCAAAGACAAGATTTCTGCACTCTGGGACTTCATCATCTTCAGTGACAATATTCTCCGTGAGTGACCTTTGTATATGAAGATGTAATCCGAATGTTTGATCTCCTGTTTCATACTAGAAATAAATGTTAAATGATGTTTAAGTATACCAACAAATGTAAACATACTGATTAGAGATTGAACTCTGAAATTCACTCTGATTCAGTCAGCTTCTGAAGGTGCTTCTAATAGGAACTGAATCACTAGAGTGATTATACAATCCATTGGAAGTGATTTTCTTAAACCAACATTTTACTCGAATGCAGAAGCATTTAACTGGAGGTGATCTGGGACGTTGGAGTTGCACTGGATTACTTACACTGGAAGTGATTTACCTTAAACATTGGATATTATCTTGCAGGAAGTGATCTTAGTTCTTGGAGGTAATTCTGATTCTCTGGTAGTGATTTTGATTTACTGTCATCGAAACTATGAAGAGTGTACTGAGTAATCACTGACTGGAAGTGATATGAGGTAACTAATATTCACTGGGAGTGATCAAGAATGATGCTAGAGGTGATCAGCTGAAATGGATGATCACTCAAGTGAAATTCATGTCACCGGAAGTGATTTCCAAAACAGTGTATTTTTCTTGCAGTGATTTTTGATTCACTGGAAGTGATTCTGAAAAATCCTATATCACTCGAGTGATTTCGGTATTACTGGAAGTGAAATTGCAAACAGTGAAAAATTCCTCCGGTGAATTCTGCGCCACTGGAAGTGATATGCATTATGACGCATTTCACTCAAGTGATTAATATGATCACTCGAGTGATCTTCCTGATCACTCGAGTGATTATAAAAATCACTCGGGTGCTCTCTGTTCAGATCACTTGAACTCGAAACTTCACTTCCAATTCGACAGCAAACAGGGGTCAAATTACAGATGGCATAACTCTTTGAATATAGCTCTAAAAATTCTGTATTATATATCAATGGAAATATCTTGAAGTCTAGTTTCATATGGCACTGGTTTCAGCTCAATAGGATCAGTGGTTTGAGAGTTATAGCCAAAATACCAAACTTGTTCCAGAAAGTGACGCTGACATGAAGGCCAAATTCGAACACTGATAACTACCTCATCTGACCTCCTTTGATATTTTTCTAGTGTCAAAATGACGCATTGGGAGTCTACTTTCATATGAAACTAGTTTGGTCTCAATTGGAGTTGTATTTTGAGAGATATGATCGAATAACCAGACCTCGCTCAGCTGGACGAAGAACAGAGTATGAAAAACTGAAAATCACTCGAGTGATTTTCAGAATCACTCGAGTGATTCTGAAAATCACTCGAGTGATTTATTAAAATCACTCTGCTACAATGCCAAACAGTGCCAATTACTACAGTAACCGTATTGCTACAGTGATAATGCTACAGTGCCAAACAGTACTGCTATAGTAACTTCTTAATTCCCTTATGAGCATAGAAACATCCAGTATTTCTTCTTAGAAGCTTGACTCTTGAAATTCCTATTAATTCTTCAAGCTCTTCATTCTCTAATCTCTTTGACTAATCTATAAGATATACAATATTAAATATAATAGTTAGTCAATATAAGAGATAAGTATATTTTGCAAACTTCTTATGCTTAATATTTGATATCTATATTTGTCATCATCAAAACTAATCATATTTAACACTCACTTCCTCCAACTGGTTTACCAACACAAGATATTAACAACGCTATTGATGTTATTGGCTAAAGTTCAGGACAATTGTCTACACGAGGTGATCAGTTGAAATTCGTCACAATGTCATGAAAGTACATTGAACATAAATATAAGACTTCATACCCTATAACCTTCAGCTATAGAACCTTCTGGCCAAGCCTTATTCCTTACGCAAGATTTCAATTTGTTAAGAAACCTATAAAGTAAAGAGGGAAAAAAGATACTAAATGGTGAAATGGGCGACTAGCAAATTTAGAAAGTAATGATGACGTACATATGTAAAATGAATACCTCTCAATAGGATACATCCATTGATATTGAACTAGGCCAGCGAGCTTTGTTTCATGAATAAGGTGGACTGTTAGGTGAACCATCATATTGAAAAAAGGAGGGATGAAAGATCATCTCCAAATGACAAAGCGTAAGAATGATTTTAGACTGCAACTAATCAAGCTCCACAACGATCAAAACCTTAAAACACAACTTTTGAAAGAAGAAGGTCAGCTCTACCAAAATGATGGACACATCAAGAGGAAGTGCATTCTTTTATAGTCGGCGGAAGTAACTGTTGCATAAGAACATGTGAGTCATGACTCTTCAGGCCAGCAACCTTTCGTGCCTGCATGTCAATACATTATGAAATCTTGCTTGAATAGCTATCAGGAACTTTTATTTTCTTCAACATAGATAGAAAGACTTCCTTATTCGGTTTTGTGAGGGTGAACTTTGCCAGTTGAAATTTGTCATGCTCATCAGGCTACACGTCTTCATGAACTCCCATGGCCCGTAAATCTTTCCTTGCTTGAAGATAAACTTTTGACTTACCGGGTTCGTTAAGCAGCGTGTATAGCATATTGTCGCATGCATTTTTTTCAATGTGCATAACATCAAAATTGTGTCAAAGTAAATTACTTTTCCAATATGAAAGAGTAAAGAAGATGCTTATCTTCTGCCATTACTGTGGTGTAGAAGCCGAAGTAGTCCTCCTACTCTTTTGCCCTACAGATGTTGAATCGTTGCTTTCTCCAAACTCAAATTCAACGTCCTAAAGTTGATGTAAGATGTCTACACCAATTAAAGTCTGCAGAGGTTCTTTTTTTCATTTTCCCATTGAAATGATTCCATTGCAATTTGAACTTGTGCTTGCCATCGAGAAAAATAAGATGACCCATGAAGCACTACTTTCGACTATGGGGAAGGTGAACTATGTCAAAGTCAAAATTGCAAACTGGACACACCTTCCCAGTATGCACATTCTACCCGAATAACGTTCTAAGCCCAAGAAAGTCACTTATAGTCCATATCAAAGCTGCACACAAGTTAAACAGTAACTTCTCATACGCGTCATATGTCTCGATGCTGACCCGCCACAAGTCAAGCAATTCCATAATAAGCAGTTGGAGATACTCATCGATATCATTACCTGGTGCTTTTTTGCCTGCGATGATCATAGACAAAATGAAGGAGCTTTGTTTCATACACATCCAGGGGGAAAGTTGTAAGGAACTAAGATTACCAGCAAAATACTGTAAATTGTACTAAGATTCCTAAAAGGATTAAAACCATCAGTCACCAAAGCAAGCTGAACATTTCTAGGGTCAGCCGCAAAAGATGGAAATTTAGAGTCAAATGCTTTCTAGGCTTTTGCATCCCATGGATGTCTTAATTTACCATCTTCATTCTTATCTACATCATGCTACCTCATGTGCTCAGCTATTTTAGATGACATAAACAATCTTTGTAACAATGGCTTCAAAGGAAAGTACCTTAGAATCCTTGAAGGTTTCTTCTTCTACTTTTTCCCCTTCCGAATTGTCTTGTACCTCGATATGTGACATCGCTTGTAACCCTTCATGTTGGCTTCATCACACCAATATAGCATATAATCATTGGAGCATGCATCGATTTTCTGGTAGTTTGAGCCCAATCTGTTAATATCTTCTTGGCCTCATAGAACGATGTGGGAATCTCCATGTTGAGGAATGCATCTTGTAATAATTCCAGCAATATCGATATTGCCTTATCTGTGATTCCATACAAGCACTTAATATGATACAATTTGATCAAGAAATATAATTTTGAGTATTTTCTACAACCTTGATATAAAGGAAAACTTGCATCATCCATGAGGCTGAAAAAATTCCGTACTGCTTCATTCCTCAAGAAGATAGGCTTTTGAACCTTGCATTTCTTCACTGAAGTTGTTATCCTGAAAACCGAATGCCTCATGCACAACATCATTAACATGATTATCTTCATTTACTTGAACTTCTACTTGTGAACTTCAAGGAAGAGCATCATCTTTCTTACCATGAACTCCCCAGAATGTACACTCTTCTAGGAAAGCCTTCACAAGCAAATGTTCCTTAACAACTTCTCATATATGCCACTTCTTGAACTTACATCTCCAACACGGGCATACTATCTTTCCATAATAGCTGGCATGAGAGTAAGCAAAATCCAACAAGTTGTTTAATCCGTATAAATAAGCTAGAGAATTGTGTGCCAACTTGATTCATGATTTATCCATAGCTAGAGGGAAAAATTTATTAAACAAGATGAGTGAAAAGCAAATAACACATGACAAGATGCTTAAATTGAAGTTTGACAACATTCAAAACTTTATAGCGGTTAAGAAACCGCTACATAAAGTGCTACTACATCATACTTTATAGTTGTTTTTGCTTCACACACCGCTACAAAATGTAATGACCGTTACCATTTATAGCGGTTCTTAAAGCATAACTGCTACAACTATTAATAACTGTTGGGGGGGACTTACTGACTCAAAATTCAAAAGAGTAACATTTTCTAGTGGTTACGAAACCGCTACATCAACTGCTTCTACATCATACTTTGTAGCAGGTTTTTCTTCACTCACCGCTATAAAATGTAATGACCGTTACCATTTGTAGCGGTTCCTAAAACATAATCGCTACAAATATTAATGCATATTTTGTAGCGGTCACAATGATATAACCACTACCAATGTTTATGACCGTTGGATTGAATGACATTCAAAATTTAAATCTGTAACAATTAATAAACGGCTACAAATGTTGATAACCATTGGTGAATGACATATTCAAAATTTAAATTTGTAACACTTTGTAGAAGTTGTAAATCCTTAACCACAACAAATTGATCTAACCATTGCCGGGAATCAAAAATTCAAAATAAAAATTTGTAGTGGTTTAATTTAATGAACTGCTACAAGTTTGTGTCTGTTTGTAGCGGTTTTATATAGTAAAACCGCTACTAATATGAGCTGTTTTTTATTTTTTGTTCAAAAATTGTTTTTTCAAAAAAAATTAAACATAATTAACATAAAATAAAACAACTTTGTAAAGTAAAACAAAATTAAATTAACTAAACCTTTTTTACAAATGTTAAAAGATGAAACAAAATATCATAAATAAACTAAACTAACTATCATGAGCCTAATTAGCAGGTCTTGTCTGAGGGGGCACTATCACCAGTCTAGCCATCAGGTCTTATCTCAAGGGAGTGTGGATGATGGGCCTGGGTAGAGTCAACGACATCATCATCGGATTGAGGAGGAGGTGGCTACACAATAAACCTAAGGATGGGGGGACCTTTGGGAACGCCTAATCATGGAAAAGGCGACTCCACGCCTTGTCGAGCACGGAGTTCGTGATCTCCCGCCACTACGTCTACTGCACGTAGTAGAAATCGGGCTACTTTTGCATATGCTGAACCATCATGGCAGATGCTATCACAACCTCTAACTGAATCTTCTTAACAGTCTCCTCCCTTGGACGTCCATGCTCAAGAGGTTCCCGCCTCAGAGCCGCCGCTCCTCCATAAACCATACTGGGTCTGACGCCTAACCCCATCCCCCTCACATGGCCAGGGTGCTCGACTGGTCCTAAACCATCTTTCAGTAGTGCAGTGGGGTCCACAGATCCCTGAGACTCCTGAGTTTGGGTCTCTCTCAGCTCAACCTGGGATTGCTGAATTTGCTCCTGCAATTTTATGAAACAAGTTATTATTATTATTATTATTAAAAATAAATTAATTGTTATAAAAATTTTATTAACAATAATTGTAATTATTATACTTACAATGGCCTCCTCTACCTGCTGAGACGTCGAAGTCCCGTCCCAATGCCTTTGTGTCAGTGTAAATAAGTCTCCATAATATGTCTTGTGGTTCTCCTCCTGAACCTTCCTCTCCTAAAATAATGAAAATATTAAATTAATATTATAAACATTTAATTGAAATTAAATTACTAATATTAATGTAAAATTAACCGAAATTGTAAAAAAGTACCAATTCATTGTAGGTCACAGCAAATGTCTTCAATCCAGCCATGTGATGGATCCTCTGCTAAGAGCGGCTCCTCGTGATTCTTTGAGAAATAGCCTACAATAAAAAAACAACTTTGAAGTTATCAAAAATTGAAATAAGTAATATTATTAAAAAAATTAAAACAACAAAAATTACTCAAATAATAGTTATTAAAAAATATAATTACCCCTCTTGACTCCTCCTGAACTGGACAAAACTCGCCCAGTCATTAGGTGCAACGTCGTCTGGGACGTCCTCGATCAACTTCTGCAGAGGAATCATCCCATCCTTATTCTTGATGTAATAGAGACGATTCCTCATGTTCTTCCAACCGTCGCCCATCTTCATCAGCGTGTACTTCTTCCTACTGTCTCAGACGACAAACCTATCATGTAATATAATTAAATAAAAAAATATTTAAATATGATTATTTTGAAAACATAAAATTTAAAAATAATAATTACAAACAGATAATTACAAATCATTTAATATAATTAAATGCAATTATTAATTACCTTAACCGCCTCATCCCACGCTAGATTCTTTGGCACCTTCGAGACGTTCTTCCACGTCCTGAAGCAAATAGGGAACTGCATCCAAGTTGAGCCCAGCTCGTTTAGGTAGCGGTTGAACATGTGACCCCCATTGTCGATGGGTTGGTCTATAGCCTTATTCCATGGAACAATAACTCGTAGTCTCCGGTCTAGGCTGTTCAAATCGATCATGTTAAGCCTCCTAGTAGAAATGTTCCCTTGCTCATCTGCACAATTTACCATATACGTTACTTAAATTTAAATTCACATTTAACAGAACTATATATTCAAATTCAATAAGTTTAATTTGAAGATAAAAAGATGACAAGTATTAAAAAAAATCAAGTAAGGATTTACATGATTGATGAAAGTAGTCTATGATGTTAATTAATAAAGTTAATTTAAATTGATTAAAAATACTTTAAAAAATATTTAAATTAAATAATAAATAACAAGCTTTTAATAAATATTGAGAGTAACTTAATTCTTCAGAATTTAGATCATAATCGAATACACAATTTTTTCTAAAGATTTAAAAATTGTAATTTGAATGCATATAAATTAATAATTCATAATGCACAAATAATAGAATGAATTTAAAAATTTAATTTATTAAATAAAAAATTACATTTACCTTACACTTGCACCTCAAATCTAGTAGACCGGTAAGATGACCCTCGTGGGTGGTTCTACTCCTAGGCGACCTTCTCATCTAGGAAGTGCTCCAACTCGCTAATGGGAATGAGGAGGTATAACACCTCATCATTCTCGTCCAAGTCGCTCAAATTGAGCTCACCTCCCTCTCCCTCTCCCTCTCCCTCATGAGGGACCTGTGTTGTCGTCTCCTCCTGTGGGGCCATCTGCTATGGCTGTGGCAGGACCACCTCCTGTGGCTATGATGGGGCCCACTCTTGTGGTTGTTGTGAGGCTATCTGCTATAGTACAGTCCCCTTCCCTCCATACTAACCCCTGCCACGGATTCCTCCTCTGTTGCTACTACCACATAAAAGCGGTCTGGGGGGACGCTCAACCTCCTTCCCTTTCTCCTTATCTCCTGAAGCCATATAGAAATCTCAAATTTGAAGGAAAACTCTTAGAGAAGTGTCAGAAAATAAAATGGCAAAATGATAGAAAGGGAGGAGTCGCTAAGTTTAAATACTGCTGAATTTTGTTACGATTATGAGAAAAACCACTACATAAACTGCTACAAAATCACCTCAGGTAACGTAATAATTTAATGTGGTAAATTTTTGTAGCAATTATACAATAGAACCACTACAACTGTAAAGTTACTTGACTTTCTATAGCAGTTTCACACCAAAACCGTTACATATATACAAACCATTGAGATTCACCGTACACAACATTTGTAGCGGTTACAAAATAACCGCTACCAAACTAAGGACCCTTTGCATCCTGTAGCGGTTATAAGATATAACTGCTACCCAAACCACTACAAAGATGCAGCTCTTTGCATTTTGTGTACTTTTGTAGCAGTTTGTACGTGTAACTGATACTAAATGTCAATCATATGAAGAAGTTGCAGCATGAAGCTAGACATTGGTTTGAAAGTAGTTACCAACCATATGAAAAAATGCAAATGTCATGTGCTTGGTATCATATTACGTATTACAGGCCGTATAACAAGGAAAGCTCTAGTTGTCTAAGTTTTCCTTGTTATATGCCAGTGATACATAACATGATACTAATCACAGGCTATTTCCATTTTTTCATGTGTTGGCAACTACTTTGAAACCAATGCCTAGCCTCATGCTGCAAATTCTTCAATTCTCCTTCATATTTCCTTTTCTCCATACAATCTTTCACAAGGTGTGTGGCATATAAAGGCTTCAACTTTGTAGCAGTTTTAGGCCATATCCGCTACAAATGTTGAATTATATAGCAGTTTTAACAGTAACCGCTACAAATAGACGTCTCTTTGCATTCTCTAATGGTTAACATAACAGAAACTGCTAAAAACTAACCGCCACCAAAGGCACGCCACCTTCGCGCTATCTGGCACCGAGCTGGTGCCACACTAATAGCAGGACTGTTAGTGGAAACTGGTACAAAATAACCACCACAATAGGCACGCTAGCTTCGCGTCATCTGGCCCTATATTTGTAGTGGTTATAATATGTTAACCGCTATAAATATACAAGATTTGTAGCGGTTAAGCCTTATACATTGTTATAAAGTCCATTCTCTACTACCCCACTACTTAGCGCAAGACATACCATTGCAAATTTGTAGCAGTTTGTCACAAAACCACTACAAAGGCAAGAATTTGTAGTGGTTAAAATGAACTGCTATAAATGCACCACTACGAATTGTCTTTTTTTTGTAGTGCAAGTAAACAAGTGTTTTGTTTTATTTGTTTGCTTTTTTTTTCAAGAGCCCTTAGCTCAATTGGCATCCCACACCTTCCGTAAATGGGAGTTTGCGGGTTCTAGCCTCTATGTGGGCATGTGATGAGTATGTGTATGTAGGTGCATGAGTCTCCTTCCCTATAGGAAGGGGCTAGGTTGTGGGTAAATTTTTTTTTAAAAAAAAAAATAAATAAATAAATAAAGTGTTTTTATTCACATATATAATTAAACTTGCAGGTTAGGCATGCGAAGTTTGGTTTCAGAATCTTCGAATACTTTGAGGGTCACAGGATTTTCTCTCACAATATGGACAAATGCTTAGAAAGCTTTGGATGCTCTTGGTATTGGTGACATCCTCCGTCAACAACACCTCCAGCTTCGTGGTTAATCTAAATACACATTTTATGTGTGTACATATATACATATATATACATACATAATCCTCTAATCATACCATTAAACCAATAAACCTATTATCTCTTAAAGCATCTCTGTTTATTCAACAATTAGTGATTAATAAGAAATGAAATGTTTTGCTGGCAATGATTAAGAGCTTGAAACTAAACATTTTTTAGATTGTGAGTGCAGAAATGTCACTAGCTAGTTCTTTGATTTCGAGACAACAAACATTATCAACCGCTCTCGAAAATGCCATAGGAAAATAGTAAGCGCAATATGTAAATAAAGACTCTCTGTTCACTTTATAATAATCATTCTCACTTTATATATAGTAAGTATAGAACTATAAATTTATTTCATGCTTCTGTAAAAATTTGATCATCTTTCTACATGACATTAGTCCTATTAGTTAGTATTTTCAACAGTTGTACATATGAAAATAGTCATATAAACATAAATTTTTAAAGGATGGTTCAGGTTTCAGACAGTATTACTTTAAATTTGTCTCAATCTTAGAGACTTGAGGTTGATGCTATAGAAAGATTAATGGTAAGAGAAATGATGAACGGCCAAATGAATATTGTGGTGGCCTTCTCTGTATTATATGGAGTCAGGAATAACATAATTGCAGTCTCTCGTGGACAAATGATTTTACAGGAATAACATAACGTGTATACTATGCACTATTATACATAGCTGTGTAGATTTGCTAGAATTTGATATTATCTACATAATATAATAATTACAAATTATATTTATATTCTAACATCCCCCTCAAACAAGAAGGTGTGACCAGCAGGCCAAGTTTGCTATGAAGTTGTCGAAAATGATTATAAGATAGTGCTTTGATGAGACAGTCAGCAATCTGAAAAGAAGATGGAATGTATTTGACATTGACACAATCTAAGAGGACCATATCTCACAAAAAATAAAGGTTAATCTCAATGTGTTTACTCCTTGAATGTTGGACAAGATTGGCAACAAGAGCTGCAACACTAACACTATCACACCAAATTATGGTTGGTTGCTTTAACATTAGTCGAAGTTCAAACAATAAAGATAAAATCCATTTAGTTTCTACTTCCCTATTAGCTAAAGAATGATGCTCATATATGCACTAGATTGAGACATAACCTTTTGTTTTCTAGAGGACTATGAAACTATAGTTCCATCAAGATAAACACAGCATCCTCCCATGGATTTTCAGTCATCAGCATCAATTACCTAATTAGCATCAGTAAAGGTTGTAATATGGAGAGAAGTGAAGGCCTTAATGTGTAAGCCAAAATGATAGGTACCCTTAAGATACCCAAAAATTCTTTTAACACCTTGAAAGTGAATATTAGTTGGATTCGATAAAAATTGGCTAAACTTGTTCACAGAGAAGGAAATATCAGGTCTTTTAAAAGTTAAATATCGTAATGATCCTATTGCTCTTCTATGTAGAGAAGGATTAGACAGAGGAGTTCCATTATGTATGGAAAAGCTTCACCCTATCACCATGGGAGTCGGTATTAAAGCACAATCAAGCATGCCAAAATGTTTCAACAAATCCAATATATATTTTCCTTGATTGAGGTAAAAACCAGTAGAATCACCATAAATTTCTAATCTTAGGAAATAGTATAAAGGAACTAAATCCTTTAAGGAAGAAATCTAGTTTAATTTTTAAATAAAATGAGTAATACAGGTAGAATCATTACCCGTTACCAATATGTCATCCACATAAATAGAGTGCATTTTGGAATCCCCACTGAAATGGAGTGCATCACAATATGAGTGCATTACCCGTTACTTAATAAGCAATGTGAGATTCCTTGTTTGGAGAAAGAAGAGAGAAGCATCGCTTTGATCATTTTGGAATCTCCACTAAAACAGAGTGTATCACAATCTCTCAATCCAAGCTCTAGAGTCTTGTTTCAAACTATAGATGACTTTGATTAGTTTACACACATGAGTAGGATATAGAGGATTCACAAACCCTTTTGGTTGCCTCATGAACACCTCTTCTTGAAGATAGCCATTAATGAAAGCATTATTTGTTTCCAATTTTCTAACCCCTTAATTAAAGGTAATAGCTAAAGTTAATACAATTCAAATAGTAGTTGGCTTGAGTATTGAACTAAATGTATCACTATAATTGACTCCATGAGATTATTGAAACCCCTTTGCAATAAATTTGGCTTTATGCTTCAAAATTGAGCCATCATCATTGCATTTTGCTTTAAACACCCATTGATAATCTATGAATAATTTATAAGCTTGACTCCGAAGTACAAGAACCTAGGTGTGATTTCGCTGGAGAGCCTCAAATTCATTCACCATAGCTTGTTTCCAATGAGAAGCTGTGAGTACTTATGAGATAGATCGAGGCTTGGCAACAATGTCAAATGATCTTGGATCTTCCATTTTGAGCAACCCAACAAATAGGTGTTTAGGTTTGTGAATACCCATTTTTGCCCTTGTAACCATTGGATGAATATTAATGGGCTCAAAAATTTGATGGGCTAGACTGGGCTCAGGTGAAGACAAGAATTCAAATAGTTAAGCGTCATTTTTGGTTGAACCTATCAAAGATAACCCATTTGATAGAGAAGCAACTTCTACAACCTAAGAATCTGAATGTATTAATGATGATGATGATGAATCATTAGGTGGAATCTGATATGGCTGAGAGGATAGAATTATTAGAGGAATTGACAAATCAACAGTTGCTACAAGTTTAGAGACACATCGATTGAGAAAGCAAAAAACAAACGGAAAAATATTGACATAAAAAATTATATACTAAGAGATATAAACCAAACCAGTAGAGCTGAGGCATTTGAAGCCTTTTTGTTGAGAAGCTAATCTTATAAATACATATTTATGGCTATGATACTGTAACTTATAATGATTATATGGTTTCAGGTAGGGATAACTTGACCAAATGGTTGAAGATTATCATATCCTAGTTTTGTTTTGTAGAGGCAAAACAAAGGAGTGGAATTTTGAAGCACCAGTATTGGTAATCCATTTATAAGGTATACGGCCATTTGAAAAGCCTCTACCTATTAAGAAAGTGGCATGTGTGCTTGAGCAAGGAGCATTAATCCTATTTCAACAATATGTCGATGCTTTCTCTCGGCTCGACCGTTTTGTGAGGATGTATAAGGAAAAGTATAAAACATCATAATGCCAAGAGCTTGAGTGATTGAAATAAATGATTTGAATTCAAAACCATTATCAAACTGAATTGCCTTAATCTTAGTATTGAATTTATTTTCTACTTGGTTGCAAATTATTAAAGGCATGTATAGCACCACTCTTGTGTTTTCTTGGAAACAACCATTTGTATTGACTGCAACCATCTAGAAAATGAATGTAAAAGAGATGACCTTCAAAAGATTGAACTGATGAGGGACCTTAGATATTAATGTGAACAAGCTATAAAGAAAATCATGCATGGGAAAAGGAAAATATTTAGATTTTTCCATTTGACATGCTTCACAAATAAAACTTTTATTGATATCAAGTTTGACATTACATTTATTCATAATATATTTCAATACTTTGTTGCTTGGGTGACCCAACTTGTAATGCCAGAGTAGAAACTTGTTCTCATTACTACCAGACTGAGATGATAGAGGATGCAAAAGCTTTGGGGTTGTGTATCAAGCCTAAATATTGGGTACATTCCTTCCCACAACTTCTCATGCGTCAGTACCTTTCTTATCATTTTATCCTTCACAATGCAACCATGCTTAGTGAAGAGAATATCAACTTAGTTATCTTCTACAAGCTTATTGAAACTCAATAAATTCTTAGTGGCAGTAGGTACAACTAAAATATCATGAAGACAAATATTAGATTTGGAATATGGTAGTGAGGTAGAGCCTATACCAGTGATACGTGCATGTTCACCTATACATGTGAGTAGATGAGAGTTACCTATAGAGCTAACTTGAGAGAGGTGTTCTGGGGTTGCAGTAACATGGTAGTTAGAACTACTATACATATACCAAGTAGGGTCACTCACTGTTTATAGGCTAGCATAGTAAGCTTGAGGAACATGACACCAAGGATTGCGAGAGTAACAAGTGTCGAAGGTATGTCCAAGACAATCGTAGTAGGTATAGTATGGCCTTCCTCCATCATTATAAGTGTTATGATGTCTACCAAATCAATGATTTCGAGTCCCACAAGAATCATGCCAGAAGCTTCAACCATTTTTAGAGGAACGCCAATTAGTGTTGAATCTATGAGAGTCACTTTGAGCGAGATTTATAGAAGGCTAAATTGAAATTGTAGAAAAGTGGTTAAGTTGTTCTAGCCTACTTTTAAAAGTGAGAAGAGAGGATTCTGCTTCTACCCAAGTAACGTTTGGTTGATCAATAAGTTTAACAACTATGGCATTATAATCTGAATCCAAACTACTGAGTATGTGTATGATCAAATCCTCAGTTGATATCAGCTCACCAGCTATAGCTAATTAATCAGCGAGACTTTTCATCTTTGATAGGTACTCTTCCATCTTCAATGAGTTCTTCCATGTGGCATGAATTTTTTATTTAAAAATCATAACTTGAGCTTTGGTAGAGGCATAAGTGAGCTCTCATGCTCTAACCCAAGGATTATGAGCTATGCGACAATGTAGCAACTTAGTGCTAACATTTTTGGGTTATGGTATTTCACAATTGCCCAACAAGCATTCTATCCAAAGAGAATCATTCTTCATATTCAAGGTTTACTTTTGTTATCCTAGCATAATTAGAGATGTAGTGAGAAGGAGCAGAGGAAGTGTTGTAGATAGGGAAGTTCAATATATTACCTTTGATTAATAGTAAGACTACAGATTCCCAGACAGGGTAGTTTCCTCGATCCAACTTGATTGAGGTAGTTTGAGAGGAGGACTGGAAAAGAGAAAAGGTTTTGGTGGCCATAGAAGACATCACACCTGAAGAGGTAGCAGCAACTATGGATGAAACAAAGCTAAGGGACGAGAACAACATTTCTTGCTCTAGTACCAAGAAAGATTAATGATAAGAGACATGATGACTAGCTGAATGAATATTGTGGTGGCCTTCTCTATATTATATAGAGTCGAGAATAACATAATTGTGGTCCCTCATGAACAAATGATTTTACAGAATCAATAAGGGTAAGCCATATATGTACTATACACTATTATACACAACAGTACAAATTTGCTAGGATTTGATATTATCTATAGAATATAATAATTACAAATTATATTTATATTCTAACAGCTATATAACCTTATCATTAGCATGATCTACCCATAGGATTGGAGCTTTTAAACAACAATGTCATCAACACTCATGTAGCAAAATGTTCCCTTGGAGTGAAAGAACAAGTAATCAAGAAAGACATGATAGTAAACATAGTTACAAGTATCAAAAAGTTCATGAATTGGGGTTTAAACTAACTTTGCTATTCTAAATATACTTAAATTCAATATTGGCTCCCCTGGTTAAGAAGATTTTGATAGAATCTTTATATGATGCAGGGGGCCCCATGAAGTTCGTTGTATTATAAGGCAATTACTGTTGGAAGACCTTACCAAGGAGCTTCCAAGTGGCACCATAAAGTACTCTTCAAAGGTGGTAGTAATTGAGGAATTTGGTTTCACTAAACTTGTTCATCTTGTTGATAGAGTTGTCATTAGAACAAAGGTAAACACTAATGTTCATTAAGGGCCTGCTTGGTACAAGAGATTTGGAGGGGAAGGGAGGGAAAAGTTTTTATGAGTTGGATTTTAAGAAATTGAAGAAGTAGGGTTAAAATTTTTCAATAAATTTTTCTTACTCTTTTATCATATATCTCTTCTTTATTAAAATTTTATAACCTCACTTCTTTAATTTTTTAAATTCGACTCCAAAAATTATTCCCTCCGCTCCGCTTTCCCTATCCTCCCTTCATACCAAATAGCCCCTAACAATATCTAAAATCAACCAAGGCCCCTTAAACCTCAACAATAATATCATTATTCATCATGAGTGAGATTAGGTAATGATTGGGTGTGATGGAGTAAACTCAGAAGTAGCAAAGTGGCTTGGCTTGAACGAGGCTTCCTTCTTAGGCAGATTTATAGTTAGAGAATGTATTGTGTTATATAATAGTCACATGCTTGAACCCAATTTAATGCAATTCTTTGGAAAAGGTTTTATAAATGGTATTCTTCCCTATAAAGTCAAGACAATTTATTGGTTCTTTACTTGGAATCCCGTAGAACAAGGTGAATTTTTAATGGCTCACATAAAAATACACACTTATTATTCACTAAAGTCATATTAGCATTTATATACAAGATTCCATGGTATAAAATAATATATAACATCTTTTAGTATGTTAGTACTCATGATTTCTTATAATTTATTATGGAAAAAATAGTTGATTTTAGTGTCATGTATCTTTCCACTTGATACTTATATATCAAAATCAACATGAAGACATGATAAATCCCTCTTTAATTGGATTATGTGGGGGAAATATTGTCACTTCACATAACATTAGCCAAGTGGGATTCGGGGCCCCCTTGAATATAAGATCTTTTACACTTCTTCCATGGACACTACAAGAAGTTGAATGCCACGTAGGATGTCACTTAGCATGTCACCTACTCTTTCCATGCTTCTTCTCATGTGGGGCTTCTCCCATTTGGTTAGTATCATGTGAAGTGATAGCATTGACCCTTGGAATCCTATCACTCTTTAACCTTTTTTTTTTCTTGAGAACCTAGTATACTGGCCAATCCCTCAAGGAATTACAAACCAAACTAATCTAAATCGAACCATGGTAGGACTCATATGTGTGGCAACCCTACCACCTAGGCTGTTACATTTCCAAAGGATCAAACACATGACCTTTAGTTAAGTTAGAAGAACTCCTACCAGTCAATCCAAGCCCTAGGTAGTTCTTTAACTTTTTTGTTTTTGAATACTGTAGCACATATCATTTATGCCAACATTCATATCCATTACATCATTAATATAAGCAAAGCTTAGATCATTGCATTGGCTAGCTAATTACTGAGTAGTGATCACCTGTGAAATACCCTATTAACATTATCTTTTAAACGATATACTTTATTTAACATTTCATTTACTATGCCTTTAACAGTTTGAAGCTTTTGTTGATGAATTGAATTGCAATATGTCCACTTACACTTAACTTGCTTTGTAGAAAAGAAGCTAGAAGAGAACCTACCTACAATAAAGCAATTTGTCTTAGAAAAGCTAGAAAATATGCCAAGTGATGTTAGAACCCTCATAGAAAATACTGATTTGGATCATTTGTTATCATCTCCATTGAGATATAGACATCCTTAGGAGCTAGTGGTTGGTAAATCAATAAAGTAATGTGTGTTGTACTGGTGATGCATTCCATCCTATGACTCCTGATCTTGGACAAGGCTGGTGTTGGCTTTAGAAGATGGGGTTGTTTTAGCACGATGTCTTGGTGAGGTTTTCTCTACAAAATCAGTTAGAGATATCAAAAAGAAGAATGGAGAAGAAGAAGAAAAGGAACAATATAAAAGGATTTAGGCAAGCTTGAAGAAATATGCAAATGAGAGATGTTGGAGATGCATTAATATCATCTTTCCAGCTATTTTTCTAGGTATTATTCAACAGGGTGAATCCAAGTTGGTCTCTTTTTCAAGAGACAAATTTTTTGCTACATTCCTAGCTAGTATTCTATTAAAAATGGCTGATTTTGATTATGGAAAGCCGAACAACTCTTAGATGATGGAGTAATTTAAATTTGATGCTAATGCGTGGTTGACATTAAACACGATGTACTAGTACTAGAAGTTTTCTATTGCACAGGCTTCTTGAGAAGATCATATGGTTATATATATGTGATGTGTTTCCTTCCTTTTTAGGCTTTAATAATAAAGCATGTTGTACTATCCTTTGATCTAGAATGTTGCATTTAATGATTCTTTCTTGGTTGAGGGCTTAAATCACTATTATTGGGGGGCGGTTGGCTACGGTCATCTACTCTTATCATCCTCTTCCGATCATCTTTCCCTCCATTATTCATCTCAGCATTTATATTGAAATTTGAGTGGTTCAGATTTAATATTTCATAAAAATATTATTTTTAAATATTTTTTATTACATGTTTAAATTATCATAACTAAAATTTAGCATTTTTGAATTTATTTAATTATTTTTTAATGATTTGATATTTTTTAAATATTTTATAAATATTAAATCTGAACCGCTCAGATTTTAATCTAAAGGTTGAGATGAGTAGTGAGGGAAAGAGGATGAGAAGAGAACAATAAGAGTAGAGGATCGTATCCAATCCCTATTATTGGAGTTGGAAAATTTATAGAGAATAAGAGCAAATGTCTTTATGGTTATCAAAGAAAGTTTTCAAGTCTCTAACAATAGAAATGTTGCTTAGGGCTTTATGTGGAGCTTAAAAGATGAATATCAAATCCTAATAATTCAAAATAAAAGACAATATTAAAGCCTTACAAAAACTTAACTAAGCCAATATATTTGAAGATATTTATTCTTTTTTTAAAAAAAGTAATCAAAATATGAACTCTTAATCAAAGCATTACTTCCCTTTTTTTTCCTTGCAAAAAAAATATTATATTCTATATTCATCTTTAATCTCAAACTTACAAATAATTGAAAAATAAGCATTTAGTCTCCACACATTGCACGACATGAATATAATTTAATAATTGGAATATTGGAAGAAACCTTATTATCCCAAAGACAAAATCACATATTGAAAATAATATAGTGAAAAATAGAAATAAGTTACATAGGATATGTTGATGAAAATTTTTAGTGAGATTTCTCTATCTGCATGTGCATGTAATAAAGACATGGATAGATAATATTATAAGAAGATATTTGTATTTTTAGAAATCCTATGGTTTTACCATAAAAAAAGGGAAAAGAAGTAACAAAAAATTAAAAAACCATATTAATTGCACTATGGATTTAGAACATATTCAGATCCTTGAAAGGAGGAAGAATAGTTACCATATATTTCCTTTGAGACCGAATTGGAATCCAAAATTGAGAGATCTTATACTACATATATCAAGTGACCCTTCCCCCATGTAAGTAATAAACATAAGGAATTGGGTAACAACAGACATAAATTTTTCATCACCCAAAAATGATAATACCAAAAAGCATGACATATGACACCGGCATGCCAATAAAAATAAAGCATATGCCCCAAAAACCCTTTTTATTTGTAAGCCATATATTTCCATGAGATGTTAATTTTTTTTAAAAAAAATAATTCTTCAAGAAGATTTTGTTGAAGCTTTCAAATAGTAATATAAAAAATTTCTATTTGGATTTAAAAAATAATAGAAGTTCAACACAAGATCATTCAGTAATAATAAATCAAATTGTAAATTAATTGAAATTAAATTAGATGTCATGAACAATTTCTACACACAAATAAGAGGATTTAGGACTTGGGATAATATCGCTAAAGATGAAATCTTCCAAAGCATTACAATGAAATTGATTACAAAAAATGTATTGTAGCTGACTCACGTGATTGAAGAGATCGCAAGAGGAAATTAGCTATTGCAATAACCAAACGAAGGGAAATATGAAAACCAAATAGTGCATCAAAAGAACCTTAAAAATATGTTTAAAATTAAAATATCAAAAATATTATTATATATAAACCGGAAACGATAAGCTATACTCCATTAATTTAAAATATAGTAGGCAACAGAGGTCTTGAATCTTCTATAAATGTCTCCCATCTATTAGAGGCCACTATTTTTTACTCTTGTAGATCAACAACCACGACCTGAGAAGAGGAATAGGGGAAAAGGAAAAAAAAGGGGTGATTGGTGCTTGAGAGGCTAACTTTTATGAGTTCTGGTTCGGAACTTTGGAAACATGGGGTAAATATATATGTTTTAAAAATTGTATTTTTAAAATAATTTTAATGTCATTAATTACAAATTATTAATTATTTGCAATCAGTCAATTTTATTTTCAAATATAAATAAGATTACTATTTTCAAATTTTTAATAACCTGTAATTAAAAATATAAATGGGATTAGAGATTGCAAATCAATCCATTATGAAAATACAATTTTTAAAATATCTTCACCAATCCATCAATCACCATTAAACACAATCTCTAATTAAAAATATAAAGGGAAAATCCAATGTAAAGTTTCTTGAAATGGGGAAATTCTAAATCAAGTTGGTAAATTCAATAAATCCATAATTAAGTTATCGATCTAATTTAAGATTTTAAAATATCAGTTAAATAACTTTATTACCCTCTATTTGTCTCCTCTCTCGTCTTAAAAGGGTTTTAGTGCTTTCTAATTTATTTTGTCAATAAGTGTATATATATAACAACATTAATGTATAATAAAAATATATAATTCACTTAAATCAAATAATTTTTTATTTTTTTTGGTAGTTTGGAAAGATTATCAAGAATAATTAAAGCCAAAGGAAAGGAAAGCATAACCCAAAAATAACAAAAATGATTAAATGATTTTTAGTTAAATATTTAGAATAGAAAATTTTATTTTTGACTTGAATTTTTTTGGATAAGAAGAAAATTAATAAGAAAATCTTAATTTTGTGATATTATATATCAAATATTTTCATTAAGAGAATTTTAAAAAAATTTATTAACATAAAAAACCAAACTAAATATCACACATGTGAAAATTCTATGATTAATGAAGTTTGGTTTTATTTTTATTAACAAAACAAATTTAAGTGTAGTTCTCCCAAAAATAAATTTTTTATTGACAATATTTAAGCAAAAGTCATTTAATTGATATTGGGGTTATGTTTTTCTTTTTATTCTTTGGCTTAAATTATTTGTGATGATTCTTTCAGAAAATTCCTTTGATTTAGATAAATCATATTTTATTTTACTATATATTAATTTTAAAATATATAATCATGCATTTATTTAAAAACTAAGTTTTTCCCCTTCTTTATTTAAAAACTAAATTACAGTTAAAAGCTCTTTTAAGAGAAAGAAAATGATAGGTGATAGGATAATGCAATAAATTCATTTTATTTATATTTTAAAATTCTAAATTAGGTCACTAACATAATTAAGAATTTGTTGAATTTAACAACCTAATTTAGAATTTTCCTATTTCAAACAACTTTACATAGGATTTTCCCAAATATAAATAGGATTAGAGATTGCAAACCATTAATATCATGTCATTAATGATATTAAAAGTATTTTGAAAATGCAATTTTTAATAACCATTAATTAGGTATATGCTGCAAATTTTTATCAATGTATTAATTATCATTAAAAGTGGAAATCATAAAAAAGGGAATAGGCGGTGTGAGAAAAAGAGGTGCTTGGTGCTTGAGAGGCTAACTGTCGTGAGTTGCTTTGAAAATATGAGATAAAGTTGTCTTATAAATTGTATTTTCAAAATACTTTTAGTGTCATTAATTATACATTATTAATTATTTGCAAACAGTCAACTTTATTTTTAAGAGAAAATGGCTCAAAAATACCTTGTAAAGAAATTATTTGCTGATTGGTACCACGGGTGCAAACAAGCACCCCTTATGTGCAAGCATCATCCACATGTGCAAAATTCATCCCTGCGAATGTGCAAACACCATCCCTCTTGTGCAAAATATCATCCACCCGTGTGCAACTTATCACCCACCATATGCAATGGTAGCAATTAGCAATTAATTTGATTGCAAGGTAGTTTTTAGCAATTCTCCCTATTTTCAAATATAAATAGGATTACTATTTGCAAATCATTAATAACAGGTAATAAAAAATATACGTGGGATTAGAGATTGCAGATCAATCCATTATGAAAATACAATTTTTAAAATAAATGTCTTCATCAATCCATTAATAACCATTAAACACAATATCTAATTAAAAATATATATAGGATTAGAGATTGCAAGTCATTAATAACTTGTCATTAATGGTATTAAAAATATTTTGAAAATACAATTTTTAATAACCATTAATTAGGTATATGATGCAGCAAATTTTTATCAATGCATTAATTATCATTAAAAGTGGTAATCATAGTTAATAAGAAAAAAAAAGGAAATACTGATTGTTAAATTCGAACTGACCATTTATTAATGACCATATGACCATTTTTAACTAGAACAGGTTGTACATGATTTCTTGAGTATAGTTGATTGTTGATTGATGATTGATGATTGAGGATCTTTTCCATTTGCTCCAGAAATGAAAATATGGAATAATATGATGAGAATGAGCCATAATCATTGCTTAACCTACTTTCCATTAGGGGTCCTGCCCCAGAGAAATATTTTAGAGTATATAATTATAACAATACACACACACTCACGCACAAAACACGTGTCACAGATGAGGGAATACACTCAATCCTATCCTTTTGTATGATACATGCTCACTAATCATACATTAATCTATATTATCTAACAGCTTCCTATGCTGTTTTCCTTCCTTATAATACAAATGCTTATGCTGCTCACTCTTCTATTGTTTGTTTGAAAGCGTTACTTGGCCTAGTGTATGTTTGGAAAACTTGCTAATGTGTTTGGATACCACATCCAGAACCTCTAAAAAAGTCTTTTTCACAAAGTCAGACACTCACAATCTTAATTATTTAGGTAGAAAATTTTCTTTTTACATAAACCCGTCCCCAAAAATTAAAAGTTATGAAAAACTTAGTTTAACAAATAAGTGTGTGTATCATTTTAAAAGTTAGAGCATGTTTGGTTCAACCACATTGTATGCATGAAATGGTAATCATGATTGCATTATCATAAGAAGAGTGTTTGGTTGTTCTTTAGCATGATAATAGGGTTTACCTTGGTAATGATGATTACCAAAAAATTGGTAATCCTCATTCATACCTTCTCCCTATGAATCCTCATTATCATCCCATTGCATAGTTAAAAAAGTCCAATTTACCTTTTAGTTTTACTTTTCTTTATTTTACTTATATCTTTTCACTTAGCCACATCGCCACAACCGCTACCGCTACTACCTCCTCCTTCACCACCCATATCGCCGCCATTATCTCCTCCTCCTCCTCCTCCTCCGCCACCACCGCCACTACCTCTTTCTCCTCCGCCAATGCAGCTACTACCTCCTCCTCCGCCGCCGCCGCCGCCACTACCTCTTCCTCCTCCACCGCTGCCGCCACCCAACATCGCCGCCACTACCTCCTCCACCCCGTCGCCACCACTACCTCCTCCTCTACCAACGCCGCCACTACCTCTTCCTTCTCCATCGCTGCCGCCACTAGACACCACCGCCACTACCTCCTCCACCCCATCGCCACCACTACCTCCTCCTCTACCACCGCCGCCACTACCTCCTCCTCCTCCGCCACAGCCACCGCCGCCACTACCTTCTCCTCCTCCGCCACCCGGCACCGCCGCTACCTCCTCCTCCTCTGCCATTGCTGCTACTACCTCCTCCTCCTCCTCCGCCACTGCCGCTCCTACCTTCTCTACCACCTGGCACCACCACTGCTACCTCCGCCACTGCCGCTTCTACCTCCCTCTCCGCCACCACCACTACCTCTTCCTTATACGCCGCTCCCGCCACCTGGCACTGCCGCCACTACATCCTTCTCCACCTGACTCTTAACTTTCTTTTTACAAAAATTATAGTAAGGGTAAAAAAGACTTTGTGTGATATATTATTTTAAATAATTGTTAAAATAATAACCCATTGCACCTTACTTAAAAATCAAACCAAACACTAGCCTTATAATTAATATCACATTGCATTACCATTACATCGCATTGCACTGTACTGTAAGATATAATGTGATCAAACCAAACGGGCCCTTAGTTTACGATACGTATTTAATTTTTACAATTTGAAACCAAACACATTGATGGATCTTACACTTGTCCATTTCAATTGTTGGCCAAATGGACTTTTGGAAGTAAATCAAACATGCTAATTAATATTATTCTTATATTTACCTAATATATTTATAGAAGAACCAGTTTGAATACTTTCCCTCCGTTTTTAATTTGATACCTGTATATTTTTTCCCTTAATTAAATTCTTTAATTTTACTCTATTAGCACCATTAACCTCAATAATTTTACCCTATCATCATCGTTAGCCCAAGTACAGGTGCTAATGATGTTAATAACATAGCAAAATTAAAGTATTTAATAAAGAGATAGAACACACATATGCCAAATTAAAACTTGTGGGAAAATATAGGTACTTTGATAAATGGTTTTGACTATATTAATTAATCTAAAATTATAAACATGTTAATTATATTGTAATCATAATAATATTAATAATTTATTTGGCATATGTTCAATTCAACCAGTGACAAAAAGTTGGGAAATGGTTTGGATCGGTCCAAGAGCTTGGCTTAGGCTGGTAAATCCCTAAATCCTATTTATCATTCAGATTTTTTTTTTAATTCTTTCAATGTCCTCACAGAACCTATTATTAATCACAAATCCTTACTTCTATTATTTTATTAGGACTCAAGGCCAAGCTCGTAAATTAGTATTCAATTACAAACTTAGTAAATACAAACATAATATATATTTATAAAATTTATAATTATAATATCTGAAGTTCAAATTATAATCATGTAAGAAGGTCAACAAAATTATAATCCTGTAAAGGATAAATAAAAAATTCAACTCAATAAAAATATTTAAAAATTTAGTAATTCAAATTTAGATTATTATAGTTAATTAAAAATTAAATAAAATAAATAAAATTTATTTCCCAAAATAATACTAATTTTACATCATGAAGTTGTCCTGCACAAACTTAAACTAGAGGTGAAGGTGCAATTTTAACAATAATGGTTTATGTCATGGGCGTCTATCACCATTAAGTTTTTAATGGTGCTAAAATACACAAACATTATAAATTTGGGCAATTTGACCAAATCTATTAACTTGAACAAAACGGACGTTATATGTGGGTCCCAACATGATTTTCTGGTGCAATTTTAACAATAATGTTTTATGTCAGGGGCATCTTGCACCATTAAGTTTTTAAGGGTGCTAAAATACACAAAAACATTAAAAATTGGGGCAAGTTTACCAAACTTGTTAACGGTAAGCAAACAGAAGTTATGTGTGGGTCCCATGTAGTGATTTTACTGCTTCTTGCTTCTGCTCCCCTTTGCATGCTCTCCGGATATCTATTGTTCAACTACCATAGTATACTGGTGATGTGCAGGAAGATGGGCATGCATGATTATAAGTTACTAGAGTGGATTTGTTATAATATCAGTGTTTCAAGGTTTATATTTAATTTGGGACCTCTGTTTGAAACGAGGTTAGGGAAGGGTTCACATCAGAGGTGAAGAAGGAGGTGGTGGCCGAGAAAGTGAAAGATAATGGGGTGAGATAGGTGTTTAAGATTGAAGACGGGAAGAATGACCCAATTAGATTGGAGGAAGAGAAAGTAGGTATGATCGATAATTTTTAAAAGTTTATAGAAAATATCAATTAAAAAAATCACTTTGCGACCCATATATAATGTTCGTTTTATTCAAGTTAACAGGTTTGGTAAAATTGCTCCAATTTATAATGTTTATGTGTATTTTAACACCCTTAAAAATTTAATGATACTAGATGCCCCTAATATAAAACATTATTGTTAAAATTGCACCAAAAAATCACGTTGGGACCCACATATAACATCCGTTTTGTTCAAGTTAACATGTTTGGTCAAATTGCCCCAATTTATAATGTTTATGTATATTTTAGTACCCATGAAAACTTAATAGAGCTAAACACCACTGACATAAACTTAATAGAGCTAAACACCCTTAAAAATTTAATGATACTATATGCCCCTAATATAAAACATTATTGTTAAAATCACTGTGCAAAAAACCGGACCAGACCGGCAGTTCGGACTGGAAAATCGGTCGGTGATCTGGTTCGGTTGGGGTAAAAACCGGCGAACCGGCGGTCGAACCGATCCCTTTTTTTTAAATACATTTTTTATTCCTCTAACTACTATCTCGCGCTATGTTTTAGGGAAAAATGAAAGTTTGAAGACCAAAATGAAGAGAAAAGTAAGTAAAAAAAAACAAATCTAAAAAAAAGAAGATTTTGGGGATATAATAATTAATTAATTATAGAAAATGAGATATCATTGTATAAGTACATACACCATAACTAATACTAATAAATTTTAAACATTTTTTTCCCTAAAAATCTTCAATTTTATCTATAGAAATTTAAAAATATATTAATATATATATTATCACTAATAAATTATAATATTTTAATATAACCGGTTTGATCATCGATTCAACCCGATTAACTATTAACCCTTAAACATGTGCCGTGACATTGACCGGTTTGGTTTTTTGTTTATTGGTTAAAATTGCATCTTCCCTAATGGCCCGAGCCCATGTTTTAGTTGGTCGGCCTGACGGGACCCGCCCGGCTCTGCGGTGAACTTTGGTTCCCCGACGGTTGGGCCGTCATTATTTTCCAGTGATTCCACCGCCTGACGGGGACGGTGTGTTTGACCATTGCGATTTCTTTGTGCCACTATTGCTTTCACTTTTTCTCTCGGTTGCGTTGTGTATATCTCCTTGTTGTTCTTTCTCGTTTCACAATTCCGAGCAATCAGTGCACGGTCCGTCTTGCTCCGACGAAGATATGCCACCACCTAAAGGTGTTCTTTCGTTTCACTTGGTCACGGTCCCCTGTACTCGGAATTACTGTTTACTCTTCCTTTTTCTATAATTCTTTGTGTTTATTCTGTAACAGAGCTTCCAGGGTTTTACTACGACGCAGAGAAGAACAGGTATTTCCCCATTAAGGGCCCCATTCCAGGCTCGTCTCGCTCTTCTACTGCAAAGATTGGTCCTAAGAAATCAATCCCAGAGTCTCCCCCTCAGGTATTTATATGTGCCCCTATCAAACATTTGATATGAATTCTCTTTATTTGCTTGGCATGTTAACTATTTGTAAACTTGTTTGATGTGGTAATCATTATTAAAGGCAATATTTAAAGGACTGACATGGAAGGTTTTTAAGATTTTAGGAATTTAAATAAGGTGAAGTATATTTTAAGAGGATAAAAATTTTCTCTAATTTTTTTCTTAAAGCAATTTGAGTTGGCTGGATAAGGATTTGGATGAAGGATTCTGATAGGAAATTCTCTACATATATTATGTAGCGCAGACAGTTCAAAATAACACTGGTATTGCTGTTACAATGGAATTTCTGCTTCACAAAAGTTCAACGCTGTAAACTCACCCAAGTCACTACACCTAAGCTTGCACAGATTACACCAACAAAATGGCAACACAACACGTACCCGCTACACAGGATGTACAAACTGAATGTACAAATAGGGTACAAAATATCAGTGAGAACTTTGATTCCATATTAAGATAAATAAATGTTCTAAAACTCACACATATGCCTCATGGGTTAAACCCAACAAAAAATGAAAAATCGTAGCACAACGCTCACATTGATCACATAAAAAAAAATGAAGCAAGGGAAGCTGGTTTTGGAGAGGCCTTCCATTCACTACCTCTGGCTTCTTGGTGTATAAACCCTTGTATGTTTTGTTTTTCATCAGGGGCAGCTGTGTTTTCTCTCTTTCTACCTTTTAACTGTCTATAATAACTCTGGTAATAGCAGGATGAGTAATCCCCCTCATGTTTTAACCTCCCTTTTTCATAATAAGAAACCTTTTATCCTCAAATTACTTATTTTTATTAAGTTGAAATGAATGAGATGGAAACGTATGTTGTATAAGTTTGGGATTCTAGGCTGTACAAATGTGCTGTAGCAGATGCTTCACAAGTATTATTATCTCTTGTGTTCTTTATCTGTCCTTTCCATATACTCTTTGAATCAAGTTGCTGTCATTAATGAAAAATAAATTTTATTATAAAAAATGCTACAAAAGGAATTAGGAAAAAAAAAAAAATTAAGGGGTGGGTTTGAATAAGTTTAATATTTAGAGATCTGTGACTGATTGGTACTATAATGCTTGTTCTTCTATTTCTAGTATTATTCATCTTTCTTTGTTTGAATTGCATATTGTTTATTCTTGATTCTAGTGTGATTTTTATCTATATTTTAAATATACATACTGATTGTTGATTCATGTTAATCACAGGAAAGGAGCCCTTGTAGGAAGCTTTTAAAGAAAACGTCGAAATTGCTTCATGCTAGGGAGTTAAATGGTAATATCATTAAATCCTACAACTGGAGATGCCACTTCAGGGAGGAATTGCAAAAAATACAAGCATCACAACCTGTGGTATATTTCCTAAATACAGACCTTCCTGTCTGAATCTAAAATTTTGAATGTTCAAATTATACAGCACCCAAAATCATAATCTGCTTTGCATGTATTTAGCAAGTAATAACTTCTGGCAAGCATTAATGATGATTAAAAGTGTAGGCATAGACATAATGCCAAAGATTAAACCAGTGTATATTCTATTGCAGGTTTGGAAATATCAGCAGACAGATAGGGTAGATATTAGTTCTTTGGAGCAATTAAACATCGATGTAGAGACTTTTGAGGGTGTGGTCAAAACTGATGTTTTGTTGTCAGGCAACTTGAATGGCTCCCTATGGTAACTTCTGGTTTTGTTTCACTTTCTGCCATGTTCTATCTTTTTTTCTTTTTTATTTTCTTGACGATCCTTGGATGGAATCTTTTATTATTAAAATTTTTTCTAGGAACTTAAATTTATCTCGGATGTTTTAATTTTGAGATTCTATTTGTATTGAAAAAAGATATATATGGATGGGATTTTGTGATTGTGAAATGATGTCATGTTTCAGTGTAAAGCTGGTATTTGTCTGATGAATACTGCACAATAACGGACCTTTTTGTTTCCCCCTTGATCAGAAGAGACATTATAGTGGATCCAATACCATAGATTGCTGGATGACAAACAGTAGCTGGCTTAGTTTTGGGCTCCATTTTAGGCTTCTTTCAAGAAAAGTTTTAAAGCGCAATTTCATTGCTCAAATGGGCAGCATTGAAAGTTATTAGATATAATCTGGAATGTCTACGTTGTAGGTTAGAAAGGTAGTCGGCATAAATTGCAGCAGAATCTTAAACAGCAGAGGTCATTATGAAATCTAAGGAAGACTTTTTTATTTAAAAAGAAAAATTGAAAACTATTTTAAACCCTAAGTAGCAAGTTTTTCAGTTCAGTGTTTTGAATTTATCTTATGACATACGTCTAATATTTTCATTTATTATTACTTGTGAAACTTTAGGATTTTTTTTTTTGTTACCTCTTTTGAACATTTATTGTTTGATGATTCTTTAATTTACTTTTTTTTTAACGTGGAAATTAAATTGAAAATCTTCTTTTTTTAATGGTCATTTTTATTTCATTTTAAGCATATTATTGCAATGTATATTTGTTTATTTTAAATAAGTGGTAAATAATTGTTCTTGTTGGGTACATGATGTCTCGTGTTTCTTGATTCTGTTATTCAATTATTTATTTAGTTTTTATATCATGTGTATAGTGTAGTGTGCATTCTAACCTATTGATCAGTGTTATTTGTGGTATGTGTGTGGCTCCATATCTTGTAACAAGTGTATAATAGTAGCTTTTGCTTCATTTGCTACCGTATTTTTGTGTTCATTGGGTATGATAGGGTTGCTGAGTGGGATTTTGTAAACTGGTACAATGTAATATTTGTTCAGTGAATTGGTACAACTCAAGTTTTATCATTTGGTTTGATCTTTGTTGTGAATAGATTTAGTGAACTTCTTTGGTTCCTAATGTATTCTTAGGTCTTCTTCCCCGTTGTATGACAGAAATTTTTTACTTTGGCATATAACATCAATTTGCACAATGTAAAATAGTTAATTGGAAAGCATCAGTTATGTTATTGATGCCAGAAAATAAGGACAAAAAGGCCTTCTTTCATTGCAGATAGAACAGGAAGACTTCTTTCTTCTTGTTTTGTTTTGTTTTGTTTTGCTTTTCTTTTTTCTTTCCCCCCCTTTTGGATGAAGAGTGGGGCTTGTTAAATAGTAGATGAGTTGAACACTTTAGTAGCAACAAATAATATGTTAATGTGGACCCAATAGGAACCTGTCCTAGAAAACCTAGAAATTACAGAAAGGTTAGATACGGAAGTGAATTAATAACAAATAAAGAAAAACGAAAATGATCTAGAAACTAATAATTATGTGAACACCCATTCCAAAGAACACTGAATATATGAAACCCAGCACCCAAAGGAAACATGGCCCAAGAACTCCAAGTATAAACACAAGAGTCAATCAACCTCTTATGCCTGATAGTATTCTCATAAGAATACAAGGAAGCAAGTTGCCTGAATAATTCTTTATTGAAATCTGAAAAAATGAATGTACAATACTTGACTTTAGATAGAAAATAAGACAACATAAACTAAAACCCTAAAAGCCCAAAAGTCCAATATGGTTAGGCATGGAGGAGGTAGAAAACGTCACTTTATGGTCATGGATGATTTGGGATGTCACATTGGTGATTGGATGGAAGAATATCGGATGTTGGTGAGATAATGACTGAATAGCTGAAAATCATCATTTTTGGCTAAATGAATAATTTGAATATCCATTAAATGAGTTAAAGGATATGATAGAAGGATAGATATTTAGAGGATATGGTTAAAAGGATAGATATTCAAAGGATATGGTGATTAGAATCCATTTAAATCAGATTTGGGCAGATTTAAATGACTTCAATGAATATTGTAGGATAATTGGGCTTTTTAAAGCTGATTCCTAAAGATAATCTAATAATACCCTAATATGCCTTAATTAATTAATTAATGGCACCTAAGGGTTTGTTTGGTTTGAGGGTAGGGTAGAGAAAATTGGTTTGTTAGAGGGGGGAAAGGGAGGGGAGGGAAAATAATAAAGGGAGGGAGGGAAATTTATTTCAAAATTTTCCTTCCCCTCCCCTCCCCTCAAACCAAACAAACCCTAAGACTATTTAAAATAAATAAAAATTTTGTTCATGGGCTCTTAATTAATTATTTCCAACCCATTACAACTTAAATATTCAAATAATACGTGATAAACGGACTAATGGCTGCCACTTGCGACTTGGGCTCGCTTACAGCTGATCCAAGCCAACCTATTTAAGCATTTGCACACCCTTTAACCCTTCTTGGCCCATTTGGAAGCTAGCTTCACTTGTATCTTCAATTTGGGCTCTATTTGTTGCTAGCCCAAACTCTTTAGTGCATAAATAAGTGATATCCCTTGGTCGTGCATCTTGGGCCTCATACAGCTCTTCCTTAGCTTGAAGATCCAAAATAACTCCTTGGAAGGCCTCCTTCATGGTACGTTTCCTTGCTCTTGTCATTGGGCCTCCAATTCCTCTTAATGGATCATACAACGCATACTATGATTCTGGGCTCTTATGAGAGGTTCCCTCATCTCCATCATATGTTCTCTTTTAATCAAGAGCATCTGTTTACATTATGATATTTCAATTTTGCTTCAATTTTCCTGCAATATTTGCCCTTGAAATGAAGTGATAAACCTTGCCATTTTACCTGGGTATGTAATAGGTACTTTTGATTATCCTGCATATTTGCTGGATAACACTTGTTATGTACTTGCTTCTGAACCTCAAAGATGTTTTGATCCTTAAATATTGATTATTAATTGTTGATACTATTTAGTATTTACTAGTTATTGCCAATTAAGTTAATGATTGCAGTTTTTTTGAGGTTCGCAAAGAGCAAGCTATTGATGTAACATGGATGCCAGATTGTGTGAAGAGTTATGCTAATGGAAAAACATACGAGCATGATGAAGTGCCTGCATCAATTGTTGCAAATTATGGAGGTTTAATTGAAAAGCCATCTAGAATATCTTGTATAAGATTGGGTCCAAAGTTCTCTTCCCATGGAGATGATGAAGATCCTGATGTTCGTCATGTATTGTATCCTTCCTACCTCTGTGTGTGTGTGTGAATTTATTTATTTTGCCTTTTGTTTAGTTGTCCATAGGCACAATATGTGTGTGTGTGTGCGCGCGCGCGCATTTCACTCCAGTATGTTTGTATATATGCATGAGTAAGTTCATTGTTGACATATTTGTATAATCTACTCCATCTCTAGCGTAACATCCTGTATTGCCTAGGTAGGATGTTATTTATAATGTGAAGGTTCTTAACATGACAATACAGATTTACTCATTTGGGATCTGAGACATCAGGTGGATCAGTTCACATTATGGACCTTGCTGAACCATTAATGCCTAATGTCATAAGCCCAATAAAGGAAGTTGCTTCCTTTAAGTGTACGCTTTGGACAGCAGAATATGATTATACAAGACCTCGAGCTGTAATTGGCAAGTTCTGTTGCTCTCTTTCCATTTAGGCTATAACTTGCTCTTTATCTCACACGTGCAAAAATGTACGTTTTGTGCATCCAGCACTCTAAAATATTTTTGTAGTAGCATTTAGGATCTTCAGTTTAAGGTGCTCATTTAAAAAAAATAGAGGGCGGTCTAGTGTACAAGACTCCCACCAAGTGGGGTATGGGGAAGGATAAATGTATACAGCCTTATCCCCACAATTGGAGAGATTGTTTATAGGATTTGAACCCATGACCTCTAGGTCACGTGGCAGCAATCTTACCGTTGCGTCAAGGCTCTTTCGGGTGCTGATTACTGCTGAGAAAAATACTTTAAGGGAAAAGTTGTACCAAAAATACTTTAGGATATTAATTAGTTTAGAGTACTGAGTGCTACTTGATAAATTCTTTAGGATGTTGGATTAAGCAGCTCAATAAAAGTCATATATCTCAAATCATATTATTATTCTCCAGCGAAATACGTCACATTGGCTTTTTACATAATTCATAGTTTATATAGATGAAAAAAATTGGGCTGTTTTTACTACATGAAGATCTTAATTCTTAGTGCATCTAATTGGTTATGAACATGATAATTGTGACGTACCATGTATAAGTTTGAATCTACTATGTGATACATATTTTTTAAAGATTGATTTTAATCTTTAGGAGATTTCCATTTTGTATTTTATTTTTCATAGGTACCAATACTGGAGCTGCATCTGTGGATTTGGAAACTGGGCGGACCTCGTGGTTTTTACATTGCAAAAGTGATGTTTTTGCTGAACAAATTTTTAATTCTGTAAGTTATCTCTAATGAAAATTGCTTCATTTGTTTCTATAAAAAATGAAAATTTCATGTAGCTGACCTCACCTAGTAGGATAAGACTACTTTTTGTTATTGTTTTTTCTATAAAAAAACCATGTTTCCTTAATCAAATCCATCAATATTTGCAGAAAAAAATGACATATTAAGCAAATCTTACTGCAAATTGTATGCTAAATTGAATTATTTTAATGCATGAATAATTGAATTTGATCAAATGGTTTTAATTGAATTATTATGAAATTAATGGAATGGAGCTAATTATAATTGTGTTTTTTCCTTTTTTAGAATATAAGCAGGAGGGGGGGTTTGAAGGATGGGGGTAATTTTGTAACAACGTTATTTGTTTCAAACCATTCCATCTTTGGGGTGTTAGCCAATATTCCTTTCCATTCCATTCCAAAAAAGACTCCCAAACTCTGCCTTAACCCGAGCCCAAAATCCATTTCCCCCCAATTTTCCTTTAATTTTCAAAGCCCAGCCCTATGGAAAATACGGGAAAATGGGCTGGCCCTACTTGTATTCCCGGCTCTATTAGCCTGCCCTTAGCTCTTCTTCAGTTTTGAGTTTGTTGCAATAAGAGCTCTCCACAGGTTGAGCTTCTATCATTAAACCTTTGAATCCTTTTGCTAGAATAACAGCAATATCTCGTTCAGAAGTTATTTATTCTTTTCACCCAAGTATCTGTATTATTACACTGTAATATTGTGTGTTTAGATTTGCAAGATATTGAAAAACTCTCTTTCTCCAGAAAACGTTTTAGGGTGGTTGCATCCTCACTGCACTTCATTGTGATGCATCAATAATGATCCAGTTCCTGCCAAACACATTTCATCAGATTGAATATAAAATATTTACTTCCTTGCTTTATATTGGAGATTTTGATCTTAATTTCGTAAATTGATCTGCATTCCTTACTTTAGAGTAGGTTTGATAATCAACATCCCAAATATCCTTAGCTGAGCTCAAGAACACACACAACTGACTTTTGGGGTCATGCAATTCATCCCAAGCATCAAATTTCGGATCATTTGGATTTGGACCCATACCAAGTGAGCGACTGGGTCTTCCATGTCCCTTAAAAAATGTACAAACAAGCTAAGATCAACTCAAGAAATTATTCTCTTTCAACTTGTAGGCAGCCAGAATAACATGCTAGTCATTTGAAGTGCTAACCACGCACTTTGAATACTGATAATGGAAGATTCAATGCTGTGGCTAGTAGTGGGCAACTCAGACATGGGTATGGTACATTCAAATGACAAAGGCAATGTGATTTGTGTCACATGTGTGCATGTGATATTTGGAGCAGAAATGCCCCGGGGGAGGGGGGTGGTTGAGACAAAGGTACAGGAGGGATATGGGCAGCCAAGTTGTCGGACGTTGGAGTTATACTAATTGAATGTTTCTAAGGTTATGTGTAGTGTATTGTGGTCAATATGAGGTCTAGACAATTGGGTTTTCTTTTCTTTTTTTTGGGGGGGGGGGTTGTTAATAAAAAGAAGGGAACAGAGAAGAAGAGCACAGGACTTCAATCCTATTACGCATGGTCTGAGAAAAAATATTTTCTGGCGATCTTCAATTGAGAGTTCACATTAGTATAAATACACATACACAAATGTGAGGACAATTCTATATCTAGGAGAATAAGTGAAAATATATCCAATAGGTGCAGGGATTATAATCCCTTGATCCTAGGAGAAACATATGCCGCAAGGAATATTCACAATGAAGAATTCCTAATTTCCTACAATGTTTATGTTCTAGGATGGGCACAATTGCCTTGAGTAGGAAAAAATAAATAAGTGAAGTAAAAAGATAGAAGAGCTAGCTGCTCAAGATGTCAATAATCTTCCAAAGCCTTCATCTACGGTTCTCATTAGTTGCTTGGACTTCAAGGTTTAGGTGAACATCGGTTGTACCTAAGATTGTGATGGAACCTAAAACCGAAGTAACACTGTAATAATCTTCTGCTATGGAACATATAATTTAAAAACAGCAAAATAAAATGGTACGAGGACCCAAAAAATTAAAGAAAAACTCCCCTTTTTGGGGAGTCTACGGACTCTTTTCATATGAGTTAAATCCTTCCTTAATCCCTTATTGTTCCCTCAGTCCACAAATTCCCAATCAATGATCCTTCTCTCTTGCTCTCTCACAAACATCTAACACGGATGGAATTGTGGAACCCTCACTGAAAAGGCTATTAATATGATCTTACTCTCGCAGAGTGTACGTCTAACCAGAAAAATTAAAGATAATGATAAAAAAACTCCCACAAACACACACTCACTAGTTCCATAGCCTTCGAGAGGCTAGAGTCCCTCCATTACAAATACTTACTGTCTGCTTAACCTCCCCTAAACCCTTTGCCAAGCTGTATATTCAGCACATAGTTCATCACCCTCATCCCCTTTGTGAGATTGCGAACACTCCACACTTGGCCCATTACCTATGGGTCCATCACACTGATATTTCCCTTTTTTATCTCTTTGGCTAGCTCCTCGTCATAATTGGAGCTTCTTTTTTCATCTTTCTCATGCATCTTCAACCCTATAGGCCCCATAACATAGGGCCATCTAGTTGGAGCTATTCTTATTTATGAGTTGTGTGGATGTTTTGATAGAAATGTATGAAAAGCTGTTTGTTATTTTGCTTTTCCCCCCACACTTGTGGTCTTTAATTTTTCTGTTTCTTTTCTTCCTGTAAACTTTGGCCATTTTTGGCATGACTGAGAGGACAAAGGAGAAATGCAGAACGTAGTTTTGGTACAATGTTTAATAGGACATATTTATAGTTGCTTAACATGTTCCTTTTTATTACTTTTTTTAAAGTGGGTATGCGTTGGTCATTTCCCTTCCTTTTTTTAATTTCATTTATATTTCCATCCGTACATCCTATGTTCCAGAAGTGGCTATGACTTCTTTGCTTTTATTCCCTTTTTAAGCTTTCTCCTTTTGTAAAAAGAAGCGAGATTTTTTGGCTTCTGAAATTTTAATGTATATAGCTGTTTGTCTCCAAAAGTTAGTAATATATTTTTGTTGCAGGGAAATTCAATATTATGTGGACTGAGAAATGGGGCAATTATTGCAATAGATTTTCGTGAGAGAAGAGATAGGTTTTTAAGGAGACGTATATCATATCCACCTTTGGATAAAAAAGCTGGAAGTTCTAATAAAGAATGGTTCAAGGTATTTTCTGTTTTAATCTTTTCCTCAGGAATATCTGGGAGAAAAGGGTACTTTGAGAAAAAAATAGAATAATAAAATAATAGCATAATAAAATTATGCTCAGAGATTCTGTGTGAGTAAATTATTCTAAACTTTGCATGAGAACTGGTAGGAGAGTTGATAAATAACATCTGATTCATACAAAAAAATTGAAAGTTGTGTATTCAAAGTAAATTGTAATTGCTAATACATAGGAAGGCTCCTTCTGTAGCGGCTTATGAGAGTAGAGATGACTACCTATTTGAATCTGCCAAGAGTTCTTAAGATCTAAAGCAAGTGAATTATGTCGTTGTTAGGGATTCAATGCTAAAGGGCAAGGACTCAATAACTAACTTCTATACGTAAAAGGGACGCAATTAAAAAAATGTTGTGCTTAAAATGTAGAACCTATAAGGACCTGAGGACTGTGGCTGTTTTTATCAGAAAATTTAGCGTAACTGTACACAAGTTTACATAAGCAGAGCTTTTACCTAAACAGGGACTCTATACTAAATAACACAATAAAACAAATGGGTTGAAATTTGAGAAAAAAATTGCATGTAAATTGAGAACCATAGGTTCATGCAATCATGTTTTTTTTGTTCACAGGTTAGAATCAAATATTTTAAATTTGAAGTAAAAGGATGTGGTTAAATCTAGGCTGAACTTGAAAGGCTAAAGGATTAAATAAAACTATATTTTTATTAACAAGATTTTCTGATCCCGAGTGATCATAACTTGTTCCTCGTGAGCATAGTTTCTGTAGTATGCATCAAAGAATTTATTTGGTTATTTGTAATTCAAAGTTTAAATCCACAGTATAAAATCTGTAGTTTGACTGATCTTGTTATTTTTCTGTACTGCAATTTCTGAAATCTTAATAGTTAACCATGTTCACTCTGAACATTAATGTGCATGGTAGTGGGTAAGCTTGTGCCCCTCTCCTTTTGCAGCTCACAGGAAATTGTCAAACAACTAGAATGCCTTCCTCTATATCCAGGTCAGCTAGATTTTCCATTCTATTTGTTTGTTTTTGAGCTACATGTATTCTACATGAATTGTAATTTATTGATTTTGATTTGCTATTTATGCAAGTGCTTTTGTGAAATTGAAACCAGCTTGGTATCACTTCAATTTGATGATCAGTACTTCTTGGCAAGCTCGATGGATGGATCAGTAAGTGCATTTCTTTGAGATTGTTAACCTATGGTTGCGTTTCTTTTAAATCTACCCTTTTATGGTTTTGGATTAATGGTCTGTTATAATTTTTAATAATTTGTAATAACCAACTCTTGATTTAACCACATCCTTTTACTAGTAATTTGTAATAACCAACTCTTGAGACTTGTAATAATTAAGCCAAGACACACTAAAACATCAACACTGGATTCTTGTAATAATTAAGCCAAGACACACTAAAACATCAACACTGGATTGTTGTAATAATTAAGCCAAGACACAATAAAACATGAAACACAAATAATTTCCTGGAATACACAAGCAAAAGGGCACTTTTTTCCTATCAAAGGGGCGATAGGATTTTAATTAATGTTTATTTGTGTTTTAGTAATTTTACATTTTAATTTCTATATTTAGTAATTTCTTTTAGTTAGTTTCTTTGTTGATTTGTCTTAAGTTATCGATAGGCTGTGTTTTTAATGTTATCTTGTTTGGTTTTGTTGAAAGGGTGGGGAAAGAATTTTAATGATATTCTCTTTTGGTCAAGAGG
This sequence comes from Albizia julibrissin, assembly GCA_037074505.1. Taxonomy (NCBI): domain Eukaryota; kingdom Viridiplantae; phylum Streptophyta; class Magnoliopsida; order Fabales; family Fabaceae; genus Albizia; species Albizia julibrissin. The sequence goes on along the minus strand of CM073480.1, from coordinate 29,171,328 downwards.
GAAGAGTGTGGATGGTAATAACTAATTTATCATTCTACATTATATATTGTTTACTTCTATGTTATATAAATTAATTTACATCTAGTTTAAATTATATAATTTATTGAAAGTCTCTCTCATCCCAGCATGTTAATGTGTATAAAAAAACTGATATAATGATTTTTTTTTCTATTTCTAATTAATATAACAATATATTTTACGAATTCAAATTAATAAATTTTATTTTCTTTCACTCCACAATACGAATATAATCCAGGTGATATAGTAAAAAAACTGATAAAATGATATACACATATCACACAAATATATAGCCTTGTCAAGACAAATAAAGCCATCATAATATTTTGCCCATGAAAAATTTACATGCAAAATTTTTGCACATACCAACGAAAGTCATCACTATATGCTTAAAATCTTGAGCATGTAACAAAACACACAAAAGTCATCAATAATGCTCAAAAGGCTAATTTTCAAGCCTCTAACAAAATATATAGAAGTCAATAATGCTTAGAAGTTCAATATATAACAAAAGTCATCATAATAAATGGTCGAAGGACCATCTAATGAGAATTATAGAACATCCTCATCATCTCTTGCATCTGTGTTGAAGCTAGACATTGAACCACTGTCTTAAGCTTATCAACATCATCTATAAGAAAGAATATGATGTGAGGTATTCTTTCAGCATCACACCCACATTCTTCAAGCATTTTTCATAGTTCTTCACATGCTAATTGTGGCACTAACAACTTGGTGTTGATTTTTTTTTCCTGGTAAATATTTCCATATAGTATTGCATCATTTCTTATTTTAAGTGCCTTAACCATTGTACATGTTGCCTCAGTCAATTCTTTAAAATTATTTTCTTGCTCTAAGCACCCTCTTTCTTCTCTTGCCACCGTCACTATTAACAGTAGGCAAATTATCTTATTTATGTGATTGACCTTGTCTAGGTGAGTTAGCTTGTCTATCAAGTTCAACAAAAGCATCAACATTGTATATTGTGAATGTACCTAGTGAAGCACCAATGATGATATTATATGGAGGGGATAGAGCTAGTGGAGATGAGGGGGGACAATGCACGAGTGGAGGAAGAGACGTCATTCTTTAGGAGAGATCACTGAAACTATCAATGATATTGATAACTGTCTCAAAAGTTAGATTCACAATACACAATGTTGATGCTTTTGTTGAGATTGATGGACAAGACAACTCACCTAGACAAGATAAGTCACCTGAACTAGACAATTTACTTACTATTAATAGTCTTTGCATCAAGAGGGCAAAGAGGGTGCCTAAAGAGCAAGAAAATAATTTTAAGGAACTAATAGGGGCAATATGTGCAATTGACTGAGGCACTTGATGCAATATTACATTGAAATATTTTTCTGGAAAAAACCTCCAAAACCAAGTTGCCCATGACACAATCGTAAGGTGAATAATTTTGAAAAATGCTTGAAGAATGTGGATGTGTTGCAAGAATACTTGACATATGTCACTTTCTTATGGACATGATAAGCTTAAAATAGCAGTTCAATGTCCATAGCTTCATCATGAAAGCAAGTGATGATGAAAATGTTCTATGGTTCTCATTAGATAGTCCTTAGACCATTTATTATAATCACTTCTATTATATGCTCAAATTGTGGCTTTAAAGCATTACTGGTGACTTTTGTATTTCTTGTTAGATGCTAAAAAATATGGCTTTTGAGCATTATTGATGACTTTTGCATATTTTGTTGTATGCTCAAAATATGACATTTGAGCATGGATCGATGACTTCTTTTGGTATGTGGTAAACCTTTGGATGTAGACTTTTCTTTATGTGTAAAATATTATGATGACTTTATCTATCCTGACAAGGTTATACATCCACGTGTGATATGCTTATATTATTATCTCATTGTGAGTTTCAATATATCAAAGCACTTGGACTATATTCATATTGTGAGGAAAAAAATAAAATTTTTTAAGTTGAATTTTTAAACTATACTATTATATTAGTTAAAAATAAAAAATATCATTATATCAGTTTTTTATACACATTAACATGTGATCTGACTAAATTTTCAGAAATTATGCAATTTGAATTCAGATGTAAATTAATTTATATAACATAGAAGAGTGTGTGTGTATAAACTAATGTGTAAGGGTGGAATGGTGAATTATTTATTACCATCCCTACCCTTCAGACCAGACACACACTTAAGGATAAATATTGTTGTACTTGAGTTCTATAAATATTAAATAGCCTGGGTTATTCTTATTGTTAGAACTTTTTGCGAGCGAGTATCAGAGCCCATTAGACCAGACCCATTAACTCCTAAATCTGATTCTATCTTGCTGTTATTATCCAAATAGATTATACAGAATTTCAGTTTTTTATATCTCAGATTTATAATGATTTCATTTTTACCATTGATTTCTCCTGTAATCAAGGAAGTTGGGCTTGACTTGTGGCTACCTCTACCATGATGTATTAGACCTTATTGTTTGTTCAAATTAATGAGAAATAAATGCTATTCTGGAGTTGTTCATTGTGTTGGGCTGAATGGAACTCATAAATACGATATAATTTGGGATGATTAGAAGAATGCTATGATGCAGGGAGCAGCAGTGCAATGCCACTTCATTTATGTCAACAAATCCACTTTTTTTAGTCTGTCCTTGCAATTATTGGCACTCCTATACTTGTATTTAAAAGGGTAATAAACTAGCATTACAGAAGCCGAGTCAAAACTAGCCTATGAAGTTGCAATAGAAACCCTGTATGACAAAAAGACCTTTGCTGTTGTTTGCTTCAAGAATTTGTTCTTTTTATATTAATTCCATGGTTCTGGATTGATTGATGAAGTAAGGAATTATGTGCATAATCAATACAATAATTTCTAGTTCTTCTATATACAATAATTTCTAGTCCTTCTGATAGAAGAACTTCTTTTCTTCTTTATGTGAATGAATATGACTGGGGGAAAATCATGTTTCGGTGGTCAAGGTTCCTTTTTTCCTGGGGCAATGTGATTACTGAATTTTACATTATCTATTTATTTTTATTTTAGGTGCGTCTCTATGATCATCGCCTACTTCAGAGGGGTGCAGTTCAATCTTATGAAGGGCATGTAAATTCCCACACTCGCATACAGCTTGGGGTTGATCCTCGTGAGAGATTTGTTATGTCAGGTGAATCTGAACTTACATGGTGTCATATTAGCATTCTTGAAATTAGAAAATTCTTATATAATTAATCTTAGGTGGAGAGGACTGCTATTTACGGCTATGGAGTATCAGGTCAGGTGAACTGCTTTTTGAGGACAAGTTCTCTGATACTGTTCTTTCAACAGTCTGCTTTAGGAAATATAATTATTCAGACAATGGTGAGCACTCTGCCTTTCTTTTTTTGTTTTTAAGGTTCAATGCACTTTTGGTCTTATTATTTTTATGGTTTCAATCTGGTCCATCTTGTTTCAGATGTTGCCCTCCTATTTTCTGGGACGTTCCAAAGTTTCCCCTTTATCACATTTTTATTTATAATTTAGCACCTCATTTGACAGTATGGTTGACTTGGACCCAAGCTCTAGATTTCCTCATACGAGGAGATTTCCAATTGAGTAAATTATCCAATTTAAACCTTTCAAATTTGGAGGATCCATATTCTGAGTTTCATGTGCTTTCAAAATTATCTTTTTAAAAAAAAAAATGAAATTTTGCAATTAGAAGGTTGGCTTTGTTCCGTCTTTTTCTTGGCTTAAACTTGTTAAAAAGATATTGAAATGAAATCTATAAATTGACAATTTAAACTGCCTAAGATTAATTATAATAGTATAAATTTAATTATTTACTTAAAGATCTTAATTGCGGGGATCCAACCTATAAATTGTTTGGTAGCCATGAACTTGTGAATGGATAATGTAATAGGAACAAAATTGGATTTTTCTATAGCAATCTTGCTTGTTTTTTGAATGAGAAAATTTGAATTGGAACTTCTATGTAACCAGAGGGACCAAAGATGTTTGAATCAATTTTTTAAATTATTTTTATATAGATGTTTGGCACTTTTATTTGTGGTTCTCTGTCGCCATCTTATAAGCTCTATGGTTGGAATGTACAGTGTTTAATCCAGAGGTGGTAAACAAATACATGAATGACTATCCTCTCGGTGCATGGCTTGCTTCACAAGGAGGATTATATTATGTGAACTGGTTTTCAATGTGAAAAATACTGCATGAGCATTATATTTTAAGGTCATGTTTAGATCATTTTTTGGTAGCACTTGCCACCTGTCCTTTGAACTTTAGATGCTCTTGTAAAGTTATGTATGGCCATTTTGTTTATTTGAAATGTATGGCCATTTTAGGATATGCTATAATAGGCCGTGTAACGTTTAGGGACCTCAATTCCCGTGTAAATGTACATTATAGCAATTATAAACTGTGAAATTGTTATATCACAGATTTTGATGGTTGATTAGAAATTTGATTACTTACTGCTATATTATATTCATAATTGTCCAGTCATTCAATATTGATGAATGGAGGGCGACCTTATTTAATTTGACTAAATACTCAATTTTTTGCACACTTTTTCCTGGAAACAGTTATAGGGCTGCTTTATAATAAAGAGGTAAAAATTGTGGTTTTCGAAACAATGTCCAAACACCCCTACATATGCCAAAATCAGTGAGAAGGGAAAATCGTTCATAAATGCCTATTTAAAAATTTATTTGTGAAATGAGATATGAGACTATTGAAAGGTTTAAGGTCTTTGAATATGAATAATTGTGATAACAGAAAGACAAAATTGACTTTAAGGAAAACATTTCCTGTGTTCAATCTCTCATGACGAACCAAACATTCATCATAACATAATTTTCCTTCACTAGTACTAGATTTATCAGAGAACCCTCGATGAGGTTTAGCTTGAAGAATCGTGGAAGTAAATCATCATCTTCAAGCGTAGTATAATTAAATCTAGAAATAATCAATCTTAATAACATAAAACACATATAATCAATGAAAATAAAAACAAAAAAACATTCTTTAATCTAATCTATCAAAGACCCATAATAACATAAGCCACCATTGAGTTAAAGGCCTTATTCTTTGGAAAAGGATTTACAGAATAAGCCATCATTGAGCAAAGACATCGTCTTGCTTCCGCCATAAAGACAATGATGAGAAGTGGGGAGAAAACGAAGAAGATTAAAGAGGACTCAAATCTATAAAGGTGGAGGTGTAGGTGTCAACAAGGAGCCTAATGTCGAGGTGGGGGTGGAGAAGATGGAAGGGGCAAAGATCGGTGAAGTAGATGGAGGTAGTCATCAATGGTAGCGACAACACTGATGATTCGGGAGGTCAATGGTGACAACAACGTGATGATTGGGGTGGTTGATGGTGGCCATGCGTGTGTCATTGATCATGAAAGTAGAAGAACCACAAGCTTGAAGAAGGGGAGGGGCAAAAATGAATCGTAGGTCAAAGAATTGAAAATATTGGATTTGTTAGGGAAGATGTGTAACGACCCGCCTCATATATCCCTTATTACTGACCTTACTCAGAGTAGCAATGCGTAGTTCAGTGGGCACACAGGAATAACATGAATATACTGATAATATTAATACAATATTTCTTGATTATAATACAAAATTTTCCCCACCAGGGGTTTACACAATATTTATAGACCTTAATAACTAAAAGGCCTTCAAACAACCAGCAACATTCCTCTTCGTGCATACTTCTTTTCTGATCTCAGCACGTTTCCAATGCTCACCTGTCTGAATGGTTGGTTGGGAGGAGTGAGATTCGAGAGAATCTCAGTAGCAAACATTACCACTATGCATGCCAGATATATATGAATGCATGACATGCTTGCCTACACTATTTCATGCCAACATAATGACATACTGCATGCTCGATGTTATGACATACATATGACCATTGCACAAATATAACAGAGCTTCAACCAATCATACATGTTCCACACAAATAGGCAAAGCAGTCACATAATCAATGCAAGACATACATATCACATACATGCAGAAAAGGTAAGTTCACTACCTATTGGACTTTATGTCCTCCTCTTCTTGTCCCTTGATCCGCCAACCATTACTTCTTCTTTGTCACTTCATGGCCCTAGGCAAGTGATAACATCATTAGAGCCATGAAAAGTGAATGTCCAATGGCTCACATTAGCCCTAAAGGCTTACTTTCACCCTTAGAGTTCATACCAATTACATTTGTGCTATTAAGTCTTAAATTTCGCATAAGACTTAAAGCTGACAGATTTTTCACCAAATTTTAAAAAATCACAATTAATTCTATAGAACTCCAATTTAGGTGGTTCAAAACTCCATTGGATCCTCTTTAAGTCTAATTTCAAGGAAAAATATCATTTTCAGGAAAACACCAACACAAAATCCCCAGAAAGTTTCCAAACATCAACTATTCCAGAAATTTCCAGAAAACAGGGCCAAAATTCAAAAATGCATATCTCCCAACATACTTGTCCAAAAATTACAAAATACACATAAAATTAAATATCTATGTCTCTACTTTAATTCTGGAAATTTTGATAATTTTTGGATAAGGTTTGGTCCCTGAAACATCATGCACAAACATACTATTCCAGAAAATTCCAGTTTTGCATGACCTAACTTAAAAAACGTAGAACTTCTAGCACACAAATCCAATTGAGCATTATGACCTATCAAATTAAAGGTCTTTCTGTCTACTTTTCATCTGGAAAGTTTCTGAATTTTCAGACAAGGTTTGTCCATTGAAAACACGGGCACAACAACACTGCTTCCAGACAACGAATTACTCAGCATTTATTCATCAATTTCCAAAAATTCTCAATTCATATACAAGCATCCAAAAATCATAAACACGTGCATACCTACACAATTTTGCCTCCTAAAGCCAATGGAAACATCAAAATCATCAAATTCTTACTCCTTCTCCACGTCAAAACAGGGCAGAAAATCAGATTCTTAGGTGCAATATGTTGTTTTCTTGTTTTCTTTGGCTTAATCTCTTCCTTTCTACTTCTAGTCAAGTGATTAGCTATTTAAACACTCATTAGACATGATTTGGCCATTGAAAACACCAATTTAAACTATCAATGAATAGTATCCAACTTCCTCTATACTCATCCAAACGACAAACCAATCGGTTAAAAAAGAAGCTTACGCTTACCTCTATCCGTTTTCACAAACGGTTCAGAATTCCGACAATACTCCGGCAAGGGAGACGACACCAAATACCTCCAAATGAAAATCCGAAACTGTAGGAATGAAGATCTCGATGAGTAGAGGAAATTTTCTGAAGGGTACTTTGAGAGAAGATGACGTTTCGGCAATGTTTCGGAGGAAAAGATTTTCTCTCTCTTCTTTCTCCATTTCTATCTCTCTCTTTTTTCTCTCTTTCTCTCGACGCAGAAAATGGCTAAAGATGATGATGAATTAATGGATAAATGCATCAGCCAACTCATCTGCCACGTGTCACAATCTTATTGGCCTAGAAATTGAATTTTCGCACAAAATACCAAATTCTGCAGATTTTTCATTAAATTTGAAAATTAATATCTAATTGTACAAATGTCCAATTGGAGTGATTCTAAAGGCTATGCGACCCTTATTGAGTCTAGTTTGAAGGAAAAATATAACCTTTGGCCAATTGAAAGCTCACTCTTTCCAGAAGTTTAATCTTTGGATGCTGCCCCAGAAAAAAAATTAATTTCACTGGGTTAACTTCAAAAATTCATTTCTCTTTGTGTACAGCTTCAAATGACTCATATGACCTATCAAATTAAAGCTTGATAAGTCTACTTTCATTCTGGAAATTTTCATAATTTTCCACCATCATTTATCCATCGAAACATGTCACACAATCATCAGTCATACCGGGAATTTCACCAATAGCAAAATTACTTTGTATTACACTTTACTCTATTGTATGTGACTTCCAATCACTTCATTTTGTTATTCCCCGAGCTCTTTAGCTCACCAATATAATTCCTTTTAATATTTAATAATATAAAGGAATTTTGGGGAATTTAAACATGCTTCATATGGGCATTTGCTAAATCAGGGTCTAGCAGTCCACTTAATCCAGGCTTAATCTTATGCCTCTAGTCCCAAAATTTGGGATATTACAAGATGAACGGCACATAAGGGAAGATGGCTTGCACATACAAAAATAGATTACACAGGAAAGATGGATTGCACTTGGGAAAACGGATTGCATAAAAGGAATATTGTTTGCACATAATGGAAAACGTTTCCATTAAAGGAAGATTATTTGCACATAATGTAATTTGCATATCAGACTAATTTTGCAACACAAGAGAGTACGAATTGCACATCAAAAAGATGAATTGCATATAAAGGAAGATATATTGCGCATAAAGGAAAGATATATTGTACAAAAGGAATGTTTTCATTAAGGGTAATTTTGTTTTTCTTCTATCACAATTATTTACACTTAAGGACCCACACTTGTACAAGATTCTAGGTCCCAATTAACAAATAAATTTTTAAATAGGGATTTATGGGTAATTTTCCTAACTTAAAATCATGTTATTCCCCCAAGTTATTTGATAACTTGTTATTGATGATTTTATATTCATGATTTTGGGAGGTATAAATAAAGTGATCATATTTATCGTTAACGCTCAAATTAATAACTAGATAATACAGAGGCTATATTCTCTTGTGCAGGGTCAATAGTATTTAATTCTTAAATTAACTAAGTTAAAATAATCAAAATAAATTGAGTTTTAATAAAAGAAAAACAAAAATATAAAAGAAAAGAAATAATGAACTTCCTGATGTGACCATCATAGTTCTAATAGCTATGGAGTTATTAATTTACCAAGTCTTACACATGAAAAAACTTAGAGGAACGCCATAGACCTCAGTTATATAATCAATAATTATATCTATGAATCTAGCATATATAATTATCTCTTAAATAAACGTTAAATACCACTTATCATGTGAATTAAATTCTCAATTATAATTTGTTTATCTAATTAGAATAATTGAATGATATATCCTAATAGAATAAGCAAACACTATATTCAAAAAAATATAATCAACCATGCAATTCAATTACTAAAAAAAAAGAATAACAAGATTAATCATATGAGGAAAGTGAAAATATGGATTAAGAACTGTAAGTCATAATTATTCATAAAATTCAAAAAAGTTTAATCTTAGAGATTATGCAAATGAAAATCAGAGTCTTGAAAATAGAAATTTAATCCTAGAACTAGGAAATCATAAAATACAAGAAAAGATTAAACTAAATAACAACTTCCAATTAAAGAATAAAGAATTCAAGCCACAAGATCCATTCTCAAGAGGAGGACCAATAAACCAGACATGGTGATCGAAGACGAAAGCAGTTGTTGTGCATGGGCACGCTCTTGGAATGAAGACATGGGGTCCCTTTTATAGCCTTTTGATGTTCCTTGTTGAAGTAGGAAGAGAGGAGGATGATCTTGATAAATCTTTATCCTTTTCTTGCATTTGAATTTGAAAGATAATGCAAGATTGATTAAAGGGTTAAGGGGAAATTTTCCCTCAAAAGTTTAAAGAAAAATCCATTATCTTTATTAATTTTGATTGTTAGTTGACCAAATATGCTGGATTGGCAGTTCATATATCATCCATGTCATTTTTGTTAAGATACAAATTTATCCAGAAAATTTTAAATCTAACTTTGAAAAAATAAAATAAAATAGATGACACATGGACTTTCAGGGTAAATTTGCATCTTGGTAAAAATGACGTGGATGATATGTGGACTGTCAGCTCAGCATATTTGGTCAACTAATGGTCAAAATTAACGAAGATAACGGATAAGGCAAAATTGCTCCATTTTTTAAACTTTTGGGGCAAAATTACATCTTAACCCTTGATTAAAACCTAAGTCCTATGAATTAAAAGACATAATTTTGAATTTGAATTCATCAAAAGGATAATGGGAATGGCATCAATATGGTGGAAATAAGGCAAGGATAAAGATTTGAATTGAAAATGTAGAAAAAGATAAAAGTTTATATTCAAATCTATGATATGATTTAAGGTTTGTGAAAATATGAAAGGATAAAAGGATATGGGTTAAATAAAATAAAAAAGAATTAATTAATGAAGAAAAATGGGGATATGGTGTGAAATAGGTTAAAGAAAGGATAGGATGATAAGTGGGGTTGACAAGGGGTCAGGTGATAGGTGGTTGATGGATTAGGGTTAGAGTTTGAATGGGTTAAAAAGGGAGATATTTTAGATGTAGGTGTGATCATTTTTGTGGCTTTTGAGGAGAAGAAAAGATTAATTAAAAAAATCTAGGAATTAAATTGGCCAACCTTACTTGTGATGAAGACATGTGGCGCCATGAGAATTGAGATATGATGGTGATATCTTTTGAATTTTCATGAAATATTTCCAATTAATTCTTATGGTGACATGTGACAACTTGAGGTGTAGAGCTTAGTTGACTTGGTCTTCATCCTCCTTAGGTGGAGTCATATGATAGCTTGCAAGAGAAGAAATCATGTAAAATGACCCTCATGTCCTTCATTAATGATGTGACCATGTTTTTGTTTTTTATGGATCATGGAAGACATACATTTGGGTTTAAGTGATTGTCATAAGACCTATTAAAAGCATAAGTCATAAGGCTTTATTTTTCATTGATCATTTTGCGTATATTTCCGCCATCTTTTCCATTGTTGATTGTCTTCTTCGTTTTAATTCCTTAATTTTCGTACAACAAACACAAACAAAAATACCTTGTAAATCAATTTAATCAAAGGAAATAAAAATGATAATTTCACCATTTTTAGCATTTCATTTGTGCAACACCTTCTAATCCAAAATAATTATAATAATTACATTTAAGCATAATAATAATAATGATAAAATTCAATAAATAGATATAAAAATATATAATAAAATAAGGACATATCAAAAGATATTTAAATTTTGAATTTATAGTTGATTTATATACACACACACAAAATCCTATGGTATTTAATATAAGACATATTTAGGGAGTTGATCTTGATCTTAAATATAATATAGTTTTAATATTTATCAATCTTTTCTTAATTTCCCTCTATTGAGACTTCAACAATAATTAAGGAAGAGAGAAAATGAGAGAATAAATAAATATGTCTAGGGTATTTTAGAAAATATAACTAGCTCAATTAACTTTCTTAATCTAATCAAGTTAGATAAATATATCTTACATTAAGGATCATATGAATATATATTAGATTCTTTTTTTAAAGAAAATCTTAGTTTTCATTCTTATCACTAAGAGGCAGCAGCAGATTTGAAAAAATAGAAGTAGGAAAATTATCTGCATACGTTGAACATTTAAAATATTTGCATGGATCTTAAAAGAGAACTTTGAGTCAACCTATTTCAATACCGTGAAATTATTGGCAAACAATACTCTTTTTTTTTTCTTTTTATAAGCAATTTTTTTAAAGCATAAAATGAATTGACGGTTAAAATTAATTAAAAATAATAAATATGTTAAAAATTTTATTATGCCTTTACTTATAAAAAGAACATAGGAGAGAGAATCAATAAAACTATGAAAGAGAATGAATAAAAAATATGAAAGAGAATAAATAATAAATGATGAATGAAAGAGAATTAATTGTGAATGTGAGATAATTAATACTCCCCTGTCCTAAATATAAGATATATTTGGTGAGTTGATCTTAATTCTAAATAAAAAACAGTTTTCATATTTGTCAATATTTTTCTAATTTACTCCTATTGATGCTTCCTTAATAATAATCAATGAGGAGAGGGAATGTGGAGATTGAGGAAGATGATCAAGACATTTTAGAAAATACATGCCATATTAATTAACTCAACTAACTTTCTTAATATGATAAAATTAAGCAAATATATCCTACAGTAAAGACCGGATGCAATATAAAGTTATGTATTTAACATGAATAGAAAAAGAAAAAATAGTTTAAATTTTAAGACAAAAATAAAATTATTTATATTAAAGATCAGTCCCATAAAAAAGAAAGTTATTTATTATAAAAACCAGAGGAAGAAACAAAGAAAACAATAAATGCTTGGTAATGATAACGCTTTAATGCAGGAGCAGGGAGAGGTTAGCTTCTGATCAAACCACATTATGAGGCTTAAGTTCTTATTTGGATTGGCGGCATAAACTATTTTTCAAATGTGTTTATAATATCTGTTCACCAGATGTAAAAGAAGTTTGCATTTCAAAATTCAAATTTTGTTTAACTTGTAAATTATATAAAGACAAAAATTGATGCAAACAATCTGTACGACTAACAAATTAGCTTTGCCACAAAGCCGAAAAGGTCAAAAAGAATTTGATATAGTAAACACGATTTTGAAGAAACTAATTATTCAACAGAGAACGAGGCAATGAATTGTCCATTTAGGACACAATCAATTTAATTACAACTAGAAGCTGGATTGTGATTAATCCCAACTTGAACCACGAATACCTATTGACACAAGACTAGGAAAATATTTTCGCAAAAAAAGTATAAAAAGAGAAAAGAAAAATGTTGAAGAAAACCAAACAAGAATAAAGGGTAATCAAAGAGAGGTTTCAGACACTCAATCCTTCTTACCATCTTTCATTTTATAAAAAACAAACACTGATAACAGAAGACTTACTAGCATGTCAATTGAATCGAATATAAAATCAATGCGTCAACACTCAAAAAAAAAAAAAAAAAAGGTAAACACACATCAAATATCAATGTAGGTTGTACTAGTAAAAGCAATCTTTTAAAATTCTGGCAAAAAAAAAAGGTAATCTTCAAGAGGAAAAATCCATGCACCAAGGCATTAAAAAAGAATATAACATACGGCACCCGAACATTGTGTATTTGCAAAAAAATTTCCCCCACTTTTTTTTGAAGAAAAATCCACAAACGTTCCAATGTTAGCTACATCAATGGCTAAACACAAACACACAACACATACCCAATCAGGATCTACATAAAATACAACTTGTTTCAGTTGGTTCACTTCCTCTTTTGGTGATCACTCCCAGATTATTCGGGTTTCACTCATGAACCAACAGACATAAACAACCCTTGTCAACAATTTTCATTCCATATAATGTTGAGAGGAAAAATAGGCCCCACCTTGAAATAGTTCAATCCCATGTCTATGAATAATATCCCTAAGCAATTTTGGGAGAAGCTAGTAAATTGTGATCTACACTATCAGCCAGATGCCCCTTAGAAATAGCATGTTTGGGAACCTGATATGAGGTCTCCAAAAACAACAGGTTCCCAAACACGCCCTAAATTTTGGTTCTCCATGGTAAGCTTTCCTCGTAGCATTCCCTTAAACATGCATCATTACTAACCTTCAGCTCAGGGTATTTTGGTGTGTGGCATATACTCATCCTCTATAACAGAGAAGTAAACTTGAACCAACATGTGCACGTTTTCCTCAGATACTCACCACATCACAATGGAAATAAGCATTATTCTCCTCTCACCTGAAAATTGTATACTTCCATAGATGCTAGCTTCCTTGAATCATTGAATGAGTGCCATATCCTAAATCTCATATTCAGGGGAAGAATACAACCATAGGTGAACAGTATTTGTCTCATAGCTAACCTACGATTGAACCTAAGCCAACCTCCTTACCTGAACCCAAGCCTATGGTTAAGTTAGTGGTACCTAAGACAATGAACCAAGAGCTTGGTAAAGAGTTATTACCATCAGCCAATCAGCAATGCATTACCCAAAAGCATAGCAATCAGACCCTTGCCCTGACACCCAATCTCTGGAAGGGGCAAAGTAGTCAAGCTAATAGTGATTCTGAAACTTCTAATGAATAAGTTTACATACAAATATTTACCTTGCCATTTCAAATAGAAAAAGGATTAGATTTTGCATCCAGCATCCCATCTCATGATTCGTGTCTTAAGATAAATTGTCTTCAACCTACAAGGTTTTCACTGAAAGTCTGGACAAATACTCCAAAACAATATAGGAGAAACTCTTAAACATCCAAAATGTAGAGAGATTGTGAGTGAGGATTTCCAAGCTCTTGAAAAGAAGTGCTCAAGGCAACAAACTCAAAGACCTCAAGGAGATCGACCTATTGAGTGCAAATGGGTGTTCAATAAGAAACGCAAGGCTGATGGCCACATTGAAGGATTCAAGGTGAGATTAGAGGCAAGCTTAGCCCAAAATATACGGGTTAGGTTACAAAGAGAACTTTGCTTTGTTGGCAAAGCTAAATATAATTTAAGCCATCTTGTCAATGAGATTATTTCTCTCTCCTAGTCATAAGCTGCGTCTCAAATGGTCAAAAGAACATCAGAGAAATAATAAAGTATTTTGAGCCCTTTCTTTAATAATCTATTTCTTTTTGTCATTGTTATTATTGAGTCAATTTTAGAATGTTCTCAAGTGTTGTTTTGATTCTCTGCCATAGGAATTATATACATTACTCAATGGAACAAGAGATAATCAGAGGTAAGTAAAGTGAAAATTGAGAGATACAACATCCGTGACATTTTTCCATCAAAGAAAGGCATAATTCATTAGGCCTATCTTCCAACATTTTCACATTTTCAAAATGAAAATATATTTTAGCCCATTAACTAAATATCAACTATAACTTTAGGCCACCAACTTTAAATTGTAAGCTTCCCTAGGGGTGGGATGATAATTCATATAATTTGGTCATGTACTTTTAATAAATTTTGATTTTAGTCCTCATGCTTAACGTCTTAACAACGCTAACTCAAACCAACACTTTATGGAATTATAAGAACCAAAAACTAGGATTAAAAAATACAAGGATTAAAACCAAAATTTAATCAAATTGTATGGACCAACAATGTTATTAACCCTAATTTTATCTTCATCTTGAAAATTGCAAATTAAAAAAAGGCATTTTAACCTAACTTGACCCCCTCCAGTCATAGAATAACTAAAGAAGATCCATGCATAAGTACAAGTAAAAGACTACAAGTTTGATCCTCCTCTATTACTAGTAAGGAAACATGAAAGTTTTGTTTGCATGAACTATCATCCCTAATTAAATAATTGGGTTAAGGCGAAAAATTTGCTCCGAAAGTTTTCACCGAGGAACAATGTTGCCCTAAAACTTTTTTGGGTTCAATGTTATCCCGAAAGTTTCAAAATGTAGCAATATTACCCTATACCGTTAAAAAACTAACATTGATGTTAAATTTTTAATGGTCAAGGGTAACCTTACTCATTTTTAACACTTCTGAGGTAAAATTGCTCCTGTGCAAAAAATTCCGGGGTAAATTTGCACCTAAACTCTAAATAATTCTTTGGGAAAAGCTTGCTTTGGAGCTCCAGAATTTGAAATTAAAACGTTACACTCATTTTTGTTCAGCAGAATAATAATATTGCAATATGCATAAATCGGTAACCACAGGGAATTCTGGCAAAAAACAAAAAAACAAATATTAACGACAGGGAAGAAAAAAGGTTGTCGAGGGCTAATTGTCGAATAAAAGCGTGATAAATTGGTTAACAAACAAAGCCCATACAATAAGCATAACCAAATAAAATATATCAGTTCCCAACACCATAAGTTCATAACAAGTCAATCATGTCCAATAAATATCCAACTGTGAACTACCTAGTAGGATAAAGACTTTGTTGTTGTGAACTACCCATCCAACCAATTAAACATTCTCTTAAATTTCCAGCCACTGAAGTGAATGTCTCAAATATAATCCTAATAACATTTTCAGATGAGATTCAATAATATAGGTATACGACAAAGCAGCAACTTAAAATTTTAAAACATGTAATCAAAATCCACAAGTCAACTCAGAAAACTTTCAGCATCCACAGTTCATAGACATCCATAAAAGTGGTAGAGGTTAGAACTCACTGGCTTCTTACTAGATATCAATAGCTAAATGCCATCTACGGTTTCAGAAACAAGAAAGCTTTCTCAGCTGTTACAAATATAATATATACTATAACTTAACAACATAACAATGTTCTCACATTCCAAACTAAATAGTAAAGGTTAATAAAAAATGATATTTCAACGCAAGTGTAGTAATCAGAGAAGGAAACTACCAGATGGCCGCGCAAGACAACAACAGGCAAGCTGCGCAAACTCCAGCATCAATATCAGTGGAATAATGAGAAATTTCTACAAAAGTCAAATGCCAAAAGTTATTTCACAGAGCGTCTGGCATCAGCATCAGCATCAGATCACTTGCACTGTACCTGGCAGCCGTTAGAATGAACTCATCCTATCCCCTAACATTTAGGGATATTAGGCATAACATAAACATCTGCATTGCAGCAGCTTTGGAAGCTTCATAAAAAAAGCAGCCACATGGATGCAACAACCCACAATCGATTTACAGAAAGATTTCTGCAGGAACGGGCCACTTTATTTTCATTCTAGCACTCAACCTTCTGGAAACTAACAAGATCCGAAGAGGCATATTTTACATTCAAACAGGGTGGATTGTAATTTATATCAAATTAAAGGAATTACAAGATAAATGAAGAGAAAACTATACAACAGTGTATCTCTGTAACACCAGTTATTATAAAAGGGCATAATATTGACAGTTTTATAAGCTTTCGTAAATAAGGTAAAGAATAACACCCAAAAAAAAAGGTTGCTTTTGCAACCAAATTCAATTAATCGGGCAGCGGAAGTGTAAAAAGTCAAAATAAAATCCCACAAAAAAATAATAATTATAATTATAATTACGATGAAAAACAATCAATCTTATACCACTACGTACAATCCTATACAGCAAAGAACAAAGAACAAAGACAGGTAACCACATGAAACAGCAGTCGACCCTATTTCTTCGCGGAAACCCGGTGGAGAGGAAAGGTGCGAAGGTTGGCCATTCAATCCCGGTGAATTCTCCGGCGACATTGATGAATCTGGAGGTGGAGCACCCTCCTGAAGCGGACCTCCAGGTTTTGTTGTCACAAATGGATTCTTCCCAAATACCTCTCTAGGCAACAGCACCTTGGACACCCCAAAAATTGCTACTGGATTTTGATCAAACACAGTCTGAGTTACAGAAGCTTGAACGATCCCAGTATTAATCGCCACAGAACCATTGACCCTCGAGATATTAAGTGTGAAGCTACCCGCTCCCATGGCTTCTGTGGCCAACGTGGGCTGCACTGGATTGACAATCGACTCTAAGGAACCCAAGGGATAATAGGAATGGAGCACATGAAACTTTAACACTACAGCTTTCTTATCAGCAGGCAAAGACTGTAAGCTCACAGAAGGAGGCAATGAAGCAAATGCCTCATCTACAGGAACGAACATAGTAATCCCAGCACCACCTTCATCAGCCTCGAACTCTTGAACAACACCCGAAGCTGACAACATAGATGCAGCCACATTGAAGTTATGACCGTCGATAAGCACCTTGGTTACGTTCAACCCCGGAGGAGGTCGAGTTTCGGAAGCCATAAGATCGAAACCGAAAGGGATAAGAAGAGAATTAACAGCGAAAATGCTGACATTATACGGAAGGGTCTTGATTAGGGAAAGCAGAGTGGTATTGGAAGTGGAACCAGAGGAAGAAGAGTAAGGCGCAGGAGAGTGAACCGAGACGACGCCGTTGACGGGGTCGCGAGTGATGTTAACAGAGCCAAAATTATCAGTGGCACGGCCGGTGGTTTGAAAGAGAGTAGTGACAAGCTTACCAGAGGCAGGGATAGAACGCAGGTCAGACCACGAGAAGAACTCGAGAAGAACGTGGTAACGGAGGACATCAGGCAACGAAGTGGGGGAGATACGGTGGCGCGTGAGGTCGGAGGAAGAAGAGAGGAGAGCATTGGGGACGGCGAGGATGGTGAGGGAGGAGCGGCGGTTGAGATCTGCGGCGACGGAGGGGGTGGAGGAGAGGAGGGAGGTGAATTGAGAGAGATCTGGGAAATTGGAGAGCAAGGAAGTGATGTTGAAGCAGAGAACAGAAGAAGGAGAAGAAGAGGATAGGAGGATGAGAGAATAAAGGAGGATTGTGGGGGTAAAATGGGAAGCCATGAATTGGATTAGGATTGGGGGCGTCTCTTTCTAGCTTGGTTCTTCTGCTGCAGAAGAACTGAGGAAGAAGCAGCAGAAAAGAGAGAGAGAGAGAGAGAGAGAGAGAGAGAGAGAGAATGTGAAGTTAGTGAAGGACAGTGAGGACTGAGTGAAGGAAGGATTCCGTGGGTGCGGGAGCATGGATGGTGATGACGATTCACGGATGCTATTGATTTCTTTTCTATAAAATACTAGTATTAATATTCAAGTTAAATTGGGTTCTTATAATTTTTTTTTTTGGTACGGAGTCCTTGCGGTTTTTTAAATTATAAATACTGATTCTTATACATGTAATTTATTAGTATGTAAGAGAAAGTATATTTGGAATAGCTTTTTCTTATTTTATAAGTATCATTTATGTAAATTGAGATAAAACTCATCTCTTCTTACTTATATTGCATATCGTAAATCACGATTGAAAAACATTTTTGGAGGTTCCAATCGATATTCCAAACACACACATAAATTTTACGGACAACATAACCCTATCTTAATTTTAGGGAAAATTTTTGAAAAAAAATTAAAAAAATTAAAGGAAAAAAAAGTATTATGAATATTCATAATGTCAAATATGTGTGAGGGCCTCATCTATCCTTTTTAAAATTAAATAGATATGATAAAAATATTTCTCTAAGTTTAAAAAATATGCTCACATTTTTTATAAAAGTTTAACGAGTTCATATAAGGTTCTAACAAGTTTTAATAGGATTTTCACAAATATAAATTCAAAAATCACAACTTGCTACGATGATAAGGTATTGATTTATACTTCTGATAAGAGTTTTACAAGTTCAAGTAAGATTTTTAACAAGTTTTGATAATATTTTCACAAATTCTAATTTAAAATTCACTATTTACTATAATGACTAAGTATTGATTCTCACTTCTAATAAGGGTTTAACAAGTTTAAATAAGGTTTTAACAAGTTCTAATAAGATTTTATTATAAGTGGGGATCAATACATTACCATTGTATAGCAAGTGGTAATTTTTGAATAAGAATTTATGAAAATATTATCTAAACTTGTTAAACCCTTATAAACAAAAATGAAAAATCAATACCTTATCATTGTAGTAAGTTGTGATTTTTTAATTGAAATTCGTGAAAATCTTATCAAAATTTGTTAAAACCTTATTTAAATTTGTTAAACCCTTATAAAAAAATTGAGAGAATATACTTTAAACTCATCTGGACCTTTCTATCATTTTTGTTTTATTTTAAAAAGGACAAATCAGGCTCTCACATCTCTTTGACATTAGAAATATTCAGAACACATTTGTGTCCTTTAATATTTTTAAAGTTCTTTTCCAAGGATTTTTCCATAATTTTAATACTTGAATATAAATAAAATTAAATTCAACCACATTACATATTATATAGAGATTTAAAGAGAGGATTATGAGTACAATTTTTTTTATATTAATCATAAATAAATTACATTCCCTCATTTATTTATGGGTTAAGGTGCAATTTTAACAACCAAGTTTTTTCCGAATGGCGTCTGGCACAAATAAGTTTTAGAAGGGGAAAAATGACAATAAACAATTTAAAAGGGTGCAAATTCAACAAAGCAGTTAAGTTTTACCAAACGACGTTAAATTATAAGAGAAGAAAACACTTAACGGCGTTTGGAAAAATTAACGGTTTTGTTGAATTTGCACCCTTTTAAATTGTTTGTTGTTATTTTGCCTATTCTAAAACTTATTTGTGCCAGATACCCCTCAGGAAAAACTTAGTCGTTAAAGTTACACCTTAACCCTTTATTTATTGAAAACCTCCTTTTTATTTGTTTTGATAGATGAAAAACAACTACAAGTAAAGAAACTACAATAGGGACAACAAAAAGCTAAGTGGGACAATCAAAGTTATTGTCTATATCATGAAGAACTAGACTCCTCAAGAAGCTCTGGGTATCCATGAGACCAATCCGTCATAGATGCGATAATAAGGCATGTTTTGTGAGGAGATCAGCTATGTCATTCTGCTCTATAGTACATGCTGAGTGTAATACCTTATTTCCAATAGCCCCAGATGAGTACACATGAGTAGTAAAATCAGTTGTGAGACCAAGATTCGAACCCGGACTACCCAATTTTTGAAAATATTCACAAATCCCTAATCTCAACTTAGGAGTTGAACCTAGGGTTGAGAGGGTTTTTTTCCAAAGGGTAGAAAAACTTTTCAATTATTTTCACAAGTTTTACTACGTCATTGAGTCTCATCGGCTCTTAGTTTCACCATATCAGAGTCTACAAGCGATTCTTTGCTTAAGTCTCACGTTTCATATTTTAGTCATGGTTCCTTTATCGTTCAGAAGTGTTAATCCAATATTAGGTTACCGTTCATTCACTAGTTATTCCACTGTGTTACCGTCAAAGTTACAAGGTTATACACCTTATACAGATCAAAATATTCAAAATACTAGAAATAGACAACTAACATAGAAAATACAATCTGCAGCATCATCCTCTAGTTGTTCGTGCTTACCCTCCTGCCCTTTGAACTATCAGCCTGTACTGTAAATTGGTTTATAGAAAAAGGGTGAGATTTAAAAGAATCTCAGTAGTAACAGATAATCAATCATACAGATACAACATCACAAAGCATGCCAACAGTCATCATACAACATAATTATCACAACAACATTCAGTGCATAATATACAGTTTAAATATCACCATAGCGCTAGGTATATCATAAGGCCCTGAGTGATACCCGTGCAATCGGCCCCGGGCATCCCCTCGTGCATCACAAAATGTGACAGACAATTTGTGATGATTGCAAACGATATACAATGCACATTATAACATATGGAAGACAAGTTACTAGCTAGTTGCTTCCCTTAAGCAATATCCAACTGTTTCTTTGAGCTCGGGCAAGTTCTAGTCCCTATCAAAATTAGAGTTATAAGTAAATGGTTATTACTTGCACTATTACTACCTTTAAATCAAAATTTTTTGGTTATCTAAAGCAGTTATAATAGTTTCTAGATAATACAATTCTGTATAGAGCAGTTCACTGTTTTCCAGAAACTAGCAGATTTTTCAGTCAACTTTGGAAATTCATAATTAATTCTAAAAAATCTAATTTTACTAATTCCAAAGCTTAAATGAATCTCTTTAAATGTAAATTTAAGGAAAAATAGTTAGGTTTTCCCAACATAGACAAATCATTCCCATAAATTCGTCAAACACAACCTATTCCAGATTATATTCCAGAAACAGGGCACAACTTCAAAATTTCATATCTCCCAATATACTTATCCAAAAATTACAAACTATATATCAAATTAAATCTCTATGTCTATAATTTAATTATGGAAAGTTTTATAATTTTTGGACAAGGTTGGACCCTAAAAAATCACGTACAATAACAGTGTTCTAGACAGACAGATTTAACAACATGTTCATGCACACTCATGAACACTTATATACGTACAAAATTTTGCTTCTAAAGCCAATGGAATCATCAAACTTACCAAATTCTTACATCTTCATCACGTCACAATACAAGGCAGAATTGAAGATTCTTAGGTGAAAGTTGTTGTTTTCTTGTTTTCTCTTACTTAATCACTTCCTTTCTACTTCTAATCAAATGATTAGCTATTTAAATACTAAATGAACATGTTTAGAGGGAATTTGGGCAAAATTTCCCCTAGGTTTTGCTTCAGCCTATGATTGAAAAATAAGAGAAAACAAGGCAATATCCACCAACAACACCAACAACATCAAACGACCGAAGATGATCAAGTTTATGAGATTACCTCTTAATTTCAACACTTTCTCTCTCTAAAATGTCACTATTCACTCCCTCCTCTCTCTTGATTTGTCTTGAAAACATAGATTTTAAGGAGGAGGAGAGGTTCCCAAGTGATTTAGAAGGCATAAGCACTTGAGATCACACCTCTTACCTTAGATTTTGGCTTCTTGAGCCCTAGCTCTTCCTCTTTGTTCTTCAAGCTTTCTTGAACTCCTCTATCTCTATCTTGTTCACTTTTGCACGAAAATGAGAGGAGGAAGATGAAGAAACCAATGACTTAATGAATTAGCTAAAGTGGCTTTGCATGTGGTAGCATTCCATTGGTCCAAAAATGTTGTATTTTTGTGTAATATTGTAAATATCTTCATTTTCCCTTTTTTCCCTCTTTTCCACCCAAATGAATGAGAATTAAGGGAGGAAATATTGGCTTCATCAAATATCTCCATTTGCTTTTTGGTTTAATGTTATTTAATGGGAAATCAACATGTGTTAGCTTACTTGGTCACAATGAATTCCTCTTCTTTAAATATAGGCCAAGTAAATTGATTCTTATTCTTGCTCCCCACTTTTGACCGTCCAACACCATGAAATAAAGGGAAAAATATTGGCTTTAATTTTCATTAGCCAAAAGACTACTTTGCCCATACATTTTGTGATTTTCGCACTTATTGCAAAACTGGGTAGAATTTTCATCAAACTTTAAAAATTCGTATCTAATTGTGTAGATATCTAATTGGGGTGGTTCTAAAGGCTATATAACTCTTATTCAGTCTAGTTTTAAGAAAAAAAATATAACTTTTGGTCAATTGAAAGCCCATAATTCCCATAATTCTCATTTTTAGAAGCTGTCACTGAAAATTCCCAGTTTTACTAGGCTAACTTCAACAATTCATAACTACTTGTGTACAGATCCAAATAACTCATATACCTATCAAATTAAATCTTGATAAGTCTACTTTCATTATGAAAATTTTCATAATTTTTGGACATCATTTACTTGTCTAAAGATGTCACACAAGCACAACTACCACACAGAAAAATTCACCGGTAGCAACACTACTTTGTGTGTGCCTTCTAATTGCATAGTTTTGTCATTCCCTAAGCTTTTTAATTTACCATAATACTCCCTTTAATACCTAAAGGAATTTTTGGGGAATACCACTATGCCTTACTAAGACATTTACTAAACTAGGGTTTAGTAGTCCACTTAATCCAGGCTTAATATCAAGCCTCTTGTCCTAAAATTTGGGATATTACACTGAGTGTAATATACCAAATTCTGTAATCGGTGGAATTTTTAAATATTTAAATAATATAATAAAATGATTACCGGTATTTATATATAAATATAGAGCTATTTTCAGGATTCCCAGATACGCACAGTGTTATCCGTAGAAATTAAGAAGTTAGAGTCATGAATTCTGAGGATAAGTAGTCGGACGAAAATCCGTTGGTGGCCAAAGTACATATGGCGCCATTTTTAAGATTTAGGGGAGTGGGATGTCGTGTTGTGGGCCTCGATATGCATGTTGCAGTCCCGAGTAAGGCCCGAGCATAATCCTGAGTAAGCACCGATAAAGTAATTTTATTAAAGTAGCTTTAATAAAATAAGCAATCATGACACAACTTTTTGTGTTGGATGAATAAGGGAGTGACAAGTGTCCCCTCATTATGACAAATGAAAAGAGTACTTGTGTGTTGGATGAATGTGAGGTGACAAGTGTTCCTCATGATGACACTCATTTTATGCCTTTTGTGTTGGCATCTCCGGAGCGCGCCACCTAACACTTGAGTCTGGGGAATCCACTAGTCTCCGACCCAGTTGCATACTTGACTTTCTGAATATCAGACCTAAGAGTTCGGGGAAATTGTCAGGCCTCTCCCTTCCCTTGATAAATCAAGGATGGCTTGAAGGAAAGAGAAAGAGGAAGAAGATGCTTTTAGGACATGTGGCATGTTATGGCACCGTTAGATCAAAGAGCAAGACACATGGCAACATAAGACTGATCACATGTAACTAAAGTCTATTTAACACTCACCAAGGCCATAATTCAACCAACAAGAAAGAGAGAGGGAAAAATTAGAGAAAACCAAAAGAAAATAGAAAGAAGATAGAAGGAGGAGGAATAGTGATTTTCCCAGAGTTCTAAAGTCAATTCTGACCCCGAATCGTCACTATCGTCTGGTAAGCCCTTCAGGAAACTTCTTCTACCCACTGAGAGCTTCATTTCCATGGTCTCAATTTTCTAATTCGAGGTGTTTTGTGTCATTTAGTTAGCTGAAGTGCCGCCAGAATACCGAACCGGTTGTAGAAACGTGAAGAGGTAAGTCTCGGCTTCATTTTGAACCAATTACTTTGTGATTTTATTGAGTTTTCTTAGCTCTTGGACCACTCAAATTTTTTTGCTAGAGGGTTTTTTTGAAGTATGATGTTGTTTTAATCATATATAAGGTGATATATGATAGTTAATGATGTTATTAGACTTGTTGGTGGTAAAAAAATGCAAGCTTTATTTTTGTTGTTTTGGGGGCACGTTTTAGTCATAAGCAAAACTGGGATAGGGAGTGTGATTTTAGAATTTTTAAGGTTACCATTAGATTCTATACAAAAAAAGGTGTGGGAATAGCCTCTAGTTACAATCTTGAATGATTTAGAATGAAAAACCAAATATTGGAACTTTGTTAAAGGTGCTGCCAGTATTGCATTTTTTACTGGCAAATTTTATGTGGCAAAAATTTCACTATCCAAACTTTGTTTGATACTAGTGATAATTTCTAAATTTAAACTAGAAATAATGAGCTTTAAATTGATATGTAATATGTAGGATTTGGATAAGTATACTAGGAGTTATGAGTGTTTGAAGTTAGACTATTAAAGCTGGAAAGATTTTCTGGCAGTAAGCAAAAAACTGGAAACTGGGAATGGTGTGTGAATAGGTGGCAGTAGGAAGTAGTTTTTCCTTAAAATACACTTAATAAAAGAAACATATAATTTTGAACCACATTAATTGGATATTCCTAAATCAAGATATGAATTTTCAAAATTTATTGAAAATTTTGCCAGCTTTTTGAAAAGTGCGAAAATGAAAAAATGTTATAGCATTTGGTAATTAAGTTAACCTCCAAGGGTTAAGTGATATGAATGGGGGAAACAGACCGGCTAGAAAACAAGTTTGAACACATGAACGGGACGGATGATCAAAGGTAGGACCTTAAGAGAACCTGTCTCTTACAACCCTAGCCATAAAGACACCACAAGGATGATCAGTCCTTGATACAGTCGGAGTATTCGCACGAGAATACAAGGATGCAAGCAAGGCTCACACAAGAGAAATAAAATTCTCAATTTATCATTCAAGTCTGAAGAAAAGAGTACAAAACGTAGCCTTCATATATAGGCAACTAAAGAACACTCTAGAACTCTAATCCTAGTCATAAATGTAATAAATGATGCCTTAATGATGATTGATTGCCTTGGTTGGCACCATTCAAGCCTAAAAATATTAGGAAATTACTTATTCTTCAAGACTAAGTCAGCTACCTAAAACTAGGAAACTAAATCAAAGTTTTCAAGAACAATCTTTGACCCAAAAAAAAAGGCCTTATTTAATGCAAATAAATAGGAAGCTAATCAAATAAGATTTGATGCATAAGGATCCCTTCTAGATGCTCTTTGGACGTCACTTATGATCACCCTCCAAGGCACATGCTCAGCACATGGGATTTTAAGTGAATTCTTCAATCTGGACACCACATGGGCCTTGTACATCATCTTGTTGGGCTTCTAGCAATGTGATCACCATTCTTGGGCTTTTGTTGGACATATTCAAGGATGCCTCTTCCAAATAGATGGGCTCCAACTCTCTAAGCTCTCTTATCAAACAATTCAGGGCCTCCTTCATAGCTTTACTCCTAGCTCTTGTCATTGGACCCCCAATGCTTTGTAATGGATCTTTTGGGACATTGGACTTCCATACTTGAGCTTGGGCTTCCATCTCCATGCCTTTCTCTTGCTTCAGAGTTCCATCTCTATATTGGCATGATCCCACATGATTCCCTCCTTGCTCAAAAGGATTCGTCCTCGAATCTGCAACATCAAAGAGAGTTAAGTCAGCCACATTAAAAGTAGCACTAATATTGCCATAGGAGCTTGGGAGATCTATTTTATAAGCATTGTCATTTATGCGCTCTAAGACTTGGAAAGGGCCATCTCCTCTTGGTTGCAACTTAGATTTCCGTTGTTCTGGAAACCTCTCCTTTCGTAAGTGTACCCAAACCCAATCTCTAGGCTCAAAAACAACCTTTCTGCGCCCTTTGTTAGCTTGCTTGGCATATTGTTCATTCTTCCTCTCAATGTTGGCTCTCACTTTAGCATGTAATCCCTGTACAAATTCTGCTTTTTTCTTGCCATCAAGGTTAGCTCGTTCACTAGATGGCAGTGGTAAGATATCCAAAGGAGATAAAGGATTAAAGCCATAAACAATCTCAAATGGAGAGAAGGAAGTAGGGGAATGAACAGCTCTATTGTAAGAAAATTCAATATGAGGCAAACAATTTACCCAATTTTTCAAGTTCTTCTGAATTATTGCACGCAACAAAGTAGTGAGTGTTCTATTTACTACCTCAGTTTGCCCATCTGTTTGGGGATGTGCCACAGTAGAAAACAATAACTTTGTTCCTAGCTTACTCCATAGAGTCCTCCAGAAATGGCTAAGAAACTTGACATCCCTATCACTCACAATTGTTTTAGGCAATCCATGCAATCTAACAATTTCCTTGAAGAACAAATCAGCAACATGCACAGCATCATTTGTTTTCGAACATGCAATGAAATGAGCCATTTTACTAAACCTATCAACCACAACAAAGATGCTATCCTTGCCGGATTGAGATCTAGGTAAACCCAACACAAAATCCATAGAAATATCTACCCAAGGTTGGGAAGGCACATGTAAGGGGGAATACAATCCATGGGGTTGAACTTTAGACTTTGCATGCTTACATGTCACACATTTAGCACAAACAGAAACTACATCTTTCCTCATATAAGGCCAATAAAAGTGTTCATGCAAAAGAGCTAACGTCTTATCAACTCCAAAATGACCCATCAAACCACCACCATGAGTTTCTTTTACAAGCAGTTCACGCATAGAACAATTGGGAATGCACAATTTATCTTTCTTAAAAAGAAACCCATCACTTCTATAAAAGTCATGCAAACCATGCTTTTCACAAGAAGACCAGATCTTAGAAAAATCACAATCAGAGTCATACAATCCTTTCAACAATTCAAATCCAAGTAATCTAGCATGAAGAGAGGTAATAAGACAATACCTCTTAGAAAGAGCATAAGCAACAACATTCTCTTTACCTTGTTTATGCTTAATCACATATGGAAAGGTTTCAATGAACTCCAACCAGCGAGCATGCCTCTTGTTAAGCTTACCTTGAGACTTTAGAAACTTTAAACTTTCATGGTCAGAATGAATGATAAACTCTCGAGGCCATAAATAATGCTGCCAAGTTTCCAAAGTTCTTTTCAAAGCATAGAGTTCCTTATCATAAGTAGAGTAATTCAAGGAAGCTCCATTCAACTTTTCACTAAAGTAGGCGATAGGCTTAGATTCTTGCATCAGAACAGCACTAATGCCAATTCCAGAAGCATCACATTCAACTTCAAAAACTTTGTTGAAATCAGGTAAACACAATAATGGTGCATTAGTTAATTTCACTTTCAAGGTGCGAAAAGCATTTTCTTGTGCTTCACCCCATTTAAAGGTCACATGCTTTTTCACAAGCTCATTTAGAGGTGCAGCAATAGTGGAAAAATCTTTAACAAACCTCCTATAGAAGCTTGCTAATCCATGAAAGCTCCTGACTTCATTAGTATTTGTTGGAGTCGGCCAATCTCGAATAGCTTTCACCTTCTCTTCATCTACATGGATCCCTTGGGCACCTACAACAAAACCAAGAAACACAACAGAATCCATGCAAAAGGAACACTTTTGAAAATTAGCGTATAGGCTATTCTCCCTAAGAGTTTGGAAAACCTCACGCAAGTGCATAACATGGTCATCTAATGTTCTACTGTACACAAGAATATCATCAAAGTAGACAACCACAAACTTCCCAATAAATGAACGAAAAACATGATTCATTAAACTCATGAAAGTACTAGGTGCATTAGTCAACCCAAAGGGCATAACTAACCATTCATACAATCCAAACTTAGTTTTAAATGCATTTTTCCATTCATCTCCCTCTTTCATGCGAAGTTGATGATAACCACTCCTAAGATCAATTTTAGAAAATAATGTAGCACCATGCAACTCATCTAACATGTCATCTAACCTAGGAATGGGATAGCGATACTTAACTGTTATTTTGTTGATGGCTCTACAATCTACGCACATCCACCATGAACCATCTTTCTTGGGCACTAGGAGCACTGGGACAGCACATGGGCTCAAACTTTCCCTTACAAAGCCTTTTCTCATAAGATCATCTACTTGACGTTGAATTTCTCTAGTTTCTTCAGGATTGGCTCTATAAGCAGGTCTATTAGGTAGGGAAGCTCCAGGAATGAAATCAATCCTATGCTCAATTCCTCTCAAGGGAGGAAGCCCATCAGGTATCTCATTGGGGAATAAATCACCAAATTCCTGCAATAAAGACAAAACACTAGAAGGCAAGGAGGGGTTAAGTTCATTAGTAGAAAAGTAAGCATCCTTACATACAAGCACTAAGACTTGCTCACTCAACAATGCTCTCTTAACCTCACTTTTCCCTGAAAATAAACTCTCTTTCTTTTCTTCACTTTTCTCTTTTTCTTTCTTTTTCTTTTCTTTCAATCTATTTTCCTTCTTTTGGACTCTCTCTCTTTTACTCAACTCATCTCTTTTTTTGCACTCCTGCTCAATCCTCACTTGATCTTCATAAGCTTCTCTAGGTCTAAGTGGTTTCAGTACAATGAGTTTCCCATTAAAGGGTATAGAATAGCAATTTTTGTAACAATCATGTTGCGCCCTACTATCAAATTGCCATGGTCTTCCAAGTAAAAGATGTCCAGCAAGCATGGGGACAACATCACATAAAACTTCAGCATGATAATTCCCAATAGAGAAGGAGACTAAAACTTGCTTATTGACTTTAGCTTCCGCACTATCATTCAACCATTGCAACTTATAAGGTTTAGGATGCTTCATAGTAGGTAAGTCTAACTTATCAACAAGTAAGGTACTAGTAACATTGGTGACACTACCACTATCAATAACCATGCTACAAACCTTATTTTTGATGAAACACCTAGTATGGAAAATGAGCTCTCGTTGCTCTTGCTCATTATCTTCCTTTAGTTGCATGTTGAGGGCTCTCCTAGCCACTAATGCTTCTCCTTTAACAGGTTCAACTTCATCAATCTCCAATTCAGAATCAGTCACTAAAGAAGGCATGTCATCATCACTTCCGCTACTAGAATGCACACTATCATACTCACCATTATCCTTAAGAATCATAGCTCTCTTGTTGGAACATTGGGAAGCAATATGGCCTTTTCCATGACATTTAAAGCATTGTAGAGATGATGTTTTATCAAAAGAAAAAGTTTTAGAGTTAGACTTCTTACCACCATCAGCTTTCACTTTGGATTCCTCCTTAGCTTTAGGTGTAAATTTGGTGTCATCTTTAGCCTTAGAATCCTTCCACTTGGAGGTTAATTTAGAGTCCTTCCAGCCATAAGAAGAGGATTTGGAATGTTTTTCTTTAACCCGCTTCTCAATTTTAATGGCTTTATGCACCAGCTCCTCTTTATCAACAAAAGTATACATCTTTACTTTGTCTCTTATTTCAAGCCTCAACCCATCAATAATTCTGGTCATGCTTGCTTCTTCACCTTCTTGTACTCCGGCACGTATCTTAAGAAGGTCAAGCTCATGTACATATTCATCCACAGTCATAGAGCCTTGGTTAAACAATCGCAATTTTCTATTTAGCTCTCGATAGTAGTAACTTGGAACATACTTGTTGCGCATAAGTTTCTTCAACTTCTCCCACGTACGAGGTGGACCTTTGCCTTTAAGGCGCCTTTTCAGCTGTAAATCTTCCCACCAAACAACAGCATAGTCAGAAAACTGGAATGAAGCTAATTTTACCTTCTTTTCTTCAGAACAATCATTCATTCGGAATATTTGCTCAAATTCATCTCCCAATCAAGGTATGCATCTGGATTTGTATTTCCCTTGAAGGTAGGGTACTTGATCTTTCGATCATATACATCCATGTCACGTTTAGAATGTCTTCTTTTGCTCTTTGACGATGAAGATTCATATTGGCTCACTTGCTCCTCGCTGCTGGATGCTTTTGATGCCTTTAACTCCTCTATGTCCATCTTGAGTTTGAAGAACTCCTCCTGCATGGCCTTCATGAATAATTTGAAGTCTGTAGTGAATTCTTCTCTTTTGGATTCCTGGTCACTCATCTTTAATTTTGGATGTTAGTTTGATAATGATAGGGGAATATAGTAATATGGAACCTTACCACTCTACTCACGTGTTTCACTCAAAAGTTATATATTCACTCGTGTTTTCACACAAATATGGCTTTTAACTTGACGTATCACTCTTGCCTTTTACCACTCAAGCTTGTCTCCTATGGTATTCTTGATTGAAACTCAACAAAATCAAGAGACAAAGTTAGTATGTGGTAATCTTCATAACCAGAATTGTAAGAACCAGAGAAAGAAGGAGAGAATTATGGGATGAAAGAAGATGGAAAAGGAAGGGAAAAAATGTGATAATGATGGAAATGAAGAAGGGAAATAACAAGGGAAAGGAATCAGGGGAAAAAAGGAAAGGAAATCAAAATAGGAGAAAAGAAAGAATTAGGAAAGTTTTGTGATTTGCAATAGAAGTACTCAATAAGAAAACTTGCATTTGATATTCAGATTTCTAAAAACCTGCAACTCTTTCCTCTCTCTCACTTTTTTTTTTGGATTTTCGAAATTATTTTTTTTCAGCTTTTCTTTGCTGCTTAGATTTTTTTTAGCACTAGACTCTTTTTTTGTTTTGTTTTTTTTCTTTTGCACGAATTTTTTTTTCTTTTGGTATTTGAAGAGTTAACAAAGTCACAAAACAAACACAAAGTATAGATGGAAGAGGAGAGAAGAGAATGGGAAAACACACAGAAGATGGAAGCAAGGAAAGAACAAAAAAAACTGGAAGCAAGAAGGAAAACAAAAAGGATAGAACTTGAAATCTAGCAAACCTTAAGCTCTGATACCACTTGATATGAATGGGGGAAACAGACCGGCTAGAAAACAAGTTTGAACACACGAACGGGACGGAAGATCAAAGGTAGGACCTTAAGAGAACCTGTCTCTTACAACCCTAGCCATAAAGACACCACAAGGATGATCAGTCCTTGATACAGTCGGAGTATTCGCACGAGAATACAAGGATGCAAGCAAGGCTCACACAAGAGAAATAAAATTCTCAATTTATCATTCAAGTCTGAAGAAAAGAGTACAAAATGTAGCCTTCATATATAGGCACCTAAAGAACACTCTAGAACTCTAATCCTAGTCATAAATGTAATAAATGATGCCTTAATGATGATTGATTGCCTTGGTTGGCACCATTCAAGCCTAAAAATATTAGGAAATTACTTATTCTTCAAGACTAAGTCAGCTACCTAAAACTAGGAAACTAAATCAAAGTTTTCAAGAACAATCTTTGACCCAAAAAAAAGGCCTTATTTAATGCAAATAAAATAGGAAGCTAATCAAATAAGATTTGATGCATAAGGATCCCTTCTAGATGCTCTTTGGACGTCACTTATGATCACCCTCCAAGGCACATGCTCAGCACATGGGATTTTAAGTGAATTCTTCAATCTGGACACCACATGGGCCTTGTACATCATCTTGTTGGGCTTCTAGCAATGTGATCACCATTCTTGGGCTTTTGTTGGACATATTCAAGGATGCCTCTTCCAAATAGATGGGCTCCAACTCTCTAAGCTCTCTTATCAAACAATTCAGGGCCTCCTTCATAGCTTTACTCCTAGCTCTTGTCATTGGACCCCCAATGCTTTGTAATGGATCTTTTGGGACATTGGACTTCCATACTTAAGCTTGGGCTTCCATCTCCATGCCTTTCTCTTGCTTCAGAGTTCCATCTCTATATTGGCATGATCCCACATCATTAAGTTAAACACTTGGAGTTGGTACAGGCCCATTAAATACCATTGGGCCTAATGTATTAAATTTAAAGATAACCTACTAAAGTATCTTGAGTTATAAAAAAAAATTGGGACAAGTAATAACTCGTCTGTCCGTGAATTATAAATTAAAGGATTCGGCATTTGGCCTGCACGCTCGAAAGATGAAGAACCCTTGGGTTAAGTTAAATACTTGGAGTTAGTGCAGGCCCATTAAATACCATTGGGCCTAATGTATTAAATTTAAAGATAACCTACTAAAGTATCTTGAGTTATTAAAAAAATTGAGACAAGTAATAACTCGTCCGTCCATGAATTATAAATTAAAGGATTCGATATTTTCCTTAGAAGCTCGAGAGACAGGGAACAAGGACCCAAATTGGAAAGACTGACAGATAGTACCTATCCCTTCTATAATATGTGCTACTCTGTATTTATTCTATGTCATCTATGCATGTGCGGGATAGTTAGTCCTTAGGCGGTAAGACTCGTAAGTACAAGTTGCAGCAGGAGTAACCCGATGCGTATTGGGCTAGGTAGGCTCAAGGCAAAAAGCCCGTAAGTGCACCTTGTATGGGGTAGAGGCCTTAGGCTACCAGATTGAGATTGCCAAGCGCCGTGGTTCTGTAATAAGGGACCAGTTAGGCCCTTTGTTTGCTGCATAATTTGTAAGTACTTTGTGATGATTTGTTTTACATACTTAGTATTTTGCATATCATATTTGTGGTTGGTGTATTGCTGAGATTCTTTTGAATCTCACCCTTTTCCAATAAATGACATACAATAAAGGTGTCCAGCTTTAAAGGCAAGAAGGTAATACGGATAGACCAAGAGAAGGCGGATCAATTATAGACTGCATGGTTATCTTTTTATTTTGGATGACTGTAAAATATGTATATATAATTAAGTAGAAATAGCAGTAATAGTACTAGTAACTGCGACACTAACCGCAATAGTTGTAACCAGTACGCTAGACTTTTAGTAAACGCACTAGTATCCAAAATTGATAATTGAACTAGAATCGAGCAACCAAACACTAACAGTCATAAGTTAACCACCATTATACAGGCTATTGCCAGAGAACGCTCTGCATTTTTAATAAATGATTTTGAAACTGATGAGGGTAATGAATTTACAAACTGGTATGAGACCACACAAATTATTTTTAAAAGTTTTCAAAAAGCCCATACAATTATAGGATTAACCCTGTATTAAAGTTGGGACTTTAGTAACTTACTATTTGATAATGTCTCAAGTTTGTAAACATTACATGATTAGAACTCATCAAACATTTTATAAGAGACGGTGTTACACTGAGACATCCACCACCCAATCACTCTATGGCATATGGCGAACCTCAGCAAGTAACCCAGCATTTTCATTCTCTGATTTCTACTCCTTGATTTATCTACTCTACCACTTCATCACAATTGCTTTCGACATCAATGCATTTGAATACGGCATCCTAAGCAATCTTTAATCCCCACACAATAGTTCAAAGTTCGGGGTTCAAGCTGCTTCCAATACTTAGAATAACCTTGATACCTCATATCACTCAGCCTTTATAATCACGAATTACCCCACCACAAGCTACCAATCTTAAAACCTCACTTCTAGCACCATCAACATTTAGTCATCCCTCAACCTGCACTTTCCATTTCCTAACGCCCTCTAATCCACTCAACAAACAATCCAAGTTAGACGTCGCCCAGTGTAATGTCCCAAATTTTGATCATTAAGTGTCATATAGCTATTATGGTATTTCATGATAAAAGAACATACAAGGTGACAAAGCAAAGTCAATAAGATTACATATGACAAAATAGTTGTTATCCAAGTTAGTTGGTGAATTTTCTATTAAGGCAGTCAGATTATGTGACACTTTTAAATTAGTAAATGACCTCCAAAAATTCTGAAATTTTCTAGAATTAAATTAGACATGATAATATTTAATTTTATGGGTCATATGTAATTTTTGAAGTTGTATACAAGGAGAAATGGATTTTTGAATTCTGTCAAGTGAAATTGATGTTTTTCTGGAACATATTTAGAAAATAAAAAATTCTGGGAATAGTGTGATTCTAATTGGCTAAATATTATATTTTTTCCTAAAAATAGACTTAATAAGGGTCACATAGGCTTTGTAACCACCTTAATTGTATATCTACACAATTAGATATGAATTTTCAAAGTTTGGTGATAATTCTTCCAATTTTTGCAAATGTTGCAAAAATGAAAGAAATTGCAAGGGCAAAATGGTCATTTTGACTCAAATAAAAATAATCTGTATTATTTTACATATATTACAGAAAATATAAGATAGATGGCTCATGGAGAAATATTACATAATTATTTATGTAATTAAAATGTAACATGTGAAATAAGCAAATAAGAGCCAATGGTATTATGACAAGTATATTCTCTAGAAAGCCCTCCAAAATTCTGCACTATTGCCTATATTAAGGGCTTGTACGTCCATTTGAGGAAGGAAGAAGAGAAAGAGGAGAGGAAAAAGAGAAAGAAGAAGAGGAAGAAGGAAAAAGCTCTGAGCTCAAGTATAAGGTAAGTATGCCAAAATATTTGCTCAATCTTGTGTTATAGTATTAGAAAACTCTCCTAAACCTCCATGCCTTCTTGAAATAGCTATTTAATAAACAAAAACTTCAAGGAGAAAGGGATAAGGTTTCAGACAAGGGAAAACAAGAGGAAAAAGTGAGGTAAGTTACTCAAACCCTGAGATTCTTACCGATAACTTAGTTATAATTGTATTCTAGTTGGATTCCGGATTGTTTTTTATGTTCTTTTAAATTTGGAATGTCCATTTTCTAAGGGGAAATTCTGACCAAATATCCATTTTTTATGTTAAAATGATGATTGGATGATTAAACAAGGAGAAACAAGTAACAATAAGGTGTTTTAAGTGTTAAAATCAAGAAAAAATCCATTTTTTCCCAAAAATCATGATTATTTCGGTCAGGCCTAAAAATGAGGGTTAGAATTGGAATTTCATGATTCTAATGGTTCCATGATTTTTAGAAGGGAAAATTGTGTAGGGTTCATGAAGAGTGCGAAGTGTGAAAAGCCCCGGATTGCGAAATGACGATTATGCACCTAAAACCCCAAGTTGGGCTATCAAGGAAAAATTTGTAATTTAAGTTAGAATTGATATGATCTAAGGTCAAATATGAGATTTAAACATGAAAATATGTGGAATGGACCTAAGTTGTAATTTTGGGAAAAAAGTACAAAATACCGGGGTCGGACCGGGTTCCCAGGGGCATTTTGGTAAATTTTGTGATTTTGAAAGAAATGCTAAAGTTATAAGTTTCAAAGTGAAATTGACTTAAAATAGTAGTTAATTGCACTTGTTTGATTAATTTTAGGATTTGATATCTATTTAGCGGGACCCACAAAGACAATTACACTAGGAAAGGAAAAGCATCAAGGTAGTAACTTTATCTTTCATATGCTATGTGAATGTTAATATCCGATGAATGCCATGATCTATTCAATGTATTGTTTGTGGTGTTGAAACTCTCTGGGTGTGGGTAATAAGTTAAA
Source organism: Albizia julibrissin (assembly GCA_037074505.1). Classification (NCBI taxonomy): domain Eukaryota; kingdom Viridiplantae; phylum Streptophyta; class Magnoliopsida; order Fabales; family Fabaceae; genus Albizia; species Albizia julibrissin. The sequence goes on along the minus strand of CM073480.1, from coordinate 29,135,686 downwards.
CCACCCTATGGAATCTTTAGGGTACCATGTGGCCTGGTGGATCCAGTTGAGTGACTTGATATATACAGACATGTATTGACCTGCTCCAAGTTATAATGAGTACAGACAGGTGTAGGCCTACTCCAAGTTGTTGCTGTGATCACATTATGATATGATTTGTGCAGATCAGGAACAAATGATCATTTTGATCCGGACAAAATCATCTTTTGTTTCCTGAGCATTGTCAGATAGGCTTAGGCATTTTGATTGATGCATCATGATAAATGCTACATTACATATTTACTATTTTCATTTTATATGAATTATTTCTGGTTACTATTGAGATTCGTTCGAATCTCATGCCTTTCCTATGAATAAATTATCTAGCTAGGCGTAGCAATTCCAAAGGCAAGGAGAAAGTCAAACATAAGGATTGAGATCGAGCAGTTTATGAAGTTATTCCAGTGTTAGTCCTAGTATAGACTACTTAAGTTTTTGGGATGTGATATGCATTACTTGACTACTTTTTGGACTCCTGTATTGTAATCAAGAAACATATATCAGTATGTTTGTATAAATTATGTTTGCCTGTTTGAACTATGCAATGATGCTTGATGAAATGTCTAAATTATGCGGGGTTTGACACCCAGGATATGCAAGCTAACTTTCAGGCTTTAAAGGATGACTGTGACTTTGATTAGCCCTTAAAGACCCTCTCATGCCTTGACTGCCACACTTTGTGACATGCAACAACAAAACACAGCCCAATTCATCCTATGTATATGATCCCTACTTCTTAGGTTCCATCTAATGCTTTGACTTGTATTCTCAAAATTCTTAAACTTCTAGAGATGATGAATTGGTGCAAACTCCTTCCAATGCTTCAATATGTCTTCACATATGCATAAGGCATGCATAATTGTCTCACTTTTCTTGATACAAATTGGGCATAAATCTGAGGTCACAAAACCCCAATACATTCTAGTTGCGTTTTTCAATAGATGACCCTCTAATAACCAACCACAAGAAAGAATGTCAATATTGTAGAACTTTAATTTCAGCTTTCACACCTTCGCCACTAACCTGCTAACTCCTATTCCCAGAGGAAGCTATAATATGATAAGCAGATTTCAGTGTAAAGTTACCATGGGATGATAATGCCCATAACGGTGAATCAAACTCTGACGAAACCTATACTAAGGTCTTATCAAATGGCATTCAAAATATGGGAAGGTAAGAAACCCTCCAATGCAGGAAAGAACCTCCTTTTTTATTTTGTGACAACTTATGTGTTATTTAGTCAACATTTATATTAGCTCTTATTAACAAATTATATGCATAGAAATTAATTTTTATAACTTAGGAAACTATAATAATCCAATAAAAAACTATGATAATTGAATTAAAAATTAGGTAAAAGTATAAAACTGAAGAATTAATTTTTCCTTTTTTTAAAAAAAATGTTAATGAACATTCGTCAAACAAATAATTATTTTAATTTTCTTATGTCTAATTGAACAATAACCTAACTTATAACCAACTTTTAATAAATTATAAATCATCCATTCACTAGTGCAGAAAATACTTTTTACATGTGATGGAAATGACTTTTTACACTTGACGTACGACAGGTGTAGAAAGAACATGTGTAGAAAGTCCCACTTGTTCTAAAACACGTGTAGAAAGTGGGACTTTCTACACCTATTGTCTCACAACACGTGTAGAAAGTGACACTTTTTACACCTCTCTTTATTCGTCAAGTGTAGAAACTGATTTTTTGAAAAACAAAATTTGTTCATTATGCTCCAAACCCGTTTACATGATAATAAACAATCAAACACCTAACAAATAAAAACATTACAACAAAACTAATATGAAATATCAAATTTATTGTAAATTCCAATCCAAAAAATTAACAAAGCTATATCAATAAAGATAAACAAACTTAGCCTCACTTTTATAATGAAATTTATACAATCAAAGTCAAGTCCAAATAAGGCTTGAGATGAAGCAACTTTAGATGCTTGAACTGCAGCTACCACAACTAGCAAAATGGCATCATTGTGCTCCAAATATTCACCAACCTATTGAAGGACAATATAAAAGAACATTTGAATATAATGCAATTAATATTCAATTATAACCAACATAAATCAATACAAAAATTAGAAACCAACTATAAGGAGAAAATTTTTTTTATTGAGCATAACGGACTATATTAATAGACAATATATATCTTACAATAAATGATAGTTTGGTAAAGACAAGCCACCACTTACTATTGATTCATTCATGATGCGCTAATCCAGCCCAGGTAGATCAACAAACTTAAGAGGTGGTGCTAGTAACATAATATGGTGAGAGAATGTTAGGATATATGACTAGGAAAAGTAACTCTTATTCTGATATATATATATTATTGTCATAATATAATAGAGATATTATAATGGTAATTGCAATAACTTTGACAGTAAAGTAGGCACTCAAATTCACTGATTGGATGAATTCATGGAAGTGGTATTTTGGTATCTGGTCAGGTCAAGTCAACTGTCAAGGATCCACTAAATTTCATTATTTTATGATTCAAACAAAATTTGTTGTTCTACTATTATAAGTTTTATATATTATTGTTTAGGCCTTCACAAAATCGACTATCTCCTTGCTTCTGTTGAATGGAGCCTTTGTGCCACAAGTTTTAGAAAAGTAGAGAAATAATAGCACAAGCGTTGTGGGTTGTGTGTATTTGCTGCTACTTTTGGCTGCAAAAGTTATACTTGACTTGTAGCAATGAAGCAGAGAACTTTAATGGCGGGGATGAGGCATGTCATTCAAAGATATATATATTGCCAGCATGAATGCTTCAGAAAGATAACTCATCTAATATAATCATATACCAGCTGGGTTCCCTTTGTATCTGATGCTCATAAAGGAAAAAAACAGACTTAACTCCGAACTTTAACACTTCCCTTATAACTACAACTAATAATCTTCCTTGCAATTATAATCCAACAATTCTTTACTTTCTTGGTTCATCAATTAATTGTGCTTATCCACTCTCCATGTCCCGTTCCTTTATTATTTACTGCCATATATGTAAATCTGTTATGAATTTCACAGCTCAACAGGGAAAAATAAAAGCTCATAAGTTGGTATTTTAGGAACAAAATGGCGACTTGGATAAGTTATTTGTAAATATTAATTATCAGTGTCACTCCCTCCCTTCTATAACTTACATCCTAAACCTATTCAATATACATATTGTTGTATAGTAATTATAGGACAAACATCAACATGAAGATAGGATTACCTTGCGCAAGTGATTGTTAAAGTTTCATGGACCCTTTCATTAATCTATCATGACCCTTGCCTAAGTAACCCTTAATCTATCATGCAATGAATGTCATAAGGCAACTGCAGCAATGAAATAAAGCATTTAAATATCCTTGGAAGGAAAAGAAAAGGCATTTATCATAATAATACTGAGCAAAATGTGACAAATTCATAAATCAGCCAAGTGCATGTTTATCTGTAAATTTCAGAATAATATATTAGAAAACAAGCATTTACACAACCTTCCATTACACATTCTAAAACATATCTAAAACAACATCGTTCTAGATTTCTAATCCAAAACTCGTTGGATGCGCCCATTGTTAAAAATGACCCAGAAATGCAATCTCACACAGATTAGCTTTAAGAACAAAACAGGGAAACAAATTTAACAAACCACAGTATATATTGACAAATTTCCTAGTCTTGGGACATTTAAGAGAGAACCATGTAGGTGGCAAGATTTGATTATCCTCACAAGAAACTGAGCCTAACGGAATTCGTACCTCACCCAACAAATCCAGACCACCATTAATGACTACTGATTCATCGTTATGATTAAGAACAGAAACAACAAGCTCGTCGTGTGCTGCGTCAAGAACCCTAAAAATGAACTCTTCATACCAAACAGGGTTGGAGGTGTGCCTCAATATCTGAGTCTTGGATTGAACTTGCTGAGTTTAACTTTCACCTAGGAATTCTTCACGGGCAAGTCTTTAGCTTCTAAAACACAAACGTAAAGCCTCAACATTGAAATTAAAAAAATGTCGCCTAAACAAGCTACAAAGCAGGGAATAATGCTAAAAGGGGAAAAGGGTTTCAATGGGGGCTTACTGATTTTGCTCATGGTTTACTGATTAGAAGTCAACTTTTGATTTTTGAATGTGCTTAAAAAGAATTGTAGGAGATCTTCATAGTCGTGGCCAAAAGACGAAGACAAGAGAGAGTGACAAGAGGAGATTGAAACTGATTCGGAGTCGAACTCCTTCAGCAGTGGGAGACTTAAGGACGCATCTGAAGAGGAGGAGGACGACGACGACGATGAAGGGGAGCAGGAAGATTTGGAGGTCCTGGGGATAAAATGCTTGAGCGACTTGTTGGCTATAGAAGTGGATGACGGAGTTATGGGCATAGAGATGATTTTCTACACCAGTTGGGAGGCCAATCGGTGTAGATGATAACTTTCTACACCGATTGGGAGCCCAACCGGTGTAGAAATATTACTTTCTACACAGGTTGAACTTCTAACCCATGTAGAAAGTAATTATTTATTTTAAAAAATAGTTAAAAAAATTTTAAAATAAAATCAAAATATTTTCTACACCATTGGGAGTCCAACCGGTGTAGAAAGATTAGTTTCTATACGGGCTGGGCTTTCAACCCATGTAGAAAGTAATCATTGATTTTAAAAAAATAAAATTTTTTTAAAATAAAATTAAGGTACTTTCTACACCGGTTGGGAGCCCAACCACTGTAAAAAGATTACTTTCTACACATGTTATCTTTTCAACACGTGTAGAAAGTTTTTACATCTTCATATATTCAACACATGTTCTATTTTGATAGGTGTAAAAAATAGATATAAAATCTATATTTTGTGCTAGTGCTTTCTTGTTCATACATATTGAGACTACATCATAAATTTTGAGGAAGGCATGGTTAAGTGAAAAGAAGGGAAGGACAGAAGGAGGGAAGTGGTTGAATGGTCTACATTTGGCTAAGGAAGGAAGAGATTTGATGAACCACATAGTAAGAGTTTTCAAATAACTAAGTTTAGAAAAATGTAGTTTAGTAGCCCCAAAGCATAGGTCGTTCTATGTGGAGGTCAATGTCCAAGATATTTAAGAAGTTAAGTGCTATGCTTGGGGAAAAAAAGTAGTTAAGTGCTGAAATAAATTAAATAAAAGTGAAGTATGTGAAAATAATTATCAACCATTAATTCAACTCTATTCTACTCTATTGTTTTTATAATTTTACCTTTATGATTAATGGATGTGAAGTGTGTATGAGAAATGAAAGAATTGATTATATGAAAAAACCATAGAGTGATGTCCTCAGCCTTCCTTGTTCACCTAAAGATTTGAAGTGTCAAGCAGAAAAATTAGTGGGCCACGGTTGACATGATTAGAATGGTTAAGTTGTTTGATCGGACTGTTGACATAATAATTAAATAAAATAATGTTATATACGTATATAATAATGTAAATATAAAAAATAAATAGATAACTATTCAAAAAAATAGATATGTCAAATAGTTATAACTAAAGCCTTAGAATGATTTGTGGCCCTTCATGATTCACCTTAAAAAGTATATGTTATGTTATTTTTTGTTAAATTATCATTAATATTTTATTAAAAATAAATAAATAAATCTTATTGATAAAAAATGTTAGGATCTCGTCCACAGAATATCGGGAGAAACAAGATTTCTTTTGGTATAAAAAATAGGATTTTTTTAAAAATTTCTTTTTCACTTATTTTTTAAAAGAAAAAAATATTGTAGAAGAAATAATTCACAGTAAATGAGGAGCTCAAGTCATAGGAAGAAGAAAAGTGATAGGTTGTGTGTGATCCTTGATGGACATTACTACAAGTAATTTTTTTTGGACAATTATATGCTATCCTATTTTCACTCTTCTCACCTTTTTTGTTTGCTCTTCCACCTTCATCTTTTTTATCATTTAGATTTCTAGCCAGCTCTCTCTTACATGAAGTCCTGGTTTAAAGTCAAAATAAAGCTTTAACTACCTTTTTATTTCTCTTTTGTAAAGCACATGTTCAATCATTTTATAGTTAAATTGCTACTATATATAGTTTTTCTTCTCTTTGATATTTTATTTGCTCGATGCTTAGCTCTTCAACTTCTTTTCCATCTTCTCCTTCTTTCTGGACATTGGTTGTTATTGCATGTGGTCTCCCAATAAGTTCTCAAACCGTCCAGTTATTGAGTAGCCAAAATGGTTTCTAACCTAAAGGTAATTTTTGGTCTAATACTGGCTAAATAGTGGTTGGAAACAACCTAACCCTTGAAACAGCTTTCGCCTTAAAAATAAGCCACCACTGAGTCAGGCCAATGGTTCAACTAGCTGGACCTTCTACTCCAACTCAAATTTCTAAACATTGTGTGAAGTTTAATGCAACTAAGTCCAATTATCAAAATGTCCTCAATACCATTTGGACTTAAGTGGAATAGTGCCTCACTTTATCCTAGTACAATAGGAATAATGCCTTTAAGCACCGCTTAGTTATTCAATTAATATTTAATTGAATTCTAGACTTCTTTCTTAAGGAATTGCTAATTAGCCACTCTTTATAGACAACCAATTCTACATACACGCTAGAGCATAACCATGACAATAGAATTGCACGCTTCAAAATTAATAGACTAAGAGAATAATAGCATGTATCAATGAAAGAACCAACAAAAACATACAATCAAATATAAATTAAGAGTCCCAATAAGGAAACATTCAACTGAAGCATCCAATCATTCTAGCAATTACAATTCCAATCCTTAAACCTAAGAAATGAAATTGCAATCTAAACTTAGAAAAGAAGAAAATAAACTCCACTATTGAAACAGAAACTCCAGCTTTAGACCACTAATGGAGAAGAGGACATCTTTACCAAGCATCAAAACACTTTTGACCATGGCAGCTACAGAGGACATGAGATTAAGGGATGAATGAAGGATGAAGATCATGGAAGGAGGATGTAGAATGGTGATTAGGCGAAATTGGAAGGAAGATATTGATGGAATGGAGACTAAGGGCATCAATATGTGTGGAGGTGGATAGAGATGAAATGGATGTGTGGGGGTGAGAGTCCTAGGTCTATATATGTGAGCTGTATGAATCATCTACCTTGGAAGTGTCAAATTGCAATCTAATTTAGGGTTTAAAGTAAGTTAAGGGTGTGTTTGAATGAGTAGGAAAAAATCTGATTTAAGATTAGGCTTTCAATTACAGCCACCAAATGAAGCCCTTACTCACTTAATTGATTATTAAATCAGAAAATGAAAAGAAATAAAATATGCACTTGTATTTCCATCTTTTCACTTTCATTAAGCTTCAAAATGACTTGTGAGAGTCCTTGAGGCTCCTAGTGTGCCATTTCGGCTGGCGTTATTTGAACGTCAACAAGTTTTCAAGCTTTTATCCTTTCCTTTTTCCTTATGAGTTTTCTGAGTATGTATGTATGTATGTGTGTGTGTGTTCTTGTGGAGTGCTTAGAGGTATGGAGGAGGATCAAAGTAGTGGTTTAAGAAGCCAAAACAGGTAGTCCTAAAATTGGATCGAAAGGCTGAGAAGTAAGGGGGTATCTTAGTCGGGAAGATATTAACAGATAAAAACTTGAATGTTTTAACAGTTGTCTCTATGATCAAGAAGGGGTGGCTGTTGGATAAAGAGGTAAAGGTGCACGATCTTGATCGGAGTCAACTAATTTTTCTTTTAAGGCTTTAATAATGCTAATGACTATGCTCGTATTCTCAAAGGTAGGCCATAGTCTATACAAGGTCATCTTTTAAAGCTTAAGATCTGGGAAGACTATATGGTTCCCAAAGATGTAAACTTTAGTATTGCACCTTTTTGGATACAATTTTATGGACTTCCATTAGAGGCATTGGAGACTTATAATGTTGGAGATGCAGTAGGGGAGATTGTGTTGTATGAAAGGCCGGTGGTGGATGAAAAACTAGTAAGAAGTTTTACTCGAGCTAGGACTCTCATTCTTCTTGATGAACCCCTAACTATAGGTTTTTGGGTTCTGTACGAGGAGAAGGATCCTGCCTGGGTTATGGTTCGTTATGAGAGGTTATAGAATTTTTGCTATAAATGTGCACGTATTGCTTATTAGGGATGGGGATGTAAGGATCCCAATATTCTAAAAGGAGATGATGAGCTAAAGTGTGAATTTGGTAGCTGGCTTAATATACCCCCAGTGCGTACCTTTAAGGATGCGTTAGGGGGTCTATAAAGAGGATTGGATTGAAGCCAAGTTTACAGACAAGAAAGCTCTATCATACAGTTTTCACTAGAATAGGTCTCTAAGTGACAAGGTCGCTAAAATTGGAAATAAGAATTCTTGTTGTGATTCTAGTTAGAATTGAGGAGACTCCGTAATCAAAATAACTAATAATAATAGGGGAATTATGTCTCAGAATATTGCTAATAAATTCTTGAATTCCCCGCCAATGATTAATTCTGCCATGAAGACAATTAATTGTTATGATCGTCAAAGTTAACCATATGAGATGCATATCTCTATTTCTGATGCCCAAGACAATCATATGGTGAGTAATCTTAAGCTTTAGGGTGTGGCTTTTAATTCATCATTGCAGCAAGCCCAATCTACGAGCCCATTAGTGTATAGTGAAAGTTTAGCTAATTGAATCGAATGGTGGTATACAACGTAGAGTTCCTAAGTGATGATGAGCCTAACCAAAAATCCATTGTTCTACTTAATGGGCTTTCACCAGTTACAGTTATGACCATTAGGCTTAATGGTGTCTATTAGAAGAATATCGACCTAGAAGTGGCTAAGAGGCAATAGAAACTCTCATTTGATGATATTTAGACATCGGTTAAGAAAAAAGGAGGAGTAGTTTAGTCCCAGAAGGTGCAATAGAGAAATTTTCGTGTACTAAAAAATTACCTTAAGCATTCTAGTACTGTGGAAAGGTTAGGTATGTCTGGAAGTAGTTTGGCTTCGAGAGAAGTTGATTTTCCAGAGAGTTGGTTTATTATAAGCAACAACAATAATGAGGTTCAGGCAAATTCTTCTTCTCAAATCACAGGTGGTTGGATGGGACCAGCTACTAGTTTTCCATGAATCTCTTAGCCTATAACTATCAAGGCCTTGAGGTTGCCTTGAAAGCCAGGAATTTAAAGGAATCATGCTTTTGGAAAAAAACCCCCATAAAGTCTTCTTGATGGAGACCAAGCAGAAGGCAAGAGTAGTGAGGAAGGTGAGGAGGAGGTATGGTTTTACTGAAGAATGGCTTCTTGATATGGTTGGTAGAAGCGGGGGCCTTGCACTCTGGTGATCCGATTTGGTCATGATAAACATTTTGTTCTCGTTTGCCAATATTATTCATACTAGTGTTGTATCTACTATATTTTCTACTCTAGCATATATTACTTTTATTTATGGTCTCCCTAATGAAGATGTAAGACTCTTATGGTGGTAAGAGGTTCGCATGATCATTAAAAATATTAGTGCTTATTGCCTTTGTCTCAGGAATTTTAGCGATATCCTATCACAAGATGAGAATATGGTGGTAGACTGAGAGCTTGGAGGAAAACCCTTAATTTTAAGTGCTTTTGTGGCTAACTGTGAACTATCGAATTTGGTTTTTAATGGGCATCGCTTCACTTGGTATAACAATAGAGAAGGTCTGAAAACCATTCGAGAATAGATTAATAAGGTACTGGGTAATTTGCAATTAAGGGGAGCAGCTCCTGAATCTTCAAGTTTTTAACATAGATCCTATTGGGTCCAACCATCATTAGCTCTTTATTCATAGTTATTTTAATTCTCAATGTAAAATTTGAGTTTTTAGATTTGAGTCAGGTTGGACAATTCATGGTAATTTTCCATATGTTGTGCAAGATAACTAGCAGTCATTATCAGTAAGTGACCAATCTTCTCTAATCCTTTATATGTAAATTGATATGATGTAGGAATGATCTAGTAAAGTGGAGCAAGAAGGAATTCCCAAATAACACCAAGCTTATTGATCAATTAAAATCTCAACTTGCTAATCTCATTAAGGGTGATCTAAACCCTATGAATATTTGAGCTATGTCTGATGTTAAGTTGGCACTTGAGAAAATTTTATATTTGAAAGAGCAATATTGGTGGCAGCGTTCACCTATTAATTAGTTAGAAGCCAGAGACCAAAATTCTTGATTATTCCATCTTTCTACTATTAAGCGAAGGCAGAGGAATAGTATCTTATGCATTAAAGATGATTCTGGCAACTGGATAATAGAGAAACATGAAATTACACATAACATTGCTAGTTTTTTCAATAATCTTTTTGCTACTTCTAGTTCACGAGCGATGGAGCAATATTGGGTTTCATTGATTCAAAAATCTCAGCTGATATGAATCAGGGTCTTATGATGTAAAGCTGTACCTTTTAGACTTGGGAGTTTGAAGGTACCAGGGCCTGACATTTTCTCTAGTAAATTTTATCATTCTACCTGGTCTAAAATTGGTGATTTTATCTATACTAAGGTTTAAGATTTTTTTACAGGAAAATCTGTGTTGAATAGGATTAAGGAGACAAATATTACACTTATTCCTAAAGTGGAGAAGCCTAAACATGTGTCTCACTTTCGACCTATTGGGTTGTGTAACTTCTCATATAAGATCATTTCAAAGCTCATGGCCAACATAATGCTCCCATTGCTTGATGCTTGCATATCTCAAAACCAAAGTGCATTTATACCTAGTTGCTGCATCCGTGATAATATTATTATTGCTCATATTGTAACATCCCAAATTTTAGTCATCAAAATTCCTTTACACCTTTAGGGTATTAAAGGGAGTATAATGGTGAATTAAAGAGTATAGGAAATGAAAAAATAAGACAATTAGTGGTCACGCACAACATGATTATGTTTGGAACACAAATTGTAAGAATTGAGATTTGCTGCCAATGTGTTTTCCTGTATGGTAGTCTTGTTGTGTGACATTTTTAAATAGGAAAATGATGTTCAATGCCTATAAAATTTTTCAGAATAAAAGTAGAATTATGAAGCTTTAATTTGATAGGACATATATGTCATTTGGAGATGTACACTAAGAGTTGTGTATTTTTGAAGTTAGCCTAGTAAAACTGGCAAGTTTCTGTGATAGCGCCCAATAAATGATATTCTAGGAATTTTAAACTTCTAATTGGCTAAATACTATATTTTTTATTTAAAATAGACTTAATAAGGGTCACATAGCCTTTAGAACCACACCAATTGGACATCTATAAATAAAAATATGAATTTTTAGAGTTTGATAAAAATTCTGCCAGTTTTCAATCAAAGTGCGAAATTACAAAAAAAAATGTATGGGCAAAATGGTCATTTGACCATAAAGCGAGAAGTCATATATTTTCCCCTTTCCTTGATGAGTATTTTGTCCAAATAGGGAAGAAAGAAGGGGAATATATACTTGGTCCAAATTAAAAGTAATAAGGAAGCACTTTTGACCAAGTAAATTAAAGTTTGAAAAGTCAAAAAGCAAAGTGGTAATTAAAGAGCATTACATGGTAAACACAAGAGACTTATTTTACTCCCTTCAATAGCCCTCATTTACGTCAATATGGAAAGAGAAAAGGGAAATATTTGGGATCAAGTTAAGAAGGGATAAAGCATAAAGTAAGAGCATGCGATAAAAATGTCAATTAAATATTATAAACAAAGGAGGCGCCAAGTCATATTTTTAAGACCATTATCTCTTTCTCTTGGCCATGTTTCAGTCAACACAAGGGAATGGAGAGAGAGAGACCTTTAAGAACATATAGAGCAAGAGAGAAGGAGCAAGATCAAGGTGAGTTTGGTTATAGAATTCACTTGTTCTTGTCTTCAATCTCTTGTACATCTCTCCTAATCTCTATTCCTTCTTGAAATACATGTGTAGCAAGCATAAACAAGAGCAAGAAGGAGGAGAGAGATGGCATTTTTAGGGGGAGAGAGAACAAAAATCAAAGGTAAAGCCATAAAACCTTGTTATCTTGTTGATTCAAGGTTGTCTATTGTGGTTGTTATTGATTGTGGCTTTGGTTGGTGTATTTTCATGATTAGGATACACAAATTCTAAGGGGAGGTGCTGCCCAAATTCACATTAATCATGTTTAAAAGGTGTTTAAGTGGTTAATTATGGGATTATAAGTGAAAAGAAGGTATTTTATGGATTGAAAACAAACAACATCATTTTCCCTTACAATTCTAATATCTTTAGTTAGAGCTAGAATTTCATGATTTTGATGATTCCATTGGGTTTAGAATGGAAAATTGTGTAAGGAACATGTAAAGTTTGAAGTATAAAGGCCTTAGAATATGAGAGACAAAATTACCCTTAAAACCTTAAGTTAGGGGTGTCAAGGGTATTTTTGTAATTTGAGCATGAATTTGACAAATCTGAGGTAAAAAAATGGATTCTACACATAAAATTGTGTAGGATTAGCCTGTGACATAATTTTTGGTACAATACATTTAGGCTGGTACAGAGGGGCTTAGACCGGGTCCCCAGGGGCATTTTGGTCATTTAGCATTTTAAAACTAAGATAACCAACATAATGAGTTTAGAATGAATTATGAATGAGTAATAACTCATTTATCCTAAATTTGAAGTTTTAGGATATATCAATAGTTTGCGCCCGATAGATAGTATCGGATCAATAGACAAGCAAGGAAAGGACACATTCCAGGTCTTTATACACTATGTGAATATTTGTATGCCTTGGAGTATGCCATCTTCTATGACATGAGCATAGTGTCGGGGACACAAACATAGTACCTGAGGCACATTATCTAGTTGTGGTCTGGGACCCAGTTGAGATACAGAGATAAGCCAGGGTTTCAAACAGTTATTTAACCTTAGACAGTGTGCATACAACATGTTTTCATCTTACATAAAATGGTGCATTGCATATTTATGTTAACATTTTATATGTCTGATTGCATGTTACTACTGAGATTCCCCCTAATTTCACCCTTTCCATAAATATATAAAGTTTTCAGCAGCAGACAGTGGCTCAAAGGGGCAGATATGTAATTACCGGCAATTGCAAGTTCTGGGCAAGATCAATCAAGGTTGTTGGTTATCCGAAGGCCTTTTATTATTTCAAGGTCTGCAAAAATTATGTACATCCCTGTGGGAAATTCCTACAATATAATTAAGCATATTGTATCGATGTTATTAGTATATTTATGCTATTCCTATATACCCACTAAACTGCGCAATTGCTACTTTGGTTAATATCATTAATAAGAGGTATGTAAGGCGGGGTCTTACATTTTTGGTATCAGAACAAGCAGTTCTGGCCACAAGATAGTATAATGATATGGTCTTGATTATACAGTGACATGACATATGCACAGAAAGGTGGTATTTCTGTGAACTAGTCCCAGAGAAACAGTGAATACCCAGAGGGTATCTAATATTATAATACTGGTCTAAGGAAGGTATAAGGATGTCACAAACATCGAGGGAGAGGGTCTGGGTAAGGCCAAAGTGTGGGCCTCATCTTAGAACAGAATCACCAGTAGGTTGATCAATGTCAAACAAATAAACCACAGATAGACCCAAAAAAATTCGGATTTGGATTCTGTTACCGATTCCAGAGCTAGAACGGTATACGTGATGCATGATCTGTGCGGATCAGGAGCTTTGGGAGGATGTTCGGAGTATAGCTGGCTTTCTGAAAGCATGACACCCTTATAGATTGGCATACAAGGTACTCAGACGGTCTAATCCCAGCATAGTGTGAGCAGGGTCTTCTAGATTTAGAGACCCAAACGATATTTAGATCCGCACAACACTGTACTTCTTTTCAGATACAATGGTTTGGCTAGGTAGAAGAATAAGATTATAAAGCGGGGTCCAACAGAAAACTTTGTGGACTTTAAGGAGCATATTATCATGTACGTGTTTAAGTGCATTTACCGGCACTAATATGCAGTCCATACACGGTATCTTGATGCATAAAGGTAGTGGGGCACGATTTTTGAAACAAAATCAGTCACATGGTATCGGTAGTCGAAAGTAGTTAAAGCCGGTATTTGCATTTTTGCACGGGTACATGAAAGTTAAACGTGCTCAACCCAGGGAAATCTCAGGATAGGTAACCCCTGGGAAGTTACATGAACATGTTATGTAACACAAAGGAGCAAGAACATGTTGTACAACAGTTCAGAGGCTGTATGTTGTTACAGGTTTTCCCTGTCTATTGTAAACCTCTGTTATATGTTATTACAGGAGTACCTATGTACCTAACATATTGTAAAATGACAGATATACCCTTGGGTTATGTGGAATTTATCTCTTCCTTGTTTTCAAATGATGAAACATAAGGATGGTAAGGCTAAGAGGTACAGGTACTGGGCAAGGTTGAGAAGCTAAACTTGACCCAATTCAGCACATACTGGGCATATAAACAAAACAGTGAACAATGATTAACAATCTCAGGAATGAGATGCGAGAAGTGCAGCATAAACGTAACATAAAAAGTGAAAGGAAAAATACTCCTGGTAGACAGGAAGATGAACCCATACGGTTTGGGAACCCAAACAGGAGCTTATGCTTAGACCTGCTCTTGAGGGTGACAATTTACAGACATGAGTAACACAAATCAGCCAATAGGAGGTTGTTGTTCACAGAGGTTGACGTAATACCCCACTTTTTCACCAATATTCCCTATATGTATATTTGTGATATTTAGTGGAATAAAATGGTGAATTATGGTGCGTAAATTTACAGAAATGATTCAATCACCGGTTACCTATAATTTGGCTGAGTAGGGACACAAAGAGGCAATTAATGTCCACTTAAAGGTCTAATATTGTAACCAAAATTTGAGCATAAAATGACACAAATAATGGCTTCATATAAGTGTCAAAATTAGACCAAACCAAAGGAAAGGAGCAAGAAATGATTTATTTTGATAAATCATAAAATGTAAGGGCAAAACTGTAATTTTTCCATAATAATGAAATAATTATTTTTCCATAATATCCCAATAATTTTAGTTAAATGGGAATTAAAAGGAGGAAAATGACTACTTGGTCATTAATAAGCCTATTTTGGCAAATTATTATCAAGAAATGTCAAATAGTCAAAAAATCAAAAGTCCAAAAAGTCAACAATTTGCAAGATAGCATTAGGAATTCGAAATAATATTTTTCCTCCTAATTCTTATTATATTTACGGTGGAATGAAGAAGGGAATAAGAAAATGATACATTTGGACAAAAAATATATAGAAAATTGGACCAATAGGAACTCACCATTTGTAAAGCAAGAAAGATGACTTCTTTAAGTCATATTTTCTTCATCCTTTCCATTCCATTCTCTTGAAAAATCTGATCAAAGGAGAGATAGAGAGCAGCTGAACATGAATGAGAGCCCAAGTAAGAGAAGAGCTAGGTTTTCCAAAATCAAAGGTAAGGAAGTTGTAATCTTGAAGTTTAAGATTTCTAATCACTCTATAACCTCTTCTAATCTCTTCTACTTCATCAAATTCATGGTATTCAAGACATAATCCAAGAGAAGAGGGAGAGAGGGCTGACATCGTTTTAGAGAGAGAAGCAACAAGAATCAAGAGGTAAACTTCCAAACTTGCTTCTCTTGCCTTTGTTGTTATTGTTGGCTTGGAATTGGTTATTTTGTGGAGATTGATGAAGAGAACCCTAAGGGGTCTTGCTGCTCAAATTACCTCCAAACATGTCCATTTAAGTATGTAAATAGCTAATCATGTGATTAGAAATAGAAAGGAAGTGATTAAGCAAGAGAAAACATGTAAACAACAAACTACTCCCGAGAATCCTAAATTTTTGCCTTGTTTGTGACATGAGGAAGGAGTAGAATTTGATAATTTTGATGCTTCCATTGGCTTTAAAAAGCAAAATTGTGTAGGTATGCAAGTGTTCATGAATTTTGGATGCTTGTATATGAATTTGAAAATTAATGAAGTATTTGTGTGCGTAGTGATAATCTGCCCTGTCTAGAATAGTATTTTTGTACGTGGTATTTCAGGAGTCAAAACTTGTCCAAGAATTCTGAAACTTTCCATAATTAAATTATAGACATAGAGATTTAATTTGATAGGTAGTTTGTAATTTTTGGATAAGTATATTGGGATATATGAATTTTTTAAGTCAGGCCCTGTTTCTGGAATGTAATTTGGAACATGTCATATTTGGAAAAATTCTGGGAATTATGTGGCTTTGATGGCTAGAATTGAGTATTTTTATGTGAAATTATACTAAAATAGATTTACATAAAATTTGAAACCACTCAATTTGGAGTTTCTTAGAATTAATGGTGAATTTTTGAAGTTATGCCTGTTTACTAGAAAGCAATCTGGGACAATGATGTTTAACAAATTATTAGGAATTATTTATCTATATTGGGAAAATATAACTATTTTTCCTCAAATTTACATTAAAATATCTTCATTTAGGCTTGGAATCAGTCAAATTGGATTTTTGTAGAATTAATTATGAATTTCCAAAGTTGACTGAAAAATCTTCCAGTTTCTAGAAAATAGTGAAACTGCACTGTACAGAATTGTATTATGCAGAAACTATTATAATTGTTTTAGATAACTAACATAACTTGATTTAAAGGCAGTAATAGTGCAAGTAATAACTAGTTACTTGTAATTTTAATTTTAATAGGAACTAGAACTTGCCCGAGCTCAAAGAAACTGTTGAATATTGCTCAAGGAAAGCGACCATGTAGTAACTTGTATTTCATATGTTTATAAGATATACTATATATTGTGTGAAATCAACATGAATTGTCTGACACATTCTGGTTATATGGCGTGGTCGCCTGGGACCTTTCTACGCCGATGGACACTCGGGCCAATAACATTCTGTGATGCACGAGGCCTTTTTGCAAGGGTATCCCTTAGGGGCTTGTAATTTACCTAGTGTTATGGTAGTTTGTGAACTGCATATGATGCACTGAATATTGTTGTGATAATTATGTTGTATAATGACTGTGTAGCATACTTTGTGATGTTATATATATGTATGATTGGCATTATGTTACTACTGATATTCTTTTGAATCTCACTCTTTTTCATAAACCATCTACAGTACAGGAAGATAGCTCAAGGGGCAAGAAGAAGGTAAATACGGATGACTAGAGATCGGGAATGCGAGAGACTTTAGTCTTTTTGTTAGTTGTCTTTTCTTGTATTTTGGATATTTTGGATCTGTATATAGTATGAGTAGTATGTAACTCTAACATGCTACAATAGTAAAACTGGTAATGCCGGTAGACTAGTAAAATAATAGTTTAGCTATTTTACACTTTCGATTGCTAACGAAACTTAACTAAGGTATGAAACATGAAAGCTAAGAAGAGAATCGCTCTCAAACTCTAATAAAATGGAAAGAAAAGAATAACCGATGAGACTTAGTGAGATAGTGAATGTTTGTGAAATTGTTTGAGAAAATTTTATTACTCTCAAAAACTCCTTTCCAGTCTTAGGTTCAAATCCTGAGATAGGCTTGGAATTTGTGAATGTTTTCAGAAGTTACTTAATCCGGGACATGATCCTGGTTTCACAAATGATCTTGCTACTCTTTTACATTCATATGAGGCTATAGGAAATGATGTATCATAGCTGACACCCCTATCTCTTGAGAAATGTTTGATCCTCAGTTGACAGAGGACTAGTTATCTCTTGTCTTACTAAGTGATGATTTTTCATAGCATGAAATTATTGCCAGTGTTTAGACTAGTTGTCATAGACTTAGTGTTGATATTATGATCTACTTAAGGAGTAGAGAAGAACATGAGAAGCAACTATGAGTGGTGCTAAAACAGTCTCACAAAATAGGATCTAATAGATCCTGATAAAGTAGACACAGTATTAAAAGTGGAAACAGTATTGAGTCGAAAGAGGCCAGGAAATTGTCACAGAGGTATACAATTTTTGGATTTAGTCAGGTGTCATAGGAGGTTCCTATGGAACTCCTATCAGATCATCTTGACATTGTTAGCTCTTATGAGGAAATAAAACATTAGAGTGGTGTAGCAGAAGCATAGTGAATCTATGTACAATTCTTGAGAGTTGTAAGAGAGGTTATCAGTCGTAACAATGTTAATCATCCCACATCACAGTATGACCTTTATAGTCTATCATGATTTGACATGTGAAGTCAACAGTGACATAATATTTGTGGTGTACAATATGACCTGTGTGGTTACAGTGAGGCACATGTATGGTGTACAATGGTGAGGAAACTATATCAGAGCATGTTAATCAACCCCAGGATTGGGTTGCAACCTCGACATGGCTAGGAAGTGAGTCCTAGTTGCACTAGTGAAAATCACAAGTAGCTTGGAAGTCGAAAGGTAGTGCGTAAAACATGCTGCTGAGGTGGTGTGCCCAACAGTAACATAAACCAGTGTGGTTTACAGTGACATGACCAATGTGGTCAATAGGAACACGACCAGTGTGGTCTATAGTGACACCACCTATATGGTCAGACGTGACACAACCTATGGGGTCAGTAGGGATAAATAATTGGTTGATCCTAAACGCAAACAGATAGGTATGGTTGCAATATGTAAACAGAGATTGGGATAAGCCCTAGAGTAGTAGGGCAAAATGATAGCGAATACCTTTCAATAGTACATTATTAACAATCCCATATCCACATTTCACCTTTGTAGTTTACACAGATGCGAGCAAACACGGATTGAGATGTGTTATGATACAATAGGGCCGACTAGTGGCATATGTATCTTAATTACCCCACTCATGATGAAGAGCTAGCAATAGTTGATTTTGATTTGAGAACATGAGACAAGTACGGATAGAATAATATCTGCTCTGACACATTAATGTCATCACGATATGACAAGTAGGGATAAGGCGATCATTTTGATTCAGAAAAAAGCATCGATTTGATCCTAAACAGTGCACATTACGGCCAATAAGGGTCAAATAGTTATTTGATCTTAAACACTGGATATATAGACATAGTTGCAGACAGACACAGTTATAGATAGTCATGTTTATAGGCAGGCGGATTGGCAGAAAGTCCTAGTGTACATATTTATACAGGGCAGTAAGACTAGAATATTTAGTGTTGTGAAAGTAGAATGACATAAGTCGTAAGGCTAAATACATCGGGCAGTGTTCCGACAAGGCAATAAGGCTTAGAGTTACAAGTAGACTGTGTATCCACATATCATAATACATGTTGGACTAGTATATCCACATATTAGCATATTGCTGAGCAATCAAAGTTATACCGAAAAAAGAACAGAGGCAATAAGACCCGATGTGCATGTTTGCATGGGGCAATGTCCCTGGGCAGTAAGGCCTTATATGCATAAAATAGGGTACAATAGGAATAAGTTGCATATTAAGATGGGATTCCCCAAGGATAATCAATATTATATGATATCTAAAATTTTGAGGACAAAATTTTATTGACGAAGAGAGAAATGTAACATCCAAAATTTCAGTCACAAAAATTCCTTTACACTTTTAGAGTATTAAAGGGAAAAAATGGTGAATTAAATAGCAAAGGAAATGACAAAATAAGGCAATTAATGGTCACACACAACATGATTATGTTTGGAACATAAATTGTAAGAATTGAGATTTGCTGCTAGTGTGTTTTCCTGTGTGGCAGTCTTGTTGTGTGACATTTTTAAATAGGAAAATGATGTTCAATGCCTATGAAATTTTTCAGAATAAAGGTAGACTTATCAAGCTTTAATTTGATAAGTTATTTAGAGTTGTACACTAAAAATTGTGTATTTTTGAAGTTAGCCCAGTAAAACTGGCAAGTTTTTATAACAATGTCAAAAAAATGATATTCTAGGGATACTGAGCTTCTATTTGGATAAATAATATATTTTACCCTAAAACTATACTTAATAAGGGTCACATAGTCATTGGAACTATACCAATTGGACATCTATAAATAAAGATATGAATTTTCAGAGTTTGATAAAAATTCTGCCATTTTTCAATCAAGGTGCAAAATTACAAAAAAAATTGTATGGGCAAAATGGTCATTTAACTATAAAGCAAGAATTCGTATATTTTCCCCTTTCCTTGATGAGTTTTTCATCCAAATAAGGAAGCAAGAAGGGGAATATATACTTGGTCCAAATTAAAAGTAAAAAGGAAGCATTTTTGGCCAAGTAAATTAAAGTTTGAAAAGTCAAAAAGCAAAGTGGTAATTAAAGAGCATTACACGGTAAACACAAGAGACTTATTTTACTCCCTTCAACAGCCCTCATTTACATCAATATGGAAAGAGAAAAGGGAAATATTTGGGATCAAGTTAAAAAGGGATAAAGCATAAAGTACGAACATGTGATAAAAATGTCAATTAAATATTATAAACAAAGGAGGCACCAAGTGATATTTTTAAGACTATTATCTCTTTCTCTTGGCCATACTTCTACCAGTACAAGGGAATGGAGAGAGAGAGACCTTCAAGAACATATAGATCAAGAGAGAAGGAGCAAGGTGCAAGGAGCAAGATCAAGGTGAGTTTGGTTGTAGAATTCACTTGTTCTTGTCTTTAATCTCTTGTACATCTCTCCTAATCTCTATTCCTTCTTGAAATACATGTGTAGCAAGCACAAACAAGAGCAAGAAGGAGGAGAGAGGTGGCGTTTTTAGGGGGGAGAAGAGAAGTCAAAGGTGAAGCCATAAAACCTTATTATCTTGTTGATTCAAGGTTGTTTGTTATGGTTGTTGTTGATTTGTGGCTTTGGTTGGTTTATTTTGATGATTGGGATGCACAAATCCTAAGGGGAGGTGCTGCCCAAGTTCACATTAATCATGTTTAAAAGGTGTTTAAGTGGTTAATCATGGGATTACAAGTGAAAAGAAGGTGTTTTATGGATTGAGAACAAACAACAACATTTTCTTTTACAATTATAATATCTTCGGTTAGAGCTAGAATTTCATGATTTTAATGATTCTATTGGGTTTGGAATGGAAAATTGTGTAAGGAACATATAAAGTTTGAAGTATAAAGGCCTTAGAATGTGAGATGACAAAATTACCCTCAAAACCTTAAGTTAGGGGGTGCGAGGGGGTATTTTTGTGATTTGAGCATGATTTTGACAAATCTGAGGTCAAAAATGGATTCTACACGCAAAAATGTGTATGATTAGCCCGGGTCATCATTTTTGATGCAGTATAGTTAGACCGGGTCCCCAAAGGCATTTTGGTCATTTAGTATTTTTAAGATAAGATAACTAACACAATGAGTTTATAATGAATTATAAATAAGTGATAACTTATTTATCCTAAATTTGGAATCTTAGGATATATCAGTAGCTTGAGCCGGATATACAATATCGAATTAATAGACATGCGCTATGTGAATATTTGTATGCTTTGTGTATGTCATCTTTTGTGACATGAGCATAGTGTCTAGGACATAAACACAGTGCCTGGGGCACATTACCTAGTTGTGGTATGGGACCCAGCTGAGGTGCAGAGATAAGCCAATGTTTCAAACAGTTGTTTGACTTTGGACAGTGTGCGCACAACATATTTTCATCTTACATAACATGGTGCATTGCATATTTATGTTCACATTTTATATGTTTGATTTCATGTTACTACTGAGATTCCCCTAAATATCACATTTTCCATATAAAATTTTCAGCAACAAGCAGCGGCTCAAAGGGGCAGATTTGTAATTACCGACAACTGCAGGTTTCGGGCAAGATCAATCAAGGCTGTTGGTTTTCTGAAGGCCTTTTATTATTTTAAGTTCTGTAAACATTATGTACATCCCTGTGGGGAATTCCAGTAATATAATCAAGCATATTGTATCAATTTATCAGTATATTTATGTTATTCCTGTGTGCCCACTAAACTGTGCAATTGTTACTCTGGTTAATATCAATATTGACAGGTATGTAAGGTAGGGTCTTACACATGTGGTCTACCACTATCTTTCCCAGAAGAAATCTAGGGGGTAAGTATGAATTTTCCCTCAAAATGGACATGAGTAAGGAATATGACCAAGTCGAGTGGGACTTCCTGGAATGTGTGCTTTTGCAATATGGGTTTTGTAATGAGTGAGTGTCTCTTATTATAAAGTGTGTGAGTTGTGTAATATTGAATATTTTCTTATCTAGTGAGAATATGAGCTCTTTCTCTCCTGATAAGGGCCTACGCCAGGTGGAACCTTTCTCATCGTACCTATTCATTTTGGTTGTCGAGGTTCTTTCCATTATGATTAGTAAGAGCCAGTATGATACACATATTAAGGGAGTTAAATCAAGTCATATGTGCCCTGCGCTTACTCAGTTTCTTTGTTGATGATGCCCTCTTATATATGCATGCTAGTCAGAGGAACTGTACCTATCTGGAAAATATCCTGAATATATCACTACTACAAAATGTAGATTTTACATCCCTAAAAGACGTCCCTTTTTAAAAAAGGGAAGTAAAAAATAAAGACGGTGGCATTTTTGTAATTGTGGGTAAGAATTAAGTAACTTTAGACGTCCCTTTTTGAAAAAGGGACGTCTAAAGTAAAAAAAATTAATTTTTTAAAATTTTTTTTAGACTTTAGACGTCCCTTTTTTTAGATGTCCCAAATTCAAAAAGGGACGTCTAAAGGAAACGTAAATCAGTCAAATTGATACTGACATCACTCTTTTTAAGGTTAAGTCTACCTCCGCAAGCTAGCTTCCTCGATTAAAATTTTAAAACTCTCATTTTCTCTTGAAGCTAAATCTTCCACCACTCTCTTGAAGCTCATTTTCCACCATAACTCTCTCTCTTACTCCCTTTCATTATCGTTGTTCTTTTTTTGAAAGTCGTCCTCCTCTATCTCCACCACCATCATATACCGTCTTCCTCTCCATTGTTGAAGCTCATCGCCATTGTTCTTCCTCGATCTTTGATGTTGTTGGTTCATCATCCCTCCTTCTCCCACCGTTGGCCTCTATCCTCCCTCTCCTACTATGGCCAAAAGGTATGAATAATTACTTTTTCTTTTTATAGGCTAAGTTTTGAATTGGGATTATTGTATATGTATTTTGTTGTGTTAAGATTTAGATTTATCTTCATTGTAGATTCATTTTGATTTATCATCATTCACCAATATTAATCTGTAAGGATATTTTAGTTTATGAAAAACTGTTCGATCTTGTTTCTGTAGGTTATAATTGTTAGGAAGTGAAAAATATAAGCGAATTTTTTTTATAAAAAAAACAACTTTAGACGTCCCTTTTTAAAAAAGGGATGTCTAAAGTTTAGACGTCCCTTTTTTTAAAAGGGACGTCTAAAGTTTTGTTTTTTAAAAAAAAACTTTAGACGTCCCTTTTTTAAAGGACGTCGTATCCTGACTTTTTTACGTCCCTGGTATAGACGTCCCTCTATTTTTAGACATTAAAAGGGCTAAAAAAAGGGACGTTAAAAGTATTTTTTGTAGTAGTGTATATTGTACTGCTTCTAGTCAAGTAGCTAATCTTGACAAATCTAGTATTTTCTTCTCTGCCAATACCCCAGAAGAAGTTAGAACTATGGTTGGTCACATTCTGGGCATTCCCATAACTGAGGATCCAGGAAAATATATTGGTATTCCGAGTGTTTGGGGAAAGACAAAACATCAAGAACTGGCATACATCCGAGAACGAGTAGCAAGTAAAATCTAGGGATGAGGGCATTCTCTTTTATCCTTTATTGGAAGAGAAGTTATGATTAAACCAGTTATCTAAGAGATCCCAATATATCCTATGAATTGTTTTAAGTTCCCATTAAAAACATGTAGGGAGATAAATAGCCTTATTGTTAATTTTTGGTAGGAGGGTAATGCATTTGGAGGCAAAACCTATTAGAAAGCTTGGGATATTCTTACTGAAGAAAAAGTAATGATGGCCTGGGTTTTCATGATCTTACTAGTATGAATGATGCACTTTTGGCTAAGATGGCATGGAGGTTACTAGTGAGACTGAATGATCTATGGGCTAGGGTGTTGAAAATCGTGTATTTTCCTATGAACGAGTTTGTTGATGTAGAGAATGGGTATAAGGCATCTTGGTACTGGTCTAGCATTCTTGAGGTAGAGATTTCGTCAAAAAAGATCTTCGATTGGATGTTGGTAATGGTTCTACAATCAAAATATGGGGTGATAAATAGGTGCCAAGTATTAATTTCCTGAAGAAACCGACCAATAACAATGATTTTTACATTACAAATGGTAGAGTTTGTGAACTTATTGTTAATGGTGAATGGGATCTCACTCCCATTAACCAATATCTACCAAATGAAGTCAAGTGTGCCATATACGAAATCCTTATCCCATCCAATAGATTGGAAGACAAATTGGTGTAGACTAAAGCTAAAAATGGAGGATACATGGTGAAGTTGGTATATCATCATGGGAAGGAAGTGACTTATGTCCATACCACTAAAGCTGGCTCCTCTACCGTCCTTTCCACAACCTACTGGAAATAGATTGGGAACCTTTTTAGCAATGTTATTACTACTAATGTAGCTCTCTTTAAAAGGAAAAGATCCCTGGTAAGTCAATGCCCCATTTGTGAATTGGTAGAGGAAACTATTGAGCACTTATTTTTTCATTTCCATGGACCAGTTGTATTTGGTTTGGATATACGCTAAGTGCTAGAATTGATGCATCTAATGTAACCAATTTTATTGCCTGGTAGATACATATGACAGGTGCGAATTCAATGAGCAAGCAAGATATCTCTTTAATTTGTTGGATCTTATGGTTTACATGGAAGCAACGAAATAAGAAAGTTTTTAACCATAGAGAACCCAACGCCACTGAGGTTATTGAAATGGCTATGAAGAGTAACTTTGAATAATGGGTTACTTGTGATAAATTGAACTTAGGGACTAAGATGTTGAGGTGATAATAATCCCATAATTAATTGGATCCTTCCCTCTCTAGGTAGCTTGAAAGTCAATAGTGATGGGGCTTTCAAACCGAATAATGAAGCCACTACTATTGGGGTGATATGTAGTGATAACCTTAATCAATTCATATGGGGTTATATGGATAAAGTGAAATCAATCTCTAATTTCATGACTAAAGCTTTGGTGCTGAAAAGGGAAATTTCGTTAGTTGTGGATTTGGGACATGATAAAGTTGTTTTTGAAATTGACTTCCTTACCTTGCTCACTTGTGTTGATGCCAAGTCACCAGATTTGTTTGACTGAGGAGCAAAATTGTTGTTCATGACATCATTTGCCTTCTTTCTTCTGATGTTATGTTCTCTCTATCC
The DNA here is from genome assembly GCA_037074505.1 of Albizia julibrissin. Taxonomy (NCBI): domain Eukaryota; kingdom Viridiplantae; phylum Streptophyta; class Magnoliopsida; order Fabales; family Fabaceae; genus Albizia; species Albizia julibrissin. Next base: position 29,110,388 of record CM073480.1, on the reverse strand, counting down.
TTTACCCTAAGACAGGACAACCATGTAGCTGATCTACTTGTAGTTTATGCTTCTAAGGGGGTGTGCCCTATAGGGTGGGTACTTCAACCAATACCTTCTTTGATGTTTTTTCTAACATTAGACACTAAGGAGGTGGGTGAAGTTGCTGATGGTACTTCTATTCCAACCTCTTGAATGGGTAGTGACTAGTTTACTTTACATTTAGACTCTCTTTTTTTCCATGTTAATTTCGGGTCGTTATTTTTTGATTTTTTTAATTTATTGTATTGGCCATGCTTTTGAAGTATTAATAGAAGTACCTTTTCAGAAAAAAAAAAGACTCCACTTGTTTTTGACTAATTGATAAATGTCGTCCCACATAATCACCTACAAAATTAAATTCACAAAGGTAATATCTTGTACTCACAATTCAAGAATAATGAGAATAATAAACATTTATTAGAAATATAACAATTTATCCACTATAATTTCAAAATTACCCTTACATTTAAATCTCGCATTTACACTTAATTATGCCCAAAATATTCAATTAAGTCCCACAAAAGCCAAAGATTAATCTCGAGTGCATTTTTCTTCAGAACTCGAGAGTGACACCAGAACTCGAGTTCTCATCTTTTTTCTGATTTCTAAGTCTCTTGAAGAAACTCACGAGTGCAAAACCAAACTCGAGTGCATATGTTATCAGAACTCGAGTGTAGCCTGTAAACTGGAGTACAATTGATATCTTCATATTCTAGCCAAGTCTCTGGAATAAACTCGCGAGAATGCCTTTGCCAACTCGAGTGCATTTACGTCTAGAACTCGAGTGCAGCTTTTAAACTCGAGTTCTCCTCTTGTTCTTCACAGTACCAAACTCTCGGGTACAAACTCTCTTTCCAAAACTCTTAGGACTCGAGTGAACTTCTTCTCAGAACTCGTGTAATTCTCCTAAACTCGAGTGCATTGCTTCCTACCATGTACAAAACTCAAATATCAAATAAAACTTAGCAAGATTTATACTGAATTTTGTTAAGAGGACTCAAGTACAGCTAACAAACTCGAGTTCATATCCCTAGAACTCGAGTGCATACTCTAAACTAGAGTGCATCAGAACTTTTGTAGATTATCTCAACGACTATTTATATAATGCTTTCCTTTGTTGTTTTAACACATTGTTCTTGATTAAACTTAGTCATTTCCTTGCAAAACAATTCATCACTATTTTGTTTATCATCAAAATATGGATTCTAACATTCTCCCCCTTTTTGATGATAACAAAACCTTTGTAATAGATTTGAAAAACTTAATGAATTGTTTAGTTACAAGTTAAAGTTTCAAATGCATAAACACATGGTAAAAATGAACTTGTTTTGAAATCCAAGTTTTTTACATCAATTTTGGCTTCTTCCTTCGTTATTATTACATGATACTAAAATGAAGATGTAAATCATTGAGATCTGTGTAAAGTTATAAATGCAGCACTAAAACTTGCATAAAGTAATATAGGTACAGAATGCTTGACTGAAACTATAATTCATTGCAAACATAAGTCATATTTCAGGGATTCAAATTATAGTACCAAGTATAAAAGATAATTTAGAATTTTAACAAGTTAACTCCCAAAACAAATAACATAAGTAGACTGACTCCCCCTTAAGAAAATAAACCAAAACTCCCCAAAACAGACAATATAAACAGATTGACTCTCCCTTAAACAAATAAACAAAAAATCCCAAAAATAGACAACATAAACTGATTGACTCTCCCTTAAACCATTATATGAGCTCAAAGCCATCACTCGTTCTTCTCCCCTTTTTTGTCATCATCCATGAAAAGAGGAATAGGAAACATGATATCAGATGATATAGGTAGAGAATAAAGCACCAAAGCTGTAGATGGATCATTTGGCTTTGGTGTGAAAGGTAGTGATGATGGTTGAGTTGTAGGCTAAGGAGTAGGCTGATCGGGTGACAGCCATAGAAGTTGATGTAACGAGATTTGTGTAGGTAAACAAAACAGTGGATGCTATAAGAGTAGATACAGAGGGAGGTAGAACAAATGAGGATGGACCAGGAATATCACGATTGGCTTGAAGAAGATTCTCCAACTCATTGAGCCTCCTAGTATGCTATGCCTGGGTCTAGATGATGAAGTCAAAATTGTGGTTAGTTTTTTCAACCAACTTAACCACTAACTGCTCCATCTTATCAACCATCTGTTCAAATTGTCCCGTTAACTGCTCATATTACTGGATCATCTTAGTTCTGAGACCAGCCACAACCTTGTTGATAAGTTCTCCTACATAGCCTTGGATGGATGCCCCGATGAAGGAAGGAGATGGAGATCTTCCTCTTGTAAAGGATTAGGCCTCATCAGCAGTACCAGCAGGAGAGGCATGTCTCTCAACCTTTGAAGTCAATGCAATTCCCATCTGATACAATTGTGTCATGCCAAAATGTAGGATTCTCACCATTTCATCCTTATCCAAATACCAAATCTTATTATACCTTAAGATGAGAGAGACAATATGTGACAAGGGTATATATGTGGTCAGAGTGGAGAAGAACCGGAAATGCCTCATTTCTTAAAAGATAATATTCCCTACATTCCTCAGTTGACCAGAAAGTAGGGATGCCATCATGAAGTAATCTTTATAGGCGAAGTGGGTGGTGAAGTTCTTGGATTTGGTCATAATTCTCCTGGTATAGATATAGAACAAGATGCGCTGGATGTTGGGCATTATAATTGGCTTGAAGTTCAGGGGACCCACATTCTCACTAAGTCTCAAGAGATGGTATACCTGGGCAGGTGTGAATTCAGTTGTAGGATCAGGAGGTGGAATGGTATAACTAAGGATGTTGTTTATGATGGTGGTGGTGATTCTTATAGTCTGCCCTCGAACAGTGGTCTCAATTCCTTCCCCTATCAACTCACCAGTTTTGGTTATTGCATTTTTTATTTTCATATTGTAGTAAAAAGTTCGCACAACCTTTGGTAAAAATAACAGACAAATATTGAGCTAAGGCTTGTAAAATTTTATTTACTCTCTCAGGTTAATTCGGTAATGGTATACAAATGATCTAGGTCAACATAGACAATAGGGCAGAATTTTCTATGAGAAAATTCACGGTTGTATACCTTTTTGTCCAATGGTTCCAGGGGAGAGAGATTGAAACCATCAAGAGCCTCAGTTTCCTCTTCTTGTTTCAGTTTCTGAAAGGTGGATGGTGCGGTAGAAAGTGCAGGACCATGAGACTTTGAAGGACCAGCCCGAGGTGTAGAGCCACCTACCCCGAATGAAATCTTCCTGACCAAGGCATCTAGCTTAGATTTCCTTATAGCTTCCCAGAGTGCTATGTCATCCTATTGTCTAATGATGATTTGGGAGAAGGCTCTATGAATGTCTCTTTACCTCTTTCTTTCACCTCCTTGGTTTTTGATCATGTGACAACTGGTTCGTTGATGGAAATTCCTTGAGGTTTCTTATCCAGAGGTTGAGTATCTTTGGTTTTTGGCCTTGAATGACTCTTTTTACTAGCATTGCCTTTCTTCTTGGGTGTGACCTTCGATGGAGGAGGAGTTGGAGTTAAAGATTGAGTTTGAGTTGGAGTTGCTGAAGGTGTCGTAGTCTCGATAGAGTTTGAGAGAGGTGAGGATGGTGGAGAAGGAGAAGGTATGAGTAATTTACAAGACACTTAAGGAACTTTAGTACGCACCGTTTTGGAATGTAAAAGTTGAGAACCATAAAAAGAGAAACAAAGTATCGATGGAATGTCGAGGTTTGAAGTAGTAAAGGATATGTGACGCTAGAGCTCGGTGTTGAGGAATTTAAAGGATGAGTTTGCCATTTGGAGATGAATGAAGGGTTGTAACGGATGATTAATGGCAATAAAGGAGACAATTTGGAGTTTAAAAGGTGGAAATCTTAATAGGTTAGAGAATCGAGTAGAGAGATGTGTTCGAGTTTTAAAGAAAGAGTATTACGTTTGAGCTCGGTAAACTGATATAATATCAAGACACTCGAGTTTTCCCCATAGAACTCGAGTTCATTTGGACTTGAGTTTAACCCCCCAAACTCGAGTTTATATGGGCTCGAGTTTACCCCTGTAAAATCAAGTTCTACAGTAAAACCCCCATAATGACACAACGTACCTGGCTTGAGTGTGACTTGTAGACACTCAAGTTAGTTTCCAAATTATTGCATCTTTGTACTCAAGTCCTCCAAGATCACTTGAGTAACCCATGTTACCATTTTCACCTGTTCTCCAATTATGCATAGAGGTTTCAGCAATGAACTCAAGTTTGCTAAAGTGAACTTGAGTTTTCTTATGAATTTCTTATGAACTCAAGTTTGTACTTAGAGTTCATGTGCACTCTATTAATCTATGTTTTAATCATTGTGTACAGAGCATTTCTTGCAAAACAAACTTCTACATACTCCGATACTTAAGTTAGTAAACCAATCATCAAAACATGAACATAAATACATAAAAACATACAGAGAACTCTTACAACTCATTGGGATTAACCATTCCCAATTGCCTCCTTATATATAAGAATTTTTCTTTTTCCAACGGTTTTGTAAATATATCAACAAGTTGGAAATCAGTTGAAATGAATTCAATGTTGACATCCTTTCTTTAGATATAATCACATATAAAGTGATGTCGGACATCATATATTTGTTTCTTGAATGCTGCGTAGGATTTTTCGCAGAGCTTATTGTGCCCGTGTTATCACACAGAATGAGTATCTCTTTCAAGTTGATTACCAAGTCTTGAAGTTGCTGCTTTAGCCATAATACTTGAGAACAACAACTTGCTGCAGCTATGTATTTAGCTTCAGTCTAGGATAATGAAACAACGGTATGCTTCTTGTTGAACCTTGACACCAAAGAGCCTCTAATGAATTGGCATTGTCCACTTGTGCTCTTTCTGTCAGTTTTGTATCCTGCATGATATAAATTTGAATAGGCCAACAAATATTCATTTTGTCCTTTTGGGTACCATAGGCTAAGTTCTGCAGTGTCTCCTAAGTACCTGAAAATTCTTTTCACATTTTCAGCATGAGATAATTTAGGAGTAAATTGATACCTTATGCACATGCCAATACTAAACTGTATGTCGTGTCTACTTGCTGTTAGATAGAGTAATAAACCTATCATTCCTCTATACTTGGTGATATCATATTCTTTACCCTTTTCGTCATTATCTAATGAAGTAGTTGAACTCATTGGAGTGTCAGCTCCATTTGAATTTTTCATTCCATACTTCTTCAACAACTGCTTCAAATATTTGGTCTGGCAAATAAAGATTCCCTTCTTCCATTGTTTAATTTGAAGTCCAAGAAAAAAGTCTAATTTTCCTATCATGGACATTTCAAATTCTCCCTGCATAAGCTTAGAAAATTCTTGACAAAGAGATTCGTTAGTAGCACCAAATATTATATCATCAACATATATTTGTACTACTAATATGTCATCCTTATTATGTTTGATGAATAATGTTGTGTTCGCTTTTCCTCTAATAAAGTTTTAGTTAAGAATAAATTTTCTTAGTCTTTCATACCATACTCTTGGTGCTTGTTTCAAACCATAAAAAGCCTTTTTGAGTTTGAAAACATGATCCGGTTTTAAATCGTCTTTAAAACCAAGAGGTTGTTCTACATAAACTTCCTCCATGATATAACCATTTATAAATGCACTTTTCACATCCATTTGATAAAGCTTAAATCATTTTATACAAGCAAAGGCTAAGAGTATACGTATAACTTTCAATCTAGCTACTGGAGCATACATTTCCTCATAATCAATACATTTTTCTTGATTTTAGCCTTTAGCAACTAATCTCGCCTTGTTTCTCACAATAATTGCTGATTCATCAAGCTTGTTTTTTAAAACCCATTTGGTTCCTATGAATGGATGATCTTTAGGTAAGGTACCAAATCCCAAACTTGATTTCTTTCAAATTGATTCAATTATTCTTGCATAGCAATCACCCAATCATTGTTAGAAAGTGCTTCTTTAATACTAGAAGGCTCAATTTCATAAATGAATGTAGAAAATGTAACTTCGTTTCGAATCCTATTTCTTGTTTTAACACCTTCATGAACATCTCCAATTACTTGTTCGATTGGATGATCTTTCATGTGTCTCCATGCTCTAGGTTTAGCATGCTCTTCGACATTCTCTTCATTTTTAAAATTATTTTGATAAGAAATGTTTATATTTTTAGTTTTCTTTATCAAATCCATTTCTTCTTCATCAATAAACTTTGTCTGAGGATCAACTTTATCAAACACAACATGAATGGTTTCTTCTACAATGCATGTTAGTTTATTAAAAACCATATATGCCTTACTTCTATTTGAATATCCTAAAAATAAACCTTCATCATATTTTAAGTCAAATTTACTAAGGTTCTCTTTACTGTTGTTGTGGATGTAACATTTACATCCGAAGATGTGCAGATGAACAAGGTTAGGCTTCTTCCCTTTATACAACTCATATGGTGTCTTTCCAAGTGACTTGCAGATATATGCTCTATTATATATATAGCATGCAATACTCATTGCATCCTCTCAGAATACTTGTGATACTTCTTTATCATTGAGCATAGCCCTTGCCATCTCCATGAGGACTCTATTCTTTATTTCCACAACTCCATTTTGCTAAGGCGTTCTAGGTGCAGAGAAGTTATGGTCAATTCCTTGACTGTTGTAAAATTCTTCAAAGATTTGATTGTAAAACTCTCCTCCATGATTAGTCCTGATGGAAACAATAGAAATACCTTTCTCATTCTTGACCTTTTTGACAAACATAATGAAATTAACAAACGTTTCACCTTTAGAAGCAAGAAATATAGCCAAGTAAATCTTGAAAAATCATCTACAATGACTAGAGTGTATAAATTCCCTCTGAAGCTCTTTACACGAGCTGGTCTTACCAAATCATATGTACCAGTTGAAATATCTTTCTTTGTTTTGAAAGACAATTTAGTCTGTTTTCCCTTTTGACAAGCATCACAAATTATACCATCCTTGAATTTTAGTTTAGGAAGACCAATGACTAAATCCCTTTTAACTAGGTTTTCAAGTTAATTTATGTTGACATGAGTAAGACGTTTATGCCATAGCCAACTTTCCTTAGTTTTACTTAGAAAACAGTTTTCTGAAGAATTGGAATTTAAATCAAGAGTATAACAGTTACCATTTCTTTGAGCGTGGATCCTTGCTTTGATGGATTCTTTGTTAAGCTATAGATCATTTTTGTTTACTATTAGGCATTCTTCTGAATCAAAGATAACACAGTTATCTTTATCAGTGCTTTGGCTCACGCTTAGGAGGTTGTGGCATAATCATTTGACATAATAAACGTCATTGATTGAAACACCATTCGATCTTCCAACTTTACCAATTCTGGTAATTCATCCAGATTGGTTACCTCTAAAGGCTACCTTTCCTTCTTCTTTAGGCTCTAAAGTGGTAAACTTTTTTCTATCACTAGTCATGTGTCTCGAGCATCCACTATCAATATACCATTTATTTGTTCATGATGCTTTGAGACATACCTAGAGTAATATTATTGAGTTTTAGGTACCCACACTTTCTTGGATCATTCATGGTTAGTATGAATTTTTCTTAGTACATGTGTCCCTTTCGAAACCCATCTATAAGGACCGATGGTCTTACCCTTTCGAAAATGACATGATGATGAGTATTGACCTTTTCTATTACAGTAATTACATGATGCAAATGGATTTGATGCATGCACTGTATTTCTAAAATATTTCAGATATGTTTTACTACCACGTTTCTTCTTTCCTCTGTTTTTATCTTATACAAATTTATAACCAATTCCTGATTTATCATGCATAACTCTTTGAGATTTCAAAATTACTTTTAGAGTTTCACTTCCCTTAGTAAATCTTTCTAAGGTTTTCGTTAAATCACTTATTTTCTTATCTTTTTCTTCGCATGATGCACATGATGAATCTGTTATACTAGAACAGTTTTTACTCTCTAGTTCTTTTACTTTCTTCCTATAGCATACCATTCCTTTAGCTATTTTAATATATTCAAAATGTAATGCATTATACTCAGATAAAAGTTCATCATATAAAAGTTCAGAATCACTTACCTCGAAGTCCAATTCTTCCTCTTTAGCTACAAAGCATCTGTTAGCAACTTCATCATCAAAATTGACAAGGTGGGTATATCTGAGTTCGAATTCATATATCATTTCTCCAGGTTTCATCTGAAACAAATCATACTCTTTAATTATAGATTAATTCTATTCTCTTTAATTTTGGACATATATGCATGTACGATTTCTAATGCATCCCACATGTCTTTTGCTGTAGGCAACGTACAGATTCTGAAGTACTCCTTCTAGCTAAGGGCACTCTGTATCATCAAAATAGCTTTGCTATTTAGTGTTACCAGTCTTCTATCATTGTCATCGAATTCCTCTGGGATTTTCTTTACAACTCTATCTTCAATTTTCTTCATTGGAACATAATCTCCATCTTGTATTACATTCCATAAGCCGTATTCAGTTGCCATTACGAACACTCTGAACTTAGCTTTTCAGAACGAAAAATGCTTCCCGGCAAAACCAGGAGGTCTAGTAATTGAGGCTTTGTCTAGAAGAATGTTTTCAGCCATGGTTGCCATTTAGTTGGATCCTTCTCAAGTTATTACACTTGAGAAGACCTTGATTTAATACCAAATGTAAGAGGCAAGCTTCACCCAAGAGGGGGTGAATTGGGTGATGTCATAATTATTTTGGTTGTTACGACGTTATGAGACTAGATGAAAAATAGTAATAATGAGAGAAAATGCACACAAAGATTTATACTGGTTCGGCACCAATGCTAGGCCTACGTCCAATCCTCAAAGGTCAACACCTCCTGAGCTTTTCATTAAATCTCCAAGATTCAGTTGGCTCTTGGAACAGATAGTACAACAATTATCCTCTCAAGGACTACGAGCAAAAATGTTCTACACTTGGAACTTTCTCTCCCCTTACGACAAGTCTTATGAGTAGCAACATTCTCTCCTGCTTACACCCCTGTAAGTCTTACAAGTAGTAATGTTCTCTACCACTTGCACCTTATAAGTCTTATGAGCAAAAAGTCTTCCAAGGAACTCTCTCTACAGCTTCTCCAGTAAGGAAATTCTACCCTCTTAAGGTCCCTCTACCTTAAGATGAAGATTACAATGAAAGTGCTTACAAAACTCTCTTACAGAGTAGATATGATGAACACTGAAGTACAACATAAATACAGAGAAAATATGAAATCAAAGACTTTTGTAAACTGGTTCTTTTTGTATACTTTATTCTCTACATTTGTTCGTCTTTAAATCTCTGCATATATATGGTTGAAATGGAGATAGACGTTGTAGAGTATCTGTTGAGGAGCGGGATGTCTTCGTTTGAAAATTCAGATAGGCTATCATGGTGTGCGTCAGTTACCCATGGTGGTTGTTGGCCCATGTTTTGTGACAGCTAGCTCATATCATTATGTCTGCCATATTTGACTTCTTTATTCGTATTTATGATCCGAACATTAATAGCCTGTTTAACACTTAGAACAAATGTTAAATAATATTTAAGTATGATAACAAGTGAAAACACAATGATTAGATAACATTTAAGCATATTTGGATTCATCTCGTAATTTACTCTACTTCTGTGTATGCCAAACTTGAGTTCTCACTATGAAACTCGAGTGCATGGTGTTGCTTCAATGTCTCCAGAATGTCTTTGCAAGAAAACTTGTGAGAGTGTATTTCTGGACTCGAGTGCAAAAGGCATCAGAACTCAAGTTTTGAAACCCAAACTGGAGTTCTCTAACTATTCATTGATTCTAAATATTTCTCTGGAACAAACTCACAGAAGTGTAAATTTAGACTCAAGTTACTTTATGTCAAGAACTCGAGTTTCATCTACCAAACTCGAGTGCACCAGTGACTTCAACATTTTGACCTTGTTTCTGACTAGAACTCACTGGAGTGAAGATTCAGACTCGAGTGCATTTTTCTTTTGAACTAAAGAATGACACCAGAACTTGAGTTCTCATCTTTCTTTTGATTTCTAAGTGAGTTTCTGGAAGAAACTCACGAGAGTACAAAACCAAACTTGAGTGCATATGTTACTAGAACTTGAGTGCAGCCTGTGAACTCAAGTACAGTTGATATCTTCATATTCTAGCCAAGTCTCTGGAATAAACTCACTAGAATGCATTTGCCAACTTGAGTGCATTTCTATCTAGAACTCGAGTGCAGCTTGTAAACTCGAGTTCTCCTTTTGTTCTTCACAACACCAAACTCTCGGATACAAACTCTCTTTCCATATCTCTTAGGACTCAAGTGCATTTCTTCTCAAAACTCATGTGATTATCCTGAACTCGAGTGCATTGCTTCCTACCGTGTACAGAACTCAAATATCATATAAAACTTAGCAAGATTTACACTGAATTTTGTTAACAGGACTCAAGTACATCTAACAAACTCGAGTTCATATCCCCAGAACTCTAGTGCATGCTCCAAACTTGAGTGCATAAACACTTTTGCATATTATCTCAATGACTATTTGTGCAATACTTTCTTTTGTTGTTTTAACACATTGTTCTTGATTAAACTTGGTCATTTCCTTGCAAATCAATTCATCACTATTTTGTTATCATCAAAACATGAATTCTAACAATAAGTTAACTATAAGATGTAATATCCCAAATTTTATTCACCAAAATTCCTTGTATATTTATTTATACAAAAGGGAATAAAATGATGAATTTTGGTACACTTGAAGTAGCCAAATAGTGAAAATAGTTATTACATGAAATTTTGTCTTAGTCATAAAACACGATTTTTTGTCTTCATAAAAGCCTAACATCATGGCTTAAAATTAAGAATGAAAGAGCAATATTTTTGGCCCAATATATTGTGAAAAATTTGGCCAAAAAAAAAGGAAAGAAGGAAAACAACACTTGGTATAAAAAATTCAAGAAAATGTAAGGATAAAATAGTCATTTGGCTAATAAAATTAAAAGCCAATATTTTCCATTTTATTATGCTTAAAGTCAACCCATAGAGGAAGAAACAAGAAAAAAATGGTTGGGACACCTTGGATGCCATGTGAAGGGTTTTAGTGCCATATGGAAAAAGGAAACACAAGAAAATGCCATGTGTAACAAAATTGCAATAAAATATAATATTTTTAAGGAGGTAGAAGAGAAAAGTTTAAGAGCTCATTTGGCTCTTCCAAAGGCCATATTTGGGCCAGAATTGAGAAAATAAGAGAGAGAGAGAGCTTGGAGAAATAAGAGCAAGAAAGAAGAGGTAAGAAGTTCAAGAAGGCAATAGGTAAGTTGGTAGCCAAAATTTTTGTATTCTTGCCTTCAATCTCTTGTAAACCTTCTCTAATCCTCATATTATTCTTAAAATCATGTAAAGCAAGAAGAAAATCAAGGGAAAAGATGAGGAGGTGTGCACGACTAAATAGAGAAATCAAGAGGAATCAAGGTAAGCTTGAATACTTGTCGTATATTTATGTTTTATGATGGTTGTTGGTGGTTTTGGTTGGTTATTAGCTTGATTTGTCTTGAATTTGCAATTTGGGATGCATGAACCCTAAAGGGAGGTGCTGCCCAAACTTTGATTAATCATATTCAAGAGGTGTTTAAATGATTAAACAAGTGATTAGAAGTGGAAAGAAGGTGTTTGATGGAATGAAATCATGAAATTCTAAATTTTCCAAGGTTTTGTAATGTTTTGGCTGGAACAAGTTTGATGTTTTTGGACTGGAATTTGATGGATTTGATGATTCCATTATGTTTAGAATGAAAAATTGTGTAGGAAACATGTGAAAAATGGAGTGTGGAAGCTTTAGAGTGTGAAATAACAATTTTGCCCCTAAAACCCTAAATTTGTGGTTGTCAAGGGTATTTTGGTAAATGCAGTGTGATTTTGTCAAAAATGGATTTTACATGTAAAATTGTGTAGGAATAGCTTGAGTCATAATTCTTAGAAAAGTACAATTATACAAGGTATTAAAGGAATTAAATCGGATTCTTTAGGGGCATTTTAGTAATTATGTGTTTTGGGTGGAGATAACCAACCATATGAGCTTTGGAATGAAGTATGAATGAATAATAACTCATTTATTATGAATTTGAAATTATAGGATTTGATATTTGCACAAGCCAGACCAGAAATTGAAGGATCGATATTAGTTAGGCACCGAAAAAGAGTCAAGGTAGTAACTCTACCTCTCATACATTATGTGATTGTTTATAAGCATTGTATTTCCATGTTCTGTGTCATGGAATGTATATATTACAGTAATTCCTAGAGCTGTGGTGTGGGAAAAGCATAAGTACCACCCAGTGGGAAAAGCACAAGTAGCACTAGGCCAGTCTGGACCCAGTCTAGGTAGGCAAATATGATTGATATAATTCCTCGCTTGGTATGGGAAAAGAACAAGTACCACCGTATGGGAAAAGCATAAATACCATGAGGCCAGTGGGACCCAAATGAGGTAGTGTGGCGAGTACATACAGGTTGTTGTATGCTCCATGATCACTGTGTGGCAAGTAGGAACAAAACGGTCATTTTGATCCAGACAAAATTATCATTTTGATCTTGAACATTGGTTGACAGACATGTGCACATCATTAGTTTCTATTGCATTATATGCTGCATTGCATGTTTATCTCTCGCATTTTATATGATTTATTGTATGTTACTTCTAAGATTCTTTTGAATCTCACCCTTTCCATAAATAAAATTTGTTCAGCAAGAGGAAGTGGCTTTAAGGGTAAGGAGGTGGATACCAGCAACTAAGGGATCCGATTCAAAGAAAGAATTTTGTGTTGGTTATCTGTAGACTTCTTATGTATTTTGGAATTTGTAATTATTATGTACAAACCCTATGGGAATTTCTTGTAATGTAATCAAGGACTTTATATCAGTATATTTATGTTATTTCTATATGCCCACTGAACTATGCGTTGGTACTCTATTAAATTCCAAATTATTTAGGGGTTTGACATAACACGATGACACTTAGAGTGCAATTTACGTTCTTCACATTTTGTTGTTCTAGTTGCTATAAGGTCTTTTCTATAATATTTTTATCATCACTCTTTATGATAATACTTTCTATGCAATGTATGAAATATTAATCACTTTCTCTGAATATCCTTGCTTATGAAACTCATCAACAATACAAGTAAAGAGGGGTTAATTAAGTCATACTTAGAAAAAGGGGATTTTGGAAAAAATAGTGAAATTGAAACTTATGGATTTTTGGGTATCTTTAAAAAGTGATTTGAGATTAAATGAAATGTTTGAAATTATGGAATTCAATTGCCAAGCTTGAATTGGGAATTCTTATAAAAATGAATGATTTAGTTAAGTAAAAGATAATTATAAATTTGAACATTTGATATTAGAATTTGGAAATTATAATTTAAGTTGAGCATTTGAAAGTTAATTAATGACTTAAATGAGTATAATAATGTGAAACAATAGGGAGAATATCATTATGAATGGTAGAGATATTACCAGTTTTTTCTACGGAACAAGTGAAGGTTGAGAGTCTAGTTACTTATCGTGGCATTTGTTATCACCTTATTAATGAATATGTATATATATTATGTAGACTCTCCTTAGTAGTGGTTAAGCATGGTGTTTCACAAGAATGGTGGTACCTTGTTTTAGCTTTGGCAAGCAATAACTATTTTCCAATTTACTTTGTATGCTTGATGAGGTGATTATAAGTGTATGTTGATGTTTAATTTTCAGTTGCTATAAATATATGCTATAGTATTTTATATATGAAAAATATACAATGACAATATAAATTATGTTTCTAATAAGCTTGTTAGTTAAGTAGGCTTAAATGGTTCATTGAAATGTTGATAATGCATAGCGTTGAGTATTGATTATGAGAATAACTTATTGATACTGGATTTTGTGATGCTGAACTATTGGACTCCATATTGAGTTATGTTAGGTTGTACGGAGTTGTGAATGTGGGAGGTTTGATGTTATTATACCACGTGGTATAGCTGCCATTTGGTGCATAGTGGCTGGCTTTAACATTCTCAGGGTCCTTGGTATCACTCATCATTGGCTAGGTTAAGGGTCAGCTTAAAGGACATGTGACCCTTTTCCATATTTTAAGGAAAGGAAACATATGGTCCAATATGAGTTTTGTAGCTTTTGGCCAAGCCACACGTCACTAATAGAGAGCTTGGTACAGTCTTGTTACAAGGATGAATCCTATTATTATTGTAGCTTATGGGTTTGTCAGTAGTTATAAGGAGGTTATAAGGATGATTGTAGGAGTTTTATGCATGCTTAATTACTTCTTGAGCTATTATTGATTATGAAAAACTATTTATACTTTGTTATATAAATTGATGTTTAACCCGCTTAACTATCTTGTAATCATTCATTGCATACTTGTTAAATTGGAATTATGGTCATTAGGTCTATGTGACTCACCCCATTGCTTTTACCATTTTTCAAGCAAGGTTCATAATGTTATATCTTTAGGGAAGACTTAGAGGTAGGTTTGCAATGTGCAATTGTAAACCTCCTTTTTTGGTAATTACATGTTGATTTTGAATATTGACACCTAGGGCTCATTCATACTCGAATATAACTTATGAAACTGTTTTGAGAATTACATGACTGGCTTTTTTTCTGGTACTATGTTGGAGTGTAGATAAGGAGGCCTGAGATCATGGTTATAAGTTTTGACTTTTGATCGTTGATCCACTTTTGTGCAACATTTGAGAAATTTAGGGTTCTATATGAAAATGGAATTATTCTGAAAAGTCATGAATTGTGATTAATGAGATTATAGCTATGAGAAATTATATAAGGCCTATTGGTAAATTGTGTTATCGGACTTCGAATGCCCAAGGCCTAATTATCATATCGTTGACTGCATTGTGGTTTGAAATAAGATGTTCAATACTTTTTAACCATTGTAGATTAACATCTTTCTTTTTCTACCATTGTTATTCTTTAAGTGTTTTGGTCAAATCTTTTCTACTATGGTAGACCTTTATAATTGGTTTCACCCTTTACTACTATAGTGGTACTTAATGAATTAATCAATTGTTTTGTAATTGTTAAATGTATGGTAATTAGGAGGTTGTTACAAGTATCGTTATAATATAGTGAAATGTAAAGCCACATCTTGTGGCATGGAATACTTAGAAATTTGATATCGTATGCTAACAAATTAAGCACTTTTGCCAATTTCTTGCACACCTAAACCCTTATGTCTATGGAGATAAGTATGATCTTACCTTTAGATTCAATCTCACTCCATAGTAAAATAATAGGGGAGTTTATGTTTCTGTGCTACAAATTCATGAAACTATGCATGCATGTATGATATGTTAATGAAGTGTTGCTTGCTTTTATCTAGTTCAAACTATGGGATATATGTCATATCCTAGCTCCAAATTTGGGAAATATAAGAAAGATTGAGTGAAATAGTTTGACAATGCCTGAGGTGAGTTTATTGAAATACAAGCAATTGTAACTTTAACTGCTTTATAGCACTACTTTTGATAACATATAGGAAGAATAAATATCGGAACAAGGTCATGGAAAACATTCAAGTAGGAAAAGCTGAAAAAATGACAAAGTAGTCTAAGGTGTAAGAAGGTTGTATACACATTGTTTTTTTCCTAGTAAAATAGATATATAAGGATAATGACAATTATGTGCCAAAATCCCAAAATAAAGAAAAAGAAATCAATGACTAAAGTAGGATTACTAAAGTTGAAAGTGACATGCAAACTACTATAACATATATGAGCTTTAACAATATAGCTTGAGTATATACCAAAATATATAAACAAAATGTAGTTGATATCTAGCTAACTAAGAAGTGATGCATTTGAATAGGTGTACTTGAGAAGAAGGCTCGGTCAATAAGGATTCGGGTTTCGATATCGTCATCAAGTATGTCCTTCCTCGTGGCAACTTTAACATATGCACACTTTCTTATCCTAGAATTGAGACTCTTGTCTTCTTGTATGTGGTCTCTATTATGAACCTTGATATATAAAAACACATTTACAAATAGAAATACAATTTAAAGCTAAAACTTCATTGCATTAAGATATAAAATAAACACTATTACACTAATAAAGGGGAGGTAACGATTACAAACTCAAAAGACAAGAATAAAAGCTATAAAACACACCTGCAGACCAACTCTCATACATAAACTCTAACACACACCTAATAGAACATAAACACATAATATATTACCAATCTTTCAAGAGGAATGGCACTTTACACTCAAAGGGCCCAACCACAATTCAAATCCTTTTGTACCCCTTCTCTAAACCAAAGGATGATTTATAGACCCCAAAAAGTGACCTTCATAGTCCCCAACTTAACCTTCCCAAAGCCTTTGAATATAGCAGCCCTATAACCATTCTACTTCTCTTTTTTTCCTCCTCTAAATTTGTAAGTCAAAGTGCTAACAATAAAAGGTACTTTTCCCTTGTCATATATTTTCTTATGTTGCTAAAAGGAGTCTTAACATGATCTTCCCCTTGAAGCTTCACCTTGTCCTCAAGGTGAAAAGCATAACCAATAGTTGACTCATGAGTTGTGCATATAGTTCTCGTCCAAAAGCTTTCAAACTTTTCATCTTCACCAGTTCTAGCCAGTACATAATTGGCTTGCTAAACCAGAATATAGCTTCAACCCAAATAAAACACACCAATTGAATATTGATATACATGTTGACTTAGAGCCTCTTAAATTCTTCAAAGTGCTTGATCGAAAGAGTCCAACAATAGAAGATAAGCTCTCCAACAATAATTAAGGGCGAAGATAGGTAAGTTGTCATATTGGAAATTGAACATATTACCCTGTTCATTTGCACCCCTGGACGATAAAGCTTTGTGGGTCCTTTCTAGATGAGACCCAACCTATTTTGTGTGCACTGGGGTAAATGAGTTGGTACTAATTATAACAAAAACAAGAGACTTGATAAATGCATGGAGGAAGAGTGCCCATCCTTAGTCTCAAGCATTCTTTCATGGCTGAAATATTCCTTCATTCCTATGCTTCTCATAGTGTTGGCATCCACAAGACCATGCTTTAACTTGCTTTTAAATATAAGTCTATGTCCATAGAACCAAATGATCATTTTAGTTGTCTTCATTGCTGCTGCAGTCTCTTCCTCTTCGTGTCGTCTTAGCTTACTAAACTAGCATAGTACTGGAAGGATCAACACAACTCTTAGTCTCCAATATGTTTCTTCAAAAGTCTCAATAACCCAAAAAAAATTTCTCAACAAACCCAAACACGTGAATGGAGAAACAGGATGAGCAAAAATTGTTAAGCCTAATGTTCCATTAAGGCAAAGAGCAAAATTGCGCCCCCCCGGGGAGATTTATTATTGTGTTGACATCATGTACAAAAGAAAACACTCCTTCCTTACTCAATTCGTCCCATAATAGCTCTTCTATTATACTGAAGCATATAAATTTAAAATTTAAATGACTGCAAGTCCTTCTTCTTGTTATATTGATGTCAAATAAATGAGAAAACATGGTTGACTTAATTGATAAGGCTCGTACAAACAAAATAAGTGCAATCCCATTTTTCTATATTGTTCTATGTATGGGTAACACTTGATTGTTCTTTGTGGTTGTAGAGATCATCTCCCCAGCTTTGGAATACTAGAAGAATAAAGCGAGGCGTGCATTTGCTTTTTTCCTTTCGCTTAGAACCCTTGTGTCGTACTACTGCTTCTCTTCAAGCTGGCAAGTATCAACTCGTTCTTCTTTATATCCTTTAAACTCACAAATGTAGGAACAACTCCTCTGAGAGTCTTGGTCATGTGCATCACTCTAGAGCAATAAGAATGGGCCAAAAATAACCTAGGCCTAGTTGTGGTATGTTGCGTTCTACTGACCCAAAAGCCCTATTATTTCTTTGCCCATTTTTCATCAAATTTTGTGTTTCTACCAGGCTTAACTTGTTTGACACGATCTATAACCCATTTATATTGGTTACCTTCACCCTTCTCTTTGGCCTCCATTGTGCCGTTAACTTCTAGCATCGTGAAACTCTGTGTTTGCCTACCATCTCTCCAGTTTCATGCTCGTGCCCTATCAAAATTTTTTTAAAAATAAAGTTGCAATCACCTCTACCAAACACTGAAATAACCAAAAGGCACCAAGAAAACTTACCTTTCTAGCCTTCACTGATGGATCGGAGCTTCAACAAAAGCCATAACCTATGGTGTTCATAAACTCTGTAATCCAGTTCAATCTGGTGAGGTGCAATGAAACCTAAACTAGTTTGGTCTAAAGAAACTTGACCCAATTCAGTCTAGGAAAATTAGTTTGATGCAAAAAAAAAAAAAGACCAAACCAGAGCTAACTAACTATTCAGGTTGGACTAGACAAAGGACTGAGCATTGACCAATTAGTCTAGTCTAGCCTGATGGGAAATATTATTTTTATCTAATATACTTTTACATCATTGTACTCACACATGAACACTTACTCTAGAACCCTTCACCCAGTTGCTACCACTCCTCCTCTCCTCGCCACCATTATCCCATCTTTCTCTCTCCGTTAGTCTATCACCCTTCAGCCCTATAGTGCTCCTCATCCTGATTTGTATTTGTGACCATGAACTTCACTCCTCAGGTTCGTCTTCATGTTGTGTCCTCGTGCTTTTCTTTTTGTCCAATGTTGTGTCCTTATGCTTGTACTTGAAGGGAGCTAAGGGATTTAATATGATACTTGTTACATAACTCTTAAGAGAGCAATTTAGGAGCAATTGAAAGGGATATGTTTTTCTTTTTTATACTTCTTTTTTTTTTAAACAGCCGATGGTGAAGAAGAGGTTTTTTTTTTATCAAGGGTTTTCCTCTTAAGGCTTAGAGAGTAAAAGATTCTCACATGTCTCAACAAATTTGCTTCCTGAGATTCAAACTTATATTCTCTTTTTTACGAGGGTGAGGACACATACCTCCTTAACCAACAACTTGTTGGTGAAGGAAAGGCTGCTTTGTATGTTAAAAAAGAAGAAGAAGAAGAAGAAGGAGATAAGCAAAGTGAGTGACAAGGGCAAGAGCCAGATGCCGAGACGGAAGAACCTGGAATATGGATTGTGGGGATCACTTTATCTTTACCATAACGAATTCAATTAAATACATGGAACCCCATTGTGCATTCTGTCACTCTCCATCTTTTGCTTTCTTTCATCCGCACTGTCTTTCTTATTTGGTCATTCACATTGAGTTTCGATGCCCGTTGTGTAGTATAATCGAACTCTTTGAACATAACTAACAAACCCAAACATGGAAAAGGTTATAAAAGAAGTAATTTTGTAATACTTGAACATTCATGGGTATTCTTGTTCCATGGTAATATTATAAGGATCTTCCCTATGGAATTAGTTTTTTTTTCTACCTCTAAGTCTAACTCTTAGTTCTAATAGAAGGTGTTTGGTTGGTACTCCTATAATCTGTAAGTGATACAATCCATGTATTCAGTTTTTTGTTATGCTTATGGCCTTTATCTCGTCTCCTTCCCCATTAAAAATGATGTTCCCCAAGTTGAAGGAAAAGGGGAAAATAGGCATATGGACTACTTAGACCAGTCCACTAATACGGTGGACCAATTCTTATCCAACCCAACTTCGGGTTCCTTCTGAATTAAACCAGACCACGAACGATCAAACCTAGCCCGTCCATAAAATTCGACAAACTTCCGGTTAGGCCCTGGGGCAATCTAGTCAGTTCATTGTGCAACCCTACTCACAGTGATCAATGGACGGAAGGAAGGAGAAGAATATTCGTGCATGAACTGGTCACATTATTTGTTCCAGTTTTCCCCCTTTCTCATTTATTAAACTTTAAGGGTAATTTGGTCTTTCTCCCATCACCCTTATTTACATTAAAGAACCTCACACATTTACATTTTAGGAGACAGTTTTCTAACAAAAAAAATGTTCAACTTTTCATATAAATCTGGACTGTGTACAACTTGTCTACTAGTGGTACTAGGAAGTAAAAATTGCAATATTTTTTAGAAGCTGGATTATAAAACTTACTAGCAATTTTGCATCAAGTAATTTATACTAAAGCCCCGTTCAATATATACGTGATATAAAAATTAAAAAGAAATTAACAATGAAAATTATAATAAAATAAAACAGAAATATTTAAACTTTTTTAATTCATGCAACCCGATAATAATTTATATATACAATTTTTCTTTATATGTATAAATGATTTAACAAAAGCTTATGGAAATTAATCATTTTGTCTATAAAGTTTTGACTTAGTTATAATTCAGTCCTTAAGACATAAATTTCAACTCATTACAACTCAATTCCCTTAGTTTTAACCATTAAAAATATTGCTCTCACATGTCCAAAAAAAAAAAGGAATAACTTTATTTTTTTAAAAAAAATACAATGTTTTAATTGACTTGAGTGAAATTTTAAGAACTGAATTTCAATTAAGTCAAGACTATATGGAATCTCAAATTTGCCATTTGCCACGAGTTTAATATTACTAGGAATCTCGGGATAAGCTCGAGTTTGACAAGAGGAAACTCAAATTTGAGCTATCTAGTTTCACATAAAAGCATAACAATTTTAAGGGCATTGCCAACTCAATTTCGTAAGAGAAGATTTTATGAACACGAAACAGATTAGATAAACTCGACATGTAGAGATATACGTGCGAGAACATAAAATCGATTTTAAGGTAAAACACAATTTCTCAGTCATATGAGACAACCGGCAAACTTGATTTCAGAGAGTGAACTCAATTTTAAGTGGTATAGAGTTTTTGTCCAAAAGAACTCAATTTCAACATGAATAAAACCTTCTGAATAAACTAAATTTCTTTAAAGACCTTTTTTTTTTTTACAGAACAAATTTCTCTAATTTTTGTTATCATCAAATAATAGATTCCAACATTTTCTTCCTTTTTGATAATGGCGAAACCTAAATGCACAATGTTAAAACTAGAGGGACTTGCTCACCCTCAAGTAAGCACGAGATAACTAATATTGAACTACCATCTAGCAAGGGATTTCATCGTGTCCAGGGTCAAAACATTACAAGAACCAAACAAGTATAAAAGAAATCTTTTAATTATTCTTTCTCCTGGCAAGCAACTCGGCAGACTTTTTCGTCTTCTCCCCCTTTTTAGCAGAGCATTAGAAAGGGGCAAATTAACAGAAGCAACCTGCCAAGATTCAAATAAAAAAGTACACAGACATGACAACATGCAACAATCTGCAAACAAAACATAGCTATATTTCAGAAAAAGAAATAACTATACCACTTCCTAAATTACAAAGAATCAAGTAGGCAATAGAAACTTGTTCCTTTCTCACTGATTAAGCACAACACAATCTCTTCATTGTCAGATTGTTTACATGATGTTTAGTTTGGCGTTGCAAAATTGTCAAGCACCACTCGACATTGATATCACCAAGACTTTTCGTGCAGCCCCTTTGTGAAAATAACTAACTACAATCTCTCCATGTTTGGTCTTTTTCTCCATATTAAACAAAGGGATTTTAACTTATACAGTACAATGCTAGTGTTGGATCGAACTAAAGAATTTAATGCAACCGGCCACAAATTGTTTTGTCAGGTGTAACTTCTCCAATCTTGATGGACCACACCAGATCAAACTTTAATGCCATTGAGGAATGGTTGCTCTAAAGCATCTGCAACTTTAAAGGAAACTTGCTATCAAAAATATGAAGGGAAAAAAAAACCAGGAGCTACGTTGAATATTCTTAAAGGAAAATATTTAAAAACCTTGGTTTCTTTAATTTCTTTTATATCAATTATGAGCAGCCAGTACCAAGCACGCATGAATATGAATTAAAAGACAAAAACAAAAACAAAAATCAACAGAGACCTTGTCAGCTAATCCTCGAGCAGCAAAAAGAGCAATTACTCTTAACAGTTTGAACAAGACTTAAAGTGATGCCTATGCACTTTGCCCTAAATTTCTTTACCGTATAACTTGAATTGCCACCTATGCCACATCCAACATCAACAATAGTCTTGGGCCACTATAAAATTAGGACGAACCTCCAATATATATCACTACATGTGGTGTCAATGGCAACAAAATTTTGAATCACAACTTCAATAAGCCAAACTCCCTCTAGTGAAGTGACGAGTGAGATGGAATTATAGGGCCCTTTCCTCTCTTTCTCTCTTCTAACCTTTTCTTCTGAAGGATCCATTCTAGAACTTCAGGAGCATTGTCAAGTAGCTCCAGATCAAGGTTATTAGAATCCCATGAATCTTGATTTGTATCTCATGATTTGATTCAAAAACAGGTGAGAAAGATACGAATCTTTTGATGTATCTTACTTATGCATGTATCTTACGATTCCATGAGCGATACAAGCCGATATCGTAGGAATCACGCGATACTGGAGATTCCTGCAATTGTAAATGAACTAGGTTGCACACAGATAGAGTCAAATCCAGCGCGACTAAACTTTAGAAAACCCCTTTTTTTGTTTTCTATTTCTGATTTATTTAAGAATTTCCTTTTACTTTTATAATTATCCATAATTCCCTCTCACTTATCCCAATCAAAACCTTATTATTATTTCTTTTTTTTTTCCTGAAGTGTTATTTGCCTTTAAAATGCTAATATGTACAAATCTTTGATGTTTTCTTATGTGAAAGTTATATTAATATCATCCTTAAAATTGATTATAAATCTTACGATTCACGATTCTGAAAATCAGTTTTCCGATTCACGATTCGTATCCTGATTTGATAACATTGCTCCAGATGATTAGCAGCTCTGGCAACCGTAAAAGGAGTTTCATAGATCTGTCCTCAAACACAACCCTGTCAAAGCAAGCAAAAAGCATCATGTAAGGAGAGAATAAAGTGATTATATCATTTTAAAAAGTAGAAGAAAGATCTCATACAAAGTCATAGATGCTTTTAAATGGTGTCATGGTTGTTGTCATTGCTGTAGTGAACCCCAATTTGGGCATCTATAGAATCCATTTCTTACATCAAAAGCACAGAAAACCTATTGCAAGAAAGAACGCAAATCAGGTCTTTCGGATGTTAGAAAAGAGCTAGAACTGCTTATAAGACAAGAAACATGTTTTGTTAAAATTAGTGAAGATGATATTTTCAAAATGAAGTGAAACAAATTTTGACACCACGAGGCTAAATTATAAGTTAGAAGCCACTTGGTTGTAGTTGTGTTATCCAATCTGTGAGATTGCATACATCAATTTCTACTAGTATGGATCACATGAAACGTTCATGGTCTATAAAAGAAAATTACTCACTGTGCCATTCCTTGTCTTGGGAAAAACTGAAGGAGTGGCATTTTATTGCCAGCGTTTCTCATTTTTCTGACCATACTTTACTTGGTCATCAGTGAAGAAAATAAATGCCAAGGAAACATGGTTGAAGCATTACTTTCGTGCAGTTCTTGTGGACTTATTTTAGGGTATTCAGGAAGATGAAAACAAAATCCTGGGGATTTTCTCTTTTTTGCCAGGCAAAGACTAGACACAGTCACTAACTACAGTAGCCTTCACCCCTTTTTTATTTGGGAAAATTGCAAGTCCAGACAAGAGAAAATATAAAAAAATAGTCCATTGAAATCTCAAAATTGCTGACAAGTCCATGGGAGCTTACAATGGTAAGTCTATGGGCGTCCATTAACAAGTCTATGGGCATTTAACAATTAGAATTTATTATAAAAAAGTCTCATAGGACTTAAATGTAATTTTGAGATTTCAAGGAACCATTTATTGTATTTTCTCTTGCCCAAGACCTAAATGCAATTTTTCCTTTTTATTTTTTTTTTAAGCAAAAAAAATTATTTCAATTATTCTTTAGAAATGTCATGCAATTAGTTGTAAATTTCCCCATTTAATAAGGCTATCTTAATTTTTTTAACACCTATCCTAGCCCTCACCATAGGAGGCACTACTCACAAACCCAAACACAACACACCCACACACACTTCCCCTAACACATGGGGATTGATTCCCCAACCTCCTCAGTAAGAGGGGTTAGACGATGCCATTTGAGCTAGGGCTCATTGGCAACAATGCAATAACAACAACAACAAAGTCTGATCCCACTAGGTGAGGATTGGCAACAATGCAATATTAATTAAAATTAGGAGGGAAAATCTATAAATATATGAATACCATGCTAATCCATCTGCGCTGCAGAAGAGAAAATAAGCACGATGCAAATTCATCTTTCATAATATCTGCAATAAAAATAACTGTCAGTAACATTTCCAGAAAAAGTTCAAATCCAAATTTCAGCAATACTCATTTGATAGAATTAAAACTGTGTTTAGACTTGAATGATTTTGCAACAACTTATAAGTTGGAAGAATTCCAACTTTACGAGATATTTCCTTTACTTAATCTCTATCACAAATTGATTAACCCAGGTGAGAAATATGTTTCAAGATACAAGAAATATATGTTGGTGTTACCTGATGATTGCGATAGCACAACCCATAGAAGGCAGCCATGGTCCATCTTTTTGTTCCGTGAACAAATAGATTTGCTCAAGATCATTTCTTCAACCATGAATAACGCCAACTTCACAACTAAAGTAAGCTTCAAATAAGTTTCATCCCTCCATATTCTAATATTTTCTCCTTGAAGCATGAAATTGAGACCATGAACATATATCATTTGTTTTGACACAATGGGGAGCTTGACTAACAACTCAAGAGAAGCTTCTTTCCCTTATACACAGCTCTTTGAAATGTATCGTCATATATCAACTGATCTTCATGCAGTCCACGACTTTCACATAAATTGTATGGTGACCAATAATGGCCATTTAGGATACGTTGTTGATAATATTCCAAAACCATTTCTTGAAATATTCTGAATCCTGAAACACTTGGTCCACTTCTGCAGAAACAGTACAATAACATTTCATAAGATGCCCGCTTAGGGTATAATCCCCTTTTGCGCATTGAATACAAAAGTGACATTGCATCAAGAAGTCTTCCAGCTCTAATGAAGCCTTTCAATAAAGTGTCATAAGCAATCCTATCTGGAACACAACCATCTACATTCATCTTGTTGAACAATCTCACAGCACTATCAACATTATCCAATTGAATATGCCCAGAAAGAAGGATAGTATAAGTAACGTGATTGGGGCGCACACCTTCTTTTTGCATCAGTTGTAAATGACTATACGCATCATTAATCATTTCTTCCCTACAGAGCCACGATATTATGCAGTTGTTTAGGTAGAGATTATCCGTAATTGCAGCACCTCTAAAACCCTTTATCAACTTCCTTGCCAACCATTTCAATGCATCCGAAGAAGTAGTTAGAACTCTTAATCTATTTTCTATTTTAGGAAAAGGACTCCAGTCAAGCAAATATAATAGCATCTCCTTTCCCCTCTCAGACTCTCTTGGAAAGTTGTAATTTTTATTGTCGTTACGACAAATATACCTGCGTACTCCATTCACAAATGCCATGCACATTATAAGATCCCAAGTAACATCATTTTTGCCCACTATATTAACTAACTTAAGGGCAACTCCAAACTTCCTGTTCTTCAAGAAATGTAAGATAAGAGAGGTATATAACACAGCATTAGGCACCATACCATCCTCCAACATTTTGTCAAGGTAAATACACGCCTCGTCAATCATATGCTTCTTAACTAGTCCACTAATGAGGGCAGTGTAAGAATGATAACTTGGTTTGATTGAATTCTCTATCATTTTGTCAAATAATTCTCGAGCTACAAGTACTCTTCCACTCATGGAGTACCCATAAATCATTGTAGAATAAACCCCTTCATCAGGATCTACACCACACATAAGCATTCTCTTAAACATGTCTTCTGCTTCAATAAAATTTCTTTCTTTAACTAAACAACCTATAATTGAGCCATAAATACCAACAGAGGGCTTCATTCCTCTCTCTTCCATTTGGTCCAGGAAATCAATTGCAGAGACCATATTACCCTGATTACAAAGTTCATTTATAATTATCAAGAAAGTTGCTTGATCAGGAATCAAGCCACGATCTTCCATAAGGTCAATTACAAAGTTAGCATCCTCAAAATGCCCCATTCGACACAAACACTTGATGAGTGAGTTGTAACAGAAATGCAAGGACCTGTATCTAGCATCATCCATTTTTTTCAAACAGACTAAGGCCTTGTCTACCTCTCCTTTCTCGCACAAAGCACTAACAAAAACACTATATGCTACAGTAGCTAAGTTATTGTTTTTACATACAATCCTCTCCAACAAGAGTTCAACTTCTTGCTCAAAATCATAATCTGGATTTTGACCAGAAGAAGCAGGCAACATAGGATCAATCCCACATCCATTCTTAGCAAGAGCCTGCAAAATTGTGAAAGCAAGCTGTAACTTGCAAACAGGCAAAATCTTCATAAGTTTTAAATATAGCACATGATCAGGAATAACACCGCTTTCCATCATATTTTTGTACAACTCAAAAAACTCTTCCATTTTATTATGCTTGTACAGGGCAGAAAACAAAACAGTGTAACAATGAACATTGGGGGCCACTTTAGAATTAATCATGTTCTGTAAAAGCGTCAAAGCACAATCAATTTTCTCTTCTTTGCAGTACTGGGAAATCATAACTTGATAAGTCACAACATCAGGCTTAATTCCCCACTCCATCATCTTGTTATGTATAACCCAGCCCTTGTCATATAGACTCAACTTCATAAAACCATCAATTAAAATATTACATATATATTGATCTGGCTGATAACCTATCTTCAACATTCTAAAGAAAACCTGCATAGCCATCTTCATTCTTCTGTCTCTACAATACACACGGACCAGAGAAGTATACATTGCCTTGTCAACATACATACCTCGGGATTCCATTTCCCGATTTAGTAGCTCTGCCTCCACTACTCTACTACCCTTGCAAAGGCCATAAAACAGTGACTTGTATATATGAACTGTAGGGAGATGTTTATGATTCAGCAGCACATCAAACACATGAAGAGCCTCATCCAAATGCCCTTTATGGCATAGCCCATCAATTAATAGATTATAGCACCCAAAACTAAGCTCAGCTTCGGCATAATGGGCTCTAAGAAATAAATCAAATGCATCCAAGTATCGTTCTTGGGCACAACACTGTCGTAGAATGCTAAGGCATGCTTCTTTCTGAGGCACATAATTGAAGGAAAGAAGCCTATTAAAATAATTCACTGCATCTTCTACTTTTCCCAACTCACATGAGCAGATTACCATAGAATTCAAAATCAAAGGGTCTGCATTACTACCTTGAGATTCAATTTCTATTAAGTAAAGTGACTCTGCTAATTGCGGCTGCCCTAAAGTCACCAGCTTCCTTATTAAGACAGCATAGCTATCCAAATCAAGGTCCAACCCACGACCAACAACAGATTTAGCAACTGAAATGGCATCAGCAACAGATATAGAATGACTGATCATCCTTTGAATAACAAGCTGAGCAGATGAAAGTAAACCCCTTTGTATAAGTTGATCTGCTAGGGAATGGCAGAGACTTTTGTGGTTTCCAGAAGGAACAGAGACTGCCATATCTAAAGTGTCAATAGGAAGAGCACAGGTTGTTACTTCTCTCCTGATTCTAAAGAATAAGTTAGAAGAAATTAACCTCTTCTTACTCATCTTCTTCAACAACATATTACACTGTCAACACCAAGTGTTTTAGACACCAACCTGAGTGCCAAAAAGACAAACTTTCAAAGATCCAGGGGGGAAATTGCAATCCAAGAGAAGGGTTCAAAGGAAGTGTAATGACAGTGACCAATATTAAAGTCAAACAAGATGGATGGCAAAGAAAACCAAATTAATCTTCACTGAACTTATTCACTTTTGTGATAACAATAAACTTAGAACAAGAACAAGAGGCACCACCTTAAGGTAGACTACTCACTCTTTTACAAGATCACTGTCACAATAGGTTTTTTTACCACACGACCAATTTTTTCCTATTACTTCGAATTTAATTAAAAATGAAAAAAAAATTAATAGTGAGAAAATCATTTGGGGAGAAACGATTCATACACGTTAGAGAATCACCTATACCAAAATGGATATGTAAACAACTCTTACAAAACACACTTTATATGAATAGATAATAATTACAAATCCCAAATATATAAAGTATCTTATCACCATAAATTAAAAAAAAAAGGCAAAAAAAAACTTTATAAACTCAACACCAATAACTAAGTCAGATGAAATTTTAAGTGTGGTTTGCCACAGCCAACTCCCTTAAATTTTCCTTTCCTCTTGGCCATTCTAATTCCAACTATTAAATTTTCTTCTGGCTAAATATCAAATTAACACCTGAACTTGATACTATCCAAAGCCATCAATTAGATTTAAAAGCATTGAGATCATTGGCTACACCAATTCAAGATGGTGCAGCATCCAGGTTTGCTCATTCACAATTTTCAACAATCCAATCTACCTATCTGATGTGCTTAAAAGTTTAAATCAAAATCATGAAAAGAAGAGGAAATGACAAACACAGTTAAAGGTAGAGGAAGAGAAACGAGGAGGAACAACCAGACCTGCTGGTGTTGCTAGTTCATACGCAAAGTTGGTAGCAAGATGGAGGAGGCTGTCAGAGGGAGGGCAAAAGCTGAAGTAACCACCACCGGCTATCAGAAGTTGGTGTTGGCCAGCCAGGCTTCGAAAATTGAGAAGGATTCGGCTATTTGGTGAGCTCTATCAGAGAATAGACAGAGTAACAAAAAAACCGACCAAGAACTATTACTTCACACCTGAAAATAGAGATTTGTGATTTCTTCGAGTGAAAAAGAAACAGAACAGAAAAAGAGAAAATGGGTTTCATCCTCATATTCTTAATCAATCAAATGAAGGACGAAGTGTTAACTAAAGAGATTTCGCCAACGCTTTTTTTTAAAAAAAAAAAAAAAGAAAGAAAGAAAGAATGTAAATTTGACTAGAAGAAGTGAAAATGAATTACAGCACTTACGGCCTAAATATAGGCAAATACAAAAACAGAATTGCAAGCCTGTTTATTTGATTTTATTCCGTCCCATACAAGATGTTCTCGTTCATGTTTTCAATGCAAACCTGTTTATGTTGACGAGATAAGGCTGAAGGCTAAATGAAACAATATTTAAGAGATTCCACTCTCATCAGGATTTCTACTACTTGACAATTCTGTAATTGGAGTGTTCAACTGTAAAAATTGATCCTCAATCAGTATTAAGTCACGCCTATCAGTGAGATCACAGGTAGAAAATTACATTTCACGAGGAATCATTAAAAACCCCACAAACAACAAATTCTACTTAACATAACAGGAAGAAAAGAACGAACCTGAAACTCTGGAAGCATGAAGAAGAGCACGAACCTGAAGGCTTAAGGCACGAAGCAGAGCACTAAGGAGCACAAGTCAAAACACCAGAAATCGCTCGGGCACGAAATAGGAGGAAGAAGCACGAACCATAAGATATCGGTGAGCGGAGAGGCAACGGTGGCGGTGAACGGCGGGGATGAGAAGAGGATGAGGACAGGGTTTTTGTGAGGCTTTGGGGAGTGACCGCATGCTATAATCTACAGAGTATGAAAAAAAAAAATAAAAGGAGAATACCAAAAAAAATATCATTTAAACTTCAAAAACTCGTTAACAAGTTTGGTAATGGGATTAACAAAAATGGTAATACAATTAACAAATCATTTTATTGTTAAATTATTTATTTAGGATTTTGAAGTTTAAATGGTATTTTTTTGGAATTCTCCCATAAATAAACGTAATTTCACTTCTCTTGCAATTGTTATACTAATTAGTAAGGTTATGAGATCCGAAGGTTATGAGATCCGTACCGTGACTCAACCGATTAAGATATTGGGATAAAAGTTAGTGGGTTATATTAGAGTCAGTTTGGAGTCAATCTGAGGTCTAAACCGGTGTGGTATAAAAAATTAAAAAATAATTTAGTTTCTCATCATACCAGTCAAAAATTTAAATAGTATATATTATTTCCATACTTTGAATTAGTAGCAAAATAATCATATATTCCAATACTTATCACACAATACTTATCATATAGTATCTACAATTTTCTTTACAAATTGACATCATTATATCATATATATATATATATATATATATATATATATGACAACTGAATGGCCAAATGACACCTTTAACATTTTAAAACAAATGTTTATTTTTTAATGTTAATAAAAATATTGAGAAATCAAAATCAAATGATTTAATATATTGTCAGCTAGTCTTGGCCTTCACGTATTATTAGAAGAGGAATTAAATTGCTTCATCTTTTCCAATGAAAGTTGTCATTGCACACTCATAAAGAGGTTAGACTTATAATACTTTTCTTTCCTCAACTTTTATTTCTGCTCATTGTGAGGAACTACATTTTTAGTGGTGAAAATTTTCATCCTTTCAAGTATGAAACACCATAGATAAATATTGGAGTAACTTACAACTAGGGAGAAAAGAAGTAAAAGAAAGTATAGTTAGTAAAGCTTATTTGTTATTTTTCTTTACTTTCGTTCTTGATTTTCGCAGAAATCTCCCTCTCCTTTTCTCCCTCTTCATTTTTGTTTTTTCCTTGATGATGGGAGCAACAAACAAACTATTTTTTTTTCTGGAGATTTCACTTTCATCTAAACGTTAGCAAAAAAAAAATTGACTCGACTGACGCACCAACTTTGCCGAGTCAGGGCGAGTTTGGCGGGTTGACCCCAAATCCACCCTTAACTCCGGTTTAAGCATATAATTGGACTGGTTTTCCCACCGGTCCGCCGGTTTCCGGTCCGGTCCGGGTTTAAAAACCATACTAACTAGTGATATTAATGTAAACATCATGGGTGAAAAAACAGGACCGGACCGGCCGGTTGGACCAGAAAATCGGTCGACTAGCCCTTAACTCGGTCTGGTTGCTGAAAAAACCGGTGGAAGAGTCAACCCGGTGAAAACCGGGTTAACTCGGCCAAACCGGTTCCGACTCGGCCAACCCGCCAAGTTGGCCTTTTTTAAAAGGCCTCAAAACGACAACGTTTTGGGGCCTTTGGGTCGGGTGCTTCAACGCCCTACCCGAAAAAACATATCAGATTCAGTCATTCAGAATCCCTGTTTCTCGTCTCTGGCTTTCTTGTTTTTGGCTTTCTCGTTTCTGCCCTAACCCTTGAGATCAAAATCCGAACTCAATTTGACATAGAAGTTTGATCAGAAATCATTGTTTCTTCCATGGGGAATGGGGATTGTGACTTAGGATTTCAGAAAATCCTAATTTCTTGGCCGAAGAAGTTCAGCTTTTCAGTGTTTGGTGATCGCGAATTCGCGACTCAAACCTCCGGCATTCAAGCATCAGTGACGGACTGAAGGTACCTCTCTCTATTCATCGTCTTCTTTCGACTTTTTTAGTTTTTTTTGGGTTTATTTCTTCAATTTATGTAGGTTAATTCTCCTGGTATCTCTGTTTATTGATTCTCTGGGATGATGACAATGATGCATAACTTATTCTCCAGTGCATATGCATATTTGTATTTAGCTTACCTGTGTGTATCCCCAGTGCATATGCATATGTGTATTTAGCTAGGAGGTGACTAACAAACATTGCCTCTGGTCTTTAATATATCTATTCTGTAGTTTAACCATCCTCAAATGAATGTGTGGTGCCATATTTTTTTCCTCCACTCTGAAAAAATCAAATATGTTCTCTTTCTGAAATTTGAAATTTCAGAAGCTGCAAGATGACAATAGAGTGATGATAGCTGATGGAGTGGTGCACCGTGCATATGATATCATAGATTTAAAGGAGCACGAATGGATGTAGATATTTAGGATATTAGAGGTTGAAGGTACATGATTTCGCAAATTTTATAACCATTTTATCTGTCCTTGAATTGTAAACATGAAACTCTGAATTCAGCATCATCATCCTGGCAAGAATTTCAGTTCACTTAGATTCTCTAGTGGGGTTTAACCAAGTCGATATCTCCCTTATCATTCTGGGTTTGAATTGTTGAAGGTACAGGCCCCAGGACACTTATGACCTGACACTTGAAAAAAATGATTAAAAAATCATAATTATTTTTTCTTGTAGTACACCGAAATCTTGTAGTCTTCAAGTTAATTTTTAGTTCAATGGAAACAATGTGGTGGTATTCAGTTCAATGGAAACAAATTTTGTATGATCTCTTGACATTCTAAATTTATACATTTACCTTTTTACATATTGCTACTGTTATTCGAATTGATTACTTTGTTACTCTTTACTTTCTCCAAGGATGGATTTATCAAGTTCCGGAAATGAGAATGTCACTCCTCCTACTCCCTCTTCCAATGCCAATTCCAATCCTACTCCTAATCCTACTTCCAGTACCTCACTTCGTGGCAAAACTGACCTAGCATGGGCACATGTTGCCTACAAGAAAGAGAAAACACAAAATATATACACATGTCTTCACTGTGGTAATAGCTATAGAGGAGGTGGCATAAACAGGATGAAGCAACATCTTACTGGTGTTGTAGGTCAAATTGCTTCTTGTAAAAAAGTTTCAGCTGATGTACGTTATCGAATTGCAGAGTCTTTGAAAGAAACTGCAAAGAAAAAGGAAATTGAGGATATAAGAGAAGAGGGAGTTGAAGAAGAGGAGGTTAATAGTGAAGCTAAGAAGATGAAAATTCCTATTACAGTGGATAAATATTTTTCTCCTAAGACAACTCCTGGAGCTCAACCAACCATCAAGAGTGTCTTAGCATCGAAAGAAGCACAACACAATGTGAAGATGCTTATTGCTGAATGGGCTATAGTGAATTGCATTCCATTTAAAGCATTAGAATGCCCTTTATTTCAATGAGCTATGGATGGAATATGTTCTATAGGGCCTGGGTTTAAAGCCCCTGGTGCTTATGACTTTAAAACCAACTTGTTGAGAGAATGGACAAAGGAATGTCAATTACTCTTTGACAGTCATAGAGAGAAATGGAAAAAAAAAGGCTGCACACTTATGGTGGATGGATGGACTGATGTGAGGCAATGGACTTTAATAAACTTCTTAGTTTATTCTACCCATGGAATGATATTTGTTAAGTTTGTTGATGCATTAGATTTAGTGAAAGATGCAAAAACTTTATTCACATTGTTTTCTGAAGTGATTGATTGGGTTGGTTCTAAGAATATTGTTCATGTAGTGTCTGACAATGCTGTCAACTATGTGACATGTGGAAGGTTGATCAAGGAGAAATATAAAAATATTTATTGGTCTCCTTGTGCTGCTTATTGTTTAAATCTTGTATTGAAAGACATTTCAAGCATGCCTCATGTGTCAGACATTGCAGCAAAGGCATCAAAGATAACAGTATTTGCTTACAATCACATGATATTCTTGTCTTGGCTGAGGAAAAGGCCAGGTTGGAAAGAAATTGTGCATCTTGGTGCTACAAGGTTTGTCACTACCTTTATTACATTGCACAGCATATACATGCACAAGCATGACGTGCAAGCCCTTGTTGTTGATAAACACTTTGTGGACCATAAGCTATCTAGGACTACTCCAAGAAAAATGTTTAATTCAATCATATTAGATAGCCTGTTTTGGAATGAATGCTACCAAATTGTGAAGATTGTAACTCCTTTGATAAAATTATTAAGAATTGTTGACTCAGATGAAAAGCATTCACTGCCATATGTTTATGAAGGCATGCAAAGGGCAAAAAGTGGAATTAAGGAGATGTTCAAGAGGAATAAAGATCTCTACAAGCCTTACACAAGTATCATTAAAGCGAGATGGGATAAACATTTGAAGATTGATCTCCATGCAGCTTCCTATTTGTTGAACCTAGCATTCATATATGGTCCAAACTTTGTTCACAAGGGAGGGCTAATGTAATCTTTGATTGATGTGGTAGAGGCTAACTCAAATGAATATGTTGATTGCTTCAAGATAATGAAGCAAGTGACATTATATCTTGAAGGAAAAGAATCTTTCAGCTGAGAGACATGTAAAAAGGGAGCTCAAAAACTATATCCTTGTAAGTAACTAAGTATTTATCTTTATTGTTTAATGTTTAATTAAAATATTAATTTATTGCAACTAATATTTTGTACATGTTTTATTTTGTAGATAAATGATGGATATACTATGGCTATTAAGTTCCAGAATTGCAACATGTTACAATTCGTATTCTTAGCCAAACATTTGCTTCTTCTGGTTGCAAGAGAAATTAGAGCTTATTTGAGCGCATCCACACAAAAAGAAGAAATAGATTGGAGCATCAAAGGCTGAATGATTTGGTTTATACTAACTATAACTTGCGATTAAAGTATAGGTAACTTTAGATATTATGAAAAATATTGTTCTTTACTATAAAATGGATGTATTTAAAAGTTTTAATTGAAATTATATGTCATTAAAATTTGAAGGACCGAATTGAAGAAAAAGCAGACAAGTTATGATCCCATTGACTATGAGTCTATTGATGAGGTGGATTTTTGGGTGATTGAAGAAGATCCCATTCCAGAATTCAATGATGAAGATATAGAAAATCTTGAAGGCCTTCTTAGTAATGAAGGCATTGCACATCCATCTACTCTGTATAGGATTAATGAAGGTTTATATCTCCTATTAATATTCTCTTACTAATTTATTATCCATTACCATTGATATTAATTATTGTCGTGCATATGCATAGGTGACGAAGATATGGATGTTCCTGATCCTCCGACTTTGCCTGATGATATTGTTACCCCTTACCATTTCCCTAATCCACCTCCTAATGACTCATATCCAATAGATCCTCTTGATGAGTTGTAGACCTTGATGATTAAAATTGTTATCCTTTGACTATTCTGATGTTGGTTTTCGCCTTCTTGGTTGTTTGATTAATGATGATTGACATTATTATGTTTTAACTATATTTTTATGTTAGTTATGGGTTTTGATTGAATTTTGAAGAACTAACTTGTTGTCAGTAATGACTTATAAATTATGAATTATTGTTATTATGTTATTGTCAATTAAATTATAATATTTTAATATGACCGGTTTGACCACCAGTCTGACCCCGGTTGAATCATTGACCCTTGAACCTGTGCCGTGACCGGTTCATTGACCGTTCTGGTTTTTTGTTCCTTGGCAAACATCCATTATAAACTTGATTTGTAAATTTATAAGAGTTTATTTTTATTATGATAAAAAAAGAGTTTATTTTTAGGGAGAATTCCAAAAAAATACCATTTAAACTTCAAAATTTCAAATAAGTGATTTAACAATAAAATGATTTGTTAATTGCATTACCATTCTTGTTAATCCCATTAACGAACTTGTTAACGGGATTTTGAAGTTTAAAAGATATTTTTTTGGCATTCTCCCTTATTTTTATTATTAAATATGTATTAATATTTAATAGTGTATAATTAGGTAATTAAAATATAAAAAATAACAAAATTTAAATTTAAATATATTTTAAAACTAAATAATTAAAATTAAATCCATCAACATTTACAATAAATCATATTAAATAAAAAAAATTTCTATAAAATTTATATATAAAATCATTGATCATAATCAAATCAAAAAAGCTAATACGGTTTTGTAAGGGGAAAATCTTATTAAAAGCCTTTTGAAACACCTAACTCATAAATTAGGCTTTTAAATTTAACATATTATAAATCAAGTCAACCAACCCAATTTTGGATTTTAGAATTAAGTGATTTTACCTATATACCCTCTTCCTCCCCATCTCTCTCATCTATCTCTCGTCTCTCTTATCTCCTCTTCTTTGACACATGTTTGAATTGGTAATTAATAATAATGTGAATATGAATTTAAAGTTGTAGCTAGCAATTGCTTTTATTATATTATGCAGCCACGAAGGTGAACTTCAAAGAAGCAGAAGGAAGCATAGAGTAGCTTGAAAAGAGAGTAAATGAGTTTGAGATATGATCCTCGTTTATGGGATATATATCAATTTTCTAGTTTTATTTAGCATTTTTGACAATTTTTTTTGGGTACTATAATTGCGCCTTCCATTATTGACGGTGCTCCCTAACACTAGGTGTGGATTTTGTCCATGACTATACACCATCAAATGAAGACAAAATTATAAAAAAAAAAAAAACAATGGGACTCATAAATTTTATTGTTCTCTCTTTATTTGTGTTCTACAACAATTCTAGTAGAGATTTTAGAAATTAACAAGTTAAATTTAACAATTCACACATTCTTATTGGTAATATCAATATATATTCAATTTTCCTTTTCTAAAAACTCAAATGGCATTGAAGTAAATTGACAAAAGTTATAAATCCTAATTTAGGTTATTTGACCTAATTAATGATTTCTTAAGTTTAACGACTCAAATTAGAATTAGGGAAATTCAACTATCTTTTTATAAGATTTTCCTGTTTTGTAGGTTAGAGACATAAAAATAATAAACTTGATATATAAATTCATAAGTTTAACTGAATTTACAATTAACACAAATTTACCTACAACTTAATTCGATTTTATAAATTAGAAATAAAAAAATGGTAAACCCAAAGAGTTGAAGTTTAACGATAATAATTTCAACAAACAGGACGAGACGAATAATCTGACATCAACTTTCACCATTTTCATTTTTTGTAAAATAAAAACTTACCAAAGTTGGAGTCTGGATTGTTTAGGTCGGATGGGTTCCGACCTTTCCTAATAATTAAATGTGAAAATTATATATTTAGTCATTTAATTTTATTCAAAATTTCATTTTGATTTCTTAATTTTTTTTTTAAAAAAAAGAGAGCATGTTTTCAATCCTTTAATCCTAACCTTGTTAGTCTAAAATGATAATCTTTTTTTGTAATGATCATCATTATTTTAAAAATTAAGTTTCATATGTCAGTATTTGAAACATTTTTTTTTCAATATTTAAAATCTCAATCTCAGCATTTTTTTTTGTTAACATCATTGGACACTTTATAAAATTGAGGACCAAAATGAAACATTAGGTGAAGTTAAAAGCACTAAATGTATATTTTTTTTCTAATTAAATAAAAAAATTAATTATATATAATAATATAAATATAAAAATAAATATGAAAATTGTTCCATAGGTTAAAAAACATAATTGCTTCAATCAGGACCAGTTACAACCTTCTTCAGTCAGACGAGAAATATCTTGTTCTCTGAATGAGGTTGGGTTGTAGTTTTATCAAAATAGAAGAAGCATAAGCTAATATTTTGTCGTTGCAGAAATTTCGATGGTGAGGGGAAAATTGCAGGTCCAACTTCTTTACCGATTTAGTCTTTTTTTTTTTTTAAGGCCCGGGGGGGGGGGGGGGTGGGGGGGTGCCCGACAACATCCACATTGGAGAGCAATGGACCTCCTCTGCAAGAAACAGTTTGGAAAAATTGATAAATAAGTGCAGGAGGAGTATTATTCAGACAGTGAAATTGTTTACTTCCTCCTTTTTTTAGTCTTTAATGTAAGATTTAATTGTAAAGTTAATCTTCATTTTAAATATAAAACTTATTTTTTATATTTATCATTATTTTCCTAATTTATATGTAGTGATCTTTATGATATTGAATGTTGGACTGTAAATGGGCTTCACGAGCACAAAGTAGGAGGTAGTTGTGATAAAGATGATAAGATGGATCCGTGATCATATAAAGAAAGATAAGATTTATAATGAATTTAGTGGAGGAAAGGTTAGAATGGCATCTACTGAAGAAAAAATTGTAAAAAATTCATTTTGAGGTGATTTAAACACAAACAGAAAAGGCTATTCGACATGCTAGTGAAGCGGGTGAATCTAATTGTTTGGAGCCCAATTAAAAGGGGTAGAGAAAGACTGAAAAAAATACTCATTAAGATTATTAAGTGATATCTCTTAATAGCCAAACCCATCTGATAAGATAAGACTTTGTTGTTGTTGTTGTTCCCTCAACAATAATCAAATAAGAAAAAGATAAACGAAATTAAGGAAGATGATTATCATATTTTAAAAAATGTCATATTAACCAATTTAACTTATATAATCTAATTAAATTATATAAATAACGTTTATATTAACCGCTGGACGGAGCATTATTCTTGAATTGTTACGTCAGGAATTGTTAAGGCTGCACTATGATAATCAACCACCACCCAGTTACATGCCTTGGAGTATCTATTTGTACAACATGCATTATTTTGCATCAAAATATTAGTATCTTTTATCCACAAAATAGTCATGATCTATCAAAAAGAAAATTTGCTGTAAATATAGATATTGGTAACCAAATCAGGGATAGCAAGAGACACTTCAGAGAAGAAATCTGCAACTATATATTTTTATGAACTATCGATCACATTACTAAAAATTCACCACTTTAGGTGAATGATCAATGTACAAATTCTAAGACTACATTGCTAATTTACTCGGACAAAAGCAAAAACAAACCTTTTTCGAACATAGTGTACCTCGAACAAGTCCAAATAAAGATAAATAAATAAGAACTCAATTGGATTGAATTCCCAACATTTTGGATTCCCACCACGCCAAATATATTCTTCAAACAATTCCTTTGGTCATCTTATCTTGGTCCCTCCTTTCCCATCATAGATCCAACATTTTATGCACAAGAAAGCAAGGTAGAAGCATGTGTCCTGTGACGATGGCTTCTCAAAATTTAACTGGACTTCGATGGAAACATGCCACGCCATGATCACCACCGCATCTCGAAAAATCAATAGATAAGTGTAACCAAGGAAATCCTATGAACATGCAAGAAAGGATTACACGATCCCCTGAGCTACATTGAATGACAGAAGGGAAAGGAAATAATCAATTGCACAGAGATTTTGTACGGGAAAAATGGGGATAAGCAAAAACATTTTTATATCATCAAGTGGGCTACATGTAGGAAGAAATGGGCCTGTATGATCACAACAATTATACACCTACCTCAATGACAAATAATGGCCATCCAATGATGCCTCCCAACGTACACTCAGGCTCAAGAAAATTTTAGAGTAAATATGATGAATATGGTTAGCCTGCTATAGGATTTTTTTTTTTTTTGCCAAATATTATAGGATTTGATTATGTGAATTCAAGTTTTACCTAAACCAAGGAAAGTAAAAATCTATGTTCGTTCTTCACCCCCAAAACAAAAAAAATGTTCGCTATGAACTTATATCAGATCCACCTAAATTATACTACATCCAGTCATTAATATAAGACCCAATTGTTTTTTTTTTTTTGGGAGAGATTAAGGAAGATAAACAAATTATTTTAAAGTATTTATATTTATCTTTTTTTATATCAAACTAATTTGCCTATCTTATAAACTAGTACATAATAAAATGATACACAACATATGTTATTATGACCTAACTTATTTAACTTCCTTAACCTCTCTATAAAAAGTCAACTTGGTATTATATGAAGAACTGGAGGGACTATTAGACATGAGAAAATCACTTGAAACAGATAAAAATAAAAATCAACATCAATAAGTGGGAGAGTCTTCTCCACAATAGTAAGAAAAATAATGCTAAAAAATTAGGGTCATATTATCAAATTGGATTTTTCTGGCAAAAAAAACAAAAAAATTATCAAATTGGATTTCACACATCAACAAGAAACGAGACATGGCAACCTTCATAAACAGGATGATTGAACAACCAATCGAATAAATTAAGTAACTTCTTTCAATGAATGAGTAATACCATACTCAACCGGATCAGGATTTTACCTATTTATGCAACAGAGTATTTTGCCTATTAAACTGGACTTCGATGCAAAAATGCCGCACCATGATCACCAACACCACCTCTTGGAAATTCTGGTGGCAAGTGCAAGGGAGGCAGCCTATTGAACACTCAAAACGGCTAAAAGATCCCCTGTACCACATAGAAAGATATGAAAGAACGTAATCAAATGGGCAGAAAATTTGGGGCAAAAAACTTTGTTGATAAATTAAAAAAAAAAAATCTTAATATCAAGGTGGGCAAAACTGTATTAAGATGGAGTTTGATAGATGCAAAATACACAGACACAAGAAAGGGAGACCAGTTTATTGAAAACGTTTGCACACCCATCGAATAACAATGAATGGCTTTTTTATTTTGGTTGGGGGGTGGGGTGTTGCAAGGCGGTCAATCCAAGGTTGCCTCTCAGAAAACACAGGCAAAAGAAATCAATGTACCAATACAATAACAACAAGCCTTATCCCACTAAAATCAATGTATCAATATATAATGTAAAAAATATTGGAAGCAACATTATTCATAGGCTATTAATAAAGCAACTCAATTCTTAGACTCCCTGCAATGCCCCAAGAAACAGTGTCCGGTTTTAAAGGTAAGACGATCAATACAAATATTGCCATGGGTAAAATCTTGTTTGCTTGCTACAAGATCTGACTATATGAACTAAGTTTTTCTAGACTTATAAAAGTAAAAATGCATGTTAGATCTGAACCTAGAACAAATCACCCTATGGCAGATCAAACACGAGAAAAATCAGAAAATCACTTGATTAAATCAATCTTAAGGAAAGTTAACACCAACATTGCGACGATGAACCAAAAACTTAACAATAACAACCAAGCTGGAGAGGCTTGTTTACAGTAGTAAGTGAAATAATGGTAATATGATACGTATACTTGACCATACTAACAGACTGAATATTATATTTCAACAACAAATGAGACATGGCAACACTCAGATGGGAAGGGATTTAATAACGAATTATCTGCCAAATGTTAAAAATATAATGCTCAATTGGATCAGGATTTTACCTATTATACAACAGAGTATTTGCCTGGTTGGGCGCCACCAGGAAGTTGCACAGCCTGATTTGTGATGTCTTCCAGCACACGCTTCAATTCTGCTTTTGCTCTCTTGACAGACTGTTCACTGGGGCCCTCAATGAACAAGTAGAGTTTCCGTTCATTAGGCCCTGGGACCCTACCAGGTGCAAAGTACTGCCCCCTCGTTGTAATAGCAGCTCCAGTCCACTCAGAAATAGGGCCTAGAGTGTCCTTGTGTGTGACTTTCCACCGAGCATTTTGCGGGAAATCATTTATCTCCAACTCAGCCTCATAATGCTCAGGCATTCCACCAGCAATCTTTGCTAATTTA
The DNA here is from genome assembly GCA_037074505.1 of Albizia julibrissin. Taxonomy (NCBI): domain Eukaryota; kingdom Viridiplantae; phylum Streptophyta; class Magnoliopsida; order Fabales; family Fabaceae; genus Albizia; species Albizia julibrissin. The sequence continues at coordinate 29,069,220 of CM073480.1, read as the reverse complement.
TTTTGCAGGTTCATAGCAGCTAATGCTGCCCGAGCTGCTCCATCACTTGGACCAATGGGCAGCCCCGTCCCAGGCATGACTCCTGCAGTCTGGAGACCAAGAACAGCAGGCAAAGAAGCAGGCAGCCCACCATTTGAAGTTACCTGAGAAGTAGAGGGCATTGCAGGGGTGTTTGTTTTGGTGGCAGCAACTAGAATCTGTGCAAGAGCAGGATGCTGTGAGATGTCACCTCCAGCCTTCCTAATACCTTCATCTTCATCCTCAGAATCAGACTTATCTTCATCAAAGTCATATTCTTTGGCTTGTGCTTTCTTTGCTGCTCTCCTCACCTCATCTTCTTCTTCATTAAATTTAAAGCCACTGCCTCCATAACCAGTCCCATGGGCTTGCTCAAGTCCTCGATTAACTTTTGCCATAAATCCATCAGCAAGAGCTTTCAGGTCATCAGGAACTATTTGTTCAGATTGCTCAAAAGCTTTAACCAAATCTGGCGCATATCTTGCTTCTTCCTCTGAAATAAATGTGATAGCACAACCCTTCCGACCAGCTCGGCCTGTACGTCCAACACGATGTACATAATCTTCATAGTGGTTTGGAACATCAAAATTGATAACCAATTCAAGCTCCTTGACGTCTAAACCCCTAGCAGCAACACTAGTTACAATCAACAAATTGCAGACATTACTTTTGAAGTCAGAAATTGTGGATTCCCGATCTGTCTGATCCTTAGCCCCATGAAGAGAAAGGCATGGATAACCATGTCTAAGCATATCCTTGAACAAAGCATCACATTTCTCCTGCGAGTGGACAAATATCAAAATTTTTCCCTTCTCATACCATTCCCCAAGTAATTCCAAGAGCCTTAAGAACCTCTCATTTTCTGGCCTAACCTCTACTAGCTGTGTTATGTCCTTGTTAACAACACTCCTTCCACCAACTTGTATTTCAACAGGCTTGTTCAAAACCTTACGAGCCAGAATTTCCACCTGACGAGGAAAAGTAGCAGAAAAAAGAACAGTTTGACAATCTGGTCGAATATTCTGAACAATTCGAGTGATTTGAGGTTCAAAGCCCATGTCAAACATACGATCAGCCTCATCCATGACCAGATAAGTGACTCTACGCAGGTTAGTTATCTTTCCACCACTGGTGCATAATATGTCAATCATCCTACCTGGAGTACAAACAACTATCTTAGTACCACGTTTCAATTCACTTGTTTGCTGGGCAACACCAGAACCTCCATAGACAGGCACACACCTTAGACCAAGTACTTTTATAAATTTCTTTATATCACTGTGAATCTGTTGAACAAACTCCCTTGTAGGGGCCATTATAAGTCCAATCGGTCCATCTCCTGCAACAACTGGTGGTTGATCCTTGGTGTGCCTCAACATTGGCAGAACAAAGGCAAGGGTTTTTCCTGATCCAGTTTTAGCAATTCCTATGCAATCTCTACCACTCATAATTACAGGGAGGGCCTGAGCTTGAATAGGCATAGGCTTTTCATAATTAAGCTTCTTTATTGTCTCCAAAATTTTGCTAGTAAGTCCAATCTGATTCCATGATTTCACAGGCTTTGACACATCCTTCCCATGTAGCTTTAACTCCAACTCCTTCCTGTATGCTGCAACTTCTTCTGGAGTCATCTTGGCAATCTCCTTTACTTCAATATAAAAATTTTTCTTGAATGGCTTATAATCAATCTTTGAATGGTCAACAATAGAAAGTTTCTCAGCTTTAGTCTTCTTTACTCTTTTCATAAATTCATCATCATCTTCATCTAATGGATCACCCTCAATTTCAAGGTCTTCATAATCTGAGTCAGACTCTTCACCAGGAATTATTCTCCCAATCGATTTATTTGAACCTTTCCTAGGGTTCCCACCATTACTTTGCTGGTCATCGTTATCTTTGGGCTTTAAGTCAGCAGTTTGATTAGAAGATTCAGGAGCCACAGCACTATTCAGCTTTTCAATTTCAGGCAAAACCATAGTACTCATGAAAGCATCTAATGGATCAATTTCCTCACCTGCATGAGACCCATCCGCTTCATCCGGTAAATTAGATGTAACACATCCATCACTAGTACCTAGTGCCATCAAATCATTATGTTCTTTATCCAAAGGTTTGTTATCTTCATCTACATCCATAGCTGTATTTGGCTTCCCTGTAGTGGTTCCTTCTTCTTCATCAGATTCCCCTTCAAGTGTCCAAACCTTTCCAAACTTGGGTTCATCAGCACTTGCTTCACCCTGCTTTTCTCTCTCAGCTTCTTCCCTCTTCCTCCTCAGCTATTGCCATTCCTGAACTCTTCTTCTCCTCTTTTCCATCTCTTCATCCAACTTCCGATGTTCATCCTCTAACTCCTCCTCACGGCTTGGTTTGCTTTCATTGGCATCTGAGTTATCATAGCCACTCTTTTTCCTTGGACTCTCCTCAATATTCTCAGTTTGCCTGCTTGACTTGCTAACACTCTTCTCCTGCTCTCTACCCTTGTAATCATCATCTCTCTTGTGCCGCTTTCTTTCTCTATCCCTAGAATCATCATCACTATACTCACTATCAATATCGCTACGCTTCTCTCTCTCTCTTACTCTCCTCCCCCTTTCTCTTTCTACTTCCCTCTCCCTTTCACGCTCTCTCCTATAACGTTCCCTTTCTCTATCCTTCTCCCTTTCTTTCTCCCTTCTATCTCTCCTCTCCCGTTCCCTATCTTCCCTATCTCTTTCCCTTTTCTTATCTTAAGCTCTTTCTCTTTCTTCATCATGAACTCGTGTCCTATCCTTATCCCTATCTCTATGCTTCTCTCTTTCTCTATCAAGTTTTTCGTCAGAATCACTACTTTTCTCTCTCTCTTAGCGTCGACTCTCACGATCCCTCTTTTCTCTATCCCTATGTCTCCCTTCACTTCTATCCTTACTTTTATCCCTAGTCTTCTCACCATCTCGTTCACGGAGGCTCCTCTTGGAATCCTCTTCTTTCCCTTCATAATCTTCCTTCCTAGATTTATGCTTTCCCTCATTCATTGTTTTCACCTGCAAACTTGCCGGTGTCAGTAAAAGTAACATTTGACAGATTCAGGGACCAAAAAATATCATTTTACAGATACATAGAGTATTAAATGTAGAAAAGAAGCACACTGCAGTATATATGCTATAAGAATAGAGTGAAAGTAAATATGAATGTGACATTAAGATTGTAAAAAATGCTTCGCAAATAACAAATCATAAACATATGGTCTCACTTCAAGTTCAGAATTAAGCACAGTAAAAACAGTTCCAATCATGCAGAGAATAAAACACATTTATATCACATTAAAACGGAATAAACTATTCAGGTTAATGAAAGCGTTATGAGTGTGAATAATTTATTCAGTTTTAAAATGGGAATAAATTATCTTTGTATGGGGATAATACGCATTTTGATGCATATGGCTATTTTGACGTACTATAAGACTTCACCTTTCTTCCAAAAAAAAAGAATAAATTAGTATATTTTCAGTGCATTTCCCACGCAATATTATCAACACTTTGACTCTCTTTTTTACCAAAATTTTTGGGCTTTGATTAAGACAGAGAAATGGCACACACACTGAATAGGGAAAACTTGAGCAAAAATTTTTATGAAGGGTAAAGGGGGTTTAAAGACATGGGAAACGTTAGTAAAACATTATGTTTTTTTTGGTGAATTAGTAAAACATTATTTACAAAGCAAGCATGGGCCACAAAATCTATGCGCAAAACTTTAGGTCCCAGATACTTGAAAACCAAGAATAGTACTGGAACTCTTCAGCATTCAAATTCAGCCAGGACATGAGAAAAGAATTGGCTCAAGGGAACCACAGAAAATGTTGAAAGCATGGATCAATGCACTATGATTTTGTTTTTTTTATATACAAACTAGCAAATAGTAAAGTAGTTTTTAAGGGTAGAAGACCTTGTGCATACAGGACAGTCAAAATGATAAAATTTTTTAGTACCGAAAATGGTGGAACCTGCACAGAATAGTACTCAACAGAACCAGAAAAAGATTATGAAAATTCCACTGGCAATATATTACTGATATATCTGGAGATAGTTTCAGGAATTGCTAAGAAAACACAGCCAAAACTCTAGCTTCATGACTATCTATGGAGATCAAGTAGGGGTATTGTATTATGGCGATAGTAGAAGATTTTAAAAGGAATTTGCATTTTTGGAAGGGTTAAGAAAAGAAGAAAATTACCCACGCAAAATACTAGAGTATCATTGTAATAGACTAGTAGCAGAAAATTACAGAACAGTTACGAGATTTTTCAGGAGCAGTTGATAATTAACGAGTAATCGGAAGGATGTACAAATAGGCAGACCTATATTTTACTCAGTGGGGCAAATTAAGAGGGCAACAACCATTCAAGTTAAACAGCTCGCTAGTAATTAAAAAAGAAGAGGGCAGAAGTACAATAGCCAATTAAACACCATTCAAGCAAAAACTAGTAAAACAAAAATGAAACTCAATCTGTAATCTGTAAATATTCGAAAATTCAACCGCGCCAAACTTCAAACGATTACACGACCATATTCAGAGCTAAATTAAAATGAAAACTTTCAAACAAATCAAGAACAAGTACGCAGTGAACAGACGACGCGCGGAACAAATTCAAATCTCACCGGATTTTGGCAGTAGAAAAAGCCCTAGGGTTCGAAACTTATTCAATTCTTGCCTGACAACAACCTCGCAGGCCTGACAAATGTGAACGGCGTCCGACGGAGTGTGGAATGCTTCTTCGTCGACGGAGAAAGGTGCATCCGCAGCTACCGAGACTGTGCGTTGTCGGGGTTATAAACTTCCAATTTTTTTTCAGTGAGAATTCGATATGGGTTGAAAATTGATTACTCAAATGTCCGCAAAAAAATAAAATAAAATAATGTAATATATATATATATATATATATATATATATATATATATATATATATATAGACACACAAAACTTAAGAAAAATTGCATTTAGATATATGGGACTTTTTTATAACAAATTCTAATTTCGCTGATAAGTCTATAGATGTCTACTGACAAGTCTATAAGTGTTACACTAACAAGTTTATGAGCGTTCATTGATAAATTCATAGGTATTTGACAATTGAATTTTATTACAAAAAAAGTCTTATGGGACTTAAATGTAATTTTGAGATTTTAAGGAACTATTTTTTCATATTTTCTCTTGCTCAGGACCTAAATGTAATTTTTCCTAAAATTTATTTTAGGGTTAATACAAGGGTTAAGGTGCAATTAACACCCTGAAGCATTTTATGAGGTGCAATCTACATTCTAAAATATTTTAGGGTACAATTTTGACCTAAAATATTAAAAATGGAGCAATCTCAACTCCCCCATTAACAGGCACAAATAAACGTCGTTTGATATCCTTTTTTTCCTTGTCCATCTTATTCACTAAGAATCAAAGAAGAATCACTCTCTCGTTAATTTTCTATTTTGAAGCAATTGACTCCAATCTCACCAAACTAACGCAAAGTACTCGTCTCTTGATTTCCCCCATAAAAAAAAGTAAGAGAGGCGCTAGGAATCGCTCGTATACCATTGATTGACTTAAATGATATAATGGGAAGAAGAATCCCTGTTGATAATCACAACCTCTTTGTTGATACATCCAGTTTTGTCTTACTCATTCCTCGCAACGACATTGGGTACAAGCTTTGTAATTATCGCCACATTTGTGTGGTGTTCGGTCTCGCAAAAAACCCTCATCTCCTCCTCCGTCTGATCATCTATGCACAACCAAACACTTGGATTCCGAATCACCATAGACAAATGAATTGGAAAACCAGAATGATGAAACACAGTAATGAACTACCTCTTCCACCCACAATGCAACAATCCAAGGAGTCTGGATCTACTAGTAATATGAATAAAGCTAAGTCGGAACACAGATCATCGTTTAGCTTGAAGAAGGTACCTAGAAGTTTGTCTGGGTCCAAAAGAGGATGGGCGAAAGAAAGAGAGGTTGAAGCCAAAGGAATTTGTATGGATGAAAATAATAATCCTCAAAAAGAAATGTGTTCACAATAAGGAGGAGAATGTGGTGATTTATGAGGGAAAAGGCAAGAAAATCTCATCCTACCATCCAAGAAATAATAGTTCCTCCTCAATTTCTAAACAATTATCTTCGATCAGTCAAGATCTCTCTCTTGATTATTTGGTTCTTAGTGAATAAGCACAAAGAAGAAGACAAACAAGGAAAAAAAAGATGTTAAACAGTGTTTGTGGTTTCTGTTAATGTGGGGTGAGATTGCTCCACTTTTAATACTTTAAGGCCAAAATTACACCATAAAATATTTTTAGGTGCTGATTACACCTCACAAAATACTTTGAGGTGCTTATTACACCTTAACCCTTAATACAATCATTGCTCCTAAAGTTTGTCCTCATTTTGGTTTTGATCCTTTAAGTTTCAAATAAGAGATTTTGGTTCCTCAAGTTTCATTTCTTTTAAAATATTAGTCCCTATCATTAAATAAAAATCTAGATCATTTCTCCCTTAAGGGACCAAAACTAAAATGAGAACAAACTTAAGGAATCAAAGATTATATTCACCCTTCATTTTATTATGATTTATATGGATAAGGTCTAATTTTAACTTGAAATTTTTTTGTTAGGAGCTATAGGTACCTGAAAGTTTTTAGAGGAGCAGTGTTGCGGCGAAAATATAGAAAATATATCAATTTTACCCTACCAATAAAATGTGTTAATTTTACCTATAAATTTTGTTTTGTTTGACTCTATGATACACTAAGCATCGTTGATGAAGTATGTCGTTGTCATCTCAAGGCTTTCAGTTCTGCGTTCATAGTGAAGATCAAGGTGAGAGAAAGTATAGGGAGCTCTGAGAGACGAAAAAGACATGCCATGTCTACATGTAAAGCACTTTCTTAGATTTCAGTTAATTTAGAAATTAATAATTAATTAATTGTTAGTAATATTTTGTTTATGGATAGGGAGGTATGAAAAAGGTCGGGGGATTCTTCTAGAGAGAGAAAATTCCTTTCCTTCCCCATCCTCGGAGAGGAGTCATTATGTCAGTACTTTTCAGCGGTGACTTTAGTCTCTTCCTATCCAATTTGTTACTCCCTTGAGTATATTTGTTTTTGGTTAGTTTCTAGTTGTCTTTAATGATCTCATTAATTGCATGTTTCTTTTTCTTTTGGTTTTTTACATTATCCATGCTGCATTTTCACCCTTTGAGTGTCCATGCTTGTCTCAACCCAGTAGCATAATCATCAGCTTACTTCTCTATCACCGTCCCTCTTAACCCACTCCCCGTCCTTTCTTTTTCTTAATCTATTAAGCGTTAGTGGTTTCTATGAAGTATATTTGGTTTTTGGTTTGTTTTTAGGGATTGCATTAATTGCATATTGTTTTTTTTCCAATTGCTTTTTGCATTACCTATATTGCCTTTACTCCTTTGACTGTTCATGCAAATCTCTATCTAATAACAAAATTATCAACTCATTCCTCTATCGCCATCCACCTTAACCCACTCTCCAACCATTTCTTCCCTTAATCACCCATTTCTATTTACTGTATTCTTTATCTTGTGTCCCGATGCGCTTGTTGATCTTATCCCCACCAATCAACCTTCGACTTACTTAATTATTCCTCATACCTACTGTATGAAGTAGTCTTTAGTCTCTCTTCCCCATGTTCACTATTTGCAAAATGCTTCCATGCTTCCTCCCCTAATCTCTCGTTTTAGCCCGTAGCTATTTAATCTATCCTTCTTAATACCTTTTTCTTGAAACCTAAATGCCTTGTCATTTTCTTCGTCTTGACCCTCTCCTCTTCCCTAGTTTCTTCCTTTTCATTTTTTTTCCTTCTATATTTAGTTCCCTAAGCTACTTTGTTCCCTAAGCTTGCTATAAAAAATTTCTTCCTACCCAAGTGTTAATTCTGAAGATTTCATCCATCTATCATTAAGTTTTAACCATGTTGATCTACTTCAAAGGGGACAAATGATTGCACCTTATGCTACTGCTGCTCTCATTGATGTGCATGCCTCTGTTCGTTAGCTCCATAGATGACTTCGTGCCTTTTGGACGTTGAACAACAGCTTCTCAATTGATGGACAATTTGGAAATTTCTACCTCATTCATTTCAAATATGAGGAAGACAAGAACTTCTTAGTCAACAATGGCCCTTGGGCAATTGATAACTCTCTCCTAGCGGTTGATCACTGGCAACCAAACATGGTTCTCTAAGAGCTTCAACTGATTAAATGCCTGTTTAGGTTCAATTTTGGGGACTTTGACTATCATACTGAACATGCTACTGAAACCTTAGGTGACCTCGTTGGAACCTCTGCCATGACAGATTTTGGAATTCATCTTTCCTCTCATATGAATGTCCTTCATGTTTGGGTTCTTATTGACCCTAGACTTTTACTAGTACAACATATCAAAGTCAAGTTAAATAGTAAAGTTGAAAGATAGGTAGAATGCAAGTTTGAACGAATCTTTAGGAAATGCTCATCCTGTAATGTCATTGGGCATAATGTTCAACAATGTAATCGTCCTATCTTGGATATTTATCAGTTTTAGTTACATTATTGAGAAGGGAAGAACAAGATTTGGTTCAAGATTTATATGTACTTTCAAAGCTTAGGTGGCAGAAAGACTCTGGAAAAATTGGATTCACCAACATCATTCAAGGGGATCAACTGTCATTTGACTTTCCAGAGATGATGACAATGAATATCAAGTCTTCTGGTCACTTCTTTATGCTCATATGAATGTTGGATTGGTTTTTCATGTATCTTATATAATACCCCACTTTTCACCAATATTCCTTGTATGTATATTTGAGATAATTTGTGGAATAAAATGGTGAAATGTGGTATGCATGAATTTATGTAAATATTCCAATCGCCGGTTACACATAATTCGGCCAAATAAGGACATAAAGAAGTAATTAATGTACATTTAAGGGCCTAATATTGTAACCAAAATATGAGCATAAAATGATACACAAGATGGCATCATTTAAGTGTTAAAAATTGGGCTAAGCCAAAGAAATGAGCGAAAAATGATTTATTTCGGTAAATCATAAAATGTAGGGGCAAAATGGTAATTTTTTCATAAAGTGGGAAATAATTATTTTTCCCTAATATTCCCAATAATTTCAGTTAAATGGGAATTAAAAAGAGAGAAACGACTACTTGATCATTAATAAACCAATTTTGGTAAATTACTATCAAGAAAGGTCAAATAGTCAAAAGTCAAAGGTGTAAAAGTCAACCTATAGCAAGTTAGCAATAGAATAGTGCAAGATTAATATATTATCTCTCAATTCTCATGCATTCTTGGATGAACATGAAGGAAGAAGAGGAAATGAAATATTAAATGAGAACTGGTATTATGGACCAATAAGGGAATGCCATGTGTATTAAACCAATTAACCCTTTTTCATTATATCATCTTTCCTTCATTGTTTCCTTCATTCCTCGTCCAAGTCTGATTCAGAAAGAGTGAGAGAGAGTTGAGACGGTAGAAGGGAAAAGAAGGTTAGGTTTTCTTGAATCAAAGGTAAGAAGTTTTTACCTTGTGTCTTAAGCTTCCTAATCCCTCTATCAACTCTCTTACTCACTTCTCTACCTTTGGAATCATGGATTTCTAGCTGATTTAAGAGCTGTGGAGAGAGAGGCAAAACATGTAGAGAGAGAAAGTGGTGGAAATCAAGAGGTAACTTCCCAAACTTGTTCATCTTGCTTGATTGATGCTATTAAAGTTGTTCTTGGCTTGGTTTTGGTTGTTTTAGTGCAAGATAGCTCATGAAACCTAAAGGACCTTAATGGTCAAGTTTCTCCAAATCAAGTGCAATGAATGTCTAAATAGCTAATAGTGTAATTATAAGTAGAAATGAGGTGATTAGGAAAAAAATATGAGAAACCGACACAACTTTTCTGGGAATCTTATTGGATCACCATGTGTTGGATGTGGTAAATGAGTAAGAATTTGATAATTTTGATGCTTCCATTGAATTTAGGAGGAAAAATTGTGTAGGGTCTGTGTTGATCATAAAATGAGAAAAGCCCCAGAAGGTGAAATGACCTAATTACCCTTTAAAAGCTCTAACTGAAGGCTGTTAAGGGCATTTTCATCATTTGGGCTTGATTTTGGCCATTCTGAGGTTGAAAATGGATTCTACACATAAAATTGTGTAAGAAGAACCCAGGTTATAAAATTTGGTAAAGTGGAGTGAGATCGGGTACGTCTCTAAGGGTATTTTGGTAATTTAGCACTTTTAGGCTAAGTTTACCAATGTTATAAGTTTGGAATTGTACATGAATGAATAATGACTCATTTATGGTATATTTAAGGATTTCAGGACTTGACAAACGTCCGGAACGCAGAACTTGCCCGAGCTTGAACAAGCCAAAAGGAATTACTAAAGAAGAGCGACCATGTAGTAACTTGTCTTTCATATGTCATAGTATGTAATTGTGTGTTGTTTGCATTGATCACAAGTTGTCTGACACATTTAGATTATGCGGAATGGTCACCTAGGGCTTATGTTGTACGGGTGGACGCTCAGGCCAATGTAGTGTTCAATGATGCACGAGTGGTACCCGAGGCCTATTTTGTACGATATCCCTCGGGGCCTATAATATGCCTAGCGCTACAGTAGTTAATGAACTGTACTTGATGCACTGAGTGTTGTTGTGATAATTATGTGATTGATGTTGTGAAGCATGCTTTGTGATATTATTTCTGTATGATTGACATTGTGTTATTATTGAGATTCCTTCGAATCTCACCCTTTTTCTTCAAAACCACCTTCAGTACAGGGAGAAAGCTCGAGTGGCAAGAAGAAGGTAAGTGGCGATGACTAGAAGTCGAGGTGTTGAAGACTTTCGTCATGTGGTTGTCTGGTCCCTTATGTTTTGTGGATGTCTTAAATATTTTGGGTTGTATATGATGTATATGTCGTGTAAGCAATATAAAGGTAACCTAGTGAAGGAATGATAGAAATAAGTAGTTTTGCTTTCTATCACTAATGAAATGTATATGTGAAATGAAATGTATAAAGTTGGCAGAGGTACGCTCACAAACTCTGATAAACTTAAACAAAAGAGAAAACTGGTGAGTCTTAATGAGTTAGTGAAAATTGTGAAAAGAGTTTTGAGAAAATTTTACCACCCTCTCTACTCTAGGTTCAAATCCTGGGTTGAGGTCGGGAAATTTATAAGTATTTTCGGAAGTTGGGTGTTCCAGGTTCAAATCCTGATCTCCCGAGTGATTTCACTACTCATTTGTACTGAACTGAAGCTATAGGACATGAGGTCTCACATATCTTCGAATGAAGATTGATAATGAAGATTCTGAAGGTGAACTTATGAATGTTGACGCTCAACTTGATGATCAACTGTGTATTCCTGATGGCATGCTTGTTCCACTATCTATAAATCAACCACATAATGAGCCAGAACCTCATTAAATTTTTAATGACCTTCAACCTATAAATGTGGGTCTTTCTCTTTATGTTAATCAACAAAATAGTCTTATAACCCCTCTTACTCAACCTATGACACCTACTTCAGATCTCTCCCCCTCCTAGACCTCCTCCTCCTCAACCAGATGAAGATTTCCCTATTCCTAACTCTTACTCTACCATTTATCCCATTACTCCACTTCCTTCTCTAATCCCTAAGCTTGAGCAATCTCCTCCCAAGCAACTGTTGGAAAGTCATGTGTTCCTTAAAAAGTTTATCCTGCTTCTTGATACCAACCCTAATAAAAAGGGGAAAACTTCTAATATCTCCAATGCACTGGAAAAGGAAGTGGAAAACTTTATTAGAGAATGCTTTAAAGTTTTTTGGAAAAAACGATCTCTGACCAAAGTAACTTCATTTTCTTCTTCCCTCAAGAAGTGATTGCTAAGCTTCGTTCAAATAAATGGTTCAAGTCCAACAAGTCTCCCAGCTTTCCACGCAATTTAATCAATTGGTGGAATCTACAAAAAGATGATCTAGAAGACAATCCTGAATTATTTGGCCTTAGCTACCAATTAACCACTTTTGGCTAGTATGACTGGAAAGTCTTGCCTAATACTTACTTAAAATTCATGTCAAGTTTTTTCTACGCTACTCCATTATACTTCTCCACATCTGATGGGGATCAATTTTATTTTTCTGTGGAATGACATTTATAGAAGAGAAAGGATTTATAATTTATTGTATGAAACCTCTTTATGCTTCACTTGACAAATCCATAGTGATTGCCTCTGGCATTAAGAACTATCAAGATTAAAATTTAAGCAACTCTTTGACCTTAAGAAGCGTTAGCTTGACGTGTAGCTCTCTTTGGACAACATTGCCAAACAACTTAAGACCTTTGCTAAATCCTCAAATTCTGTCAAGGCTAAGGAAGCAGCCTCCTCAAAGCTTCCTAATGATCTATGAAAATGCTAAGTTGGAACTTTCATGGTTTTAGAAAGGCCATGGCAGTTCAGAGGTGAAAGAAACTAATTAAATCTCACTGCCCCAATATTATATATCTTTCAAAGACTAAAATTAATGTCTAAGCTGCTTGTAATCATTTTTTTGCATTTTTTTTTGTCAACTATTTTGGTACTAATGCTTGTAATAGGGGAAGGGGAACCCTAGTGACTTGGAGAGGCAATATAGAAGTTTCTGTGCTTGATATTTCACCTTTCTTTTGTCACTGTCTTATTACTAATATGAATAATATACTCCATCATTTTTACTTGTCGTTTATTTATGGTTCTCTTTACTCTAGTACCAAACATGTCTTGTATGAATGGATTTCCCTAACCTTAGGTACCATGAATAATCAATGGCTCCTTATTGGTGATTTTAATCAAATCTTCTCTTTATTAGATAAAAGAAGCAAGAATCCTTCCTCTTCAAGATTAGTCGAATTCACTAAGTGTATTGTCTTAGCAAAACTAATCTTGCTCCAACAAAATGATCCCTACTTTACCTGGAATAATAATAGAAAAGGTCTAAACAATGTTATGGAAAGGTTGTTTCCTCTCAGCCTATTATCTACTCTTTCCATTGCAGCATCGAATCATAGCCCAATTATCCTTAGTAGTGAGTAGAAAACAAAGAAAAGCAAAGCAAGTAGATTTGAGTCCTATTGGAATCATTTCAAAGAATGTGATAGAATTATTTCTCAGAGTTAGAAGCAAACTATTATGGGTTCTCCAAGTTTCAATCTTCATTACAAACTGAATCGCACACTCTCATCCTTACTCTCTTGAGCAGAACAAATATTGGGAATTTACAAAGCAGGATCAACAATCTTGAAAAGAATCTTCTTGAGTCATCTACCAAACTATCTTTGTCTCTCCTCTTCCAAGCTCAGCTAGAAAAAGAGATAAATAAGGTGAAGTTGGAACTTGAATTTCTTTATGATTGTCAAGCAAGCTATTAGGCTCAAAGAGCAAAGATTAAATGGCATTGTGAGGGAGAAAGAAACACTAAATTCTTTCATGCTACAGTAAGTAGAAGAAATGCTTTTAATACCATTACTTCTTTAAAAGATTAGCAAGCTAATTGGTCTGAGAATTTCAAAGATTTGACTACAATCACTTTTAAGCATTTCAACAATGTTTTTCAATCTACCAATTACTCTTCGATTGATGATATTTTAGCTGATATGTGTGATCTACAAATTCCTTGCTTATCTTTTGATGACATCTCTTTTCTGATGTCTCTTCTCATGATATCTAAAATTTAGAAAGCAATTTTTAACTTACCAAGAGGAAGTGCACCTGGCCCGGATGGTTTTCATATTGATTTCTACTAAGATCATTGGGATCTTGTTAAAGAAGATCTCTTCAATATAGTCACTGTTTTCTAGAATTATGAGGATCTATTCAAGGCTTTTAACAAAACTTCTATAATCCTCATTCCCAAATCAAAAAAAGCGTCAATCTTGTAAGGATCTTAGACCTATTAGCCTATGTAAAGTCTTATGCAAGATTATCTCAAAGGTTCTTTGTAATAGGCTTAAATATCCCCTTTACTTCCTCATTGCTCCAAATCAATGTACATTTTTAAAAGTCATATTGATTTAAGACAATATCATATTAGTTGGAGAATTGATGAATCAAATTCACTCATTAGGTGAAGGTAGGAAAAAGCTAGCAGCAATCAAGATTGACTTCTCCAAAGCATTTGACAACTTTCTTGGGATTTCATTACTGCGGTTATTATCAAGATGAACTTCCTTATCAAATAGGTTAATCTTATATCTCAATGTATCTCCATTGTTCAATATCAAATCCACATTAATGGTTTCCTTGCTGGTAACATCAGTCCATCAAGTGGTATTCATTAAGGTGATCCTCTTTCCCCTACCTTTATATCATGGCTTCTAATGTCCTCTCATGCCTAATTGCCAAATTTGAATCTCATTCGCTTCTAAAAGGAATCAATATTTCATCAAATTCCTTGCTATTCGCTCAGTTACTTTATGCAAATGATTCTTTGTTTTTCATTGATTGCTCTAGCAATAGTATGAAGGTGTTGAAACGAGTTCTTGACGAATATGCTATATAGTCTAGTCAACAAGCTAATAGCTCGAAATTCACTATCATTTTCAGCTTGAGTGTGAATCATTCAAGTAAGATCAGATTTACACAAACCCTCAATCTAAGCTTCAATACCAAACTAGGGAAATACTTAGGTACCTATACTGGCCCTGGAAGAAATAAATCTATCATCTATAATCAGGTACTTGAAGTTGTGGAAAAAAGAACTAGTGTATAGAAAGAAAAGCTATTATCCCAAGCTGCTAGACTTTGCCTTATCAAATTAGTTCTGTCTGATGTTAACAATCATGTTCTTTCTTATATTAATCTTCCAAAGTATGTTTGTGACAAAATCGATGGTCGTTGCTTAGACTTCTTTTAGGGTTTTTCTAATAAGAAGAAGAAAATTCATCCTATCAATAAAGACCAATCTTTTTTCTTCCAATTGATAATGGTGGACTTGGCATCATACCTGTGAAAGAAGTCAATCAAGCTTTCTTGGCAAAACAAGTATAGAGAATTTTGCCCTCAACTCCCCCTCTATCTTAACATCGATCATGTAGGTGAAATACTTTAATATTTCTACACTAGAGATCATCAAAAGATCATATAATTCCTCATGGATTGATAAATGAATTATGAGTAATGCTGAAATGATAATAAGAAATCTTGATTGGAGAATAGGCTTTAGCTCTTCTATTCCCTTAAACCACCACCTAAGGCGGCCTATACAATTAGATTGCCCAATAACATAGCATTTGAGTTAGGTGTCTAATCTTATATTGCATACCTCTTCAAGTTGGTCTCCATTGAAATGGAACATCCCTCTTATTCATTACCTATACTCTCCTCAAGTTGAAAAAATTGTTCACATTCCTCTTTCATTCTTAAATTAGAATGAAACGTTTCTGGTTCTTATAAAGTTAAAGATGGTTTTTCAATACTCTTAAAGGATAATTGTCAATTGATGAATTCTTTTGATTATTTTTGAAATTCCTTTAGTCCATCTCTCTTCTAAAAAATATCTCCTCCTGGTTTGGAAACTTTTAAAGAGAGCTCTCCCATCTACAGATGTATTATATTCCTATCATCTTCAAACCAATAATCTCTATCCTTTTGGTTGTGATATGAATGAATCTCTAGATCATATTTTCTTTTCTTGTCCATATACTAAAGTTGTATGGTTTGGATGCTTCTTTATTAAGTTGGATTGTAATTATTGTAATGACCTTCTCTCTTTCTTGGAATGGATTAAGTCTATTCTAGAAAATTTAAAGCATTCCAATAATCTGCATATGATAAATGGAATTGTCATCTTGCTAAACTTCATCTAGTTTCAAAGGAACAAAGTAGTTCATTAAGGAGCTCTCAAATAGCCTCAGGAAATCATCATAGATATTTACTGTCACATCTCCTTCTCAGCAATAGCCTTTAATTATGTTATGCTACTTCCTTCTGTTTATACTCAAAAAGCAAATAGTTGTAATGCTTCTCATTTGAACAAAAAACTGTGATTGGCAAGTTCCCCTGAACATTCAAAAGAAAGGAAGATTAAAGACAGGGCACATCATCATTTGTAATCATAGTACTCCTCTATAATATTTCGTCTAGAAGAAATGTCAGTTAATTATCAAGGATTTCCTACTCACTTGTTTAAGGAATGCTTTATCTTGGATTCTATTAAATGACACGCCCCTTTATGCATATTGGTCTTCTTTAGAGATATTGTTTGTGGATAAGCAAAGAATTAACTTGTAGAGATTCTCATCTAATAATGCTAACACTGTTTCATTTGATGTTAGGTTTTATTTTTCATCTATTTCAAATATCAATGTTTCCATAATATCGTCATCTTTCTTTTCATTTGTATCCTCTAATAATCTTTGTCCTATGTCTTTTGGCACCTTGTAATACTTTTTTTAATCTATAATATATTATCATTTTCTATAAAAAAAAGAGGGGGAGGTATGAAAAATTAGAGAGAATTCATATGATATATTAACATTGATTTTGGAGGAAAGGAAGAAGTGTCTATTGTTGGTGTTGAGGTCATGGAATTGATGGAAATTTTGATAGGGAAGTGAATTGGAAGTAGGAGGAGTGTGTTTAGGAGACGTAGCTCTTGCAACCATATTTGTGTGGTTCTTGAGTGCTTGAAACAATAAGCAAGATGTTCACTATTACATGCAATACTTTCATCGATTCCTTGAATGGTCAAATCCTCAATATGTTGCTTTAAAGTTCAAAAAAGTAAGGATGTGCCATGGGCTGACGTGGAGAGATGCAATTGGACTTGGGTGGCGAGTAAATCGCCACAAGTATTATTCGAGTCAACTTAGCCATCAAAATTAACCCCTTTAATTGTAAGGCAATTTTGCTTCATTTTTTTTACTTCTAATGTTGTGTTTGGATTAGCTTTTAGAGAATAGCTTCTAAAGAAAAAGGAAAAAAAGTGATTTCAAAGAATAGATTTTATAGAATCACTTCTGAAAAGGTAGAAAAGAAAATGGCTTCTGTGAAAACCATGTTTTCTACCCTAAACCATGGTTTTCTAGTAAAAAATAGATTTTGTAAGAAAAACATAGTATTTGGCTAGTGTATAATAAAATCATGGTTTTGGAGAAAAAAGTGCTTCTGGCTTTTTTTCAAGTGTTTGGGTCATTTTTTACCAAACCATGATTTTAACCCCCCCCAAAAGTGCATTTTTTAGGAAAAATTACAATAAGGTTCCAAGCAAGAAGAGAAATGAAGAAATGGTCCCTTGAAATTGCAAAATGAAAAAATGGTCTCATTGACAACTCCAGGTGCTGGTCATTGACAACTTTAGGGGCCTTCATTGATAACTCTTTAGGACCATTTTTTCATTTTACGATTTTAAGGGACCATTTCTTTATTTCTCTTCTTACTTGGGACCTTATTGTAATTTTCTATTTTTTTATGTTATCTAAACACACTCAAAGGCAACATTGATCCTTAAAATACTTCTGGATACCAACCGCTTCTAGCAAAAAACGTCCAACACAAAATTGAATTTTAACTTTAATTTATATATTGTAATGTAATAGAATTATTGTCTTCTTTCTTATAACTATCCACGGTTCCTCAACTCTTCTATGCCAAATCAAATTGATTTTTCTATCAAGGCCCGTTTGGTTTACAAAAAGAGTTGGAAATGAATGGAAAATATTTTGTTAAAGAGGTGTTTCATTGGCATTGGAAAAGAAAATTGGTTGATAGGAAAATTTTTGTTTAGTTGGAAAAAAATGAGATAGGAAAATGAGTCAAAATACCATTTTACTCCTATATTAAAAACATTATTTTAAAGGCCAAGAGATCTACTCACCCACTACACTATTGCTCACCCACTATATAAAGCTCGACATAGGTGCCACTGGTGGGAGGGAAGACGGTTGACTACCATTGGAAAGTGAACACCAGCAGGGAAAAGGCAGAGGATGGAGCTGCGAACGATGGGTTCAAAGGAAGATGCAGCAAAAGATGCGTGGAATAGATTCCAGCCTCATTTAGACACTACAATTTTGGTTGTGATTGTTCAGTATGTGTTAGTGAAGAGGGAAAGAGGTCCTTATTTCTTGGGTAACTACGGTTGTGCAACCAAAGTTTTCTAGGATCCCAGGTTTGGAGAAGTTAGAGACTTGCTAAGTTTACCTTTAGAGAGGTTAATGGGATGGATTACTGTGTAGGATTAGGTGTCGTGTATGAATCTAAGTTTAGCTTTGTTTGTATAGGATTAACCTTATGCACTCTATGAACAACTCATGGTCATGAATTTAATTGTTTTAACTTAATTTCTTTAGAAAAATGAAATGATAATTTTTATTAGATGGGCTTGAGGCCAGTAGGCTAGCCCAAGTTTGCGAGATTCATAATATGGCCTTTTTATATGAGTTAGGCCTTAAGCTCATGAAGGGCAGGCCTATTTTCCTAGCTCTACCCCACCTCATACACCAAAAGCTTCAAAGCTCTAATCTTCGTGTGATATTTCTAATTCATGTAGAGTAGTTGGGAACAAATTATGTTGAAATTCAAAGGTTAATGCCACCACCAATGTTATTAAACCCGAACCGGATCTACAGATTTAGCTCTAAAATCGGCGAATCGGGCACCTAACCAATATGGAGTGAGACAAGAACTTAAGGTTGCTTTTGACTTGGCTAACTCGTGATGACTCAATACTAACTCAAGCGAGTCTGTCGGTTTCTTTTTTTTGAACTCCACCCCTGAAATCGACCAAAAAAATGACGAGGGGAAAGAAAATACGATCGAAAAAATGAAGTAAAGATGGAAGAAGAAGAGCTTTCTCAAAATGGCACAACTTATCTACACTATCATCACCCTTCACATTAGACTAAATTAGCTTTCTAAATCCCTAAACCCCCCAAATTTGTTAGCGAAGAAATTGTCTGATCTGTCATCACTAAATCAGTCTTCAAGATCGAACCTCACTTGTGCTTGTGCTTGTGACGTCGATGGTGATCTTCTTGTTGTTGATGGTGATCTTTACATTGATGGCAATTTTCTTGTTGCTATGGAAGGGTAGAAGGGAAGGAGGCAATAAATGAGAGAAAAGAGTCATCTAGTGCTGCTTACTTTTCTTCGAGGCTAAACCTAGTAGATGTTTGGAATAACGATTGAAACCTTCAAAAGTACTTTTTAATCGTGGTTTATGGTATATGAGATCAGTATGTGATAGGAGTTTTATCTTGACTTACGTGAAAAACATTTATAAAATAATCTCCCTCAATCTTATCTCATAAATAATAGAAGAGAAAAAAATTTAAAAAATAGAAAGTTAATACTTAGCACTTCAACATGTCATGTGAGATCAAGAGGGAAAATAAATTAAAAGAGAGGGAAAAATTAAAGAGAAAAGAATTTCATAAATATAAATAACGGATATCTATTATTTTTTTTCATAATCAAAATATGAATATTTTAATAAATTTTAATTAAGTCATATTATTTTAATTATCACAAGTCTAACTCCGATCTAACTCCAAGCTGACCTAATGACCCTTTGATCTACTACCTCGACCGGTTTAGAGGCCAATCTAAGTTTGATAATCTTTACCACTATGAAGTACCAAGTAAGATTCACGACATCTACACTCTATTTATCATATATATAAATATGTTAAGTATATGATATTTTACAAATATTCTAACATAATAATCATATAAAGACAAAAAGGTTATAAATCAAAATCATATTAAATTAAAATTTACAGTAACAAATAAAATTAAATTTAATGATAAAAGTAAAAAAATCGTGATCCATGTCTTGGGGGAAAAAATTTTGGAATAGCAGTTGGAACTTCCAATCGTGCATTTCAATCGTAATTTACGATATACGAGGTAGCTTTTATGGTCTAAAAAATAGCTTTTACAGTCTACGGGGTAAATATATGGAAGAGTTTTATCTCGATTTACGTAAATCGAACTTATACATAGACATAAACCCAACCAAACATTATTAGAAAACCATGTGTGATTAGAGAACATGATTAGACATATATACTTGAGCGTAATCTCACCATAAAATGTTTAAAATTTCTTAACTTTGATATGGCTGTCTTAACACGCAAAGATAAATGTGGAATGGACTTCTTTCTTAATTTGAGCCTATTATTGTTGTCACCTTCTATTCGATCCAATTGGTAGGCATGTGCTCAAAATCCAAAGCACTCGACATGTCGAAGTGGCTCATGACTTGGAACCCTCAAACTCACTCCAACGTTCAAAAATATAAACATTTGGTTCTTCATTCAAGTAATGATGACTGAGGCAGGATTTACAGTTTAATTTGATTTTCACATTCATGGGGCTTGAAATCAATTCAAAATTGTTGGGATGCAAGATTCATTCTTAGGATTTACATCAATTTGGTATTGTAATACTCACTGACAAATGTAAGTTAGGTATAAAATAGTAGTTACAGACATATGCTGAAATGTAAAGCCAGGCTATTGCTGCTAAATAACATGTATCAGAACACCTGTCTCAAGTGAAAGCATATCAGTTGTGTAATTACAGACATCCAGCCAAAATGTGAGAAACATTAAGATAAATAAGGAGAAACAAGTAACCAAGACTAGAAACTTGAACCAAAAGAGGCAAAAGGTCAAAGGTGTTTAGAAATTATCTTCCATGTCTGAGAGGAAATCAGCTGCTGAAGAAAGGGACAAAAGGTCAAAGGTGTTTAGACATCATCTTCCATGTATGAGAGGAAATCAGCTGCTGAAGGAAAAGTGCCAAAAGGTCAAAGGTGTTTAGAAAACATTTTCCATGTCTCTGAGAAACTCAGCTGCCGATGGTGCGATGCGAGTGAGGTCTAGATTCTGGTGTGTCGCTATCACCAGTAACCACTGATTACTCCACCTAAGGAAAGCTTCCAGGTGCACTTCGAACTGCTTCGAAAAATCCCAAAGGCGGTTTACACGATCGTTTAAAGAGGGCTGAGCAGCACCATCCTCTGCCCCAGTTGGTAAGTCCGGTGGCTTTACACCATCACCTAATGGCTGTGGGTCTCCTCCCTGCTCCTGAATGAATATGAATTGTATGTCATCGTCTATGTCTGAGAGGATATAAGTTGGTGGTCGGAAGCTTGCATATTCTAATTGTGCATGTGCCACTAGCATCTGTATAGACTGAACAATCCCCCTCACCCTAACTCGCATTTGCTCTACATGCTGCAACACCATCTTCGAAACACGGTTTACACTGACCTCCAGTGACTCTGAACCATTTCCTAAAGGTTGTGTGTCTTCATGCTCCTGAACCTCTGGAACAACATCCAAACCCCCTGATGTATTAGCTCATTAAATGGAGAAACAGGTCATGGAAATTATTATCATAAATCCTAAAAGAGATTCAGCTTATTAAAACTAGACTGACAAATTTGATATAAAGCACATGTTGCTTTACATACTTATTTATAATTGTCATCTATCCTTGTTCAACGCGTGTAAAATCAATTCTATATGATCTATTCACAGATCACATATGCGTTTTTCCCTTCTTGATTGGTTTTCACCAACAACGTACTTGGGCTTTATTAGTCAATAGACAAGTTCGGTGTACATACAGAAACAAATAAGGAGAACAAAGAAATCTCATAAGGAAAAATTAGTATGGTTGAAGAGTCCAACGTTGAGTGATTATTCCATTAGGTGAATTTGAAATTTGACTTTCAAGTTAGCATTCTAAAAAATATGAGATACATTAGAGAGGGGCAGAATAATTCGACGAAACCATAAAGTTGATTCCTAAAAGCAAGCTAGTCCAGATGAGCTAGATTCATAAAGCAAAAGCATCAATGCGAGACAAAAAGGTCATGTGAGGTTGAAGCGGCACATCCAGAATTTTTATTCATTCAAAACAACAGTCTTGGGAAGTTGGACTTAGGCGTTCCAATCAAACATCAGTAAAGTAAATTCCAAGAACAAAGAGCTCTTTCCTTTCCCACATTATTGTCATTAAATCCTAATACCGCACACAAATTCAACCCGGAAACAGTCTTGAGCATATCCAAATATATATAGTACATACACATATCGTGCAGACAAATATACAAACAACAGAACGGAAGCCCTAGAACACCTAATTGAAGGCCTAAGAGAAACATTCAAAAACCAACCCAACGAAAAACCCATATCCTAAAACCTACGTCTAACCCCAAAAGCAGAATGAAGTAGAAAGAAAATCGATAACGATGAATGCCCCGAAATGACAGACAGAGAAACATAAGAACTATAATAGGGACTGAGAAAATGACTTACCCGCCGTAGCTAGCGAGGACTGAATTCTTTTGGGGTCCCTATTTCTCTTTCTCCCTCTTCCATTTGTCGCGTTTGCTTTGCCTCTTGATCTCTTTTTCATTCTCTCTTCTGTTATCTCTCTTGCTCTTTCGTTCTTCTTTCTCCGGCCACCCCGTTCTTCGCTCCTCTGCTTCTCGTTGTCGCGATTCCCCCTCACACTACTAGCAGTGCGCCGGAGCGGTTGAAGAAAGACATCCGTAGGGCAAGTATTTTAATGTATTATTTTGAATAATTTACTTCTTTATTGTGGGCCCTAAAGGCTAATACTATTTTTGGATAATTTAATTCTAGATGTTGGGCCGCCACATTCAGGCTATTTAACACCCAAAAAAAATTCATAAAAAACATGGCAAAAAAAAAAACAATCATAAACAGCCAAAAATACAAAAATCATGAATCAATTAATTAAAGAAAAAAGACATTTAAATATCATTTGAACTTCAAAATTCTAAATTGGTTGTGTTGATAATAAGAGTAATGTAATTGACAAAAAATATAGCAATTAACAATTCAAGTTTTTAGAAAATTACTGATTTAAAATTTTAAAATTCAAGTAATATTTAAGTAGAATTCTCTCTTAATCAATCATCAACATTATTATTCTTAAAAACTTGAAATATCGCGTTCCATGAAAATCACATTAATCATTAAATACGTTGTCTTAATTATTATTTGACAATATTTCTAAATTCCCTTTATTTATATTTTTTTATATTTAATTGGATAATCAATTATATTTAGAAATGACTTGAAAATTCTTAAATTTTCTTTTTTTTTATTAAAAAAAGTTTAGGTGAGCTAGATTCTGAAGGCTCACCAGAGTTAGGGCATGCCTCGAGGCTCAAAGAGAACATACAGATCACTCATCAACAAAGTGCTCACATTGGTGAGATTTCAACCACAACCTTGTAGTTATGAGCCAATCTCTTTATTAACTGGATCAATCTTTGTTGGTTAATTCTTAAATTTTCTAATTTCCTTTATATTATAACTTCCTAGAAAAGGCAATATAGGTGTAGAAATTATCTCTTCATCGATGGCGTTACATCCCCATAAGTAATGATGATTCTGTTTTTCCATCCCCATAAAATATATCATAATGATAATAATCATTTAGAAATAGTGATTCTGTTTTGTCCAATAGTTTATATTTTAGCTCATCACAACCATTCTGGTAAAAGGAAAAAAAAAAAACAAAACAAAAGAAGCCGTTGACAACCAAAAACATTTGTTAAACATAATGATTTGTAATACATAATTATAACATTCCATATTTCTAGCATAAAGAAATAGTAGACCATTTAAACATGATTATAATATATAGAAATGTAATTATTTATATGCCGAAAACAATCAGTAATCTTACCTATTTACTTGTGTGTTATTAAGGACTATTATCACACTTTTAATTGATAATTAATGGATTGATTGATGGAAATCTGCAGAGACATTATAGAAATTCATCATACTTTTAATAATAATTAATTGATTGATAGAAATCTGCAACGATTTTTTAATACTTTATTTAATGATATTTGTAACACCTTAATTTCTAAAACTTTTAGATTAGTTTAAATATATAATAATTTCAAACCTGAGATCAAAATAATTTAAAGTCCCAATTTAAGACAGAGTTTAATATTATATTTTTATAAAATTTTCAAAAACTTTAAAATAAATATGTATGGTCTAAATTTTAGTTTGTAAATTCATTATTTTCATCAGTTTCAAAATCATTTATTTAAAATACAGAGCATTTTCTATCCATAGCTCGTGTAGTGATGGTTAACTTATGGGTTTCTAGATATCAGTACGTTATCGAAAGTCTAGCGTACGGATTACAACTTATAAAGTCCGCGTCGCGAGTATCAGCACTACTATTGCTACTACTACTACTTATAAATATTTTACAGTCATCCAAAATAAAATGATAACCAAACTGTCCATAATTTATTTGCCTCTTCTTCATCCGTCTATATTACCTTCTTGCCCTTAGAGCTGGACGCCTTTGCTGTATATCATTTGTTGAAAAAGGGGTGAGATTCAAAAGAATCTCAATAGTATAGAGATCACTCATATAATATATAAATACTAAGCATGTAAAACAAATCATCAAACAGCACAACTTATAGAAATGCAGCACATAAAAGGGCCTAACCGGTCCCTTATCACAGACTCACAGCGCTTGAGATTCACAATCTGGCTGCTCAGGGCCTCTGCCCCATACAAGGTACAGTAACAGGCTTTCTGTCTCAAGCCTACCTGGCTCAAGACGCCCCCGGGTAACTCCCGGTGCAACTTGTACTTACGGGTCTTACTGCCTATGGACTATCTGTCCTACACATATACAGATGATATGGTACACATACATGGCATCACATATGATATAAGAGATAAGGTACTACCTGACAGTCTTTCCAAATTTGGTTCATGTTCTCTATCTCTTAGGCGTCCCGGGCAAATGTCAAATACTATAATTTATAATTTACGGACGGACGAATTATTACTTATTCCAAAATAATTTAAGACACTTTGGTAGGTTATCATTATAGCTAATACCTTAAATCCAATAGGTATTTAATGTATTCATATCAACTCTAAGTATTTAACTTGATCCTTAGAGTCCTAATTATTTCAAAAATACCCTTACTTTTTATTTTTGCACTATTACTCAATTTTGTCAGAATTTTCAATAATCTTTGAAAATTCATATCTTGGCCAAAAAATATCCAATTAAGGTGGTTCTAAATTATATGTGTCACTTATGAAGTCTATTTTAATATAAAAATACGTTTAACTACCACATATCCATGAATAATTCCCAGTTTTAAAGTTTTCTCACACTGCCAGAAAATCTTTCCAATTTCAATAACTTAACTTCTAAAATTCATAACTAAATATCTAGAACTCCAAATGGGATGGTTCAAAATTATATATGATACTATTTAAGTCTAGTTTCAGAAAAAAAATATTACAATTTAGAAATTATGGCTACAAAATTTCCATAATTTTGTCAAACCTCATTTGTACCAGAAAATGTTCCAGATTCATCATCTAACTTTAAAAATTCATATCTCACTATTTATAAACCCAGATGATACATATTATATATAAAATTAAATCTTAGGATGTCTACTTTCGTTATGAAAAATTTCATAATTTCCGGAATAGGTTTGGCCACCGAAATTTATTTTAAAACCAATCTGATTCTAGAGAAACTAACTAAACAACAACTCCTCTTATTTTCTAAAAATTCCAGACTTATATATAATCATCCAAAAATCATAATCACATGTATTCCCATATAATTTTTCGTATATAATTCATTGAAAACCACAAAATTTTCAAATTCTCATTCCTTCCTCATGCACTATTTTGATCAAAATAAAACCTTACAAGACAACAATTCATTATACTAGGTTCTTATGCTTCCTAAATTACCCAAAAATAGCCTCAAATCAACTAGAAAGAGTTAAGAATATGGGAAGGAAACTCACCTATATCAAGTTATGGAATTGTGTGTGAGATTTGTAGCATCTTCTTTCTTCCTCTTGTAGCACCGATCACTCTTATGTTTCTCTTGCTTTCTCTCTATCACTCACTCTCTCTTTTCCTATATTTTTCTGTTTCTTTTGAATGTGTTGAATGAATGAAAAATGGAAAATGAGGAGTGTGTGGGTGTGTTTCCGTGTGTGTGTGTATGAGAGAGTTAGAGAGTAGGAGGTGATGATTATTTTATTTAATGTGTGTGTGTGTGTATTTAATTAAATGATTGTGTGTGCATGCATGGCATGTGAAGTGTGGGAAAAGGGTGTGTGTGTTTTAATTATTATTATTATATATATAGGCATATTTTATCATATTAATTACACACACTAGGTCTTTATTTTTCCCTTTGTCTAATTTAAGATTCCTTAAATTTCATAGCTTCAATAATTTGGCTTACTATTTAACTCCCATAAATTAATCCTTAGCCTTTGAATAAATTTTGGGATGTTACAATATTTAATGAATTAATGAAAATGTGTAATATAGATGTATTAGAAATCATAGTTGGTGTGATTAATTATATAGATAAAAATATATGAAGTTATATAAGTTGAGTATGATGCAAGTACATAAATCGTTGAGACTTTGGAATGGTAAAATGATATAATTGTGATTCCTTAATATATCTGAATCCTTTTTAAGCGTACTTGTATGATGGAGTGTTTTGGTGAAATCTCATAGTGGTTTGTTCTTTTTAAACATGCTTGTAATATATTTGGACAATTTAATGAAGTACTTTAATTCTTTTCAAGCATGCTTGGGTACATTGTTTGTTGTGCATGCATTATAGGCATTGGTGACAGGTAAGCAGATAGTGATGATGTGGACATTATATGATGCAATGAATATGTGGCTTATCTCCACTCTGCCACAATGATTGGTCTCTTGTAGTGTTGGAAATTGTACCATATGGGCCAATCATTATACTTTGAACATTGCTATTAAATGAATTTCTCCATTTAGTTATCATATTATTCGCATGTTTACTGTGATAACTATATCCTTAGATAAATCATAATGATTATTCTAAATGTCCCTAGTCGGTTATCTATGCGGGAGCAAAGATGAAATAAGACCAGTATGATTTTGATAAGGAATGAGGATACGAATCAAAGTCTTAGACACTTGTAGGAGTACAAGATACTGGATCGACCCGCTATAAGAAAGCTGCATGAATCAAGTCATAAGTTTATCTTATGTATAACCACATCACTATGTCCTTTGACTTGAGATAATCGTGGATTCCTATATAGGAGTCGCTAAGCTTTGATATAGTCAAAAGTCACTTTTAACCGGGTGGTGATAAAGGCTACAATTAGGCTTGGTAGTTTATATGCAGAGGAATGTGAATGGTTAAGATGTAATTTGTCCCTCACATTAGTAGAGAGATATTACTAGGCCCCTCGATGAGTGAGTCTGAGAAATGTGGCCATACTATGATGGAAAAGAGTTTCCATTTCTATAGTCAGACTACTCAGAGATCGAGAAAGTAATGGTGAGGATTACGAGGATGACATTCTCCATGCCTCATCCTTGATCGAAATATCGTGTGACAAAAGGGATGTCATATGGTTGTATGACAGGTTGCATCGTATTATCGATTCTCATATGAATTAGGTAGTCATAATATCTTGCTAGAGGCTACTTACGACTTATGGGTTAGTACAGTTATTGGCCCACTGCCAACTTTATATGGGCCTACAGGATCACAAAAAAAAAGCCTAACACGAATAATAATGTCCAAATTCATTGAATCTAAGACATGTCTAGATTAAATGAATGTAATTTAGGGTAGTGGAAGAAATATATATATATATATATATATATTGTGATAGTCTTAAATTTAGTTTTATTTGATAAATTAAATTTAATAACTAACATGATAAAGATATAATGTCTCATATTTAATTTATAAAGATAAATTAAATCTAATTCTATTGGCTCTTTATTCTAATTAAATAAATAGATTAAATTAAAACTGTTGAACATATTTAATTAAACCAGATTTATTTAATTAGATTATCAAAACAATTAAGTGTTAATTGATATGATGAGGATTTTTGAAATTAATTAAGATTAATTTTAAAAATCTAATATCCATCATAAAATAAAAAAACCTGACTAGTTATAAAAAGTGAGAGCTAGGGTTTTCTACAGATGATAAAAAATAGAGGGCCACAGGAAAAACCCTAGAGAGACATTGGAGGTGTTAGCACACTGATTGTGTTGGGTCCTGTTCGTGTGGATACTAGTAGAGGGAGTTGATTTGAGTAGCTGGCTTTTCAAGATCGAATAAGGAAAAGTACAAAAGGCATTACTCTTTTTAACTCGATTTAAATGTCGTTGACAGATCCGCAATTGGGATTGGAATTTTTGCAATTTTAAATTTTAATTCTTCCGCTGTGCCTTCCAATCCTAACAGTCGTATCAGAGCCAGGTCAATTGTGCATTTAAATTGAGTTTGAGTGCTTATTGTGTGCTTATATATGTTATATATAAGTTGAACATGAATTTAGAATGGTTGAATTGAAAACTCAAAGATTGAAGTTAAAGTAGTAGTGTTATCATATTTTGTTTTTGGAAGGTAGTCTGATTGTGACGAGTTTTTGAATGATCAAATCTTATCCAATAACTACGAAACTTTCTAGAATGAAAGTATACATTTTAAGCTTTAATTTAATATATAATATGTCTCATTTGGGTTAGTACATTAAAAGATATGAATTGTTGAATTTAGGCATTGAATCTGAAAGGTTTTATGTGGCAGTGAGGATTAATTGGAGTTTCTAAAATAGTGTGTGCATAATTTTCTAAAAGATATTTTTTTTCAAAAATAGACTTAATAAGGGTCACATAGAATTTTGAATCATTGCAATTGAATTTGTTTAGATTTAATTATTATTTTTCAAATTTAGGTAAAAAAAACTTGCAGTTTAGCTGGACCGCCGTGGCTAACTGTTCTTAGCGTGATATAGCATAATCATGACATTTATTGCTTCATATTGCTTTTCATATTATATGAATCGTTGCTTTTTGTGGTTTATTTCTCAAAATCATTTAGGTATAATGAACAACATGGCTTTAGTTTTTACAAGGGTTGTAATATTTAACTACAGCTTGCATGTCGTGCCTTCCTCTAAATAGTTTCGATTTACATTATCTTCTCATCTTACTTCCCTCGTATGTTTAAATGAGGTTTCTCTCAATATATTTCTTTTTCTTATTTAGAGAAGTCCTCTCATTGGCTTGGGAGGATTTTAGGTCAAGTGAGTCATGTTGTGTCACGTTTAAATTATGCTTTTGATTAGATCATTGCATGCATACTTTTGCATTTATATGTATTTATTTGTATGAGATACAACCATGATTGCATTGATATAAAAAAAACTAATTGATTAAGCCCTCTAAATAAAATCTTAAGTCATAATATCGTCAATTAATGAATACTTGTCAAAACCTAAATTGCTCAATTGTAGGTTCCACCAAAGTGAATTCATTTGAGTTATCTTGGTGAGACAAGTGTGAGTAATAGTGTTACTCACAAATTTAATTGAGATTAGTAAAACAGTTTTGGATCCTAAGGAATTAGATCAGATTAAACATGGCGGATCATATGGTGATCCAATCCCATAAAGATCTAAGAGTTACATGTGATGTAATTGGTAAAGATGTTACCTACCTAAATAACTTGAATTTAAGCGTTCTGCAAATATGGATCTTAGCTCACTAATTATTATATTAAGGGTTGTTAAATTTAGTGGGAGATTACTAACTAACTTTGCATATTTTAATTGTAGAATCATGTCGACTAGTAATACTGCTACACTATCATTGCGATTAGTCTTTGAGAAGGACAAACTCAATGGGACAAACTTTCTTGACTGGTTCAAGAACTAGAGAATTGTTCTCAAACAAGAAAGAAATGAATATGTCCTAGATCAACCCATTCCTGAGGAGCCTGAAACCAATGCTCCAAGAGCTCAGAAAGATGCTTACATGAATGCATAAGGATGACTCTGTAGATGTAGATTGCCTAATGCTTGACACCATGGTTCCAAAGCTCCAAAGATATTTGGAACATATGGAGGCTCATGAGATGATTGTCTAGCTCAAGGAAATGTTCTAGCAACATGCAAGGAAAGAAAGGTATAAGACCACAAAGGCCTTACATTCCTGCAAGATGGCTAAAGGTGCATCAGTTAGTGGTCACGCCTTAAAGATGAAAGGCTACATTGATAACCTTAAGAGGCTTGGATTTCCTATGAGCTAGGAGTTAGCTACAGATTTGATCTTGAACTCACTCTCGGAAAGTTATAACTAGTTTGTTATGAACTACAACATGAACAACGTGGAGAAATTGATTTCTAAACTGCATAGGATACTCAAAACTGTTGAGTAGAGCATTAAGAAAAGGCCCAGCACTATTTTAATGATTCAGAAAGGAAAGGGTATGAAAAGGAAAGGCAAGGGAAAAAGAAAGGGTAATGGCTCAGGTGGTAAAACCAAAGAGTCAAACATGCCTGAAACCAAGCCTGCAGCCAAGAAGGTAAAGCATTCAAAGGAAGGATTATGCTTCTTCTATAATGAACACGTTCATTGGAAGAAGAATTGCAAACTCTACCTCAAATATCTGAAAAATACCAAAAAGGATCAAGCCAAACGATTTGAATCCGACATACCTATGAAATTTTCATCTAGACCATATAAATGAGAAAAATATTTCTAAACTCCATCAAGATTAGATTTCTTAACTCATTGGATTTTGAATCATATGATACATGTGAATCTTGCTTATTTAGAAAGATGACAAAGGAACCTTTTACTGGGCATAGTAAGAGGGCTACTGACTTATTAGGCCTCATACATACAGATGTATGTGGACTACTGAATACCGTTTTCAGAAAAGGTTATATGTACTTTATTACATTTATAGATGACTTTAGTAGATACGGATATATCTATCTAATGAAATATAAATTTGAATCTTTTGAAATGTTCAAAATATTCCAAAATGAAGTACAAAACCAACTTGGTAAAACAATTAAAGCACTTCGATCTAATCGAGGTGGTGAATATTTGAGCCAAGAGTTTATTGACTATCTTAGGAGTTGTGGGATAATCTCACAGTTGACTTCTCTATGAACACCACAATGGAATGACGTTTCTAAACGAAGGAATTAAACACTATTAGATATGGTTTGATCTATGATGAGTCAAACAGATCTTCCACAATCCTTTTGGGGCTATACCCTAGAGACAGCTACGTTCACACTAAATTGTGTTCCATTTAAGGCAGTTAAAAAGACACCATATAAGATATAGACTGGGAAGAAACCTAGTTTTTATTTTCTCAAAATTTGGGGATGTGAGGTTTTTGTTAAACAACAAGCCTCTGATAAATTAGCAACTAAATCCTCAAAGTGTCCTTTTGTGAAGTATCCTAAGGAAACAAATGGATATTATGTCTACAATCCAACCGATAACAAAGTGTTTGTTATAAGGAGCGATATCTTTCTAGAAAGAGAGTTTATCTCTAAAAGAACTAGTTGGAGCAAGGTACATCACAAAGAAGTTTGAGAGTTATAAGATAGCATAGAACCACATATGGAAAATGGAGAAGACTCATAATAAGTTGCTGAGCATCCTCAAGTAACACAAGCCCTACGAATGTTTGATAGGACACGGCAACAACCTCAGAGATTGTTGGGATTCGTACACACAGCTGAAGAAATTAACCGTTTAAAATTTCTGAATCCCGACAGAGGATCTACCAATGGTGTTTAAACTGAGTAATTAGAATAGTACCTTTGTGGTTTTTACGCTTTCGATCTCTAGGAGTCAATGCTTGTGATCGTCTCCCTCTACTAGTATCCACACGAACAAGACTTAACACGACAGCGTGCTAGCGCCTCTAATCCTCTCTAGGGTTTCTTACATCTCTCTCTTAAATATCCGTGCGGTCAAGGATTCTCCAGCTCTTCGAATTTTATAATTGATGTGGGCCATATTAGATCTTCAAAATTAATCTTAATTAATTTTGAATTTTGAATTAAATCAAATAAATCTGATTTGATTAAATCTGTCCAACATATTTAATTTTATCATATTTATTTAATCTAAATAAAGAGCCAATAGATTTAATTTATCAAATAAATAAAATATAAAACTAACACTACATAATAATAATATTATTATTATTATTTCAAATATATATATATATATATATATATATATATATATATATATAATCTGTCCTCCATAGAGTAAACATTGTATTCCTTGAATCTTAGACACATCTTAGATTCAATGAATCTGGACATTATAGCTCGTATTGGGTTATTCTTGTGTGCGACCCTGTAGGCCTACATGAAGTTG
Source organism: Albizia julibrissin (assembly GCA_037074505.1). NCBI lineage: Eukaryota > Viridiplantae > Streptophyta > Magnoliopsida > Fabales > Fabaceae > Albizia > Albizia julibrissin. Next base: position 29,036,903 of record CM073480.1, on the reverse strand, counting down.
GCAGTGGGCCAATACTATACTAGCCCACAAGTAGCAAGCGATCTCTAGCAAGACATTATGACTACCCAATTCATATAAGGATCAATGATACGATGCAACATATCATACAACCATGTCACGTCCCTTTTTGTCACACGATATTTTGGTCAAGGATGAGGTATGTATAATGTCATCCTCCTGTTCCTGACCATCACTTTCTCAATTCTTGAGTAGCCTGACAATAGAAATGGAAACTCCTTCCCATTACAGTATGACTATACATTTCTCATACTCACTCATCGAGGGGCCCAGTAATATCTCTCACTAATGTGAGGGATAAATTTAATATTGACCATTCACATTCCTCTTCATGAAAACTCCTAAGCCCGATTGTAGCCTTTATCATTACCCGGTCAAAGGTGAATTTTGACTAGGTCAAAACTTAGCAACTCTCATGCAGGAATCCATGATGATCTCAAGTCAGAGGGCACTGTGACGTGATTATATATATGAGATAAGCTTATGACTTAATCCATGCAGCTTTTTCATAGTGGGTCTGTCCAGCACCTTGTTGTTAGATATGATTAGTTTTGATGATGACAAATATAGATGTCAAATATTAAGCACAAGAAGCTTGCATAGTATACTTTTCTAATACATTGACTAACTACTTGATGTTGCATATATTGTAGATTAGTCAAGCAATGGAAGAAAGAAATTGAGGAATAAAGAACTTGCAAGAATTAATGAAAAATATGAAGATTCAAGTTTTTATGGGTATTGTAGCAGTGGGTACTGTAGCAATACGGTTACTGTAGCAATTGGCACTGTTTGGAACTGTAGCAGAGTGATTTTTAACAAATCACTCGAGTGATTTTCAGAATCACTCGAGTGATTCTGAAAAAATAGAAATCACTCGAGTGATTCAGCAAATCACTCGAGTGATTCAGCAAATCACTCGAGTGATGTTTAGTTTTTCAGACTCTGTTCTTCGTTTAGCTGAGTGAGGTCTAGTTATTTGATCATATCTCTCACAATACAACTCCAATTGAGACCAAATCAGTTGCATATGAAACTAGACTCCCAATGCGTCATTTTGACACTAGAAACAACATCAAAGGAGCTCATATGAGGGAGATATCAGTGTTCGAATTAGACCTTCATGTCAGCATCACTTTCTGGAACAGGTTTGGTATTTTGGCTATAAATCTCAAACCACGGATCCAATTGAGCTGAAACCGGTGCCATATGAAACTAGACTTCAAGATCTTTCAATTGACATATAATGCAGAAATTTTGGAGCTATATTCGAAGAGTTATATCATCTGGAAATTTACCCCTGCTTGCTGAAGAATTGGAAACAAAACAAAGAGCTAAAGTGATCTGAACAACAGATCACTCAAGTGATATTGAAGATCACTCGAGTGATTCCAGAATTCACTCGAGTGATATGGCTTATTTCGCAGATCACTTCCAGTGGCGAGAATTCACCGGAGGAATTTTTCACTGTTCTCAATATCACTTCCAGTAATAGGGAATTCACTCGAGTGATATGAAGTTTTCTGCAGATCACTTCCAGTGTTAGCAGTCCAGTGCAACTCCAACATCCCATATCACCTCCAGTGGATGCTGAATCACTTCCGGGGAATTTCACTCCTTCTCAGATCACTTCCAGTAAGCTTCAATGCATCTCCAGTGAAAACCCATTTGCACCAACGTTTATTAAACCAATAGCTCAAGTAATGCAATTGATTCTATCAGTATTGCTAGACCAATGCACCTCCATCTCTTAATTACTCCAAGTTTTCATTCATGTGATATGGTCCTTTTGGTTCATCACCACCAGTGGATTTCAATGCACTCTGGAAGTTTATGATATAAGCCATCCGGAGATATTAAAGTTTTTCTGTGCACTTAAGTCTGGTATGAGGAACTTGAGTTCTTATGTTGACGAAGCAAAATGGAATACAACGATCAATCCGAATGGGTTCATATATTATGCAATCTTTGTGTTTTCACTTGCTATCATTCTTAGACATTGCTTAATACTAATTTCAAGTATGAAATAGGGGCTCAAGCGTTTGGGTTAAAACTTCAAGTCTGGAGGTGACTCACGGCAAACATCGTCACTCGAAGTGATGCAACCCAGAAAGCGGAAATCCTGTCTTTGGCCAATGATCCAACATATTTATGATTAACACTTCATTGTATTGATATTTGATGTATTGTTACAGAAAGAACAATGAAGAGACCATAGAGAGAGGAAAAACCACTTTATGAGAAGCCGAGCGTCCACTGATAACGGCTAGTTTTCTGAAGTAGAAATCTGTCAGAACAAGCAGTGTGACTCCAACGGGTATGTTGAGATGCTATCAATAGATCAATGTTTAAAGACCTATCTGAAAAAGAATCATTGGCAACAACATAATTAAATGAACAACCAAGAACGTGCAAACAGAAAGCAACGGTATGAGTTATCTGTCAGAAGCACGATCAGATTCCAACGGGCATAATGTTTGAATGCTTCCAACGGCTCTCAACCATCTTCTATATAAACCAATGTATTCAAACAAGAAACGGAGAGATGATGCATCAGTAACCAAACACATGAGCAATGAGAACCCAACTGCCAATATGCTAATATCATAAGTCGTCCGCCTCATATACTCTTTGTTCGTATCTGTTTACAATATCATGTATATTTAGAGTGAGAGTATTTGTATTGTACTTCAGTGAGGATTTATCTACTCTGTGAGAGAGTCTGTAAACACACCATCTATACTTCTGTATTGAACTCAAGGTAGAGGGACCTTGAGAGGGCTGATTACCTTACGGGAAAGTTGTAGAGAGAATTGCTAGTAGTACTTTCTGCCTATAAGACTTACAAGGTACAAGCAGTAGAGAACGTTGCTGCTCGTAAGACTTACAGTGGTGTAAGTGGGAGAGAACGTTGCTGCTCATAAGACTTGCACGGGTAAGCAGGAGAGAAAGGTCTTTGAATTGCTCTGCTCGACTTGCTATAAGAAAGAGTAAACCTTACAGTGTGTAAGGGGGAGTTACTCTTGTGAATTTGTAGTGGCTTTTCTTGTGCCCGGATAAACAATAAGATAGTGGATTGGAAATCTCAGGAGGAGCCTGGGGACTGGACGTAGGTCATCATGGATTGGACCGAACCAGGATAAATCACAGTTTGCATATTCTCTTCCTTAAGCTTTTACATTTCCAGCATATATGATTTACATATCAACTTATGTTTCTATACTTTCTATACTTCTGCATGTATTGATTTGATAAGTTGTGAAAATATTTTAAAAGATCATACTTTCCTATCACATACCCAATTCACCCCCTCTTGGGTGTCAGCCAGTTCTAAGACTTGTACTCCTACAAGTGCCTAAGACTTTGATTTGTATCTCCATACCTCATCAAAGTCATACTGGTCTTATTTCATCTTTGCTTCTGCATAGATAACCGACCAGAGACATTTAGGATAATATTTACAGTTTACCCAAGGATACAATTATCATAATAAACATACCAATGAGATGATAACAAAATGGAGAAATTCTTAAATAACAATAATGTTTAAAGTACAATGATTGGCCCCTAGGGCATAATTTTCATAAAGAGATATGGATTTCTGATTACTGGAAGTCATGATGTGTTGCTTATTGAGCAAAATGAGCTAACCACTTATCGAAAAAGCCATAGTGGGACCAAACTTTGAGAAATGGCTAAATGCCATAACTTCTGAAATGCAATCCATGTACGACAATCAGGTATAGGCTTTAGTCGATCCACCTGAAGGTGTAAAAACTATTGGGTGCAAGTGGGCTTTCAAGGAGAAAATCGACATTGATGGCAAAGTAGATGTCTTCAAGGCATGACAGTTGCAAAAGGATTTACTCAAACTAATGTGTAGACTATGATGAAAAATTTCCCCAGTTGCAATGGCCAAATCAATCAGAATCCTTCTTACCATTGCAGTATATTATAACTATGAAATATGACAGATGGACATCAAAATAGCCTTCCTTAATGAAAAGCTCCTTGAGGATGTGTACATGACACAACTTGAAGGTTTTGTATGTCTAGAAGACTCTGCTAAGATATGCAAGCTTCAAAAGATCCATTTATGGATTGAAGTAAGTATCTCGGAGCTGGAATCATCGTTTTAAAGAAGTAGTCAAAGAGTTTAGAATCATTCAAAAAATCGATGAACCTTGTGTTTACAAGAAGATTAGTGGAAGCACAATTATATTTCTAGTACTTTATGTAGATGACATCATACTTATTAGGAATGACATTCCTATCTTGCAGAGTGTCAAGTCTTGGTTAGGAAAGTCCTTCTCAATAAAAGTCTTAGGTGAAGCCACTTATATCCTAAGGATTAGGATTTATAGAGATAGATCTAATAGGCTAATAGGCCTAAGTTAAAGCACATACATAGACAAAATACTGTATAGGTTCAGTATGCAGGATTTAAAAAGGGGTTACATGAACATGTCTTATGGCATCCATCTTAGCAAGGATCTGTGTCCTAGTACACCTGATCAAAGAGATCGCATGAGCAAGGTTCCATATGCTTCAGCCATTGGATCCATCTTATATGACATGTTGTGTACTTGACCGGATGTATCATTTGCCTTAAGTATGATCAGCAGATATCAACAAGATCCTAGTGAGGGTTATTGGATTATTGTCAAGAATATCCTAAAGTACTTGAGAATGACTAAGGACTTATTCTTAGTATATGGTGAATTGGATGATGAGCTCTGTATAACTAGTTTCACAGATGCAAGTTTTGAAATTGACCAAGATGATCTTAGATCACAATATATATATATATTCCTTTTGAATGATGGTGCGGTAAGCTGAAAGAGCTACAAGCATATTACTGTAGTAGATTCTGCAACAGAAAATGAGTATATAGCAGCATCGGATGCAGCTAAGAAAGCCATTTGACTAAGAAAATTTATTACTGAACTAGGGGTAGTGACTACCATCTCAAATCTAATAGATTTGTTCTATGACAATAGCGAAGCTATTGCACAGACCAAGGAGCCTAGGTCATATCAAAGGACCAAACATATACTTAGGCGATTTCATCTTATTAGAGAAATCAATGATAGAGTTGATATAAAAAATATGCAAGGTAGTAGGAGAAGACAATATGCACAGGCAAAGCATGAGTGTCATGATTAAGACAATGTGAATTAGGCAAACTAATGATGGTACCTAGTGCAAGTGGGAGGATGTTGGAAATTGTGCCCTAAGGACCAATCATTGTACTTTGAACATTTCTATTCAATGAATTTCTACATTTAGTTATCATATTATTCGCATGTTCACTATGATAATTGTATCTTTGGATGAATTATAATGATTGTCCTAAATGTCCCTGGTCGGTCATCTATGAGAGAGCAAAGATGAAATAATACCAGTATGACTTTGATAAGGTATGAGAATATGAATCAAAGTCTTAGGCACTTGTAGGAATACAAGGTGCTAAACCAATCCGCTACGAAAAAGATGAATGGATCAAGTTATAAGTTTATCTCATGTATAACCACATTACTATGCCCTTTGACATGAGATTATCATGGATTCCTACATGAGAGTCGTTAAGCTTTGACCAAGTCAAAAGTCACATTTGACCGGGTGATGATAAAGGCTACAATCAGGTTTGGCGGTTTTCATGCAGAGAAATGTGAATGGTCAAGATGAAATTTGTCCCTCACATTAGTATAGAGATATTACTGAGCCCATCGATGAGTGAGTATGAGAAATGTATGGTCATACTACGATGAAAATGAGTTTCCATTTCTATAGTTAGACTACTTAAGAATCGATAAAGTAATGGCCAGGAATACGAGGATGACATTCTCCATGCCTCATCCTTGACCGAAATATCGTGTGACAAAAGGGACATGATATGGTTGTGTGACAGGTTGTATTGTATTATCGATCCTCATATGAATTAGGTAGTCGTAATGTCTTACTAGAGGCCGCTTACGACTTATGGGTTAGTACAGTTATTGACCCACTACCAACTTCATATGTGCTTATAGGGTCACACACAATAATAGCCCAACACGAGCAATAATATCCATATTCATTGAATTTAAGATATGTCTAGATTAAATGAATGTAATCTAGGATGAATGAATTATATGTGTGTGTGTGTGTATTTTTGAAATACACATGCACACATGATAATTTTATTATATTGTGATAGTTTTAAATTTAGTTTTATATGATAAATTAAATAACTTACATGATAAAGATATAATATCTTAGATTTAATTTATAAAGATAAATTAAATCTAATTCCATTGGCTCTTTGTTCTAATTAAATAAATATGTTAAATTAAAACTGTTGGACATATTTAATTAAACCAGATTTATTTAATTAGCTTATCAAAATAATTAAGTGTTAATTGATATGATGAGGATTTTTAAAATTAATTTTAAAATATAATATCCATCATAAACTAAAAAAACCCTGACTAGTTATAAAAAGTGAGAGTTAGGGTTTTCTATGAATGATGAAAAAATAGAGGGCCACAGCAAAAACCCTAGAGAGACATTAGAGGTGCTAGCACACTAACTGTGTTAGAGTCCTATTCGTGTGGATACCAGTAGAAAGAGTTGATCTGAGTAGTTGGCTCATTTAGATCGAATAAGGAAAAGAATAAAAGGTACGACTCTTTCTAACTATATTTAAACACCGTTGACAGATCCGTAATTGGGATTGGTAAACTTTTACAATTTTAAATTTTAATTCTTCCGCTGTGCTTGCCAATCCTAACATGTAAGACCCCATCTTGTGAGAATGACGGACAATAATCAAAAAATAAAACACTTCACAAATCTTAGCCTAAATTGACTAACATTTGATTCGAACAAAAAGTTAGAGGAACTTGTGAAATTGACGGCTTATTGTTTATGTCCTGAGCCACTTTAGCTAACTTATTAGCACATCGTAATGCTTCCCCATATGAACAAATAACCTGAAGATCCAATTAGAGAAGATTAAAGCTCGAATCAGTAATCTACTCAGCCAACGGGTGAGATGGGGCATGATCCATTAACAGGAGTTGTAGAGCTTCGATTGAAAAAAAAATAACTTGATTTTCTTAAAACCTTGGCCCTTTCCTACCTGCAACCTTGCATTAATTGCTTGAATATGTGGAGAAAAGACAACTTCCAAGTTTTTGTTAAGTAATAATCAAATAAAAATTTAAAAAAAAATACTTATATGATAATACATATAAATATATATATATATATAAGAAAAAATTCATAATAAGTGTATTTTTTAACATAATAATGCCACAATATATGAAGATTTTTAATAAAATAATACTATAGGTCTACAAATTAAATGATTTAAAAATATATTAGACTTTTAAGAGGGTCAATTTTTATTTTTTTTTGGTTAAGCCTAAAAAAACCATTTGTTTTTCATGGGAAAAAGAAAATTAAATACCATTTGAATTTCTAAAATCCCAAAAATATGATAATACTTGGAAATAACAAGTTGGTCTTAAGATAGGAACATGAGATTTTGAAATATTATACTTTTACCAAAATACCTCTAACTATTTTTTTCAAAACGCAAAGTTCTCCACGCCGACTTGAGCTACAGAGGCTGCCAGTAGTTGGCGTACGACGGCCATTGCCAGCCAAGGGCTCGTGGGATTGTTTGGAACAATTTTTTTCCGCTAAATTGTCCCAAACGTAGGGAGGGTCTGAGCCTCCAACCCTTTGGAGTCACAAACTGAAGGTGACCATTGGGCCCCCAAGCTCTTTTGTACATATATATGCACAAACAAATATAAGGTAACTCTTATAGCCCGTTTGATTCGATTACATGAGAGAAGATTACATATAATCCTGATGTAATATCGCAATGGCAACGTTTGGTTAGACTTATGTAATATAAAGAAGATTACATTTTATAATCATGATTACCTCATTTGATGTAATAAAAATTACACTGCTAGAACTAATGAATGAAGATGTAGACATCTTGTAATCTAGTGAAAATGACATTATTGCCATTATAATTTTTTAAATTGACCAAAGTGCTCATCTATAAATGCGAAAAAATATTAAATAATTTTAATTGCCACCATTAAATATTAAGAAATAATTAATAATATAGAAATTTAAGAAATATCCCCCCTTCAAAAATTTAAAAAAAATTATATTCTATCATTAAAAAATATTAAAATATCTCATTAAATAATATTCTCATAATTAAATATTAAAAATCAACATCAATCCAATCTATACACTGTATAATATTTTCACCATTAAATATTAAAAATTACTATAAACTCAGTGTGTATACTGCATGGAATGAAAAAAATTATTATGAACCCAACATGTGCATTATTATGTGTAGAAATGGGTAATTTTGTCACTTGCTATATTATTCCCATATATTCTTATGTTCAATGTAATCCAACCAAACATTTTTATGTATATGTATCATCTTTCCTAAATGACGACACAAACAAATTATGTAATCATTATTACATTACGTTTCATTACATTGCATTGCATTTCATTCTATTACATTACTTTCAATTCCGTAAACCAAACGGGCACTTAAGATTTTACCACATGCAATGAACAACTTCTATAAAGCAATTGACAACACTATAATAGATATTTACTATACTTGTAATGTGATAGACAAGATTGATAATTACAAAAATAAAAAAAATTAATTATATTTTTATTCTATTTTGCAGAAATTTTTATTATAATAATTCAAATTTTAGAATTATAAAATAATTAAATCAATTTATTACATTATTTATTTTAAAATTTTAGTCAATATCATTACTCATATAGTCAATACCTTTAAGCTTTTAATCAATATTATTACTCATGTAGTGAATACATTTATGTCTTTAGTTAATACCTTTACTCATCTAGTGAATGCCTTTACACTTACTCATATAGTGAATATTTTTACGCTTTTAGTCAATACCATTACTCATGTAGTTAACGTCGTTACATCTTTAGTCAATACATTTACTCATGTAGTTAATATCTTTATACATTTAGTCAATACCATTACTCATTTAGTGAATGACTTTACGCCTTTAATTAATACCTTTACTCATGTAGCCAATACATTTATGCCTTTAGTCAATAGTTTTACTCGTTTGGTCAATACATATGCCTTTACAAGCGTTGTTATTGAAATGGTGAATACCTTTACAAATATTGTCATTAAGTATATAAGCATGGTCAGCCAGTAAAACATTACATTTTTATAATTATGAATGTTGTCAACCATATTACAAGAATAATAAATATCTATTCAAGTGTTGTCAATTGTATTATAGTAGTTGTCAATTGCATTTGGCTATTAACTCTATGTGTAAAGAAATTGACTAAAGGTGTAACGGTATTAATTGCATGAGTAATGATATTGACTAAAGGTATAAAAGTATTCACTATATGAGTAATGGCAATGACTAAAGGCGTAAAGGTATTCACCAGATGAGTAAAGGTATTGATTAAAGGCGTAAAGGTATTGACTACATGGTAATGATATTGACTAATAGTGTAGAGATATTGACTAACGACGTAACGATACTAGCTACATGAATAATGATACTCGTATTGACTAAAGGCGTAAAGGTATTCGCTACATGAGTAATGATATTAACTAATAGTGTAGAGGTATTCACTAACGACGTAACGATATTAACTACATGAATAATGGTACTCGTATTGACTAAAGGCGTAAAGGTATTCGCTACATGAGTAATGATATTGACTAATAGTGTAGAGGTATTCACTAACGACGTAACGATATTAACTACATGAATAATGGTACTCGTATTGACTAAAGGCGTAAAGGTATTCGCTACATGAGTAATGATATTGACTAAATGCGTAAAAAAATTCACTAGATGGGTAAAAGTATTGACTAAAGGCGTATAGATATTTACTATATGAGTCATGGTATTGACTAAAGGTGTAAAGGTATTGAATACATGAGTAATGTTATTGATTAAAATTTGAAAATAAATAATGTAATAAATTAATTTAATTATTTTATAATAAAATTCAAATTATTATAATAAAAATTTCTATAAATAAAATAAAAATTAATTAGTTATTTTTTATTTTGTAATTATCAAGCTTGTCAATCACATTATAAGTATAGTAAATATCTATTCTAGTGTTGTCAATTGCTTTATAGAAATTGTTAATTACATATGGTGTCAAACCTTAAGAATTAATTTATATTTGTTTGTGTATATATATAACAAAGGAGATTAATATTCCAATGGTCAACTGCATTTTGTGACTCCAAAGGGTTAGCGGTTCAAATCCTCCCTCAATTGCAATACCTTTGGCACAATTTAGGGGAAAAAAACACAGAGAGAGAGAGAGATTTGCTCCAAAAACATCCCGCCGCAGCAACGTGCTCTGGCAGCCAACTTCAGCTAGTGAGAGGACTTAGCTTTTTTTTCTCTTAATAGTGAGGGGCATTTTGGTAAAAGTATAACATTTCAAAATTATAGATTCTCATCATAAGACCTATTTGTCATTTTCAAGTGTGATAAGAATTTTTGTGGTTTTAGAATTTCAAATGATATTTATTTGACTTTTTCCCTTGTTCTAATATGTTCTGATTTCTGATCTAATTTTAGGTTTCGATTCAATGATGGCTCAACTCTAATTCAACCCGACTCAAGTAGTTTTTTTAATCTAAACTACTTCGTTTGTTTGTTTGAACGACAGTTTAAGAGTCTAGTTAGATTCTTTAATGGTTTCCCATTAATAGAACAAGGGGAGCTAGAGAGGAGATATGATCTTAGATACTTAGATTTAAATTTTTTTAATGATGATTTTTAAATAAAAAAATCATGTTTTTGGAAAAAAATAAAAGTTAAGAGATCATCTTTTACGTTCTATATCCATTAAAATAATTTTTTAAAAAAAATATAAAATTTTAAAAAAACAAATATAGATAATCAGATCATATCTATACCATCTAGATTTGATTAGCTTTATGTGATAAGCACACTTTGGTTAGTAGGAAAACTATTCCTATCACTCTCTTGCCACAATCATCACTTTTTTTTTTGATAAATAGATAAGATGATATTACTTAAATGAAAAAGTTTACAAAGTATCAAAGCAAATGCAACAAACAAATTGTCAAAAAGAAATAAAAGAAATAGAATGTGGAATAACATGAATAGGTTGCATGTGAAAATCTTTTATGAGAGCCAATATTTCATGCCATGTGATGTTATTTGCCAAAAAATGGTCAGGTGGAAGCACTAAGAATGCCTTGTTAACATATGTTATAACCAAATGATGAGATCCAAATGTTTCATGAAGCTGAGATTTAGCGATCCAAAGTAGAGTCGATGTCAAATATCTAGCATGGAAGGAAGAATATGGATTCCCAGTTAAGATAGATTTGCCATAGAATGAAGACCCTTGACTTCCTGAATGATCATTTCCCGAGTTGGTCTTTTCCCATGATGTAGCACTACATTTATATTTAACCATAGAACATAAATAGTCAAAATTATCACATGTGAGAGACCTAACTCATGTCATTAGATTGATGAAGATGGAGGGCTTCCTTAAACTAAGACAACAAAGTAGAAGAATCTAGCAAATGAATTTTTATAACTAACAAACCAAACCAAACAACTTTTACTAAAAGACACTAAAAGAATATATGAGCCAAAGTTTCTTAATCATCACATCTCTTAGCCACTTAGCATTTATTTACCTTCCAATTCCTAGAGTCCTTTTATTTTTATACTCTTTTAGCCCCCCGTCTAGGATTTAGTCTTTTCATTTTCCTTTGCACTAACGGCTTTACCTACAGCCTTGGTTAGTATTTGTGTATTTTGTTGGAAATCACAAGCAATCTGGAAGAACGAAAGAAATGGATGATCTGAGTCGCATCTGAGGACACTGTCCTATAGAGTTATTCCACAACTATTGGCAGAGAGGAAGTGGTATTCCATAGGATTTAACAAACCCTTCTTGAATTTGTGAAGGCGGCAGAACCAGTGGAAGATCATAGCAATCATAGCGAGAAAATATTTTGCAGATAAGAGATGAAAATGTAGGTCCTGAGCACTTTATCTGTGTCCCTTTTATAGGCACATTTCACGAAGATCCAACGGTCAGAAGATAATCCGGACAATATGTCCCTCGAGATCGGAGAGACAGGCTTATACATTGACAACAAAAAGAACATTCAGGGAAGCGCCCGACTGTTGACAACTTTCAGTCACAAAGGGCTACAAACTTCAATAATAAATTATTATTTAAAAATAATTTTTTCGTGGAGCAAAATATTTCACATAAAGTGCCGATCCCACGTATTTATTTGCATGTAATAGGGGAATCACTGAATTTTCACTATGTTTGCATTTTAGTGGCCCGTTATTGTGCATGCGAGCCCACCACTCATCTAGGCCTCTTTACTAGCCCAATATAGTATGATGATATATATAGGCTTATACTCTTTTATTCTCAAGCAATGTAGAACTAGTTTCTTTGACACACCCACACATGTATATTTACAACATATTTTTGCTCTTAATTAAATAATTAATTTTGCTCTGTTATCACCGTTAGCTCCTATGTGACATTACTATATTAGCATTATTAGTCTATGCATAAGAGTTAACATTACTAACGGAGAAAAATTAAATCATTTAATTAGGATTAAATTCATAGGTATCAAATTAAAAATTAAAGAAAAGTATATGTACATTTTTCCTTAGTTTTTTACTTAACTTGAAACCTTCATTATATGTTCTTACATTGTCTAGGAGCCATATATACATGTTTTCTTTTTCTTTTTTTTAATAAATATATACATGTTTTCTATATATTAAAAAGTTTGAAAAATGAGTTCTACTAGATCTCCTACCTCATGAGATGCATTTTTTTACCTTAACATTATAAAAAAAAGGTCTTTGAAGGAAATACCTCAACTATGCTCGACAATGCTTTAGTCACATTTTTTTTAATCTAAGGAGAATTACTATAAAATTCTACGGAACAAATGTAATTACCAAGAAGTCTTATGGCAAATGAGTAGCATCAATCTGTTATCATTTTTTATATTAGAAATGCCATTGCAAACTGCTGAGTTGTTGTGGGATTTTAGGTTATTACACTACAAAAAAACAGGCAATTTCCGACGGAATGTAAGTTCTTTGCGACAGAATTCCATTGCAAACCATTTTACGGCGGAACAAATTCTGTAAGTAATTTTTCCGTGCAAATCACTTTGCGACGGAATATTACATTCTGTCTCAAATTGAGGTAGACTTTCCGACGGACTTTCCCTCACAATTTGAGACGTAATTTGTGACAGATTGGGTCAGTGGCAATTTCCGACGGATTTTTCTGTTGCAACTTGAGAGGGAATTTGCCACCAAACTGATTCCGTGGCAAATTACGACGGAAATTTCCAACGGAAACCTCCGGCCAAGTGTAACCATCGCCACCTCACCTCCGGCCACCACATGTCCTGGTTAATCGCTGCCTATCCCTGTCAACTGTCACATGTCACCCTCCATCGTGTGACACGTGTCACCTTTCGTCGCTCGCCACTTGTCCATAGCATAAATTGGTTGCATTTTGTGACCAAGTTGGGATTCAAAGTCATGAAATCTCACGCGTGTACCAATGCCTTTACTAGTTAAGTTAGGAAGAACCTGTGTGACTTAAATGCAAAATCATATATATTATTAAATATTACAATTTATTTTCCTTATTTTTTTACGTAAATATTATATCTAAATTTTTATTATTAATATCTTTTTTATTCATTTTTTATATATTTTATTTTATTATATTTATAAAATTTGTATTTTTATTTGTATATAATATATATATATATATATATATATATATATATATATATATATTAATTTCAATTTCAATAATAAATGAGTTAATAATTTTTTATTTATATTATAATTTAATAATAATTTAAATTTTAAATTATAATATAATTAATATATAATAATTATATTAATCATTAATTAAATAAATCATAATAAAAAAATTAAAAAAAATTAATTAATACATATTTCTGACGGAATTTGCCACGAATCAATTTTGTCAAATTTTCTGACGGAATTTCGGCCGATAATTCTGTCAAAAACATTATTTTAGGATTTGGGATGGAATTTCTGATGGCAAAATTCCGTCAAAATTTTTATTTGCCATGGAATTTCTGACGGACATTTTCCGTTGGAGACTTTCGATGGAATTTCTGACAATATTTGAACGACTTTTGAGTGGAAACTTTTGAGACACTTTAATAGTTTAATAAATCCCTAATTGAGTTATTAACTTAATTTAGGATTTCAAAATATAGATAAAATAATTTTAATACCCTTTCTTATCTCCTTGTTAAAAATTTTTCCCTAATTTATGTTACTTAACATGTGTATAATTGTATATATCAAAATTAATTTTAATATAACAAAATATGATTCATCTATAGTTTAAATATATTAACTATCATTATCAGTATAAAGACATACAATATTTTGAATAAAAAGATCTTTTATTAACAAGAACTTTTTTTTTTCAGAAAACTTATACATATATATGCCAGCCGTTAGCCACGCCAAAATATAAAAAGTACACAATAGCTAAAGACAACTAACCTTTTTAAATTTAGTAAAGAAAATAACCTGTTTTTTTTTTAAAAAAAAAATAGTAGAAAACAATCTATAGGAACTTGATTACAAGTATTTGAAGTTTCAAGCTATAAAGACGTGTTTACAATGTAAGTACAACTATAAGGATAAATTATTAATTCTCCCTTCAAACAAATCAAAATATGTGCATTTTTATAAATTATTTCTTACAAACTCTTGTTACTATTGTCGGAAAAATATAAAAATCTTGTTATTATTAATATTATTATTACTTTAAAATTCGCTTTGTTTTTATTATTAATAATTTGATGTCTTCTTCAATAACCTTTTTCATATTTGAAAATATCAATTTAGTGGATAGATAGCTAAATACTCTGTATTATAAAGTAGGACTGATGTTAAAGACTGCAGGAGTATTAATTATGAAATAATATACTCCCTTTGTTTTTTTTATAAGTAACATTTTCTCTCATAAGAGGGACCTTAATATAATGAACAACTTTCTTTTGTTTGAAATTATAAATTGGTCTTTACATTTCTGTCCTTATTAAATATAAACCACTCATTATCTTTGCAATAAAATTTTACCAATTATATCTTATATACACTCTTTATAAATAATGGTATAATTGGAAAGAAAAGCACATATTTTACAAAGTTATTACTTTTAACTAACATTTCAAACCTTGTGATTTTAATAGCTGTTACTTATAAAAAAATATCGGAGGGTTGATTGATGGTTAAAAAATGATATAATATGTTGATTTAAATCAAAACAAAAAAGGAATCATTTTTACTTTGGTTCCTGAAAATAAAGGAAAAGGATATATAGAATTCTGGATTTATTGTATCTCTTAATTGGGCCATATGGGGGGAATGTATTTGTAATTAGATGAATCTACATTTAATGTCAACAATTTAAAATATATTATTTTTCCTTTTAGAGTAAACACAATATAAAGAATTCCAACAAATACATTTAAACAATGATAATTAAAAATAATAAAACGATAAAATCCTGACAACTCAGTTCAATTTGAATGGTTTTAGATATATGATGTGTGCAGTTTAATTTGTTGGGGAAAACAAAAAAAGAAAGAAAGATGTGTGCTTTGTGACATATATGTATGAAAGATTTGACCTAATGAAAGAAAAATAGATGCATATATGAAAGATTTAGACCAGATATAAACATTAAAAGAAAAGTAAAACTGTATCTCTATTCTTTTAACTTGACATATAAGGTTTCATTTTGGCCTCTTAATTTTATAGAGTGCCAGCCTTTTCAATCCTATAACTATAATGTTGTTATCAAAAAATGCTAACATTGAAATTTTAAATATTGATAAAGCATTTTATGTTTAATTTTCAAAAATAACGATAATTAAAAATCATCTTTTAAGATTACGGTTATTAAAAGACTAAAAACAATAGTTTCTAAAATTAATATATCAAACTGAAACATTGTATATATAAAGTTAATTAGAGAGCATATTGTGTACTTTTGGTCTAAACAAATTTCCCAGTTATGAATATAATATTTATAGATGTCCATATCTCTCATTATTTCTTATTCTCCATAGTTTCCTATTTTCATCTATTAATTTCTATGATTATGGAATCACATTAATTGTAGATTAGAGAGTTGTACCTATAAATAGAAGGCATATGTTATATATTTGAAATAACATTGAATACTAAATGAGAATTATTTTTCTACTCATTCTTTCTTGGGAAAATTTCAAATAAATATCATTTGAACTTGAAAAACCTCAAAAAGTTTGTTTACACATGGAAATAACAAATAGGTCTTAAGAGACTATTCTGGAATTTTGAAATGTTATTTATTTTACCAAAATTCCCCTCAAGTTTTTTTTAAAGAAAGAACCCTCACCGGTACCGGAGCTACAGAGGCTGGCACCAACCCACTAACCAGACTGTGGTGGGTGGTTGCCGGAACTCCAGTGACAACTTGAGTAATGAGATTGACTACTTTAGTATAGGAATTGACTACTCAAGCTCCATAAACCATATCCGGCGTTGTTAACAAGTTGAATAAAGAAAATGACAACTTGAGTATAGCGATTGATAAATTGCAGTCCCAAGGTTATTAATGGCTACACTTAAATTGTCATCACCAATACTAAAGTTATCATTGCCTTTATTGAATTTATCAACGATACTTGATAGGGTTTAAAAAGCTCTAGTAGTCAATACCTATAATCAAGTTGTCATCAAAATTAAACTCTGACAGCCGGCCATTGGAGTCCCTCTAGTGGGGTGGTGCCGACCGTCAGAGCTCTGACGGTGGCAAGGGCTTTTTTTTAAAAAAAAAACTTGAAGATCATTTTGATAAAAATACAATATTTTAAAATCCTAAATTAGTCTCTTGAGACATATTTATCATACATTTTCATATGTTAACAGATTTTTTTAAGTTTTCCAAATTCAAATAGTATTTATTTAGAATTTTTTCTTCTTCCTTTCCCTTCTCCTCTTTCCCTTTATTTTATAACACCTCCCTGTATTTATCACATCCGTTAGAGCTATAGTTCTACAGAAAGACAACCAAAACAAAACAAAACAAGGATATAGGTTAATTATGTTAACTCGTAAAACCATGACTATAAATTAGCCTTCAACCTCCTCTCCTTTCTTTTCGTATAACAAACTATTTTCTTTTTTTTTGGTGACATCTATTTTCTTCTTCTCTTCTGTCTTCTTTGGGGCCTTCAAAATTTCAAGCAATTAACAAACTTCTCTGTGGTAATTTTGTGAAATCGTCATCTTCTAAGTTACCATCACACCCTCCATTATTATCCTGAAATGGCTTCATCTTCTTCATCTCTCAGATTCTTCACATATACATCAAAAGAAAAATGGCCTTCATGATGAATTAATGTTCAATTATTATTAGGGTTTTTAGTTTTGAATCGAATAGTCAGAAAAACAAAATATATAATTAATGGCATCGTCTCAAATCGAGTTTGCTTCATCAAACTCACCACTTGGTTGTATCAATCATCATCATCGAGTCACACAAGCCAAAAATTTATTGAACCATTTCGTCATAGACCCCCTTAAGAACAACACCACAACCAACAATGCAAATAACAACCTTGGAGCCCTATGTTTTGCTTCCAATAAAAGAGAGGAGCAAGGTGAGTCATCTTCATCCTCGGAGAACCCCAGCCATGAAGAACCATCACCATCTTCGTCTCCACCGCCAGCGCTGTTTCGGTCGCAGTCGCCGCCTTTAAGTAAACGTTCATCTACGAATTTTGTTCCCTCAGATTTCTCACCCGATGATAATGTCTCACATCTTGGGGCTTCATCACTGGTTCAAATATGGGAAAAGAGACTAAACCAATCACCATTAAACACCACCAAGTCATCGTCAACTCCGAAATCTAGCCCCAACGCAACAACATCTTCTTCATCATCACAAAGTTCATCATCATCAGAAGAAGCAGATTCACCACAAGGCCAGATTTATCATCATCAGAGCGAGAGATCAATATTGAGGGTGGCTGATATTATCAAAAGACTAACAGCGACGAGTAGTGAAGATTTTGTGAACAATAATAATCAAGATCATCAAAAATATTGTGTGGGATCTCCAGAAAATAGAAGCTTTGTGATAAATTCACCAAGAATTAGAGGAAGGCAAGCCTTCAATGATTTGCTTATGAAAATGGAGCGAGATCGTCATGCTGAGCTCAGTAACCTTGCAGATTGTGCGCCTGTCTCAGATTTTCCGTACAGAGGTCGGATTCAGGTGATAAATATTAATCAAGTTGTCTTTTTTATTTTCTTTTTAACAAGAAAAAGTTTTGGACGCTTCAGTAAAGGCTTATAAAATTTTCCCAAGAAAGTATTTATAGTCAGAAATGGTTGTAGTAATTATGCAAATAAATTTATGACCTTCAGAATTTTAACATGAATCTCTCAAAGTTAAGATTATGTTTGAGCAGTTTTCTTCATTCTCGTTATTATTAAATATATTATTTTACACTTCAATAAATTTATTACATGGGGCTCGCTTTGTTTGCCTAGTGTTTATACCCTTTTAATACTTCTTTAGTCTCAAATAGTGTTTTGGAAATTCTATGATAATGTGTATCATAAGCATATGACACAGTTAAGTTATGACACAGTTAAGTTTTTGAAAAGTACAAAAGTATACGTGATCTTTTAAAAATGTTGCAATTTTGTTTATCCCATTAAATTGATCCAAGCATCTCTCTCTCTTTCTCTCTCATTTTTTTTTTCTGAGATCCACTTGTTCTCTCTCTAACTTTATAACGGACTTTTGAACCTATTTAATGGATTTGTTAAAGTTGCACTCTTTTATATATAAGGCATTTTTTAGAATTTCGGGGCAATTAATATATATATTTTTTAAAATATTCATAAGAGTAGTATATTAAAATTACTTGCATCAATAAAAGTTGGGTTCAGTGTAAAGGGTTAATCCCTTATAACGTGACAAACCATGATTTAAATTCCTTTATGGAGAGGTATGTCTATGCTTTGAATATGATTGACGTCAATCTAGGAAGCCACCTTGAATTAAATAACCTCTTTTCTCTTTGATTATATTGTCTTTATTCCAATCTGTATACGCTCTCCATAACTTAGTTTGTGTGTACGTGCAGTCATTGCTTCGACTAAGACTAATGCAACTTGGAATAGTGGCTAAGGATAATCAACGTAGCTTGCCTTCAACAACCTCACAAGTGATTAAGAAATTATCCCAAGGATCTATAATTATGCGCTTAAGGTACTTAATTAACTTCTAATCTCCATTTACTTTTATTTTCTTCCTTTTGTTTCTCTCTTTTTCTCTCCTTTCAAAAGCATTGGTAACATTCATGTTCTCTTTTTTTTTTTTTTTTACATGCAGTCATTGATGCTAAATTTGTCAATTTTTTTACTTAAATGCTATTTTTTATATATATCATTATTGACTTACACTTAAATGTGGTGTCTAATTAACAGACAATTAATTCAAGTGTTAGATTTTGGATCAAAATGTGATACATGGATGGATAAAATTCAAAATTGTCTCTGCTTTCAAATTAAGGGAGCAAAAGATAAAAACATTTTTTTTATAATTAAGCTAGAGGAATTAATTAATATAGTTATCCCCTTCTGTTCATCTTTTATTAAAAATATATGAATGCATACAAAAATAATATTACATTCAATCTGTCATAATGTTGTCATTGGATATTAATATGTATTTTCAGTTAATAAATTAATAATACAGCAACAGGTGAATTTTTCCTTTTCTAAAATAATTCAATTTTACTCTTAGCCACATTACTCATTAAATTTTAATATAAAATTAACATCCAAATAATTTAATTGTCATTTATTTATCAAATTTCATTACATTTAAACTAGAGTGGGTCTCATTGTTTTACAATTTGTAAATAGTATATGATTCCATACACACATATTTTATGTGATATGGTGTATAACCTAATGGAATATTAAATTTAATGTAGATTTTTTTTTTATGAAAAAGAGACCGAATAATTTAACATTATTGTCTATGTACTTATAAACTAGAGGGGTCAAAGTTGGCATGTAATTAAGTTAGTATACTGTTAAGTTTAACGTCAAATTTAGTGTAGGGATGTGACTATAATGAAAACTTTTAAAAGATAGGCGGTATTAAAATTGTATTTAAGAATTTATTTACATTTTTCATGAAATAGGAACAGATAAATTCTTTATTGAATTATACATTCTTAACATTATTCATAACACAAACTAACATTATTATATATATGATAGTGTTCTTATCTCATCCTTATATTCATAATTTCTTTTTTCCCCATCTCTCTGTGAATTATTGAGTGATGTATATAGAATTAGATGAAAATTATTCATTTGTGATGAGATAAATTCTCAATTAAATGCAGGGAAAGATTTGGCAAAGGAATAGAAAATAAGGCAACTGCATCAATTGAAGTAGTTGAGCATGAAACTCCCGGTAGAGAAAAAGAAAACAAAGTCTCACCAATATATAGTATTCCACCAAACCCTACCCAAAACCCTGTGTCCCATACAGATCATAATAACAAAGAAGAAGAAGAGGAAGAAGAAGCACCTCCATGCTCAGATGTCTCGGTACCGAGCTCGGAGGCTCAAAATGCGAAAACAAGTTCTTCTTCCATGGCTGATATGAAGGCAGAACCAGAGGCATTAGAGAATGATGAAGAAAGAGAAGAGAAATATAATAATGTTTATGATGAGATGGAAGAAGAAGAAGAAGGAGGAAGTGAGGGAGACGAGTATGGTGAGAGAGTGTATGAAGAGATAGAAGAGGTAGAGATTAATTATGGTAGTAAAGCTAATAATTTTGATTGGACTAGTCAGATTTCTAAACCTAAGAGCTATTGGGAAGATCTCAGGCAGGCTTGGTACAAGGAGATGCTTGATAATAATGAATCACAAAAGGATGATATCTGCCAACTCCTTCAAAGGTACACTACTTATATTGAGTTTTGGTTTTGGTTCAGTAATTCTATTTTGTTGGACTCAAATGATCAAATTTTTTAAGTGACTCTCTAGTTCAAAAGTCTGTAATCAATTCTTTTTCTTTTTGAAAAAAGAGAAAAATTAAATTAGTCTTTATAATAACTCCTACTTTCTAAATGGGAAGTAATAGTTCAGAGAGATAGATAAAATGATAAATCTCGTAGCAGGTGAAATCCACTAATTTCTATATCTCTTTCCTCACCGCATGATTGCAAAATAAAAATGAAAACCGTAAAAGTAAGTATTTGATATTAAAAGTTTACATAAGATTTTAGTTTGGTCATTTAATTTTATAAAGTATCTTTTCAGCCCCTAACCCTATTACTAATGATGATTTCTCATATCAATCACTATTATTTTGAGAAATTAAATCAGCATTGTGTTTTGTCCAACATTTAAAATTTTAATGTCGTCATTTTGTTGTTGTTAATGAACCTAATAATGTTAGTTTTAGCCGGTTAGATGACTAAAAAAAAAAAAAAAGATAAGTTTTATATTTAGGGACCAGAATGAAATTTTGTGAAAATTTAAAGGACCAAATTGAAGATATGCACTTTTGCCAAAAGAAAAACTAAATTGGTGTGGTATACTCCATTGTCTCCTAAATATAGGAGTTACCTAGCAGTCTAGAACATTATTTCAGTATGTAAGATCTCAGTCCATTTCATTTATCAAATTTATATTTTACCTCCAACTATTTATGCACATGTTAAGAGATTTTTTATCAAGGGATAATTCCAATGTAAATGATTAAAATTGGTATTTTAGAAAAATCATCGCACATTTTCTTTTTAAAAAAATTTAACTAGTTTTCTTAATCTCTACAAATTAGCTATCTAATTCCTAGATTAATTGCTAATGGGAGTAGCTAATTAATTATATGCTAGTCAAATTTTTGAATCATGTGATGCAATCACAAACGTATTGATGACTAGTCAAAATGTTCATTCCATGTGTTGTATTGTTTTGCAGAAGAACGGTGTCAAATTTTCTAGGTAGTGACTTCCGAGATAAAATGAACAAGTTAATGGAATCTCACAAGGGAACACAAGCAAACCTGTTGGCTAGTCAAGATGACAATGAAACCAACCATAATGGGGAAATAGGGCATAAATTGGTAGCAATTTTACAGCAACAAATGAATAATAATCCTTCGAAAAGGGATAAAGAAGAGGACGATATCAAAGCAGAGGCAGAAGAAGAAGAAGAAGAACAGGAAGAGGAGGAGATTGTGATAAGTAGTTCATATAATGGAGAGAGTGACTCTATGAACCAGTCATCACCATCACAATCTTCTCAATCTCCATCTTTCTTTCTCCGTACTCACCAAAACTCTTCGCCCAGCCGTCCTCCTTCAATTGTAAGTTTATTTTCATCTTACCCTATTTTTGGGTAAAATTACATCTTTAATCCTTTAACTTCATATAAGATTTCATTTTGATTCACATATTTTGAGTCCTCTAACCCTAATATTGTTAACAAAATTAAGGTGCTGACATTGGAATTTTAGATGTTGATATATTAAGCTTAATTTTAAAACATAATAATGATGATACAAAAAATTATTATTTGAGACTAATAGTACTGTTAGTGTTAAATAAATGAAAATATATTTTATAAAATTAAGGGGTCAAACTAAAATTTTGTATAATTAAAAGTATATTTTTTTCCTATTTTTTATCCATAGATATTTGAATGTGGGGTTTTCAAACTACTTGGCCAAATCATGCACATATATATATCTCATATGGATGGTTTAAAGTATATTTGAATTTGAATGATATAGATTTTATCATCAGATTTTATCATTCTTAATTTAAATAATAATTTATAAAAAATATATTAATGGAAAAATCATTGTATAATACTCCTTTAGTTCTTAATGTAAGACCTAATTAACTAATTTGAGTAGACTAAAGATGTTAGTTAAGTTAGTTAATATGTTATATTTTTTTTAAAATACCTTAATTAACCAATCTTCTTTAATTCTCTTATTGCTTCTTATATTTGATTATTGTTGAAGAAATATCAATAGGGTTAATTAAACAAAATTAATAAACATGTAAAATATGTGTTATATTTATGACCAACATTGACGTCTAATTAGATCCTACATTAAAGACCAGAGTAGTATGAAATTTATTCTACATCATATTGACAAGTAAGGAAATAAATAATGTGCCTCATTCATGAGTCATGACACATTAATACCTGTGTTAATTACTTACAGGAAATGGAGCTGATATATGACTTGAGAGGGCATATGAAGCAGCTGTATCAAGAGATGTCTGAGTTAAGGAATTCAATAAGGAGCTGCATTGATATGCAGATCATCTTACAAAAATCACTCAATCAACACAATCATTCAGGTTTCATTATTTTTGTTTTTTCATTATATATGGTTGCTTTTGCTGGCCAAAAAGTTATATAATTCATAGCACAATTAATTCCCCCCCCAAAAAAAAATACATAGTCAAGAAATTGATTTTAGACTTCACCAATTAGTTCACCAAAAAAAAAAAAAAAAGGACCTCACCAATATGTGTGTGTGTGCACCCCTTTATACCAAGTTCTTTGTCATATTAGTTGCAGTACTTAGCTTATTTGTGAAACACACATTTTAGTTGATAGTAATTTAGCTTGTGCATTTTTTTTGTCTATGTCTATGCATGTGTGCCTTTTTTCTATCTACCAGCTCTCAAAAAGAAATGAAAATGCAATAAATTATATAAAATAATTTGCAGCTAAGGGAAAGAAGTCCCATGATAGGGTATTGAGGAAAGGAAGCTGCCGTATCTGCTCAAACGTGAAAGCTGATTCACTTTTCTACAGGTATTTTCTTTGATCTAAATCACATGCAATCCTTTTTTTTTAATTATTTTTTATTTAGGAAAATTTTTTACTGTACATATCTCTCTATGTCATCTATAGTATTAATCAATGAAAGTTCACACTATTTTAAATTTCATTTAAAGCATGAGACTTACATTGCTGGTTTATTTTTTTTAAAAAAAAATCTTAACAATTTATATTCAACCTTTTTGTTAATTTATTTTATTGTCATTTGAAACTATTTTTTTATTTTTAAACCTGATTTTGATAAATTTAATCATGTGAATATTCAGATAATGGACATTTGTAAATATATTTCACTTGCATAATTTAATAAAAGTTTGATAATTAATATTCATTTTTTGGAGTATTATTGAAGAGAGTAAAATTCTATTTGTCCCTCACAAATGTTTATTTCTCCATTTATCAATCCCTCTTAAAATTCTTTTCTCAACTTGCTCCAAATATACAAGAGATTTAAATATTAATAATGAAATTACACTTGCAATTATAGGGGGAAAAATTTTCACCCAAGTAATATTATTTATGTATTTATTTCAAACCTAGAAGCCAATTAAACTCATCTTATATATATGTGTGATATAAGTTGCATTGAAATTTGTTGACAGATGTGGCCATATGTGCACGTGCCTAAAATGTGCCAATGAGTTACAACAGAAGAATGGGATGTGTCCAATCTGTGAGGCTCCAATAGTTGATGTTGTTCGAGTTTATGTTGATGCTTAGATTCATAATTACTTGATGTCACATATATACACCAGATTATAACTAATTAAATTAATTAATTAATTAGTGTTTCCACTTAGGCGTCATGAAGTGAATAATTAATATTTTAATCTGGGGTCTGTTGGCCCCCCCCCCCCCAAAAAAAAAAAATCTGGGGATCGACCTTTTGTGTGTGTGTACATATATAATATGGTAATCTGGAGGTGCAAGATTTGTACACTGTACTATATATATTTATCTCTTTCGCTTTGTATATATTTTTCGTTATAGCCTTATTCTTGTGTTTTTTCCTTCTTTCGTTCATTTCACTTATTTAGAATCTTGTTTTAATATTATTATCAAAATATGCCTGTCGTTTTACCCATAATCAAGTTTATTACTCAAGCATGAGCACTTGGCCCTGCAAAAAGGATAGTACTTTGATTTTACTCAAATAATTAACCTGTCATTCCACGCCTAGTCTTTTATTTGTGTAAATATGTATGTATATTTTTCTTTAGGAAAATACAATTGGAAAACCTGATGTCCATATAATAAATTTTATTTCTTTAGTCCTAAATGTAAAAACTCAATACACTTTTATCTCCTAAATTATAATTTTCCCTAAAATATCCCCCCAGATTTATATGTAAAGAGAATTTTCATCAATTGCATAGTTTCATAAATGATTAGAGATGGTATATATTTCAGGAAAACCAACATTTCATTTTTATGAATAATTTTACTAATCTTCTTAATCCGTAAATTAGTTATATAATTTTTATATTTAGGACTAGAAAGAACCATTGGTAAATTAAGCTAATGGTGCATTTTGTCGTGCTCCAAACTCATTGAGAATTTGCTTGCCATTTTCTCTTTCACAGCCTTCACTTTGCATGTATAAACAATAGAATGCAAATATATATATATTAGGAATAACTAATCTGTAAGTCGATATAATTTTAACCAATTTTTAATCAGATCCTTGTAAATTTTTTCCTTTTTATCATGTCCTTATGCTTTCATTTGTTTAAATCCATGTAGTTTTTTTTTTCCTTTTTATCAAGTCTTTATAGTTTAATTAGATTTTTAATTATATCCTTATAATTTTTTATTCTTCATTCTATAAATTCTTTTATTTTTTATTTTTTATTATACGACATCATGAGACTGAAACTACCCAACTACACCAGAAGGAAGATCGTGAAAAATCTGGATACCCTCCTGAGCTCATCAAAGCTTCCTTCTCTAGTCGATCAGCAATAATGTTACCTTCTCTGATCTTCTACACCACACAACCTTTGCGTTTTGGAATAGAATTTATTGCAAAATTGTTGCGGCAAAATCATCTCCCAACACTTTCTGGCCACTACACAGTCACGCAAGGCATGAAAGTCATACCCACCATTAGTACTGAAACCCCTCACCAATCTCAAGTCATTCATAAGCAACCTACCACGGCAACACAACCATAAAAAGGACTTAGTGCCTATTTAGATCAGTGGTAGAAACTACTTTTTTGATGTGATTTATAGTATATACGAAGTAAGTTTGTGAGAAGAGTTTTGCCTCGATTTATTGCATGAATGTATTTTTCCATCGTTTTCTCAAACAGACCCTTGCACAGTTGAGGCACTGACGCTTTCCAAATCCTACGCCACACTCCTGTACCATGCGCTAAGGGTATACCATACATAGAGAACTCACCATTTACTGTCAATCTCCATATCAGAACATCATTAGAGGCCCCACTTATAGTCGGATAATATTTTGCTATTTGGTATAATATTGATACCCTTCCAAGCTTGGGACTCCTCTCTACAACTCTGAACTGTAGGTATAATATCGTCTCCACACTTTTACTTTTCTCTTAAGTAATAAGGAGAAATAGCTTTTTTTAACTTCCAAATCCGAAGCCATGAGCCCCAGTTCTTCCAACTTGCTAGCCTCTACCTCCGGAAAACTATTCCCAAAATTAACATTATCTAATTGATTATCATTAGCATTATAAAGATCCTGAAAAAAGGACGTACTCATTTCCTTCAACTCCTCCTGATCGTAATACCATACTCCATCGTCGGTCTGCAAAGCTTAAATATTCTTCCCTCTCATCCTCCCATTAGTAATAATTGCATGGAAATATTTTTAGTGTTTTTATCACCCGGGTGATACCAACTACATTTAGATCGTTGTAGCCACATAATCTCCTCTTGCACTAAGCATCGCTCCAACGCTTACCACACTTCACTTCTTTTTTAATCCCAGAGAGGACTATCATCTCCCAACTCTTGTAACCGATCCAACTGGTCAAGAAGCTCCTTCTTCCTTTTATTTATATCCCCAAAAACATTCCTATTCCATTTTTGAGCTTTAACTGTAAAATTCTTCACATTCTCCTCACATCTGCACCCTTCCCGCCAACTCTATTTCACTACCTCCGAAAAACCTTCATGGGTTACCCATGGAGCAAAAAAAGCGAATAGTTGGATCTCTCTTCTCTTTCCACTGAGAAACCAATAAATTAAGTAACAATGGATAGTGGTCTGATTTCATATGCAGAAGATGCCACCCCGAAGCTGTCAAAAACTGATCGAATCTGCTTGCCGTTGCACCCTTAGGGTATTATTATTATTACTATTATTATTATTAGATTAGATTTAGGGAAAATTTCAATAAAATACCAAATAAACTTCAATAACCTAAAGAAGTCTATTATAAGTTGGAAAAGACAAATAAGGCATTAGGGGGGAATCTGGGTTATGAAGTTTATATCAAAAGTCCAAAATGCCCCTTTTAAAATGGTGAGACATTAATTGGATGGTGTGAGGAAAAATCTGATGAGTGTGGACGATGACTCTGCTGTGAGTTGAAGTTAAAGAACGTGCAGTTGGCAATCAACGTGAAAGCAACGGAAGGTAAGAAAAGAGTTAAGGGTAAGTAAATTTTCAACAAACATAATCTTTTTTAGATGAATCGGTCAATAAACATCTTTTTCCTAATGTGGACATTGATTTGTTTTGGGTGGGGTTCAGTGGGTTTGATTGTGGTTGGATAGAAAAAATATGGGCGTTTACGTTGGTTTGTGAGAGATAATTTATTGGGGTTATCAATGATGGCTAAGAATAATGACAATAGTGTTGTGATTTTAGGTTATTTATAGTGGTTGATGTGGTTGTGGGCAAGTGGGTTTATCGGTTGAGGTGGATTAAAGGTTCGGGCTTTACGTAACTATGACGGAATCGATGGAGTGGTGTGTATTTTTTATGTATTTGGTTGTGTTAGCTATGAGAGGTAGTATAATGAAGAGTTTATTGATTTGAAATAGGTTTCATTGATTATATTGATTAGTTGTGTCATGAGCATTGAAACATGACTTGTCATTAGCGTATATGTACGTGCATGGTAGTTGATGTCATGACTATATCTGGTTTGTTGTCAATACCATCAGACTATTTGTCATTACCATTAATAAATTTGTCATTAACATTAACAACAATATGTAAGGCATTTACTAGTTTTGTCATGTCCGAACGATTGTGTGAGGAATATGTTGGTATTTGTAAAGAACATGACACCTGAAGTAGTGACAAGGCAAAATGGTTGGTCAATCCTTTGGCACATCCTGTTAGAACTTGGTGATACTTGTTAATTCCATTACAAAATTTGTCAACACCATTAATATTTTAGTGAATCTTATAACAGATTATTTGGAGTATCTTAATTTAGTCAATTCCTTGAGAAATGTGTACTGTTATTATATGGGTGTGGAGTTGGAGGTTAAATACTTAGAGAATGGTTAACTTTGTTATTAATTGCAAAACTAGTATTGTCAAACATCTTGATGAAGTAGCAGTCAATGGTCGAAGTGTGTGTTGTGCGAATTTTATTTAGTGATGAAATATCGTTGGTATAGGACTGATATGAAATTCTAATTTTGTTTTTGTATTGTTGTAGGTTAGCATGCAAGATGACATGGAATATTGGAGCAACACCTTCTTCAAAGTCACTTATTTGTTTTTTCCATGTTGGGGGGGAGTTTGTAACTAATATTGAAGGTGAAGTTAAATATAGTGGTGGGAATGTGAGGGTAAAATTGATAAAGGAAGGGATGACGGTTGAAGAGTTGAGGGTAATGATAGGAGGATGGTTTGGTATAGATGGTCATAGGTGTGACATTAAATACACTTTAAGTTGTGATAAAAAGATATTAGTAGATCTTATTGATGATTCTGAATTGGAAAATCTGTTTCATTATAATGACAGTAGTGGACATGTGTATGTAGCATTGAAAGGAAGTGATAATGAAGGAATGGCCATTGATGATGCAGAAAGGCAAGTGACACTTTATTTGGTTAAAGAAGTAGTTATTTCCAATAGTATTTTTGGTAATATGTTGACAACACTTGTTAATATACATGCAGGGTTAATAAATTTGTGGGGGTTGTGGAGCAAATGTGTTACAATGATGAGGCTATGTGTTATGGAATAAGTGATGAATTTGTAAGAAATGAGTGCAATGCAAGAGCTCTTCTCAGCCTTCCATGTGCAGTTGAAAGCACACCGACACTGATGCCAGAGATGAACTCGAAAAAGTGGATGGATTTGTTGGTAGGAGTGAATCAAACATTTGCACATGCAGATGATTTCTAAAAGGTGCTGCACAAGTTCAGTATTGCACACAAATTTGAGTATACATATGTGAAGAATTCAAGGGACTGTGTATGTTAAATGTAAGGTTGAAGATTGTCCATAGAGGATAACTGTGAGGGCAATAGGGAAGAGTACTCCTTTCGTACGTGTGACCAGATACACTAAAGAACATGTTCATACAGCCCAAGACAATCTTAAAGTGACGCACGCTCGAAATGCTAACTTGACATCATCAATTATTATTGATGAGGTTCAAAATCACACTGACAAGCGTCCAAATGAAATAAGGAAGAGTTTGGCTACAGATTATGGTGTGCAATTGATGTATAAGCAAGCATATAGGGCAAAGGAAAAGGCAATGGAGGAAATTTATGGTAGACCTGAACAGACATATATGTTAATACCATGGATATGTGATAGGCTGAAGGAAAGTGATGACAAGACTGTGGCTGAATGGGTGGCTAGTGGAAGGAACACCTTTGAGTGTGTTTTTATTGCCTATGGTTGTTGTATAGAGGGATTCATTGCTGGTGCTAGACCTATACTATACATAGACGGATCTCATTTAAGTGGACCATACAAGGGAACTCTGTTGTCAGCTTCTGCGTTTGATGGAGACAATGAATTGTTGCCGTTTGCCATTGCAATTGTGAAGGGAGAGACAATTGAGGACTGGACGTGGTTCCTTGACATGATTAAGAAGACATTAGGTTCTTTACAAATAACAATTGTATCAGACCGACACAATTCAATCATCACTGCTGTGCGAGGAGTATTTGGAGGTGAGAGACATGCGTACTGTTACAGGCACATTAAGGAAAACTTTAGTGCCCAAGTGGTTAAATTAAATAGAGGAAAGAGGAAGACCGGGAGTCAAGGAAGGCAAAATGCATTAGACTTACTTGATGCAATTGCATATGCAAGGTTGACAGTGACTTCGACACTGCAATGGAACAAATGAGGCTTTTTAATAAGGAATTATATGAGTGGCTGATCAATCATGGTGATATTGAAAGATGGGCTATGAACAAGTTCCCATTTAAACGTTGGGATCAAATAATAACAAACCTTGCAGAGTCATTCAATGCATGGATGGTAAAGGAGAGACGTCATAATGTTGCCCAGCTTATCCACGAGCATCGTGACAAAGTAGCGAAGAAGATGTATGCAGCATACATGGGAATGAGTAAATGAAAAAATGGTGTCGGTCCGAACATAGAACAACAAGTGATGGAAAATGTTAAACGGGCTGAAAACATGGATGTACAAGTATATGGACGTGGCAGGGTGAAAGTCCATACAGCTACTGGATCATTAAAGGTGGAGTTGTCCATACATGAATGCACATGTAGAGCCTGGAAAATGTCAGGTATTCCTTGTCCTCATGCTTGTGCTGCCATAAAGGCAGTTTATGCCAATGTCTACGATTATGTTGATGAATGCTTCAAGATTACAAGCCAACAAAAGATTTATAGGAAAATAATGATCCCAGTAGTAACAATAGGCATGCCAAGCCTAAATGACTACCGACTACATAATATAGCAACTCAAAAGTTCCTGGCACCACCGAAGACTAGTCGACCTCCTGGCAGGCCAAGATTTGTAAGGAAAGAGTCAAAGTTTCAAAACAAGAAAATTTATCATTGCAGCTCATGTCATGAAGCAAGTCACACTAGAAGAACGTGCAAAAATCCAAATCCAACTTAACCTTTGGTGTGCAGACGTGGGAGTAAATATTTTGCAAGTGAGCTTTTGAACATATAAACAATGACTTGGATCCCTTCACATATTTTTGGTTAGAAGGGTTATGGTATATAGGATACCCTTTTTGTAAGTACTATCTAGGGAAAAGAATATTTTATATGGTGAGAATGACAAGAAAACATTAGGTGTAGGTGGAATCGTAATGTTTACTTGTCATTTGACTATGTATATGGTAGTTGTTGTAATGCACAATCTAGTTTTTATCAATCCTAATACTGTACTTGTTATTACCATTACGACTCTTGTCAGTGGTTACACTTTATTGTTACTTGTGTATACAAGGAGGAACATGTTCTTTTAGGGTGTGATTGTTAGAACTTGTGCACCTGAAGAGTCCACCTCTTTGGGGAAACATCATCCCACAATACTGAATGAGGCCTGTGTTCTCCGTTGTTATTCCCATTGTGAATCTCGTTATTTACATTAACGCCTCTGTTATTGCCATTACTGAATTTGTTAGAGTCCACCTCTTTGGGGCAACATCATCCCACAATACTGAATGATGCTTGTGTACCCCGTTGTTATTCCCATTATGAATCTCGTTATTTCCATTAAAAAATCTGTTATTGCCATTACTGAATTTGTTAGAGTCCACCTCTTTGGGGCAACATCATCCCACAATACTGAATGAGGCCTGTGTTCGTCGTTGTTATTCCCATTATGAATCTCGTTATTTCCATTAAAAACTCTGTTATTGCCATTACTGAATTTGTTAGAGTCCACCTCTTTGGGGCAACATCATCCCACAATACTGAATGAGGCCTGTGTTCGCCGTTGTTATTCCCATTATGAATCTTGTTATTTCCATTAAAAAATCTGTTATTGCCATTATTGAATTTGTTAGAGTCCACCTCTTTGGGGCAACATCATCCCACAATACTGAATGAGGCCTGTGTACCCCGTTGTTATTCCCATTATAAATCTTGTTATTTCCATTAAAAAATCTGTTATTGCCATTACTGAATTTGTTAGAGTCCACCTCTTTGAGGCAACATCATCCCACAATACTGAATGAGGCCTGTGTTCGCCGTTGTTATTCCCATTATGAATCTCGTTATTTCCATTAAAAAATCTGTTATTGCCATTACTGAATTTGTTAGAGTCCACCTCTTTGGGGCAACATCATCCCACAATACTGAATGATGCTTGTGTACCCCGTTGTTATTCCCATTATGAATCTCGTTATTTCCATTAAAAAATCTGTTATTGCCATTACTGAATTTGTTAGAGTCCACCTCTTTGGGGCAACATCATCCCACAATACTGAATGAGGCCTGTGTTCGTCGTTGTTATTCCCATTATGAATCTCGTTATTTCCATTAAAAACTCTGTTATTGCCATTACTGAATTTGTTAGAGTCCACCTCTTTGGGGCAACATCATCCCACAATACTGAATGAGGCCTGTGTTCGCCGTTGTTATTCCCATTATGAATCTTGTTATTTCCATTAAAAAATCTGTTATTGCCATTATTGAATTTGTTAGAGTCCACCTCTTTGGGGCAACATCATCCCACAATACTGAATGAGGCCTGTGTACCCCGTTGTTATTCCCATTATAAATCTTGTTATTTCCATTAAAAAATCTGTTATTGCCATTACTGAATTTGTTAGAGTCCACCTCTTTGGGGCAACATCATCCCACAATACTGAATGAGGCCTGTGTTCGCCGTTGTTATTCCCATTATGAATCTCGTTATTTCCATTAAAAAATCTGTTATTGCCATTACTGAATTTGTTAGAGTCCACCTCTTTGGGGCAACATCATCCCACAATACTGAATGAGGCCTGTGTTCGCCGTTGTTATTCCCATTATGAATCTCGTTATTTTCATTAAAAAATCTGTTATTGCCATTACTGAATTTGTTAGAGTCCACCTCTTTGGGGCAACATCATCCCACAATACTGAATGAGGCCTGTGTACCCCGTTGTTATTCCCATTATGAATCTCGTTATTTCCATTAAAAACTCTGTTATTGCCATTACTGAATTTGTTAGAGTCCACCTCTTTGGGGCAACATCATCCCACAATACTGAATGAGGCCTGTGTACCCCGTTGTTATTCCCATTATGAATCTCGTTATTTCCATTAAAAACTCTGTTATTGCCATTACTGAATTTGTTAGAGTCCACCTCTTTTGGGCAACATCATCCCACAATGGTGAATGAGGCCTGTGTACCCCGTTGTTATTCCCATTATGAATCTCGTTATTTCCATTAAAAACTCTGTTATTGCCATTACTGAATTTGTTAGAGTCCACCTCTTTGGGGCAACATCATCCCACAATACTGAATGAGGCCTGTGTACCCCGTTGTTATTCCCATTATGAATCTCGTTATTTCCATTAAAAACTCTGTTATTGCCATTACTGAATTTGTTAGAGTCCACCTCTTTGGGGCAACATCATCCCACAATACTGAATGAGGCCTGTGTTCGCCGTTGTTATTCCCATTATGAATCTCGTTATTTCCATTAAAAACTCTGTTTTTGCCATTACTGAATTTGTTAGAGTCCACCTCTTTGGGGCAACATCATCCCACAATACTGAATGAGGCCTGTGTACCCCGTTGTTATTCCCATTATGAATCTCGTTATTTCCATTAAAAACTATGTTATTGCCATTACTGAATTTGTTAGAGTCCACCTCTTTGGGGCAACATCATCCCACAATACTGAATGAGGCCTGTGTACCCCGTTGTTATTCCCATTATGAATCTCGTTATTTCCATTAAAAACTCTGTTATTGCCATTACTGAATTTGTTAGAGTCCACCTCTTTGGGGCAACATCATCCCACAATACTGAATGAGGCCTGTGTACCCCGTTGTTATTCCCATTATGAATCTCGTTATTTCCATTAAAAACTCTGTTATTGCCATTACTGAATTTGTTAGAGTCCACCTCTTTGGGGCAACATCATCCCACAATATTGAATGAGGCCTGTGTACCCCGTTGTTATTCCCATTATGAATCTCGTTATTTCCATTAAAAACTCTGTTATTGCCATTACTGAATTTGTTAGAGTCCACCTCTTTGGGGCAACATCATCCCACAATACTGAATGAGGCCTGTGTACCCCGTTGTTATTCCCATTATGAATCTCGTTATTTCCATTAAAAACTCCGTTATTGCTATTACTGAATTTGTTAGAGTCCACCTCTTTGGGGCAACATCATCCCACAATACTGAATGAGGCCTGTGTTCGCCGTGGTTATTCCCATTGTGAATCTCGTTATTTTCATTAAAAACTCTGTTATTGCCATTACTGAATTTGTTAGAGTCCACCTCTTTGGGGCATTATCATCCCACACTACTGAATCAGACCTGTGTGATCCGTTGTTACTCTCATTCTGAGTCTCGTTATTTCCATTAAAAACTTTGTTATTTCCATTATAGAATTTGTCATAGGCCACCCATTGTGGCCATACCTTTCACACAATTCATCAGAATGATATTCAGCATTTGTCATTTGTATTATGAATTTTTTCAACATCATTACAATTGTAGTTAACATTATTACAATGCGTTAGTTAGTCATTGACTAATATGGAATCACAAAAGACCACATCTATGTTAATGTGCATACATTAACAAAATTAAACATCACCCCCCAAAATGCCATGAATGGAAAATAAGTTAAACATCATTTGTGAATCTCTTTAACAGATTGGTTAATTCTAAAAATATACTTGAACCTAGAAGGGAAAATATTTACAGAAACAATGAAATTATGGTAGTCATTTTCGCCTGGTCTGTGTCATTTGTGAAGTGAGGAGTCCTAAAGCAGTGTCCCTCTTCTAATTCAATTCATGGTTTACTAGCCACCACATTAGGTTTTTCTTGTACTCCTGAACCTCATCCTCACCATACTCCATGGTTACACCAAGCTTCCAATTCTTCAACCAAATTAACACATGAACACCACAATCTTGCCTGCATGACACAGTGAAGTTATGGTCAAACAATAAACCATATTCACGTGTATTAAAACATTTTTAAAAATAAAAACACTCACAAATTGTTCTGTTGTGGAACGGGGGCCCGAATAATTTCACTTCTTGCCTTCTTCCTAGCAAGTTGGGGTCTAACAAGGGAAATGATGTCATCAAATCGATCCCTCTGCATACATAACACATGCATATCACATCCAGATGACTCACTAATGACTAAAAACAAGCTATACGTTTACTTACAATTCGGCATAAAACACTTTCTTGGGGATTTAGAAGGGCACTTTGTTTCTTCAGTTTTTTATTCTTGCTCATAAAAGATAGTGGCTTCATGGAATCAAGCACAAAAAAGTTCATCGTCTTTGGTTCTACGGCCACACAAAACCAGTGTTCTGCAACTAACATGGGTCCCATAATCAATTCACAATCATCAATGTTGTAGCTAACTTTATGAGGAAGTAGTTGGTCTCTCCATTCAGTTACAGACCATCCTATTGGTTTACGAGACAATAATAACTGCATGAGGAACAAACTTGTTACGCGAACATATAAAGGTTAATAAAACAAATTTTTTTTAAAAAAATTATAGCATACTCACCATAAAATCAGCATCAAATATGTGTCGGGTCACTTGTCCGGTGTTTTTCATATCAGCCATTAATGTCTTACACACAACGGACATAACCTACATGTGGATTCACATGTATTAGACACGATAAATATATTATGCATCTATTGAGCTGTTATTCACTTACACAATTGCTTATTCTATGAAGTCCACCAAGTGTCCATAGCTGATGTCGTTGGATGTCTTCATCCCCTATTTCAAGCAGGGTCCTGTAAAGTGTAAAAACAATTAGTATCCATTTACTTTTTATAAATGAAGAAAAAGTTAACAACTTACTGTTCACCCTCATCCTTTGTGTATATTCGCGATATCAACTGGAAGAAATTTTCCTTGTCATCTTTACCCTTCCTCTTCCATTTAACTGGCTTTGTTAAAGTCCACGGGGACATGTATTTTGGCATCTTCGGCCGCTTTGATCTCCTTGGCAATTGTTCATCCTCATCCCCGGATTGTTCTGTGTTATGGCATGTTCCCCCTTGGTTTGGAGTTGCCTCATTACATTCAGCAATAGTGATGTTCGGTGGTCCAGACCTCCCTCCTATGTCACTATCATCGTTCTCATCATCATTATCTCTATCAGCATCATCAACATTAGCGTCAATGTCTTCATGTCCTTCATCATCTTGGCCATCTTCGTTATCCATGTCAATAGGGTCTTCAGCTTGCTGGTTGCGCTGCCTTTCAATCTTCAGTTGTGCCTTGCACAACTCCTTTTCCACAGCACAAACAAGCCTTTTGTGGTTCTCGTCAATGATAGCCAACAACCTTCCATGCAACTCCTTCAATTCCTGCATAACACAATGTTAAATTGCTTAGATACATTGGTCAACCATTCAATTAACGTTACAAAATGTTAGCACATACTGGGTCTAAATAAGGCACACGATTCTTGTTGGCAATGTCCTTGTCATCGTTCACTTTTCTTCCCTTCCTTGTATACAAGATGCCAATGTCACTCTGCCGCTCTCTCTCAATCATTTCTTTCACCCTCCCTTTTGTCCAGAATTGAATTGCCGTCGTCGACTCATGGAAAACAGGTTTAGACAAGGGAAACCGCTCACCAAAATATAACTGCAACAATAAAGCCAAACGTTAGACCTTTTGTCATTGGATAAAACATAAAATTAACAATTAACTACTCAGTGTACATACCAATAGCATGTATAAACACCCTCCCACATAGCAGCTTCCCTCTTTGTTTGATCTAATCAGCTGGACATAATCTGTCATCTCTCTACGCAGGTCATTGACAATGTAAGTTGCCCAGTCAAAATGGGAAAATCCTTTCATGGTGCAACACATTAGCTTCAGCAACTTATCACTAATTGTTGCACTTACGGTTGGAACTAGAAAAGTACCTAGCGTGTACAACATGACTAAAAACTCAAAATCCTCGTCTGCCTTCCCGGATGTTATGGCATTAAGTATGTTCTCATACTTGAGTTTGCCATACTTTGTCTTCAGTCTTTTAAATGTCTCATTTGTGTCACCAATGTCTACTTTAACTTCCTCCCCACCATGAGGTACCCCGAGTAATTCTGCCACATCATTCGCTTCAATTTCAATTGTCTTCCCCCTTATTCTAAATTGATTGGTAGGGGGATCATATGCTCTCATAATAGCAACTAAAATGTCCCGTGGGAGTCTCATACATTCCACATCTAGGAGATCTCTAAATCCTATCCTTACTATCTTAGCTTTTAACTTTGGCTTACCCTTTATGTAGTCAACCAGTTTGGTGAATTGATTCAAAGAGCAACGTGAGTGAAAAGCAACATTGTAGTTCCTCTTTAGCTTCTCCGGCCTTCCTTGCTTTGCCCTCTCATTATATTCTTTCCTCTCCTCTTCAGTCAAATTCCTCCACGCCTTTGTTGACTCAGTAAGCTTCTCAGCAAAAGTCATGAACTCCTTCCCCTTTCAAACTCCATGCGAAATAGAATGTAACCATTCCTCACGTGTGTATTTTTCACATCCTTTTTATCTCCCATTGTTTCACGTGCCTTCCCGTCAATGCTCTTTGCATAGACTGCTTTCCTCTTCATACCCATCTCTTAATTTTCATTGCCCACGTGTGTATTATGGCTGTCAACTTCTTTACTTGTCTTTGGAAAAGAGTCAATAACTTTCTTCCTCGAGGAAAAATATAAATAGTTACAATTACAAAGTTATAGAGGAAAATAAGATAAATAAATGGAGATTTCCTACTTAAAACAAAGAAAAACAAAACGGTGGTTCAACTTTCAAGATGAATAACTTGACTTACCAATACATGCAGTGCCTATTATGTCTTTGTTCACCCTGTATGGTACAATTATTAGAAGTACGTTTCATAATTGAATACAAAGTTACTCTGTATCATTCCAGAGGCAGCAAAGGAGAGATGGTGAACGTAAAGGTATTTTGAGCAGGAAAATTTAAAAGTTTGTCATGAACTAATTGCTGTAATGGATTGAAATGCAAAAACAAATCACAATGAGATATATGTAATTTTCACAATCAAACATCAGCACCAACAACAAATTAACAAATTAAAATGAAAACACATATGTTACTAACTTTTTCATAGGGTATGTTTAAATCACACCTTATATTTCATATGTATTGCTAATAGCATATCATCAATTATGTCTCTAAAATGGTGGCTCAAGTCACAACCTCTAAAACAAAGTCATTGGGCTCTGTATAATCTGAATAAACTATAACATTCTTGAAAGCTTTTAGACTAACACAAATTTATTCTATTGATTATTCCAATCAGCTCTACATTTGTAGAAGGAATCGAAGTAAGCTTGCAATTAAAGCCACATAGTTAATTCCCTTCTACATCTCTAATAGTCCCTTCACAACCACTTTTGTAACTTATGCAGAGCAGATCTGTCCACCTCAAGTTATGATGTGATCCCTGGGTATACCAAGAACTTAGCATCCTTACTAGACTAACCACCATAAAAAACCAACAAAAGGGAAAAATTCATAATCTAATTTCCAAAATACAAGGTATGGATACACTACAGAGATAATGAGTGTTTCATAAAATATAAATATTTTTGCAACAATAATGATATGTAATGAACAAATCAACATTCTATGATGTATAACTTAACTTCCACATAAGATATCAAAATTATTGTAACTATATTAAAAGTAAATCTGACAAATATATGATTTCAGAGTTGTGTGCAAACTCTTTATACACTAGTTTTTTTAGACGGGAGACTTGCAATTCAATCTATGATCTGACAAGCATTAAGGATTCACGAAAAAAAATTCCAATCAAGCACTATAGCATTGTTCATAGGCTGTATGTTACAAGGAAGTACGAAAGGGGAAAAAATCACCTTTATCCAGCGGTCATTGCTATTAACATTTATACCCCCGAAAACTTCACAATATTTTCACCTTCCTACTTTTCGCACAACCTCATAATCATCCTGTTCTCTGAAAAGAGCATACAAAGTTCCTTTAGGATACAATAATAACAAACAATGATATAATCTCATTCAAAGAAGTATAAAAAGTATAGAAAAGGGAGATTCAGGGAACCCAAGTATCAGCCTCATAAGTAACAAAATGATAAAAACTTTACCAACACCGCAGGAACCATAAGAGGCGCTACAAAAGCACACATTCCATTTCAACATAAGCTTACACCCAAATAACTAAAAGTGCATCAACACTTAAAAAGCCATTTCAGACAACACAATTCATGCATTAACTTCAAAATAACTAGATGATTATGATAAGCTTCTTTGCCTGTCAAGTTCATGACATAAATTACAACAGCGAGAGATCCAATCAAAACTACACGGCCACAATTGAAAACTGAAACAAAAGTACAAAACATCAATTGAATGTAATTAAAACTATAATAACAAAAATGCAATTGAATCTCTTGATATTAGAAAAAATGGAAAAAAGGGACTAACATGCCTACAAACCAGTAGATAATGAATCAAGTGCATACTCTTCATATTCAAAATATAAAACCTCCCTCCATTAGGAAATATGATAAAACTAAAGGCACCATAACATAATTCCCACAATCAAACTAACAAGAAGATCATCATATAAGAATACATTAGAGGTCAGGGTTAGGAGAATTACCCCCATTGAACCTCCTACTCACAGCAACAGAAGGCGAGACGACGAGACGGCGACGCAAGCACGGACGGTGGAGGCAAGCAGTTATGGCGGCGTAAGCAGTGACGGTGGACGCAAGCAGTGACGGCGGACTCAAGCAAGGACGGCGGACGGGAGCACGGACGACGATGCAAGCAGGGACCGCGAACGAGACCACGGATGACGACGCCAGCAGGGACGGCGGACAGCAGCACGGACCAAAACGCAAGCAGGGACGGCCGACACAAGCAGGGATAGCGGATGCAAGGTCATAGATGGTAGAGGGCCGATCGGGTTGTGCCAATGAGAGAGGATCACAATTCTGAACCCTAGATTCAATTGTGTGCATCTATTATTCAATTTAAGGGTATTTTGGACTTTAAACATAAATTTGATAACCCAGATTCCTCCCTCCAGCCTTATTTGTCTTTTCCAATTTATAATAGACTTCTTTGGGTTATTGAAGTTTATTTGGTATTTTATTGGAATTTTCCCTTAGATTTATTCCCTAAGGGTATTATTATTCTATCATTATCATTATGAGATATTCATTCTGCGTTCCTCGCTCCCAGAAATTCATTCTATACCCCTCTATATCTTTATAATTCAGTTAATGACCACGCGGCTCTGTTTCACCCTAAACTCTCGAAGGCATGAGGGAAATGGAGGGTAGGGGAGGGGTGATAAAATTTTAATAAGTTTGATTTTTTTTAAAAAAAAATCAATTTTAATGAGTTTGATTTTCTCAAAAAATAAAATTAAAAAAATGGGGTTAAAAGCTTTTAATTAATTTTTTTTACATTTTATCTTACATCTCTATCAACATTTTATAACCCCACTTATTTATTTTTTTAAATTGAATTCATTAAAATTTTTTCTCCCCCTTTTCCCCTAGTTTCAAACAAGTTATTCCTCTCAACTGCACAGGAGATCCATCTTGTTCCTTTTTTAATTCCAATCCTCCCCGAACGAGGGGAAAAAACTTGAGAAAAAAGATAAGAAAATATTATTTAAACTTTAAAATCACAAATCATGGATTAATTGTTAGGAAAGTATAACTAATACCTATACTCTTAGAGGCAATAAGACTAATTTAAGATTTTGAAATTCTAATAGTATTTTTTATCTTTTTCTCAAAAAGCTTCTCTCAGGGCAGGCAGGTTTTGAACCACCATCATTCTTGCCCTTATTCAAATGAGATTGAGACCTAGGAAAAATTTGTCAATTCTCTCAAACACAACAAGCTTTTACAAGTAATAAGGTACACTTCATACAGATAAAGAAGCTACCACAAATTAACAAGGGAAAATTCATTCAAAGGACCAACCTCTACTCTCTAGCAACTTAATTTAACAAAGGTTATTGAAATATTGGGTGACTAATAAGGTATCTTGTTATGACATTGAGTTTACTCTTAATTTCAAAATTGTGTTGCCTTCCACACCTACTTGGATGTCTGTGAGAATCAACGGATATAATAAAGCAGCAAATTTAAACTTAAAAAAAAATGAAAACACCATATATAAATAACAGCACCAATGGGCTTTTGGTCCAATATCGAATCTTCAACATTTTTAAAGTATAATTTTTTATTACAGCCCTCAACAAAGTGGTATCATGGTGTTTAATTGAATCTGCTGTTGCTGGAGACACAATAGCAACAACAAACCTTATCTCACTTGTGATCAGCTACATGCATGGACCTCCTAATACATGAGATTTGCATGGAATTATAACCTTTCATGGACCAGACCAGACTTTTTATTTTCGACGAATTCAGGTTAAGTATATAATAGCATCCACAGTTTCCTACTTGTTTGAATCCTCCAGAAGGTAAGCTCCAACATATATTCAACTAACATCAAAGGAGAGCCATCAGCCATCATAATTCATACTACTTTGTGAAAGTATATGAAATTGTCACCATCATCTTTCACACCATATCTATCTGCATGAACCTGGTGTGTTGTTGAGTCAGTGTCTCTTCTCTAGCTTCCTGTAGAAACTTCCTTGACTGTTACGTTAGTAAAAGGTGTCCTTTTCACCAAGAACATTGCTTTCAGTCCTTTGAAGGTTGATCACTTGACGGTGAAAGGGAAACAGCAGAAGAAAAACAATCTCATCATCCTTCTTTCCAGTGCTCCTTGTTTTTATTCACAAGAATTTTCATTATTTGATCCAAATGCTAGGCCAAGTAAGTACTGAGCATTTGCAAGTCCAGTACTCTGAACCATCTTGTAAAATGCACTTCCTTCATCTAGTAGGAGCTCCTGAGGTGTGTTGTATTCAAGAACCTGCAAGTTACAAAAGAAAAAGTATTCATGTAGAGTCATTAATGTTGTCTTGAGCATATTGATTGGTTTAACTGAGAATATTACTTCTTGCATTGGAAAAAGAAAAGAAAAAACAAATTTCCCAGATCAAGATCATCTTTTGTGAAAATATCAGACCACACTATTATTATAGTCGCAACTTCTTAATTTATTTTATATGAAAATGCAAATAAGATGATAGCTATAATAACTGAGACTCGCCATTGTACTAAATGAATTTGTAAATTTTTAGTTTCCAGTATTGGATATTGTATTTGCTATCAGACATGGCATCCTTTTTTTTTTTTTGGGTTAAGGTGCAATTTTAACAATCAAGTTTTTTGGACGTCTGACACAAATAAGTTTTAGAAGGAGCAAAATTAATAATAAATAATTTAAAAGGGTACAAATTTAACAAAACTGTTAAATTTTCCCAAACGCTGTTAAAGGTCTTTTTCTTTTATAATTTAACGCCGTTTGGTTAAATTTAACGGTTTTGTTGTATTTGCACCCTTTTAAATTATTTATTGTTATTTTTACCCTTTCTAAAACTTATTTGTGCCAAACACCCCTCAAGAAAAACTTAGTTGTTAAAATTGTACCTTAACCCTTTTTTTAACCAAATTTTTTACTTTCAAATGAAAATAAACAGTGAGACATTCCATGTTTTCCATTAGCCATCAGCAAGAAGGAATAAGAATAGAACAAACCTTCCCAGAATCAATCACAAGTATTCGATTGCAGTCAATGATTGTATTTAGTCTGTGTGCAATAACGAGCATTGTGCAGGATTTAAATTCTTGGCGAATAGTTTTCTGTATAAGGGCATCAGTTCTAACATCAACTGCTGCAGTAGCCTCATCTAGAACAAGAATCTTTGATTTTCGTATCAAGGCTCTAGCTAGACTTAACAGTTGTCTCTGCCCAACACTGAAGTTTTCTCCTTGCTCGGAAACCTTAAATTCAGTTCAAGAGATTACCATCAGCTTGGCATTTACCTCGTTTCATGTCATAGCTTTAATGGAAAACTTGAGGTAAATCTATGAACATGATCTAATTCAATTATTTAAGTAAATCTAATAGCAAAATTAAATATATCAAAATTTCACAGACTGGTATTATATTTTATAAAAATGATCCTAAAACCATAAATTGAATTTGTAAATTTCTTTTCTGATAGTATGACATTGAAAAGCAAAAAATTGAACAATAAATGGATCTTAATTGGAGAATTAGACTCTGAAGTTATTTTGGTGGTGTTTTCCAATTGTCAGTTCAATTCAAGATTAACATGAAAATGAACTATATAATATGAATAATAGTATCATATCCGTTGGTTATTAAATGCAGTAAATGTAGATATTACTAAAATGATTTAAAACTTAACTAGAATCACTATAATTTGATTTTCCAGCCATCACATGTAGTTCATTGGCCGAAAAAAGAACATGATTGAATAATTGGCATTGCAATTAAAATTAATCAGAGCACTCTGAATGCGAAAGTTCAACTATAATCCTTGTACCTCAAAATCTAGGCCAAAGGAATTTCTGCTGATCACATCTTTCAAATGCGCCCTTTCTAGAGCCTCCCAGAGCTCAGCATCAGTGTGTTCCATAAAAGGATCAAGATTGAATCTAACAGTTCCTAGGAAGGGGAAAAACAACGTAACATCTAGAGTTAAAAGGGTACTGTTGAGGTTCATACACAATGTGTTCAAAATTTAACATGCTAGTTTTTATGGTATGTTTGTAAGGGTATGACAATTTAATATTCCTGTATTTATCACAATTGTCCCTCCTCATATAAAATTGTAAAGGTATGCAAGCATCTTCTGGCTAGAACAGTTTGTGAAAAGTCTCGTTCTAATTTACTAACAATTAACTGGTGAATTCCATTTTACTGTTTGATTTTATTCTAAAAGGAAACTTTCTAACAAGAAAAGCATAAATAAAAACAACAGCCATACTTTCTTTTCCTTCTCACAGTTATGTCATCCTAAACTTTTCTGGAGTAGAATAGACATTACCCACACAAGACATGAAAGGCAATATACATATACATACACACACATATATATATATATCATATCTGAAGGTTTTGAAGCTGGAGTTAAGAAAAATATGAGTGTGATCCATACCAGAGAAAAGAACCGGGGATTGTGGTATGACAGTAAGAACTTTTCGTAAATCTTCAACTCCAAATTTAGAAATATCACAACCATCAATAATGATTCTTCCTTTTTGCAGTTCCACAATCCGGAATAATGCATTGAGCATGCTGGATTTTCCTGCACCAGTTCGTCCAACAATTCCTACCTTCTCAGTTGGAGAGACTCTAAAAGACAACCCATGCAAGACTGGAGGAAGTTCGGGCCTATACTGCAGGACAACATCCTCAAATTCAATTGATCCT
Organism: Albizia julibrissin; assembly: GCA_037074505.1. Classification (NCBI taxonomy): domain Eukaryota; kingdom Viridiplantae; phylum Streptophyta; class Magnoliopsida; order Fabales; family Fabaceae; genus Albizia; species Albizia julibrissin. The sequence continues at coordinate 28,992,282 of CM073480.1, read as the reverse complement.
GATGATGGCCATCCTGGTGGTGGCCGGTTACCCTCAATAATAGCTGGAGCCTCGGTTTCCAATTCTATATACGTGTCAACACGCTCAACAGCATTTAAACTATTTTCAGCACTACTAGCTTGTCTAAGGACACGACTCAAGATATTTGTGATGTTTAAAGCATAAGTGAGAAGTAGACCCATTGTAGATGCAAACATGGCTTGGTTTTGGGCTGTTGCATTCTGCATTACAGCAAATGTTGCTATCAACCAAATCATGAGGCCGCCTAATGTTTCCAACCTTATGGTAAGCCACCGATTTGAACTTATGTTCACCAGAGTGAATCTAATATTATTGTCCACGAATTTTCCACTAATTTGTGCTATCCTATCATATGCTTTGTAAGCACGAATGCTTGCCAAACCATTCAATGCTTCAGCAAACTGTGCATAGACAGGAGATCTTGTAATTGAATCCAACCTCTTCACCTCACGAGATGTAGTCTGTAGAGTATAATGTGAACAGGAAAAATTAAACCACAAATTATGATCGTTGATGAAAATTTAAATAAAATAACCAATGTGAGCATGATCTTTCTTTGTCAATTCCAAACGGCTTCCGCTCAAGGAGGTATCCAGAAAAGTTCAATAAAACCATTCTTGGGCCTTTGCTTGATTGCAATGGCCCTTGACAATACCTAATCCTAATTGGTTACCCCACTAGAGACTGATGCTCCAACTTGCCTTTGGCCTGACAAAAGCTTAGGCCTCATTATAGATTTCTTTGAAGTCAATGTTCTCCCAACAACATTTATGTTACATATTATTTACTATTCATTCACAACTAAAATAAATCCTGGATATCCCTATTTCTACCAGTCACAAATTTTTTTGCAATGATCCATAGTGAAATTGCAGATAAAATAGAACCAACTTGGCAAGTTTATCATTTATATGAATAAGAATAACCTAAAACATATGAATGAAACAGGATAGGTCCGGGGAAAATATAGATTGATCAATAAAAGGGAAAAAGGACAAAGAAGAAATGAAGAGTTATGAAACTGACCTGGTAATACAAATAAGCTCCATAAAACAAGGTCAGAAGTGGCATTATGGCCCACAGGGATAATGAGCTCACAGTGCCAATAAGAACAAAAGTTGAAAGGAGTTGCCAGAATTGAGCCAAAAACATGCTCACAAAATTAGCAATGTTGCGATCAATGTCTCCCAGGTCTCTTGCAAACCTATTAAGTATGCGTCCAACAGGATTAGTATGAAAGAATACCATTGGAGCCCGTAGCATATTATGTAACATGGCATCGTGCAATCTTTTGGCAGCACGAAGACTTGAAATGATCATCCAATAAGAGTTCACAAGAGTAACAACTACCTGAAACCAACAAAGAAAATAATATTTCAGTTACAAGATATTGATGAAACAGGAGGTTAGAAAGTTATGGTCTAATAACAGTAAGATTTGTTGGAGAAAGAGCATTTTCCATAAAAGTTCTGGTGAATTGTGAGTTGAAAGGTTCTTAGATCTTAATAAAATGTCAAGTCTGAAAGCATCATGAGAAGGTAAAAATGTTAGACAGACCTGCCCAAATGAAAGAAGTGCATAGATTAAAATAAAATATCCTTTTTCATAACCAGCTGCGGTACTTTTATTGGTCCACACACTTAACCATGTGCTACTTGAAATTCGAAGAATTTCTGTCATTACATAGCATGTCAAGAGTACTAAAACAGCCCAGAGTCCTCCCAGAGCGGACTTATATCTGTAAATTTTCACAAGATACGATGATGTAAGGCTGTGGTCACAATAGGGTAAAACATTTGATAAGCCCTTCATATAAGAACCATAAAAGCATCCAGTATATGATTTGATCAAGAGTAATTAGCAGTTGAGTTTACTCACAATATTTCTAACATTTCACAAAGGAATAACTCTGTTGCTATTGATTCCAACATGTAGTGGTCAAAATAGTTATATTTACCCTCTTTTTCAAGAGATAACTCAAGAAAAATATAATACTCCCTCTAGTTCTAAGCATAGGAGATAGATAATTAATTTGCAGATATTAAAGAAATTAGTTTAGTTAGTTATTTGTAATAAATGTGTTATTTTTCCTAAAATACCCCTTCTGATCATCTGTATTGAAAACTACCCTCATTGATGAAAACCCCTTTTAGTATGTGCAATCAATAATATTGTTTGGAAAAAGAATTGTGAGACAACGTGGATTGAGGTTTTACATTTAAGACCAAAGTAAACCCCTTAACTAGCTCCTACATTAAAGACTGGAGGGAAAATGATTTAGCTTAGGTTCCCTAAAGATTACTCATACCTTGTCAAAACTTTCCAGCTAACAACTCCTGTTTCCCGCTCTTCTTCTTTAATAAGCATGGATTTTTGCGATTTTCCCTTCTTTATATGGCTTGTACCATTTGGTGTCTCTAAAATCGCATCATCTGTTGCTGGTGGAAAATTAGTTTTGTCATACATATCTCTGCAATTCTTATGATTTAGTTTTTCTTCCATTTTGCCTGCATTTTCCATTAGTTTCTGGAATAGTGGCCCACTTTTAGATAGCTTCTCAAAGGTTCCCTGCTCTTCGATCATGCCTTCCCTAATGAGAATGATATGATCCACCTGAGGGAGGAAATGAAGTTGGTTGGTGACAAGAATCCTGGTTTTTCCTTGCAGCCCTTCCTTTATACAGCTCTTGAAAACCTGTATGAAATGAGATCACAGTTAATCTGTGTTTGATCAAGATACCCAATATCTGAATTTAGGACGTCTTGAATGAGGTATGTTCATTAGCAGCAATCCCTTCGATTGTTTTCTTAATAATTGAAATCAGGTAACATGATTCTTCCCCACTCAAAAGGACACCTGGCTTTGAAGAAACTTATTGAGGATGAATGCATCATTATGATTTTAATTAGAAAAAAATACATCTATAGATGACTGTAATATCATAACAAGGATCACATTCCATAACAAGTTAAAATTATACCTTTTGGGAAACATGACTATCAAGGGCGCTTAAAGGATCATCAAATATATATACATCTGAATTTGAGTATACAGCTCTTGCCAAGGAAACTCTTTGCTTTTGACCACCACTGATATTGACTCCTCTTTCTCCAATCTCCGTAAAATCACGTCCCTAAAGAAATACATGAATGAGAAAGAAATGGAATTCTACATTTAGTTTTAAGAAGCAAAATAAGAGATACAATGTACATATAGATTCTCACAGGAAGTAAGTTGATATCATGCTGTAATGCTGTGACATCAATGGCCTTCTGATACCGTTCATAATCAAACTCAGATCCAAATAGAATATTTTCACAGACCTGAAAAAGTACACTTGATTCAGGATTGAAACTGGTGACATAAATGTACATTATTTAGGAGGAATTAAAAAGTTTGAGAAAGTTTCAAAGAAGTTGATAATTAATTAACAAAGGAAAACATGAACAAGCTCCAACTTACTGTAGCATTGAAAATCCATGAAATCTGAGGAACATAAGCAACAGTGCCTCTGATTATAACATTTGCATTAGCTATAGGAGGAAGCTCTCCAATCATTGCTGACACAAGTGATGTTTTTCCTTGTCCCGTACCACCAACTATTGCAACTAAGCTGCCAATGGGTATTTCCAAGTTTATATCCGATAACACAGGATTCTCCATCTGGAAAAATGAAGAGTTTCTCAGAAACAAATAGGCTATGTATAACATTAAAAAGGGCGGCATTCAGGTCACATGGCAGCAACCTTACCGCTACGCCAAGGCTCACTTGTATAACAATAATCATCTTAAATAAAATATACCAAAAGAATCAAAAATGAACTTTGATGTGTCAACATAAGAATATCACTTTGTTAGGACTAATAGATAAAATTAATATTTTATAAATAAGAATTAATTATCTTACAGCTGTAAAATATTAGCTAGCATATCTTTTGTAATCTTTCCTATACCACATGGATGGTCGAGATTCTTTTGTAACAATAGTATGTTACTTACTCATTCTATATAATGACCAGAAGCCAGAGAAGACTATTATCTCTTAGCCTTCATTTCTCACATTTTCGGTATTCTTTCGTTCTTGGTATCAAAGCCAGCTGCTCTTTACTCTCTCCTTCCGCAGCGATGTCACTCTCTTTACAAACCAGTGATGAAGCTTCCTCTGCTGCCTCTACAAAATCCTACTCGTTAATTCACTCCTCCAATCAGACAACATCCATCAAGTTGGATCGGATTAATTATCTTGTTTGGGAATCTGTGGTATTGCCGCTCATTGAAGGAAATCGCCTTCAATCTCATATCGATGGCAAGAAGCCTGTTCCTACTATGACCATGTTCTCACCAGAAACTCAGCAAATGGTTCCAAACCTAGAATTTGATGATTGGTATTCGGTGGATCGGATGCTCGTAGGGTGGCTCCGTAATACGATGACGAAGGATGTTGGCGCCCAACTGCTCCACTGTCGAACGGCACTTGATTTATGGAATGGTGCTCGAGCTCTAACTTCAGCTGTCTCTAAATCGAGGGATATGGTATATTAGTCAGATCTTCATAATACTCGGAAGAATAATCTTTCTATGACTGAATATTTGATGAAGATGAAAATTACAACAGATCATCTTGCGCTTGCTGGCGCACCGATTTCCAATGATGAGTTGATTCTTCACACTCTTAATGGTTTGGATGCTGACTACAATACAATTGTAGTCAAGCTTATTGATCAAGTGGATTTATCTTGGATTGATGCTCAGTTAGCTTTACTAGCCTTTAAGAGCCACTTAGAACAACTGAACCATTTCTCGTCTCTTACTCTTCAACCATCGGCTAAGTTTGCTGCTAGAGGTTCAAATTGGTTTGCTAGAAACTCGAAGTTTATACTCAGAAGCACTGATTCTGAGCGTTCAACTCGAGGCAATTGGAGGGGAGGATGTTCAGGGAGAGGTCAAAGCTCATGAGGTGGTTGATCTAATTACAGTGATGGAAATAGTGGTGAACGTCCTTACTGTGATTTGTGCTAATGCATGGGACACAGAGTATCAAACTGTTTTAATAAAAATTTTCGCCCTCCAACTCATTCTCCTCGAGGCAATTGGAGGGGAGGACGTTCAGGGAGAGGTCAAAGCTCATGAGGTGGTCGATCTAATTACAGTGATGGAAATAGTCGTGAACGTCCTTACTGTGATTTGTGCTAATGCATGGGACACAGAGTATCAAACTGTTTTAATAAAAATTTTCGCCCTCCAACTCATTCTCCTCCTCAAGCTTATTATGCAGATTCTCAAGTTGTGGCTGATCCTGATTGGTATATGGACAGTAGGGCTAATCATCATGTGACTCTTAATGCAACTCAGCTTGACACTATGAATTCAATTGGTAAGTCTAAAACTCACTTAATTAATTGCACTGGTGGAAAAGCTCAAATTCATGGTATTGGGAATGCTTCTATTTCTTGTTCTGATTCAAACATTCAACTAAAAGAGGTTTTAGTTGTGCCTCATGCTACCAAAAAATTAACAAGTGTGAATAGACTTGTGGAAGATAATCAAGTTGTAGTGATTTTTACTAATGATGGTTGTATTGTGAAGGACAAGACAACAGGGACTCTACTGATGAAAGGAACACCAAAGGAAGGGTTATATCCAATGAGTAGTGTTGCTTTGAGAGCTCAAGAAAATATGGCAGTGGCTTCAAAAACTAATGATGAGTTTACTACTTGGCATTTCAAACTTGGTCATCCGAGTAATAGAGTTTTACAACAAGTTTTGAATACTTGTAATGTCAAAGTGAAAATTAAAGATAATTTTGTTTGTGAAGCTTGTCAACATGGCAAATCTAAGAAATTACCTTTTACAAGTTCTATGTCTCATGCTTCTTCTCCTTTTGAGCTTGTTCATAGTGACCTTTGGGGTCCCTCTCCCATTCATTTAGTACATGGTCATCGATTTTATATTCACTTTGTGGATGATTATAGTAGATATACTTGGTTATATCCTCTTAAACATAAAGGAGAAGCAATTTCAGCATTTAAACATTTTCAGAAAATGGTTGAAACTCAATTTCAAACCAAAATTAAATACATTCAGTGTGATAATGGTACTGAGTATAGACCTTTTATTCCCATTGTTGAAGCTTCTGGCATAAATATGAGATACACTTGTCCTTATACTTCAGCCCAAAATGGTCGGGCCAAACGCAAACATCATCATATTGTGGAAATGGGCCTTACATTATTGGCTCAAGCTAAGATGCCACTAGCCTATTGGATTGAAGCTTTTCAAATGGCGGTATATCTAATTAATCGACTACCAACTCCCATTTTAAAGGGACAATCACCTCTATTTTGTTTATTCAAGATAGAACCAGAATATGCAAAGTTAAAACCATTTGGGTGCACATGTTATCCTTGCTTGAGACCTTACAATGCTCACAAATTGGAATTCCATAGTAAAAAATGTGTGTTTCTTGGACCAGCTTCTCAACAAAAAGGATTCAAATGTTTGAGCCCAACTGGACGTATTTATATTTCCAGACATGTGATTTTTGATTCATCTAATTTTCCTTTTTCCATAGGATTCTTGAATAGATGAACTTCATCATCTAGGCAAGATGAGACAATCTCATTATTTATTGATGCTCCACAATCAATTGCAATTCATAGACCTAATCAGTAGCCTACTATGGATAGTTCCTCTTCTTCAGTTCAAGAAGTCTCGCCAAGCGATAGCCCAACAAATATGGGTAATGAAGATTCAAATCAGGCCCAGAATATTCACAGTCCACTCTCTAATGATAGCCCACTTATGCGTTCAGCTATCCCTGTGCAAACATCTTCAGAGGCTCCAACTGTGTCTGTCTCGAATGTTCCAAATACTAACAAGCACCCGATGGTGACCCGAGCTAAATTGGGTATTACAAAACCTAAATATCCGTTTGTAGGCTTGCTTGAAACTGAGAATTCTAAGGAAATTGTTCAAGCTGCCGAACCCAAGTCTATATGCAAAGCGATCAATTCTCCACATTGGTGGCAAGCGATGGTCGATGAGTATCAGGCACTTCACAGGAATTATACATGGCAGTTGGTACCTTACAGAGGTCAGAAGCTGGTCGACTGCAAATAGGTATTTAAGACCAAATTTAAGGCTGATGGATCAATTTTAAAGCATAAGGCTAGACTTGTAGCTAAGGGATTTCAACAATCTGTTGGAGTTGACTATGGAGAAACATTTAGCCCGGTAATTAAACTAACCACAATTCGTCTCATCCTCACTCTTGCAGTAACATATCGATGGGAGATACTTCAATTAGATGTCAACAACGCGTTCTTGAACGGATATTTAAAAGATGTATTAATAGAGAATTGATCGGAATTAATGGATGATGAACAGTACCGTCGATTTAATGAATGATGAATAGTGTAGTAGATTTAATGGATGATGAATAGTGATGCAGAATCAGATTTTGCGTGGAATGTTTGACCGAGGGAGATGTGGATAATGGATAATAGAAGGAAAAGGAAAATAAAAGAATAATTTGTTTTAAAGAGGTAGCAAGTATCTCACACCCTCTCTAATAACAACCTAGGAGAATCTCCAAAACTTATTTTACTCTCTGAAATATTCCATACTTTATTGAATAGGCAACGAGCCAATATATAGAAGGAACTTACAAAGAGATAGTATCTAATTTAAAATTCAAACTACAAAATGAAATTAAAATTCAAATAGATAATATTCCTAGATTTTATGAACTAAATTCTACTTGTGAATATCCCACTTATTTCTGAAATATCTAAAATAATACTAAATCAAATCTGTGGAGTTTCCATTTATTTCTAAGATATCAAAAAATATAATAAATAATAATAATTAAATTTTAATTAATCTTCAAACGTTTGTTTTTCCTGGAATAACTCAATTGATAATGGTTTGGATTGCTATCCTTTCTCCCCCTTGGAAAGCCGACTTGTCCTCAAGGCGAAAGTGAGGAAATTGTTTCATGACCAGATCATACTCCTCCCACGTGGCGTCTTCAAAAGGGCGGTTCTCCCATGCCACTAGTATTTCGAGCCTCTGGTCAGGGGTCCAGCGATGCTGTAATACCTGGGAGGGTGTGAGGATCAGTTCCATATCATCAGAAAGTGGAAGAGGGGGAGGTAGAGTAGGGGCCGGTTGACCATATGCAGGGCGGAGTAAGGAGACATGAAAAACCGGGTGGATTTTGGCTGTTGAAGGGAGTTCTAATTCATATGCCACAGCGCCAATGCACTTCGTCACCTTGAAGGGCCCAAAGAAGCGTGGAGAAAGCTTCTCACATCTGAACTTAGCTAAGGACCGCTGGCGGTACGGCTGAATATGGAGCCAAACAGCGTCCCCAGGATTAAATTCCAGGTCCCGACAATGTTGGTCGGCATGTAGCTTCATCCTGTGTTGGGCCTTAAGGAGATTCCCCTTTAAAACTTGTAGCATGGCGTCGTGAGTTTCCAGTTGTGCTTCTAGTTCGGCGACATGAGTTTCCCCTTTAATATAAGGGAGTAGGGGCGGTGGGTCACAACCATACACCAGTTTAAAGGGAGTAGTATTTGCAGCCACATGAAATCCAATGTTAAAGGAAAATTCGGCTGTACAGTGAATTAGAAATAAAGTTATGGGTTGACCCACTATCAACTAGCAAGAGTACCTTCTTAGAGCCAAGGGTGCCGCTTAGTTTCATGGTTGCAGCGAAAGGTTTGCCCAAGGATGGCATTAAAAGAGACTTCAGTATTTTCGGGTTCTTCAAGCTCAGATACCACGAGGGGTTCTAGTGAGTCTGCAACTGGGTTCCCGTTTTCATCAATCTCCATAAGCGAAAAAGAATTTGTACAACGATGCCTAGGTCTGAAAGTCTCTCCACACTGAAAGCATAGGCCCTTATCTCGCCTGCGTTACCTCTTTGAATCAGTAATGGAATTTTTGTTGGAATTGGAGAACGTTGCAGATAAGGTCGATGATGGTGCAAGTGCTAGCGTCATTTTCCCGACACCATATGTAGTTGCGGAAACCCCTCTGTTCTCGTGGTATGTGTGACTTGATGAGTAAGAAGAAGAACCGGGTCGAGTATTTGTATAGGATAACCCAGACTTGTTACCTCGAATCATTGCAGCTTTCCCTTCATATTTGAGCGCCAAGCTAGTCGCCTGAAACACTGTTCTGGGTTTGTAAATACGGACATCAGCCTTCAATTCCTCCTTCAACCCATTCAGAAATACTCCAAGCAGGCAGTGGTTTGGCCAGTCCGACACATGGGCAACTTGCCTCGCCCATTCTTGGCAGTATTCATGCACAGTCCCGGCCTGTTTAATATTGCAAAGGTGTTCATCAGGATTTTGGAACTCCGGCGGACCATAATGCTCTTGCAGAATTTTCACATGCTCATCCCAATACAGAGTCGAACGCCGTGCACTTACCCACGAGAATAGGTTCAGTGCGTCGCCGTCAAGGTACATGGATGCTACTTCAACCTTGTCTTCTTCGGGCGTGTCATAGAAGCGGAAGTACTTTTCTGCCTTGAGGACCCAGCCGTATGGTTCGCCTCTACTGAACTTCAGAAATTCTATCTTGGTATAAGGATGCCTAAAATTCTGTCGGATTCCGTCGCTTTCATCAGCGTGGCGCCGGAATCGATCCCTGGTTCGATTCTAGTGATTGGCGTTGGCCTCCAACGCGTTCACTTTTTCCGTTAGCTCGTCCAACGCATCGAGTCGTGCAGCAATGGCAGCCAAAGGGTTGGCCGTGAATGGGTTGTCGCTGGTACTGGTTGAACGTGTCTTCGCCATGGCTCTGATGCCAAATAATTGATCGGAATTAATTGATGATGAACAGTACCATCGATTTAATGAATGATGAATAGTACAATAGATTTAATGGATGATGAACAGTTATGCAGAATCAGATTTTGCGTGGAATGTTTGACCGAGGGAGATGTGGATAATGGATAATAGAAGGAAAAGGAAAATAAAAGAATAATCTGTTTTAAAGAGGTAGCAAGTATCTCACACCCTCTCTAATAACAGCCCAGGAGAATCTCTAAAACTTAATTTACTCTCTGAAATATTCCATACTTTATTGAATAGGCAACGAGCCAATATATAGAAGGAACTTACAAAGAGATAGTATCTAATTTAAAATTCAAACTACGAAATGAAATTAAAATTCAAATAGATAATATTCCTAGATTTTATGAACTAAATCCTACTTGTGGATATCCCACTTATTTCTGAAATATCTAAAATAATACTAAATCAAATCTGTGGAGTTTCCACTTATTTCTAAGATATCAAAAAATATAATAAATAATAATAATTAAATTCTAATTAATCTTCAAACGTTTGTTTTTCCTGGAATAACTCAATTGATAACGGTTTGGATTGCCATCATGTATATATGTGTCAACCAGAAGGATTCCAAGACTCAAGAAGGCCAAATCATGTCTGCAAACTCATTAAGGCTATCTATGGTCTTAAACAAGCACCACGTGCTTGGTTTGATCGTCTTCGGCATACATTGATGGATTGGGGATTCAAAAATTTTCTTCCTCAGAACCAAGAGATTCATGGTATTTATACTTATCTATGTTGATGATATTCTAGTCATAGGGAATAGTTCTTATTTTGTTCAGAATTTTTTTGCTAAACTGAATAAAGTTTTTTCTCTCAGAGACTTGGGTCCGTTGTATTTCTGGGCTTGGAAATTTATCGTGATAGTTCCGGGATTTATGTCAATCAAGGAAAGTATACTCTGGATTTGCTTAATCATTTTAATATGTTTGATTGTGCTCCTGTACCAACACCTATGGTCACAGGACGTTCATTTTCTATGTTAGATGAAAATCTTATGTCTGATCCCTCTCTATACCGAAAGGCAATAGGTTCACTTCAGTATTTGACAACTTCTAGACCAGACATAGCCTACTCTGTCGATAAACTTAGCCAATTTTTGTCTCAACCAACAGATGTTCACTTTCAAGGGGTGAAAAGAATTCTAAGGTATCTAAAAGGTACCTATCATTTTGGTTTGCATATTAAACCAGTCAGGTCTCTTCAGTTAGTGGCCTTTACAGATGCCGATTGGGCAACTGATATTGATGATAGAAAATCTACAGGGGCTTACTGTGTATATCTGGGTGGAACATTAGTTTCATGGTGCTCTAAGAAGCAACGAATTGTTTAAATCCAGTTCAGAGTCAAAATATAGGTCCTTATCAGATAGGGCAGCAGAGATTAAGTGATTGCGCTCCTTAATGACAGAGTTAGGACTTTTCATTAAACAATCTGTTATTTGATGTGATAATTTGAGTGCTCAGGCTCTTGCTTCAAATCCTATACAACATGCTAGAAGTAAACATATAGAAATTGATGTACATTTTGTTAGGGATCAAGTATTGTCTGGATATATTGATGTTCAATATGTTCCCTCATCACATCAAATTGCTGATTGTTTGACAAAGTCTCTATCTTATAATCAGTTCTCCTACTTCAGAAGCAAACTTGGATTGTGTCCCACACCCCCTCATTTGAGGGGGAATGTTAGGACTAATAGATAAAATTAGTATTTTGTAAATAGGAATTAATTATCTTACAGCTGTAAAATATTAGCTAGCATATCTTTTGTAATCTTTCCTATACCACGTGGATGGTAGAGATTCTTTTGTAACAATATTCTGTTACTTATTCATTCAATACAATGAACAGAGGCTAGAGGAGAGTATTATCTCTTAGCCTTCATTTCACTCATTTTCGGTATTCTTTCGTTCTCACTTGTAATAAGAGTCCCATTCAATTTAAGCACGAACTAAATGCGTGGTCTCATAACAAGTGCCAGTCATAAAACCAAATGACTAGACTGGTTTTGGGGAAGGGAATAAGAATTGTAGTATGGATGATCAAAGTTCTATCCATTGTTTCATAATTTCAGAAGTACTGTGTAGAATTTTTATAAAGTCATAAATCTATTACAGTCTTCTCATGAATTAGAATGCCAGTACCTTTTGATAAGTAAAATGCATCATAAATTAGTAAATGCTATGCTGCTAAAAATCTGAAAGGAAAAAGGCCGCAATAGTTATTTTGTAGTCTTGCAATTAGTTGCTGCATTTTCTTTAAGAATTAGTATATAGAATAACAGTGGCCCCGAGTAAGAGAAAAAGAATCCATGCTGTGGTGGCTTGGGGGTCAAAAAAAAAAAGAAGAAGAAGAAGAACCTTAATGCAAGAAATAAAAAAAATTCTAACCATTACCTTTAAACTGGATACAACAAAAACATAGGATTTAACTACTTAACCCTTACTCCTAATAACTTAGAAGAGTATTTATGCACAGAAAGCATAAAAACAACCAAAGAGAAATTTTAAAACAAATATTCACTGGCCCTAGCAGTGGCAGTACATTACTTGTCATAGAAATAGGTATAGTTGAAACACTGACCTTTGTATCCCATGAGAAGTATCCATTCTGGATGGATATGGCTGGAAGTCCTGGTAGAAGAGGGGGATTGGGTTTTAAAATTCTCTCCTCAGCTAGGAATAGTTCTTGTAAACGATGCAATGACACATTTGCACTCACAGCCTGCCAGAATCCAGGATGAAGCAGAGAACTTTAGTTTTCACCAATATCAAGAATTATGTAAAATCACACTTAATTAATTCTTTTAATATCTGCTCTGAGATAAGAGTTCAGGAAATTATATTAAAATAGACAGACTGACATTGTCAAGTAAAATCCAGGAGTTCATAGAGAACTCATTTGAGGCCAAAAGAACACATGCATTCGAGAAAACAAAAAGAATAAACAGTTATTATTAGACCATTTTGTAGTATTTATTTCCTACATGTAGGTTAATATTAGTATCATAACTTCATGCAGATATCAGAATAGTTGCACTTAATTTTTCCCAGACTATTATAAATCGATAGAGTAAGCTTTTCCTTGTGCTTCCCAATTTCTCTCTTCATTCCTCTCTTAGAATTAGAGCCCAATGCAAGTAAAGAGGAAACGGTTTCCAATACACATTGTCTCATTTATACCAGCAGAAATAAGTACATTTCTGATGATATCTTAAAGACCAGTAATCCTCAGAAACTCTTATAACTTTGTTCCATCATAGACAACTTGGGTTCCTTCCAAAAATTTGTAACTCAGAGGTCCAACCCTGGGGAAACAAAGGACACCGCTAGCACCAGTAGCATAACCCTTTCAGGTAACTCTGCAATTAGCAACTATATATAAAACACCTAAAAAATGTTGAAGTAGCATATGGGTCACTCGTAAAGGTTAATGGTTTATATACTGACATTTCTGATCATTCTGTTCTTGAGGGAGTCCTATTTGTTACAAATTGCTAGTAACTTTCTCTCCATAACCAAAATTCTGATAACAAGGAAGAAGATAGAAGAGAGGATAGAAATAGATACATAGAGCTAGTGAAAGAAAGCAGAAACAGGATTCAAATTCCGATTATGCCAAAAGATAACTACTGAACTAACAAGGCCATCTATAGATAGCCAATGGTCTTATGTCACTAACGACCTGTAATTACTCACTTCTTTATACATAATAATTACCATATCAAATTCTCAAAGAAGCCCTCTGTACCGGGAATTTTACTAACAATAGATGTGTACTTCAGGACTTGGAACCCAATAAGACAATGAGCGGTGAACAAGCTGTGTAAAGGCTCTACATTTTAAACTTTCCTTTTTTAGCGTTTGTGGAATATCATGACTTTTGCTTTACTACCTCTTCATATTCTTGCCCATCACATGGGTTGATAGCTACAAATGTCCAAGTTTTCTTTCCTCGTATTATGCTTTTTTTATATGCATGTGTCTATTTCCAACTTTTAAGAATCCTTTTTTAGGGTGTTTCTCTCTCTCTCTCTCTCTCTCACGTGTATAAATAAAGTAATAGTTTACTGCAAAAGGAAGTAGTATTCTCCACTTTGAACTTCTGTACCCATTTTTCTTCATTATCAAATAACAAAATAGCAATGTGCAAAATTATGCAGTTATTTAAAATTTTTGACAACAGACAAAGAAAGGGAATTGAATGGCTGTGAGAAGAGGCAATAGCTAACCTGACTTAACAAACTGGGAAGCATACTTAAAGGAAAACGCAAAACTGCAAAGAGAGATAAAGAGGTAAATGCCCTTGCAGGTGTCAAATCTCCACCAAGTAAAGTGAACACTCCGAATGTGGTTACGGTCACAAGAACTGGGATACTGTTCAGCATAAAAGAGTTAAGCTGCAACCAAAAAATGCAGTGTCAAATCTCAGTTCAGATTCTGGCAATAAATGTGAATTTTCTGTCCTATATAATTTGAAGACAAAAATGTGACAGATTTAGGAATATCTACTGAGTGCATGCTTGTTCTCAAGATGTATTCCTAAACCAATTAAGCAAGTATCTAGGTAAGAAGTGATCAATATTTCAGTTAAAATCAATAGTCATACTCCAACTCTGAAGAGAAAGTCAGCATTCCCTGCATCTGGATATGCAATGAAGTTTTGAAATATTTCTTTTAATAGTTTGAGCACTACTATGCAGTTACCCAGGAATAGTTCAGACTTCAGAGTTCTCATTCATCAAACTCAATAAGTTTACATCAATATATAGTTCAGGTGCCTAACTAAACTGAAACTGCCTGTCTAACTAACATGTATGGTCCTGGGTCCGAGCCCATTATAAAGACATACTATATACTAACAAAGTGCTAATAGGCATAGCAGCACGCAGACCATGATGTGTAACAAAACCAGATAATACTGACAATTACTAAAAATTGATCTACCAGAACAACATTTTGATATATCAAGTGGTTATTATTTGTTTGCGATTCTTATCTGGACGGGAAATGCATGTCAACCAGAATATATATTAATTTGGTCCTTGTACAGTGTCTTCTCTAACTGAATAATTTATCTAATTCGTGTAACAAGACATAACACGAGGCATAAGATGAACAATCCCTGTCTCTTCATTATGTCAAAACTCTTACAGCAGATAGAAGTTGCGCATGACGGAACCATAAAAGTTCATCATCTCGTATGCTTTGAACTCTAGACTGGAAGCTTGTCTCCCATGCATAACACCTAAATCAAGTCAATATCGTGTAAGAAAAACATTGCAGCAAAAATAAACAAATCAGTACCCCAAATTATAGAGTACCGATGATTAAATTTATTCATACTTTACAGTATCCATGGCAGTCAGAATTTCATTCATGAGGCTAACTCTCTTGTCTGTTTGCTGCTGCCCTTCCCTGACGAATTTTCGCATTTTGCTGAGAACAATTGTCTGTTTCCAAAAGCATTTAAAATTAATTGACATACATATATGTGGAATGATTATTTTGTAGAATATGAAAATGATTATTTAAAAGCATGATGCCAACGTATCATCTCGTAATGCACAAAATGAACTTGAAATTGTAACCCAAAAATAATTATTTGAAACTGACCAAATAATTTAAATTATTCTCTTGATAGCAGATGAATGGCAACTATTTAAATTCTAATACGATATTTTATATAATCAAATCATGAACAGTGCAAAATTATTCAATAGGCGAAGTGAAAGTTAAATCATATATTGAAACAAGGACAACTCAATGATAGTTTATAACAAAATCAACACAACAACAACATCAAGAAGTCTTATCACATTAGGTGGAGTCAGTTATATGAACCACATAACGTCATTGTGTTCTATTAAAAACCAAATCTTTGGATAGCAAATAGGGGAACAACTTGCCTGCATTGGGATCATGAGAACCAGCATCAATAATCCAATAAGTGAAGCAACACCCAATTGCTGGTATAGAAGAACCATAGCCAAGATGATTCGAAACGGTGATGACCATAGTCCATGAAGCTGCTGACATATTTGCTGAACATGAAAACTAAATATTATATAGGATATTTATGCCAAAAGAATATTGTCTAGAATATGAAGCATTATAATTATTGTAACTATTTGCAAAAAAGAGGGTTTCAATAGATTTATAAGAGAATCAAGCACGTATCATGAGTAATATGACTATAGTGAGTTTTAGGGTTAGGCTTATGTTCTGCGAACATCTTGTTTTTAGAGACAGCAGGACAAGTGTGTGCTCATAGTGCAGTAGGTGATGAAAAGATAATAAAGGAAATAAAGTAAAGGAACCTCTAATTAGGAAAAGAGAGAAAGTATCTCGCTCAACTCTTCCTCACTAGCCAAATACTTTAGGAGAATCACCAAAAGTCCAAACGAATGAACTGAAATATTATTCCTGAATGACTAGCCTATTTATAAGCAGAGGTTGCCAACAATCCATAATGGATAACTCAATATCATGAATGTATGCACATATCCCATTCTCACAACCCAATATCATTTATTAAAACTGTAGTTAAATAGGGAAGAGAATAGAGAAAATATGTATTCTGAATTGTTGTATCTAATTCATACGCACAAGGGCATAAGTGAGAGGCCTTAGAATTAATGGGCCTATTATGATAATTGATCATAATCCCTGATTTCTTGTAATCCTAATAAATACTATTTACATTATATTTCCTAACAAAAACCAATAATAATTTATCATTGAAAAAAAGTCAACAACAGTTGGAGTATTCTTGGAAAAGGGGCACCTACAGTAAACCAGTGTTTGTTTCAAAATGTATTGTTGTATGTAAGACTTGATATGTTGAGACTTTTTGTTGATTCAATAAACTGAACCTATTCAATTAAAGACACCATTTACCTGTAGAGCACTGGCATCTGTTGTTATCATATTCATGATCTTCCCTGATGAGAACTTGCTACGGCCGTCATGCGTTAATCTTAGGGATTTGTAAAATACCTCGGCCACCTATTATCACGTACGGTCACATCATATAAATTTCATGATAAGATATAGAACATTTTTATAAGAATAAATTTATGTAGGAATTTCAGAATTAGAAAAATTGGATAAGTGGACACTGAATAGAGAGAGATTGCATACCAAAGTTGACCTTAGACGGAAACCAACACGCATAACACTTTGAAAATATTGAGCCTCACAAAGTACACCAAATGACTGAAAGAAGTTACACCGTGGTCAGTTTTTCTTCCTCCGCTATTGAGTGCTATCAAAATCCAAATTGCCTCATATACAAGCAACAAACTATAATTTTGAAGGACCTTCAAGAGTCAAGGGTGACTCTTCTTCACTGAACCAAGGTGGCAACCTAGATGTCACGCCCTGAAAATTAAAGGGTGACCGCCACAGAATATGAGAAAAATCATATTCCTTGAGCCTTGAAACACATTAATAGATACCTGACATATTAATTATAATAGCATTTACAGTGTCATGACTAGTATAATCTTGAACATATATATACCATTCATATTTCATATATACAAAAATATATTTCTTATAAACAAAATATTAAGCTATTTGTAGAATTTTTTAGAAGTCCAACTTAGAGAGTAGACTTTATTTCTACAAGAAAAAAACACTTAATATTTTGTTTATAAGAAATATGTTATACATGCATATGAACAAGAAACAGTATATATATGTTCAAGATTATACTAGTCATGATATTGTGAGTGCTATTATAATTAATATGTCAGGTATCTATTTATATGTTTTAAGGCCTAAGGAATGTGAGATTTTTCATATTTTGTGCTTGTCACCCCTTAATTTTCAGGGCATGACACTAGATGGCATGCAAGGTCATCAAAATGGCAGGAAATCATTCAAAAGAACAAGTTTAAATATGCCCTAAATCCATTACAAGGTAAAAAGCTCAAAGTCAAAATCCATAGCATGGAATTGGAGGCACCAATTCAATGATGGATAAGTATCGCCAAATTCAATGACTAAAGTCTCAGTAATGGGTGGGAAATTCAAGAGGTTATGAAGAGTATTCATGCTATAATTTGCTACATTAGAAGCCCCATAATCTTAATACATGTTGAGGATCTTGCAAATTCAAGACTAAGAAGTGCATTTTATAATAGGCCATGACTGCTTGATAAAGCGGATAATCATGAAGATGCATGAAGTTGGCATGACATGAGCTTCAAGATGGTGCAAAGGCCTTATAGTTGGAGTCCATACCTTTGGAATCCAATTATTTATTAACGGGCTAAACATATAATTGATTTGAAGGAAACCCAATTTGTTTTGGGAAAATTATAGATAATTCCCTGGAAAAAAATTAATAGCTCATAGGTCCCCTAAATTTGACTTACTACTTATAGGTAGAGCTAGTAATATGGGTTTTAACCGTATGCCCAACCTGCCCAACCGGGAAAAATGGGCAGTCATTCATATTTTATATTAATTTGAATTTGATATTTTATTATCATTTTATGATTTTGTAATTTATTTTTAATTTTTTGTATGGTTTAAATTTGTAGAAAAATATTTTAGTATGTTGTTTAAAAAAAAGTTTGAAAAATGCAGTATAAAAAATTTTCTTAAGAAGAAAGGAAAATAATAGTTATGGGTTGGATTGGACCAATATTGATGCGGTTCTTTTTTACTCGAACCCAGTGTTCTCAGACCCGGACCGGATCGGCCGGTCCGGACCGGGAACCGGCCGGTAAACCGGTCTGGGTCACCTTTTTTATTTATTTATTTTTTAAAAAATTGATTTTTTTTTATTTTTTCTTTAGAATTTCATATTAATAAGTCTAAAATATTCAACTTCTCACCGGTTTAGCCCTGGGTTAGCTCCGGTTTGACTCCGGTCTGACCCACTGACCCTTAATCCAGTACCCTGAACGGTTCAGTGATCGGTCCGAGTTTAATAACCTTACTCGAACCTATATAGTCCCAACCCATTACAGAGGTCTCTTAGAGAACTTGCATGAATACACAAAATAAGTCGTAAATTTCCAAGGTTGATCATAAATATGATAGGAGGACTTGTAAAACTCTAAATACAACTGTAAACCACAAAATTGGCAATATTTTTTTTTTTCAAGTTCTCCTACAATATTTATGAGTCAAACATGAAATTTACAATTTATCATGTGTCATTTGCACAAATTCTTTAGGAGACTTATTGGTAACTAATTTGCTTATCTGGACCTATACATAATTTTCCCTTCAGTCTTTTTATTTTAATTTGTCTTTTCATTTTTTATCAAGACCATGGGTTGAGGTCCATTAATTTGTTTTTAATTTGAATTTATTCGGTGTCTTTAAAGGGAAATGGGCCTAGGTATTGTTAGTTAGGGTTTTTCATTAGGTTTTTCTTAGCTTGACTTAACTTTCAAGCTAGGGTTTCAAGGAGTAGGAGTCTAGTTTAGTTAAGATTCTTTGCCTATTTAAAGATCTCCATCAGATTATATTATGATCTTTTAGATCATTTGTCTATTTTATTTTCAACGATAGTGGCTGATCTAAAGCCCTTTATTAAAGGATAACTATAACCTATTTTTAGCTCCCTGTGTATGTATTTCTTCATCTGGGAAAAAGAATTAACATTCAGTCTCTCTTTATGTGCTGATCAGCCTTTGCTCTTCAAGTCTATCAATTTTTTTCCTCCAATTTTCTACAGAAATATATGTCATTTTGCAAAGCAAGAAATTAAACTAAAGAAGGAGGAACCCACTAGGTTTAAAAAGTGTAGGACAGCTTACATACCACTCCTACAAACATGGAGAAAGCATAGATGTAACCAATCCATGATGGATCTCCTCGTTGCATCGACTGCATAAGATTTCAAACTATCTTGTTCAAGGCACATTTTACAAACCTTAGAGCATAGGATAAGTATAAAGCTAAAATGAAACATTTTAACAACATAACTATCATTTTGAAATGAGGAAAATCAGATAATTACAAACATTGTTATTTTTATACCATCCAGTCCGGAAGCAAATGAATATCTTCATATCCTCAGTTAAGGAAATCAGTTGGATAATTTGGGTTGCTGCACATTAACATGGTCCTACTTGTTCATATTATATGGAGTCAGGACTGTGGTTGATTCTGATCTACTGCAGATAGTACATGACCAAAAGATAACACGGATTCTTTTTCTTTTGTATTTGATAGAGATCTAAGCAAGCATGGGGAACCCACAATTATAGACCCACTTGTAAGGAGAAAGAACAACACCACTTAAGTACCACTAGAATTTCTTGCGGTTATCCAACACGAGACTCCATCAACATTCTTAAAGAATGATGCCACTTTAATTGAGTTGAAATTGTAGTAATTTTCAAGATGAAATATACTTCACAAATTGGATATTTGTAGAAATTTCAGCTCTTGTTTTTCACATGGTGCACTTGGTAAGAAGATTTTCTTGCATTATTGAGCCCCCTAGAATGCCTTTTGACTTCTAGTTTCTCTGTTTTGAAGCTTCCCTTGACTAACCCCTACATTCTAACTTTCATCTGTTCTCTATATAAAATTTTTCCTTTATCTAAAATGACATATACGCAGAAACATGGTGGTTATTGTTGGCTAGACAAGCCAGAATAATTTTCTTTGCCCCTTCATTTTTTATGGAGCAAAGTGATTTTGTCCTTGTATTGTTCTCACGTGATAAATCCTAGTCTTTGCCTCTGTAGTAAAAAATGAATAATTCCTAGTTTAGATTATGCAAAATAGACTTAGGTAAATAATAATAATAATAATAATAATAATAAGATTATGCAAAATAGACTTCTTAGCCGATGTGTTTACGACGATTCTTGGTTTTTGTCTTTTCTTTTTATTTCACCAGTAACAATATATCAATTTTATTTAATAAAAGTTGCCTGTTGCTAAGTTTTCTTGTGTTGGTCAAATATACGGTAAAAGTCAAATTCTAAGATACCAAGAAAAATAACTCTTAAAATTCAAGGCCATAATATAGGATGAACTAATAAGTAGACCAAGGGACTCAGAACTATTAGAAAGCTCTTCACTTTTGTTTGTTTCTATAATAGAAAATGAATAAAATATTCTGGGAGTGAGTATGGAAACAAAGTCTACGTTCATCTCTGATGACAGTTTTTGTTCATTACTGAGATATGGTCAAGAGAATTTCTAAACACAACAATTCTTTTGTCTAGTTCATCCTGTTTATTTCATAAGCGTGTTTGTTTTTGTAGACTATTTTTATCATCATAAAGAGATTGGACAACTCTTATGCACACTAACAGACCTTTAGTGATTTGCTACCATGTAATGTATTGAGCTTTTTCTAGTAGGTTATGGTTTGAGGATTTCTAAAATTCTTCCAGATTCTATTCTTCCAAATAAAATTTCTTCTTTCGTCCTTTAAAACATAACGGTTCACTTTGGTCATGGAGAGAAAGAAACTTACTTTTAATAGATTATTCAGTAAAATAGGGCCCACAAACTGAGAAAGATCATAACAAATCTGCAAGATATTATCACTGATAAGATTCCAAGGAGTCAGAAAAAGCAAAAGTACAATGTTATTACATGGTTTAAATGTTCTATGATATAATAAGATACGAGGGAAGTTGTCCAGAATAAGCCAAATGCAAATGAGAATGAGATTTTACTGACTGCTATAAAGCTCCTATACAAGTGAAATGCCAAAACCCACAAAAAGGGATTAGACTTTAGAGTATGGTAAGTCATAAGAAACTAAATATGATTTCTTGGCAAACCTGAATTTCTTTCCAGCTCACCATTCTCTCTGTAATGAGGAAGCTAGGATCTATGCTTCTGATGCTTCCATGGAGAACTTATTTAGCCCCAAATAGGGTAGCTATTAAATGAGCTAAGCCTTTGCAGACAGATCTAACTTAGTAATCAGTTAGTTATATAACTCCTTCAATAGCTATTTTGTTTTTTTGTTCTTAGCTATTAATAGACTCAATGGCTACATTCATAAGAGGCCTTAGCATATAAAGACTTCTTATTGCTGTAAAATATCAATAACATAGATATACATGTTAGAAATCAACTCAATATTGTGATATAGCCCTATCATATTCCCTGATTCTAGTCTAGCTAGTTTAGGAAAGATTATGATTTCATTTGTGATCGAGTGTAATCTCCTCATTAGGGCCATTATGTTTCACCGTAACTTGCTCTGTTTCTGCCTATATATGCTGTAATCGAACTTGTGATTGTACAAGAGAGTGTATTTTGATTTCTCTGATTCAAGATGGCATTAGAGAACTTGGTAACGTTCCACAGCCAGAGAGAACGCCGGTGGACAAGAGAGACGGCGAGGAGAGAGAGAAACACATGAGAGAGAGAGAGAGAAACAGGGAGTTCACGGCGTGCTGAGGTCTCAGCATTGGCAACGTGTGTAGGCACACCGCCAACACAAAAGAGGTCGAATGACGCCGATCGGCACATCCCAAAGGAGCGATGGCCATCTGACTGGCTCGTGATTCCTACACGCCGCCACTATCCCGGCACGTGAACCCTACACGCCGTCACCCGCGGTGTTTTCTGGCAACCGTCTTTCCAGAAACATGAATCCTCCTCTTTTCAGCTCTATCCCTGGAAATTCAACCAAAACTGAGGGCCACTCCAACGGCACTCATGTCCGGTACTTGAAATTCAAAATTCATCTTCTTCCTCAAACTCCTCCACTACCAGCAGTACAGTGATGGCACCAGAATTCTTCGATAGTCAAATTATGGCCATTAACCATAGGTTCAATAAAAGAAACTACCTCCAGTGATCCCAAACCGTGCTGAGATATATTCGTGGCAAGCGAAAGGAGAAATACATCAATGGGGAAACACTCATCCAGCCCCAAATAACCCAAATTTTGATACATGATTTGCTGAAAATAATAAAGTTATGACTTGGTTATGTAATTTTATGATTGTTGACATCACTGAAGGTTATCTCCTGGAAAATACTGCAAAAGAGATCTGGGATGCGGCAAGAAGAACATACTCTTCTCTCAACAACATCGCTGCCTTAATCCATTTGAAATGACAACTTCGAGATTTGAGACAAGGAAACATGACAGTGACAGACTATTATAATGCCTTACTGAAACTCTGGCAACAACAGGACCTATTTGAGGTACATCTATGGAAGAATGGCAAGGATGCTTATTTATATAGGAAGATAGTAGAAGAAGGAAGAGTATATGATTTTCTCCTTAGACTCAATGATTCTTTTGAGGAGATAAGAGGCCGAATCATGGGGATAAAACCCTTGCCACGTCGTCAGCCATATACAGTTCGAAGAAAGCAGGAAACTTTTGAATCGAAGCAGCCCAAGTCCAATTGAGAGTTCGGCTCTTGCAGTAAAAAGACCGCAAGATGAATGAAGAAAATAACAAATGGTGCAATTATTGCAAGAAGAAGGGCCACATCAAAGAGGAATGCTGGAAATTGCATAGCAAGCCATCAAACAACAAACAACACCAAACTCCTAGTGTCAAACTTACTACAGCTGAGCAAAAAGATGAAGATGATGATTCCCTAGGCCAAGAGGAACTGCAGATGCTCCGCAAGATACTAGACAAATAGAACAAGTCTAACTCTATGCCTAGTGTCAACCTGGTGCAATCAGGTAAGTCTATTGTTGTTCTTAATGATGTACGGACTAGTGGAGATACATGGATTGTTGATTTAGAAGCTACAAATCACATGACTGGTAATCGAACTTTATTTACAATGCTTAAATTATGCCCTAAAAACCTACATGTCAAAGTTGCAAATGGAATGTTTACCAAGGTTGAAGGGATTGGCACAGTCATGCTATCTAATTCCCTAAGGGTCCACAATGTTCTATTTGTGCCAGCTCTTACTTGCAATCTAATTTCTATGAGTAAACTAACCAAGGGTCGTGTATGCCAAGTAATCTTTGATAATGATTGTTGTCTTTATCAAGATTTAAACTCGGAACAAACGATTGGGACTTCTAGAGAGTGGGATGGACTTTACTACCTGGAGACATCAAAGTTGACGAATAAAGACACTTGGAATGCACGTAAGGCATTGGTTAGCTCAAGTTCTCGATAAAAAGATGTACTTTTATGGCACTGTCACTTAGGTCATCCTAGTTTTGATTATATGAAACA
Source organism: Albizia julibrissin (assembly GCA_037074505.1). Taxonomy (NCBI): domain Eukaryota; kingdom Viridiplantae; phylum Streptophyta; class Magnoliopsida; order Fabales; family Fabaceae; genus Albizia; species Albizia julibrissin. The sequence goes on along the minus strand of CM073480.1, from coordinate 28,968,223 downwards.
TGTGTTTCCAAGTTTATTCAATAAAAATTTTGTTCCTTTTCAATGTGAGACTTGTCAATATGCTAAACAAACCCCATCCTCCTACTCAAAACAACCATACAAACCCTCCGCTCCTTTCCAGCTCATACATAATGACATCTAGGGTCTGGCACAAACAAAAACCCTAACCAATGAAAAATGGTTTGTCACTTTCATTTATGGTCATACCAGAATCACGTGGGTTTACTTAATGAAGTAAAAATCTGAGGCAGCCCAAGTTTTCCAACGTTTCTACATCTTTGTACAAAACTAATTTCAAACGTCCATCAAAGTCCTCTGAAGCTAGAGAATATCTAAGTGGCACTTTTAAAGAATTACTTGATCAGCAACTAATTTCAAATGTCCATCAAAGTCCTCTGAAGCTAGAGAATATCTAAGTGGCACCTTTAAAGAATTTCTTGATTAGCAAGAGATTCCTCATCAAGCCTCTTGTCCTTACATACTTCAACAGAATAGGGTTGCTGAAAGAAAGAACTGACACTTATTGGAGGTAACCAGAACGTTAATAATGGAATGAAATGTGCCCATGGTATTTTGGGGTGATGCAGTCCCAATTGCCGCCTATCTTATCAACCGAATGCCTTCCAAAGTCCTCAAATATGCCACTCCTATCCAAACACTCCTTAACACCTTTCCTAATTGTCCCCTCATTAATCCATTACCCCAAAGAGTGTTCAGATGCGTTGTTTTTGTTCACACACATGATGGAAGCAAATTTGATGCCCATGCCCAAAAGTGTATATTCCTAGATTACTTCTCCACTCAGAAAGGATATAGGTGCTATTGTCCTACCTCAAAGAAACTATTTGTTTCCCAAGATACCGTATTCTACGAGGATACCTATTATCCCAAATTACCCATTCAAAGGGAGCACTCAGATATTGAATGGCTAATTTCACATGAACCCACTTCCAATACTCCCAACACCATACCAATCCCTGATACATTATTAGCATTCCCACCTGATCAACCTACTTCTACTCCCAACACCTTACCAGTCCTTGATACATTATCCTCATCCCCACCTAAACAGCCTACTTCTCCAACCAACCAACCTAAACCTACACCTAATGAATTAGAAACACAGGTTGAAATCAATTTTGGGGTGGATAGAGGAGGCAGGTTAGAAGGAGAGCCCATACAAGAAGAAGAAAATAGTAGAAATGTCCCTTCTACTCAAAGGAATGACCATGACTCTCACCCAGGATTAGGTCCTAAAGAGATGAGATGGCCTATTGTATTGAGAAAAGAGGTAAGATCATGTACTCAACATCCAATTCAACAGTTTCTCTCATATGGTAACTTGTCTTTAAAGATGCAGAATTTTGTTGTAAACAGTGCGCAGCTCACGATTCCAACTACCTTCTAACAAGCTATGGCTAATCCAAATTAGAAGCAAGCTGCAGAACAAGAGCTAAAGGCACTTGAGGAAAATAAAACGTGGGAAATCATAGCTTGTCCCATAGGAAAGAAACCGGTAGGATACAAGTGGATCTTCACCCTAAAGTTCAATCCTAATGGAAGTATCAACAAATACAAAATCAGGCTGGTTGCAAAAGGGTATACTCAAACTTATGGGATCGATTATTAGGAGACATTTTCTCCGGTAGCTAAATTCAACACAATTCCAAGTATTATTGTTCATTGCAGCCAACTTAGATTAGTCACTACACCAGTTAGATGTCAAGAATGCTTTCTTAAATGGTAACCTGGAGGAAGAGGTCTACATGGAGGTCCCTGATGGACTTCTAGCTCCAAGTGGCTCTGTGTACAAACTTAACAAGTCTTTGTATGGACTAAACAATCTCCTAGAGCATGGTTTGGACGATTCTCCAAAGCGGTAAAGAAACTCGGGTATACATAGGGGCAAGCAGATGACACACTATTCATCAAACGAAATAATGGAAAAATCAATATCCTGATTGTCAATATAGATGACATAATCATTATAGCAAATGATGAAGATTCCATTGCCCGACTTAAGAAGGGCCTGTCACGTGAGTTTCAAGTGAAATATCTTGGCCAAATGAGATACTTCTTGGGTATGGAAGTAGCAAGAACCAAAAATGGCATCAACGTGTCCTAGCGAAAGTATACCCTAGATCTACTACATGAGACAGGTATGTTAAGGGCACAACCTGCAGGAACACCTATAGAAGAAGGTGGTCACCTAGAGATCAAACCAAACAGTGTCCCAATTAACTCAGAAAGATATAGAAGACTTGTAGGGAAACTCATATACTTAACCCACACACGCACACACATTAGCTATGCAGTTGGAATAGTAAGTCAGTTTATGCAAGAGACACAAGAATAGCACATGGCGGCTGTGTACAGAATCCTGAGCTATTTGAAACTTAATCCTAGAAGAGGAATCTTCTTTAAGAAAGGCACTGCCAGAAATTTTAAAATCTACACTGCTACATACTATGCAAGAGATAGGGAAACTAGGAGGTCAACCTTAGGATACTGTACATATGTGTAGGGAAATATGGTTATATGGAGAAGTAAGAAAAAAATTATGGTGTCAAGTAGTATAGAAGCAGAGCTAAGAGCTGTTAATGAAGGTGTGTGCGAGGGACTCTGGGTTATCAAACTATTAACAAAATTAGGAATTCCACATAAGGGACCCATGCAACTATGGTGTGACAACCAGGCCAGCATCGAAATGACAAAGAACCTTGTTTATCATGATCAAACGAAACATGTTGAGATCAATAGATACTTTATTAAAGAGAAGGTTGAAGCAGACATCATAAACCTATCCTATATAGGATCTGCAGATCATATTGCAGATGTAATCACAAAACCACTAGGCAGGGTTTGAAGGATTTCGGTGCAAGCTGGAAATGATCGACATATACTCTCCAGCTTGAGGGGGAGAATTAGAAACCAACTCAATATTGTGATCCCATGATTATAGCCCCTATCATATCCCCTAATTTTAGTCTAGCTAGTTCAGGAAAGATTATGATTTCATTTGTGGTTGAGTGTAATCTCCTCATTAGGGTCCATTATGTCTCATCGTGACTTGCTTCTGTTTCTGCCCTATATATGCTGTAATCAAACTTGTGATTGTACAAGAGAGTGTATTTTGATTTCTCTGATTCAAGAATAGAGTGACACTAATTCAATTTTAAACTCTTAACTGAAGTTTAATAGTAAGATCGCAGTGTCATGCAATTCTTGTTTCGAAATCCTTGTCTCATTTCTAACCTAACCAGTCCTTTTGGATACAAAAGAAGAGATACACAATATTGTGAAAAGAAAAAATTCCCGTTTTAAGTTTTCAAAATATCAGCTTATCTTTATATTGCCCAAATGTTAATATCAAAATATCAATCATATTTTCTCGATGGAGAAGCCAAGGAATTCACCATATACAGACTGAAAAGTCATTATAAGGAGAGATGACTATTCTTCATGTATCAAACAAAGAATATATGCATGATGAAAACATTTATGGAATAAATGACTAATGTTGACAATAGCATTAGCATTAAGTTTTTAATGTGATGACATTTGGCATTCTTTGGTCAGGTAGTATAACTATACTGTGTCAGTTAATTTTGATTTCATTCTATTTTAAATTATATTATTAAACAAATCCCAATAGTGTTCAGTCATGGAAATAGCAAGCAATGACAACACATTCATTTATAAGTAATTTCGCAGTACCAAAAAACTAAAGATTTAAATGAAAAGTTGAAAATGAGCACCTTATAAACGCCTCCCCACCAAAACCTACATGAAAATTCAAGTAAAATCAGATGACCAAACAATAGAGGAACTTTTCCAATATTAAATATATCTTGAACAGAACAAGGACCGATCAAACATTTAGATAGGGAAGAATATAATGATAAAATAGCTAATGTGTACCTTTTCCCAAGGCTATTATTTAATGCCTTTAAAAGCCAAGGCTTAGACCTTCGAGATTCTAACATCCAACACTTTTGGAACCTACAGAAAAGGAAAATACCATACATGATTGAAACAGGAAGAACAAATTTCATATCAACTGATACAAGAACAAAAAAGGAGGCAGTGTGCAAACTTTTCAAAAAGCGTGTCGGTTTGATCCCATGTGTCTAACTTCCAAACGTCATTTTCAGTTATGGGTTTTCTATAGCCTTGTTGCATGAGTCGAGTCATCCAACCAAACGATAATCCTACAGACAGTGAAGAAAAAGAAGGCAGATCAAATTATCATGACCAAAAATTTCTAGTTATAAAAAATACTTCAGCTGCAAAAGATATTCAATATTAATTACTTAGTTGTTCAACTTCTGTTTTTTTTTTTTACTCTCTCAGTGAACTCCGCCTATGTTTATAGCCGGTCCCAAGCCCAGGTAAAGGAGGAGGATTGTGTTAGGCTCCGATAGCCAACGTAAAACCCTGTCGAATCTCTTATGAACATGGATCAACGAAGAAATTGTGCTAATGCTAGGTCGTTGCCTATAAGTAACGTGTTGTATGGCTCAAGTACAGTGAGAAGTGAGCGAAAGCCGCTGTATCGTCGCCCGGATGTAGTGGTAAATGAGTAAGGGCTACCGCTCTCTTCTAAACAGAGGCGGCTAAAGAAGCTAGTTCATGAGAACAAGATTAGATTTGGCACTTGGAACATTGGGACTCTAAGCGGCAACTCTTGGGAGGTGGTAGGAGTAATGAAGGATCGGAAGATTAATATCATATGTCTCCAAGAAACTAAATGGTCAGGAGAAAAGTCTCGGGAAATTAATGGTTTTAAGCTCTGGTACATAGGAAAGGTCAATGGAAGGAATGGTGTTGATATCATCGCTAACAAGGAATGGAGGAAGAATATGGTGGATGTTAAGAAGATTGAGGATAGAATTATTTCCTTAAGAATGATTGTTAAGAAGGATACTATAAACATTACCAGTGCGTATGCACCTCAAATAGGGGCAGAAGCACATTTTAAGGATAAATTCTGGGAAGATTTGAAGGGGCTAATTCAAAGTATCCCACTAACCGAAAAGATTTTTATTGGAGGAGATCTTAATGAACATATTGGTAAGGAGGCAGGACCTCATGTCGTGGCTCATGGTAGTTTTGGATTTGGGACGCTCAATTATGAAGGTCAATCTATTATTGATTTCTCCCTCGCATATGACCTCAAGATTGTCAACACTTGCTTTAAGAAACGAGAGGAGTATTTAATAACATACAAGAGTGGAGTCGTAAGGACACATATTGACTTTTTTTTTGTAAGGAATGCTGATAGACAATTTTGTACTAACTGCAAAATGATCCCTGGGGATGGCGTGACAGCACAACATAGGGTTTTGGTCCTTGATGTGAATATTAAGTATGTAAAACAAAAGCGTCGGCAAGTTTTAAACCTAAGGGTCAGGTGGTGGCAATTGAAGAGGGAGAAAAGGGAGATTTTTAAGAAAACTCTCTTGGAGGAAGGAGAGTGGGAGTTACAGAGTAATGCTAATATCATGTGGGAGAATATGTCTAAAAAGGTCCAGCAGGTTGTTAAAGCAACTTTGGGAGAATCAAAAGGTCTTGGCCAACAAGATAAGGAGACTTGGTGGTGGGATGAAAGTGTTCAAGAAAAAAACTAAACATAAGAAAGATTGTTTTAAAGTCATACACATATGTAATAATGCTGAAAATTGGGAAAGGTATCACATGGCTAAAAAGGAAACTAAAAAGGCCGTGAGTGAGACTCGTAATAAAGCATATGAGGAGTTTTATAAGGAGTTAGGGACAAAGGCAGGAGAGCGCAAGATTTACAAGATCGCAAAGAACAAGGAAAGAAAATCGAGAGACTTGGACCAAGTGAGGTGTATAAAGGACGACGAAGGAAAAGCTTTGGTTGCTGATGGAGATATTAAGGATAGGTGGGAAGCCTACTTTTATAACCTGTTCAATGATGGTGGGGGAGGGTCGCATTGTGACTGGGAGGATTTGACAATTCGAGAAGGTGATCTCAACTTGTCATTTTATTGTAGGATTCAAATTGGCGAGGTTAAGGAAGCTCTTAAGAAAATGGATAATGGTAAAGCTGTCAGACCTGATGATATTCCTATTAAAGTTTGGAAATGTTTAGGTAAAGAGGGTGTGTTGTGGCTCACAAAATTATTTAATGAGATCTTATGAACCAAGAAAATGCCAGATGAGTGGAGAAAAAGTACTTTGGTTCCCATTTATAAGAATAAAAGGGATATCCAGAATTATACAAACTATAGAGGAATTAAGCTAATAAGTCATACAATGAAATTGTGGGAAAAAGTGATTGAACACAGGTTGAGGCTGGAGACTGATTTTGCTGAAAACCAATTTGGACTCATGCCAGGAAGGTCTACAACATAAGCGATTTATTTATTAAGGGGGCTTATGAAAAAGTATAGGAGTAAAGGAAGATATTTGCATATGGTCTTCATTGATTTGGAAAAAGCATATGACCAGGTACCAAGAGATGTACTTTGGAAAGCCTTAGAAAAGAAGGGGATGGGGGTTGCATATATCAAAGCCATTCAGAACATGTATGAGGGGTTACAACCAATGTTAGAACACTTGGACGTATTACAAATGACTTTCCCATAAGGATTGGACTACATCAGGAATCAGCCTTGAGTCCTTATCTATTCAATCTAGTGATAGATGTACTAATTGAGCCTATAAAAGAGGATATCCCTAAATGCATGCTTTTTGCAGATGATATAGTTCTGTTGGTTGAATCCTGGGAAGAAATTAACTCTAAACTTGAGACATGGAGACAACCTTTGGAATTGAGGGGCTTTCGTCTTAGTAGGAGCAAAACTGAATATATGCATTGCAAGTTTGATAAGAGACAAGGCCAAAGAGAAGTGGAAGTTAAATTAGGAGGGCAAGTCATCCCACAAGTGACAAAATTTAGATATTTGGGATCAATTATACAAAATGGTGAAATTAATGGTGATGTCAATCATAGAATTCAAGCCGGATAGTATATATGGAGAAAAACTATTGGAGTTATTTGTGATCGTAAAGTACCTAATAAGGTAAAAGGAAAGTTCTATCGCACTGCTATAAGACCAGCAATGTTATATGATAGTGAATGTTGGGCTTTAAAGGGACAACATGAACATATAATGGGGGTAGCTGAGATGAAGATGTTGAGATGGATGTGTAGCCATACAATAAAAGACAAGATTCGTAATACTCATATACGCGAATGAGTTGGAGTGGCCCCTGTTAAAGCAAAAATGGCAAAAAATCATTTGAGGTGGTTTGGACATATTCAGCGAAGGCCATTGAGTGGTCCAGTAAGAAGGATTGATCAAGCAGTATTGAGTCATGTTTAGATGAGATCGAGGAAGGCTGAAACGAATGCTCAATGAGGTCATAGAGAGAGACCTTCTAATTAATAATATATCAAAATCTATGGTTTTTAACAGAGCACAATGACGCTGTGTGATCCATGTAGCCGATTCCACCTAGTGGGATAAAGACTTTATTGTTATTGTTGTTGTTATACTCTCTCAGTGATCAAGAAAAATGCAAGGGAGAAAAAGCATGATTGCCCAACTGGCAATAAGTGAATTGTCCACATTTTCCCCAACAGATTTTTCAATCATAAAAGATGATTTTAAATATTCAGAGAATATAATTAATATCAAACCTGAGATTTATATATTCTCTCCTTTCACAAGTGTTGAAAATCTCAGTCAACAAAAAGAAATTGGAAAAATTTGAAGTTCAGGCATTACATACTGGAGAATATGTTAACATATCTCTCGGGGCAAACTTCTTGTTCTCCACGAAGTGGTTCATACTCAGCATTCTCATGAAAATCTTCTTGTGCTGTTACATAGCCAGCATAAGGAACTAAACTGGGAATGTAAACAAGAAGGAGAATTCCAAATAGCACCTACATCAAAAAGGTATCCAAAACAATTCTATCGTTAAGTTCATAAAACAGCTCAACAATATAGCATACTTCCCACTTGTTTCGTGATGACTTAACTAAATCACTCTCACCCCAATTTAAATAAGCTTAAAAGAATCTCACAGTCTTAAACCACACCTTACAAGCTCAAAGAGCCTGAAATGCAGAGCACAATACATTTTTAGTTAGCCTATTATATGTTCCATATGTTAACTGAACACATTGATATGTTTCAAGAAACCTGTCAAAATGGAACTCCTATAGTATTAGGAGTACATTACTGTATACTAGTAATAATTTGTATTACTTTAGGAGTCCATTTCTGTCTAGGAGTCTGAATTTATCACTCTTTTTTAGGAGTCTCATTGACATGTTTTATGATTACCTTTAGACGTTTACTGAGTAATTTAACCTCTAATTTTAGAATATTATAAACAAGACATGAGAGAAGCTGCTATGTTGCAACTGTGTGTACAAACCATTCCCATTCATTACATGTCAGTTAATATTCAATATTTCACAACATTTATTTCTGTAAAATTACTAATATTGTTTCCCCTAAAGTGCATATATTTGCAGCCAAAGCCACAGTTTCCAAATCAGAGATTAAAAGACAATATTGACAGATATTTAAATTATAATGTAAGTATAAATTGTCAAAGGTACTTAATACAAGCTGAAATGCTTTGAGATTTTAAAGGGCTCCAAAGCCAGAACAGGCAATCATTCTAAGGCAGCTTCTTCTGTTTCAATATTTTTATGAAGTATCTAACATTGGTTACCAACTTTAATCAGGAGTTCATCTTTTATCAACGCATTGAAGACAATAACGCAAAATACAACTATAATGCATCATATATAATACTTTAATTCAACAACGTGAGGAGAAATCGAAAAAGACCTGGCAGAACATAGAGCTGATGAACAGATACAGGGCAGATCTGCAACAGTAATGTCAAAGAATAAATATGATGTTGCTGCCACATTGTGATGCAATCTTTGCTTCAATAACTATCTTGATTGTTCAAAAATGGAATGAATTGCAAATTTCAAAAGGGAATACATTTAGAGAAATTTGTTTCTTAAAAAAAAAACATTAGATACAACAAATACACTTGTCGCAATCATCTGATTATGGAAATGGATTGAAACTTTTGTTAGAAGGGAATATACATTAAAGGAGGACAATATATTCTCTTGTGAAAGACTAATATACAACGATTCAGAGAGAAGGAAAAAAAGACTTAAACCTGCAGCAAAGTTGGATTCCTGAATTATGACACAGAATGTTGTGATTTTTCAACAAAATATCACCTCAATAGGATGCAATGTGATTAGGCGTTCATTCATAGTGAAAAGAATATATTCCAGAACCTATCAATAATGTAAGATGCCTTTTATCCAGTTCTTCATAATAATAACCTGACCGTAACCAACTTACCAAAACAAACCTAAAAGTTAGGAATCTTTCAACAAACAACTTGATAATACTAATCTAAGTTATATTCTAAAACAAGCTTAGTATTGGGAATGTCTGAGGCGTGTTTCCATTCATTGTCTTGTTCATTGTTTGACATCTTTCCTTTGCATATTCTTGTACATCTAAAGAAACTCCTCTAGAAAATCAATGTCAGCCAAAAGTAGCAGATAAAAAGATGTGAGCTAAAGGAACGCTGATACTCTGCTATACTTTCATATGCCAACATAACTAAGCTTGTTTTTCATCAATGTACATATCAAGGCATCCGTGATTGGTCCGTACCATTGAATCACATATATCAAAGCATGACAAAAGCTACAAGCAATAAATGCATACTAATATAGTTGCTCCATACAAAATAGAAATTGAAAGGGACGATAGAAAATAATGCAGAGATAGCATTGGCCCTAAAAGTAAAATGCTTAAACAAAAAACCAACCTGCTGCAGTAATTTATCACTGATAGACGAAGATTAAGCATTACAAGATCTGCCACCGAGACATAAAAGACTCCAAATCTCACGTACCACCGAAATTGCTTTATATAAATCTTAGTTTCCATGACAATAAGTATTAACATTGAGGACCAAGTAAGTGCTTCAATTATCAGACCTATAATCTGGCACAGAAACAGGAGTGTTACTTAAGAGTCCACTCTGCACATTCAACAAATATGTTACTTATTTTACATGATGAACTAAGCCCATCAACTATTTCTTTTGCTAAACATGTTTGAGAAAACATGCACTCACCTCAAAAGGAGCAAAACCAGATTCTCCACTCAAGTTGAAATCAGAAATGCTATATATCAATCTCAGTAAAGGTTGAGCAGCACAGTAACCAGCCAACAATCCCAGTAAATAATTATAGTAATTTGAGCTCAAGCAAAACCTCTGAGCTTTGGCATTGCTAATAGTCAGCCATATTCGATATAAACAAAGGCCAATAAGAACCAAATTGGAGACAGAGATCACAAGAGTGTTCATTGCACATGGTGTATAGGGCCCAAAAGCACTATCTACTAGGCTAGCCCAGATGGTGTTCTCCTCTGGCTGGCAGTACCAAATTAATGGCTCAAAAGCCATCTTTCCCGCCAATGATGTTCAAATAGCTCACTTTTTAGGCTTCTGGTCGGGCAAGAGTCACTGCAACATCAAACGGCACAATCATCAAATGAGAAATAGAAACAGAAAATATATGACGCAATTGGTAATCGGAAACTGAAACTGTAAATTTGTGATTCCCACATAGTTTCTTCGCGTACTAAAGCCCAGATTCTATTACTTGTGATTTGCTTTGAGAAGTTAAAACAGGTTAACGTACAAGAGAACTCGCCAGTAGAAGAAGCGCGAAAATCTGAACAACAGGAAGGACTGAACGGCTAGAGAAATGCGAAGATATGCTTAAATATTGAATCATTCTGTCGTTTTTGACAACGATAGAAGACAAAATGAAGAAGAGTCTTATGCAAATTGGCCCTACGACATGCATGATAGGGCGGTACTATCTATACTAGTAGGGATGATTTGAACAAACAGCCACTAATCGTAGAACAAAAACGACAAACTTCAAGCCTTCATAAAACGTCACGGGTGACGTAAAATAACGCATAATTTGATTAGTTTGAAAAATAACATTAATTGCATTAGCTAATTAGCCTTGAAATTCGAGAAAATAAATCTCAGGTCGACACGTCCGGGTATATTTTAAATTATTGTAAATGTAATAATTACTCCTCAGTTGCTGAATCAGCTGGTTTGCTCATATAGGGGAAAGGCTTTTGTTAGTATTCATAGGCCTTTTGGATTAACTCGGAAGAAAGGACTTTTATTTAATTTGACTTTTGTAAAGTGAAAGTAAAAGTCATTTGGTGTATGTAATTTTATGTTGGAATAGAATTTTATAAAAAATAAAGTCAGTTGGATATAATGAAACTTGCTTAAATGATTAATTATGGGATATAAATTTAGATTTAAAATAATAAAAAATAACATGAATTTTATTAACTAATACATATACTTAAATTTTATTACTTAATTTTTTTCCCTTCTTAGATACTTCTATAAACACCTAATAATTGAGTCTTATTTTATAATTTTATGTTTTCTCATTCTCATTTTTCTCCCTCTCCCTGTGATGAAGGAGCCAAAAGCAACAAATGTTGGTTTTTGATGAAAAATAATGTGTGTTTGAATGAGCAGTGAGGAAAGTGACTTACTTAAAAAGTGACTTATGGATAAGTTAAATTGGGTAAAAGTTAAATTGTATAAGTTATTTATGTTTGGATTGACGATTGGATAAGTGTTTTTATAAAAGTGAAATGTGTTTGGTTTAGCTTTTACCATTGAAAAAAAGGGAACCTAATCGGCCGGTTCAACCGGTCCGGCCGGGGATCCAGTTCGGTTGATGAAATAAACCGGTGAACCGGTGGTTCGACTAGTCCACCTAGTTTGCCTTTTTTTAAAAATACAGTTTTTTTTTCCTCTAACTAATATTTTGCATTATTTTTTAGGGAAAATTGAAAGTTTGAAGACCAATATGAAGAGAAAAGTAGGTAAAGAAAGAACAAATCTAAAAAAAAAGATTTTGAGAGGATATAATAATTAATTAATTATAGGAAATGAGATGTCATTACAAAAATATAGGTACCATAACTAATACTAATAGATTTTAAGCATTTTTTGTCTAAAGATTTTTATTTTTATCTATGGAAATTTAAAAATATATTAATATATATATTGCCACTAATAAATTGTAATATTGTAATATGACCGGTTCGACCCCTGTTGAACCATTGACCCTTGAATCAATGCTGTGACTGGTTCATTGCCCGGTTTTTTGTTCCTTGGCTTTTACATAAGTGACTTTTATGATATTTAAAATAAAAAATTGTAAAATATATGAAAAGTGAGAAAAATATATTTAATCACATTTGACAATGGTAAAATAGATAATTAAATTGCAATGAAAATGTAAATAAATTAGAAATGATACAAAATTAAAGTTTTTGATATAGTCAAATATAACATAGCTAATCAGATCAAATGCCCTGTACAATTAGGTTCCTGATGGTGTTACGAATATGATTTATTTGGGTTGAAGATGTCCAAGGATCATTTGTTGACGATGACTCTTGATCTTGACTATTATCTACATTAAATGTATTCTCATTTTCTGCATCCCTAAAGTCTACATCAGTTTGGGAATTTCTTATAAGCTCTTAATTTAAGCCAAAAGCTACTAAAATTTTGAAAACCTTGGTTTTGTTACAAAACCATGGTTTTGGGAGAATCACCTATAAGTTTGATTTTCATGCCTGTGGGACCCACATTCCTCTCTCTCCTTTATCTTTTTTTTTTTAAATTCCTATAAATTTAATTAAAAAATATAACAATTTAATTAAAAAATTTTAATGATAAATATTTAAAAAAATTTAAAAATTTAATTTAAAAAATTTAGAAATTTAATTAAAAATTTTTATTTTGACTATATTAAAAAAATTAGTTAAATTAATTAATGTCATATATAAATAATTTTTTTGTATTTATTAAAAAATTTAATGTTAAATATAAAGGTAAATGTGCAAATTTTAAAACCAAGCTTTTTATGAGGGGCGTCTAGTATAAATAAGTTTTGGAAGGGACAAAAATAATAATGAATGATTAAAAAGGGTGCAAATTTAACAGAATCGTTAAATTTGATCTAACGCCGTTAAGAGTTTTATTCTCTTATTGTTAATAAAATATAACATTGTACTTTATGTGTAATTATCACAAAAGCTAATGTCCTTTTTGGTAATTTGACCACTAAAAAAGTGATTCCTAACCTAATATCTAAACACTCATCTTATTAAAATCACTTTTATATATAAATGTTTTATATAATTTATTAATACATATATATTTGAGCTATTTTTTATGATGTTATATAATTGCCCAATGTTATAATTTTAATTTTAGGTATTATTATGAAATTTAATGTTGAAAATATTTAAAATAAAATCTTATCTTTTTATATGTAATTATCACAAAAGTTAATGTCCTTTTTGGTAATTTGACCATTAAAAATGTGATTCTTAACCCAATACCCAAACACTCTCATTTTATCAAAATCATTTTTTCCTATTATATATATATATATATATATATATATATATATATATATATATATATATATGTTTGATTTTTTTATGTTAGATAATTGATTAATGTTATAATTTTTAATTTTTCAGATAAATTTATGTCATTTTTTGTATTTATTATGAATTTTCCTATTAAATAATACATAAAATATAATCTTATCATTTATATGTAATTATCACAAAAGTTAATGTCTTTTTCAGTAATTTGACCATGAAAAAAGCTATTCTGATCAAAATATCTAAACACTCTCATTTATTAAAATCATTTTTTTCACAATTTATTTTGTCAGAATCTGTTATCAAAAATCACTTTTTTCACTTTTTTCCCATAAGCTATTCTCAAAAGCTAATTCCAAACATACCCTTATTCCAGCTTAATTGAAAAGTGATTTTTTTTCTTGTAAGCTCTTAATTTAAAAGCCTACCCAAACACCTAATAATTAATCTCTCTAATTGAATTGAACTTATGCCTTACTATAAACTGAAAAATAAACTCATCCTTTTCCATCAAAAGCTCATTTGCTCCGTTATGAACCCAAACAGCCTTGAAATGATCCCATCTAGTTAGGGGTTTTCAGAGTATCTTAATCTTAGACATGTTGGGATAGGGATTATCGCTTGTCGAAGAGGACTTAGATTGGGATAGGATAGGATTCAATCTCAACCTTAGAATACTGATCTCAATCCGAATCCTAATTTGAATCCCATAAATTAAATCACCTTTTTATTTTTTTTCACCTCAACCTTATATTCTTCATTTCTTCTCATCATTCATTTTGAATAGGAATTAGTTTTCTCATATTAATTAATTATTGTGTCTATTATATTTTTTTGGCTAACTTTTTATAATATAATTGTTTTGACTCCTAGTCAATTTGTATATTGGAAGATCTACAAGGGCGCATTTTTCTAATAAGTATTATAGAAATGTTAGTCGTTATAAATGATCACTTTGGACAATGAAGAAATAGGGTCATTTAACTCTTATTATGGCATTTTTCATGTTTATTTTTCTAATAAGGATGAGACATCTCTGACCTCGGCAGGATCGTGACTAGGGATGCAAATGGCATACCGTCCATTTTATGGGACAGGAATCTGGACGGGGAAGTCCCGATCCCATCCTGATCCTTGAACACTTCTACATCCAACTTTTATCTTTTCAACGTATTTTTGGAGTTTTAAAACACAAATCCAAACGAGCAACCAATTTCGTTAGTTCAGGATGCTGACAATGAGTATCGATGCCATAGGTAAGAAACTTGCAAAATTGTCTAGCCTATTTTTTCCTTTTCTCGGTATATTGCTAATGTATATGTTTGTATTTTCAACTTAATTAAAAATAAAATAAACTTATAGGAATTCGGGTATTAATTTTCTTTTAAAGTATTCTTCTATACTGCATTATTGACCAATTTTTTTTATTGTTATACTAGCGGATTGAATGTACAACAATTATGCACAATTTAATCATTGAAATAGGAGCAAATTACAATAGGTTACTTGAATTTTTTATTTAAAAAATTATTTGTACACTCGATCGTTAATAGCACAACTGGTGTAAAAACTTGTCATATTTTTCAAATAATTCGATCTATCCTTTCTCTAGCCACCTTTCTACTCTTAAAAACAATTAAAAATAATATATACAGCACAACTAGCAAGTATGTTCAGCCACAGAAAAAGCTATAATTAATTCAGAAAATCGGTTGAAACGTTTTTATTCATGAGTCAATGAGGGTTTGATCAAATTCTTTTCCATAAATTACATTTTAAGATGCAAATAATAATAGTTATCTTATATATTAATGATGGCAACAATAATATCATCATCATACCCTAAATGCATGCCTCCAAACCCCACTCGTGGCCCGTGGCTATTCTCACAACATGATGCAATAATAAATACTATATCCATAAAAAATATATCAAAGAGGATGCGCAAAAAACTATACTAAAGAGAAACTACTAGTAATTAATCTCCTTGGAAAGACAAAAGGAGAGTTAGTTCCCTGGTTAAGTTAATAATGATAGATTAAAGTAGTACTAATAACGTTAATATTATTAAATGTTGGCGGCTCATAAATCATTATTATATTTTAAAGATAATATAAATAAAGTACAGCTTCTTGAAATATAAGCACCAATCAATGTGTGTGTGTGTAATATTTTCAACTCCATAAAAGTAAACGGACTTATACATGATACATGGCTTTTGGCCAATATGTGTGAGAGAGATATGGCGCAATACACGTTTTCTTTCTTTTATATACACATAGTACATAAAAAAGTTTAGATGAATTTAGTCCTAGAGTCTCATTAAGGTCAAAATACACATATGAGCTTCAAAAGAGTTTATAAAACTATTTATAGATCGTTTACCAATAAAGTTCTCACAATGATAGTGTGATTTACAATTATGACACTGTAGATTATAAATCAACTCCTTACCAACAAGACTAACATTTATTTGCCACAGTGCCCGTTATCTACTGACATTCATTTATATTTTTCAAATTTTAATAATAAAATAAACTTCTTTCAAAAAATTGAGAGAAAAAGTCTCCCATTAAAAATGTTGTTACTAAAAAACACCTGAAAATTGTTTATACATAAACAGCAACTTTACTTTGTCAGTGGCTCTGTGAAGTTTGTTCACACAAAGTCACCATGCTTTCACTTAGGTCCTTCTCAGCAAAAGAATTTTAAATGGAGGACTTCTCCCCAATTATTCAAATTTCTTTTTGGTTTTTTAAGGCAAAACAGAAAAAATAATTTCATAGTTGTTTGCAGTAAAATAATATTTTTAAATTTATTGTACCACAATATTTTTGTATGTGTCAATTCCAGCATCTTGTTTGCTTTAATATTTACACTATATTTTTTATGAATTTTTAATACTCAAGTATTATTTTAATGAATAATATGTTTATTATGTAAATAATTGGGAAAATTACAATTGAGTTCCATATAAGGACTCTAATTATTGAGAGGTCCCATGAAATGGAAAAAATAATTCTAAAGTCCCAAAGTACTTTGAGGTAATTAAATAACTTTTGTTGTGCAATTATTAGATTGATCATGATTTGGGAAAAAAAACAGAAGAGGATTGATCATGATTTGGAATACAAGTAAGGCCGTCAAACTCAAGCCTTTAAGCAAAATTGGTTTAAACTCATGACAATGACGTAAAATCATATGTAGACTCAAATCGTAAACTTGTAAAAGCTTTTTATCAATAAATAGATATTGATTATGTTTAATTAAATAATTAAAATATAAAATTGACAACAATTTGAGTTAAATATATTTTAAATCTAAATAATTGAAATTAAATCTATCAACATTCATAATTTATTATACTCAAAAAAAATTTTTTTTATAAAATTCATAAATAAAATCATTGAGTATAATCAAAACGAAAAAATTAGCACAAATTTAAGAAGAGTTAACATGATTTTATAAGTTATAAATATAAAAACAGTAAGTTCGGTATGTGAATTTACGAGTTTGACTGAGTTTACAACTAACACAAATTTAAGAGTGACTTGACACGATTTTATAAAAGTAGAAATGTAAAAATTATAAATTCAAAGAGTCAGCTCGCGAATTTGACAACAATAAATGCAAGTCCAAGGAACCTACATTTCATTATTAGATACCGCTTCTTCCTAATGAGTGACTGTTTGAATTAGCAGTAGACGCTACTTTTCTAACATGATTTAAAATATATGAAGTAAGTTTGTGAGAGGAGTTTTGTTTCGACTTGTATGAATTGACTTTTCAATTACCAACCCAAACACATGCCCTAAATAGGTGGTGGGTGGTTATGGAAGCAAAAATTTATCTATAAGCTAGGTTGTGAACCCGCCTGGTACTCGAACATTGGCTCGAGGCATTTTCTCTACCCCTTCTTACCCTGAAAAAGCAGGGGCACCTTGCGTCCTTGAACCGATAACCATCTTTCGGCTAACCTAGCCTCCTCCGTCCCTCGGGACCAACAAAGTGTAGTACAGGAATATTCACCTGTTGTCCATCGACTACGCCTTTCGGCCTGATCTTAGGCCCTGACTCACCCTCCGTGGACGAACCTTGCGGAGGAACCCTTAGGTTTTAAATAATCTGCTAGAATCTTCATCTCCCTGGAAATAGAGTTAATCAAAATTTGCCAATTCCTAAATATCAATAGCCTAGTAAAGGAAAAAACTCTCATCTCACGTAATCCCAATTTTTTCCTCTAATGCATTTTCTTCTCGCTCTTCCTCGATCATCTTTACAAGCCCACCTTGACTTTGTATTCTCATAATCAAAAAAAATATTTATGGTTTGCCGTGAGAAATTAAACTAATATCAAAGTTGTTTGGGATCTCTGTGTGTGTATACTTGTATATCCATGCACATGAATAATTAGTAGTAGTAAATAGTTCAGAGATGGGATGGATATGGAATTGCAACGCCAACGAGTGCTCACACAAATAATCAAAGATGGTGACAACATGAATATTTTCATATTAAATTCCAATAGTTTAAACTTATTTATGTATTTTTTTTCATATATAATTATTACTTTCTCTTATCTTTAATATAAGCCACCAAACCAGTTGACCATTTAAAAAAAATAAAGAAAATTAAATAAATTATTTTAAAGTATTTATATTTATTTTTTTTCTTTAAACTAACTTGTCTTATTGATAATTTGATATATAACAATGATCCACAATATATATTACAATCAAATAATTTATTTAAAAATCTTAATCTCTTAAGATAGTCCACTAACTCTGATATTAAGGATAAGAGGGAGTAATAACAATTTATAAAATATTTGATCTACTAATAATGAGAAAAGGAGAAATTCATTCCCAGATCTGTGGCACCATCATTATATTCTATAATCTATCCTAGTGACTCAAGCGAGAACCGACCAAATCATAGAACAAATACGACAGATGAAAAACGTCACGGCTTACGAAATATATACCCCAAAATTTATAATATATTTAGTAAATGAAATTATGCGACTCCCAAGTAAATTGCAGTAGCTAATTAATTAACCACATAGCCTTGAATTAAAAATTAAATCCAGGGACTAACATGTTATACAGATTATAGGTTACTGAATAAAATATAATTACTTTTATGGATTACTGCCATTATTGGTAATTACAGTATCCGGCTCTTATTTTAACCTTGGTTTTTGAAGTTTTAAACCGTTATTTTTTGTCCTCAAATTTATTTAGGATCTGAAATATAATGTTGGTCTTATATTTTTATAAAGACTAGGAGAGGAATATCTCTGATGAAAGTGAGACAATTTTCTCAGTAGTTTTTTATTTCATTTTCATTTTATTATATAACATTTTTTTAAAATATAAGTTTATAATTTAGTTTACCACCTCATCTTGTTCTGTGCAATTTCAGAAGTACAATTAACGATGCTAGTGTCACATAAACACAAATAATGGTGTTAACTGTGGATCTAAATCCTTCTAGTGAGGGTATAATTCTCCCCATAAATATTTTTTGAAAGAGCTACTAGCATCGTAAATATTTTTTGGGCGTAAATATTTTTTGGCTGTAAAAATACCCATAAACTTTAAAAAGTAGATTGATAATGCCAAAATCGTTAACTTTATTTGACTGTGTTAGTTTTCTGTTAAAAAATAGGTGGGGCCCACATGAATAAAAATTAACGCCGTCAAACAAAGTTAATGGAATTGACATTATCGGTCTATTTTTTAAAGTTCATGGATATTTTTGCACCCAAAAAATATTTACGGTGCTGATAGCTTTTTTGAAAAATGTTTATGAGTAAAATTAAATATTCGCTCTTCTAAAAACATAAAGACCAATATATTTGACAAAATAAATTTGGACTTGATAATGGGGTATTTGAGGTTCAGAATAATCAAAATGTAGAAGTATTGTAATCTAGCAACCAATCCATGGCTAAGAACATATTTAGGGATGTTCATAATATGAATCATGTGTCAACAACATGCAGATGCTGGGCCTAAAATTACATTCACTAAATTCAACACTCAAAAATCATCTAAATTCTTTAGAGATGGGGAAAATGCAACCAAAAAAGAATAAACCTTGAAAAAATAAATATCAAAATCAAGATTCAGTAATCATCTCATAATAGAGGGTTTAGATTAATGGTTATTTGTTATAATTATTTTTATGTCGATTGCTTTTGCAAAATTTGAGCCAAACATTGTGCTTTTACTTTCTTCATTTTGGATTACAAAATTAGGCTTTTAAGAAGACAAAAATTGAGCTTTTATGTCTTAACTTGACCAAAATTTCATATAACCTCTACTTCCAATATTTTTATCATTTCAAGTGTATCAAAATTCATCATTTTATTTCATTTAATGTAACAAATGTACAAGAAATTTTGATGAACAAAATTTGGGATATTACAACGATTCATGGTTATCAGTTATAATTATTTTTATATCGATTACTTTTGTATTTTTAGGGCTGTTTTGTATAATTTATGTTACATAATATAACTTTTAAATATAATAATATCAAATATGACTTATGTGAAACAAAATAAATCGTATATTTAAAAAATGCTCACTTTTTAGACCGAGTATGAAATTACCTGGTCTAAATAGTGAATATTTTTTTAATTATAAATGGAAACTTTTTAACACCGGTCATCTAACCAATCGGTTTGGATAAATAACCTTTAAGACCGGTCGTAGGCCAGGTCTTAATAAGGACAGACTTTTTAAACTGGTCGGTACAAAACCAAACTTAAACCCAGTCTAGAAAGCCAATTTCAACAGGCCTTAGAAACTTTTTTTTCTAGTAGTGCTTCTTTTAACTCAAATGATTTATCAGGGGTCCGGACTAATTCGGATCAAGCCAGGTAAGACCACAATGGTGGCAAAGCTCTACTACTAAGTATTTAACACTGCTGCGTTCCCAGAGCTTGAACTCGAGATCTCTGGTTAAGCTTGACAACCACTTACCAATTGAATCAAGTACTTAGGGGTATGTTTTTTTTTATTTTTATTTACACACATAATACATATAAGTTTAGATGAGTTTGGTCTTAGAGGCTCATCAGGACCAAAACATACATATAGGTTCAAAGAGAGCTTACAAAAGTACCTATAGATCATTTATCAATAAAATTCTCCCAGCAATAGTGGGATTTAAAATTATGATATTGTAGGTTACGAGCTAACTTTTTACCAACTAGACCAACATTTGTTTACCACAACATGTTTACTACTTGACATTCATTTGTATTTTTCAAATTTTAATAATAAAACGAACTTCTTTGGAAAAAATTGAGAAAAAAAGTCTCCCATTATAAATTTTATTACTAAAAAACACCTGAAATTGTTTATACATAAACAGCAACTTTACTTTGTGAGTTACTCTGTGAAATTTGTTTACACAAAGTAACCATACTTTGAGTTAAATACCTAAGAATTTTATATGGAAGACTTTCCGCCAATTATCCAAAGTTCTTTGTGGTATTTTAAGGTAAAAAAAAAATTTCATAGTTGTTTGCAGTAGTAAAATTATATTTTGAATTTTTTTTGTCCAACAATAATTTTGTATGTGCCAAGAAGATGCTAAATATTTTATTTTAAATTATTATAAAATATTTATTCCAGTATCTTGTTTGCTTTAACATTTACACTAAAATTTTTAATGAGTTCTTAATACTCAAGAATTATTTTAATGAATAATCTGTTTATTATACATATGTAAATAATTGTGAAAATTACTATTGAGTCCCATTTATAATGACTCTAATAATTGAGAGATCCCATGGAATGGAAAAATAATTCAAAAGTCCCAAAGCACTTTGAGGTAATAACTTTTGTTATATAATTATTAGTAATCCACTTACTCAATGAGCAATATAGACAAGGTTGAAACACTGACCACACAAATTCGTGATAGTGATGTAAAACTATATTGTGGACTTAATTTATAAATTTGTAAGAGTTTACTTTTATTAATAAATAGGTATTAATTGTATATACTTAAATAATTAAAAATAAAAAATTCCAACAATTTGAGTTAAATATATTTTAAATTCAAATAATTGAAATTAAATATATCAACATTCATAATTTAGCATACTTAACAAAGAGTTTTTTATAAAACTCCAATAAAACCATCGAGTATGATTAAATCAAAAAAGTTAGCACAAGGTTAAGAGCATGTTAACATGATTTTGTAAGTTAGAAACTTAAAAACAATAAACTCAATGTGCAAATTTACAAATTTAACTGAGTTTACATCTAACATAAGTTTAAAAGTGACTCGACATGATTTTATAATATAAAAACATAAAAATGGTAAACTTAGAAAGTCAACTCGTGAATTTGATAATAATAAATATAAATCCAACAATCCTACATTTCATTATTAACCACCGCCTCCTAATAAATAGGTGTTGGTGATTATGGAAACAAAATTTACCTATAAGGTTGTGTATCATCTTGACTAAATAATTCGCTAGAGTATTCATCTCCCTGAAAATAGAGTTAATCAAAATTTGCCAGATATCAATAGCCTAGTAAAGGCAAAAACTCTCATCTCTCGTAATCCCAATTTTTTTTTCTCTTAACGCATTTCCTTCTCGCTCTTCCTCGACCATCTTTGCAAGCCCACCTAGGCTCTGTATTCTCATAATCAAAAAATTTATTTATGGTTTTTCGTGAGAAATTAAACCAATATCAAAGTTTGTTTGGGATCTGTGTGTGTGTACACTTGTATATCCATGCATATGAATAATTAGTAGTAGTAAATAGTTCAGAGATGGGATGGATATGGAATTGCAACGCCAACGAGTGCTCACACAAATAATCAAAGATGGTGACAACATGAATAGTTTCATAATAAATTCAAATAGTTTAAACTTATTTATGTATTTTTTTCATATATAATTATTACTTTATCTGGTCTTTGATATAAGCCACCAAATCAATTGACCTTTTTTAAAAAATAAAGAAAATTAAATAAATTATTTTAAAGTATTTATATTTATCGTTTTTTTAAACTAATTGGTCTAACCGATAATTTGATATATAATAATAATATATAATATATTATAATTAAATAATTTATTTAACAATCTTAACTTCTAAAAAAACAAAAAGGCCAACGGATTTGATATTAAGGGCTTAAGGGAGTAATAACAATTTATAAAATATTTGATCTAGTAATAATGTTAAAAGGAAAAGAAAAGGAGAAGTGGAAACACTCATTTCCAGATCTAGGGCACCAACTATATTCTATAATACGTACGAGTGTTTTGAGACCCGATCCCCGATCAAGTGTATGTTTGGTAACCACTTTTGAAACTATGATTTTGTCAAAATCATGGTTTTGTGAGAAAATTGTCAAATACCTTATTTTTTTTTATAAAAATCACTTTTTTTTTCCAAACCATGGTTTGGGAAAAAGCTACAATTTTTAGCTTTTTTTCTTTCCTCTTTCTCTCTCTTTCCCTATTTTCTTCTTTCCCTTCTCTCTCCCCCCAAAGTAATTAAACTCGGATTGGTCATTAAATCGGCCGAGGTACTAGGCAAGGGTAAGTGGATCGAACTGAAGTCAAACTGGAACAAAACTAGTGAAAAAATAAAAATTTCAGGTATGAAATTATAAAGAAAAAAAATTGATTTTTTTTAAAAAGACCGGGTATGCTGGACTAGACCGATTTTTCAACCAGTTCATTGGTTTTTGGGCCGATTTATTTTATGTTAGATAATTGACTAATGTTATAATTTTACATTTCTTAGATAAATTTATTTCATTTTTTGTATTTTTTATAAAATTAAATGTCAAATAATACATCAAAAATATAAATATTATCTTTTATATATAATTATCACAAAAGCTAATGTCTTTTTTGATAAATTGACCACTAAAAAGAGTGATTCTCAACCCAATACCCAAACACTATCATTTTATCAAAATCATTTTT
The DNA here is from genome assembly GCA_037074505.1 of Albizia julibrissin. Classification (NCBI taxonomy): domain Eukaryota; kingdom Viridiplantae; phylum Streptophyta; class Magnoliopsida; order Fabales; family Fabaceae; genus Albizia; species Albizia julibrissin. The sequence goes on along the minus strand of CM073480.1, from coordinate 28,944,694 downwards.
TTCCATAATCTATTATTCTCAGAATTTATTAAAAAAAATAAATTTTTTCACTTTTTTCTCAGAAACTTTTCTCCAAAGCTGTATCTAAACACACTCAAAATCTGTAGAACAAACACGACAGATGAAAAAGGTCACGGCTTACAAAATATATACCCCAAAATTTATAATATATTTAGTAAATGAAATTATGCGACTCCCTAGTAAATTGCATTAGCTAATTAATTAGCTTTATAGCCTTGAATCAAAAATTAAATCCAGGGACTACCATGTTATACAGATTATGGGTTACTGAAAAAAATATAATTACTTTTATGCGTTACTACCATTATTGGTAATTACAGTAGCCACTAGCCAGCTCTCATTTTAGCCTTGGTTTTTAAAGTTTTAAACCGTTATTTTTTGTCCTCAAATTTATTTAGGATCTGAAATATAATGTTAGTCTTATATTTTTATAAAGACTAGGAGAGAAATGTGCCTGATGAGAGTGAGACAATTTTCAGAATGGTTTTTTTTATTTCATTTTCATTTTATTATATAACATTTTTTAAAATATAAGTTTATAATTTATTTTACCACATCATCTTGTTCTGTCGGCATTCTTAGAAGTACAATTGATGGTGCTAGTGTCACATAAACACAAATAATGGTGTTAACTATGAATCTAAATCTTTCTAAACACATAAGGACCGATATATTTGACGGAATAAATTTGGACTTAATAATGGTATTTGATATGCTTTTGTAGAGCTATTTCAATTCGGACTTGGTAATATTTGAATTTAATTCAATAATGATTAAACAAAATATTAATTTGAAATCGCATTAAATGAATGAATCTGAATTTTTGTTATCAATGATTTTAATTTTTTTTTCGATGAAAAATGATTTTATTTTTTTGTTATCAATGATATTTCACATTTGACTTTTAATTTTTGTGATCAATGATTTTAATGGATATTGGTTTTTATTCCTTGCCAGATCAATAGATATTGGTTTTAAATTGAAATAAATTACACTCATTTTATAAAAATCTGGTTTCATTTTGCTTCAAGGGGAAAAATTTAACTTGCTTTTAGATTTTTAGTTCTTGAAATTAATTTTTAGTAATTCTACCTGTTCTGGATGATGTGTGATTTATATATAATAAATGTTCAATTTCTTGTAAAATACAATTTTTTTAAATATTTCTTTTGTCATGATTACATTATACATAAATATTTTTCTATATTGAATTAAATTATATTATCTTAACTATAATTGAGTTGACTTCGGTTTAATCACGATCGAAATACTAACCACTGAAAATGGAATGTTATCTCCATATATGTTCAATTGTTGCTCTAATTTTCAGCAACTCAAAATAAATAGTCCAAAATTCTAATGATTAATGACTAATTGCATTATTTTAATAGAAAATGAACACATCCGTGATATAAAGATCACCTTCACCGGATATCCCTCCTTTCTTCTTATGACTATGTGAGACTTCGGAAAAAGTTTGCCAACAAAAGTCACCTTAGAAAATGTAGTCAATCATGCATTTTTAAAATATTATATTGTGCATTTATTGTTGACTAATTTTTTTATTGTTAAATTTGTGGATGGAATGTATTACAATTATATATGCACAATGTAATCATTAAAATATGAGCAAATTATATGCCTAGTTTAGTAGGAATCAGATTAAATTAAATATAATATCATGCATGCACGTGATACCAGCTCAAGTGATGTGGACCAGGTATGGATAATTACTTTCCTATTTAAGAAATATTATTTGGTTCACATGACTTTTCATATACATGCATGGTTGTTGACTATCGGTAGGACTAAGAAGGCATCGACTAAATTTTTTTTTTAAATGTTGCTTTCTATATATGCTCTATTTTTCTGTTTCTTTTTATAATTTTCAATTTTGTTTCTGCTTTCCTGTTTTTGGGTGTGTTTGGAAACAGCTTCTGAGAATAGCTTATGAAGAAAAAGTGAAAAAAAGTGATTTTTGAGAATAGATTATGGAGAATAGATTATGAGAAAAAAGTGATTTTGATAAAATGAGAGTGTTTGGATATTATGATCAGAATAGCTTTTTTTCATGGTCAAATTACTGAAAAGGACATTAACTTTTGTGATAATTACATATAAATGATAAGATTATATTTTATATATTATTTAATAATAAATTTCATAATAACTGTAAAAAATGACATAAAATTCTGAAAAATTAAAAATTATAAAATTAATCAATTATCTAACAATAAAAAGAAGATCATATATATATATATATATATATATATATATATATATATATATATTGTATAATTAAAATAATACTATATTTTATATTTAAATAAGTACTCCTTCTATCTTAAATATAAGATAGAGTTAATTTTTTTTAAAAGATTAAAGAAGCTAAAATAATTTTTTTAATCATATCATATATTGTGTATCCTTAAAATATAAATATTCTGAAATATAAAAAATTAAAATATAAATATTCTAAAATAATTTAATTATTTTTTCAAATCTCTTGAAAAAAAAATTATCTAATCAAGTGTCACTAATCAAGTGTGGGACCCACAAAAAAAGAGAGAGAAAGAGGGAAAAGCTAAAAAATGTGGATTGTTGCAAACCATGGTTTTAGGGAGTGAAACCATGGTTTGGGAGTGAAAATAGATTATCTAAAAAATGTGAGTGTTTGGCAAATTTTTAGTGAAACCATGGTTTAGTAAGAAAAGTGCTTTTTTTTTGGGTTTCCAAACACACTCTTTGTCTCTTTGGATTGTTCTTAGCCTTTGGTTTGGCTAGAGCTAGGAAATGGACTTGCCTAATCTTAAAGGGCAAGGTCCACTAGAGCTCGACCCATTAGCCCTATTTTCGTCTTTTTGTCAATGACTAACTGTCTTAGTGGCAACACAATTTTGGTTAGATAAAGTTTTGAGTTTAAATCTGACGTTAACATGTTTGTATGCCGTTAAAGAATCGACCAGTTACATTATTGAAATCAATGGCATAAGGCCACTTGCTTGCGTTTGCTGTTGTATTGACGTAATTGTTGTTTACAGAATCAACTGAAGGATGGTGCGCCAAGGGATGTTTCCCAGCATTCACCATTAGAATTTGCTATGCAGAAGACAACAACTTTTTTTACATTTTCCATATCTTTTTTAATATGGAATCCTTAAATATGTGAGTCAAAGGTTTCTGGGTTTGAGAGTTTCTGAGTTAGGGTTTTGGTGCTTCAATTGAGTGAGAAAAATGAGATGAAAAAGGATCAATTAAGGTGTCTTGAAGCTTAATCAGTGTGAGTGAATGGGTTGAAGACAAAGGAATATTTCGTCTGAGATTTTAGGGTTCGTTGTGGGATATGAGAGTGAAGAACTTTTGAGAGTGAAGTGATTTGTGCAAAGGTTTAAAAGCTGATCTAACAATTTATTTTCTCACAAGTTTGCACTCGAGTAATTTATTAAAAAGTTCCCTTACCTGAGTACGTACTATGAGCACTCGGGTTCCTTTGTTTGATTGTGTGAAACATGAGTCACTTGAGTGCTGCTTCCTCTACTCAAGTGTTTGCTTCTTCTAAAAGAGATTTGCTAGGTGAATCACTCGAATGCTGCTTCCTCTACTCGAGTGCTTCCTTCTTTCAGATGTAATTTTGCTATGCTTTCTACCAACACTCGAGTTCCATTGTCAATCACTTGAGTGATTTTGCTATCACTTTCTAATCACTCAAGTTACTCCAGCAGGTGATTCCTTCTCTGTTTACCTTTGTTTTTCAATGCAAGAATAGAGAATCCTGCTAAAGAAATATCTAGATACTCCAATACTTAAGTTATTTAATCAATGTAATATTCTGAATTTTGAGACAAGAGACTTGAGATTAAACCTTAATTAAGTGAACTGCTAAGCATCGGTTTAGCAAGTGTCCCAGTAAGGTATAATTGTATTCCCAAAAATTCCTTTATACCCTTGGGTTATTAAAGGGAATATTATGGTGAATTGAAGAAGATGGGGGAATAAAAAAATAATGCAATCAGAAGTTATACACAACATAGTTAATTGGAACACAAAGTAGTGTTGCTACCTATGAATTTCCCTATGTGGCAGTCGTATTTGTGTGACATTTTTCAATAGGAAAATGATGTCTAAAATTTGGAAACTTTTCATGATTAAATTATACTTATCAAGCTTTAATTTGATAGGTTATATGAGTTATTTGGAGCTGTACACAAGGAGTTATGCATTTTTGAAGTTAGCCCAGTGAAACTGGTGATTTTCAGTATCAGCTTCCAAAAATGAGAATTCTGAAAATTATGAGCTTCTAACTGGTCAAAGGTTATTTTTTCCTTCAAACTAGACTTAATAAGGGTTACATAGCCTTTGGAACCACTCCAATTAGATATCTACACAATTAGATATGAATTTTCAAAATTTGATGAAAATTCTGCTCAGTTTTACATTAAGTGCGAAAATTACAAAATGTATGGGCAAAGTAGTCTTTTGGCTAATGAAAATTAAAGCCAATATTTTTCCATTTATTTCATGGTGTTGGACAGTCAAAAGTGGGGAGCAAGAATGAGAATTAATTTACTTGGCCTATATTTAAAGAAGAGGAATTCATTATGACCAAGTAAGCTAACACATGTTGATTTCCCATTAAATAACATTAAACCAAAAAGCAAATGGAGATATTTGATGAAGCCAATATTTCCTCCCTTAATTCTCATTCATTTCGGTGGAAAAGAGGGAATAAAGGAAAAATGAACATATTTGCATTATTACACAAAAATACAACATTTTTGGACCAATAGAATGCTACCACATGCAAAGCCACATCAACTAATTTATTAAGTAATTGGTTTCTTCATCTTTCTCCTCATTTTCATGCAAAAATGAACCAAATGGAGAGAGAGGAGTTCAATAAAGCTTGAAGAACAAAGAGGAAGAGCTAGGGCTCAATAAGACAAAATCTAAGGTAAGATGTGTGATTTCAAGAGCATATGCCTTCTAAATTAATTGGGAACCTCTTCTAACCTCTCATCCTCCTCGAAATCTATGTTTTTCAAGACAAATCAAGAGAGAGGAAGGAGTGAACAGTGACATTTTAGAGAGAGGAAGTGATGAAATCAAGAGGTAATCTCATAAACTTGATCATCTTGGCTTGTTTGATGTTGTTGCTGGTGGATATTGCCTTGTTTTCTCTTATTTTTCAATCATGGGCTGAAGTAAAACCTTGGGGAAATGCTACCAAAATTCCCTCTAAACATGTTCATTTAGTCTTTAAATAGTTAATCATGTGATTAGAAGTAGGAAGGAAGTGATTAAGCAAGAGAAATCAAGAAAACAACATATTCCTCCTAACAATCTCATTTTCGTTCAAGAGGTAGAATAGGGGAAATGAGTGAAAATTTTGTAATTTTGATGCTTTCATTGGTTTTATAGGGAAAAATTATGTAGGTATGCAAGTGTTCATGATTTTTGAATGTTTGTATGCCAATTTGGGAATTTATGAAGTGTGGGTGTGCATCTTGTTAATCTGCCATGTCTGGAACAATGTTGTTGTGCATGGTGTTACATGGGTCACACCTTGTTTAAAAAATATGAAACTTGGCAGGATTAAAGTATAGACATAGAGCTTTAATTTTATGGGTATTTTGTAATTTTTTAACAAGTATACTAGGAGATATAATTTTCCAAAGTTAGGATCTGTTTCTGGAAGGTAATATGGAACAGTGCGAGTTGGCCGAATTTTTGGGAAACATATGATAATATTGTCAGACCAAATCATTTTTAAAAACAATTAAACTTAAATAGCTTCACATATAACTTTGAACCACCTTAATTAAAGTTCTATAGAATTAATTATGATTTTTCAAAGTTTGGTCAAAATGCTGGTAGTTTTAACTACCATGCGAATTTGGGAAAGAAAGAGGCCAAATGTAATTGGTAAGAACTCCAAGGGTAAAAGTAAGCCTTTAAGGCTAATGTAGCCCATTGGACATTCAATTTTCATGTCTCTAATAATGTCATTACTTATCTAGGGCCATGAAGTGACAAAGAAGAAGCAAATGTTAGAAGGTCAAAGTATAAAAGGAGGACACAAAGTCCAAAAGGTAGTAAACTTACCTTACTTGCATGTATTTAATATTTATGCTTGTGTATTACTTTGCTTGATTATGTGAAGTATATTTGAATGAATAAAGCTCTGCTTCTATTTATACTTTGGCCATAGATATGTTGTATGAAACATTGAGCATGCAGAGATGTCATTATGTGAGCATGAGCCTACATAAGGCGAGCATATCATGCACTAGCATTTATCTTGCATGCATTATGGCATGTATTTACTACTGAGATTCCCCCAAATCTCACCCTCTCCCAACCAAATATTTAGGAAGGTGGACAAAGGTGAGATGCATGGAGTCGCATAAGAAGAGATTACGAATTAAATTGAAGATTGTAGTACAATGTATTGTTTGTTTTGTATTGAATTTAAACATTGTGGTAGTCTTGTGGGGCTACACATTTATGTATATAAATGAATGAATGAAATTTGAGTAGAGAATAGCCTTAATTGAGTTAATGAAAAAGACAAGAAAATTGCTCGCGTATTCTGATATGATGAAACTAAGAGCTGATGAGACTTAGTGACGTAGTGGAACTTGTGGAAATAATTGAAATTGTTTTTCTACCCTTTAAAAAACCCTTTCAACCCTAGGTTCAACTCATGAGTTGAGATTGAAAATTTATGAATGTTTTTATGGTATTAGATAATACGGGTTGAATCCTGATTCTACACTTGATTTCACTCCTCATTTGTACTCATTTGAGACTATTGAAAATAAGGTATTACAATGAATCATCAAAACATAATTAAAATTAATAAAATGAAAAAAATCTCCTTACAATTCATTAGGGTTCATCATTCCTAATTCTTTTGTTATATACAAAAATTGATTTTTTGCTAATAGTTTGGTGAAAATATTTGCTATATGAAGATGTGTAGGGATGAAGACTACCTTAACATCTTTCTTTTGTACATGATCTCTTATAAAATGATGTCTCATATCAATATACTTGGTTCTTTAGTGTTGAACTGGATTCTTCGCCAAGCTTATTGTGTTGGTATTATCACAATAGATTGGAATTTCTTTCAAATGGATACCCATGTCTTGAAGTTGTTGTTTTAGCGATAGTACTTGTGTGCAACAACTTAATGCAGCAACAAACTCAGCATCCATTGAAGATAAAGACATAATATTTTGCTTCTTGTTGAACCATGATACTATTGAGCCACCAAGAAATTGACATTGTCTACTTGTGCTTTTCCTATCAGTTATAGCCTCCATGGTCAGATTCTGAGTAGGCAACTAAGTATTTATTTCCTCCTTTTAGATACCATATCCCTAGTTCAACCGTGTCAGCAAGATATCTAAATATTCTTTTGACGGTTTCAACATGAGACTCTTTGTGTACTGATTAGTATCTTGCACACATACAAGACTAAATTGAATATTAGGTCTACTAGCAGTACGTAAGGTATAGTAGTGATCCAATCACTACTAAATTGACATTATCCACTTGTGCTTTTCTTATCAGTTTTATAGCCTCCATGGTTAGAGTTTGAGTAGGTAACCAAGTATTTATTTCCTCCTTTTAGATACTATATCCCTAGTTCAACCGTGTCAGCAAGATATCTAAATATTCTTTTGACGGTTTCAACATGAGACGCTTTGGGTACTGATTAGTATCTTGCACACATACAAGACTAAATTGAATATTAGGTCTACTAGCAGTAAGGTATAGTAGTGATCCAATCACTCCTTTGTACTTGGTGATATTGAAGTCAGCTTCTTTGACATCAGTATCAAGCAAGGTTGTTGAACTCGTTAGAGTGTCTTCTCCATTAGCTTGATCCATGCCAAGTTTTTTCAAGAGTTATTTAAGGTATTCGGTTTGAGATATTAATATGCCATTCTTCCTTTGTTTCATTTGAAACCCAAGGAAGAAGGTAAGCTCTCCCATCACTAACATCTCTAACTCCCCCTTCATTGCGTCAGAAAACTCTTTACACAAAAGATCATTAGTATCACCAAATATAATATCATCAACATATATTTGCACAATTAAAATATCATGTTTCTTGTGTTTAATAAATAATGTTGTGTCTACCTTTCTCTAACAAAACCTTAGTCAATGAGGAATTTACTTAACATTTTATACCAAGCTCTTGAAGCTTGTTTAAGCTTATAGACATGATCGGGTTTTAATACATCTTCAAACCTAGGGGGTTGCTCTACATACACTTCTTCCATGATGTATCCATGTAGAAAAGAACTCTTGACATCCATTTGATAAAGTTTGAATCCCTTAATGCTTGCAAAGGCTAATAGTACTCATTTGGCTTCCAATCTAGCTATTGCATCATATGTTTCCTCATAATCAATTCCTTCTTTTTGATTATAGCCTTTGGCTACCAATCTTGCCTTATTTTTGATAATGATTACAGATTTATAAAGTTTGTTCTTGAATACCCATTTAGTACTAATGACAGGATGATCCTTAGGCCATGGTACTAAATCCTAAACTTGATTTCTTTCAAATTGATTAAGTTCTTCTTATATTGCAATCACCCAATCATTATTTAATAGGGCTTTATCAATGTTAGAAGATTCTAATTCAGACAGAAAGGCAAAGAAGCTAATTTCGTTAAGGATTTTATTTCTAATTCTTATTCCTTCATTTACATTACCTATGACTTGGTGTAATAAATTACTTTTATTATATCTCCAAGCTCTAGATTGACTTTGGTTGGGAGGTTCATTACCATCCTTAGGTTTGTTAGCTAAGGTGGTAGGTGTAATACCCCATTTTTTCACCAATATTCTCTATATGTATATTTATAATATTTAGTGGAATAAAATAGTGAATTGTGATATGTATGAATTTATAGAAATAACTCAATCGCCGGTTACATATAATTCGGCCAAACAAGGACACAAAGAGGCAGTTAATATCCACTTAAAGCCTACTATTGTAACCAAAATTTAAGAATTAAATGACATGAATGATGGCTTCATTTAAGTGTTAAATTGGGTTAAACCAATGGAAATGAGCGAGAAATGATTTATTGCGGTAAATCATAAAATGTAGGGGTAAAACGGTAATTTTGCCATAAAATGGAAAATAATTATTTTTCCTTAATATTCCCAATAATTTTAGATAAATAGGAATTAAAAAGAAAGAAATGGATACTTGATAATTAATAAACCTATTTTGGTGAATTATATCAAGAAATGTCAAATAGTCAAAAGTTAAAGGTGCAAAAGTCAACCTATTGCAAGATGGCAATGGAATAGTGCAAGATTAATATATACTCCCTCATTATACTCCCTCATTTCTCATGCATGTTTGGCTGATCAAGGAAGGGAGAAGAGGAAATGAAATATTAAATGAGAAATGGTATTTGTGGACCAATAAGGGAATGCCACATGTTAAACCAATTAACCTCTTTGTAATATATCATCTTTCCTTCATCTCTTTAGCTTCATTCTCATGCCAAAATAGACCAAAAGAGTGAGAGGGAGCTAAGAACGCAGAACGTAAAGAAGGGAGCTAGGGTTCTCTAGAAATCAAGGTAGGGAAGTTGTTACCTTGTGTCTTAAGCTTCCTAATCCCTCCATAATCTCTCCTACTCATCTCTCCTCCTTTGAAACCATAGTTTTCAAGTTGAATCAAGAGTTGCGGAGAGAGAGACAGAAACGTGTAGAGAGAAAAAGTGCTGGAAATCAAGAGGTAATCTTCCAAACTTGTTCCTCTTGCTTGATTGATGCTATTAGAGTTGTTTTTGGCTTGGTTTTGGTTGTTTTTGTAAGAGATAGCTCATGAAACCTAATGACCTTAATGTTTAAGTCTCTCCAAATCAAGTCCAATGAATGTCTAAATAGCTAATAATATAATTATAAGTAGAAATGAGGTAATTAGGCAAGAGAAAACGAAAAACCGACACAACTTTTCTAGGAATCCTATTGGATTGCCCTATGTTTGACGTGTTAAAGAGATAAGAATTTGATAATTTAGATGCTTTCATTGGGTTTAGGAGGCAAAATTGTGTAGGGTCTATGTTGATGATAAAGTAAGAAAAGCCCCAGAATGTGAAATAACCAAATTACTCTTAAAAGCTTTAAACAAGGGTTGTCAAGGGAATTTTCATCATTTGGGCCTGATTTTGGCCAATCTGAAGTCAAAAATGGATTATACACTTGAAATTGTGTAGGATAAGTTAACCAATATTATGAATTTGGAATTGTGCATGAATTAGTAATGACTCATTTTGGTGTATTCGAGATTTCAAAACTTGATAGTTGTCCGAAACTCAAGACTTGCCTAAGCTTAGAAAGGTGGGAGGAAGTTGTTAGAGAAAAGAAACCAGGTAGTAGCTTATCTTTCATATGTTATGGTATGCATTGAATGATTTATGTATTCATCAAGAATTGTCTGATATATTTTGAATATGCAGGGTGGTCGCCTGGGGCTTATCTTTACACGGGTAGATGCTCAGGCAATATAATGATAACTAATGCACAAGTGGATCCCGGGGCTTATTGCATTGGTATCCCTTGGGGCCTTGTAGTATATCTAGCACTACAATAGCTTATGAGTTTCATGTGATGCTTAATTGCTGTTGTGATGATTATGATGAATAATGATTGTTTAACATGCCTTATAATGTTATAACTGTATGATTGATATATGTTGCTACTGAGATTCTTTTGAATCTCACTCTTTTTCAAAAACTCACTTTCACTACAAGGAGAAAGCTCAAGGGGCAAGCGGAAGTAAATGTGGATGACTAGAGTTGAGGTACTAAAGACTTTAGTCATTTTGGTGTATCTGGTTCTATATGTGTTTTTGGATATTTTGGGTTGTGTATGATGTATATAGTTATTCTATCATGATGAAAACATGAGTGGAATTTAATGTATGAATGATATTTTGATAAGTATTTATGCTTCCCATCGCTAACAAAATGCAATTAAGATAAACGCTCGCCAACTTTGATAAATGAATATAAAGAAAGGACCGGTGAGACTAAACGAGATAGTGAAGATGATTTGTGAAAATTGTTACTAACCTCTCAACCCTAGGTTCAACTCCTGAGTTGAGGGTGGAAAACTTGCAAATATTTTCAAAAGTTGGGTAGCCGGGTTTGAATCCTAGTCTCCTGCATGATTTCACTACTCTTTTATACTCATCCGAGGTCATAGGAAATAAGGTATCACAGTAGGTGTTTTAGAAGTAATTTGATTATCTTCTTGAATGACCACTTCTGGTTCATCTTCTAAGGGTTTGACAAAAGGTTCATTTTTAGCAAACACAACATGTATGGATTTTTCAACAACACAAGTTCATTTATTAAAAAACTCTATAACCTTTACTTCTATTAGAATAACCTAAAAATATACCTTCTTCAGCCTTAGGATCAAATTTTCGTAAGTTATCTTTGCCATTGTTATGAATGAAACACTTATAGTCAAATATGTATAGGTGAGCAAGATTTGGTTTTCTTCCTTTATAGAGTTCATAGGATGTCTTTCCAAGCTTTGATCCGATATATGCTCTATTGGAAATATAGCTTGCAGTGCTTATTGCATTAGCCTAGAAGACTTGTGAAACATTATTCTCATTAGGCATGGCTCTAACCATTTTTGTCAGGATTCTGTTTTTTCTTTCTACGACTCCATTTTATTATGGTGTTTTTGGAGTAGAGAAATTGTGATCAATGCCATTTGTATCATAACAATCTCTAAAGGTTTGATTCTCAAATTCTCTTCTATGATTTGTTCTAATAGCTGTAATAGACATACCTTTCTTATTTTACATTTTCTTGGTAAAAACAACAAACTCACTAAAAGTTTCATCTTTTGAAGAAAGAAAAATGGTCTAAGTAAATCTATAATAGTCATTAATAATGACCAATGTATATAAATTACTACCAAGACTCTTTACTCTTGTTGGTCCAACTAAGTCTATATGGAGTAATTGAAGTGGTCTCTTTGTTGTTACTTCCTTCTTAGACTTAAAACAAGATTTTATTTGTTTATCTTTTTGACAAGAATCATAGATTAAATCATTTTTGAAATGTAATTTGGGTAACCCCCTTGAGTAATTCACCTAGATGGTGCATATTGACATGAGCAAGTCTCTTATGTCATAGACAGCTTTCATCAGCATTACTTAAAAAATATTTTTCAAAAACATTATTGTTTATGTCAAGAGTATATCAATTACCTTCCCTCATTACTCTAATCTTGAACTTAAGATCTTCCTTCTTAAGTTGCAAATCCTTCTTGCTTACTATAAGACATTCTTTTGAGTCAAATAAGACCCAATTGTCTTTGTTAGAGCTTTGACTTACACTCAGCAAGTTATAGCATAGACCCTCTACATAGTAAATGTCTTTAACTTGTATTTCATTACTATTTCCAACCTCACCTATTCCAGATATCTTCCTTGACAGGTTTCCTCTAAATTTGAATTTACTTCCTTCTTTAGGCTCCATTATGGAAAACTTTTCTTTATCTTCAGTCATGTGTCTTGAGCATTCACTATCTATGTACCACTTATTAGTTCTTGATGCCTCAAGACATAGCTACAAGCAAAGATAATCAAGTTTTAAGTACCCATACTTTCTTGGGTTCTTTCAGGTTAGTATGAATTACTCTTGGAACATGTGATCCCTTAGGTACCTACTTATAAGTTCGTATCTTCCCTTCCTTTTTATGAACACAAGAGGAAGTATAATATCCCTTTATGTTACAAAAATTACAATGTGCAAAAGGATTGGATATGCGAATAGAGTGTTGGAAATAATTCAAGTAAGTTTTTCCACCTAACTTTTTCTTTACTTTCTTTTTGTCTGACTTTAGATCAAATCCAATTCCAGACCTATCACTTTGAGCATTTCATTTTCTTTAGTGAACTTCTCAAGTGTTTTAGTAGGATTTGTATTTTTCTTTTCTAAAACTTGACAAGTATCAGAAGAATTCATATTAAGTTCCTTGAGTTGTTTATCAAGTAACTTAACCTGTTTCTTATAGCTAATTAATTCATTAACAATTTTGATGAATTCAGAATGTAAGACATTATACTTTGTATGCAATTCATCATAGATAGGGGGGCCAGATCATTTACTTCTTTATTCTCTGATTCTTCTTGAGCTACTAAGCAAATGTTGGCAACTTCATCATCACTATCTTCATCCAAGGAACTATCTCCCCAAATTGCTGAGACAAACGCCTTTTTCTTGAAGTATATGTTCTTCTTCCTTTCTTTATTCTTTAAGTAGTCGGAGCCCTCTGATTTGATATGCCCTAGCTTGCCACAGTCATAGCAAACAATTTGCTCCTTTGTCTCTTTTCTATTGCTAGTTCCTCCTTTGTGAAAGTTCTTGAAACATTGATCCTTCTTATAGAATTTCTTGAACCTTTTCACAATTAAACCCATTTCATCATCATCAAATTCCTCTTTTTCCTTTTGTTCCTTATCCTCCTTGATCACATTCAGGGCTACTCCTTTCTTCTTCTTTTCTTCAGTCTCCTCTAGTTCTCGTTTGAACTTTTGCTTACTTTTATATTCAGAAAGACTTCCAAATAAGGAAGCTATTAATCGCATTGATTCTCTCTTGACCTATTCTATTGCCGTAACTTTGTCTTCCTATTCTTTTAAGAGAATCTTCATTATTTTTCTCACTTGCGAATTTTGATCATAGAATTTCCCTAGTATACCCAATTGATTAACAATATGCATGTACTTGAGTTCAAACTCAGCAATTGTTTCTCCTGATTTCATTTTGAACAATTCAAACTCTGTAACAAGAGTGTTGACTCTATTTACCCCATCTTCTTTTACTTTCTAGGCTTAATTGTTAAAGAGACATAAAGTATAGGTGAACACTGTAATAACCCATACTTTACTCAAGGGCTAAATGCATCAAATAGACATTGTAAACCATGTTAGAACTACTTCGAGAAATTTTACAAGGAACTTAGTTCCAGTCAACTAAAGGGAACTACCTAATTTCTTTGTCTAAAGTTAGAATAGACTAATAGCCTAACTTGAACATAAAAAGAAAGGGAAATGGTGTTTTGAATAAGGAAATAAAGTGGAAGAATGAGACTAATGGAAAAATAATTAATATTGTCATGATCAAGGGCAAAAGAGACAATTGCCACTTGATTTTGAAGTTAAAATTGGAAGACAAAATGAAGGACTATGATTGGCTTATGAAAAGAAAGAATAATCATGAGTTCAAAAAAGAAGAAGCAAATTAACCTTTCTCTTATAAGGGTTAAAATTCAATTTGTAACGCCCGTCTTATAATATCCATTTTTTTTCAAACAATTGATGTTATTAAAAAGGATTGGAAAACATCTGAAGGTGAAACTGTCTTCTCTGAGTTTCCTTTGCCTAAAACTATCGAAATTCCCAAAAAAAAATAGATGACAAAAATCAACCCATTTTGCATCTCCTTTAAAATTTAAACATATTAGTAATCCTGTTGATCTAACAGATACTAAAAACATTGTTGAACAAAATAATTACACTAACCAATATCTTCAGATATTAGGTGATCGTTTAGTTCAACTACCACCTCCACAAACCCATCTTAAAACTAAACCTAAACCACATATTCATACACCTCTTTTGAAACCATTTGAACTAAATCCAAAACTTAAAACCGATTTACAAGAAAAAACTCATTCCAATTTGGTTAAGAAAATTGAACAAAAAATTAGCCAAATACAGACTAGCTAACTTCAAAACACTGTAGTTCCTAAAACGCCTCAGTCTGAGTCATATAGGACTAGAGGAATTCACACCTTTGAAAAGGATTCCCAAATTTCCCAAACTTTGGAGACTGAATCCAATGAATCTTAACTTCAAATCAACCAACAATATTGGAAAAGGCTAACTAAGCTCTAGTACCATAAAGCAAGCCCTCCAGATATTCTAGTTGAAGAAGGAATAAACGAAAATATCAAATCTTTTAGTGCTGACAATATCTATGAATGGAATATAGATAGTCAGAGTGAGTCAAACATTCTTCAAATCCTTCAACATATGATGATGGTCAGTACCGCTTATCAAACTCAACATAATTATTCTAACAAAGAGATTACTAATCTTTTAGTAGGATTTTTATCTCTCTTCTGAAGACAAAACTGTAATCTTTACAATAATTAAAACTAAATATGATGGAACACCAATTACCCATAATGACCAACCTATTCCTAATTATGTAAACATTTTGATTTTTACAATCTTTAAACATTTTATTGTTGATCCTTCTTTATGGCAAGATCGATCAACAGAACTTCTCTCAAACCTTAAGTGCATAACTTTATCTGATTTCAGATGGTATATGGATACATTCCTTACTCAAGTACTCATAAGGGAATATGCAAATAAGCCATTTTGGAAGGAAAAATTCTTAGCCAGATTACCAATCTCTCTTAGTAATAAGGTTAGGGAAAAATTTAGAAACCAAAATGATGGCAACATCCCTTATAAGCATTTGACGTATAGACAATTAATCTCTTACATCTAAAAAACTGCTCTTAAGATTTGTCAGTGTGATACCTCATTTCCTATAGTCTCAGATGAGTACAAAAGAGTAGTGAAATCACTGGTGGAACCAGAATCAAGTCCTGGATTAGAAAAATGTTCACAAATTCCAATCCTATCTCAGGATTTGAACCTGGGACTGGAAAAGAAATCTGAGGGTAGTAAAACTTTTCTCAAATCTTTTCCAAATGCTTTCACTATCTCGCTAAGTCTCATCAGTACTTAAATCTGTTTTATCAGAGTATGCGAGCATGTCTTGCTTACGTATCATGATAAGTTCTTTAGTTATAGATTCTTCTTTTAAATTAGAAGTGCAATTACTTATCTAAAATACCATTCATCAACTAAGTTACTCTTGTAATCTTGTCATGCATACATAGCTATATACATCATATACATATCCCCAAAATATCCAAAGATATAGAAATAAATGATCAACAAAACTAAGATCTTTAGCATTTAATCCTCTAACCGTCCGCATTTACCTTTCTCTTGCCCCTAGAGTTCTCTCCTTGTACTGTAAATGGGTTTTGAAAAAGGGTGAGATTTGAAAGAATCTCAGTAGTAACATAATGTCAATCATACAAATATAACATCCAAAGCATGATATACAATCAACATTCAATAGAATCATCATAACAACATTCAATGCATCACATGTAGTTTATAAGCTATCATAGCGCTAGATATATTACAAGGCCCCAAAGGATACCTGTTCAAATAGGCCTTGGGTACCCATTCACGCATCAGTGAGCGTTACATTGACCTGAGCGTCCACCCGTGCAAATAGGCCCTGGGCGACCACCCCACATATTCAGAATACGTCAGAAAATTCTTGATGAACACACAAATCATACATTGCATATCATAACATATGAAAGATAAGTTACGACCTGGTTGTTTTCCTCTAGCAACTCTCTTCTATTTATCTGAGCTCGGGCAAGTTTTAGACTTTAGACCGTCGTCAAGTCCTACAATCCCCAAATGCACCATAAATGAGTCATTACTCATCCATGTATTACTCCAAACTCATGCTATTGGTTAACTTATCCTAAAAATGCTAAATTACCAAAATGCCTATGTAGACCCGGTCTACACCCTTTTGTGCTCGGTCTAACTGTACTTTACTCAAAATTATGAATTAGGACAATATTATACAATTTCGTATGTATAATCCATTTTTAACCTCAAATTGGTTAAATTCAGGGCCAAATGATAAAAATACCCTTGGCAGCCCCTGCTTGGAGCTTTTAAGGGTAATTTGGTTATTTCACATTTTAAGCCTTTTCTCACTTCACCATCAACATATACCCTACACAATTTTTCCTTCTAAACTCAATGAAATCATAAAACTCATCAAATTCCTACTCCTTTAACATGCCTAGCACAGGGTAGAAATTTAAGGTTCTCAGAAAAGTTATGTCGGTTTCTCGTTTTTTCTTACTTAACCACCTCCTTTCTACTTCTAATCACATGATTAGCTATTTAGATATTCATTGGATATGGTTTGGAGAAACTTGGATAGTAAGGTCCCTTAGGTTTTATCATCCATCTCTCACAAAACACCCAAAACCAAGTCAAGAACAACATCAATAGCATCAACTAAAGCAAGAGAAGTAAGTTTTGGAGGTTTACCTCTTGATTCCTCCTCTTTCTCTCTCCTTAACATTTTCTTCCTCTCTCTCCACAACCTTGATTTATCTTGAATGCTATGGATTCAAAGGAGGATAAGTGATTATAAGAGATCATAGAAGGATTAGGAAGCTTAAACCTTGAGGTTATAAGCCTCTTACCTTAGATTTTGGAGAACCCTAGCCTTGGTGTGCTTGAAGCTTTCCCTTTGTTCTCAAACTCTCTCTCACTCTTTCGGTTCAGACTTTGCACGAGAATGAGAATGAAGAGATGAAGGGAATGTAACTTAAAGCAATTATTTAATTTTCTTTACAAATGGTAAATTGTCATTGGTTCATATTTCTATTTGTTTTTCTAAACATTTCATTTCCCTTCATGCTTTCTTAATCAGCCGAACTGCATGAGAAATGAGAGGGAAAATATTGATCTTCAATTATCCAATTGTATCAACTTACAATTTGTTGACTTTTGGACCTTTCACTCTTGATTATTTGACCTTACTTGATAATAATTTGACAAAATAGGCTTATTAATTATCAAGTAGTCATTTCCCTCATTTTCATTCCCATATAACTAAAATTATTAGGAATATTAGAGAAAAATGATTGTTTCCCACTCTATGACAAAATTACTGTTTTTCCCCTACGTTTTATGATTTATCGAAATAAATCATTTCCTTGCTCATTTCTTTTTATTTGGCCGAATTATACGTAACCGGCGATTGAAATATCTCTACAAATTTACACACACCACAATTCACCATTTTATTCCACTAAATTTCACAAATATACATATAAGGAATATTGGTGAAAAGTGAGGTATGACAGTCAGGATGACAAACTTCAAAACAAACTTGCCAAAGAAAAGGCTACAAGCCGGAAATAATTGGGAACTTTTTGTGAACAATTTGGATTTCCTACCTGCAAACAATCCAAACCATCCAAACCTTGTCATAAACGTTATCACAAGAAAGCCAAACATCCATATCAAAATTACAAATACAACATACCTCCTCGAAGACTTAAACAATAATTTTGATCCAAACCAAAGATTGATTTTCCCAAACAAGAAAAGGTTACTTGTTTTAAATGTGGTCAACCAACTCATATTTCCAAATATTGTTGGTTTTCCAGAAAACTCAAGAAGATAAGGAATATTGAAGAATCTCTTCTTAAACAAATAAACAATCTCTTGATTAAAGCTTCTGAATCTGAATCTGAGCAAAGTTCTTCTGAAGATATTGATCAAATTCAGGATGATGATCTTTTGAAAACTTCATCTCCAGAAATTAATATTATTTCGAAGAAACAAGACCTCCTTCTTGATATCATTAGTAAACTTCCAAGTTCTAATAGAGAAGAATATTTGTTCAAATTGAGAGATATTCTCAATCAAACTCCAAGTTCTTCAAATTCCAAACCTTTTGTTCCTTTTAACATATACGATTTGACCCAAACTTTGGAAAAGTTCAAACATTCTGTCAAACCAACACCAATTCAAGAACTTCACCATAAGGTTCATAACCTTAAAATTGAAGTGCGATTTATTAAACTTCAACAAAAAACCCATACAACGGCCATATCCCAAATCCATGATATTCAACTTGCTTCAACATCCAAAACTCTAAACAATGAGCACACCCAAATACCTGAAGATGATCAGGAAGATGAAGATCTTTCAGAACCATTTTTAAACTTGATTTCAAAAATATCAGCCCAAGAATTTTATATTCACGCAAGAATCATTATTAATAATGATTTTATTTTAGAACAAACTGTATTGTTTGACACAGGAGCCGATGCTAACTGTTTTCAAGAAAGTATCATTCCTACGAAATATCTTGAGAAAACAACCAAATGGTTTAATGGCGTTAACAAATCATGATTAAACGTATGGTACAAAGTTTCAAATGTTGTTATTGAAAATGTAGGTTTAAGAGTTAAAACCCCATTTATTCTAATTAAAGATATGGGAACCCAAGTTATCATTGGATCGCCATTTGCGAAATTATTGTTTCCATACATGACAGATAAAAATGGAATTTCAAAACAATATTTGGGTAAAAAAATTTTGTTTCCTTTTACTCAAAAACCCAAAATTAAAGAGTTAAACCTTCTTTTCTTAAAAACAACAACAAATTAATTTTTTGAAGTAAGATATCTCTTTTCAACATTTAGAAGAGAAATTGTGTCAAAAACAAGTTCAACAAAAAATCCAAAATTGTCTTGAGAAAATTCATCAAAGAATTTGTTCGGATTTACCAAACGCATTTTGGGATCGCAAAAAACATGTTGTAGATTTTCCTTATGAAACTGGGTTTTTTGAAAAAAAAAATTCCAACTAAGGTAAGACCAATTCAAATGACTTTAGAACTTCTTGAAACGTGTAAAAAATAAATTCAAGAACTTGTTGATAAAATTAATATTGATCAAATTCAGGATGATGATCTTTTGAAAACTTCATCTCCAGAAATTAATATTATTTCGAAGAAACAAGACCTCCTTCTTGATATCATTAGTAAACTTCCAAGTTCTAATAGAGAAGAATATTTGTTCAAATTGAGAGATATTCTCAATCAAACTCCAAGTTCTTCAAATTCCAAACCTTTTGTTCCTTTTAACATATACGATTTGACCCAAACTTTGGAAAAGTTCAAACATTCTGTCAAACCAACACCAATTCAAGAACTTCACCATAAGGTTCATAACCTTAAAATTGAAGTGCGATTTATTAAACTTCAACAAAAAACCCATGCAACGGCCATATCCCAAATCCATGATATTCAACTTGCTTCAACATCCAAAACTCTAAACAATGAGCACACCCAAATACCTGAAGATGATCAGGAAGATGAAGATCTTTCAGAACCATTTTTAAACTTGATTTCAAAAATATCAGCCCAAGAATTTTATATTCACGCAAGAATCATTATTAATAATGATTTTGTTTTAGAACAAACTGTATTGTTTGACACAGGAGCCGATGCTAACTGTTTTCAAGAAAGTATCATTCCTACGAAATATCTTGAGAAAACAACCGAATGGTTTAATGGCGTTAACAAATCATGATTAAACGTATGGTACAAAGTTTCAAATGTTGTTATTGAAAATGTAGGTTTAAGAGTTAAAACCCCATTTATTCTAATTAAAGATATGGGAACCCAAGTTATCATTGGATCGCCATTTGCGAAATTATTGTTTCCATACATGACAGATAAAAATGGAATTTCAAAACAATATTTGGGTAAAACAATTTTGTTTCCTTTTACTCAAAAACCCAAAATTAAAGAGTTAAACCTTCTTTTCTTAAAAACAACAACAAATTAATTTTTTGAAGTAAGATATCTCTTTTCAACATTTAGAAGAGAAATTGTGTCAAAAACAAGTTCAACAAAAAATCCAAAATTGTCTTGAGAAAATTCATCAAAGAATTTGTTCGGATTTACCAAACGCATTTTGGGATCGCAAAAAACATGTTGTAGATTTTCCTTATGAAACTGGGTTTTTTGAAAAAAAAAATTCCAACTAAGGTAAGACCAATTCAAATGACTTTAGAACTTCTTGAAACGTGTAAAAAATAAATTCAAGAACTTGTTGATAAAATTAATATTGATCAAATTCAGGATGATGATCTTTTGAAAACTTCATCTCCAGAAATTAATATTATTTCGAAGAAACAAGACCTCCTTCTTGATATCATTAGTAAACTTCCAAGTTCTAATAGAGAAGAATATTTGTTCAAATTGAGAGATATTCTCAATCAAACTCCAAGTTCTTCAAATTCCAAACCTTTTGTTCCTTTTAACATATACGATTTGACCCAAACTTTGGAAAAGTTCAAACATTCTGTCAAACCAACACCAATTCAAGAACTTCACCATAAGGTTCATAACCTTAAAATTGAAGTGCGGTTTATTAAACTTCAACAAAAAACCCATGCAACGGCCATATCCCAAATCCATGATATTCAACTTGCTTCAACATCCAAAACTCTAAACA
Source organism: Albizia julibrissin (assembly GCA_037074505.1). Lineage (NCBI taxonomy): Eukaryota > Viridiplantae > Streptophyta > Magnoliopsida > Fabales > Fabaceae > Albizia > Albizia julibrissin. The sequence continues at coordinate 28,923,440 of CM073480.1, read as the reverse complement.
ATGAGCACACCCAAATACCTGAAGATGATCAGGAAGATGAAGATCTTTCAGAACCATTTTTAAACTTGATTTCAAAAATATCAGCCCAAGAATTTTATATTCACGCAAGAATCATTATTAATAATGATTTTGTTTTAGAACAAACTGTATTGTTTGACACAGGAGCCGATGCTAACTGTTTTCAAGAAAGTATCATTCCTACGAAATATCTTGAGAAAACAACCGAATGGTTTAATGGCGTTAACAAATCATGATTAAACGTATGGTACAAAGTTTCAAATGTTGTTATTGAAAATGTAGGTTTAAGAGTTAAAACCCCATTTATTCTAATTAAAGATATGGGAACCCAAGTTATCATTGGATCGCCATTTGCGAAATTATTGTTTCCATACATGACAGATAAAAATGGAATTTCAAAACAATATTTGGGTAAAACAATTTTGTTTCCTTTTACTCAAAAACCCAAAATTAAAGAGTTAAACCTTCTTTTCTTAAAAACAACAACAAATTAATTTTTTGAAGTAAGATATCTCTTTTCAACATTTAGAAGAGAAATTGTGCCAAAAACAAGTTCAACAAAAAATCCAAAATTGTCTTGAGAAAATTCATCAAAGAATTTGTTCGGATTTACCAAACGTATTTTGGGATCGCAAAAAACATGTTGTAGATTTTCCTTATGAAACTGGGTTTTTTGAAAAAAAAAATTCCAACTAAGGTAAGACCAATTCAAATGACTTTAGAACTTCTTGAAACGTGTAAAAAATAAATTCAAGAACTTGTTGATAAAATTAATATTGATCAAATTCAGGATGATGATCTTTTGAAAACTTCATCTCCAGAAATTAATATTATTTCGAAGAAACAAGACCTCCTTCTTGATATCATTAGTAAACTTCCAAGTTCTAATAGAGAAGAATATTTGTTCAAATTGAGAGATATTCTCAATCAAACTCCAAGTTCTTCAAATTCCAAACCTTTTGTTCCTTTTAACATATACGATTTGACCCAAACTTTGGAAAAGTTCAAACATTCTGTCAAACCAACACCAATTCAAGAACTTCACCATAAGGTTCATAACCTTAAAATTGAAGTGCGATTTATTAAACTTCAACAAAAAACCCATGCAACGGCCATATCCCAAATCCATGATATTCAACTTGCTTCAACATCCAAAACTCTAAACAATGAGCACACCCAAATACCTGAAGATGATCAGGAAGATGAAGATCTTTCAGAACCATTTTTAAACTTGATTTCAAAAATATCAGCCCAAGAATTTTATATTCACGCAAGAATCATTATTAATAATGATTTTGTTTTAGAACAAACTGTATTGTTTGACACAGGAGCCGATGCTAACTGTTTTCAAGAAAGTATCATTCCTACGAAATATCTTGAGAAAACAACCGAATGGTTTAATGGCGTTAACAAATCATGATTAAACGTATGGTACAAAGTTTCAAATGTTGTTATTGAAAATGTAGGTTTAAGAGTTAAAACCCCATTTATTCTAATTAAAGATATGGGAACCCAAGTTATCATTGGATCGCCATTTGCGAAATTATTGTTTCCATACATGACAGATAAAAATGGAATTTCAAAACAATATTTGGGTAAAACAATTTTGTTTCCTTTTACTCAAAAACCCAAAATTAAAGAGTTAAACCTTCTTTTCTTAAAAACAACAACAAATTAATTTTTTGAAGTAAGATATCTCTTTTCAACATTTAGAAGAGAAATTGTGCCAAAAACAAGTTCAACAAAAAATCCAAAATTGTCTTGAGAAAATTCATCAAAGAATTTGTTCGGATTTACCAAACGCATTTTGGGATCGCAAAAAACATGTTGTAGATTTTCCTTATGAAACTGGGTTTTTTGAAAAAAAAAATTCCAACTAAGGTAAGACCAATTCAAATGACTTTAGAACTTCTTGAAACGTGTAAAAAATAAATTCAAGAACTTGTTGATAAAATTAATATTGATCAAATTCAGGATGATGATCTTTTGAAAACTTCATCTCCAGAAATTAATATTATTTCGAAGAAACAAGACCTCCTTCTTGATATCATTAGTAAACTTCCAAGTTCTAATAGAGAAGAATATTTGTTCAAATTGAGAGATATTCTCAATCAAACTCCAAGTTCTTCAAATTCCAAACCTTTTGTTCCTTTTAACATATACGATTTGACCCAAACTTTGGAAAAGTTCAAACATTCTGTCAAACCAACACCAATTCAAGAACTTCACCATAAGGTTCATAACCTTAAAATTGAAGTGCGGTTTATTAAACTTCAACAAAAAACCCATGCAACGGCCATATCCCAAATCCATGATATTCAACTTGCTTCAACATCCAAAACTCTAAACAATGAGCACACCCAAATACCTGAAGATGATCAGGAAGATGAAGATCTTTCAGAACCATTTTTAAACTTGATTTCAAAAATATCAGCCCAAGAATTTTATATTCACGCAAGAATCATTATTAATAATGATTTTGTTTTAGAACAAACTGTATTGTTTGACACAGGAGCCGATGCTAACTGTTTTCAAGAAAGTATCATTCCTACGAAATATCTTGAGAAAACAACCGAACGGTTTAATGGCGTTAACAAATCATGATTAAACGTATGGTACAAAGTTTCAAATGTTGTTATTGAAAATGTAGGTTTAAGAGTTAAAACCCCATTTATTCTAATTAAAGATATGGGAACCCAAGTTATCATTGGATCGCCATTTGCGAAATTATTGTTTCCATACATGACAGATAAAAATGGAATTTCAAAACAATATTTGGGTAAAACAATTTTGTTTCCTTTTACTCAAAAACCCAAAATTAAAGAGTTAAACCTTCTTTTCTTAAAAACAACAACAAATTAATTTTTTGAAGTAAGATATCTCTTTTCAACATTTAGAAGAGAAATTGTGTCAAAAACAAGTTCAACAAAAAATCCAAAATTGTCTTGAGAAAATTCATCAAAGAATTTGTTCGGATTTACCAAACGCATTTTGGGATCGCAAAAAACATGTTGTAGATTTTCCTTATGAAACTGGGTTTTTTGAAAAAAAAAATTCCAACTAAGGTAAGACCAATTCAAATGACTTTAGAACTTCTTGAAACGTGTAAAAAATAAATTCAAGAACTTGTTGATAAAATTAATATTGATCAAATTCAGGATGATGATCTTTTGAAAACTTCATCTCCAGAAATTAATATTATTTCGAAGAAACAAGACCTCCTTCTTGATATCATTAGTAAACTTCCAAGTTCTAATAGAGAAGAATATTTGTTCAAATTGAGAGATATTCTCAATCAAACTCCAAGTTCTTCAAATTCCAAACCTTTTGTTCCTTTTAACATATACGATTTGACCCAAACTTTGGAAAAGTTCAAACATTCTGTCAAACCAACACCAATTCAAGAACTTCACCATAAGGTTCATAACCTTAAAATTGAAGTGCGGTTTATTAAACTTCAACAAAAAACCCATGCAACGGCCATATCCCAAATCCATGATATTCAACTTGCTTCAACATCCAAAACTCTAAACAATGAGCACACCCAAATACCTGAAGATGATCAGGAAGATGAAGATCTTTCAGAACCATTTTTAAACTTGATTTCAAAAATATCAGCCCAAGAATTTTATATTCACGCAAGAATCATTATTAATAATGATTTTGTTTTAGAACAAACTGTATTGTTTGACACAGGAGCCGATGCTAACTGTTTTCAAGAAAGTATCATTCCTACGAAATATCTTGAGAAAACAACCGAATGGTTTAATGGCGTTAACAAATCATGATTAAACGTATGGTACAAAGTTTCAAATGTTGTTATTGAAAATGTAGGTTTAAGAGTTAAAACCCCATTTATTCTAATTAAAGATATGGGAACCCAAGTTATCATTGGATCGCCATTTGCGAAATTATTGTTTCCATACATGACAGATAAAAATGGAATTTCAAAACAATATTTGGGTAAAACAATTTTGTTTCCTTTTACTCAAAAACCCAAAATTAAAGAGTTAAACCTTCTTTTCTTAAAAACAACAACAAATTAATTTTTTGAAGTAAGATATCTCTTTTCAACATTTAGAAGAGAAATTGTGTCAAAAACAAGTTCAACAAAAAATCCAAAATTGTCTTGAGAAAATTCATCAAAGAATTTGTTCGGATTTACCAAACGCATTTTGGGATCGCAAAAAACATGTTGTAGATTTTCCTTATGAAACTGGGTTTTTTGAAAAAAAAAATTCCAACTAAGGTAAGACCAATTCAAATGACTTTAGAACTTCTTGAAACGTGTAAAAAATAAATTCAAGAACTTGTTGATAAAATTAATATTGATCAAATTCAGGATGATGATCTTTTGAAAACTTCATCTCCAGAAATTAATATTATTTCGAAGAAACAAGACCTCCTTCTTGATATCATTAGTAAACTTCCAAGTTCTAATAGAGAAGAATATTTGTTCAAATTGAGAGATATTCTCAATCAAACTCCAAGTTCTTCAAATTCCAAACCTTTTGTTCCTTTTAACATATACGATTTGACCCAAACTTTGGAAAAGTTCAAACATTCTGTCAAACCAACACCAATTCAAGAACTTCACCATAAGGTTCATAACCTTAAAATTGAAGTGCGGTTTATTAAACTTCAACAAAAAACCCATGCAACGGCCATATCCCAAATCCATGATATTCAACTTGCTTCAACATCCAAAACTCTAAACAATGAGCACACCCAAATACCTGAAGATGATCAGGAAGATGAAGATCTTTCAGAACCATTTTTAAACTTGATTTCAAAAATATCAGCCCAAGAATTTTATATTCACGCAAGAATCATTATTAATAATGATTTTGTTTTAGAACAAACTGTATTGTTTGACACAGGAGCCGATGCTAACTGTTTTCAAGAAAGTATCATTCCTACGAAATATCTTGAGAAAACAACCGAATGGTTTAATGGCGTTAACAAATCATGATTAAACGTATGGTACAAAGTTTCAAATGTTGTTATTGAAAATGTAGGTTTAAGAGTTAAAACCCCATTTATTCTAATTAAAGATATGGGAACCCAAGTTATCATTGGATCGCCATTTGCGAAATTATTGTTTCCATACATGACAGATAAAAATGGAATTTCAAAACAATATTTGGGTAAAACAATTTTGTTTCCTTTTACTCAAAAACCCAAAATTAAAGAGTTAAACCTTCTTTTCTTAAAAACAACAACAAATTAATTTTTTGAAGTAAGATATCTCTTTTCAACATTTAGAAGAGAAATTGTGTCAAAAACAAGTTCAACAAAAAATCCAAAATTGTCTTGAGAAAATTCATCAAAGAATTTGTTCGGATTTACCAAACGCATTTTGGGATCGCAAAAAACATGTTGTAGATTTTCCTTATGAAACTGGGTTTTTTGAAAAAAAAAATTCCAACTAAGGTAAGACCAATTCAAATGACTTTAGAACTTCTTGAAACGTGTAAAAAATAAATTCAAGAACTTGTTGATAAAATTAATATTGATCAAATTCAGGATGATGATCTTTTGAAAACTTCATCTCCAGAAATTAATATTATTTCGAAGAAACAAGACCTCCTTCTTGATATCATTAGTAAACTTCCAAGTTCTAATAGAGAAGAATATTTGTTCAAATTGAGAGATATTCTCAATCAAACTCCAAGTTCTTCAAATTCCAAACCTTTTGTTCCTTTTAACATATACGATTTGACCCAAACTTTGGAAAAGTTCAAACATTCTGTCAAACCAACACCAATTCAAGAACTTCACCATAAGGTTCATAACCTTAAAATTGAAGTGCGGTTTATTAAACTTCAACAAAAAACCCATGCAACGGCCATATCCCAAATCCATGATATTCAACTTGCTTCAACATCCAAAACTCTAAACAATGAGCACACCCAAATACCTGAAGATGATCAGGAAGATGAAGATCTTTCAGAACCATTTTTAAACTTGATTTCAAAAATATCAGCCCAAGAATTTTATATTCACGCAAGAATCATTATTAATAATGATTTTGTTTTAGAACAAACTGTATTGTTTGACACAGGAGCCGATGCTAACTGTTTTCAAGAAAGTATCATTCCTACGAAATATCTTGAGAAAACAACCGAATGGTTTAATGGCGTTAACAAATCATGATTAAACGTATGGTACAAAGTTTCAAATGTTGTTATTGAAAATGTAGGTTTAAGAGTTAAAACCCCATTTATTCTAATTAAAGATATGGGAACCCAAGTTATCATTGGATGGCCATTTGCGAAATTATTGTTTCCATACATGACAGATAAAAATGGAATTTCAAAACAATATTTGGGTAAAACAATTTTGTTTCCTTTTACTCAAAAACCCAAAATTAAAGAGTTAAACCTTCTTTTCTTAAAAACAACAACAAATTAATTTTTTGAAGTAAGATATCTCTTTTCAACATTTAGAAGAGAAATTGTGTCAAAAACAAGTTCAACAAAAAATCCAAAATTGTCTTGAGAAAATTCATAAAAGAATTTGTTCGGATTTACCAAACGCATTTTGGGATCGCAAAAAACATGTTGTAGATTTTCCTTATGAAACTGGGTTTTTTGAAAAAAAAAATTCCAACTAAGGTAAGACCAATTCAAATGACTTTAGAACTTCTTGAAACGTGTAAAAAATAAATTCAAGAACTTGTTGATAAAATTAATATTGATCAAATTCAGGATGATGATCTTTTGAAAACTTCATCTCCAGAAATTAATATTATTTCGAAGAAACAAGACCTCCTTCTTGATATCATTAGTAAACTTCCAAGTTCTAATAGAGAAGAATATTTGTTCAAATTGAGAGATATTCTCAATCAAACTCCAAGTTCTTCAAATTCCAAACCTTTTGTTCCTTTTAACATATACGATTTGACCCAAACTTTGGAAAAGTTCAAACATTCTGTCAAACCAACACCAATTCAAGAACTTCACCATAAGGTTCATAACCTTAAAATTGAAGTGCGGTTTATTAAACTTCAACAAAAAACCCATGCAACGGCCATATCCCAAATCCATGATATTCAACTTGCTTCAACATCCAAAACTCTAAACAATGAGCACACCCAAATACCTGAAGATGATCAGGAAGATGAAGATCTTTCAGAACCATTTTTAAACTTGATTTCAAAAATATCAGCCCAAGAATTTTATATTCACGCAAGAATCATTATTAATAATGATTTTGTTTTAGAACAAACTGTATTGTTTGACACAGGAGCCGATGCTAACTGTTTTCAAGAAAGTATCATTCCTACGAAATATCTTGAGAAAACAACCGAATGGTTTAATGGCGTTAACAAATCATGATTAAACGTATGGTACAAAGTTTCAAATGTTGTTATTGAAAATGTAGGTTTAAGAGTTAAAACCCCATTTATTCTAATTAAAGATATGGGAACCCAAGTTATCATTGGATCGCCATTTGCGAAATTATTGTTTCCATACATGACAGATAAAAATGGAATTTCAAAACAATATTTGGGTAAAACAATTTTGTTTCCTTTTACTCAAAAACCCAAAATTAAAGAGTTAAACCTTCTTTTCTTAAAAACAACAACAAATTAATTTTTTGAAGTAAGATATCTCTTTTCAACATTTAGAAGAGAAATTGTGTCAAAAACAAGTTCAACAAAAAATCCAAAATTGTCTTGAGAAAATTCATAAAAGAATTTGTTCGGATTTACCAAACGCATTTTGGGATCGCAAAAAACATGTTGTAGATTTTCCTTATGAAACTGGGTTTTTTGAAAAAAAAAAATTCCAACTAAGGTAAGACCAATTCAAATGACTTTAGAACTTCTTGAAACGTGTAAAAAATAAATTCAAGAACTTGTTGATAAAATTAATATTGATCAAATTCAGGATGATGATCTTTTGAAAACTTCATCTCCAGAAATTAATATTATTTCGAAGAAACAAGACCTCCTTCTTGATATCATTAGTAAACTTCCAAGTTCTAATAGAGAAGAATATTTGTTCAAATTGAGAGATATTCTCAATCAAACTCCAAGTTCTTCAAATTCCAAACCTTTTGTTCCTTTTAACATATACGATTTGACCCAAACTTTGGAAAAGTTCAAACATTCTGTCAAACCAACACCAATTCAAGAACTTCACCATAAGGTTCATAACCTTAAAATTGAAGTGCGGTTTATTAAACTTCAACAAAAAACCCATGCAACGGCCATATCCCAAATCCATGATATTCAACTTGCTTCAACATCCAAAACTCTAAACAATGAGCACACCCAAATACCTGAAGATGATCAGGAAGATGAAGATCTTTCAGAACCATTTTTAAACTTGATTTCAAAAATATCAGCCCAAGAATTTTATATTCACGCAAGAATCATTATTAATAATGATTTTGTTTTAGAACAAACTGTATTGTTTGACACAGGAGCCGATGCTAACTGTTTTCAAGAAAGTATCATTCCTACGAAATATCTTGAGAAAACAACCGAATGGTTTAATGGCGTTAACAAATCATGATTAAACGTATGGTACAAAGTTTCAAATGTTGTTATTGAAAATGTAGGTTTAAGAGTTAAAACCCCATTTATTCTAATTAAAGATATGGGAACCCAAGTTATCATTGGATCGCCATTTGCGAAATTATTGTTTCCATACATGACAGATAAAAATGGAATTTCAAAACAATATTTGGGTAAAACAATTTTGTTTCCTTTTACTCAAAAACCCAAAATTAAAGAGTTAAACCTTCTTTTCTTAAAAACAACAACAAATTAATTTTTTGAAGTAAGATATCTCTTTTCAACATTTAGAAGAGAAATTGTGTCAAAAACAAGTTCAACAAAAAATCCAAAATTGTCTTGAGAAAATTCATCAAAGAATTTGTTCGGATTTACCAAACGCATTTTGGGATCGCAAAAAACATGTTGTAGATTTTCCTTATGAAACTGGGTTTTTTGAAAAAAAAAATTCCAACTAAGGTAAGACCAATTCAAATGACTTTAGAACTTCTTGAAACGTGTAAAAAATAAATTCAAGAACTTGTTGATAAAATTAATATTGATCAAATTCAGGATGATGATCTTTTGAAAACTTCATCTCCAGAAATTAATATTATTTCGAAGAAACAAGACCTCCTTCTTGATATCATTAGTAAACTTCCAAGTTCTAATAGAGAAGAATATTTGTTCAAATTGAGAGATATTCTCAATCAAACTCCAAGTTCTTCAAATTCCAAACCTTTTGTTCCTTTTAACATATACGATTTGACCCAAACTTTGGAAAAGTTCAAACATTCTGTCAAACCAACACCAATTCAAGAACTTCACCATAAGGTTCATAACCTTAAAATTGAAGTGCGGTTTATTAAACTTCAACAAAAAACCCATGCAACGGCCATATCCCAAATCCATGATATTCAACTTGCTTCAACATCCAAAACTCTAAACAATGAGCACACCCAAATACCTGAAGATGATCAGGAAGATGAAGATCTTTCAGAACCATTTTTAAACTTGATTTCAAAAATATCAGCCCAAGAATTTTATATTCACGCAAGAATCATTATTAATAATGATTTTGTTTTAGAACAAACTGTATTGTTTGACACAGGAGCCGATGCTAACTGTTTTCAAGAAAGTATCATTCCTACGAAATATCTTGAGAAAACAACCGAATGGTTTAATGGCGTTAACAAATCATGATTAAACGTATGGTACAAAGTTTCAAATGTTGTTATTGAAAATGTAGGTTTAAGAGTTAAAACCCCATTTATTCTAATTAAAGATATGGGAACCCAAGTTATCATTGGATCGCCATTTGCGAAATTATTGTTTCCATACATGACAGATAAAAATGGAATTTCAAAACAATATTTGGGTAAAACAATTTTGTTTCCTTTTACTCAAAAACCCAAAATTAAAGAGTTAAACCTTCTTTTCTTAAAAACAACAACAAATTAATTTTTTGAAGTAAGATATCTCTTTTCAACATTTAGAAGAGAAATTGTGCCAAAAACAAGTTCAACAAAAAATCCAAAATTGTCTTGAGAAAATTCATCAAAGAATTTGTTCGGATTTACCAAACGCATTTTGGGATCGCAAAAAACATGTTGTAGATTTTCCTTATGAAACTGGGTTTTTTGAAAAAAAAAATTCCAACTAAGGTAAGACCAATTCAAATGACTTTAGAACTTCTTGAAACGTGTAAAAAATAAATTCAAGAACTTGTTGATAAAATTAATATTGATCAAATTCAGGATGATGATCTTTTGAAAACTTCATCTCCAGAAATTAATATTATTTCGAAGAAACAAGACCTCCTTCTTGATATCATTAGTAAACTTCCAAGTTCTAATAGAGAAGAATATTTGTTCAAATTGAGAGATATTCTCAATCAAACTCCAAGTTCTTCAAATTCCAAACCTTTTGTTCCTTTTAACATATACGATTTGACCCAAACTTTGGAAAAGTTCAAACATTCTGTCAAACCAACACCAATTCAAGAACTTCACCATAAGGTTCATAACCTTAAAATTGAAGTGCGGTTTATTAAACTTCAACAAAAAACCCATGCAACGGCCATATCCCAAATCCATGATATTCAACTTGCTTCAACATCCAAAACTCTAAACAATGAGCACACCCAAATACCTGAAGATGATCAGGAAGATGAAGATCTTTCAGAACCATTTTTAAACTTGATTTCAAAAATATCAGCCCAAGAATTTTATATTCACGCAAGAATCATTATTAATAATGATTTTGTTTTAGAACAAACTGTATTGTTTGACACAGGAGCCGATGCTAACTGTTTTCAAGAAAGTATCATTCCTACGAAATATCTTGAGAAAACAACCGAACGGTTTAATGGCGTTAACAAATCATGATTAAACGTATGGTACAAAGTCTCAAATGTTGTTATTGAAAATGTAGGTTTAAGAGTTAAAACCCCATTTATTCTAATTAAAGATATGGGAACCCAAGTTATCATTGGATGGCCATTTGCGAAATTATTGTTTCCATACATGACAGATAAAAATGGAATTTCAAAACAATATTTGGGTAAAACAATTTTGTTTCCTTTTACTCAAAAACCCAAAATTAAAGAGTTAAACCTTCTTTTCTTAAAAACAACAACAAATTAATTTTTTGAAGTAAGATATCTCTTTTCAACATTTAGAAGAGAAATTGTGCCAAAAACAAGTTCAACAAAAAATCCAAAATTGTCTTGAGAAAATTCATCAAAGAATTTGTTCGGATTTACCAAACGCATTTTGGGATCGCAAAAAACATGTTGTAGATTTTCCTTATGAAACTGGGTTTTTTGAAAAAAAAAATTCCAACTAAGGTAAGACCAATTCAAATGACTTTAGAACTTCTTGAAACGTGTAAAAAATAAATTCAAGAACTTGTTGATAAAATTAATATTGATCAAATTCAGGATGATGATCTTTTGAAAACTTCATCTCCAGAAATTAATATTATTTCGAAGAAACAAGACCTCCTTCTTGATATCATTAGTAAACTTCCAAGTTCTAATAGAGAAGAATATTTGTTCAAATTGAGAGATATTCTCAATCAAACTCCAAGTTTTTCAAATTCCAAACCTTTTGTTCCTTTTAACATATACGATTTGACCCAAACTTTGGAAAAGTTCAAACATTCTGTCAAACCAACACCAATTCAAGAACTTCACCATAAGGTTCATAACCTTAAAATTGAAGTGCGGTTTATTAAACTTCAACAAAAAACCCATGCAACGGCCATATCCCAAATCCATGATATTCAACTTGCTTCAACATCCAAAACTCTAAACAATGAGCACACCCAAATACCTGAAGATGATCAGGAAGATGAAGATCTTTCAGAACCATTTTTAAACTTGATTTCAAAAATATCAGCCCAAGAATTTTATATTCACGCAAGAATCATTATTAATAATGATTTTGTTTTAGAACAAACTGTATTGTTTGACACAGGAGCCGATGCTAACTGTTTTCAAGAAAGTATCATTCCTACGAAATATCTTGAGAAAACAACCGAATGGTTTAATGGCGTTAACAAATCATGATTAAACGTATGGTACAAAGTTTCAAATGTTGTTATTGAAAATGTAGGTTTAAGAGTTAAAACCCCATTTATTCTAATTAAAGATATGGGAACCCAAGTTATCATTGGATCGCCATTTGCGAAATTATTGTTTCCATACATGACAGATAAAAATGGAATTTCAAAACAATATTTGGGTAAAACAATTTTGTTTCCTTTTACTCAAAAACCCAAAATTAAAGAGTTAAACCTTCTTTTCTTAAAAACAACAACAAATTAATTTTTTGAAGTAAGATATCTCTTTTCAACATTTAGAAGAGAAATTGTGCCAAAAACAAGTTCAACAAAAAATCCAAAATTGTCTTGAGAAAATTCATCAAAGAATTTGTTCGGATTTACCAAACGCATTTTGGGATCGCAAAAAACATGTTGTAGATTTTCCTTATGAAACTGGGTTTTTTGAAAAAAAAAATTCCAACTAAGGTAAGACCAATTCAAATGACTTTAGAACTTCTTGAAACGTGTAAAAAATAAATTCAAGAACTTGTTGATAAAATTAATATTGATCAAATTCAGGATGATGATCTTTTGAAAACTTCATCTCCAGAAATTAATATTATTTCGAAGAAACAAGACCTCCTTCTTGATATCATTAGTAAACTTCCAAGTTCTAATAGAGAAGAATATTTGTTCAAATTGAGAGATATTCTCAATCAAACTCCAAGTTCTTCAAATTCCAAACCTTTTGTTCCTTTTAACATATACGATTTGACCCAAACTTTGGAAAAGTTCAAACATTCTGTCAAACCAACACCAATTCAAGAACTTCACCATAAGGTTCATAACCTTAAAATTGAAGTGCGGTTTATTAAACTTCAACAAAAAACCCATGCAACGGCCATATCCCAAATCCATGATATTCAACTTGCTTCAACATCCAAAACTCTAAACAATGAGCACACCCAAATACCTGAAGATGATCAGGAAGATGAAGATCTTTCAGAACCATTTTTAAACTTGATTTCAAAAATATCAGCCCAAGAATTTTATATTCACGCAAGAATCATTATTAATAATGATTTTGTTTTAGAACAAACTGTATTGTTTGACACAGGAGCCGATGCTAACTGTTTTCAAGAAAGTATCATTCCTACGAAATATCTTGAGAAAACAACCGAATGGTTTAATGGCGTTAACAAATCATGATTAAACGTATGGTACAAAGTTTCAAATGTTGTTATTGAAAATGTAGGTTTAAGAGTTAAAACCCCGTTTATTCTAATTAAAGATATGGGAACCCAAGTTATCATTGGATCGCCATTTGCGAAATTATTGTTTCCATACATGACAGATAAAAATGGAATTTCAAAACAATATTTGGGTAAAACAATTTTGTTTCCTTTTACTCAAAAACCCAAAATTAAAGAGTTAAACCTTCTTTTCTTAAAAACAACAACAAATTAATTTTTTGAAGTAAGATATCTCTTTTCAACATTTAGAAGAGAAATTGTGCCAAAAACAAGTTCAACAAAAAATCCAAAATTGTCTTGAGAAAATTCATCAAAGAATTTGTTCGGATTTACCAAACGCATTTTGGGATCGCAAAAAACATGTTGTAGATTTTCCTTATGAAACTGGGTTTTTTGAAAAAAAAAATTCCAACTAAGGTAAGACCAATTCAAATGACTTTAGAACTTCTTGAAACGTGTAAAAAATAAATTCAAGAACTTGTTGATAAAATTAATATTGATCAAATTCAGGATGATGATCTTTTGAAAACTTCATCTCCAGAAATTAATATTATTTCGAAGAAACAAGACCTCCTTCTTGATATCATTAGTAAACTTCCAAGTTCTAATAGAGAAGAATATTTGTTCAAATTGAGAGATATTCTCAATCAAACTCCAAGTTCTTCAAATTCCAAACCTTTTGTTCCTTTTAACATATACGATTTGACCCAAACTTTGGAAAAGTTCAAACATTCTGTCAAACCAACACCAATTCAAGAACTTCACCATAAGGTTCATAACCTTAAAATTGAAGTGCGGTTTATTAAACTTCAACAAAAAACCCATGCAACGGCCATATCCCAAATCCATGATATTCAACTTGCTTCAACATCCAAAACTCTAAACAATGAGCACACCCAAATACCTGAAGATGATCAGGAAGATGAAGATCTTTCAGAACCATTTTTAAACTTGATTTCAAAAATATCAGCCCAAGAATTTTATATTCACGCAAGAATCATTATTAATAATGATTTTGTTTTAGAACAAACTGTATTGTTTGACACAGGAGCCGATGCTAACTGTTTTCAAGAAAGTATCATTCCTACGAAATATCTTGAGAAAACAACCGAACGGTTTAATGGCGTTAACAAATCATGATTAAACGTATGGTACAAAGTTTCAAATGTTGTTATTGAAAATGTAGGTTTAAGAGTTAAAACCCCATTTATTCTAATTAAAGATATGGGAACCCAAGTTATCATTGGATCGCCATTTGCGAAATTATTGTTTCCATACATGACAGATAAAAATGGAATTTCAAAACAATATTTGGGTAAAACAATTTTGTTTCCTTTTACTCAAAAACCCAAAATTAAAGAGTTAAACCTTCTTTTCTTAAAAACAACAACAAATTAATTTTTTGAAGTAAGATATCTCTTTTCAACATTTAGAAGAGAAATTGTGCCAAAAACAAGTTCAACAAAAAATCCAAAATTGTCTTGAGAAAATTCATCAAAGAATTTGTTCGGATTTACCAAACGCATTTTGGGATCGCAAAAAACATGTTGTAGATTTTCCTTATGAAACTGGGTTTTTTGAAAAAAAAAATTCCAACTAAGGTAAGACCAATTCAAATGACTTTAGAACTTCTTGAAACGTGTAAAAAATAAATTCAAGAACTTGTTGATAAAATTAATATTGATCAAATTCAGGATGATGATCTTTTGAAAACTTCATCTCCAGAAATTAATATTATTTCGAAGAAACAAGACCTCCTTCTTGATATCATTAGTAAACTTCCAAGTTCTAATAGAGAAGAATATTTGTTCAAATTGAGAGATATTCTCAATCAAACTCCAAGTTCTTCAAATTCCAAACCTTTTGTTCCTTTTAACATATACGATTTGACCCAAACTTTGGAAAAGTTCAAACATTCTGTCAAACCAACACCAATTCAAGAACTTCACCATAAGGTTCATAACCTTAAAATTGAAGTGCGGTTTATTAAACTTCAACAAAAAACCCATGCAACGGCCATATCCCAAATCCATGATATTCAACTTGCTTCAACATCCAAAACTCTAAACAATGAGCACACCCAAATACCTGAAGATGATCAGGAAGATGAAGATCTTTCAGAACCATTTTTAAACTTGATTTCAAAAATATCAGCCCAAGAATTTTATATTCACGCAAGAATCATTATTAATAATGATTTTGTTTTAGAACAAACTGTATTGTTTGACACAGGAGCCGATGCTAACTGTTTTCAAGAAAGTATCATTCCTACGAAATATCTTGAGAAAACAACCGAATGGTTTAATGGCGTTAACAAATCATGATTAAACGTATGGTACAAAGTTTCAAATGTTGTTATTGAAAATGTAGGTTTAAGAGTTAAAACCCCATTTATTCTAATTAAAGATATGGGAACCCAAGTTATCATTGGATCGCCATTTGCGAAATTATTGTTTCCATACATGACAGATAAAAATGGAATTTCAAAACAATATTTGGGTAAAACAATTTTGTTTCCTTTTACTCAAAAACCCAAAATTAAAGAGTTAAACCTTCTTTTCTTAAAAACAACAACAAATTAATTTTTTGAAGTAAGATATCTCTTTTCAACATTTAGAAGAGAAATTGTGCCAAAAACAAGTTCAACAAAAAATCCAAAATTGTCTTGAGAAAATTCATCAAAGAATTTGTTCGGATTTACCAAACGCATTTTGGGATCGCAAAAAACATGTTGTAGATTTTCCTTATGAAACTGGGTTTTTTGAAAAAAAAAATTCCAACTAAGGTAAGACCAATTCAAATGACTTTAGAACTTCTTGAAACGTGTAAAAAATAAATTCAAGAACTTGTTGATAAAATTAATATTGATCAAATTCAGGATGATGATCTTTTGAAAACTTCATCTCCAGAAATTAATATTATTTCGAAGAAACAAGACCTCCTTCTTGATATCATTAGTAAACTTCCAAGTTCTAATAGAGAAGAATATTTGTTCAAATTGAGAGATATTCTCAATCAAACTCCAAGTTCTTCAAATTCCAAACCTTTTGTTCCTTTTAACATATACGATTTGACCCAAACTTTGGAAAAGTTCAAACATTCTGTCAAACCAACACCAATTCAAGAACTTCACCATAAGGTTCATAACCTTAAAATTGAAGTGCGGTTTATTAAACTTCAACAAAAAACCCATGCAACGGCCATATCCCAAATCCATGATATTCAACTTGCTTCAACATCCAAAACTCTAAACAATGAGCACACCCAAATACCTGAAGATGATCAGGAAGATGAAGATCTTTCAGAACCATTTTTAAACTTGATTTCAAAAATATCAGCCCAAGAATTTTATATTCACGCAAGAATCATTATTAATAATGATTTTGTTTTAGAACAAACTGTATTGTTTGACACAGGAGCCGATGCTAACTGTTTTCAAGAAAGTATCATTCCTACGAAATATCTTGAGAAAACAACCGAACGGTTTAATGGCGTTAACAAATCATGATTAAACGTATGGTACAAAGTTTCAAATGTTGTTATTGAAAATGTAGGTTTAAGAGTTAAAACCCCATTTATTCTAATTAAAGATATGGGAACCCAAGTTATCATTGGATCGCCATTTGCGAAATTATTGTTTCCATACATGACAGATAAAAATGGAATTTCAAAACAATATTTGGGTAAAACAATTTTGTTTCCTTTTACTCAAAAACCCAAAATTAAAGAGTTAAACCTTCTTTTCTTAAAAACAACAACAAATTAATTTTTTGAAGTAAGATATCTCTTTTCAACATTTAGAAGAGAAATTGTGCCAAAAACAAGTTCAACAAAAAATCCAAAATTGTCTTGAGAAAATTCATCAAAGAATTTGTTCGGATTTACCAAACGCATTTTGGGATCGCAAAAAACATGTTGTAGATTTTCCTTATGAAACTGGGTTTTTTGAAAAAAAAAATTCCAACTAAGGTAAGACCAATTCAAATGACTTTAGAACTTCTTGAAACGTGTAAAAAATAAATTCAAGAACTTGTTGATAAAATTAATATTGATCAAATTCAGGATGATGATCTTTTGAAAACTTCATCTCCAGAAATTAATATTATTTCGAAGAAACAAGACCTCCTTCTTGATATCATTAGTAAACTTCCAAGTTCTAATAGAGAAGAATATTTGTTCAAATTGAGAGATATTCTCAATCAAACTCCAAGTTCTTCAAATTCCAAACCTTTTGTTCCTTTTAACATATACGATTTGACCCAAACTTTGGAAAAGTTCAAACATTCTGTCAAACCAACACCAATTCAAGAACTTCACCATAAGGTTCATAACCTTAAAATTGAAGTGCGGTTTATTAAACTTCAACAAAAAACCCATGCAACGGCCATATCCCAAATCCATGATATTCAACTTGCTTCAACATCCAAAACTCTAAACAATGAGCACACCCAAATACCTGAAGATGATCAGGAAGATGAAGATCTTTCAGAACCATTTTTAAACTTGATTTCAAAAATATCAGCCCAAGAATTTTATATTCACGCAAGAATCATTATTAATAATGATTTTGTTTTAGAACAAACTGTATTGTTTGACACAGGAGCCGATGCTAACTGTTTTCAAGAAAGTATCATTCCTACGAAATATCTTGAGAAAACAACCGAACGGTTTAATGGCGTTAACAAATCATGATTAAACGTATGGTACAAAGTCTCAAATGTTGTTATTGAAAATGTAGGTTTAAGAGTTAAAACCCCATTTATTCTAATTAAAGATATGGGAACCCAAGTTATCATTGGATCGCCATTTGCGAAATTATTGTTTCCATACATGACAGATAAAAATGGAATTTCAAAACAATATTTGGGTAAAACAATTTTGTTTCCTTTTACTCAAAAACCCAAAATTAAAGAGTTAAACCTTCTTTTCTTAAAAACAACAACAAATTAATTTTTTGAAGTAAGATATCTCTTTTCAACATTTAGAAGAGAAATTGTGTCAAAAACAAGTTCAACAAAAAATCCAAAATTGTCTTGAGAAAATTCATCAAAGAATTTGTTCGGATTTACCAAACGCATTTTGGGATCGCAAAAAACATGTTGTAGATTTTCCTTATGAAACTGGGTTTTTTGAAAAAAAAAATTCCAACTAAGGTAAGACCAATTCAAATGACTTTAGAACTTCTTGAAACGTGTAAAAAATAAATTCAAGAACTTGTTGATAAAATTAATATTGATCAAATTCAGGATGATGATCTTTTGAAAACTTCATCTCCAGAAATTAATATTATTTCGAAGAAACAAGACCTCCTTCTTGATATCATTAGTAAACTTCCAAGTTCTAATAGAGAAGAATATTTGTTCAAATTGAGAGATATTCTCAATCAAACTCCAAGTTCTTCAAATTCCAAACCTTTTGTTCCTTTTAACATATACGATTTGACCCAAACTTTGGAAAAGTTCAAACATTCTGTCAAACCAACACCAATTCAAGAACTTCACCATAAGGTTCATAACCTTAAAATTGAAGTGCGGTTTATTAAACTTCAACAAAAAACCCATGCAACGGCCATATCCCAAATCCATGATATTCAACTTGCTTCAACATCCAAAACTCTAAACAATGAGCACACCCAAATACCTGAAGATGATCAGGAAGATGAAGATCTTTCAGAACCATTTTTAAACTTGATTTCAAAAATATCAGCCCAAGAATTTTATATTCACGCAAGAATCATTATTAATAATGATTTTGTTTTAGAACAAACTGTATTGTTTGACACAGGAGCCGATGCTAACTGTTTTCAAGAAAGTATCATTCCTACGAAATATCTTGAGAAAACAACCGAATGGTTTAATGGCGTTAACAAATCATGATTAAACGTATGGTACAAAGTTTCAAATGTTGTTATTGAAAATGTAGGTTTAAGAGTTAAAACCCCGTTTATTCTAATTAAAGATATGGGAACCCAAGTTATCATTGGATCGCCATTTGCGAAATTATTGTTTCCATACATGACAGATAAAAATGGAATTTCAAAACAATATTTGGGTAAAACAATTTTGTTTCCTTTTACTCAAAAACCCAAAATTAAAGAGTTAAACCTTCTTTTCTTAAAAACAACAACAAATTAATTTTTTGAAGTAAGATATCTCTTTTCAACATTTAGAAGAGAAATTGTGCCAAAAACAAGTTCAACAAAAAATCCAAAATTGTCTTGAGAAAATTCATCAAAGAATTTGTTCGGATTTACCAAACGCATTTTGGGATCGCAAAAAACATGTTGTAGATTTTCCTTATGAAACTGGGTTTTTTGAAAAAAAAAATTCCAACTAAGGTAAGACCAATTCAAATGACTTTAGAACTTCTTGAAACGTGTAAAAAATAAATTCAAGAACTTGTTGATAAAATTAATATTGATCAAATTCAGGATGATGATCTTTTGAAAACTTCATCTCCAGAAATTAATATTATTTCGAAGAAACAAGACCTCCTTCTTGATATCATTAGTAAACTTCCAAGTTCTAATAGAGAAGAATATTTGTTCAAATTGAGAGATATTCTCAATCAAACTCCAAGTTCTTCAAATTCCAAACCTTTTGTTCCTTTTAACATATACGATTTGACCCAAACTTTGGAAAAGTTCAAACATTCTGTCAAACCAACACCAATTCAAGAACTTCACCATAAGGTTCATAACCTTAAAATTGAAGTGCGGTTTATTAAACTTCAACAAAAAACCCATGCAACGGCCATATCCCAAATCCATGATATTCAACTTGCTTCAACATCCAAAACTCTAAACAATGAGCACACCCAAATACCTGAAGATGATCAGGAAGATGAAGATCTTTCAGAACCATTTTTAAACTTGATTTCAAAAATATCAGCCCAAGAATTTTATATTCACGCAAGAATCATTATTAATAATGATTTTGTTTTAGAACAAACTGTATTGTTTGACACAGGAGCCGATGCTAACTGTTTTCAAGAAAGTATCATTCCTACGAAATATCTTGAGAAAACAACCGAATGGTTTAATGGCGTTAACAAATCATGATTAAACGTATGGTACAAAGTTTCAAATGTTGTTATTGAAAATGTAGGTTTAAGAGTTAAAACCCCATTTATTCTAATTAAAGATATGGGAACCCAAGTTATCATTGGATCGCCATTTGCGAAATTATTGTTTCCATACATGACAGATAAAAATGGAATTTCAAAACAATATTTGGGTAAAACAATTTTGTTTCCTTTTACTCAAAAACCCAAAATTAAAGAGTTAAACCTTCTTTTCTTAAAAACAACAACAAATTAATTTTTTGAAGTAAGATATCTCTTTTCAACATTTAGAAGAGAAATTGTGTCAAAAACAAGTTCAACAAAAAATCCAAAATTGTCTTGAGAAAATTCATCAAAGAATTTGTTCGGATTTACCAAACGCATTTTGGGATCGCAAAAAACATGTTGTAGATTTTCCTTATGAAACTGGGTTTTTTGAAAAAAAAAATTCCAACTAAGGTAAGACCAATTCAAATGACTTTAGAACTTCTTGAAACGTGTAAAAAATAAATTCAAGAACTTGTTGATAAAATTAATATTGATCAAATTCAGGATGATGATCTTTTGAAAACTTCATCTCCAGAAATTAATATTATTTCGAAGAAACAAGACCTCCTTCTTGATATCATTAGTAAACTTCCAAGTTCTAATAGAGAAGAATATTTGTTCAAATTGAGAGATATTCTCAATCAAACTCCAAGTTCTTCAAATTCCAAACCTTTTGTTCCTTTTAACATATACGATTTGACCCAAACTTTGGAAAAGTTCAAACATTCTGTCAAACCAACACCAATTCAAGAACTTCACCATAAGGTTCATAACCTTAAAATTGAAGTGCGGTTTATTAAACTTCAACAAAAAACCCATGCAACGGCCATATCCCAAATCCATGATATTCAACTTGCTTCAACATCCAAAACTCTAAACAATGAGCACACCCAAATACCTGAAGATGATCAGGAAGATGAAGATCTTTCAGAACCATTTTTAAACTTGATTTCAAAAATATCAGCCCAAGAATTTTATATTCACGCAAGAATCATTATTAATAATGATTTTGTTTTAGAACAAACTGTATTGTTTGACACAGGAGCCGATGCTAACTGTTTTCAAGAAAGTATCATTCCTACGAAATATCTTGAGAAAACAACCGAATGGTTTAATGGCGTTAACAAATCATGATTAAACGTATGGTACAAAGTTTCAAATGTTGTTATTGAAAATGTAGGTTTAAGAGTTAAAACCCCGTTTATTCTAATTAAAGATATGGGAACCCAAGTTATCATTGGATCGCCATTTGCGAAATTATTGTTTCCATACATGACAGATAAAAATGGAATTTCAAAACAATATTTGGGTAAAACAATTTTGTTTCCTTTTACTCAAAAACCCAAAATTAAAGAGTTAAACCTTCTTTTCTTAAAAACAACAACAAATTAATTTTTTGAAGTAAGATATCTCTTTTCAACATTTAGAAGAGAAATTGTGCCAAAAACAAGTTCAACAAAAAATCCAAAATTGTCTTGAGAAAATTCATCAAAGAATTTGTTCGGATTTACCAAACGCATTTTGGGATCGCAAAAAACATGTTGTAGATTTTCCTTATGAAACTGGGTTTTTTGAAAAAAAAAATTCCAACTAAGGTAAGACCAATTCAAATGACTTTAGAACTTCTTGAAACGTGTAAAAAATAAATTCAAGAACTTGTTGATAAAATTAATATTGATCAAATTCAGGATGATGATCTTTTGAAAACTTCATCTCCAGAAATTAATATTATTTCGAAGAAACAAGACCTCCTTCTTGATATCATTAGTAAACTTCCAAGTTCTAATAGAGAAGAATATTTGTTCAAATTGAGAGATATTCTCAATCAAACTCCAAGTTCTTCAAATTCCAAACCTTTTGTTCCTTTTAACATATACGATTTGACCCAAACTTTGGAAAAGTTCAAACATTCTGTCAAACCAACACCAATTCAAGAACTTCACCATAAGGTTCATAACCTTAAAATTGAAGTGCGGTTTATTAAACTTCAACAAAAAACCCATGCAACGGCCATATCCCAAATCCATGATATTCAACTTGCTTCAACATCCAAAACTCTAAACAATGAGCACACCCAAATACCTGAAGATGATCAGGAAGATGAAGATCTTTCAGAACCATTTTTAAACTTGATTTCAAAAATATCAGCCCAAGAATTTTATATTCACGCAAGAATCATTATTAATAATGATTTTGTTTTAGAACAAACTGTATTGTTTGACACAGGAGCCGATGCTAACTGTTTTCAAGAAAGTATCATTCCTACGAAATATCTTGAGAAAACAACCGAATGGTTTAATGGCGTTAACAAATCATGATTAAACGTATGGTACAAAGTTTCAAATGTTGTTATTGAAAATGTAGGTTTAAGAGTTAAAACCCCATTTATTCTAATTAAAGATATGGGAACCCAAGTTATCATTGGATCGCCATTTGCGAAATTATTGTTTCCATACATGACAGATAAAAATGGAATTTCAAAACAATATTTGGGTAAAACAATTTTGTTTCCTTTTACTCAAAAACCCAAAATTAAAGAGTTAAACCTTATTTTCTTAAAAACAACAACAAATTAATTTTTTGAAGTAAGATATCTCTTTTCAACATTTAGAAGAGAAATTGTGTCAAAAACAAGTTCAACAAAAAATCCAAAATTGTCTTGAGAAAATTCATCAAAGAATTTGTTCGGATTTACCAAACGCATTTTGGGATCGCAAAAAACATGTTGTAGATTTTCCTTATGAAACTGGGTTTTTTGAAAAAAAAAATTCCAACTAAGGTAAGACCAATTCAAATGACTTTAGAACTTCTTGAAACGTGTAAAAAATAAATTCAAGAACTTGTTGATAAAATTAATATTGATCAAATTCAGGATGATGATCTTTTGAAAACTTCATCTCCAGAAATTAATATTATTTCGAAGAAACAAGACCTCCTTCTTGATATCATTAGTAAACTTCCAAGTTCTAATAGAGAAGAATATTTGTTCAAATTGAGAGATATTCTCAATCAAACTCCAAGTTCTTCAAATTCCAAACCTTTTGTTCCTTTTAACATATACGATTTGACCCAAACTTTGGAAAAGTTCAAACATTCTGTCAAACCAACACCAATTCAAGAACTTCACCATAAGGTTCATAACCTTAAAATTGAAGTGCGGTTTATTAAACTTCAACAAAAAACCCATGCAACGGCCATATCCCAAATCCATGATATTCAACTTGCTTCAACATCCAAAACTCTAAACAATGAGCACACCCAAATACCTGAAGATGATCAGGAAGATGAAGATCTTTCAGAACCATTTTTAAACTTGATTTCAAAAATATCAGCCCAAGAATTTTATATTCACGCAAGAATCATTATTAATAATGATTTTGTTTTAGAACAAACTGTATTGTTTGACACAGGAGCCGATGCTAACTGTTTTCAAGAAAGTATCATTCCTACGAAATATCTTGAGAAAACAACCGAATGGTTTAATGGCGTTAACAAATCATGATTAAACGTATGGTACAAAGTTTCAAATGTTGTTATTGAAAATGTAGGTTTAAGAGTTAAAACCCCATTTATTCTAATTAAAGATATGGGAACCCAAGTTATCATTGGATCGCCATTTGCGAAATTATTGTTTCCATACATGACAGATAAAAATGGAATTTCAAAACAATATTTGGGTAAAACAATTTTGTTTCCTTTTACTCAAAAACCCAAAATTAAAGAGTTAAACCTTATTTTCTTAAAAACAACAACAAATTAATTTTTTGAAGTAAGATATCTCTTTTCAACATTTAGAAGAGAAATTGTGTCAAAAACAAGTTCAACAAAAAATCCAAAATTGTCTTGAGAAAATTCATCAAAGAATTTGTTCGGATTTACCAAACGCATTTTGGGATCGCAAAAAACATGTTGTAGATTTTCCTTATGAAACTGGGTTTTTTGAAAAAAAAAACTCCAACTAAGGCAAGACCAATTCAAATGACTTTAGAACTTCTTGAAACGTGTAAAAAATAAATTCAAGAACTTGTTGATAAAATTAATATTGATCAAATTCAGGATGATGATCTTTTGAAAACTTCATCTCCAGAAATTAATATTATTTCGAAGAAACAAGACCTCCTTCTTGATATCATTAGTAAACTTCCAAGTTCTAATAGAGAAGAATATTTGTTCAAATTGAGAGATATTCTCAATCAAACTCCAAGTTCTTCAAATTCCAAACCTTTTGTTCCTTTTAACATATACGATTTGACCCAAACTTTGGAAAAGTTCAAACATTCTGTCAAACCAACACCAATTCAAGAACTTCACCATAAGGTTCATAACCTTAAAATTGAAGTGCGGTTTATTAAACTTCAACAAAAAACCCATGCAACGGCCATATCCCAAATCCATGATATTCAACTTGCTTCAACATCCAAAACTCTAAACAATGAGCACACCCAAATACCTGAAGATGATCAGGAAGATGAAGATCTTTCAGAACCATTTTTAAACTTGATTTCAAAAATATCAGCCCAAGAATTTTATATTCACGCAAGAATCATTATTAATAATGATTTTGTTTTAGAACAAACTGTATTGTTTGACACAGGAGCCGATGCTAACTGTTTTCAAGAAAGTATCATTCCTACGAAATATCTTGAGAAAACAACCGAATGGTTTAATGGCGTTAACAAATCATGATTAAACGTATGGTACAAAGTTTCAAATGTTGTTATTGAAAATGTAGGTTTAAGAGTTAAAACCCCATTTATTCTAATTAAAGATATGGGAACCCAAGTTATCATTGGATCGCCATTTGCGAAATTATTGTTTCCATACATGACAGATAAAAATGGAATTTCAAAACAATATTTGGGTAAAACAATTTTGTTTCCTTTTACTCAAAAACCCAAAATTAAAGAGTTAAACCTTCTTTTCTTAAAAACAACAACAAATTAATTTTTTGAAGTAAGATATCTCTTTTCAACATTTAGAAGAGAAATTGTGTCAAAAACAAGTTCAACAAAAAATCCAAAATTGTCTTGAGAAAATTCATCAAAGAATTTGTTCGGATTTACCAAACGCATTTTGGGATCGCAAAAAACATGTTGTAGATTTTCCTTATGAAACTGGGTTTTTTGAAAAAAAAAATTCCAACTAAGGTAAGACCAATTCAAATGACTTTAGAACTTCTTGAAACGTGTAAAAAATAAATTCAAGAACTTGTTGATAAAATTAATATTGATCAAATTCAGGATGATGATCTTTTGAAAACTTCATCTCCAGAAATTAATATTATTTCGAAGAAACAAGACCTCCTTCTTGATATCATTAGTAAACTTCCAAGTTCTAATAGAGAAGAATATTTGTTCAAATTGAGAGATATTCTCAATCAAACTCCAAGTTCTTCAAATTCCAAACCTTTTGTTCCTTTTAACATATACGATTTGACCCAAACTTTGGAAAAGTTCAAACATTCTGTCAAACCAACACTAATTCAAGAACTTCACCATAAGGTTCATAACCTTAAAATTGAAGTGCGGTTTATTAAACTTCAACAAAAAACCCATGCAACGGCCATATCCCAAATCCATGATATTCAACTTGCTTCAACATCCAAAACTCTAAACAATGAGCACACCCAAATACCTGAAGATGATCAGGAAGATGAAGATCTTTCAGAACCATTTTTAAACTTGATTTCAAAAATATCAGCCCAAGAATTTTATATTCACGCAAGAATCATTATTAATAATGATTTTGTTTTAGAACAAACTGTATTGTTTGACACAGGAGCCGATGCTAACTGTTTTCAAGAAAGTATCATTCCTACGAAATATCTTGAGAAAACAACCGAATGGTTTAATGGCGTTAACAAATCATGATTAAACGTATGGTACAAAGTTTCAAATGTTGTTATTGAAAATGTAGGTTTAAGAGTTAAAACCCCATTTATTCTAATTAAAGATATGGGAACCCAAGTTATCATTGGATCGCCATTTGCGAAATTATTGTTTCCATACATGACAGATAAAAATGGAATTTCAAAACAATATTTGGGTAAAACAATTTTGTTTCCTTTTACTCAAAAACCCAAAATTAAAGAGTTAAACCTTCTTTTCTTAAAAACAACAACAAATTAATTTTTTGAAGTAAGATATCTCTTTTCAACATTTAGAAGAGAAATTGTGTCAAAAACAAGTTCAACAAAAAATCCAAAATTGTCTTGAGAAAATTCATCAAAGAATTTGTTCGGATTTACCAAACGCATTTTGGGATCGCAAAAAACATGTTGTAGATTTTCCTTATGAAACTGGGTTTTTTGAAAAAAAAAATTCCAACTAAGGCAAGACCAATTCAAATGACTTTAGAACTTCTTGAAACGTGTAAAAAATAAATTCAAGAACTTCTTGATAAAAAAACTTGTTCACAAATCTCGTAGCCCATGGTCTTGTGTTGTTTTTTATGTTAATAAAAATGCAGAAATTGAGCGTGGTGCTCCCAGGCTTATGATCAATTATAATCCTTTGAATGAAGCCTTGCAATGGATTAGGTATCCGATCCCAAACAAATCTGACTTACTAAAACGTTTGTATTATGTAAAAATCTTTTTGAAATTCTACATGAAATCTGGATTTTGGCATATTCAAATTTCTGAAAAAGATAGGTATAAAATTGCTTTTACCGTACCATTTGGTCAGTATGAATGGAATGTTATGCCTTTTGGTTTAAAAAATGCTCCTTCAGAATTCCAAAGGATCATGAATGAGATCTTCTATAACCATAGTCAATTCATCATTGTTTACATTGATGATGTATTGATTTATTCTCATTCGATAGATCAACATTTCAAACATGTTTACAAATTTATTGTCCAAATTGAGCTGGAATTCTTTCATCGTCTCCAAACCAAGTGGCTCTAAATGTTTTCCCTTCTGGATAGCATTGTAGGACAACATATTTTAGAAAAACTAGGGAATATTATGAGTTTATTTTGGTCCATTCTAAGTCCATCGATATTGATCGAAAAAAGGATAAAAAGGATGAATCATAATAACTCATTCTACCCTGTAAATATTAAATGTTCTCACTCCTTCCCAGTGGGGACAAGATTTGCACAAATATAAATCTTTTGGGATAACATATGAACCTGAAGGATATAATTATTGGGACTATGTTGATGCATCTTTTGGGATTAAAACTAATTTTTCAAACATACTTGGTTCATTTATTTCAAAACCAAAACCAAGTATAATTTTCCTCAGTGGTTTATACATTGGTGGGGAATCTTTGGTCCAGTACTTAAGATTCTTCCTCCAAAGGTTAAACAAGCCTTTGACGTTTTTAAACAAAAATTTAACGTAGGTGAAGATCCTTTGCCAATTGATCTTCATTATTTTTCCAAATTATCTGTCGCTTAAATTTTCTCTTGGAAGCATAGATTCTCCTAAACATACTCTCCTAAAGTATTGCCAATTCTACAGAGAATATCATCAGTTCGATAGTAGGCAAGATTTGAAGTTAGTCACATTGACTCAAAAGCTATTGAGAGGTGGTTCAAAGCCAATTCTCAGTACCTTTGCATGATGGAACAAAGCAAATTCCTGAATCATAGGTTTAAGATCTAGTTTTCTTTGGCAACAACCTCAACTAAAGAAGACTTGGTCAAACAACTTGGCTTTGATACCAATCTAGGGGAGGAGACCTTGAGGGGACTAGGAACTAAAGGGAGAGATAGAAAAGGTTTGATTTAGGCTAGAGCCAGACGAAGTTCTCTCCTCCATATCCTCTGTAATCCTATCCTTCTTCCATCTTTCTGTCTTCAAACTTGTAAGTTTTATATTTGCAATAATATTTCTTTAAATTTAATTTTATTGCATCATATCCTTGCTTCCTCTTTAAGTTAGTCTTGGCTGGTTCTACCGCCTCTAGCTCATTCAGAGCACCTCCTCTACATATTTAATTTATGTATTTTAATTATGTGTTAAGCAGTCTGTCTGCTCCTCTACTTCTCACTTTTTCCATCTCTCCATTTAGTTCCTAGTCCCTTCGGGGTCTCCTCCTCTATATATATATATATATGTGTATGCGTGTGTGCGTGTGTGTGTGTATAATATTATTATTTTCCTTTTTCAAATTTTATACCATATATATATAAAATCTGTCCACCCTAAATTAAACATTGTATTCATTAAATCTTAGATACATATTAGATTCAATGAATATGGACATTATAGCTCATATTGGGCTATTCTTGTGTGTGACCCTGTAGGCCCATACAAAGTTGGCAGTGGGTCAATAGCTGTACTAGGCCACATGTTGCAAGTGGCCTCTAGCAAGATATTTTGACAATCTAATTCATATAAGGATCGTTAAGACGATGCAACTTGTCATACAACTATGTCACGTCCCTTTTGTTACATGATATTTTGGCTAAAGATGAGACATAGATAGTGTCATCCTCCTATTCTTGACCATTACTTTTCCGATTCCTGAGTAGTTTGACTATAGAAATGGAAACTCCTTTCTATCGTATTATGACCATACATTTCTCAGAGTCACTCATCGAGGGGCCTAGTAATATCTCTCTACTAATGTAAGGGACAAATTCCATCTTGATCATTCACATTCCTCTACATGAAAACCACCAAGCCCAATTCTAGCCTTTATCATCACCCGATCAAAGGTGACTTTTGACTAGGTCAAAGCTTAGCGACTCTCATGTAGGAATCCATGATGATTTCACATCAAATGACATAATGACGTGGTTATACATGAGATAAGCTTATTACTTGATCCATGTAGCTTTCTCACAACGGGTCAATCCAGCACAACTCATACAAGTGCCTAAGACTTTGATTTGTATCTCCATACCTTATCAAAGTCATACTGGTCTTATTTCATCTTTGCTCTCACATAGATGACCAAATAGGGACATTTAGGACAATCTTTATGATTTATCCAATGATATAGTTGTCACAATAAACATGCTATTATAACAAAATAGAGAAATTCATTAAATAAAAATGTTCAAAGTACAATGATTGGCCCTTATGGCACAATTTTCAACAAGCAGTCCACTAGATTCAAGCTTATTCCCAAGCCTCTATGCCCAAAATTTGGGATGTTACATGTCACATAATTATGGCTTCTTGAAAAAGTTGCAAGTTAACTAACCTAAGTTGGTTAATTAGAGTTTCATCCTTTCCCTCTCTCCTCTTGCTTAACCAAACTTGGCATACAAAAAGGGAAAAGTTATGTTGTCCAATTTCTCTTTTAAAGCTTCGTACTTTTTGGTCAAATAAGAATGAAGACATGATAACTCATTCCTTAATAAAGATGAGGTAAATATGTTGACTTTTCTTCCTATCTCTTCTTTCTTTTTTCATGCTTTTTCCTTGACCAACTTCTTAGTCTAAAAGATGGGAAAGTGTATTAATTGAGCTATCCCTCTCTCTTCCTTTTGGCTTAGACAAAAATTGTGCACAAAGGAGGAAGAATGATTTCAATTAAATTCTCTCTCCCCCTTGGTCTTATCTTGGATGAAATATTAAACAAAAGGGGAGGTAATTTGTTGACTTTGTCTTGCTTATGTAAGCATGAGTCCTATAGCCAAATAAGAGGAAAAAGATGAGTATTTATTTTAATAATCTTCATCATAATTTCCTTCACTTTTTAAGACCAAATCTTAACCCTTCATTTTTTTTCCTAAATCTATCCTTAAGATCAAGTGGCAATTGTCTCTTTTGCCCTTGATTATGGCAATATTATTTCTTGTGTCATTAGTTCTTTTAATTCTCTTTCTTACTTCTTTCTAAAAACTACTTCCCTTTTTTTTTGGATCTGGGTTAGGTTCAATGTCATTTTGACACATCCTAAAGGAATCGAGTATTTTCTTTTGACTAATTTGCATCGAAATTCATATTCTATTTCGAGTGCAATTTCTAAAGTTCATTCTATTTCTTATGCATTCCTGGGACTCTTAATAAACTAGACTTAGTAGTCTACTTTTATTCAGGCATATTCTCTAGCCTCTAGTCTCAAAATTTGGGATATTACATGATCAAAGAGGGGTAAAGAAGGAAGAGGAAAATTGGTCAAAGTGTCAACCTCTTTCTAGAAGACAAAGGTCAAATGTGATCACATACACATGTAGTCAATTAGTCAAATATTCTTCTCTCATTTACTTGATTCATTTCGATCAAGACTTTAAAAAGGGAAGGAAGATAATTTAAATTAAACCATAGGCATTGACAAGACAAAGAGAAAAGAAAGAAGAGGGGAAGAAAAGTCAACAATTTTTGCAATTAGTTACAACTTGGAAGGTCTATCATAGAGATGATTGAAAAAGGAGAAACTCAGGAACATGATCTTTCGCCAAGCGAATTAGTCAAATACAAGAAGTGCATATATGTTCCACCAAAGGCTAATTTAAGGTGAAAAATCCTGGATGAGGCTCATAAGAGTAAATACACTCTCTATTCAAGAGTAATCAAGATGTACCATAGGAACATTATCTTTTGCCAAGAAGGTTAGTCAAATACAAGAAGCGCATATATGTTCTACCAAAGGCTAATTTAAGGCAAAAAATCCTGGATGAGGCTCATAAGAGTAAATACACTCTCCATTCAAGAGTGATCAAAATGTACCATAACTTAAAGTCGGTATACTGGTTGCTATGACTAAAAAGTGACGTGACCAAATATGTGGCCCGATGTCTCACTGTCAGAAAGTGAAGATTGAACATCAATGACTACCAAGACTTCTTCAAAGCCTAAAGATTCCTGAGTGGAAGTGGGAAAGTATCACTATAGATCTGGTAGTGGGGTTTCCCAGAATCAGAAGTCATGATGCGATTTGGGTAATTGTCGATCAATTTACAAAGTTGACACACTTCAACCCCATTAACTTAAGTTATTCTCCCAAGAAGCTGGTAGTGATATACATAAGGGAGATAATTAGACTCCATGGCACGCCAATGAGTATTATCTCAAACAGAGATCCCTACTTTACATCAAGATTTTGGAAAGCCTTACATGAAGCTCTGGGTATGAAGCTGAGGTTTAGTATGACCTATCATCTACAAACAAACGAATAGACAAAGAGGACCATACAGATGCTGGAAGACATGTTGAGAGTAGGTGTATTAGATTTTAAGGGAAGCTAGAATCATTTCCTTCTACTAGCTGAGTTCACATACAATAATAGCTATCATGCGAGTATCCAAATAGCTCCATATGAAGCACTATATAGAAGGAAGTTTCAATCACCCTTCTGGTAGATGGAATTATCTAAGAGAAAGTTGCATGGGTCAGATTTGGTGGATCAAACCATAAAGAAAATCAAGATAATCAAAACGAGGCTCCTAACAACATATAGTAGATAGAAAAGCTACATCGACAGAAGGAGAAGACCTCTAGAATTTGAAGTGGGGGATCATGTGTTTCTGAAGGTATCTCTGGTCACTGGAATTGGAAGAGCAATAAAGAGGAAGAAGCTAATGTTGAAAATTGTTTCCTAAGGGCCAATCATTGTACTCTGAACATTATTGTTATTTAATGAATTTCTTCATTTTGTTATCATCTCATTCGCATGTTTATTATGATAACTGTATCCTTGAATGAATCATAAAGATTTTCCTAAATGTCCCTGGTCTGTTATCTATGCGGGAGCAAAGATGAAATAAGACCAATATAACTTTGATAAGGTATGGAGCTACAAATCAAAGTCTTATGCACTTGTAAGAGTACAAGGTGTTAGACCGACCCACTATGAGTGAGCTACATAGATTAAGTCATAAGCTTATCTCATATATAACCATGTCATAATGCCCTTTGACCTGAGATCATCATGGATTCCTACAAGAGAGTCGCTAAGTTTTGACCTAGTCAAAAGTCATCTTTGACCGGGTGATGATAAAGGCTATAATCGGGCTTAGGGTTTTTCATGCGAAGGAATGTGAATAGTCAAAATAGAATTTATCCCTCACATTAGTAGAGAGATATTATTGGGCCCCTCGATGAGTGAGTCTGAGAAAGGTATGGCCATACTACATTGGAAAGGAGTTTCCATTTCTATAGTTAGACTACTCAAGAATCGGGAAAGTGATGATCAGGAACAGGAAGATGACACTATCCTTTCCTCATCCTTGATCAAAATATTGTATGATAAAAGGGATGTGATATGGTTATATGATAGGTTGCATCGTGTTAATGATCCTCATTTGAATTAGGTAGTCGTAATGTCTTGCTATAGGTCACTTGCAACTTGTGGACTAGTACAGTTATTGGCCCACTGCCAACTTCATATGGGCCTATAGGGTCGCACACAAGAATAGCCCAACATGAGCTGTAATGTCCAAATTCATTGAATCTAAGATGTGTCTAAGATTCAATGAATATAATGTTTAATTTAGGGTGGACGAATTATATATATGTGTGTGTGTGTGTGTGTGTTATATAAATTTGAAAATAATAATAATATTATATATAGATAATAATATTATTATGTAGTATTAGTTTTATATTTAATTTATTTGATAAATTAAATAACTAAAGCTAATAGAGATATCATATCTTAGCTTTAATTTATAAAGATAAATTAAATCTGTTGGCTCTTTATTCGGATTAAATAAACAAGTTAGATTAAATTTGTTGGACAGATTTAATTAAATCAAATTTATTTAATCCAATTCGAATTTCAAAAATTAATTAAGATTAATTTTGAAGATCTAAAATGACCCTCATTAGTAAAAAGTGACGAAGGGCTAAAGAACCCTATGGCAAGCGTATTAGAGAGCCGCAAGAGAAAACTCTATAGAGGCATTGGAGGTGCTAGTACACTGCCAATGTTGGGTCTTGTTTGTGTAGATACCAGTAGAGGGAGCCGGTTCATGCAGTTGGCTCCTAGAGATCGAAAAAGTTACAAAACGTAAAGGTATAATTCCTTCTAACTTGATTTGAAGGCCATTGATAGATTTGCAATTGGGATTGGAAATACTTTTGCAATTTAGGTTTTTGAATTCTTCCACTGTGTGCCTACCAATCCCAACAACTAAGCCCTCTTCTGGCAAGGATTGAGTCAGTGGCATATCGAATGGCCCTACCCCCAAACCTGAGTAGACTCTACTACATTTTCTATGTCTCACAATTGAAGAAGTACCAACCAGACACGAGCATGTTATTGAGTATGAGGATGTGGATATGCAAGATGATCTCACTTATAAGGCTGAGCTAGAACTAATTTTGAGGATAAGAAAGGTGGCTTAGACATCGTAGCATACCGTTTGTGAAGGTGGTCTGGAAGGGACTATCTTTGAGAGAGGCAACCTCGGAGGCTAAAGAAGATATGAAGAGACAATACTCAGAGTTTATGCCTCAATACATGTAGCAAATTTTGACGAAGAAATTTATTGTACCGGGGAAGAACTGTAATAACCTGAACTTTACTTAAGGGCTAAATGTACCAAATAGACATTGTAAATTATGTTAGAATTGCTTCAAGAAATTTTACAAGGAACTTAGTTCTAGTTAACTAAAGGGAACTACCTAATTTCTTTGTCTAAAGTTAGAAAAGACCAAAAGCCTAACTTGAACATAAAAAGAAAGGGAAATGACTTCTTGAATAAGGAAATAAGTTAGAAGAAGGAGACTAATGGAAAAATAATTAATATTTCCATGATCAAAGGAAAAAGAGACAATTGCCACTTAATCTTGAGGTTAAAATTGGAAGACAAAATGAAGGGTTAGGATGGGCTCATGAAAATAAAAAATAATCACGAAATAAAAAAAAGAAAATTAACCCTCTTTGTATAAGGGTTAAAATTCGGTCAAATAGGGGCAAAGAAGGAAGAGCAAAATTGGTCAGTGTCAACGTTTTTCAAGAAGACCAAGGTCAAATTTCACATACACATGTGGTCAATTGGTCAACATATTCTCTCTCCTTTACTTGATTAATTTTAGTCAAGACTTTAAAAAGGGAAGGAAGAGAATTTAAATTAAACCATAGGCATTGACAAGTCATAGAGAAAAGAAAGAAGAAGGGAAGAAAAGTTAACAATTTTTGCAATTGGTTACAACTTGGAAGGTTGACCAAAAAGCAAGCTTACAAGAGCAATTTGGTCAACATAATTTTTCCCTTTTTTATGCCTAAGTTCGGTCAAGCAAGAGGAAGAGGGAACAAAAAAAGAGTTGACCTAACCAAACCATGATTTAGTTAAGTTAACCAAGTAACTTTATAAGACACCATAATATGGTGACACCTCACCTTTCTTGGCCTCTTAAGTTGAATTTCAGCCAAGTAAAATATAAGGGAGGAAGTGGATTAATTTAAGCACATTTCACACTCTCTCAACCACCAAAAGTTGAGAAAAATAAGAGAGAAAAGGCTTGGAAAAAGAAAAAGGAAAGAGAAAGAGCATCTTGAAGATCAAAGAGACAAGGTAAGCTTCATGGTCCAATTTCACTTGTTAAATCACCTTATGAGCTTAAAGCCTTTTCATAAATGTTTTTTCCCTTGCTAAGAGCTACAATTCTATGGTTTTTGTTTATCAAAAGGAGGTGTTTTGAGCTATCCATAAAGTGTCGAGGTTGGAGAAACAAAGAACAAGCTCTAGAAAGGGTAAATGGTGAGTATAAGCTTTGATTTGAACTAAACGTTTGTTGATTAGTTGATTGTGGTGAATTTTATTGGCTTCTCTAATTTCAGTTATCTTAGGGTTTTAGGGTTTCATTTTGACTTGATCATGGAAATGGTAATATATGATGTTAAATGATGATTCTAGTATAGTTTGGTAGTGAAATTTACAAACTTGTGGATTTTGTTTTGAGACCATATTTTGGTCAGATGCAAGGCATATAGAAGGAATGTGACTTTGGTGAATTTGAGGTCACTAATGTATTCTACATGAAAAATTGAGTGGGGGTAGCTTGTGGTTGTAAATTTGGATGGGTAGGATAGAAAATATGAAAATTGAAATTCAATGTTGTCTAGGTTTAGCACTGCCATATTCGTGGCAAGTTGATAGTGGCATATTTTTTATTAACCAAATGTGATTCAATGGCCATGAAAATTTCCCAAATAATAGTAGACATGATAAGATTTAAATTTATATATAATATATGGCAATTGGATTAGTACATTGTGAGTTATGATTGATTGAAGTTAGGCATTGAATCTGGAGTAATGAAAGTGGTAGTGAGGATTAATTGGAAATTTTGGAAATGTGTGCATATAATTGATAGTGGAAGGCATTTTCCATTAAAATAGACTCAAATAGGGTCACATAGGACTTTGAACCACTCCAATTGGAGATTCTTAGACATAGTTATGAATTTTCAAAGTTAGATGAAAATTATAGTAGTATAAGCTATTAGGTGAAAATAAACTATTTAGGGTAATTGGTAATAAAGTTAGCTTCCAAAGGCAGAATTAAGCACATAAAGCTAGTGTTGACACATTGACTAACTATGTGACACAATGCACAATACTTAAAGATAACCAACATAAGTGTTATGAGTTATCAAGAATTAGAATAAGTAATAATTCATCGTTCGTGAATTCTAACTTATAGGGAATAAGAACAAAGTTTTGAAAGGCTACCAGGTAGTACCTTATCCCTTATATCATATTGTTACTTTGTTTGTATTACTTATCATCTGCTTATGTGCGGGATAGCTAGTCTCTAGGCGATAAGACCCGTAAGTAAAAGTTGCATAGGGAGTTACCCTTGGCTACAACATAGGGGTTACCCTAGACTGCATGACTTAGGCTAAGTAGGATTAAGGCATAAGGCCCTTGAGTACACCTTATATAGGGAAGAGGCCCTGGGCTGCCAGTTCATGGTCACCTAGCGCTGTGGTTATGTGATAAGGGACCGGTTAGGCCATTTGTTTGCTGCATACTGTAAGTTTTCTATTTGATGCTTAGCATTCTGCATATCATATGAGTGGTTTGTATTACTACTGGGATTCTTTTGAATTTCTCCCTTTCCAACCAATAATCTATAACAAAGACGAGCAGTTCCAAGGGCAAGAAGGTAACCATGGACAGGTGAAGTGCATGCCTAATAGTTAGAGTCCCTTTAGTTATCTTTCATTTTGGATAATTGCATAATTTGTAAATGAAACTAAGTAGGAATATTTGTAGCAGTAGTGCTAACTGCATTAGCTATA
This sequence comes from Albizia julibrissin, assembly GCA_037074505.1. NCBI lineage: Eukaryota > Viridiplantae > Streptophyta > Magnoliopsida > Fabales > Fabaceae > Albizia > Albizia julibrissin. Next base: position 28,886,850 of record CM073480.1, on the reverse strand, counting down.
AACTGTACGTCAGCATATCAATGCGCACATTATTATTTAAATACACTAAGTAAATTAGATCGGGGCAACTAAACACTAAAGGCCCATATGTTAACCATCAATACGCGGGCTTCTACCAAGTAGCTCAGAAACTCTCACATTGAAAAGTCTAAAACTTAGCACAATGTTAAATTTTATAGCTTTTAACTTGGTGCCACCTTGAATGCTTTATGCCTCATGACTTCACAAATGCTGCAGGTATTCACTTGTTTATGTATGATGCTAGGCTCAACTAAACTAGAGTTTTCATCACATCCCTATAGAACTATTTGAAGTAACTTATGGAGATATGGATACTTCCAAAGAATGAGATGTATTTGCTTAAGGATCTATATCTCCTGTAGTTATATCAAAAAAGATCAATCAAGTAGGAACCTTTAATCAAAGAAATAATAGGTTTTTCGAAAGAAACATAACTTCACAAAAACAAGTTAATGCCACTTTAAATGCTTTATCATTACAAGACTTCATGAACAATGAAAATGTGAGTTAGGGCAAGTGATAGCAACTCATATGACAATCATTGAGAAGTACTAGGGCTATGATGTTGGTGGGTTTCAACTGAAAATGACTCTCGATGGCCAGAAAAGACAACATAAGTACTAGGGTTACGATGTTGGTGGGTTTTGTTTGAACATACTAAGTGTCAAGTATTCTATGTTTTAGGTGCTTAAATAGAAGAGCAAGGGTAGAGTTTTTTGGGTTATCAGGTCGAAGACTTTAAATAATGGTTGTATCGATAAAATTGTTATTTATTTTATTATATATTATGGTTTGTTGTTAATAACCGTAAGGTATGTTACTGTTTTTAACATATTCATTAATCATGGTTTTTATTTAATAACCATGAGGTATGTTATTTTTTTTAACTTTTTAGGAAACTAGTTACTAGATAAATATATTTTTATATTTTATAAAAATAAAACTAACAAATATCACCCTCTGGTGACTAGTTTCCTAATAGATTATCTGATGTTTGCTATGAATTTAGGAGGTTTTGTTTCATTCAATTTGAATGAATGAAAAGTTCCATAAATTCACAACAAACCTTACATCATGCTACTCGTCATTAGAGGACTGGCCTGAATCATCTAAGAGTATATCAGGATCATAGTGGCCAATCTCATACTCATTAAGAGTGAGATTAGCCTTCCTATTTATACTCAAAAAATATCTGGCTAGCCTCCTCATAGTATGGTCAATGGTTATGCATGATGTATCATTGCCTCTACTTAAGGCAAAGGCAACGGTGGAGCCGGAAGCAGAGGAGGAGCCGAAGGTTGGGGAGCAAGAGTAGGAGCAAGATGTTATGGAAGAGGAGAAGGGGGAGAAGGAGGTGGTGGAGGTTGTGGAGGTGGAGAAGGAGGTGGGGGGGAGGAGGAGGACGTCATGGATTTTCTAGCAAGTCTTCAGTATGGCGTTTCATCTTGGCGATTGAAATAATAGAGGAGGACAATGAAGAAATAGTAAGATAAACATAAGGAAATGAGAAGTTTATATAGATTAGAAGTGATGGGTTCGAACCATCATTGCACATGTAGAAGTTGAAGAGGAGCAGTCATGAGCAGTATTGGGTAATAAGAGGGTACTTGGTTCTTGTGCCGATCATCAAAGAACGAAGAAGCACAGAGTATTCTCATCATGAGCGTGGGGAAGGGGAAAGGTTTCGACCATTTAGTTGACAATTTATTAAGAGAAATCGTTATGTTTTTGTTGTTGATATAAAGTTAGAAAACAAATCATTTGTTTGTTCATCTAATGTTTCATGATAGTTTTACCGTAAGAACCTTCATTCTTTTGAGACAATATATCATGGTTACAAAACCATTATGTATTTGCATAGTATTATAATAAGTGACACTTGTTACTAATAGTAATGTATATATTTTTTTAATTTTGTTAGTTGACTATGCAACGACCATTTTACAAAAAAGAAAGATAAAGTAAATAAAGACCGAATGAGAGAGGTAAGTTTCTGATTTGTCTTCATATTTTTCCTTCTCGAGTAACTTGTCCACCTTCTTGTTCAAAGACCGAATGAGAGAGGTAGGTTTCTTTGAGCACTAGTCCATGCATCCTTGCTATCGTAGCTAAACTTGGACTATATAATGGAGCTTATAGGTTGGGTGGACGAGACCTTTAATGCTTGTTGGTGGAGGGAGTTTATTTTTTGAATTTTTGCCAGATGATGATCGAGAAGTTAACTTACGATTGTGCAAGATTCATTGGTGAATCAGAAGTTGTTTTTGAGAAATTGAAATGAAAGTAAAGAAGTACAAGAGTTCAATTTTCGGACATTTATATAAAAAGGGTTTCTTCATGGATTATCAAGTCGTTGCATCTTTTAGTATTAAAGATCATTATATTCTATAAATGATGATGGTTAATTCTTAATTTAACTGTTTGGAATTTGAAATGGTATTCTAATAAGTGATAATTTTTATATGTTAATTGTTATGTATCTAACAATTTTTTTAATTTATTGGTGTCTACTGTTAATTGCATAATCAACCACAATATTACAGAAAAACATTAAAAAAAGACAATTAAAAAAAACAAAAAAGTTATGGAGGTGAAAAAACTGATGCATCAATTTTTCATTCTCTAGTTAATTTGTCGACTTTCTCATTCAGAGAGAAAACGAAAGAGGTATGTTTTTGAGTCAAATGTGTGTCCCTGTAAATATTTGTCCACATGGGATTCTTGATGATTGGATATGCGAAACTTATAATCACAAGTTTTACATATCCAATCATCACGAATTCCATTCAAAACTAGTGCGAATATCATGACTATGGAGGAGGAGGAGCTTGTGAAAGAAAATCTTCAATCCTTGGGGTTTAAAAAGGTAAGAATTACTTAGAGACTTATGAAAAGGTAATTAAAATAAGAGTAGTTGGCAGTTGGGGATAGAATACATAGTTTTTGGAGAAGGAGGTGGTAGTGCTTTTAAGAGTTATTCTTTAAATGACAGTTGTTTCTCATGAAAGGTCATTTTTGTCGTTCATACTTTATGGTCTTTTAATATAACTATTATTTTTGTATTTTCACTGATGTAAGATTAGAAGTCGAATCATTTGTAAGTGTTACATGACAGTTGTTTCAAAAGAACTATCAGTTTTATCACTAAATAAATAACGGTTATTAACTACAACTGTTATTTTTATGTTTTCATGAATTCTGCTTTGCACTACTTGACATGCCCATAATTAACCATTATTTTTAAGCATTATATATACTTGAACAACTTCCACCTCGACATACATGACATTTATTAGATGTAACAGTTATATATTAAACATTATAAATGCACAAATCTGTAATAATGTTACCACATAAGCCACCTTATAAACTGCAATTAGTTCTAAGTAGGGCAATCGTGCAAGGAGAAGATGGTGAACATGCCTTTTGCACAGGCCGATTGCTATGAGAATGTAGAACGTGTGGCAAGTGACAAGTGGTATTTTAGCAAATAAGCTATATTCATTCTAATTATTGTACAAGTTTCATCTTTTATGATAGAGAATCATGTGAGAATTGGTAATTTGAGAAGGGTGAACACAACTAGAGAAGTACTTGATGAACTCTAATAACAAAGGAAAGGAAAAGCAAGAATGTCATGTTATCATGTGAGAAGTGGTAATTCAAAAAGGGAAAGAATTGAAGAATTTAATAGACTAATAAGTGTCTTCCTACAAAACAATACATAGCCTTTATTATATTAAATTGTTTGATTATTGTAAGATTGTTAAAATTTTGAGGATATTGAATTGTTGGAAAATTGGAATTGAATATTTAATTTTTTTTTGAATTTTATATTGCATTATATTGATTGCAATTAAAATTTTTGGCTGAAAGTCAAATTTATATTGCTTATATTTTGAAGTGTTTGAAAGGGATGTTAAAGAAAGAAGAGTAGCGTATACAATAAAAAAAAAAGTTTACTTTTGGACCATTTAAGGCAACATCCAATCTACAAGGTAAACATTTAAAAAAAAAAAGAATTCACCTTTTAGATTGGTTGAAAAACAACTAGCTTAAAATTTTTTTTTTCTAGATTGCGTGTGTAACTGGTTGTGGCTAACTTTCTTATCTTAATCGACCCCATATCCGATCTAGAAGGCCATTTCTAACCCGTCTAATTAAGTAACTAATTTATGCAATAGTAAACATTAACTTTCTACACTAGTTCTATTAGCAACTTTATTTTTTTTTTTAAATTTATCATTTTCTACAACGGTTTACAAGACAAAATATTACACTGGTCATGCTTACCATTTGTATAAAAAAGTAAACTTGATTTTTTTTAAAAAAAATACTATCTACACTTGTTGACATTAATAACCAGTGTAAAAAATGTGATTTTCTACACCGATTGCACATAACAACTAGTGTAAAAAGTGAAGATGAATTTTTTGTTAACCTTTTTTGCGCCAATTAATATCAACCAATATAGTAAACTATTTTGGGCTAAGATTCATTTTTGTCTTTAAAGTTGTTACAAAATCTCAATTTTGCCTCAGAAGTTTCCACTCAGGAGCAATGTTACCCCAAAAAAAATTTTGTATCCAATATTGGCCTGAAAGTTTTCAAATTGTAGCAATATCGCCTTAACCATGTAAATGTTAAATTTGACTATTAGTTGACCAAATATGTTTAGTTGACTGCGTGAACGACATTCAACAAAAAGCCGTAGATAGAGGTAGAGCTAATGTTTGCTAGAGAATTTTTTTTTTAAAAAAAGATTCAATATTTAGATTCAAGAATATTAAGCGTGATAACCAAGAATAAGGCTACTGGTAACCCTCCGTCATTGTACCCTAGTGACACTAAGATAAATAGGCACCTCTTCGATTTTCTCTTCATCGTACAAGATATTTTCATCTCTTTGATTTCCTCCAATCATTTAGATGGGGTGCATGTTTTTTAAAAAATATTTCCTTATTTATATATCTAACTTGGAAAAATGAAGTAATGACACATGAACTGGCCAGATAAGCATATTTGGCTAACTAACAAGTAAACTTAATTTAGATAATAGCCGAGTTGAAATTACTATGATTTGGAAGCTTCTGAGGCAAAATAGCTCTTAAGTGAAGACTTTCAGGGCAACTTTGTACCTAAAACTAAAAAAATGGCATGAATAACACATAGACTTGCCAGCTTAGTATATATGATTAACAAATGGTCAAACTTAACTTGGATAACGGCTAGGGAAAAATTGCTACGATTTGGAAACTTTTTAGATGACATTGCTCCAAAAAAAAAAATTCTAGAGAAAAATTGAGATTTTGTGATAATTTCCAGAGCAAAAATGAACCTTAACCCAAGTATTTTTCTATACTAGCTCTTAAAGGCCAATACTCTCTACATTGGTAATTTTTTTATAAAAAAAAATTGTTGTGAAAAGGCTTTTTTGGACTAATGTATAATACATTTATTTTAATGAATGGATCACATTTGCACATGGATGGGAAAATTTCTAATTGGATATCATCACTAAAAGAATAAAAAAGATCTTCAATCATTCGAAATCTTAAAAGATATACAATTGATCAATCAATATATAATTTCAACTTATTGCACACTTAACTAATAAAATAAATAAATGCATATATGCGTCATCATTATTTTTCTATAATTGTTGATGGTATATGGACCCTGGCCAACTCAAGAAGAGTGTAAGGTGCACAAATAGTTCTATTGAAGCAGCCGTTCATAGCAATCTCACATGAGACTTCAGTTAGATGTTTCCATCCATCAAAATAATAGTAATTTGTTCTATCTGGACACTATTTTCTTCTTTTTTATAACAAGCATCCTGAATGTCTGTGATTCCTGTACATTTGCAAGCAAATCCACGTGAATATATAAATCCGAAACCAAATCAATATATTCAATATATATTTTAATGTAAATTATATTAAGCAAGATTCAAAAGATTAGCGTAACTAGCTAAATTCTCAAACTTTGTACTACCTCCGATCTTTACCTACAATTATGAATAAATTGAATTGTAGAATATATTTTATATTAAGGACAACAGGATAAAGTATAATGTGAAAGTAAGACAGAACCGATCAGTAAACTATAAAATTTATAATAGGTCAAAGTATTTATAAACTAAATAAAGATATGACCCATTTTTCAAACGTGTATAATGCATAGGGCTAGACACTTAAATTAGTACAACATTGTAGTGTGATATTGGATTTATATATAGTTAGGTTGTTTCTCTGGAAATTATTAAGAAAATGCAAATTCATGTTAAGCACACAATATAATATATGTATGGAATTAAATTTGAAATAAAATTATGCATACATAAAATTTAAAATAATATTATATACGTAGTGTTTTTTCCTTTTGATTTTCTATTTTACACACACACATATTTCTTACCATGTCTTTTATGCCTTTCTGTGATGATTTTGTGCACCTTGTAATTATCGTGTATTGTGAACAATGAACCGAGGAGTTTGCTTCGTAAAAATAATAGTTTTTCAGGAAGTTTATCTCTATAGTATCTTGAACTGCAATTTTCTGTATATTCAAATGGCTCACAAACTGAAATGCCATTTACCACGAACTTTCTAGCTCCAAGATTATAGATTTTCTGCAATTGATTTATTTTTTAAAAAAGGAAAAATTTCATGTTAGTTGCAAGTAGAGTACTATATATATATATATATATAAGGTCTAGCTAGATTTAATTTAATAATGCGCAATTAAGTCATATAATCATTATCCTCATCGTATTTCAACAAAAGTAATTTTGATTTTCTTAAAAAAAAAATTTATAATTTTAAGCTGCTATTGTTTTACTTTCACAATTAGAAGACTATTTTAATTTTATATTGTACTCATTTTAGTTTAATAAAATATATTCAGATTTGAAACACACACACACACATATGGATGTTTCATATGCAAGATGAAAACTATAGTCATTTCCACTAAATTAAGAGCACTGAGTTTTAAAGTTTTAACCCTCCTAGAATGGACATCACAAAGTTAGTTCAACTTCCCCAAAATGACACAATTTGATATAATGAAAATATCATTCTAAAATATAAAATATAGAATAAAATTTAATATCTATAAATTATGAACAATATATATGGCTTATCAGCTAGATACTGGGTAGTGTGTCTAATATATATGATTATAAATTTATTAGTATAAATGACGCTATTGGAGAACTCGGACAATTACAACAACAATGCTACATCAATGGGAAGTATTCTGATATCCTCCCTCCTGTCCATATCATAAGGTACTTCTAACCACCTCACTGAAACTAACGAGAAGTTGTTAAGTCATTAACTTTATATAAAAATGAAATATAAATTTCTAATCTTACCCACATTTAAATTAAAAGTTTTAATGTTTTGTATTACATTCTCTTACATAAATAATGACTTCAAATAGGAGTGATATTGAACAAACTTAATTAATATTCCCATCAAATGACTTATTAATATGAATATAATTATCCATCTCTGTTAAAAGGTGACTTATAATAAAAAAAAACAGGGAAATTACAAGAGAATGAAGTAAAATGATCATGGCATAGAACACGAACCTCGATATGCTTTGAAAGTTCATCAAGGAGATACTCTGCGAAGACTGGTGGACTATATCGGCTCGTGATGTTTTGATTGGCCAAAATATTATAATCATTAAGGCCAATAGATATTAGGAAAATAGATTTGGCCAAGTGGTGGTGCAATTTATTTTGATCCATTTGTTTTGGCAGATCTTTTGTTACTGTAGAGGTGAAGTAATAGATTTGTTGCTCTAGAGATAAACAGTGTCCCTAAAACCCCAAAAAAAGTAATTAAGCATAGGTTAATTAGTGAGAAAATAAAAAATTTAGTGTAAAATAAAATGCTGAATGTAAAACATATTCACACAGGCAGTTGTGCAAAAACGCCTTTTTACAGCGGCACTATGACAGTAAATAATGTCCGTTTTCAGAAAAAAGTAGTGAAAAAATAGGTGATGGCATTTTCATAAATAAATATGATGTTTTAATGATTGGTTCCACGAAAACCAGTTGTGGAAAATGAAACTTTCAACAACTGGTTTTGAAAACAGTCATCGAAAACAGTTTCAATGACTAGTCATACTTTCAATGACTGGTTTTCAAAACCAATCGTTGAAACTAACAATTTCAACGACTGTTTTAAAACCAGTCATTGAAATGCAAGATTCAATGACTGGTTTTGAAAGCTAGTCCTTGAAATGCAAGATTCGAAAGCTGAGAGATATGAAATAACAGAGAAAATCTTCGAAATACAATGACAGATTTTGACGCAGGAAAATGGTGGAAGGCAGCTCTAATAGCGATTTGCCGAGGATCTTAGGAGCCATTAAATCCTCTGAGGCAAGCTTACTTTAGCCATTTACTTCATTCAGATAACTATTTCTTGTAAAACCTTGGGTTTTCTAGAACTATGCGTTGGAATGTATCTGTGGTTTTTTCCCTCTCTTTTTGATCCAACTCTGAATTGCATGTTCTCTCAGTATAATGCACCAATAGTGCGCCCCCAATTGTTTGCATTAATAGAAATCTTTATTTGGTCCTGTTGATTGCAGTTATGAAGTTTAGGCTTACGGTGGATTTTTCTTTTGGTTGGAAGTGTCATGTTTCATTAATAGAAACCATTGATATTAAGAGTTTTATTGACAACAAAACATCAAACATATTCTTTTCTATGCATCCAGAAATTGATTATTGAAATGAATGAAGCTTTGCGCAATGTTTAGCATTCATTTATTTGATATTTCTATGTACGCCTGAGTCTTAAGCTACTTTGTTTCCAGATTGCTACCCTTAAGGTAATATATATCTTGGTTAGTGCTATGGTAGCATATTTTTGGCCAATGTTGTGATATTTTACATGGGGTTTCTTGTAAATGCTTCTAGCACTATTAGTTTGTGATTAAATAGATTTTTTATTGGGTAACATATGGATGTAGATTGTTGAGAATCAAGTTCAATTGTTTATTAAGCTTGGAAATCTAGATTTCAATATATATCCAACTTTACTTTACTTGTGGATAGCCTTACGGTATCCTTGACATTAGCTACCTTCATCTCCCAGAAGCTAGATGCTTTTATTTGTGCATTGGAATTGATTTCTGCCATTTTCGACTTAACTATATTTGTTGTATAAGGTCTTTTGGAGTTCACTTTTGAGAATCGTCATTGATATTTTTACATAAATATAAAAAAACAATTATTTTGAAAAGTAAGGCTTGCATAAACGTTTTGCAGGCTTTGCACTTGGTCACTTGTAATTTCTTCTTAGTTACTGCTGGCTAACTAGCTTTTAAGTTAATGCATAACCTTCGTAGTAAATTTGTATCTGTGATCATATCAGTAGACAATAGTCCATATTTCCTTGATACAATTAATTTTCTATTGTTACTAACTTGGATTATCTTTACAGGTATTTTACTTTTTGGATTGAGTAAGATACTTGCTTAATGACACAAAATTGTTTCAAGCTTTCTTGCGGATCACCATAACTTGTGCAATTAGTATTGGTGCTATTGCTTTGGGAATAGGCACTGCATCTGGTTATATTTCTTCATGGATTGGCAGGTTCTACTCTTTGCTTGACCCAACATATGCTACTATGTTTTAGAGATTCTCTTACAGATGATGAGTTCAAAGTTTAAGAGCTTTAGCTATTGCCATTTAGTTTTATAAATACTTATGGTTCCTGAAGAAACTTGAAATTTTATAATTTGGTTTAACTATATATGCAATTACAAATTTTAGTTGTCTTTCCACAAGGGACTATAGCTGTCAGTTGCAGCTTGCAAGGATAGGCTCTAGCCACCATTGCATCTGTTCATAGCTAATTGACTTATCTTTGTGTTAATCATTCTTGGGTTAGCCAATTCTTATATGGAAATATTTGTTTATTGTTGAAAGCTTTTTTATATCTATGAAATAGTACTTATGATTTACCTTTTAAAATTCTTCTCTCTTAACTTCACTGTTATCTTTGTTTTCTTTCACCTGAACAAAGGAGTTTACATTACTTAGAAGATATTAAACGAGACAAATTATTATTACTCGCTGATATATCACAATAAATGGGGTAAAATAGAATTGCCTGTACTGGTTGCCTAATAGGGTAGTACTTGGTGGCTAAAAGCTTTGATTAGAGGTAGTCGTCCCTATATATTTCATCCACCATTCTGTACTTGAAATCATCCGACATAGACTTCATTGAGAGATTTTCTTTCAACTGTCAATTTTGAAACTTGATTAACATAAGTGTACATTTGCTGAAAGAGGAATGACACCAAAGTTAGAAGTTATTTTAGTATAAGAAACTTGATGGTTTACTTGGTTTCTAGGAAATAGTTCAACAGCAGCTGTTGCAAATTTATCCCTATAACGTCGTCCAAAGAGCTTCCTGATGGCATAGAGTTCAGGAACTAATAATATATTTTTTTTAAAAAAAAAGGTTACAATGACTGTTTTTTTTTTCAAAAAAATAGTCCTTGTATGTTATTTCCACAACATATGATGACTATTTTTTAAAAAAAACAGTCGTTGTATGTGTTTGAGATACAACGAATGTTTTTTCAAAAATAGTCGTTGTAAGTCTCTTATAATGACTATTTTAAAATAGTTGTCTATTTTAAAACTTTCAACGAAAGTCACATACATGTCCCTATGAAAATGGTCGTCTAAAGGGTAAAAAAAACGGTCATTAAAAGTGTCTTATGTAGTAGTACAATTATCTGGTGGACAAAGTCTTAGACCTTTTTTAATATATAAATTATCATCTCTATTTGGTTTGGGGGTCGTGTCTACCCCTCCCAACACATAAATGTCTCCTCTGGGTCTTAAGCTCGAGACCCAAAGGGATCTAGCGGGGTCTTACACTACTAAACTAACTCTATGTTGGTAAAGTCTTAGACTTTGTGCACCAATTGTTTGTACATTTGGTGTAGAAAGATATAGATTTTTTTAACAAATTAAATAACTTAAATAACTACCCTACACCAGTTTTTGTTTTAAAATCGGTATATGTAGACAGTGTTTTTTAATAGCAAGAATTACTATATGATCTTAAGGAAGAGATTTAGCCACCTAAAAGTCTGATGACAATTGGGACATATAATGATAAGTTTCATCGCAAGAAATGACAACGGTTTGATACTGCTCACTTGCCATTAAAACTTACTGGTTATTAAATCATTTCCTTAAAACCTAAAAGTAATTCTCCCTGTTAAAATGAGTTAGAAAGTTAACTACCTTGTATCTTTCTTAAGAAAATGTTACAGATCACACTTTCTACACCACGCAACAAAGAAGTAGTGTAAAAAAGCCGCTATAGAAATATTTTTTGCAATAGAAAGTAATGGAAAATAAAAATTATTGGCAAATGATTTATGAGGAAGGAAAGGAAGAATGGAAAAGAAGGGAAGATTGGGAGGGAACTTAAAAAAAGAGCTGTTTGGTAGACATGGGAATGGAACATAAGTTGAGGGAAAATAAATTGTTTGGTTGGAAGAAAAGGATTTGGGTTAAATGGGAAGGAGAGGGAAAATAACCATAATACCCCTATCAAGTTAAAAAGGGAGTCACCTTTTTGTGAGGCATCGTAGTAGACAAAAAGGAAAAGGAGGTCGCCCGATGTTTGCCTCTGTCTTGGGAAAGAAGGTAAATCGAAGGAGGTATGGATGGTATCTTCGACGGTGACTACCAGAACAATAGATGGAGGCAAGAAGGAAGATAGAGATGGCGCAAATAACAGCAGCTTCAACACATTGTTGAGTAGCACAGGTAATTTGGAAAGGAGGATGGAGGGGGAAAATATGATATTTTTTTGAGTGTTGCTAATGTGGTGATGTTTTTTTAAGGCAGGAAAGAGTGAATGTGTGTGGACAAGCGAATAAGAGAGTACACTTGTGGAATTGTTAGCAGAGATGAGAAAAGCAGGACATAACATGACCAAATCTAAGTGGTTTACAGCGGATCTCATGCATTTGGAGAGGAAGCTCGAGGAAAGGTTGCTAGGGTGTAGGTTGAAGGGGAAGACTGATATCCGGAGGCAAATCAGGAGGCTAAAGCAAGATTGGATGATAGTGTGTCACATGTTAAATGGGGAAAATGATAATGGTTTTAGTTGGGATAGTGTGAATTATTGTGTGATGGCAGATGAAAATGTGTGGCATGCATACATGCAAGTAAGATAGTTTATTGTTGTGAAGAACATTGATAAACAAAACTTTCTCATGGTGGGATTGATGTTTATGGTTTTTCTTTACAAGTTGATAGAAGGGCTGCTAAATTCAAGGGCAAAGATTTTCCATACTTTGAAAAGCTATGCTATGCTTGGGGAGAGTAAAAACACGAGAGGATGATTATGAAGATGTTAGAAGTTTAGAGAAAGAAGGGAGATGAATCCGGCTACCCTGAACAAACCTTGTACTATATTATATAGGAAGTAGAACAAAGTGAAATTGACATTGTCTTGTATGCTTGCTAAAGATGTTAATGTCTTGTATGTAATTATAGTTAGTTGAAGGAATGGAAAAGGTTGTGAAAGGGTAAGCTGTAATTGAATGAATAGAGAAATTTTCCCAATGTTCAGATTTTCACATGCAAACTCTGTTTTTTGGTGATATTGATAGAAAGTTAAAGTGAAATGTATTTGACATATCATTTGGGACACAAATTAAACTCTCTTATTGGAATAAGTTATGAATAAGAAGTCAGCATAAGCTTCAAAGAATTAGGGACAATAAGAAATGTAAACAACAGTGACAATAATTGTTGCATTTGTGCACAAAAATAATGAAACATGAACTAGGAAATGATGGAGGCAATATCAGGAATGTGCAAAATACTACCTTGTCAAACCCCTTAACAATTCGATATTTGCATAATAATAAATACATAGTTCAAACGGTATACAGAAATAGCGGAAATATACTAATTATAAGAACTTGTTTACGTTACAGGAATCTTCATAAGATTTGAAAAAAATATACAGAGTCTAAAAGAGATAAAATTTAAAACTAAAGATAACCAACTGCACTCTGACTAGAACCGGACCTTCAATCACCGGTATTTACGGTTTTGCCCTTAGAGCCGCTACCTTCTGGTGGAATATTTTTAAATGTTGAAAAAGGGTGAGATTCGAATGAATCTCAGTAGTAACATACAATCAATCATATAAAATGCGATAAATAAATATGCAATGCGCCATGATATGTAAAATGCTAACTCGTGTTGTATGCATACTGTCCAAGGCCAAATGACTGTTTGCAACCTCGGCTTAACTCGTGTCCATGGTCAAACGACATGTTTAGACCCTGGCTTATTCGCGTGTTGTGCCTCAGGCACTATCATGTTACAAAAAATGACATACACAACATATAACTAATCACATAGTATATGAGAGAAAGAGTTACTACCTGGGTCCTTTTTCAGTCTAACTGTTTATCCAAAACTTTTTCTCCGGCTTGGCCTATTACCAATTCCTGTAAATTAAAATTAACAAGTAATTGGTTATTACTTGCATTACTATAGATTTTAATCATATTCTGAAGGTTATCTCAGTTTCAGCGGCTTCTACATTGTATAATTTTGTATAGTGCAATTTTTCTATTTTTCAGAAAATTGGTAAAATTTTCAGACAACTTTGAAAAATCATAACTAATTCTAGAAAATTCCAAATTGACTGAGTCTAAAGCCTAAATGAAGCTCTTGAAATATAAATTCATGGAAAAATATCAAAATCTATTCATTTCCACCATATTTCTCCCAGAATTTCATGAAATATAACTATTCCAGATTACTCTCCAGAACAAAGCACAATTTTGAAAATCCATATCTCCTAATATACTCATCCAAAAATTATGATCCACATATCAAATTAAATCTCTGAATGTATACTTTAAATCTGGAAAGTTTTGGTTTTCCAAAATCGCGTGAAAACCAATCTGACTTCCAGAAACATATTCTGACAACAACTAACTTCAAAAATTCATATATCTCAATATACTGATCCAACTCATACAAAATATATATCAAATTAAATCTTAGAATATTTACTTTATTTATAGAAATTTAATGGCCATTGGAAAGATTACATAATTCAAAAATACTACGAAACCAACTACTAGAATCCAGACTTCTAGGATTGCATCTGTTTCTAATACCTCCATGTAAAATTTTATAAATATTGGATATGATTAGGTTAGTCAAAGCTAAACACAAAATGGACTGTCTCCCAAAATGTCAGTTTTTGACAGTCTGAGTTTAAAACTCAATAACTCACTCATTTTGACTCCAAATTATGCTCTTCTTGATTCTATTTCATTCTACAAATCCTAAAATTTCCATAGGAAAAAGAACCAGACAAAAAATCCATATATAACCTCCATTTAAGCTTCTTCAACTTTCCGGTAGAAACTCTATTTTCCGTCAAGTAAAACAGAGTTGAGAAAACTCACATTCAACTATGGTTTTTCACTGCAATCTCAAAAATTTTGACTCTACATACTCCTACACATGTTCCTTGTGATTGGGGATGTGATTACAGAAGAAAAGAGACCAAAAATCCCATGTAAAATGAACACACAATCACTGATTTTGGTATTTTACGGTGACAAAACATTTTCAGTGACTTTTCTTGATTCTAGCAGCAAAACAACCAAGAAAACAACCACAAATCCAATGGAAAAACAAGAGAAGGATGTATGGAACTCACCTATATTTGTTTATGATATTGTGTGTAAAGTTTGAAGCTTCCTTGTTTCTCTTCTTCCTTCGTCTCTTTCTCTCTATTTTTTTGTTTTGTTTCTCTTTTCTGGTTTTCCTTCCTTTCACTCTTTCTTTTCTATTTTGTTTTCTTTGCTTTCTCTTGCCTGGCTGACGTGCATGAATGGAGAGGTAAGGGAGTGATTTATTTACGTGAGGTGTATGCGTGCTCTATCTGAATGAGAATGAAGAAAGGAGGAGTACGTGGTTGCTTGTCTAAAGGAGGATGTATGTGTGAGTATGTGTATCAAACATGTGTTTTGAAATGATGAGGCTATGACAAGTGTGTGTATACGTGTTCGGTAAGTTTGAGTTGAGTGTGTGTGTTTTTCTTTATATTTATAGGTATATTTTTATCCTATTAATTATGCACAACATGCCTTAATTTTTCCCTTTGCCTAATTTAAGTTTCCTTAAATTTCGTAGGTTCCATAATTTAGCTTATTATCTAGTTTCTATAAATTAATTATTTTATTAAATTTTTGGGATGTTACATACCGTGACTTGAAAACATTGTGATTAATAATACAATTTGAAAGGCACACATACATATATAGACTGGTGAAGATATGAAAATAAGCAACATGATAAAAAATTGATGTCAACACAACATAATATGAGTAGTTCAATTCAAAAGTATCAGATGTTCAAATTCAAACTAAGTAGGCAAGTTTGAATTCACATAATAAGTGCACATACTTTAAAACAACAACAAGAAGGCAAATAGATGTCCTTGCTAAAGCATTACAAAATAAAGCATAAAATCAAAAGTAATCTATCCCTAATTCTTCTTCTTCCTCTTAGTTAGGGACCTCTTGGGAGCAAACCTCGTTCGGGATGGTGAGCGTGAAGTGAACCAGGGAGGCTGATAGGGATAAATATGGGGGAAGAAGATGTTTAAGGTAGAGGAGGAAAGGGTGGGGAAGCTTAGAACAAATGGGTCATATTTTCAGCAGCAGGGTTAGACCTGAAACGATCTGGTGGAATGAATTGTAATGGATGAGCCTCAACAGTTGGTCTAGAAGGCGCATGAGGAGGGTTCACAGCTTTAAGGAGAGGCATGATTGACAATGGGGTCACTGGATCACAATATTGTGTCTTAGTCGGGGTGTTTGCTTCAGCCTCAAGGTCTAAAAGAGGAACCTCAGTAAAGGGGGATTGTGGGGACGGCTGTGGAGAAAAGTAAATAGTGTCACCTGCATTGTCACCTTCTTCATTAAGTTGACATTTATGGTCTGATGGATTGTCACACGCAGGGAAAGTAGATTCTTTTCTAGTATACATAGAAGGCCCTGCCTGATCATGTCCTGATACCTTGAAGGAGGCAAATTCCTTGAACTCAGTAGAATATAGGTGAATGAAGTCTCGAGGCCCTTCAAATCAAGTGCAAGCTCTGATATGAGTAAGTCCATGTGTCCAATATTTGCATCGAAAGTCTCAAACTTCTCTTTCATATAACTGTCCACTTTGAGTACAAGTTCTTTAAGATGGCTAAACCTTGCCTCCATGTGTGATTGAAACTTGATGAGATTTTTGTCTATAAGTTTGGCAAAGGTTTCTGCCATTGCTGCAACTGATTCAGCAGGAATTAATCCACCAGTAGGGGAAGAAGTACCAACTGCATCTTGGGGAGGCTGACTGTGTTCAGCGTTTTTTAGGCTTAGATGCTACTTTAGAACTCTATTTTCCCCTATAGGTATTTGCATTCGGTGTAATGCCTTCTCATCAAATTCCTCAGTCCAAATAAGTACTTCCCCATCCTCCAAATACCAAACTTTGTTCTGTTGTAAAATGAGTGACATGAGTCAGGGATATGGCAATTCTGAGTACTTCTTTCCTAGCGTTGCAGCCCTTAACATTGTGTCTACAATTCTCTTGGCCATATGAAAAAGCTTTCTCTTAATCATACATGTAAGGATATGTTTGTCCTCAGGGGTCAGTGAAGTGTAGTGCTTTCCTTTGTTTACAAATTTCCTACTGTACAAGTAATATAGGACCCGAAACCTATAAGGAAGCTACTTTGGTCTACACAGAGAACTATTATCAGTCAAGTTTTTCCCCTCAAGCAATGTCCTGTCAATTTCTTCTGCTGAGATTTTGGAGTCAATGGACTATGAGCTCGTTATTCCTAACCAAGTTAGAATTTTCTCCTCATTTATTTCTATAGTCTGCCCTCTAACACATGTTGTCACAGCTAACTTTAAAGACATTTTCATATGAGAATAAAAAACCTTAACCACAGATTCAGAGTAAGGCAAGGACAACTCTAAAATTCCCTGGAAAGGCTTTAGTATTGGTCCCAAATCAAAGTTGTAGTCGGTGTCCAATGTTTCACTTTGATCCTACTCATTTTACAAAATATCCAACCAACTAACCTTATATCGTATTCTTCTAGGGTAGAGCTGTTGAAATCATCCTTTGCCTGTGGTGCAATTTTTGGCCTCTATTTCTAGCATAACTTCTTATACAACTTTGCTCTGTTATCATCAAGGACCACATTGCCTTCCTCCTCATTCCAGAATCTAAAAGATGCCTTTTCTTTAGACCCTCCGCTTTTTCCTTCATACTCAGAGGAATCATTACTACCGGTTGAACTCTAGTTCTTACCTACTGATGTTTTTCCTTTTTCATTTGCTCTAACTTTTACCTCTTTGAGTGTCCAGATAATATAACTCGATGGATGAGTCCTCCTCCTCCTCCAACTGTCTCTTGCCCTGGTCGCTCACTTTATCCTTAGCTCTCATGGTCTCTTCCCTTTGTTTCTTCTTTTCTTCCTTTGCTAGATTATCACTCTTCCACTTAGCCGCCGCCTCGTAGTCATCATACCAATTCCCTTCTATGGTTTTGTACTTTGAATGTCCTTACTATTTGCACCAGTAAAGCTATGCCCTGTGCTTTCTGAAATTGAGAAAATCTTCCATGGTGATCCCCATTTGTTATAAACACTCCTTTGTCATTTTCACTGTCACTATTTCTGTATCGTAGAGAATAAAGACACATATGGGGGAGAATGATGAAACAGGGGTTTTGTCACTTCTAAAATCACAGAATGTGAACTGTCATGTTAATCAAATGCCCTTAAATTCCAACCACTACTTATCTGACGACATTAGGCGGACCAATTTTTCAATTCGAAATTTAAAATGTTTTAACTGTCAACCAAAGGCTGTTGTAGAGGTTCGAATCCTGAACCCAAGTTTGAACGTCCGTATAAAGTGTGAGGGTCACTAGCAAAGACAGAATAATATTGAAATTCGAACTAACATGTGGAATTAAAACTTCATGGCCTATAATATGATATAATTGTAACCAGTGGTCAGAAAGTACAGCTGGTTATAAACTTGTGTTAATGACAACACCATGATGGGAAACTGATATTACATTAATGTAAAAGAAGTACATGAAGATTAATGTGATGGAAACAAAGTTGTTGCACTTGCATTTGACATATGTTGTTCAATGTTTACAACTTAGCCTACATTACTTGTTTCATTAACATATGTAAATACAGGGATTTGACATATTTTTCAATCAGAATATACAAGCAAAATATACAAGACTATAGCCTGGTCATAAACTTTACCCCATGTTAACAGTTGCATTAACCCTGACTGAACATGGTTGAAAGTTTACACACCATTCCTATGTTTATTACCACGTGTCCAAAAACAAGGTGACACATGTGTCTAATCCCTATATTAATTTAAAATACCATTGACCCAACATTCACTGGCAGGGAAAGACTACTGTCCTAGTAAGCTACAGATCCATAAGGGTTTAAACTCTGTAGGAATCTTGGCAAAGGCATGCAAAAGTTGTTCAAATGCTAGTATCTTGATATGAATTGTATTTCTCTCTGTTAGTGTCAAACCTTCAACCTGAAGAAGTTCCATGAACATGTCAAAACCTTTTTGCATATAGGTCAGCTTGCCTTTCCTGACCTAAAATTTGATTCCCTAGTTTTTCAAACACACTCATGATGGTTTTTTCTAATGAGGTAACAATCTCTCTCAATACCTCAGCAATCACTTCAAAATTATTCAGTTTGCACTTCTTTTTGAGAAAGAATGAGTCATCATTGATATGGTTTGTGGTAGGTGTAGTTTCACCTATAATCTGTGAGCAGTCCACATCAGCAGTAAATGTTTAGGGCAATTCAATAAGGTCATCATCTTCAAGATTTACTTTATGTTCCATGCCACCAGGTGGTTTTCCTTCTTCCTTAATAGCCCTATCCCTAGCCCACATAAAGCATAAACTCTCAAAGTTGGGAAACGACTTGTTCCAAAACTATCCTTCCTTGGGATGAACCTGTGAACGTTAAGCGAATGAGGCTTCCCCATACATATGGCATATGAAATTTTATACACTAAAACTCCTCAACAAGTGGACATACCTTGACATATTCATCCCTGACCTCTCTCTCTCTCTCTCTATCTCTGTAGTGACAAATTTTGTCTCTGGATCCTAACCAAAGCTAGAGGTGTTAGTGCCATAAACCATATCATAAGCCACTTACCACAAACATTTCAAGGTTTTGATTCTTGAGGTTATGTGAGGACATACTTTAATCCTATGTCCAGGCAGCTTCTCTTCCATCATTACCTGTAGAGAATTGGCAAATCCAGGCTTGAAACCATTGTCTACCATGAAATTCTGCTCCATCCTTATAGTAAAAAGGCAACTACCAGCACATTATTCTCCTCAGAAGACCACATTTTAATCTTTGACTTATTTCCCTCTTCACTGTGCTCCATCTATAAAAAAACTCAGGCATAGAGGAAAGTTGGTAATGTAACTTAACTCCAAGAAGAAAGTATACATAAGGATACCAAGCATCAAGCTACACTTTAATTTAATTCAAATGCACATAAGACAAACTTGTTCCATACAAACAAAAACAAAGCAAAGGCATTGTTCTTAAATTTTTAACATTAGTCTACATCATAATCAATGGTCCCTATAAGCCACATAGGCAGCAAACATGTCATTTTCCATATGCACCCTAAAGTTACTCCATAACATCATTACTTTCCATAGTCATCATAGGGGTATTCTCAATTGTTGTAGGTGCTAGTTCAAAGGACTCAAGCTGTGCATCAAGAGGATCTTGAATATTCTCCCGACGAATTAGATTATGTAGTAAACAGCATGCTACAATGTATCTATTATGAATCTTTACCGAATAAAATGATGCACTCCTTAGTATTACCCAACATAACTTTAGTATCCCAAAGCACCTTTCTATGACGTTACGGGCTGACGAATGCTGCATGTTGAAGCACTCATGAGGAGTTTGGGGTTGATGTCCTTATCTCCATTCATTAAGGTGGTACCTTTGCCCTCTATAAGGCGCCAAAAATCCTTGGCAATTCATGTACCCCGTATGAACCAAGTAGTACTTTCTTGCCCAAATCAATAATGCCAATTAAACGACAAATGCTTATTACTTGCTCTTAACTTTTGAACACATGATACAAAATTACTAATTAATACACCTATAACACTCATACCTTGTAGTACTTTTAGCTCATGTCACCTCCTTATAGCATCTCTCAACACCATCCTATCCGTAGTTGACCCCTCCCAACCAGGTAGTATATAAATGAATTGCGCATCCGGTGAGCGTACACCTAGAACATTGGTTGTCACCTCTCCTTTTTGTTTCAATACCGGCCCTTATGCTCTGCAGGGGCTTGCACACGTATGTGCATACCATCTAACTCACCAAGATAGCCTTGAAAACACAAACAAATTTAACAACCCTTCAGCTAACCATTTCATATTTCCATCCTTAATCATTACAATTGATCATAAAACAAAATAAGTTATATACCCTGAACCACTTCCAATGATGATCATTTGAGTTCTCTAGAATGGGCTTTGCTCTTTTTAAAAGCAATTATTGCAGTCTAATAGTTGCATTCAAAACAAGTTTAAACTATATGCTAACTGTTTCCCCCAACCTACCAAACTCAAACTAAATGACTCTATTCTTCACATGATGGCCCAATATGTGAAGGAACATTGCCACTTTCTCATCAACTAACATATGTTTCGTTGGTCTCAATCCACCAATTGTATCTAGCATGTGACACAATTTATCAAAAGTTTCTCGATACATCCTAATTTGGTTAAAGCACGTTGTATCACAACTGTATATCATTGCCCTCAAATTTGCTCGCTTCGCGTGAAAATCTAATCTAAATGACCTCTCCAATATGTACCTCGGTGTTCCTCCTCCCACAGCAACTATCATGATTAAAATCAACTTCCTCACAGCTAGAGGCAACGCTAAGCACCCAGCCAACATGGCAAACATTTGATCCAATTGTGGCTCCATGCCTATACAATTTTCCCCACACTGGTTTCCTTTACATTATAAGTTACGAACTCCTCTTTCCAAGACAAGTAAAATACATTTAAATGTCATTTAAATGTCAAGCAACATAATTACCCCACCAGTCCTCACACAATAAACACAACACACCGTTATATTACTCAACAAGTGCAAAATCATTCTATGTTTGAATTGTGTTTGCTTGACTTCCACTTCTTGCATCACGAGTGTTCATTCCATACTAACCCACACTGAAAAATATGTGCAACTACATTCACAGTTAAGCATTTATGATAATGACAACTATTTCAAATGAAAAACTACTTGAAATACAACAAACAAAGCACACTATCAATAAGAAAGCAATGCTTTATTTTTTTCACATCTGTCGACTCCACAATACCCACACAACAATGAAAATAATTTAATACCACATACTTGAAATTAAATAACACATCAACCAAACCTCCCTTCACATTCTGTCATCACTTTCTCTGAAGGTTCATCACTCAACGTAAACAGGGGGTAAAAAACATGCCCATTGCTCTCCACGAACACAGAACAAAATGTCATTCATCAATTACCTCGATTGGAAGTTATTTCACATGCCTTTGGACAGTTTCCTTTTGCAAAGAAGCTTTTATCACATTCCCCATACTCTTCACCAATGCCTTCAGCTCGTTGCAGGTCTGAGATTTTTATTGACTTTTATCCACGTTTTCAGGGGCATTTTTATCCCACATTTCATCTGTCCTGGGAACGTGTTCAAGTTCACTCCAGTTTTGGTAGGAAGTCACTTTCCCATGTTTAAAGGAACATCACAAGTGGCAGGAATCTGAGTTGACGTCACTTTCATTGCCAAACATGTTTTGAGCTACGGAATATTGTCATCTTCCCATTCCCTCCTCGCCTTTCCATGTAACAAACAGGTCCTAAGATCCCGCTTGCTCCTGATCCATAGTTTATTCCGGTAGCTATTTTACTTCTTTCTGAATCCGTCATATTCAAATATGGAGGAGGCATTGGTAAGCCCAAATACATAGCTTCAAAGAAAACAATACAAAACAATAATATTTGGATAACATTTATGAAAGTTACAATAAGAAACTTTCTAAAATTAGCAAACCTATTGCAATAATAAGTACTATTACACTTACCCTATATATTTAGATGGGAAGAAAACTAGGGGGAAATAATACTATTAGAAAAAACTATAAAAAAAATTTGTATTACCTCCGGTCCTTAATATAAAACCCAGTTGACTAATTAATTTTGGGAGATTAAGAAAGTTAAATAACTTACTTTAAAGTATTCATATTTATTATTTCTCACCAAACTAATTTATGTGACTTATAAATAGTATATAATCTAATGATATACCTAAGTATATTTTAAAGAGATCATGTAACATATACTATATAATTAGCTTCTTTAATCTTCTTAAATTAGTCAACTGAGTTTTATATTTAGAATTGGAGGTAGTAAATATTTTTTTACTATTTTGTGAATTTTTTTCTTTACCGTATTCTCTTGAAACAAGTTTTGGTGCTCACCACAATGAAGAGCACTAAGAGCTCATCGCTACAATGAGAGTTCAAATAAAATTTCAATAGTCTAGACTCAAGCTTTTTCAACTAATGATTTTTATGTACAGAAATCTTTTTTTTTTTTTGAAAAACTAAGCACTAAGATAGATTTTGCACACATTAAGATTTTTTTTGAAAAAGGTAAAAGTAAAAATTTCAATATGAACCATCCAAAATAGATTTGAAGGTTCATAGTGGTGATGAGTTCTTGACGCTCTTCATTGTGGTGATCACTGAAACTGGTTCTGTATTCCCTCAGCTCCCTTGATTTTTCTATCACTTTTCCCTCCATCCAAACATAGAGTAAAAGTTATAGGTGCCAAATATTATTTGTATTGCACGAGAACTCATCTCTTTACTACGATTGATAATCTGCCACATTTTTGCCATTAGTGTGTCGACCTCTTATGTTATGGAAATCAATGCCATAAGGCCACCTATTTGCGTTTGCTACTGTCTTTAGATGATTGTTGTTTCCAGCATCAACAGTAGAATCACCAAAAACATATATGGCTGGTGGCAAGGGATGATAACTATTACCAGCAGCATTCACCCTGAGAATTTGGTGTGCAATATTGAAGAAGCAGAAAGCCAGGATCATCATAATTGTTTTTGGATTTTCCAGATCTTCTTGAAAATATGGAAATCCTTAATTTGATTGATAAATGATGATGAATAATGGTGTTGGTTTCCCATGAATTTATAGGTTTATTTTTTTGGAAGATAACAGAATTAGTTGGATCAAAAGATATGTATATGCTGATTTAGGGGGAAAAATGATGAAAAAACAATACAGCATATCGATATATATATGGTGATTTGTTTGGAGGTTTGGCCATCTGTTTTAAACTAAATACAAATATTGACACCCGCGTTATGTTACAAAAGATGAATATAATTCAATATGAAATTGAAAGAAACTCTTATAAATCCCACAAAATCATTAAAAAAATAATAAAATCAAATATAGAAATAAACTACATTAACCAAAATTAAGGGATGGGTGGATGGAGGTGGGATTCGATCTCCATATGTACGTGCATGAAATATGGACCTAGTCAATATTATATTAAGAGATTGAAGTTAAACGCAATAAATCTCTATATGCATTTATAAAATAATAGAAATTATTAAACTCAATATAATTTAAACATAATAGACCAAATTGTAAAATAAAAGAAGTTATTAAACTAAATTGAAAAGTGGAGTTCTTGGGTATTTTTGGAAAATTTTTATTATGTGATTATGATTTATAATTCATAATTTTAGTATAATTTTTAATATCCCGATTAGTAATATTATAATTTTAATTTTTTGAGTATTGATATCTCAATAACTACAATTTCATCGTGATTATTGTGCATTCGAAGTGTACATGTAAAATTATAGAACATGTTTTTTTCTTAAGATTTGTAGGCAGTAAAAAATGATTAGAGATCTCTAAAAGCATTAAAAAAGAATTTCTTGAGTATTTTTAGCCATTCCCACAAGTAAATATATATAGCTTTTATAGCTTCCAAACGTCTATTAAGTGATTATTATTTATGATTCATGATTTGATGTCTATTTTCAAATTCAATCAAATTTAATTCATGATTTAATGTTGTTACGAGTGTAGGATGGTGTATTTAGAAGTACAAGTGTACACTGTCGTAAACAATTAATATAGAGGTGAGTAGAGTATCGTTCCCACAAGGATTGATCACTAAGTACCAAAATTGATAATTTTAATACTATTTAGCCGATTGATTAGTTGGTGGTTGAGATTGCAAGATAAAAATGATTAAATGAAAATGCAATTGTTATAAAGACAAATATAGTAAAAAGGCCCTAGGGATTAGATTTCACTTAGCAAACTCTAGATTGAATCACTTATCTATTCTAATCTAATTTATTCCACATGATTGATAGTTGAGTTTCCCTATTTTAATTACTAGCCTCTTCCAAGGTTAAGTAATTCTATAATTAATTGTTAAACCAATATATTCCTATATGAATTTAAGCAATCAATCATGCATTAAGATTTATGGAACTCAATTAAGACTACACAACCCATATGAATATATTCCTATTTCATATGAAAATTATGGTTTTAATTATACGATCCACACATATGTATCTCCTTCCGGTCTCAACATGCATATTGAGATCATCCAAAAGGTGGCCAATCAATTAAAAACATTAAGAACAATAATTAAAACTCAATCATGAAAGAAAAATTAAAACTAGATTTAATAAGTTAAGATTCAATCCGTCATTAGTAAGCTACGTCATCACCCTAGGAAAATGAAAATTTAGCTCATGATGAAATTAAAAACAAAACCAAAATAAATTGAAAACTTCATAAATATTGCAAAAAATATGATAATTAAATTCTAAAACATAAATATATAACTACAAGATGTATGAAAATAGAAAAATCTAGCCTTCAATATAGGAGGTAAAACCTTCCATATAGGAGGCAACATATATCATCTATAAAGGAGGACTATCTAAACCTTCCATGTAGAAGGTATGCAAGAACAATAAAAATGTATGAAATTAAACTCTAAGATGGTGTCCTCCCTTGTGCCTTCAACTCCTCTATTTATAGATGAATTGGGTGTAAGAATTTTCACATGTTAGGTAAGAATCTTGACTCTAAGCCACCGATATTGACTTTGTGACCACCTTACTCATTGATTGCAGCTAACGTTTGGCAATTAAAACGTTGGAATCTCACTTTGTTGTCTTCATAAAAGTTGTAGATCTAGATCTTAGCTTGAAAATGCATATAAGAGCTCCTCATTTCAACATTTGTGGCTCCAGTTATGGTTAAATTAGTGTACAAAGGTCAGACCTAGACAGAATCACGTGCTCAACTTCTAAGCAAAATTCGAAGCTCTTAAGGACAGAACTGAGTTTTCACCTCAACATAAAAGTTGTAGAAATTTTTCTCAGCTTTCTATCCATATAAAAAACGTCCAATTCGACATTTAGAGCTTCAGATATTGCTTAAAAACTGAAACAGGGTCAAAATTTAGTATTTTCCAATGAATTCTATTTTATGTCAAATCATTAATTATTTATTAATTACACCCAAATTCATTACATTAAGCTCAAATGTCATCCAAAAAATGATTCATATAAGGGAAAATAAATATGCAGATATTTTACTTATCAAATGTCTAATTTCAAATTCAATTTACTTTATTACCTTATCTTCAAATTTCAATTATAAAAATTGGGAAAAATATCTCAATAAATTCAAATAACTTAGAGAAGGAATGCATAATTTTAGTCCGTAGTTATTATTGAAGAGGTCAAACGTTTTGGAATAAAGGGGAATTGTCTATATTAGGAAATAATTTATAGTGGTTTTCTTAAAAAATTTACTTTAACAGGTATTAACTAAATGAGTGTAAATGTTTCGTATGGATTAATTTAATGATGTGATTACCCAACCCATTTTTAGCTAAACGATTTTTAAACCGGTATTACAAATATTTCATGTATAAAGTTAATCATTGATTAATTGTTTTTTTTTTCCCGTGAGCTTACTAGAGATGGTTTTTGTTTTTCATGCGTAGTAAAAAAGGTTTACGCCCTTTTTAAGGTGGAATAAAAATAAAATGAAGGATTTATTAGTTGGAGGCTTTGCCACACAACTATGAAAAACAGTAGATTGACGACGAGATTTACCAGCAGAATTGGATAATCCTGTTATAAAATAGACGTCACTAATTAGGTAAGTCAGTTTTGCGAAAGAATTCCGTCCGTCGCTAATCCATTGCTTTCTGTATTAACCATTATCAACAAGCAGTAAATAAATTTGTGATTTTTAAATATATAGTTGAAAATATTTTGCGTCAACCTAACTTTAAAATTCTAGCCTTCTCAAATTTTTCCAAAGCAAAATCGCTACAAAAAAATGAAAATATTTACTCTTACCAATTCATCTAGGCCTCACTTGTGATTAATTTAGAATGAGAATAATAAAGGTATTGCTTATTTTTGAAACACTCAAATTTTCTATAAAAAAAAGTGAATGTCATAGATTTTCCTTTATATTTTTATTTTTCTTATGGTATTTTCTTGAGATTTTTCAAATTGTACATATTTTATTATTTTCTAAAACTGACATTCATTTCATTACTATAAAGAATAAATTACACAAATTTTTCATGGGTAGTGTTAAAATTAATTTTTCCAAAGAAAAATTGCTAAAAAAATAAAAAAAATTTACTCTTACTAATTCAACTAGCCCTCACTTGTAATTAATTTAGAATGAGAATAATAAAGGTATTGATTATTTTTGAAACACTCAAATTTTCTATATAAAAAAGGTGAATGACACGGATTTTCCTTGATATTTTTATTTTTCTTATGGTATTTTCTTGAGAGTTTTCAAATTGTACATATTTCATTATTTTCTAAAACTGACATTCATTTCATTACTATAAAGAATAAATTACACAAATCTTTCATGGGTAGTGTTAAAATTAATTTTTCCAAAGAAAAATTGCTCAAAAAAATAAAAAAAAAATTACTCTTACTAATCCAACTAGGCCTCACTTGTAATTAATTTAGAATGAGAATAATAAAGGTATTGATTATTTTTGAAACACTCAAATTTTCTATATAAAAAAGGTGAATGACACGGATTTTCCTTGATATTTTTATTTTTCTTATGGTATTTTCTTGAGAGTTTTCAAATTGTACATATTTCATTATTTTCTAAAACTGACATTCATTTCATTACTATAAAGAATAAATTACACAAATCTTTCATGGGTAGTGTTAAAATTAATTTTTCCAAAGAAAAATTGCTCAAAAAAATAAAAAAAAATTTACTCTTACTAATCCAACTAGGCCTCACTTGTAATTAATTTAGAATGAGAATAATAAAGGTATTGATTATTTTTGAAACACTCAAATTTTCTATAAAATAAAAAAAAGGTGAATGACACAGATTTTCCTTGATATTTTTCTTTTTCTTATGGTATTTTCTTAAGATTTTTCAAATTGTACATATTTCATTATTTTCTAAAACTGACATTCATTTCATTAAAATAAAGAATAAATTACACAATTTTTTCATGGGTGGTGTTAAAATTTTTCCAAAGCAAAATCGCTTAAAAAAAATTACTCTTACTAATTCAACTAGACCTCACTTGTAATTAATTTATAATGAAAATAATAAAGGTATTGCTTATTTTTGAAACACTCAACTTTTTTATAAGAAAAAGGGAATGACGCAGATTTTCCTTGATATTTTTGTTTTTCTTATGGTATTTTCTTGAGATTTTTCAAATTGTACATATTTCATTATTTTCTAAAACTGACATTAATCTCATTAAAATAAAGAATAAATTACACAAATTTTTCATGGGTAGTGTTAAAAAAATACACAAACTATCCATGTGTTGTGTTTGAAAAATAATATATATTTTCAGAAACAGTGGGAACACCTTGCCATATAATTTTAACAAAACCTAATGGAAGATTGTGGGGTGAGTAAGAAAGTCAGAAAATAGAAAGAGATCTATATGTTTTCTGTCACATCCTTCATTTAGGCACATTTAACGCGCATTCAAAAGTGCTATAGTACAAGAGACTCAATAATTAAAGCCCATAATCTTTTTTTTTAATTTGTATATTTATTTTTAGATTTCTATTCATTTTGCATTTCAACTTTAAAAATTCATAACACATTTCCTAACCCCAATTCCTTCTATTGATTTGAGATGGGATTTCTGATATTGAACTCTCTTATTTGTCTTTTCAATATTTTAAAATTATTTGTTTGGGATTTTCTCAATTAATAAATAAAATATATTTTAATTAAAGCTTTTTTAAAAAATATTTTTAGAATATTCTCAGAGGAGTTAACTATTTGGACCTAAATGTATATTTTCAAATTTTTAAAATAGAGCAGAAGACTATGTAATTAAAGTAAAACGGAAGGATGGTCAGAGTATTTTACTCTTATTTTAACGAATGGATCACATTTGCACTTACACACTAAATACATGAATGGGGAAATTTCTGAATGACTATAATCACCAAAAGAATAACGAAGATCTTCAATCATTTTAAATTTTAAAAGATAATATACAAATAATCAATCAATTTAGCTTGCACACCTAAATAATAAAATAAGTAAATGCATATATGTATTATCATCATTTTTCTACCATTGATGATGGTATATGGACCCTGGTCAACTCAAGAAGAGTGTAAGGTGCACAAATAGTTCCATTGAAGCAGCCGTTCATAGCAATCTCACATGAAACTTCAGTTAGATGCTTCCATCCATCAAAATAATAGTACTTTGTTCTATCTGGACACACACTATTTTCTTCTTTTTTATAACAAGCATCCTGGATGTCTGTGATTCCTGTACATTTACAAACAAATCCATGTGAATATACAAATCCAAATCCAAATCAATATATTCAATATATATTTTAATATAAATTATATTAAGTAACATTCAAAAGTATGATTAGTGCTAAATTCTCAAACTTAGTACTACCTTCTATTCTTAATATAAGACCAAATTTAATTAAAAAGAATTAAATGACAATAAGTAAATATTAAATTAGAGACCGAAGGAAGTATAATGTGTACGTAAGAAATAACCTGCCAGTAAACTATAAAATTTATAATAGGTCAACGTATTTATAAACTAAATAAAGATATTATCCATTATTCAAACTTGTATAACGTATAGGGCTAGAGAGCCACTAAATTAGTACATTGTTGTGTGATATTGGATTTATATATAGTTAGGTTGCTTCTCTGGAAATTATTAAGAAAATAAATTCATGTAAAGCACAACAATATAATATATCTAAAGAATGAAATTTGGAATAAAATTACAATGTAAATGCCACATATTTCACATAAAGTTTAAAATAATATTATATAAATAGTGATTTAATTTTTTTCCTTTTGATTTCCTATTACATACATACATACATACATACATACATACATACATACATGTGCGCGCGCGCGCATTGCTTGCTTACATATATACATACATACATACATACATACATACATACATACATACATACATACATACATACATACATACATACATATATACATACATGTGTGTGTATTGCTTACCAAGCGTTTGATGACTTTCTGTGATGATTTTGTGCACCTTGTAATTATCATATATTGTAAACAATGAACCCGGGAGTTTGCTTTCTAAAAATAATATCTTTTCAGGGAGTTTATCTCGATAGTATCTTGAACTGCAATTTTCTTTTGTATATTCAAATGGCTCACAAACTGAAATGCCATTCACCACGAACTTTCTAGCTCCAAGATTATAAATTTTCTGCAATGGATTTTAAAAAAAAGGGGGAAAATTTCATGTTAGTTGCATGTAGACTACAATATAAAAAGATCTAGCTAGATTTTTCCTGCATTCATGCTAGATTTTATTTAATAATGCGCAATTAAGTCATATGATCATTACCCTCATCGTTTTTCAATAAAACTAATTTTGATTTTTTTAGAACAAAGTTTTAATCTTAAGCTACTTCTATTGTTTAACTTTCACAATTAAAAAGACTATTTTAATTTTATATTTTACTCCTTTTAGTTTAATAAAATATATTTAGATTTGAAACACACACACACACACACAATGTAAATTAAGCCATCTAAATGTAATATATATGGATGTTTCATATGCAGGATGAACACTATTGTCATTTCCACTAAAGAGCACTGAATTTAAAAAGTTAAACTCTCCTAGAATGCTCATCTCAAAGTTTTAAGTTACAGTTTTACCTACTTCTCCAAAATGACACAATTTGAGATAATAAAAATATCATTCTAAAATATAAAATATAGAGTAAAATTTATTATCTATAAATCATTATATATATATATATATTAGAATGAATGACACTGTTGGAGAACTAGGACAATTACAAAAGCAAATGCTACAACAATTTGAAATATTCTGATATACTCCCTCATATCCTTATTATAAGGCACTTCTAACTACCTCACTGGAATTAAGGAGAATTTATTAAGTCATCAACTTCATCTAAAAAAAGGGATATAAATTTCTAATTTTACCCACATTTAATTGAAAATTTTTAATATTTTGTATTACATTCTCTTACGTAAATAATGACTTCAAATAGGAGTGATATTGAACAAACTTAATTAATATCCCCATCAAATGACTTGTTAATATGAATATAATTATCCATCTTTTTAGAAGGTGACTTATAATAAAAACCAAACGAATTATAAGAGAATTAAGTAAAATGATCATGGTATAGAACACGAACCTCGATATGCTTTGAAAGTTCATCAAGGAGATAATCTGCGAAGTCTGGGGGACTGTATCGGCTCGTGATGTTTTGATTGGCCAAAATATTATAATCATTAAGGCCGATAGATATTAGGAAAATGGATTTGGCCAAGTGATGGTGCAATTTCTTTTGATCCATTTGCTTTGGCAGATCTTTTGTTACGGTAGAGATGAAGTAATAGATTTGTTGCTCTAGAGATAAACATTCTCCCTAAAACAAAAAAAAAAAAGTAAATAAGCATGAATTAAGTAGTGATAAAATAAAACATTTAATGTTAAGGAAATTGATATTAAATGCAAAACACATTCATACACTAATGTCAGAATAGGAGAAGGGTGTCTCCATAGGCATTTTTATAGTCGTTAAAACATGCTAGTTTGCACCCCAATTTTGTAACCAATATGTAGATTCGTCTGGCGGACAAGGCCTTAGACTTTGTGTACTGGGTGTTTATACAATCGATGTAGAAAGGTATGCATTTGTTTTTTTATAAATTAAATAACCCAAATAACTATCTACACTGATTTTTATTTTAATCGGTGTATGTAAAAAGGGTTTTTCTATAAGGATTTTCTATGAGGTCTTGAGAAAAAACTTTAATCACTAAAAAAGTCTGATAACAACGGATAAAGGTGCAATGACAAGTTTCAATATTAGAAATAATAATATATTTTGCTGCTCAGTTGTCATTTGAACTCCTTGGTTGTTAAATCCATTCCTTGGGACCTAATATTAATGAAAAACACGCTATAGAAATGTTTTTTTGGTACCAGCAAGTAATGGAAAATAAACATTATCATAAAAAAAGATTTAATCTCATACCACTCTTGATGTATTTAAGATCCCGCATGCTCCTGATCCATAGTTTATTCCAGTAGCTATTTTACTTCTTTCTGAATCAGTCAGATTCAAATATGGAGGAGGCATTGGTAAGCCCAAATGCATAGCTACAAAGAAAACAACACAAAACAATAATATTTGGATAACATTTACGAAAGTTACAAAATGAAACTTTCAAATTATGGCATTTTTATCCATGTTTTAATTGTCCTTCCGATAATTGGAGAAGGAATAATAGGACATACTCTCTAATGTGGGACTTAATTGATGAGTTGATGTTGGTCTTAAATATAAGACCTCTTTCACTTGTTTATTAATATTTTCTAAATTAACCCTATTGATATCTCCTTAATAATAATTAAGTATGATAGAGAGGGAATTAAGATAGATGATTTGGATATTTTAGGGGTAAAACAGCACGTTAAATAATGTATCTAACGTATTTAATCTACTTAAATTAGTTAATTAGATCTTATATTTAAGATTAGAGCATTATTGAAGATGCATAATATAGCTATATTGAGGACCATGAACCCAAACACAGTTAGCAAACCTATTGCAATAATCCCTACTATTACACCTAGAGTTGTAGTTGTCAAATATTATTTGTATTGCAGGAGGACTCATCTAGTTAAAATGATCGATCATTGAGTGGTTATATACTCTTCTGGTTCTAGTTATAAAGTAGAGAGAAGATGAATCTTTTGGTCATATTTATAAGGCATGTCATTGACTTTTTCTTATAAATTTACTCATTTATTCCCTATTAAATGTTAGTGTATATTATTAAAATAGAGGAACGGTATGTATATTTAATAAGGGTCAATTTGGAAACTTAATAAATTTTAAGATATAATTAATGAGTTTTAAGGTTTTCTTTAGTTTCGATAAAACGTGTTGAAAATGACATATAAATAGGATTAAGTAAGGGAGTATATACTACTCCCTCTACTCCTTAATATACAACCTATTTGGGGAATGGATTTTGGCACTAAATATATATAAGACATATTTTTCAATCTTTTGCTAATTTATCCGTATTGATGCTCCCTCAACAGTAATTAAAGAGGAGAAGGAATTCAGGAATTAAGGAAGATGACTAAAGCATTTTAAGAAATACATGTTAGTTTAACTAATTGAACTAATTTCATTTATTTAATCAAATTAGAAGAATAAATTTTTTATTAAAGACCAGAGGGAGTATCATTATTAAAAGACTTACCAGCAAAATCTGCCACATTTTTGCCATTAGTGTGCCGACCTCTTATGTCATGGAAATCAATGGCATAAGGCCACCTATTTGCGTTTGCTACTGTCTTTAGATGATTGTTGTTTCCAGCATCAACGGTAGAATCACCAAAAACATATATGGCTGGTGCCAAGGGATGATAATAACTTTCACCTGCAGCATTCACCCTGAGAATTTGGTGTGCAATATTGAAGAAGCAGAAAGCCAGGATCATCATAATTGTTTTTGGATTTTCCAGATCTTCTTCAAAATAAATGGAATCTTAATTCTTGAAAATATGGAAACCCTTAATTGATAAATGATGATGAATAATGGTGGTGGTGTCCCATGAATTTATAGGTTTAATTTTTTTTGGAACATAACAAAATTAGTTCGATTAACAGATATGTATATGCTGATTTAGAAAAAAAAATTGATGAAAAAACAATGGTGCATATCGATCGCTATATATATATGGTGATTTGTTTGGAGCTTTAGCCATCTGTTTTTTAGCCAGCTTAATAGAAATAGTTTTTGTTTTTTCGCCAACGTAGTGAAAAAAAAGGTTTAAACCCTTTTTAAGATAGAATAAAAATAAAAATGAAGGAATTATTAGTAGGAGGCTTTGCCACCAAACTAAAAAAAAAAAAAAAATAGATCGGCGATGGGATTTGGCCACGGAATTGAATGGTTCCATTGTCAAATAGATTGCCACTAATTAATTAGACAAAATTATGTCGCTAAGTCAATTTTGAGACAGAATTTCGTTGCTAATTCACTGTTTTTAAGTAATCATTACCAACAAGCAGCAAATAAATTTGTGATTTTCAAATATATAGTTGGAAATATTTTGACGTCCAACTAGCTTTAAAATTCTAGCCTCTTCAAATTTTTCTAAAGCAAAATCACTCTAAAATATGAAAATATTTACTTTTACTAATTCATCTAGGCATCACTTGTAATTAATTTTAATGAGAATAATCCAGATATTGCTTATTTTTCAAACACTCAACTTTTCTTAAATAAGAAAAGTGAATTACACATATTTTCTTGATATATTCTTTTCGTTTTCTTAAGGTATTTCCTTGAGATTTTTCAAATTGTACATATTTCATTATTTCCTAAAACTAACAGACACACTACTACAAAAAATACATTTTACTTCCCTAGAAGATGTCATTTTTTTAAAAAAATGAAATAAAAAGAAAACACAGTGGTATTTTCATACTATTGGAGGGGGAGTTTGAGTTTTAGACTTCCCAAGTATTGCTAGAGACGCCTAAAGGTTCATTTACGCGTTCCTTTTAATTTTAGAAATGCCTAAAGGGAGTCTTTAGACGTCCCAATCCAAAAGGGACACATAAATGGACCCTTTAGATATCCTGAAAATCAAAAGGGACACCTAAAAGTACCCTTTAGGCTTCCCTTTCAAAAAGGGACATATAAAGCAGGGGTTTTAGTGGGTGTGATCCTGTTTTAAGCGTCCCTTTTGGGTTTGGGACGCCTAAAGGGTACCTTTAGGCGAACCTTTTTATGAAGGATGCCTAAAGGGACCCTTTAAGCATCCCAAAATCCTTACTTGGGATGCCGAAATTCCCGCTTTAGGTGTCCCAAGTAAGGGTTTGGGATGCCTAAAGGCGTCTATGCACACTTGTCTGACATAAACAGCCCCTTAGCTCCCCCTCCCCCATCAACCAAGCTCCCCATCCCTCTTCATTCTCTCCTCCCGTCCCTCATCTCCTTCTTGCCTTCACCAACGGTCCCTCCGTCCTCTCTTTCTTTTGCCTTCACCGATGCTTGCTATTGCAAAAATAACTTTTTAGACCAGTTAAAAAACACATTTCAGACCGGTTTTGGATACGGTCTTGATACAGCCGGTCTAAAAGTATGTGACTTTTTAGACCGATTTTTCAACCGATCTAAATTTAATAATTTTAAGACCAGTTGACAGAAACTGGTCTTAAAAACCTGACCATAACCCTTACCGTCAAGACCTT
Organism: Albizia julibrissin; assembly: GCA_037074505.1. NCBI lineage: Eukaryota > Viridiplantae > Streptophyta > Magnoliopsida > Fabales > Fabaceae > Albizia > Albizia julibrissin. The sequence goes on along the minus strand of CM073480.1, from coordinate 28,851,687 downwards.
TAAGACCGGTTTTTAAGAGAACCAGTCTTAAAGGTGTAACATTTAACCTTTAAGACTGGTTCTCTTCAAAACTGGTCTTAAAATAATTATTTTAAGACCGGTTTTGAAGAGAACCGGTCTTAAAAATATGTTTTTTTAATTATTTTATTTTGTTTCAACCTTGCCCAGGCTAGTAAGCCTTTCAAACGACAATCCCCTTTCCCCACAAGCAACAACACATATATATTAACAATCAGAAGCAATGGCTACAGCATTACTATACCTATATTTCACAGAAGCAACATTATTAATAAAATCATTCAAAATCAATACTTTCAAGGATAGAAGGAAACAAAACAATGTCAACAATTTATCATCATCAGGCATTTTGAAACAAAATGAACCACAATTTAACAAGGATAGAAGGAAAATCTGAACATTGTGACATTTCAATCCCAAAACTTCTAAAGAAAAGCAGGGAAAAGACAAATTTTTCATTATGTGCAAAAAATTCCTAAGCTTTACACAAAAATGAAAAAAAATGGAAGATAATTTACAATAGTGATCTCATGCCTGTATCAGCAACCGCTACTAGTATCATCAATATCAAAGAAATTGTCCTAAGTAGAGATATAAACCATGTTAGATATGAAAACCATAAGTATGATTACATCAACATTGGATTAAAAAATTTACTAATTTTGTATAAGCTCATAGAAGAATTCAGCACAACAGTTGCGGATGAAATCAATATCTTCATCAGGAAAGGGATCAGTAAGATCAAACATCTGTATGTGTAATATCGAAGCCAAATAAAACATTAACTTACTAACTTAAAAACAATAAAGTAATACAAAATTTTTAAATATACAATTTATTACCTCTTTTGTAAAGTCAGTCGTGCCTAGGCTGATAATATTGTAAATGTGCCTCAAAATATAAAGTCCACATAAGTTGGACCCCGGTGGCTGCCTACTAGTCTGAAAAAGAATATGACATCATCAAAGCAAGCATAAAAGCATAACTTATGAAATGTCCGCATAGCCCTATCATCTTAAAGAAAACAAATATGCACTAACCTTTAGCGTGATCTATGTAGGGTCTTTCAAGTCACGAACATGCCTACCACACTTAGCATGTAGGAATGTCAGCATAGCCCTATCATCAAAATCATAAAGATTACTTATTTTGCACACAAACTTTGCACACAAAAGGTAATAAAGCAAGAAAACTTACGAGTTCACGGTCTTCTTCAAGTCACTCCCAGGTTTCAAGTAGAGGGAGCATAGGAGGATGACCGTGTAACTAGCCTTGCACAGAAGAACCAATTGCCAATGATCCCTTAAAAAAAGAGATGAATGTTAAGAAAATATAAAGCATTATATGTGTTTTTGGAGTTTAAATTTATTTGTTACCCATGCACATAAGGAACCAAGAAACAGTCAGTTTCTGTTTCACTAAGCCTCTCTGATAAATATCTATGTCTGATGGCAGAAGTGGTCCCTTTCTCTTGGACTTAAACTGGGCACATGAATCCAAATTTATCGCTCTGGCCAGAGGAGACCAACCTACGATTCATGTACCTACAATAATGTAAGCACACAAATCAAAGTTAAACAGCGTAATTTTTAAAATATTTACTCCCAATTATAGAAGATACTTACATTAAAAATAGTTGGGCAATCCCAACCGTAAGATATTGTCTAGGAGCGATCATGGACATTATATCTTCGCTATCAAGATAGCATGTTGCCTCTGAGTGTCCAACAGCTGAATCAGTAGGCCAACTTCTTGTTGGGAAGGATGTATCATATGCCATCAGAATCACTTGCTGCATGACATTCAGTGGAGGCTGTGAAACTTTATGAGGTAAGGGAGCTGAACTTGGGGCTCTGATCGGGGATTTCACAGCTCGAACAGAAATAAGGTTCTTCGGCCATGATATGAAAGTACCCAGGACATCGTTCACAATCTTGAACTCATCAGAAGGGATAGGGATAGGTGCATCTGCGATGATAACCTCCTCAACTAACACCCTGACTTGATCATCTGTCATTTGTTGGTGGTGAATAGTTGATCCCAGGTTGTGCATACTCCCCCGTGCAACTAACCATCTCAGAGGATCCTCTAAAAATATGTCACAAGGCTCAAGAATTTCTTTTCCAGGACCCTCTGATGATTGCCCAATATTGTAACAACTCCCTTTCGTGCTCTGCTTTTTAGGATCGAGCGAATGTGCCTGGGGAGCACCGGTATCTTGTCTAGTGCTGACCATGGCATACACCTCCTCCTTCATTTTGCTTATCCAAGCATCCAATAGTGCATCAAATGATGCTTCTACCTCGGCCCTTGCTTCCGCCCTCGCAGTGGTCAACATACGCTCCAATTCGTCTCTCATCACCACGTTTGAGGAATAACGTGAGGGGGCTCCAAACTAATCCTTTATGCCTACCCCTCCTCTAACTCCCCTGACACAGCCTGAATGCTCGTATTTTCCAGTAGCAACCGTGAGCATATCATTCCTCCCCTATGACTTAAAGAATCCCTCGGCTTGCTTTTTTTGAAGTTCCTCCTGTGAGATATACAATAACACACATGAGTAATGAAATATGTTTACTAAATAGTTAATAACAACAACGATACTTACAATTTTTTCACCGACTATACGAGACTGTTCACTCGTATAGGACCCACTACTCTTTCAACGAGCATGAAGCCACAATTCTTCACGTCGTATTGGAGATGGTGGAGAAAGAAGAATAGAAGGATCGGATTGGGATGATTATTCCAATCTCTTCCGTTTGGCCGCCAACAAGTCCTTTTCGGCCTTTGCGTATCCCCCGCGAGACATTGTATGGGGGCAATCATGTTTCCTACCACTCTCTTATGCTTTTTACCTTCTTGCCTGCGAATAAGAAATTGAGAAAAAAAGGTTAGAATCAGTGTAGATGATTGATAAGAAAATAAAATACAAAAAAAGTTAACTCACTAAAGCCTCTGGAGTAGTCCGAAGCCTAAAAGAACTCTTGCCAGGTTGCTTCATCAATATATGAATACTTGTTGCACGGAGTAGGACGAGGGTTACCAGCTTCCTCCTCAATATGCACACAATTGTTGGCCAGATTTGTCTTGAACTTCCTCCAGCGCTTACAACAATACGTCATAGTCTTGTTGTATAAGATTTCACTCTGAGGGACGTCGTAGGTGAGCTGTTATGCATGCATTAATACAGTTAGTGACAAATTTATGAAAAATTTGATAACTATTACATGCATAAAAGAACTTTATACCTGAATAGTATCTCAAATATGCTGCTTCACTTTTTTATCAACATGTCTCCATTCCTCTATCAAGATACTAGGCTTATTGCGTGCTAGGAGGCCGACAAAACTCCTATATCGGCTTGCATTCAGCCTTATTGGTTTCTAATATTGATCAAACTTATCGGTATCTTTTTGCTAGCACTTCGACTGAAGGTCACGTCTCTCAACCGTGTGCGCCTCCTACCCCTCCATACAGACTGGTTACTCGGCTCACTTTGCTGCTAGCTCTGATTAACACTCGCTGGCTCATTCTGATGAGCACTAGGTGACTCCTGAGCCTCTGCACTAGGATGCCTTAAATTCGTCATTATCCTATTAAGACAAATCGTTAAGTTAGTACACTATAAAATCACTATATATGTAATCTAGATATAACTCATAATGATAATTACTTTAGATAGATAGCTGACTTTTAAAGTAGATTTATAAAGAGATATCCTCCCATCCCTTCACGATGATCATTTCTTGTGTTGTGTTCATTATCTGCTTCATCTTCTTCGTTCAATTCAGAAAGACCCCTAGAAAAAGAAGAAGTCTCGAGAACATCATAATTTGAACGACTTTCCTTATCGATATCAAAGAACCTTTTTTCCTTGGAGAGCTACAGACCACATTTTATTTGCCTGATCAGTAATATAGAACACTTGTTTCGCCTGATCTGCCATAATGAAAGGTTCATCTCCAAAACTTCTATTGTTCAGATCTACTAATGTAAATCCTAACTGATCAATCTTTACACCATTATTAACATCAACCCACTTGTATTTCAAAATTGAAAATTTAATTTTAACATAGTCAACCACCCAAATTTCATCAATAACCCCATAATAAGGTATGGCTACCAATTTGGGGTTCTTATCTTTTGAACAAGAGAAGTGTATAGATTCAGTCACTAACATAACACCACTGTTCTAGACAGTGCTCCTATCATCCAGGGACTTCGTGTAAAAGGTATAACCATTGATCACAAATGAAGTCCAACTTATGACATCAGCCTCAAGACCTCGTGCTAGCCATTTAATTGTATTAGAAACACATTCTTCTCCGTCAACCTTATGTTTGAACCAACGTGCAAAAGTTCTGATATGCTCCCTAATTAACATTTGTTCACTCATTCAACTGTTTACTTTCTGTACAATTTCTTTATGAGCATTCACATAATCTTTAACTACATCAACATTATTCAAGATGAACAAGTGGACTTATTGTAATTCATCAGAATCCACACTCTTTACTGTAGCCCTACATCTACCCCCTTCTTCATTATGGCGTTTAGGAAGGCCGTTATGTCCTACATTTGACAAATAATGTTGACAAAATTCCATGGCTTCTTCAGAAACATATTTCTAGATAATAGATGCTTCAAGCTAATTAGGGTTCTTTACATAGGATTTTCATAGTTCTTTCAATTCGGTACATCCACCGGAAATAGATAGGGCCACACAATTTTATCTCCCTCACTAGATGAACAATTAGATGTACCATGATGTCAAAAAAAGAAGGAAGAAAAAGCTTTTCAAGCTGGCACAAGATCAGGTAGCCTTCATTTTCCAATTCATCCAATCTTTCCGTCTCAATGACTTTACTACAAATGGCATTGAAGAAGAAATAAAGTCTAGTCAATATGTGTTGAAGATCATATTCAGCAATGCCTGAATAGCTACTAGGAGTAGTTGTTGCATTAATACATGACAATCATGAGATTTTAACCTCACTCACTTTAAGTCTTTAATCAACAAAATCTTCTTAAAATTTGAAGAATACCCTGAGGGAACTTTAATGCCATGTAAACACTCACAAAAAGCTTCTTTTCTCATCCTTGGACAAAGTATGACAAGCTGGAGGACAAAAGGTTCTCTTACTATGTGGCCTCGGATGCAAGTCTTCTCGTATTCCTATTTCTTACAAATCTAATATTGCATTCACGCCATCTTTAGAACTGCCTTGTATATTCAGCAATGTCCCAACAATACTATCACAAACGTTTTTCTCCACATGCATGAAGTTAATACAGTGTCTCACATCAAGATTGCGCCAATATGGAAGATTGAAGAAGATAGACCTCTTTTTCCATATATTTTTGTCATTTCTACTCTTTGTAGCCTTACCGAAGATAACATTGATATTTTATACATTTTCATAAACTTTCTCCCCATTCAATGCCTCCGGAGCATCTTCAAACTCTTGGCCACCAAAAAAAGCTTTCTTTAATCTACGATATGGGTGGCCCCATCTAAGGAATCTCCTATGGCCAAGGTAAACGGTCTTTCTTCCATGTTGAAGTTGATGATAGCATGTGCCTTCTTCACAAATCGGACATGCTTTATGGCCTTTAATGCTATATCCTGACAAGTTTTCATATGCAAGGAAGTCATTTATAGTACAAAAGATCATGGCTACCATTTTAAAAATCTCCTTCTTGTTCACGTAAAAAACATAGACACCTTCATCCCACAACTCTTTCAAGTCTTCAATCAAGGGTTCTAGGTAAACATTTATGTCATTTTCGAGAGGTAAACATCTATGTCATTTTTGGGTTGTTTTGGTCCCGAAATCAACATAGATAACATTATGTATTTTTGTTTCATGCATAACAAAGGAGATAAGTTGTAAATTACCAACAGAACAGGCCACAAACTATGTATACTGCTTAGGCTACCATAAGGATTCATTCCATCCGTACTAAGCCCAAGTCTAAGGTTTCTAAGTTCTTTGCCGAAGGTAGGAAATAATTGATCAATTTTCTTCCATTGAGAAGAATCAGCCGGATGTCAAAGCTTTCCATCAGAAATTATCTCATCCGCATGCCATCTCAAATGTTTGGCATCAATTTCATTAGCAAACAGGCATTTGAACCTCGATATGATTGGAAGATACCACAACACCTTTGTGAGGGCTTTATTTGATTTGTACATGGGGGTTTCACATATCGGACACTGCTGCTTCTCTTCATGCTCTTTTCTATACTATATGCAATCATTAAGGTATGCATGGATTTTTTATACTTCATCCCTAGTGGACACAATATTTTCTTAGCATCATAGTATCGGCAAGGTAGCACATTATCATCTAGAAGCATGTCTTTAAAGGCCTCAAGCATTTCTAAAAAACTCTTGTCACTCCATCCATGTTGTGCTTTCAAGCTTACCAATTTTAAAACAGCTTTCAAAAATTGGTATTTTGTGCACCCCGAATATAGCGGCTTCTCAACATATTACCATATGCATATGATTGCTCAAAAGCCTTTTCTCCTACATCACGATTAATATCCTCTATCTGATCTTCCAGATCCGTGTCATTATTATCTAAGGTCACTCCCCCCTGTTGAGATGCGCTTGGCATTTCTAATCCTTCACCGTGCCATACCCATACAGTATAAGTCTTACAAAATCCTTTACAAATTAAATGTGTATATATGTCTGCAATACTTAGTCGCTTCTCATTCAAACATTCTACACAAGGGCAGTAGAACATCCCACTATCATTATCGGCATTTCTTCTAGTAAATTCTAAAAAACCTCTCACTCCATTATCACATTCAACACTCATCCTTTTAGCGTTTACCCAACTACGATCCATAAATTTCAACACATTTTTTTGTATATTTTTCCCCTGGAAAAGACAGAAGTATGATGAGTGCACGAAATCATTACACTCATCAAGCTACCTAGTTTAACTACTATGCTACATTTTATACTTAGGTACAAGGCATAAAGAGAGAAAATTGTGCATGTGAAAAGAAGTTCTATTCTTTTCAATTAAAAAAAAACAAAGCAACCAGAACTGAAATAGTAGCCACACATCATCTCAGACACACAGTTTAAGCCTACACCACAATGTTTTCCATCTAAATAATCAATGATTGTTTTGAAAAAGTGCTCAAATCGACCAACTCCGGTAATAATTATAAGAGTTAGTTACTGAATCTGATGCTATAATCTTAATCAGTAGTCAGCAGACCATCAATACCAAAGCATACTAAGCAAAGTTTTGAATACCATAAAACCAAAAGTAACATGAAATTTAGATCCCCAATCCCCAGAATTCCAAGTCTCGTAACCAAACATTCTATAGATGTAAAATCTACTATTGACTTGATTATTTCAATATTTTAGGTCAAGCATAGCTCAAAAATAGTTTCAAACTAATTACCAAGCAGTCAGGCATTGATGCTATTTTCCCTCCTAATTACCCAAGAAGTTAGGCATTCCTAATTACCAAAAAAACAACAACCCATAAACAGTTTCAAACTAAAATATATGGTACCTGGGCAATGTGCTTCGCAAATATAAGTTCAAAGCACTTTTACGGCAACGGCAATGAGTAGGAGAGAAAACAAAATGAAGAGGGAAAATGGGATTTTAGGTCAGAAAATAGAGCAGGAGGAGGCGGCGGTGGCTGCTGGAGCAGAGGCTGGAGAATACGGTGAAATATGACCAAGAAAGAGCTGAGGCTACGACGGAGCTTTCGCGGCAATGGCTATGAGCGGGAGGGAAAACAAAATGAAAAGGGGAAAACGGGTTATACCTGACTTTTAAGACCGGTTATGAGTATAACGGGTCTTAAAAAGAAATTATTTTTTATCATTTTCTCTCAATATTTAGACCGGTTTTAGCTAATCACTGGTCTAAAAGTACGTATATTTTAGACCGGTTGTTCTTTGAAACTGGTCTAAAAAGTTAAAATAATTTATGTTCTTTAAATAATTTTTATTTCGGTTATTTTTTAAGACCGGTTATTTATATAACTGGTGTAGATAGTATTGTTTTGACTGATTTTCTTAATAACCGGTCTTAAAAGGTTCTTATAATTACAAACTTGCCACCATGTATTTCTTTTAGACCTTACCCATAATAATTGGTCTAAATATGACAGTCTAAATAACCTTTTTTTGTACTAGTGGCTCCTCCCTCTCCCTCTTTGTCTCACGATCTCTGATTCTAGCTCCTCCCCCTAAAGCTCTAACCAACGCAGCTCCGGCTATCTCCCTCTCTGTCTCAGGCTCCACCGATGCTCCTCCCCCTATCGTGCAGCTTCTATCTCTTGTTACCGTCATTTGTTTGTGAGGTATCTTCCTTAGTCTATTTGCCTTTGGTTAGTCTGATTGTGTCTTTAGTCATTATATATATATTTTTTAGCCAAAGGCTTTAGTCATTATATGAGCTTATGCTATTTGTTCTTCTATTGTTCATCTGAGGCACCTCCCTCTCCCTTTGTCTCCCCCTTTTCAAAACTTTGCCGATGTGGCTCCTAGAACTTTGCCAGCTATTTGATTTATTAGTTTGTGATTTAATTTTTTGTATCCTTTATATTTTTATCTTCAAATGCTAAATTGTTTTTATCAATTTGATGTTGCTTCATACTTTCTTCATCATAATTTTATTTGAAAATTTTAAATTGCGTAAAAAAAGTAATCCATATATTTATAACTTTATGTGCATACATTATTAATAAGTATCACATTAAAAAATCATGATAAAATATCTGTCATTAAAGAATTATCTTAACAAGATAAGTATAGTCGTAGTTAATGTGTAGTAAGATATTTAATTTACAGTGCATTAATAATTTCCTTATATAGAAAATGTTTGAGGTATAAAATCCTCAAAAGATAATCATTAAATTGTCCTACTCTTATGAATAGATCAAATCAAAGGGGAATATATGCAGTTGTAGTGTATAATATTTCACTATCATTGGTTGCGTATGGATTTGTTTTGGCCATGCATACATGTGCATTAAGTGACATGCTAAAAAACAATTCAAATCTTGTAAGAGAAATAAAAAATCATATTGAAAAATAATTATCTCATTTAAAGTTCATAATTCTCAAATCTATAATATGCTGACAACATTTAAAAGGTTCTCAAATCGATCACACACACACACATGTGTATGTGTGTGTTGACTATTAATTAATTAACTCTCATGCTTTCATAAATAAGAGTTTGTTGAATTTTTAAAATTTAGTATAAGTTTAAAATTTTTTTAAGACTTCCCTTTGAATTTTTTAATTCCATAATGAAAAATTGCTAGATTAAATTGATGACATTGTCCTAAATTGCTTCAGTTAGTTTGCTTTGTTTGAATTAAGCTGAACTAGTTTGGTATTGAAATTTTGGGATGTCTTACTTTTAAGGGGAAATGCTGTTGAAATTTTTTTGAAAAAAGTGGTAAAAGGAAATCACATTGTTGACAATTGTTCTAAACTTGAGTGTTATTGGGAATGACTTAGGTGGTAATAAAATGGATCATAGTAGGATGAATGCTTTGAGAACTAACGAAGAATATAAGAATGGGGTGGAAGAGTTTGTTGAATTTTCTAGAAGGAATGCTTCAATAAAAAGTGGGATGTATTTTTGTCCTTGTGTCAATTATTTAAATAAGAGTTGATGGGATGTTGATGTTATAAGGGATCACTTACTGTGTGATGGAATAAATCTTTGATACACAAGGTGGATATGGCATGGTGAGGAAGTAACTAATTATCCATCGTACAAGAGAGAAGTTATGGATGTGATAGATGAAGATAGAATGGAGAAAATGATTCACGATATTGAGGTAGAATCCTTTATGCAATTGCATGAATATGACAGCCTATGGAGTGATGGAGAGACACCTTTGTACCCTGGGAGTAAGTACACACAGCTCATAGGAACGTTGCATTTGGTCAACTTGAAGGTAACTTGTGGGTGGACAGATAGTAGTTTCACATTGCTTCTTGAATTATTGTGTGATATGCTTCCATACGATAATATACTTTCAAACCATATGTATGAGGCCAAGAAAATCTTATCTACGATGGGTATGGAGTATAAAAAGATACACGCTTTCCCTAATGATTGCGTATTATATAGAAAGGAGTATGAAGGTCTTAGTGAGTGTCCTAAAAGTAAAACATCATGATACAAAGTGAAGAAAGATGGTGGTTATGGCGAAGAGACAACTAAAAGGCAACATAACCTATAAAAGTTTTGTGGTATCTTCCAATAATACCGCGATTTAAGCATTTGTTTGTGAGTGCAAGAAAAATGAAGAAATTGAGATGGCATTCTGAAGAGAGAATATCTGATGAAAAATATCTTCAGCACCCAGCTGACTCTCCATAGTGGAAGAAAATAGATGAAATGTTCCCTCAATTCGTCAGTGAGCCGAGAAACCTTCAGCTTGGCCTTTGTACATATGGAATCAATCCGTATGGAACTCTTACTAGCACATATAGTTCATGGCCAGTTCTACTTGTAATATACAACTTACCTCCCTGGTTATGTATGAAACACAAGTATGTGATGCTTTCTATAATAATCTCTAGACCAAAACAGCCAGGGAATGATATCAATGTCTACTTGGCGCCTTTAATTGAGGACTTGAAGAAGTTGTAAGAGGAAGGCGTAAACGTATTTGATGTATATAAGAAGGAGTCTTTCAAACTACGTGTAATAATTTTTACCATAATAAACGACTTCCCTGCATACAAAAACTTGTCAGGGTACAGTGTGAAGGGGCATAAAGCATGTCCGATCTATGAAGCAGGCATACACTTTTATCAACTTAAGCATAGGAACAAAATGGTATACCTTGGTCACAGGAGGTTTCTTCATTGGTTCCACCCGTATCATAGGTTAAGAAAGTGTTTTAACGGCTTACTGGAGCATGGAATAGCTCTAAAGGCATTAACCGGGGAGGAAGTTTATAGTCGGGTGGAATTTATCAATGTCACCTTCGGTAAAAATTAGAGGATTGCAGGTGAGAAGAACATATGGAAGAAAAGATCAATTTTCTTTGATCTTCCATATTGGCGTAGTCTTGATGTAAGACATAGTATTGATGTGATGTATGTGGAGAAAAATATTTGTGATAGTCTTGTCAGTACACTTTTACACATCTCATGGAAGACTAAGGATGAAATGAGTACGAAACTAGACCTTATTGATATAGGAATAAGAGAATGGTTACATCTATAACTAAGAGATAATGGTAGGAGGGCATACATGGAGCCAACAGCGCATACACTATCAAAAACTGAGAAAAGAAGTTTATGTGGGTGTTTGTACGAAACTAAGGTGCCACAAGGGTATTCTTCTAATGTGAGCAGGTATGTCTCAACAGACGATTTGAAGTTAGTAGGAATGAAGTCACATGACTATCATGTGTTGATGTAATAACTATTACTAATAGCTATTAGAGGCATTATGAAAGATGAAGTACGAACCACTGTAACAAGATTGTGTGTTTTCTTTAATACTATCTGTAACAAAGCTATTGACACTGAAAAGTTAGATGAATTGGAAAATGAGGGTTATATTATCTTTTCCCAACTAGAGATGTATTTTCTTCCTTCATTTTTTGATATAATTGTGCATTTAGTAGTTCATTTGATAAGGGAGGTAAGGCTCTGCAGTCCAGTTTACTTGAGGTGGATATACCCTTTCGATCGATTCATGAAGATCTTAAAAGGGTATTCTAAAAATCCTTATCGACATGAAGCCTTAATAGTTGAGGATATGTAGTTGAAGAGGCTATAGACTTTTGTAAAGATTATCTATATGGGAAGAAGGAACAGTCTCGGCATGAAGAGGGGAGAAGTAAGGGAATGCGAGAATTGAAAGTGAAGAATGTGTGTCGTGAAGAGGTGTTACAAGCACACTTGTATATCTTGAATAATATGGAAGAAGTTCAACTGTACATAGATGAACACAAAACGAGTTTGAAGAACATGAATCCAAAGAAGAATGACATGCAGCTAGCTATTGAGCAAAACAAGAAATTCATAGAGTAGTTTGAGGAGAAGGTTTTGCGTGAGACTGGTGTGTCTGAGACAATCGAGTGGCTAGCTTGGGGGCCTTCATTTCAGGTTATTACTTGGCTGGTTATGATATAAATGGGTTTTCTTTCTACACAAAAGACCAAGATGACAAAAGTACCATGTAAAATAGTAGGGTGATGATAGAAGCTGAAGCCATGCACTTTTCCAGTTTCAAAGACAAAAACCCCATATTAACATCCATGGCTTATTATGGAGTTATACAAGAAATATGGGAGAAAACCTACAATAAATTCAAAGTTGTTTTATTCAAATATAAGTAAGTTAGCAATACTGCTGTGGTAATAGATCAACAATTTGGATTTGTCTCAGTCGATCTTTGAAGAGTTGATTATAGAGATAAGCCCTTCATTTTAGCAAGCTAGGCGAAACAAGTGTTTTATGTCACAGATCCTTCAAATAAAAAAATGTCCATTGCACTTCAAAGTAAAAAATAGAAGTATGGTGATCCAACTTTCAACCTTGACAATACACCACCTTTCACAACAAATCCACCTAGAGCAAGTGAAGTAGAATTGATAGAGGATCAAGAATATGCTTCAAGAAATGATCATTGTAAAAGAATATGGGAAACCATATAAAGTAATACCTTTACTTAGAAAATTGTATTGTGTGCTTGACTTAGAAAATAATACTATGTGCTTTTTTCCCTTTATCCTCATGTACTTGCAATTTATTTACCTCTCTAACAATGATTTTTGTGTTAACAGGAATATGGATAGTTCCAGTGACTCACATAGTGATGGGGAGCATCAAATAGAAAGAGTTGACCCATTGTGAGAAGAACTAGAGGCATCACAAAGATGCCTGCATTGGCTGCACATCATCAACATCAACAGAAGAGGTTGCATGTGAACTTTGATGCTAACAAGAATCCACTTGGTCTTGAGGAAGACCATTTCATTAGCTACTTAGGTTATTTGAGTAGAAGCAAAGTTTGCATCATCTATGATAATTGGAGACGGGTTCCCCTGAAAAAAAAGACATGATTTGGAAACAAATTTTGGTATATAAGTTTCGATACAACTGCATTTGGATCTTTATTCCTATTGCTTCAAATATAATTTTCTTTATTCCTGCAACAAACGTTCAATGTCCTAGACACCAGGAAGATGTACAAGCATTGGATGAGGGACGTTCATCTACGATGGAAAGATTTCAAAAATAATCTCACATAAAGGTGTATTTAAGGGGAAAAGAGAGGTTTTGACCTATGTTAGGAATATTCATATTTGTCTCCAGAGGACTGGAGGTTATTTGTGGCATCATGGGTAGATCTTGAATTTTTGGTAAACTTTCTTTCATCATGGTATAGAACTTTTAATTTCAATATACTTGACATCATTGACTCATTTTTCATTGTTTCCTTTTCACAGGAAGTAAGTACAGCAAATATAGAGAGGCAAGCAGCAAATTAGTATCAACATTGCATATCTCATGCGTGGTAGTTATCGGAAGCTTGAGCGAAGGTTTATAGCAAAAGAGTTGGAGAAAATGAAGGAAGTAGCCAAATCAAATCCTAGCATTATTGTACAAGCCCTAGCTCCTTCTCTATGTCATAAAAAATGGAAAGCAGCAAGGATTAAGGGTGTGAAGTTCATAAATCCGGTTGTTACTGAGGTTGCCATGAGGATTGTAAGTAGTTAAAACATAAGTATTTAATTTCAAATTTTTTTTTGTATTGGTAGAGTTTAATTTTCATTTACAATAAATTGTATGTTACAGGATGTACTCGAAGAGCAGAGCAGCTAAGGTTTATTCACTCCTAGTGGAAGAATGGACATATTGTCAACAGTGATTGAGAAGGCTAATCACCTCGGTCGTGCTAGAGGGGAGCTAAGGGGAGTTGGTGTCGCGAAGTTTTTTGGACGAGCCTCACAAAATTTGTCACAAGGTAAACCCAATAGAGAGCTTGTGTCTAAGCTTTATGAGGAGCTTTGAGCAGAGCTCCGAGAAAAGCTATTGGCAGAGCTACGTAGTGAAATGAAATCCATATTTGAATCGAAGATGGAAAGTGATTGGCATAGAACCCATGAATCCCTAGCTTTCCCCATCACCAAAGGAAGTTACAACCCACAGAAGGAACCCTTTGGCAAGCCTTCTCCCATTTTGGAACCCCTTGGCCAGCCTTCTCCTACTCCGGAGCTAGGAGAACCTTGCATCCTCTATTTGGATGCCCCACTACTGCGTGTTGTTGCCGATACTCTCGTTCACACACAAGCTACCACCGACTATCATAATCAAGTTCCACAACATTTACATAGGGTGATAGTAACATGTGTTCGAGAAGGGGAAGAAGGTGCAATCATCCCTGTCCTTGATGTAGAGGTTGCCACACTGGGTCAAGCGATAGGAGCTTTCATCCTTCAGCCTCAAAATCTTATTGGCACGTCAGCTACCCCTCCAATGGTAGGAACTACCTTTGTATTACTTGACATCTATAGGCATCCTACTAATATTCATTTTTTTATGTTATGATAATATGATGAGCAAAATATGGTGAAATAGCCCCTTTTAGCATGACTGCAACAGATTTACAAAGGTATTCGTCAGATTGACTTGCAGATACCTCCAAGGATTGTGGGCCAAGAATTGACGTATGCCTTCACGATTGACAAAAAAGATCTTAGGGAGTTTATCCATTTAGAGGAGATAGATGTAGGATGGGTGAAACTTGCCATCTGATTAGTTTTTTTTTTCCTTCAATTAATATAGTGGTTTTTTGGTTTCATACATTCAATAATTCATTTATTATTTTATTTCTATTTTAGATCATTCCACCATACATACATCGATATGGGAAGACAGGATTTATACGGATTCTTGTGTTCGACAAATATGATAAGGGATAGTAATACTATGCAAAAAAATGACGCATTATGTGAGCTACATAATGGGAGAGATCAAATTTCGTTGTTATTTAGCACCAATTGTTCAAGGGTACGTATGTTAATTTAGATTTTTTTAAGAAGTTTAAGAAATAATTTCCTTGTCATCTAACTTCATTTTAATCTATATGTTGTTGTTGTTACAATTAGAGTCTGTGTGTTGTTTGCCCTCGCATCAACCACGTCTATTAGTTTGATTCCTTGGGTAAAAAGCCAAACAAGGAAATAAAATATGTCTTCAACACATATGTTATGTTGTTTTTATTTCATTGATTCTTGGCTTAAATGAATTGTTCTAATTTTTGTGGTTTTACATTTTAATGGTAGTAGGACCCAGACATATAGACTCCTTGGCGGGTTACGCGAGGGTAGAGTTGTTAGAGCCTCGAAGTGGTGTTATCCTAAAGTATGTGGTTTCAATTTAGGTTATTTCATTGATGATCGTTTTAGATATTTTAACCAACTGCTTTTGATTTATAGTGCCCTCAATAGCCAGGGGCCACTGAATACGGCTACTACGTTATCCTTTACATGTATAACATCATTCAGAGTGGCATTACGAGTGATTTTCAGTAGGTAATCAAATGATAATATTTTAAGTATTGTAATTGAATTGCTAATTAATTCTTTCACTTCATTGATTTTATCTAATCTTATTTTCAAATTTACAGATTTTTTATAATGAAGCTACCTATTTACATGAAAACATTAATTTGATCAAAGACTTTTTGGTTGGGCAACTTCTTTAACACATAGATCAGTAAAAGTGTATCTTTATGTCAGGTAGTATAGTTGTATAGTAGGCAACATTTTTTACAATACTTTGTGGTGGTTCTTTTACATAGATTTTTGTAGGAGTTAATTTGCTATTGCTGGATATTTCCTTACCATTTGTAAGGATATTGTGTTTTATTCTTCGATCTTGTTTCTGTGATTTTCAATTTGTTGGGTAGAAGAAAATATAAACAAATATTTTTAAAACAAAAAATTACTTTTTACGTCCATAAGCAAAATGGACATCTAAATATACTTTATACATCCCTTTTTACAATAATGAGACACCTAAAGTCTCCTAAAGTCTACTTTAGCCACCCATTTCTTTCACAAGGGATGCCTAAAGTCTCCTCTTTAAGCATCCCTCGTGAAAAAAAGGATGCCTAAAGTGGACTTTAGACGTCTATTTCTTAACAGACGTTATTTTCATTATTTATTATGTTGCTCGCATAGGCGTCCTTCCATAAAAGGACATTAAAAGGCCTTAAAAATGGACGTTATAAGTGTTTTATGTAGTTGTGAGATTTGGTTAAAATAAAGAATAAATTACACAATTTTTTTCAAAAGTAGTGTTAAAAAGTACACAAACTATATATCCTTGCATTATTTTTGAAAAATAATGTATAGTTTTACAAACTGTGATTCTAGTAATATAATTTTAACAAAACATAATGTAATAAGATTGTGAGGTAATGAATTAGAAAATCAGAAAATAGAAAGAGATCTATATGTTTTATGCAATCTTCGATGCCTCGGGATTAAAAACTCAACTTGCAGATTCCAAGTGTAGTGGCGCCCACCTATTCTCCAATATTTCACCTCAATTTATAGAAACACAAAAGAGAAGGGTAAAAAGGAAGGATGTTCGTTGGTGATGACAAAAAAATGATACGGGAAGTAACGACACTGGCGGAGAAAGTTTGTCAGTTGAGGGGCGTTGACGATGTGGTGGAGGTTGGTCGGAGATGCTGGAGATGAAGGTAAGGATGGGAGAAGAAAACCAATAAAGAATGCCAGTGGGGAGCGTGACCAGGTTTGATACTTACGGCTGGGTCTAATACCTAGATCTCTCCTTTTCTAGGAAAAAAATTAGTTATTTTATTTAATTAAATGTGGCTCTGATGTGGCAGCCAGCTAACGCTGTTAATTACCGTCAATGCCATATAGGATAATTTATAATGGAGTCAGTTAATTAAAAAAGGGAGAATTGCTTAAAAATACCTTAGGGGCAAATTAATTACTGAATGCTACCATTGCACACGACGGGTGATATGTTGCAACGACCAAAAGATGTTTGCACTTTCGTATGGAAGCTTTTTGTACAAACGGAAGATGGTTACACACAATGGAAGCTCTATTGCACATGACAGATGTTCGTTTGCACGAGTGGTACTATTTAGCAATTAATTTGCTTCCAAGGTATTTTTAAGTCATTTTCCCTTAAAAAATAAGGATTGATGGAGATAACGGATAAAAGTATAGGGACTGCTACTAGTACAAAATAGCCTTTTTAGACCGCAATATTTAGACCGGTTATTGCGGATAATGATTAAAAAGTATGAGTGGTGGCAATTTTATAATTTTAAAGAAATTTTGAGACCGATTCCTAAAATATGCGGTCTAAAAGATATTATTTAGACTGGTTACCCAAACAATCAGTTTAAAAAGATTAAAATAATTAAAATTAAAAAAAATTGAGAATTTTTAGACCGGTTGTAACAATAACCGGTCTAAAAGATAAAATATTTTAGACCTGTTATTTCTTACAACAGGTCTAAAAGATGCAGAATTAAAGAAATAATGTTAAAAAATTTTGATACATTTTAGACCGGTTGTCGCTAATTACCAGTCTAAAAAATAATATATTTTAAACTGGTTCTTTATTACAACCGGTCTAAAAGATGCAGAATAATTAAAAAATAATAATATTTTTTTTAAAATGTTGATACCTTTTAGATCAGTTTTCACTAATATCCAGTCTAAAAAATAATATATTTTAGACTGGTTTTTTATTACAACATGTCTAAAAGATGCGGAATTAAAAAAAAATTTAAAATTTTTTGATACCTTTTAGAATGGTTGTCACTAATAACCGGTCTAAAAGATAATATATTTTAGACCGGTTATTTCTTACAACCGGTCTAAAAGATAGATCTTCGAATCTAGAAACCAATTGCTCTCAAGCCCTCTCTTCGTTGTCGCATTTGTCGTGAGCTTCTCCTTGATCTACCCTCATACCTCACTCTTCAGTCTCTGTCCCACGTAGCTACTCGATCACCATCATATCTCCGTTGGCTTGCTCCGGTTACGTAATTGACTTAAAATTTTTTATACTTATAACTTATTTTCAAAACTCCCATTCTATTAGAACTCTAATCCCTAATCAGTCATCAGAGAATTCTAATCCCTAAAAAATCAATCAATTTCTTCTAACATGACCTAACTCTCTTTCACATCTTCATTGTCGCGGTAACCTCGCTTGTTCTAATCTTCGCTGCTGCGTCCTTCCTTGTTCAGGTTCATTTTGGGAGACTGAGCACACTACGGCTTATTAAGCATAAACGGATGCTGCTTTGAAGGTAACAAATTTATGATTCAACCCATCTGATTCATTTGTTTCCAATCAAATACTTTTCCCTCCATTTATAGAGTACAATTTTTGCTCTAAATAGATGAATTTGGTGCGTTGATTATGTTCGGTGTTCATGCTAAGGTGGGACTAGTTTTGAGGGATTTCTGTGCTCATAAAAGCTCTATGATTAAGGCCCTCACTAACGGTATTCCCTTCTTTATGTATTTAATTTCCCTGCCAGTTAGTTCTTCTATCCTTTTAAACTTCATTTCATTTCCCTCTCAGTTTCAATCGTGATATGCTTCTCTTCTGTACATTTTGATGAGTTCTTTGACTAGTATTGTGATACCTCAATTCCTAACACTACAATAGAGTATCAACTAGATAATACTCATCGAATTTATCATCATTCATTTCATTTTTTTTCTTTTTCCCTTTCTTTCCGTTACAAAACATCAGAGTTGCGAGCAATACCTCTGTCGGTATGAATATTTACCTATATTCACATACATGCACAATTCACTAAATTTACTTATCCTTACAACGCAAAACATGCCATCTATCTCTTCTACTTCATATACAAACCCAAAACTCATGAAATTCTTAAAATACATGACAGGAACGAGACAACCATAACTAAGTTCTTCCGTTGCTCCGCCTCAACTCTTTGTTATTTACCTTCTCTTTGTCCCGTAAGCTCCCTCCCTGTACTGGAGATTTTTTTTGGGAAAAAGGGTGAGATTATAGGAATCTGAGTAGTAACACAATCATACATATAAGATAACACATATAAGCATGCTTCATACTTCATCAATCAACAAAATCATCATAACATTATTAGCGTATCTCATGCAATTCATAAACTGACTTAGTGCTAGATAGGTTCTCGGTAGATGTAATTCATAAACTGACTTAGTACTAGATAGGTTCTCAGCCCCGAGGGACACCCGTGCATAGATAGGCCCCGGGCACCGCTCGTGCAATTATGAACATTATCGCTTGAGTATTAGTCTGTCAAAAGATAGGCCCCAGGTGATCACTCTACTTAATCTAAACATGTTAGACATTTTGGAAATGATACCAAACAATACATATGCATGTCATGTCATATGAAGACGGTTACTACCTGGTTGCACTCTTACACGACTTTTCCCACTTGATGCAAGCTCGGGCAATTACTGAGGCCACACCGGTTGTCAAGTCCTAAAATCTTCAAATATCACAAATGAGTTATTATTCATCCATGTATCCTTCCAGACTCATATTATTAGTAAATTTAGCATAACCGTGCCAAATTACCAAAATACCCCTTAAGTTCTGATTATTTGTATTTTGCTTAAAATCATGACTTAGGTCATTTCTACACATTTTCGCATGTAGAATTCATTTTTAACCTCGAATTAGCCAAAATCAAGCCTGAATGATGAAAATACCCTTGACAGCCCTTAAATAAGGCTTATAAGGGGTAATTTTGTCATTTCACCCTCTGAGGCTTTTCACGCATCATGGTCAACATAGACCCTACACAATTTTTCCTCCTAAAATCTAATGGAAGCATTGGAATTATCAAATTCCTATCCATTTGCCATGTCCAACACAAGGAAGGGGATTTAAATTCCTATAAAAGTTGTGTCGGATTCTCGTTTTCTTTAGCCTAATCACCTCATTTCTACTTATAACCAATATATTAACTAGTTAGACATTCATTGGACTTGATTGGAGAAATTTACATATTATGGTCACTTTAGCTTTCTTCAATTATCATATGCCAAATGAACCATAATCAAGCCCAAAACAACTCTACTAGCATCAATCAAGCAAGAGGAACAAGTTTGGGAAGTTACCTCTTGATTTCTTTAACTTTCTCTCTCTTGCTCGTTCTTGAATCTCTCTCTCTAACTCTTGATTCAGCTGCTCAATAAGGGTTTCAAGGGTAGAGAGATAAGGAGGAGAGGTTATGGAGGGATTAGGTAGCTTTATACACAAGGTAGCAACTTCTTACCTTGAGTTTTGGTGATCCCTAGCTTCTCTTTCTCTCTTTCGTTCTTCACATTCTCAGCTCTCACTCTACCTCTCTGAATCAATTGGATCGGGGTAATGGAGCTGAAGAGATGAGGGAATGATAATATAATGATGTGTTAATTAATTGTGACAAGTGTCACCCTTTCATTGGTCCAAAAATGCATTATTCTCCAATTAATTCCATGTCCCTTTTCTCTTCATGCTTCAGCTGAAAATATGTATTAGAAATATAAGGGAAATATGGATCTCCAACATCCCATTATGCCATCTCGTAACTTGTTGACAAAGTCGTTGACTTTTTGACTATTTAACCATTCTTAACAATAATTTATCAAAATTGATTTATTTATGATCAAGTAGTTATTTTACTCTTTTTAAATCCCATTTAACTCAAATTAGTTGTAATATTAGGGAAAAATAATTATTTCCCATTTTACGATAAAATTACCGTTTTACCCCTACGTTTCATGATTTACCGAAATAAATCATTTTTATTCTTTTCTTCGGCTTAACCCCATTTTGACATTCAAATGAGGCCATCATTTATGTTACTTAAGTTTTCTCAATTTTGGTTACCATAATAGGCCCTTAATTTGTGTATTATCACCTCTTTAGGTCCTTATTCGGCCAAATTACGCGTAACCGAAGATTGGAATATTTTCCATCAATCCACATAAATTCATGTGCACCATACTTCACCTTTTATTTCACTAAATATATGTCAAATATACACATAAAGAGTGTTGGTAAAAATGGGGTATTACATTTCTCCCTCTGTTCAATAAATTTCGTTCTCGAAATTTGTTACACCACTTGCGGCATAAATTCCGGGTAATGTTTTTACATCTCTTCTTCTGCTTCCCAAGTCACCTCCCTTGGATATAATCCTTTCTAGACCACTTTCATAAAGGGTAAGCTTTGATGTCTTAGCCGCCTTTCTTGTCTATAAATGACTCGTTTAGGCTCAGCCTCATAAGTGAGGTCGTCACGCATATCCACATCTTCATATTCAATAATGTGTTGAGGATCCGGTTGGTACTTCTTCAATTAGGAAACATGAAACCAATAATATAATTTGCTCAGATTTAGGGGTAGAGCAATCTTGTACGCTACGGGCCCAATCCTTGCCAATATCTCAAATGGCCCAATATAGCGAGGACTGAGTTTCTTTCTCTTTATTGCTCTCCCGACACCGGTAACAAGTGATATCTTCAGAAATACATGATCACTGACCTGAAACTCCAACGATCTTCTCCATTTATGGGCATAACTTTTCTGTCTACTCTGGGCTGCAAGCAATCTCTGCTTGATAATTCTGATTTGTTCAATAGTCTGATCGACTATGTCCAACCCATATAACCTTCTTTTCGATAATTCTGTCCAGCAGAGAGGGGATTGACACTTCCTCCCATATAAGCTTCATACGGAGCCATTTGAATACTCACATGATAGCTGTTATTATAGGAAAATTCTGCAAGTGGAAGGTAGTGATCCCAACTTCCTTTGAAATCCATTACACACGCTCTCAGCATATCCTCTAGCGTTTGTATGGTTCTCTCTAACTGTTCATCCGTCTGTAGATGATAGGCCATACAAAACTCAACTTAATTCCCAAAGCATCATGTAGAGATCTCCAAAATTTTGAAGTAAATCGAGGATCCCTGTCTGAGATTATACTTTTCAGCATTCCATGGAGTCTCACTATCTCCTTGATGTAGATTTATGCCAGCTTATCTGAAGAATAGTTAGTATTGGTCGGTAAGAAATGTGCTGACTTCATAAATCGATCAACAATCACCCAAATTGCATCATGGTTCTGAATTTTGGGTAATCCAACTACCAAATCCATGGTTACGCTCTCCCATTTCTATTCTGGAATTTTGGGACTTTGAAGTAATCCCGGTGGTTTCTGATGTTCGATTTTTACCTTCTGACAGGTAAGACATCGTGCCACATACTCTATCACATCTTTCTTCAATCCAGGCCACCAGTATATCACCTTTAAATCATAATACATCTTCACCATCCCTGGGTGAAGAGTATAACAACTCTTATGCACATCATCAAGGATTTTCTTCCTCAGATCATCCTTTAGTGGAATATAAGTTCTTTTCTTATATCGAACTAGTCCACTCGGTGATAGATCAAAGTCTCGAGTCTCTCCTCATTCAATCATAATCTTGATAGACTTTGCTTTCTCATCTTGTATCTGAGCTTCTGCAATCTCGATCTTCAAATCATTCTCCAACTGGCTAATACCATAACTAGCATAGAAGATCTGATTTGATAAGTTCAGGTCTCTGAAATCTTCTGTCAATTTCCTTTCCTGTATCATCATAACTGCCACCTGCACTGCTTTACGACTAAGGGCATCAGCGACGACGTTAGCTTTACCTGGGTGATAATTAATCTCCAGGTTATAGTCTTTTAGCAACTCCATCCATCTGCGTTGTCTCATGTTGAGCTCTTTATGATCATACAGATATATGAGACTCTTGTGGTTTGCAGTATAATTCAACAGACACCCCATATAGGTAGTGCCACCATATTTTCAATGAAAACACAATTGCCGCCAACTCCAGATCATGTATGGGATAATTCAACTTATAAGGCTTCAGCTGTCGAGAGGTATAGGCTACCACTCTGCCCTGCTGCATCAAGACACATCCCAGTCCACACTTACTAGCATCACTATAGACTACATAAATCAACTCGGGATCAGGGATAATCAACACAGGTGCCATTATCAACCTCTCCTTCAGCTCCATGAAGCTTTTCTCACAACTTTCGTCCCACTCAAACGGTTGATCTTTCCGCGTGAGCTTGGTCAACGGCAAGGCAATCTGAGATAAATCTTGAATAAATCTCTAGTAATAGCCTGCAATACCCAGAAAATTGTGTGTCTCCGTGATAGTTTCTGGCCTCTTCCAATCCAGCACTGCGTCCACTTTACTGGGATCTACTGAAACCCCTTATTGCGAGATTACATGGCCCAAAAATTTAACTTCTAAAAGCCAAAAATCACATTTGCTCAACTTTTCATAGTTTCCTTTCTCACAGAATACTAAGCACAATTCTCAAATGCTCCTCATGCTCTTCTCTACTCTTTGAGTATATCAAAATGTCGTCGATAAAGACTACTATGAACTAATCTAGGTATTAGCAAAAAATATGGTTCATGTAGTCCATAAATACAACCGATGCATTGGTCACTCTAAAAGGCATAACTAAAAATTCATAATGTCCATACCGGGTTCAAAAAGCAGTCTTCGGTATGTCTTCTGCCTTTACTCGCAGCTGATGATACCCTAACCTCAGATCAATTTTTGAAAATACACTTGCTCTAAATAATTGATCTAGAAGGTCGTCCATCTGAGGAAGTGGGTACTTGTTCTTGACGGTGACTTTGTTCAATTCTCTATAATCAATGCATAGCCGTAGAGTTCCGTCTTTCTTCTTAACAAACAATACCGGAGCTCCCCATGGTGACACACTGGGTCGTATAAACCCTTTCTCAAGCAACTCCTCAATTTTCTTCTTCAATTCAGCCATTTCATTTGGAGCCATTCGATAAGGAGCTTTCGATATAGATCCCGCTCTAGGCATAATCTCGATTGTAAATTCAACTTCTCTTTCCGGAGGTACACCACTAAGATCTTCTGGAAATACCTCAAGAAATTCTCTTACAACTGGAATATCTTTCAGAGCCATTTTCGTATCTACTTGCATGGAAAAGAATACTATATACCCCTGACATCCTCTTCTTAGACATTTCATAGCTTTTTCCAACGAGATGAAATTCAAGCTGACATCTCTATGACTAGACTCTCACGGAGTAGGATATATAATCCTCTTGTTTCCATAATCTACTAGCACATTATTTACCGTAAGCCAGTCGAAACCCAGTATAACTTCGAGTCTTTGGAGTGTTAAACAAACTAAGTCCACTGTAGACTCATGTCCCTCAATATTTGTGACATAATTCAAACAGACATCAGTAGTCAAGGTTTTAACACCCATTAGTATAGATACAATCAAATCAAATGGCAGTTAATTCACATGCAATCCTAGGCGCTTAGCACAGTCATAAGAAATAAAAGAATGACTAGCACCTGAATCATACAATACTTACAGTACACTACCATTTAGAAGAAATTTACCTTAAACTAGCTCTGAGAATTTCTTTGCTTCTTCTAGAGTTAAGGCAAATACTCGACCCTGACTTTGTTGTCTAGTCTCGACAAGTCGTGGTGCTGCTCGTTGAGGACAGTTTATCGCCAAATGGCCTGGCTTCTGGCAAGCATAACAGATCACTTGGCTCGTAGGAACACTGCACCATTTCCCTAGATGAGATTTACCACACCAAGCACATGTTTGAGATGTTGAGGGTCTTTGACCACCATGGTTTCCAGACCAAAATGGCCTTTTATTTCCTCCCCTTTGCGGAAAACCTTGTCCCTTTCACTTTTGTGAGGTATCTCCATGAATTGATTCACCTCTCTGGCTAATACTCTTGTTGATCTGTACCCTTCTCAAATTCCCTTCTGTTAGTCGGCATGCTTCTACAACCTTATTAAACTTTTAAAACTGTTGGGCTACCAGTTTCTCCTCCATCTCGGGCTTCAGTCCCTGTATGAGCATATATGAGTTCCATTTCTCATCATTTTTAAGGTTTAAATAGGAGGAGTAATGAGACAATCAGATGAACCAAGACAAGTATGAATCAAAGGTCTCGTTATCACCTTGGTGAATAGCCATAAATTCTTTCTCTTTCTCAATTCTGACTGATCTGGGGAAATACTTCTCATAAAACTTCTCTTGAAACAATTCCCATGTTAGAGGGATATTCCAAAAATGTAGTAGCAACACTGTATTCTTCCACCAATCATCAGCATTGCCCACTAACTTATAAATTGCCATCTTAGCTTTCATCTTTGTCGGGCATCTGAGTACCTCGAAGATCTTCTCTAAATGATTTATCCAATTCTCCGCAGCTTGTGGGTTAAATTTCCCATAGAATGCCTCTGGATGGTACTTGATAAATTTTGGTATCCAGTATTGGGCAACATTCTCATCTGGTTCTTGCACAATAGGAATTTCTGTGTTTACCTCCTGTGACTGCGATTGCTCGTCACTAGTTGACTGTTCCTCATCTATATCCCCTTCTGATTGGTTCCCTTCAGGTTGATTCCTATCATGGGGATTCCCTTTCGGATTATTCCCTTCAGGGGGTGCCTCTTCTGTATTTCGTCTTTCCCTTAACTCTCAGACTTCTTCTCATAAGTCCTGAATCATAGTCTGTTGTTGAGCCAACATGGTAAAAACTTGCTGCATCAGATTAGGCTCTGGATTATTTTCAGGTTCAGGATTTTGTGGCATATTCTTCTTTAGTCTACCTCGTCCCATTATTCCTTTTCACTATTAAAAAGAATACCATATTAATATCATATCAATACTTATATATACATACAACTTTCCAAAGTTCAGATACCAACATACATCAATCACATGCTCAATAAAAGGTCAAAACTCAAAGGGACCCATGACTACAATTTTGTTTTTCTTCTTGATCCAAGAAGTAAAATAAGGAAGATAGGCTAATGTGGTTCGGATCCAAACATCATCGTTCATCATTAGCTCTAACTCCTCTCTTTGCTCATATAGCTTTTGCACTAACTCCAAGAATGTTGTATACTACATTATAGGAGTGAAGAATTTCGTAAAAGCCGTCATATATAGATCCTTTAGTTGCTCCCATAATTCTTCATTTGGATGTGGATCAAAAGCCAATTGCTCTATCAGAGCATCCGATTCCGCAGCTGAATTTAGATGTTGCACACTGTCATCCAACTCTACATCAGTTGTGTCCACCACTGTAGCTTCATCCCTAGCAATGGGACTAAAGTATACTGGCCACTTGACACTCTTTCTACGTGTACATGCCATTCTTGGTCCATGTCCATCTCTGTTGAGGATTACGTAAGTTCTACCTTCTGGGATCTTCTCCTCAGGTGGAGGTTGATTGACAGAAGGAAGTGAAGGAGACCTGCTTCTCTACCTTCCACTATCTGACTCATTTCTCTTCTTGATAATCATAGGAGTCTGTATACTCTTATGAGCAGTCCGTCTTACTCTTGACATTCCCGCTTTTCTGTATACCACTGTATCATAATCCATATTGCAATGATAATCAAATAGTGATGAGATACTTTACAAGAAAATGGTCAAAGTAAATAAGGTACAATCTATCAGAACCCTTAAAGAAATATTGCACAAGACACACTTAATTTTCCTCATCATCACCACAAAACTCGAGTCTATCCATATGCACTCGAGTTTTGCTCCATCACTCGAGTCCTCTCAGCCTCACTCGAGTTCAGCCAGTATTTTCCCGTGGAAATACATCTGATTCAAGCACGCCAGAAGGATCCACACTCGAGTTTGACCTTCCACACTCGAGTTCTCCAAGGTTGCTCCACACTCGAGTCCTGAGAGTGTGAGAAAAGAAGTTCATTCCAGAGAATCTCCCAGACTTCACCGACCAATGTTGTACTCGAGTTGAAGGATCAGTACTTGAGTCCTAATGAGATATCATACTCAAGTCCACTGATTTCAGAGGAATGAGTTCATAGCCGAGAAACTCCAACACTTGCAGCAACAAGCACTCGCTCGAGTTCACTACGCAATACTCGAGTTCTGCACTAGGAGTGCACTTGAGTCCCGCAAGTTCACCCATGAGAGTTTCTACCCAATAACCTTGAGAGTGAGAATGGAAGACATAAACTCGAGTTCTCTAAACTGCATTCGAGTTCTCATCCTCCACTGTACTCGAGTCACGGGACTTGCTGCTTGGAAGTTTCAACCTGTGAGTTTAATGCCCAGCGAAATCCAATATGCACTCGAGTCCTTTACTTGGCACTCGAGTTCCCAGGCATTTCACACTCGAGTTCACTTTTGAACTCTCGTGAGTTTCTACTTGGAAACACTTGATTTATAGGAAAATACTCCATGTACTCGAGTTCTCTAGCATAAACTCAAGTTTTGGGCTGAAATGCTGTAACATCCCAAAATTTATTTTAGGAATTAAATGCCTATTTTCCTAAAAATTCATCAAACAACAATAAATGGTCATAAATTATATAAGGGGAAATATTAAGGCTAAGTGTGTATTATTAATAGGATAAAAATATATCTATATAAATATATTGTTAAAAACACACCCACACTTCCCATGCTTTCCATGCCATCCATGCTTTCCATGCCACCCATGCTCCACATGCCACACTTGCTTCACATGCTCTTCACACATCACTCATGGCACACACTTCCCACACTACACACACAACCATTAAAATAAACACCACATGGCACACACACACATTTATTTAATAAACAAACACACACCCTCCCACTATAAATACAAGGCAACACACACACACTTCTCATTTTTCATTCCAATCAGTCAAGTCACATAGAAGAGGAGAGAAGTAGAAAATATATATAGAGAGAGAGAGACTGGAAAATAGTTGCCGGAGAAGTGGAAGAAGGAGAAGTCAATCACCATAGGCAAGCCTTGATATTATTTAGGTAAGTCTTCTATATCTTTTTCTATTGTTATTCAGTTGGTTTAGGTTATTTTTGAGGATTTATAGTTGTTGAAAGTTGAGTGATTTTGAAAATAAGTTGCTATTATTTATGGTTAGAATAAGGTGTAGATATATAAGGAGTAAGAATTTGGTAAATTTGATATCACCAATAGATTCTACATGAAAATTTATGTGAGAATACATGTGGTTGTAATTTTTGGATGATTATGAATAAATCAGGAATTTTTAGAAATTAAGAGGAGATGTTGTTCTGTTAGTTTTCTGGAATCAGTTTGGTTACAAAATTCATTTCGTTAGTCAAAACTGGTCAAAAAATTATGAAAATTTACAGAAATAATGTAGACATATGGAGATTTAATTTGATATATAATATGTACCATTTGGATTAGTATATTGTAAGAAATGAATTTGTGAAGTTTAGGCACTGAATCTGGAACAAATTCTGGCATAGTTGTGTTAATTGTGAATTCTGGAATTTTGAGCATGTAATATCTAATAGTAATTATTTTTCCCTTAAACTATACTTAAATAGGTTCACAAAGAAGTTTTAACCACTCTATTTGGAAATTTTTGGATTTAGTTATGAATTTTTGAATTTAAGTACTGGCAGATTATGTTTTTGGAAGGCAGATTGGTTGTGGTAAAATTTCGGAAAATCAACACTTTACCAAAAATTATGAAACTTTTCAGATTTATAGTATACAGTAAGAGAGTTAATTTGATAGGTGGATTATAATTTTTGGGCTTGTACATTAGGAGATATGAATTTCCAAATTTGAGTCTATTTCTGGAAGGAAATCTGGAATAGGGGATGTTTTGTGAATTTCTGGGAAAAGTGTGTTATCATTGGTCAGATATATGTATTTTTCTATGAAAATATATTTAAATATATTTACATAGGCTTTAGAACCAGTCAATTTATAATTTTATAGAATTAATTATGATTTTTCAATGTTGATTGAAAAATCTGCCAATTTTATGAAAAATAGTAAAAATTGTATTGTGTAGAATTATACTATGCATAAATCACTGAAACTGAGATAACCAACATAATATGATTAAAGGTAGTAGTAATGCAAGTAATAATCAATTACTTGTTAACTTTAATTTATAGGAATGGGTAATAGCCCGAGCCGGATTAAAAGTTTTGGATAAGAATCGGACTGAAAAAGGACCCATGTAGTAACTCTTTCTTTCATACACTATGTGAGTATTTATATGTTGTGTATTCCATTTTCTGTATTATGAGCACAGTGTCTGGGACACGCATATTAGCTTAGTTGTGGTCTGGGACCCAACGGAGGCGCAGAGTTAAGCTGGGGTTGCAAACAGTTGTTTGGCCTCAGACAGTGTACACACAGCATTTTCATCTTACATAACATGGTGCATTGCATATCTATTTTCACATTTTATATGTCGGATTGTATGTTACTACTGAGATTCATTCGAATCTCACCCTTTTTCAACATTTAAAAATATTCCAGCAGAAGGTAGCGGCTCTAAGGGCAAAACAGTAATTACTGGTGATTGAAGGTCCAGTTCTAATGGAGTGCAGTTGGTTATCTTTAGTTGTAAAAATTTATTTCTTTTGGACTCTGTTTATATTTTTCAAACCCTATGAGAAATTACTGTAATATAATCAAGTACTTATTATCAGTATATTTTCACTACTTCTGTATGCCCTCTGAACTATGCATTCATGACTCTGCAAATATCAAAGTGTTAAGGGGTTTGACATTTTTGGTATCAGAGCAGTGGTTCTGGCCACAGTGTATGCAGTTCTGGCAACATGATAGTACACTGATATACTTGATTATACAGTGATTGGAACAACGAAGTAAATTACTTTGGATAGTTTATAAGCAAGCCCCTGTAAGGAATAGACAGGTCTAGAGAAAGTAGTTAATACCCGAAGGGCAACTAATATTATGATACCGATCTAGGGGTGGTTTAAGGATGTCGCAGAACATTAGAAAGCGGGTACTACTAAGGCCGATGTATTGGCTACTACCTGGATTAGTATGACTTGTGAGTTCGTCTCTTACTAATGACACCGATCAACTATAAATAGACAAGACGGTGTCAAACAAACAACTTGGTGAACTTTAGGGAGCAAACCACAGGGTACATATTCCGAGTACATGTACCAGCATTGATGTGTAGTCTCTAAACTTTGATGCCCAGAGACAATAGACATGACTTTTGAGATAAGGGCAGGCATGGGGTATTAGTGATCAGAAGCAGTTTGAGCTGATATTTGTATTTTTACACTAGTACACAAAAGTTAAGCATTCTCAAACTAGGAAAATCTTGGGATGGGTGATCCCTTGGGAAGTTACATGAACATGTTATGTTATGTAACGCAAACAAACAAGAACATGTTGTACAGTAGTTCAGAGGCTACATATTGTTATAGGTTTTCCCTGTTTACTGTAAACCTTTGTTATATGTTATTATAGGAGTACCTGTGTACCCAATATTATGAAATGACCGATATACCCTTATGTTATGAGGAAATTTGGAACTTTTTAAATAAATGATTAGAATTTTAATTAGTGGTTTTTAGATGACATAATGAATGTTTAGAGGCATAGAGATGATGAAATAAGCATTGATATTTAATTCGAACCATTTCCGTCACAGTGAGTACTGTTTAGAAAAGTTCATCTAATGAGGTTATGAATGCTTGAGGTATAATAATTGTTTTGAGGTTTCTCTGTATTAAGTAATGATCCTTAGTAATTCCATGGGATTAAGGGCATGTAGGCATGATATGCCGTGATGCATGATGAGTGGTGATTATGCCGTGTATCTAACCTAGAAGATCCGATTAGATGATATTAAAGGTTGATGATATATTTAAAATAGATCTAAGCTGAAATAGTGCTTAGGTCACAATGTGAATAAGGTTGCACTATGATCCTGTTTCATAAAGGAAATTTGAACCCTGTGAACCTTACATATGATGTTAAACCTTTATTAATGTTTTGAGGACACTATCCGAATACCATAAAGGTTAGAATAAGCACAATTAATCTTGATCGTTTTAGCAAGCTTATTGGGTACAATTGAGGAAAGTGATTATAGATTTTTGTAGTGTTGAGGTAGTAAGACAAGTGCGAGCAGTTAGTGTAGCCCCGTCTATACTTGACAGTGTTTATTTAGAGACCAATTAGATGTCATAGGAGATCTCTATGGAACTTCTATCATAACATAGTGACATTGTTAGCTCTTGTGAGGAAATAGAACATCAGAGTGGCACGATAGAATTATAGTGAATCTATGCACAAATTCTTGAAAGTTGCAAGAGCGGTTATCAGTTGCACTAGTGATGATCATCCCACATCACAATATGACTTGTGTGGTCTATCATAATTTGACATGTGATGTTAGCAATGACACAACATATGTGGTATACTGTATGACCTGTGGGGTCACAATGAAGCACTTGTGTAGTATGCAGTAATGAGGCAGCCCTATCAGAGCATGTTAATCAACCCCATGATCAGGATGCACCCCTGACATGGCCAGATAAGAGTTCTGGTTACACTGGTGAAAAACACAAATAACCCTATGGTCGAGAGGCAGTGCGTGAAACATGCGGCTGAGGCTAGCCAGCAATGTCACATCCTGTGTAATGTACAGTGATATTACCCATGTAAACCTGTGTGGTTTGCAAGAACATGACCAGTATGGTATACAGTAACACCACCTATGTAGTCTACAGTCACACAATCTGTATGGGTTGTGGTAAAGCATGTGAATAGAGATGGGGATGAGCCCTAAAGCAATAGGGCATAATACGAATACTTCTTAATAGATGTAGCTTCACAGAATCAACTACCCTACTCATATAGTAAAGCTAGCAACAGTTAATTTTGATTTGAGAGCATGAGACATTTACGGACAGGTTGATGCTTGTTCTTGAACATTAAGGTGATCATGATGTGACAAGTAAGGATAAAACAATCATTTTGGTCTGAAACAAAATCATCATTTGATCCTGAACAATGCACACCGTAAGGGCAATAACAATCAAATAGTCAGTTGACCCTGAATCCCGAATAGAAAGGAATAGTTCCAGATAAACATACTTGTAGACAAATTAGCAATAAGTCCTAGTGTACATGTTTGTATCAGGTAGTAAGATTAGAATATTCAGTGTTGTAAGAGTATAATGACATAAGCCATAAGGCTAAATACACCAGGCAGTATTATGACAAGGCATGAGGCCTAGAGTTATTAGTGGACTATGTGTTTTGAGATCATAAGATCTTTTGGACTAGTATGTTCTCAGGCTAGCAAATTGCTAAGCAATTAAAGTTATGCCAAACCGAGAACAGAGGCAATAAGACCCGATGGGTATGTTTGCATAAGGCAGTGTCCTTAGCAGTAAGGCCTGACAAGTACTCTGTGCTATAGTGAATAGTGTTGGACACATTGAGGGATAATCAACTCCATGCCAAACTAAGAAAGTGTGAGATTTTTCTTTCAGAAGTTAAATTTCCAGGTCATGTAGTCTCACAGCAAAAGGTCTTAGTCGATCCAAATAAAGTGGAAGCAGTATTGAACTGGAAGAGGCTAGAAACAGTATTTGAGATAAGCAGTTTTCTGGGCCTCACAGGATATTACAGACGATTCATACAGAACTTCTCCAAAATAGCTTTGCCTTTGACAAATTTAACATGGAAAACTCAACCTTTTGTGTGGGATAACAGTTGTGAGAGGAGCTTCATAGAGCTAAAAAAAAAAAAATTAACAACAGCACTAGTGTTGACAATCCCATATCCGCAATTAACCTTTGTGGTTTACACAGATGCTAGTGGGCATGGATTGGGATGTGTCTTGATGCAGCAAGGCCGAGTAGTGGCGTATGCTTCTCGTCAGCTGAAACCTCACAAACAGAAATATCCCACACATGATCTTGAGTTAGCAGCAATTGTATTTATGCTAAAAATCTGGAGACACTATCTTTATGGGATGGCCATAGAGCTGTACTATGACCATAAAAGCTTAAAGTATTTGTATGACCAGAAAGAGCTCAACATGCGGTACCGCAGGTGGATGAAGTTTCTTAAAGATTATAATTTAGAGATCAAGTATCATCCAGGCAAGGCAAATGTGGTGGCAGATGCATTGAGCCGTAAAACAATGCAAGTGGCAACCCTCATGATTCACGAAAACAGCTTATTTTCTCCCGATCAACATTCATTATTCTTCCGATAAACCCGCAGACATCTATATCAAGGAGATAATGTGTTTACATGATACACCAAAGAACATCATATTAGATAGAAATCCTCGATTCACTTCCAAGTTTTGGAAGGCGATGCACAAGGCTTTAGGTACCAAGCTCCGATTTAGTACGGCCTAT
The DNA here is from genome assembly GCA_037074505.1 of Albizia julibrissin. NCBI lineage: Eukaryota > Viridiplantae > Streptophyta > Magnoliopsida > Fabales > Fabaceae > Albizia > Albizia julibrissin. Next base: position 28,818,324 of record CM073480.1, on the reverse strand, counting down.
CATCCTCAGACAGACGGATAAACTGAGAGAATAATTCAAACGCTAGAGGATATGTTGAGGGCGTGTGCATTAGATTTCAAAGGAGGTTGGGATCAATTCCTTCCACTTGCAGAATTCATATACAACAGCAGTTATCACTCAAGCATTCAAATGGCTCCTTATGAAGCATTGTATGGAAGGAAGTGTCAATCACCCTTGTGCTGGACAGAGCTATCTGAGAGGCAGTTATACGGGCCAAATATAGTTGATCAGACAACAGAGCATATCAAGTTAATTAAGCAGAGACTGCTGGCTGCTCAGAGTAGGCAAAAGAGTTATGCAGACAAGAGGCGGAAACCTTTAGAGTTTGAGGTTGGAGATCATGTGTTCATGAAGGTTTCACTTATCATCGGTATTGGCAGGGCACTAAAGGTAAAGAAGCTAAGTCCTAGGTATATTGGTCCATTTGAAATTTTATCAAGAATTGGACCAGTAGCATATCAAATAGCTTTGCCGCTAAATTTAAGTAGATTACATGATGTCTTCCACGTCTCTCAGTTGAAGAAGTACCAACCCGATCCAGAGCATGTGATCTAATATGAAGAGGTAGATACACGAGACGATATGACGTATGAGGTCATACCTGATCGAATCATTGATAGGCAGGAAAAACAACTGAGACACAGGAGTATCCCATTCATCAAAGTAGTATGGAAGGGGTTATCTCCAAGAGAAGCAACTTGGGAAGCTGAAGAAGAAATGAAGAAACGTTATCCTGAATTTATGTCTCTATGAATGTAACAAATTTCGGGGACGAAATTTATTTTACGGGGGGAGAATTGTAACATCCCAAAATTTATTTTAGGAATTAAATGCCTATTTTCCTAAAAATTCATCAAACAACAATAAATGGTCATAAATTATATAAGGGGAAATATTAAGGCTAAGTGTGTATTATTAATAGGATAAAAATATATCTATATAAATATATTGTTAAAAACACACCCACACTTCCCATGCTTTCCATGCCATCCATGCTTTCCATGCCACCCATGCTCCACATGCCACACTTGCTTCACATGCTCTTCACACATCACTCATGGCACACACTTCCCACACTACACACACAACCATTAAAATAAACACCACATGGCACACACACACATTTATTTAATAAACAAACACACACCCTCCCACTATAAATACAAGGCAACACACACACACTTCTCATTTTTCATTCCAATCAGTCAAGTCACATAGAAGAGGAGAGAAGTAGAAAATATATATAGAGAGAGAGAGACTGGAAAATAGTTGCCGGAGAAGTGGAAGAAGGAGAAGTCAATCACCATAGGCAAGCCTTGATATTATTTAGGTAAGTCTTCTATATCTTTTTCTATTGTTATTCAGTTGGTTTAGGTTATTTTTGAGGATTTATAGTTGTTGAAAGTTGAGTGATTTTGAAAATAAGTTGCTATTATTTATGGTTAGAATAAGGTGTAGATATATAAGGAGTAAGAATTTGGTAAATTTGATATCACCAATAGATTCTACATGAAAATTTATGTGAGAATACATGTGGTTGTAATTTTTGGATGATTATGAATAAATCAGGAATTTTTAGAAATTAAGAGGAGATGTTGTTCTGTTAGTTTTCTGGAATCAGTTTGGTTACAAAATTCATTTCGTTAGTCAAAACTGGTCAAAAAATTATGAAAATTTACAGAAATAATGTAGACATATGGAGATTTAATTTGATATATAATATGTACCATTTGGATTAGTATATTGTAAGAAATGAATTTGTGAAGTTTAGGCACTGAATCTGGAACAAATTCTGGCATAGTTGTGTTAATTGTGAATTCTGGAATTTTGAGCATGTAATATCTAATAGTAATTATTTTTCCCTTAAACTATACTTAAATAGGTTCACAAAGAAGTTTTAACCACTCTATTTGGAAATTTTTGGATTTAGTTATGAATTTTTGAATTTAAGTACTGGCAGATTATGTTTTTGGAAGGCAGATTGGTTGTGGTAAAATTTCGGAAAATCAACACTTTACCAAAAATTATGAAACTTTTCAGATTTATAGTATACAGTAAGAGAGTTAATTTGATAGGTGGATTATAATTTTTGGGCTTGTACATTAGGAGATATGAATTTCCAAATTTGAGTCTATTTCTGGAAGGAAATCTGGAATAGGGGATGTTTTGTGAATTTCTGGGAAAAGTGTGTTATCATTGGTCAGATATATGTATTTTTCTATGAAAATATATTTAAATATATTTACATAGGCTTTAGAACCAGTCAATTTATAATTTTATAGAATTAATTATGATTTTTCAATGTTGATTGAAAAATCTGCCAATTTTATGAAAAATAGTAAAAATTGTATTGTGTAGAATTATACTATGCATAAATCACTGAAACTGAGATAACCAACATAATATGATTAAAGGTAGTAGTAATGCAAGTAATAATCAATTACTTGTTAACTTTAATTTTATAGGAATGGGTAATAGCCCGAGCCGGATTAAAAGTTTTGGATAAGAATCGGACTGAAAAAGGACCCATGTAGTAACTCTTTCTTTCATACACTATGTGAGTATTTATATGTTGTGTATTCCATTTTCTGTATTATGAGCACAGTGTCTGGGACACGCATATTAGCTTAGTTGTGGTCTGGGACCCAACGGAGGCGCAGAGTTAAGCTGGGGTTGCAAACAGTTGTTTGGCCTCAGACAGTGTACACACAGCATTTTCATCTTACATAACATGGTGCATTGCATATCTATTTTCACATTTTATATGTCGGATTGTATGTTACTACTGAGATTCATTCGAATCTCACCCTTTTTCAACATTTAAAAATATTCCAGCAGAAGGTAGCGGCTCTAAGGGCAAAACAGTAATTACTGGTGATTGAAGGTCCAGTTCTAATGGAGTGCAGTTGGTTATCTTTAGTTGTAAAAATTTATTTCTTTTGGACTCTGTTTATATTTTTCAAACCCTATGAGAAATTACTGTAATATAATCAAGTACTTATTATCAGTATATTTTCACTACTTCTGTATGCCCTCTGAACTATGCATTCATGACTCTGCAAATATCAAAGTGTTAAGGGGTTTGACAAATGCACTCGAGTTCTGCCTGCTAAACTCTAGTTCACCAACGGTTTTCCCACCTGAAACCACTTCTAAATCTTTTTAAACATCCTCATAACTACTAAATCAAGTCATTTCCTTAACTCCACACTTCCGCCACTTTTTCACCATATCTCATACTCATACTCCCAATTATCACAATCCTAATGTGTAAATCTCTTAAATCCAAACAGAGGATTTCTAGCAACGACCAACTATTGCCAGAACCATTGCTCTAATACTAAAAAGTGTGATACCTCATTTCCTAACACTACAGTAGAGTATCAACTAGCTAATACTCACCAAATTTATCATCATTCATTTCATTTTTTTTCTTTTTTCCCTTTCTTTCTGTTACGAAACATTAGAGTTGCGAGCAATACCTCTGTCGGTATGAATATTTACATATATTCACATACATGCACAATTCACTAGATTTACTTATCCTTACAACGCAAAACATGCCATCTATCTCTTCTACTTTATATACAAACCTAAAACTCATGAAATTCTTAAAATACACGACAGGAACGAGAAAACCATAACTAAGTTCTTCCGCTGCTCGGCCTCAACTCTTTGTTATTTAACTTCCCTTTGTCCCGCAAGCTCCCTCCCTGTACTGGAGATTTTTTTTGGGAAAAAGGGTGAGATTATAGGAATCTGAGTAGTAACACAATCATACATATAAGATAACACACATAAGCATGCTTCATACTTCATCAATCAACAAAATCATCATAACATTATTAGTGTATCTCATGCAATTCATAAACTGACTTAGCGCTAGATAGGTTCTCGGTAGATGCAATTCATAAACTGACTTAGTACTAGATAGGTTCTCAGCCCCGAGGGCACCCTTGCATAGATAGGCCCCGGGCACCGCTCGTGCAATTATGAACATTATCGCTTGAGTATTAGCCTGTCCAAAGATAGGCCCCAGGTGATCACTCTACTTAATCTAAACATGTTAGACATTTTGGAAATGATATCAAACAATACATATGCATGTCATGTCATATGAAGACGGTTACTACCTGGTTGCACTCTTACACGACTTTTCCCACTTGATGCAAGCTCGGGCAATTACTGAGGCCACACCGGTTGTCAAGTCCTAAAATCTTCAAATATCACAAATGAGTTATCATTCATCTATGTATCCTTCCACACTCATATTATTAGTAAATTTAGCCTAATCGTGCCAAATTACCAAAATACCCCTTAAGTCCCAATTATCTGTATTTTGCTTAAAATCATGACTTAGGTCATTTCTACACATTTTTACATGTAGAATTCATTTTTAACCTCGAATTAGCCAAAATCAAGCTTGAATGACGAAAATACCCTTGACAGCCCTTAAATAAGGCTTATAAGGGGTAATTTTGTCATTTCACCCTCTGAGGCTTTTCTCGCTTCATGGTCAACATTGACCCTACAAAATTTTTCCTCCTAAATCCAATGGAAGCATCAAAATTGTCAAATTGCTATCCATTTTCCATGTCTAACACAGGGAAGGGGGTTTAAATTTCCAGAAAAGTTGTGTCGGATTGTCGTTTTCTTTAGCCTAATCACCTCCTTTCTACTTATAACCAATATATTAACTAGTTAGATATTCATTGGACTTGATTGGAGAAATTTACATATTATGGTCACTTTAGCTTTCTTCAATTATCATATGCCAAATGAATCATAATCAAGCCTAAAACAACTCTACTAGCATCAATCAAGCAAGAGGAACAAGCTTGGGAAGTTACCTCTTGATTTCTTCAACTTTCTATCTCTTGCTCATTCTTGAATCTCTCTCTCTAACTCTTGATTTAGCTGCTCAACAAGGATTTCAAAGGTAGAGAGATGAGGATGAGAGGTTATAGAGGGATTAGGTAGCTTTAGACACAAGGTAACAACTTCTTACCTTAAGTTTTGGTGATCCCTAGCTTCTCCTTCTCTCTTTCGTTCTTCACGTTCTCAGCTCTCACTCTCCCTCTCTTAATCAATTTGATCGGCATAATGGAGCTGAAGAGATGAGGGAATGGTGATATAATGAAGTGTTAATTAATTGTGACAAGTGTCACCCTTTCATTGGTCCAAAAATGCATTATTCTCCAATTAATTCCATTTCCCTTTTCTCTTCATGCTTCAGCTGAAAATATGTATGAGAAATATAGGGGAAATATGGATCTCCAACATCCTATTATGCCATCTCGTAACTTGTTGACCAAATCGTTGACTTTTTGACTATTTGACCATTCTTAACAATAATTTATCAAAATTGATTTATTTATGATCAAGTAGTCATTTTACTCTTTTTAAATCCCATTTAACTCAAATTAGTGGGAATATTAGGGAAAAATAATTATTTCCCATTTTACGGCAAAATTACCGTTTTGCCCCTACGTTTCATGATTTACCGAAATAAATCATTTTTCACTCTTTTTTCGGCTTAACCCCATTTTTACATTCAAATGAGGCCATAATTTATGTTACTTAATTTTCCTCAATTTTTGTTACTATAATAGGCCCTTAATTTGTGCATTATCACCTCTTTAGGTCCTTGTTCGGCCAAATTACGCGTAACTGACGATTGTAATATTTTCCATCAATCCACATAAATTCATATGCACCAAACTTCACCTTTTATTCCACTAAATATATGTCAAATATTCACAGAAAGAGTGTTGGTAAAAATGGGGTATTATAAGTGTGATCTAGAAGGTGAGTTTTCGAACACCCTATTCTGTATTACCATTTATGTTTCTTGAAACTCAGCTTCATTTCTTTTTCAATTTGTGAAAAGGGTGGCAAAAAAAGTAAGTATAAGCATTCAAATCTTGGCATTTTTAGTTTGAAGCTCTTTAACCATGCCACAGTCAATTTCGCTGACTTAGCATTTTGTAAAAAAATATTTTTAGGAAAGAAAGAAAGAAATTATATTACAGGATCTTTGTCAACACTTGTATCCATTTTATTTTTCTTTTCTTATGTTGAAACTACCTTTGCTTAACTATTATTTTCATGTGCATTAACAAGCAGAGTTAAGTACACATATATTAGGAGATTCAGCCAAACCCCATGTAATTCATATGACATTTCCATACATATTTCTAGTTGTATATGTTTAATATGCATTGAATTTAGTATATTACTATTGTGATATGATTCTTGAAGTAATAAGAAATCGTAACTTGTTTCTTGATCGTGAAAATTCTCAAATTATTTAATATTCTTTAAGATTCTACTTAAATTTTGCTTTCTATATCTCAAAATTGAGGATTTCTCCATGTTATAAAGTTGGTAATTTTTTACTCGTTTGTTTCATAGTGTTCTTGACAGTTTTTGGATCATTCAAGGAATATTGGTGTTTATGTCAAATATCTCAACTAGACGTGCATCTGTTCTATAAACTACTTGTGAAGCTTCATTTGGAAATTTCTATGCCGTTAATTCCTTATCAAGTATTGATGGTTAGTTTGCATGGAAGCTGAGCACTATTAATATAATTTGTAATATCCCAAATCTTGGGACTAGGGGCTTAAGATTTAGCATGGGTTAAAGGGGACTACTAGACCCCTGTTTGGTAAATACATAGTAAGACATAGTATTATTTCCCAAAACTCTTTTATATCCTTGGATATTAAAAGGAATTATATTGGTGAGCTAAAGAGCTTGGGGAATAATAAAACGAAGTGATTGGAAGTCACACACAACATAGTGAAGTGGAATACAAAGTATTATTGCTATTGGTGAAATTCCTGATGTGGCAGTTGTGTTTGTATGGCATATTTCAAGGGGAAAATGATGTCTAAAAATTATGAAATTTTCCAGAATGAAATTATACTTATCAAGCTTTAATTTGATAGGTCATATGAGTAATTTGGAGTTGTACATAAAGAGAAATGAATTTTTGAAGTTAGCCCAGCGAAATTAATTATTTTCTAGGATAGCATTCAAAGATTAAAATTTTGAGAAGCTTGAACTTCCAAATGGCCAAAGATTATCTTTTTTATTAAACATAGACTCAATGAGGGTCACATAGCCTTTGAATATTTGTACAATTAGATATGAATTTTTAAAGATTAATGAAAATTCTGTCAGATTATGTATTATGTGCGAAAATTTGATTTTTGGGCCAATCATAGCTTGACACGTGGCAAGCAACTTTAACACCTCATTTAACCAATAATTCATCATCTCTTTAGTCATTTTCACGATGAGAATCAGCACAAAGAGTGAGAGTGAGTGTTTGAGTCGGTGAAGAGCATGGGAAGCTAGAGATCTCAAGATCAAAGGTATGGGAGTTTATAAACCTGTGATTCTTGTTTCCTAATCCTTCCATGATCTCTTCTACTCACTTCTTCCTCCTTGAATCCATGGTTCTCAAGATAATTTTCAGGAGGAGGGAGAAAGAATTCAGACGTTGAGGAGAGAGGAAGTTGAGAAATCCAAAGGTAACTCCAGAATATGCTTCTTGTGCCTTGTTGTTGTTGTTCTTGTTGTTCGCTGGCTTAGTTTTGGTTGTTTGTGAAGTTTAAATGTTAAAAACCCTAAGGGGTCCTAATGCCAGAATTACTTCTAATCATGTGTGATGAGTGTGTAAGTAGTTAATCATTTAATTATGAGTAGCAAGGAAGTGATTAAGCCAAAGAAAACAAGAAACCGACAAACTCTTTCTGAAAATATAATTTCCTGCTTTGTTTCTTCCCTGTACTGTTTTGTGTAGGAGGAGTGGAAATTTGATAATTTTTATGCTTCCATTGGATTTAGGAGGTAAAATTTTGTAGGTATGAAAGTGTTCATGAATTTTGGATACTTGTATATGAATTTAGAAAATTATGAAACATATGTGTGCATGTTGCTTAAATCTGCCCTGTGTGGCAGTCAATGTTGTACATGATGTTTGAAAACCTAAAAATTGTTAAAAAATTATTATATTTTTCAGACTTAAATTAGACATATATATCTTTAATTTTATAGGTAATTTATAATTTTTGGACAAGTGTTCTAGGAGTTATGAATTTTCAAACTCAGATAATGTGAATCTGGAAATTTCTGGACCAGTGTTCAAATGAGTGGAATTCTGTAATTTTGTGAGTTCATTTGGCTTATGGGCATATTTTTCCCTTACTTTATACTTAAATAGGGTTAAATATAATTTTTAACCACTCAATTTGGAATTTTCTAGAATTAATGGTGAACTTTTAAAGTTTGGCCTTGTTATTGGAATCAAATCTGGAGCAGTGTTGTTCGGCGAATTTCTGGGAATACTTTGTCTATATTAGGGAAACATAACTATTTTTCCTTAAACTTAAACATAAATAGATTCATTTAGGCTTTGGAATCAGTCCAATTTTAGTTTTGTAGAATTATTCATGATTTTTGACATTTGGACATTGAATCTAAAAGCTGTTTTGGGGCAGTGGAGTGTAATCATGAAATCTCAACTTGTGGACATGATTACTGCAAAATTAATGATTTTTAATGTAAATTAGACTTTATATAGGTCATATAGACCTTTAAACTAACTCAATTGAAATTCTATAGAATTAATTGTGATTTTTCAAAGTTTGGTGAAAAATCTGTCAACTTTATGTCTTATGCGAATTTAAGACTTAATGGCATAGATGTAATTGGTATGAACTCCAAGGGTGAAAGTAAGCCTTTAAGGATAATGTGGACTATTGTGTATTTACTTTTCATGGCTCTAATGATGTTATCACTTACCTAGGGCTATGAAGTGATAAAGAAGAAGCAATGGTTGGCAGATTAAAGGACAAGAAGAGAATAACATAAAGTCCGAGAGGTAGTGAACTTACATTTTCTGCATGTATGTGATATGTATGTCTCGCATTGATTATGTGACTGCTTTTCCTATTTGTGTGGAACATGTATGATTGGTTGAAGCTCTGTTATATTAGTGCAATGGCTATATGTATGTCATAACATCGAGCATGTGGCATGTCATTATGTTGGCATGAAATAGTATAGGTAAGCATGTCATACATTCATATATATCACATGTATAGTGGTAATGTTTGCTATTGAGATTCTTTCGAATCTCACTTCTCTTAAACAACAATTTTAGACAGGTTGAAGAGTGCAGGGGGACATATACCTAGGAGGAACTGAGAGGTAAAGTGAAGATCGTAGTGCGCGGTACTACCATTGTATTTAATGTAAAGGTTGTATTAGCTGTGAGATTATACATTTGTTGCATGTATATGGATGTATAAATGTGGTAAAGCAGATAATCGCTCTAGTTTAACTAAAAGTGAACAGCTTTTAGTTTTATTTAAAGTAATGCTTGCACACTCTGATATTGTGAAACTAAGAGCCGATGATGTATTAGTGGCATGGTGAATCTTATGGAAATGTGTTTAAAGTATTCTACCCTTTTGAAACCCTATCAACCTTAGGTTCAAATCTTGAGTTGAGATCGAGGATTTGTGAATGTTTTTCTGAAGTTGGGTAGTCCGGGGTCAAATCCTGGTTCCACAACGGATTTCATTAGTCACTTATACTTATTTATGAGTATTGGAGATAAGGTGTCACATAATTCATGTTTCTATTATTTGCAGAAAAACTATATGACAACATCCTGAATTTTAATGCCACAAATGCCTTAAGACTTACAGGAATTGGGAGCACTATCAATATGTTGTGTTTATAAATTATTTTTATTCACTAGTAAGTATTTTAATTTAAACCAATTGTCAAGTTTATGTCTATGTCATTATGACCTTGTAAATTTTGTTTTACAAGTTTATGTCTATGTCATTATGACCTTGTAAATTTTGTTTTACAAGTTCAGCCCCATAACATCTTAAATTGCATTATGACAATTGGCAGGAATTATTGGCCATTCAACACCAAGGACCTAGAGTTATTGGAATTTTTGGTCAGCTGGTTTTAAGGTAAAAAAGAACAATTATTTAAAGCATGTATCCAGTTGAAGTTTCAAGGTCCAATGTGTTTCTGAATGATTTCTTTTAGGGTTATTGGAACATTAGTCAAAAGGGTATTATTAAGTTTTTCCTGAATTTAGTTTTTCTTTCCTTGAAGTAAGACTGTTGATGGCATGAATTACGTCTTCATTTGTATAGTTGTATATATTAGGGGTGTTTAAATCCGGGACCGGGATCCCCCAGTCCCTATCCCGGTTTTTAGCCAGGATGCAAATATGCATCCCGGTCTTGGTCTAGGTTTGATCCCGGTCCCGGGATTACCGGGGCCGGGAATTCTTGATTTTTTTTAAAAAAATGAAATTTAAAATATATTATTATATTAGTTAATTTTTTTATAATCTAGTGTTTAAAATAATCATTTAACGGCTAACAAGGCAATAATAATCACACAAATTGATTTAGAATTGAAGAATAGTATTTTAATATTATTATTATGATCACCTTCATCATCTTATTTATTAACTTTATACATTATATAGTTAAGATTAGTATTATGATATATATGGTTTAGCTCCAACTAAAAATGTAATACACATCTTGTCAAATGATAACTTAATTTATGGAGTAAAAAATACAAAAATAAAAAGATAACTTAATTTATAAGGTAAAAAAATAAAAATAAAAAAAAAGGGGACCGGGATCACCCCGGTCCCGGTCCTGGCCGAGACGGGAACTTCCCAGGATTAAAATCTCTGGGACCGCGCTGGGACAACTGGGACTAGGATACTTTGAACACCCCTAGTACATATAGTTGTATATTTCTTACAAAGTCAGAGAAATTCTTACTTTCTACTTTCTTCTTGTTTTTTTTTTTTCAGGAATAAGGTGATTCTTATAGCTTACCTAGAATTTATGTAATGACAAAAAAATTTTTGTATTGGAGCTTATTTCTTAAAGTAATCTTCAATACAAAAAAGGCCCTATTTATTTTTAAAAGAAAATATTATTTTTTAGTCCGGTTGTAATTACAACCGTTCTAAAAAGTCACCTTTTAAATTAGTTCTAATTACAACCGGTCTAGAAAGTGGACTTTTTAAATCGGTTCTAATTACAACCGGTCTAAAAGTCAACTTTTTACAACTGGTCTAAGAAATATCAGACATTTAAGACCAGCTGTATCTAGACCTTTTCTAGAAATGGTCTAAAAAGTGATTTCACCCGGTCTAAAAAGTGATTTTTGCATTAATGTGCATCACACCGACTTAAAGTATAGGGACCGAGTTACAAACTCGGTGAAATTGCGAGGATCAAATAACTAACGTTCCCAAAATTAATTTATATGCTTTACTCTAAATTAAATAAAAATTCAGATGCCATCATAGTGATTTAATGTGTGTGTGTGTAGACACACTTCCTCCTGTGACATTCGAATTGAGTGGCAAAAAAACTCATGATCTCTTACATAAACTTTTGAGTTTAAGACCCAACATAGTTAAAATAATTTCCAACCAATGGGGATCTGACTTTATATATATATATATATATATATATATATATATATATATATATATATATATCCAAATTAATCGATATGGCTACTACAAATTCAACATCTCTTAAAATCTCAAATTTTAACATTATAAATTTGAAAAATAAATTGAATTTTTTTCTTAATAATTAGAGACTGAAGAGATCATTTTAACACCAAATAAAATTGGTAATATCATATATAAAATAATTATAGAGAAAAATAAAACAATTTTTTGTTCATTAGAAGATTGCCAAACTAAACAAGGTATTGAAAGTTAGACTAGTTATTAAATTGATAAAGGCAATGGTCTAATGGTAAGTGGCCTAACTAGAGTTGAATTGTGTTTAGCCCAATTATAATTAAAATTATATAACATAATTAAAATACACAAAAATACTCTATATAAAAAGATTAATGTTTATATAAAAAGGCATATAATCCACATAAGAAAATGAAACCTTCATGTACAAATCACACATAATACCCAAAAAAAAAAAATAGTCACTAAAATATAAATATGACATTTTGTTATTTCTCTATTTATTTTAACTTAAGGTAACGTCGTTTCAAACTCAGTAAAGGAAGGGGAAAAAAATATAAAACCCAACCCAGTGAAATCGTCCAAAACTCTTATTAATACCAATCAAAAGACTAATTCACTAGTTTGATTCACAATTCTGGTTGGGTTTTAACACAATGCTAATGTTTGTGGCTTGATTAGTGATAGTAAAATGCTCTCACCATCAAGACAAACTTCCAAACGGTATAAAAATAATACAGTTAATAAAACAAGTTATGAGAGCTATAGCAAAAACTTACTAACATTCATATAAAAAAAATTACTAAAACACAAATATGACACTATGTTATTTCTCCATTTATTTTAACTTAAAGCAACGTTGTTTCAAACTCAACAAAGGGAGAGAAAAAAACATAAAACTCAACCCAGTCAAGTCGTCCAAAACTCGTGTGGACCAATTAAGAGACTAATTCACTAGTTTGATTCACTGACCCGGCCTGGGTTTTAACACAAAGCTAAATTGCTCTCACCGTCAAGCCAAACTTCCAAACGGTTAAAAAAAAAATACAGTTAAATACAGCAAGTGATGAGAGCCAATGCAAAAACTCACTATCTAGTAGTACCTTGGAAAATGACCGCCACTATTCACAACCATCCAAAACAATACAGCTGGCATTGCACGTACCGCTATGTGTTTTCTTCATGCTTTTACAGTATAGTGGAGACCACTCTCACAGTGTCACTCACTCCCTTATTAGTCACTTTCTTCTTCTTTCTCTGTGATAATAATTAACCACCATGGCTTCTTCAAGTTTCAGCTTCACAGAGCACTGGCTTATCGTGGCGGCCACGGCTATCATCTGTGGATCTGTCACCTACATTATCTACGACGCCGTCATGGCCACCGCCTCGGAGCTGCTTCAACGCCTCCTCATGATTTCGCCGTTGCTGTTGATCATTGTGGTTCACTGCCTCTCCTCAGGTACTCAGCTCAACTTCCCCATGCCGGGATCTGAACCCACCGCCATCCACCGTGCCGGAGGCTCCCCTTGGGGTGTCGCCTTCGTCCTCCTCGTTCTCTTCGTCCTTATCTCCTACCAACCCTCATTCCTCAGCCTTGTCTCTTAGCTCTCTTCCATATATATATATATATATATATATATATATATATATATATATATGATCATGTGCTTCCTGAAATTGGATCTTGTACATTCAATATCCATGTCACTATATAAAAATAATAATTATGGACTTTAGCTTTACATTGAAGATTTTTATAAGGCCTAGAGGCTAATATGACTATTATTTGAGACTTCTATTGATGATTATGAAAATCGGAGGTAATTATTTTACTACGAGAGCCCTCTCAATGACTTGAAAAATGAGGGTTTAACTTTTAGCTGCAATTTATTTATTTTTTATTTATTTTTTATTTTTTCTTGGAAGACTGGTTAGCAAGCTCCTAGTATGATTTACATCCTCTCTAGCAGTAGGTGGTAGATGTTTAAGTACTGGTTTGGAATAGTGATTTCAATTTTTAAAAGCAACTTTTTAATCATGATTTACGGTATACGAAGTAATTAAAAACTCCTTCCGGTCCTATTTATAAATAACTTTCTTCTTGATTGTGTAAAATGAAATGGTAGTTAAAAGCAATAAGTGTGTTAAAAATGCCATGTTTTGTTAATATATGCCCATACCCCATATTTATGAAAACAAAGAGAGAATGTATAGAAAGTATAAGATATAGTAAAATACATTTTCCCAATACTTTGTTGGCTTCATTCACCTAGTGAGTTCTTTTTCTCTTTTTCTCTCTCATGAATATAACTCTTGGTGTGTATGATAATTAATTATAAATAATATGTATTTAATAAAGGTAAAATAGGAAAAAAGAGCTTACATTTCCAGACACAAAGTGAAAGTTGCTTATAAATGGGATCAATCCAATGAGAGAGAAAGTTGCTTATAAATAGGACCAGAGGGAATATGTGAGAGAAATGTTGTCTCAACTTATGAACATAATCACTTTTGAGGGCTCTAAAAGCCATCTCAAACACTTACCAAACCTACCATCTTATTTTAAATGTAGGAGCAAGAGCTAGTTAGGAAATTTATTTTAATCCTAATTATGTGGTAAAACTTCAACCTATTTTCTCAGCCAAATTTATAATTTTTTAAACTATTCTTACTTATTACACACACACATATAAAGTTTCCATCAAAAGATAGTTTAAATATAAATAATTAAATAGGGTTTTTATGGAAACCAACTTACATTCCTTACAAATAAATAACTTAACTAATTTTTTTAACTTCTCCAAATTATTTATTTAGTTCCTACATTAAGTATGTATCGGATAGAGCATATTAATATATGTTGCAAACAATAATACTAAGGTAGTGTAAAAGATGTCAATGCCCTTAAGTAGTGATATATAGCCCCAATAATAATGTACGGTGGGGGATCCCCAGTACATGACATTGGAGATTGTTTGGCGGATTTGAAGGTGTTTTATCAAATGATAAGTGCCATGAAAAAACCTCTAAATTAAATATAGTAATATCAAATTGTTGGTTTGTTTTTATATTTTTTTTAAAAGTAGTTTCTTTTTTTACCTGAATAAAAAGTAGTGCCTTTGCTACGCTAGCCATCACTTCTCTTCAATTTTTTGTCTTTGTTATTTTTTCCTTGTGTGTGTGACAATTATAGGAATGGAAGTCATGAATATACAGTGCATGTTTGTGGCATATGTTGTTATGTGGCCCAACGCACGGATCTGGTTCCCCTGTTCATCAAAATGATGAGTGATGAGTATGGAGAGCTATCAGATCTGGACGGTCCAGATTTAATTTTTTTTATTTTTTATTTTTCTTAAAAAATATTTTAATGGGTAGATAATATAAAATAATGATAATCTCTTAACTAACATTTTTTTAAAAAATGATTTTTTTTATTTAAAAATCATTAATTTAAAAAAATTAAATCTAGACCGTCCATATCAGATCTGGACGGTTCAAATCTAAATAGCTCTCCCTGCACATCAAAATGATGAGCAGGGAAACCGGGTCCCCCAACGCACTAAGCCTGTGAGGACATCTATTGGGACCAAAAGCATATTTTTGAGCTCATCATTTTCACGAGTATAGTGTCCTCATAACCAATCTGGACGGTATAGATTAATTTTGAACATTTCAGGTTTAGTTTAATTTTTATATTTTAGTTAGCTGTTGGAGTTGGGGAACCCAAGACCTTATAAAACCTTTTTTTTCAAAGAAATGCATTTGATGTGAGACTTGTTGTGACAATACTCCCCCTCGAGAGCTGTCACACTTACGGCACTTCACTCAGCCACTTATTGGTGGCCCTTCCAGTCAAAACCCTCCGTAGGTAGCCCTCTCTGATTGGTTGTTTCTTAATGAAAGCACCATTGTAACAAACATAAGTCATTGGGAGAATCACATTCTAAAAGCTAGTTGTTGGAGTTGGAAAACCCAAAGTTCTATAAGACCCATTTTGCAAGGTAACCCACCCGATATAGGACTTGTTACAATTAGATTTTGGAGTTGGGAAACCTAAGGCCTTATAAGGGCCGTCTTTCAAAAAAACTCACTCAATATGAGACTCATTACATAATTGTATAACTATATATCATTTCTTTAAAATTTTGAATTTATCATTTGAAAAATTATAGATTAAAATTTTTTAACTTACACCATTCACATTAGATTTGAACAATTTAGACCTCATTAGTGATCAGCACGTAGTGCCCATCACTATGATTAGCACCGGATGAGAATGCAGCGTATATTGGGACAACCTAAATATATTTAGAATATTGTTGGTAAAATGGGCATTCATTAGGATCTGTCCCCACACCAAAGGTTAAAACTATTGTCATTAATTCAGAATATGAACATTGTACGAATAAGTCTCTTAAAAATGATTTTCAAACTTGTAAAACAGTTGTCTCAAAATCTTAATTTTTTTTGTATTGTGCATTTTTATATTTAAAGATAGTGACAAAAAAATTACGACTTTGTTTAAAATTCACATCTCTCATTTTTTTTTTCATCTTGGGTTTTTAGCTTTCTCTAGATCATATGCATTTTTATTCGGTAAATATGAAAGGATCTAAAATGATGCTTCAACTAGATCATATGCATTTTTATTCGGTAAATATGTAAATTATGGAGTTATATGTTGTTATATCAGCTCTGCATGTGCCTCCAGTTCAGAAAGGTGTTGTCTCTGAAGTTAAATAATTGAAGGAAAGCGACAAAAATAAATATACTTTGTCAGGCTCAGTACGATCATGCAGTTAAATAATGCGTTTGAGTTATTATCTTGGGAAAAAAAATTTATATTATGGCTTGATTTATAAACATTAGTGATTAGTATAGCTATTACACTCATTATTATGTAGTAATGATTGTTTCAATATTTTTCATTAAAAATATAAAAATTTTAATTTTTTTTCGATAAAAAGAATTTTAATCTTGAGTTTTAGTCTTAAGAACATGTTAATTAGCCTCATTATAAAACTCCAGTTGATAGTGGAAACATTACTTAGCGTGTTAATCTCATAACTAAAATTTTAATTAGGCTTAGCGTGCTTCCAATGTTTTCAGTTTTTTTTAAAAAAATACTTATCGTGTGAATCTTTCTTTCCTAACTCAATGATATATGTGTGTGCGCGTATTAATTCCAAATCGTAATAAATAAATTATATAATAATTGTTCGACATCTATAGTATTATATCAATTCTCTAAACACATGAAAATTATTTTTTATTTATAAATTTTTTTACTTTACTTATCTTCATAATGGACATCAAACAATCTCCACGTTAGTAACTGGGTCAATAAAGAAATTTATATCAGCATAATTTTTATTCATATAAAATTTGATGACAATAATTCAGGTTATAAATTAATAGTCCATTAGGCTTGGACTCCATGAATAGTATCAAGCCCCTTAATATTTTAACATTTATCAGAGTATTCACACGCAGTTTAATGGGCTTATATAAATAGTATATTAACTGATATAAAATTCTTGATTACATTATAGAAAATCTCACAAGGTTTGTACATAGTATAATACAAATCCCAAATACATAAAAAAATTAACAAATAACCAACGATAAATATATTGGTCAGCACCAGATCTTCACTTGCTAGTACCTACTGCATTACCCTTTGAGCCACCTCCACTTGAATAAATTTTTAAATTATGGAAAGTGTAAGATTTATACGAATCTCAGTAGTAACAGGCTACCAATCATATAAAATGTGAAAAGTAAACATGAAATTCAGCATTTATCATGATGCGGCAATCAAAATGTCAAACACATGTCTAACAATGTTCAAAAACCAAAACGATGATTTTACTCAGGATCAAAATGATCGTCAATTCCCTACTTACTTATAACTAACCAGATAGTGATCACATCATCACACAAGCTATGCATCGTACGCAAATAAGCACAGCACACAGGTAAGAATAGCCACACAGGTTATGCATCGCACGTAGGTAAGCATAACCACATAGGTAAATTACATTGTACAAAACATGGCAAACAATGCATATTAACATTCACATAGAATATGAGAGATAGAGCTACTACCTGGACTCCTTTCCATGAACTAGCTACTATCGGTCCTTTAACTTTTCGTCGAGCTCGGGCAATTATCAAATCCTAAAATTCTCAAATTGATAACAAATGAGTTATTACTCATTCACATCTTATTTAAAGCTCATAAGTTGGTTATCTTTACTCAATGTTCCAAATTACTAAAATGCCCCTAGGGAATCCAATCTAATTTCCCTTATTCCTGGTATAACTGTACTTTTTTCAAAATTTGACCTTATTTTGGACATATTCACACTCAAATGACCAAACTACCCTTGACAGCCACCAACTTAGGGTTTTAGGGGAAAAATTATTATTTTCATAGGTTTTCAAAAATTTCCAGCATTTTCAGTCAACTTTGAAAATTCATAACTAAATCTAGAAAATTCCAAATTGAGTGGTTCAAGTTTCTATGTAATTATATTTCAATCCTATTTAAAGAAAAAAAATATCAAAAAGCACCAGTATAACCACAGAATTCCAGAATATTCGACCAAGCTAATCTGCCACAGAATTTGTTCTAAATTCATGGTTAAACTTTGAACAATCATATCTTTCAATCCACTAGTCCAAATGGCTTATACTACCTATCAAATTAAAGCACATGATGTCTAATTTCATCCTGTAAAATTTTATAAAGTTTATACTAAGTTTGATCACTCAACAACGCGCCACAACAATTCTAGTACAAAGTGAAAAAAGTGGAAGTTTCATGTTTTAATCTTTAAAATAACTTCCTTTTCACTTATGATCACATGATTAACCCTTTTAACACTATTTGACCACGATTAGTGTTAATTTGGGCAACATCTCCCCTTGAAGATTTGAACAAACCAAGTTACAAAATCCAACCAAAACAAGCCAACAATCAACAATAACACCAAGATCAAGCTTAAATATTTAAAAATTCACAAGTTCTTATACTTGCCTTTACTCTTCTCTTCTTGGCTCCTAAAACCACCACCCTTTTCTCTTCTTCTTCTTGACTTTAAGCTTGATATAGAGATGATTCAAGATAGCATGAGAGTTAGGGAGGTGTTTTCATAAATTAGGAGACAAGAACAAGTAGAAATACCTACCTACTTACTTTGATCTTGCTTCTTGTTTTTATTTCTTCTTTCTTGTCCTTCTCTCCCTCTAAGCTCTTTCTCCCTCTTTCTCTCTTGAGTTTGGCCGACTTTATAGCCTTTTAAGGAGGTTGGAAGAGCTCTCTAGAGTTCTCCCTTATCTTCCTCCTTAAATATTATTGTATTAAGAATTTTAGCATATGATTATATTTTAATATTTCTTTTTCCATATGCTTCTCATTTGCTTCCACTTGTCCACCTCTTTGAAAAAAAATCTTCTCCTTCTTATCCCTTCTTCTAAATCTATCATCTTCCTTAATTATTAAGGAAGAATTTCTAAATTTATTTTATTTAACTAAAATGACCATTTCGCCCTTACATTTTTTTGAATTTCTAAAACAATTGCTACTTTATTCTTTCCCTTCTTTCTTGGCAATATTTTGGGCCTAGAAATTGTTCTCTTTCATATAAAATTTTAGGCCACAAGGTTAGGCTTTTTCCTAAACAAAAATTGGGCTTTAGGTCTTTATTGGCCAAAAGTTTCACATAGTAGCTATCTCCAGTATTTTTGATTACTTCAAGTGCATCAAAATTCATTATTTTATTCCATTTAATATAATTAAATATTCAAATAATTTTAGTGATTAAAATTTGGGATACACTACAAAAAAATAGCGGATTAGCGATGGAATTTCTGTCACTAATCAATTTAGCGACGGATTAGCAACAAAATTTGTTCTATCGATAAAAAAATCATTACTAATTTATTAGAAACGGAATTTTGAATTATGTCGCTAATTAGAGACTGAATTTTTTCATCTCTAATCAGCAACGAAAATTTCATCCTTAAATTCCGTCTCTGATTAGCGACAGAAAATTCCGTCGCTAAATTCCGTGTCTAATTAGAGACGGAATTGACTAATTCAGGACGGAAAATTCCATCCTAATTAGTGAGGAATTATCCGTCCCTAATCCGTCACTAAATATTTTTTAATATATAATTTAAATTTCCACATGTCTACAACACGAGCCTCCACATGTCCCTCGCTGGCGACCACCACGTGTACCAGTCAGCTACCGCCACCTCGCCTCCACGTGTCACCCTCCACTACACGCCACATGTCACCCTCTATCACATGCCACATGTTCAAGTCACAAATTGGTTGTATTTTGTGACCAAGTTAGGATTCGAACCTATGACCTCTCATGCGTGTACTAATGCCTTTGCCAGTTGAGCTAAGAAGAACATGTGAAAGTTAAATGTAAAATCATGTATATATAGACACAGACACAGACACACTCACACATACATACGTACGTGTGTGTATGTGTGTGTGTCGCTTGCAAACAAAAATAGAAATACAAAATTTAATATATTATTGAATATTTTAATTTATTTTTCTTATTTTATTTTATGTAAATATTCTACCTAAATTTTTATTATTAATATATTTTTTATTTATTTTATTTTATATTTTATATTTTTGTTTGTATTTATAAAATTTTCATTTTATTTGTATATAATATATTATTAAAAATTTAAATATATTATATTATAATTTTAATTTCAAAACACTACTACAAAAAATATGACAAGCGGCGCTTTTTTAAAAAAATATTATGGCATTTTGCAAACGGCATAGCATCCAGTGCCATAAGAAGAACCTACGGCGCTTGTTGAATTTAAAAAACGCCGGAACATTGTATTTAATTATTATTATTTTTTTTAAAAAAAAAAGAATGACCTCCTATGGCATCTCTAGTTAGAAATGTCGTAGGAGGTGAAGCACCTCCTACGGCGCTTCCTGCACTAAGAGGTGCAATAACCTCCTACGGCGCTTCCACAGAAAGCGTAATAAAAGGCCCTTTTTAAAAAAAAATTTGCGTGACTGATTTTTTTTCCTAATGAAACCCTCGATCTATATTTACATCCAAATCCATTATCAAACTTACAGGTTTTCTTTGCAATATTTAATTTCCATCTTCATCTATCAAGCATGGAAGAACTCTAACTAAATATCTGGAAAAAAATTTAGCATACACATAATATTCATGACATATTTTAACTAAAAAGAAGAAGAAGAAAAAGAAAACATACAAATTTAAGCTCAAAAATTAAAAAACTTACAATGTATAGAAAATTTAAAAAGGCAGCGTTGAAACTTCAATTAAATACCTAGAAAAAAAAATTAAGCATAAATATAAGATTCATAACAGATTTTAACTAAGAAGAAGAAGAAAGCATATAGATTTAAACTTCTATATATAAAAACACACTTACAAGCTAAGGAGCTTCTGTAGGAAATAGGAACTAAGACAATAGAGTGGGGGATACTACTACAAAAAGAAGAAGCTGTGGCGCTTATAAAAACAATATTAGTGGCCCTTCACAAGCGTCACATATTGGAACGCCACTAAAACTAGCTGTTGCACTCCATCAAAAGAGTCACAGTAAGTATTTTTTTTAATTCAATAAATCAAGGGTGGCGCTTTTTCAAAAAAGCGTCACAGCTGATACGACACTTTCTATGACGCTTTCTTCCATAAGCACCACCCTATATTTAAGATCAATAAAAAAATTATTTTTTTAATTGCAAAATTTTTTAAATTTTTTTGTAACCTTGAGTAGTGCTTATTCAAAAAAGTGCTACCCAAGGTCCCCTCAATTAAAAAAATATTTTTTTTAATTGCAAAATTTATTAAATTTTTTTGTAACCTTGAATAAGCGCCACCCAATGTAAATTATTTTTCAAAAAAAGTTTTAACACGTCTTTTTTTAAGATCAATTAAAAAAATTATTTTTTTAATTGTAAAATTTTTTCAATTTTTTGTAACCTTAGGTGGCGCTTATTCAAAAAAACTCCACCCAAGGTTTTCCTTTGTAAATTATTTTTTTAAAAAAAATATTATTTTTAACACGTTTTTTAAAATAAAAATATACTAAAAATAATGCATATATGGTGGCGCTTTTTGAAATAAGTGCCACCCATAAATATATTTTTTTAATATAGGGTGGCGCTTGCTGAAGAAAGGGCCACCCTAAGTCTTTTTTTATATATAATTTTTTCTATACTTTTGTCAAACCATGCCTGTAATACAAATTTCTATACCCATGCAAACAACAATGAAATAATTAAATTGACACATACAGATAGGTAATTAACAAAATCACCTCTAAACATGTATTTAGTCAAATGTGAATACACACACACACACACACACACATTAATTAATTCAGCTATTTAAAACCACAGTAAATGCAATAGGCAAATAAACAACCTAACACTTGCTAGCTAGGACAGTGCCTCAACAAATACTCACACAATTCTTCGATAAGTTCATTGATTAAAAAAATAAATAAGTAATAAAATCCTAGTTTATTTTTTTGGTAACAAAATAAATCCTAATTCACTATGCCAATTATGCATAAATCCAAAAAAAAATAGACTTTATCCAAGATGAAACAAAAAAGGACAGCTGAATTCTTGGAGAAAATAGTAAATTTTCATAGTATGTGAATTCTTGATTGTTGACCAATGTTTCCTAATTTTTATTTTTTAATTATTGAATTAAATTAATTAGCTGTTATATTTAACTAAAAATCATGATAAGTTAATAAAATTATTTAAAATTAAAAAATTAACAAAAAAGGGCAGGTCTCAGCGAATAAAGTATACAGATATATTAAAAAGATAATAAAAAAAACTTACAGATTCGCAGTAGGGACCAAGACAAAAAAGGTTGCTTTTGGAAGTATTATGGGGACACAGCTGATAAGACACAAGGGATTTGAAGCTTTTCAGTAATAAATAAATTAAAGTCATCAGAAACAACACTTAATTATAAAAAAAGAGGTGACTACTAATATAAAAAAACCCACCTTGAAAGCTAATAAGACACCTTAACCGAAGGACCTGAGGGCGAAAGGTGTTATTCAGACAGTAGGGTCTAGGGAAGGTCTGTTAAAAAAAAGGAAGAAGACAGCTAGCTAGGGAAGGGGGGAGCTGAGGGACCGCCGGGGGGGGGGGGGAGTTGCGGACCGAGGAAGGGAAGCTGGGAGCGGCGGTGGGGTGGGGAGCTGGGGGTCAAGGGGGAGCTGTAGGAAGAGGTGGGGGGGAGCTGGGGGTCAAGGGCAGCGGTGGGGGGCGGGGAGCTGGGGAACGGAGGGGGCGGGGAGCTGGGAGACCGGGGGGAGCTGGGGGATAGTGGACACTGGGGGGAGCTGGGGGACCAGGTGGGGGCTGGTGAGCTGGGGGCGGAGATCGCAAGCTGAGGGTTTAGGATGAAGCTGATGGGGCCCAGGAAAATAAATTAAAGGAGGAGGAAAAGAAATTTTTTGCGGGTATACATTGGGTGGCGCTTATTGGCAAAAGCGCCACCCAATACCCTATTTAATATTATTTAATTCAACTAAAATTAATATATATATATATATATATATATATATATAATATTATTAATAAATTAAATAATAATTAATATATTAATAATAGGACCTTGGGTGGTGCTTATTGGAATAAGCGCCACCCAATGTAATTTTTTTTAATATATTAATAAATATATTATTATATAATCATATAATAAATAAATAAAATAATAAAAAAAAATTTGGATGGCGCTTTTACCAATAAGCACCACCCAATGTAATTTTTTTAATTTTACATATACTAATTAATATATTAATAAATATATTATTATATAATCATATAATAAATAAATAAAATAATAATAAAAGGACTTTAGGTGGAACTTATCCCAATAAGCGCCACCCAATGTATTTTTTTTATTTTCATATACTAATTAATATATTAATAATTATATTTTTTAATAATCATATTATTAATAAATAAAATAATAATAAAAGGACTTTGGGTGACGCTTTTACCAATAAGCGCCACCCAATGTAATTTTTTAATTTTACATATACTAATTAATATATTAACAAATATATTATTATATAATCTTATAACAAATGAATAAAACAATAATAAATGGGCATTGGGTGGCGCTTATCACAATAAGCGCCACACAATGTAATTTTTTTTATTTTCCATATACTAATTAATATATTAATAATTATATTTTTAAATAATTATATTATTAATAACCCAATGTCATTTTTATAATTTTCAGTATACACATAATTTTCATTTTATTAATTCATATATATATATATATATATATATATATATATATTAATATAACCATATTATTAATTTATTAAATAATATAATATAGTTTCAGACTACTTTGGGTGGCGTTTATATCAATAAGCGCTACCCAAGATATGTTTATTTATATTAGTTATATATGTTATTAAATTATTAATTTAAAAATTAGTAGTATTCATTTATGTTTATTAATTAATATAATATATCTAATATATGTTTATTCATATTAGTTGTATATGGTATTAAAATTTATTATTTGTTATTGTATTATAGATTTTAATTTTTATAATCAACACCCGCGTGTATAATTTTCATTTCAATAAGCATAAATTTTAAAAAAATTGAAAAATAGAAAAAACTATTGGGTGGTGCTTATTTGAATAAGTGCCACAGTTTCTTTTAATTTTATTTTCTTAAGATTTTTTTTTGGCAAAATACATTAGGTGGCGCTTAATTAGGAAAGCGTCACCTAATATCACCAACTAGCTGTGGTGCTTAAAAGACAAATTAGTTAAAGCTGTAGCACTTTTTCAAATAAGCGACACAAAAGGTGCGCCACAAAATCTGATTTTTGTAGTAGTGTGACTGAAGGGATAAGACAAGATGGTGGAGTAATGGAGATTTAAAAAATTGAGAGCTGGAGGGCGCGCGGAAAGATGATAATGGCGGGCTAGTGAAAAGTTAATAGAACATTATATAGCGCTTAATGTACAAGTGGCATACAAAGTTTAAAGAAGCTTCGGCGCTTTCCTAACAAATCTCATAACTTTTAATAATTAAAAAAAAACAATAGCCTTAATTAAACAAACGTCATTGAAGATAATAGATATATATTATTTTAAAAATATATATGATAATATTACATAGAATATTTTTTAATATATATATAATATTATAAATATTAATGTCCAAGGCAATTCATATATTGCCTTGCTGAGGCAATAGCAATATATATTGCCATTGCCTCAGCGCTGGTGCTTCCCATGAAGCGCCGGCCAAGACAGTAAATTTATTGCCTTAGCCCCCGCTTCATGAAAAGCGCCAGCCAAGGTAATACACCCTGGTCGGCGCTTTACGTTAAAGCGCCGTCCAAGGTCAATTATTTACTATTTTTGTGTTTTTTTTAAAGTAACTTAACATGTTTTTTTACAATCTCCCTATATTTGGCCTTCATCTCTCATACTTTATATATGCTTAACATACTTTTTTTATTTTTACTTGGTTTAATTTTACATCATAATTTAAAATTCAATTTTAAATTATATCTTCAAAGGCAATTATCAAATATAACCAACCTAATTTCAAATATTATGTATAAAAAATTTTATATTTATATAAAATATATACTTAATATTTATATATAAATATTTATATATTTATTTTAATATTATATAAAATATAATATTAATTATAATATATATATATATATATATATATATATATATATATATATATATTTGTGTGTGTGTGGGGGGGGGGGGTGTATAATATTTATTAAAGGCACATATTGCGTGCCTTTAATATAAGGCAATACTCTGTTCCAGCGCTTCATGTGAAGCGCCGGATAAAGGTAATATATTTCCTTCACGTAATATATTGGCTTGACTTTAACCAGAGTTTTAAAAAAAAACGCCGGTTAAAGTATTAATCTTAGCCGGCGCTTTTTTAAAAGTGCCGGCTAAGGTATAATTTTTTTTCAATGTTATTTTACTATATATATTTTTTCTTATATCAATTGCTTTACCCGACACTTTATATGAAGCGCCGGTCAAGGCAATGCCCTTAACCGACGTTTATAATAAAAAGCGTCATAGCTTATAATTTTTTTTCCTTTTAAAAAAAATAATTATCTATGACGTTTCTTTGAGAAGTGTAATTATATGTGCGCCATTAAAAGCTTTTTTGTAGTAGTGAAAATAAATATGAATTAATAATTTTTATTTATTTATTTTAATATTATATTATAAATTTAAAATAATTTAAATTTTAAATTATTTAAAAAACTATAATTTTGGAAAATACTGAATTATTAAAAAATTTAGCTATTAGAGATGGAAATTAGCGACGGAATGTATTAATAATTTTTATTTATTTATTTTAATATTATATTATAAATTTAAAATAATTTAAAATTTAAATTATTTTAAAAATTATAATTTTGGAAAAAAACTGAATTATTAAAAAATTTGGCTATTAGAGACTGAAATTAACGACGGAATGTGATTCCATCGCTAATTTTTAGCGACGGAATGTAAATATGTCGCTAATCCATTGCTAATTTAGTGACGGAAAAATTCCATCTTTAAATTCCATCGCTAATATTTAGTGACGGACTTTAGTGACGGAAAAATTACGTCTCTAAATTCCGTCGCTAATTTTAGTGACGGAATTTGTGAGAAATTAGGGATGGATTAGTGAAATTCCGTCACTAATCCACTATTTTTTTTTGTAGTGATATTACACACATCATGTTAGTGTCTGTTTTTTTTTTTAAAAAAAATCAACACTAGCTAAATTAAATCATTCAACATGGGTAAAATATACCTTAGTGGGAAAATATCTTTCTTATCATGCAATCCCCATATAAAAAGGGTGTGTAACTGTGGGTATATATAATGTGTGAACTGTGAAGAACTCTTATATTTAGGGATTTTAAACTCTGATATATAAATATGGTCCAAAAAAAAAAAACTCGGATATATAAAAGGTGTATTTAAGGTGGAAGCTCTAGATTTGCTTGGGTAAAACGAAAAGCTCACTAGAATAAAAGATAATGTTTATCAATAAAATTTATTATATATATATATATATAGACACACACCAAATAAGTCTACAATCATTTTACTTAAGAGAAATTACATGCAAGTTTCAAATAAAAAAAATTAATTACTCACAAATATTAACCACTTGTAAATATAAAAGTTTGAAAGTTACGTTGGACGTGAAAATGAGGTTAAGAAAATAATTAATTTTCTTATTTGGGTGCTTTTTGTAATTCTCCAAAATACTAAATCCTATTTTTATGGGGAATAACTATGAGGTCCCAAAAAATTAATATAATCACAAAAAAGTCTCAGTAACAAATGAGCAGTATGGACCTATTGTCATTGCCCGCACTGGAACTTAATGTCGCATATCGCTCACTTGATGTAAGACTTTTTGTTAATCATATTTATTTATTGAGAGCTTATAGTGATTTTCTGATTTTTCACCTTAATAACAAATCTTACTTGAATTTTCCTAATTATTTTTATAATTACTATGGATAAAAATAAAGTCGTACCATTTTACATTATGAACACACCGATCTTTTACAACTTTATAAAAACTTGTGAAATTTGACAACATTGTGTATATCTGACTAATTACAACTATCTAGCCTAACACAGTCTTGTGCTTATATAATAACAAATATAATTTAAACTTTCCTAATTATAATATAGGGAAAATTCCAGAAAAATATAGTGGAATATAGGAAAGGACAAATCAGAGCTTCGAAATTACAAAATCCCATGTCAGTTCGGTGTCAGTACAGTGGATGAATCTAGGATTATGAAATATCGGTGAAAAAAGACACTCCTACCCTTCAGCTCTCCCTCCCTCTTATCTCGGAATAACAACATTGGCTTCTTTATTAACAACACCGTTTTTTACATTAATAACTATACTTTCTTATTTTACAACTTCGTATCTTAAAAAACAGCACATGTTCACAAGTTTCAGAGGCCAATAATAATACTCGTCTCTATTTTAACAACATCATACTTTACATTACCAACTTCCCTTTCTTGTTTCACAATTTCATATCTCAAAAACCAAGGCATACCAGAGATAAATTTGAAATTCAAAAGTTTCAGGAGCCAATAATAACACTAGTCTCTATATTAACAACATATTTTACATTAACAACTCAGTTTTCTTATTTCACAACTTTGTATTTCAAAAACCAACACATTCCCAGAGATAAGTTTGAAATTGAGATACGAAGTTGTGAAAGAAGAAAGTAGAGTTGTTAATGTAAAATATGGTGTCAACTCCCCTACACTTATCATTTGCACTCCTGGGTAAAGCAAATCAAGACCAAGGGAGAACATCATAACGAACAAAAGCTTCAAAAGTGAATGTTCCAATCACAAGCAATAAGTAAACTAAAGCATTAATATTTCAACACCTATCTTGTCTAAGTGATACTTCTCAAGAATCAATAAAACAAACATCATGGCAATTTATTTGACCAAGGGGAAACAAAGCTATAAATCTCTCACCAAGGATAATGTGTATGTCACTTATCACTCAAAAGTATATAGGCTTGTGTTTACACTCAAATCCACCCAATCCAGTACTATTTCAATAGGCTTGACAATAATCTAAGTTCTTCACCACTAACAAAGCAAATGCAAGTATAACTGAAAAGGACTTTCATTATGTTGTAATGGGATAAGGTTAAGAAAGAAAGGGCATAGTATTTGGAAAAACAAAGTTGAATATCTTAGAGGATAAAGATAATGATGCAATAGAGAATATAGGGTGCAAGAAATCAAACTAAACTTGAACTGAGTCATTTTCTTCTTCTTCTTTTTCCTTTCCCCTTTTTTCCAACTTTCTTATATTGTTATATATATGCTCTTTTGATGCGAACCTTTATATTAGTGATACAAAGGTCTAGTTACTCAAGCATTTATAACTCAATAGCACCAAGATGTTACTAGCACACTCATAGCTCTTACTGACTATTTGACGCGGAGATCAACATTAGTGATGCAGACCCCCGGTTACTATGCACAGTTTAAACCAGCGGAACGGAATCTTATTGCATATATTTTTTTTCTTTTTTCTTCTTCCTCTTTTTCAAGATAATCTACCTTACCTTTCACAATGACCCAATTCCTAATTTCATATATGTTCTTCCATCCAAAACAAATATAATGCAATGCTCTTCA
This sequence comes from Albizia julibrissin, assembly GCA_037074505.1. NCBI lineage: Eukaryota > Viridiplantae > Streptophyta > Magnoliopsida > Fabales > Fabaceae > Albizia > Albizia julibrissin. The sequence continues at coordinate 28,789,439 of CM073480.1, read as the reverse complement.
ACTTCCAAGATATTCAAAAGAGAGATTTTTTGTTTTTTTTTTTAAGCTATGGGTGTAGATAAAATGGAAAAAATATAGGCTCAAAGGGGCTAACCAAATGATATATGTATGAAAAGAGTAGGCTTTTTGGCTTATCTGGCTAACAGAAATGAATGTCTTTATCATCTTTATAAATGCACATACATAAAATGTAGCCTCAAATAAGATTCAAGTCAAGTTCTAGATCAAATAAAGAGATTGGGGTACATACTCTAAGAAAAAATTATATGCATTAGGCTCAAAATCTCACTAGGTCTATATGATTAGTAGCCTAAATCCACTAAAATCAATTTCATTGCCACTTAGTCTACTAACTCAAAACATGATCAATCACTTTTCAAATCAAGAATGCATCATACTAAAGTCACTTAGAACTTGCAATTTTAACATTAAAAAATTTTCTTACTTTTCTTGAAAACAAGAAACAAAAAACCAAAATATTTTTCTTTTTCTCATTTTAAAAACAAAGAACAAAAACCAAAATTAAGAACATAATCCTTCCCCCGCACTTAAATCATGCATTAACATCAATGCAAAAGATATATCATACAAATAACAATAAGCAATACAAGTAAAAGAGTTAGCAAGGAATATGATTGGACTATCAAAAGCATAAAGACCCAAATGAAGTAGCATAATTGGCATATCTCCTTTGTCTAGTTGTAGGTCACATGAAAGCACTAGTGGTGTTCGCCTTCAATGTTCAGCAAATATCCCCCTCTTTAAGATCCTCAGATAACACTTCAACTCAAGTATAGAAGATGTCTGGATGGGAGGAATCAATCCATGTACCTACACAAAATCATACAACCAAGCAGTACCTCATCCTACAATAAAATCAATAAACTCAATAGGTTTATCAACAATCTAGGAAGATCCTAAAATAAATTGATGAACATTAAGTGTTGGAGCTACCAAGATCCTTGAACAACCCACAAAATCAATATGACTCTCCTTAGTGAGAGTCAAATTCTCTAAAGAATTAAGCAAATGATCATTCAAAATGGTCTCACCATGCTTGTTCAAATAATCACTCAAGACAAATTCCACATGTGAAATATTATGAGGCATTATACTCTTACGACCTAAATGCATGTCCAAATCAAGGCTTCCCCCACATTTATCCTTAATAGCATTCCCATTAACAATAGTTACGTCAAGATCATGAGTAGTATCAATAAAATCAACAGAGATATTACTCTCAGCATTCAAAGCATCATTATGATTAGTGTTAAGTAGGGTATCTTTAAAATCAATAGTTTCAAGGGAATCAAGAATAATATCTTAATCAACCTTATCATCAGAATAAATAGAATTCATTAGACTAAAGGCATAGGAAGAAGCATTAATGCATGCATTACAAGGTTCAACATGATTTGGATTAATATAACTAGTTAGTTAAGAAACAATGTTAGTACAATCATACTCAGCTAATGTACCAATCATCTCATCATTTGAAGTAGTAGAAAAAAAAGGGAATGAATCATTAGAAGGTGAAAGTATGTTACCATATGGAAATTCACTCTGAACTTTTTATTCTTTACTATGCAAATTGCTAATTGCATTTGACAACTCCTCAATTTGAGTATATAGAGCTTGAAGCTCTTGTCTACGTTGCAATTCCCTTTCTTCTTGTTCTCTGTTTCTCTTGTTTAGCCTATCCATAAAAAGATTCATCATATATTCAAGCTTATTCTCAAGCTTTGAATATTCTTCTTGAATTGGAACAACTTGATTGACATATCCAAAATTTGAGTGATCATGCCATCTAGGATTATAGACATTTGAATATGAATAATGTATCTACTCAACACCATAGTCACAATGATAAGGTAAAGAAGAGTAAGAAAAATTTCCATAAGGTGAATCATTCCAAGCCAGCATAAGATCAAGTTCAATATTTTTCTTAAAGATAAAATTGAGTCATGCAATAAACAACTATCTAAGAAATCACCAAAAAAACTCAAACCTAAAGTCTAACCATTTCTCCCCGACAACGGAGAAAAAATTGATGTCACTCTTGTCGCTAAAGCAATCAATTAATAACTAGGACAACCTACTAATGCAATATAGTGGCAAGATAGGTCATTCTCCGAATGAGCAATATGTGGGTTTTTCTATAGAATTGAATTTAGGTGATGAAAAATACAATGGATCGGACCTAAACTAAAATGCAGAACTCTACTACCTAATTGAAAAATGTAAATGCCTCTAAAATCTATATGATAATAAAACTAACCTAAATGAATGTAAATGTAATTTTTGGGGGGTTTTTCCTTATGAAAATGGGAATTACAATCCTAAGGAAAAAATAAACTAATATTTAAGAAAATCAAATAAGAAAAGATAATGAAGGTTTACTTCAGGTATGGTGAAAGGAACAACTTAGGATTTACATGGAGTTATCTTTCTTAGCCTAAATTAATTAATTAGACCAAAGGGAGATTGATAAAAGAGAGGAATTAATAAATTTAATCACCTAATTAAAACATGGGAAATCCTCAAGTTCAATAACACTTAATCCATTAGAAAACTCATAATGACTTAAAAGCTGGCTAATTAAATACATTAAAACCAATCATAATTAATTTCAAAATAATTTTAGAAATATTGTTTACAATTATCTAATTAAACAACAAAACAATTAACCAGCCCAATCAAACAATCAAGAGGATAAACCCAAATTAACAATTAAATAAATAATGAAAACTTAATTAATAATTCAATTGACAATCCAAAGGTTTGTAAAAAAATTCCAGTAAATGTCTCAAGCACAAAACATTCTAAAATATCAATCCAATCCAAAAGAGATATGTCTACAATCTAAAACTAGATTGTTCTCAAGAAATACAACTCAAAATTATCTAAAACTAAATAATCTTAAGTGTTTAATTAAAAAGATAAAAGGAAATTCACTCCCTTGTTGTAGTCTTCAGGTGTAAGTCCTAGGCCTTAACTTCCTCCATGCTTCTCCCTATTTGTCTCCCAAGCTAGCTCAAGCTTCTATGATCATCTTCCTAACTCCATGGAGAGATGTGAGTATGGGCTCTTAATGGAGAGCGTGCTTAATTCTATGCGGCTAGGTTAAATTTTATAGGGGAATAAGAGAGCATTGGGTATAGAATTTGAGCCCATTAGAATTTAATTAGTCTATTCAAACTCATTCATTGGATTTTCTTCAAACTTCTCAGATTAATTTTGCACCTTAGGATTTAATAATATGTTTTTCCTAGACCTGTAAGAATTAAATAAGATCGTAATCTATCATATATTTGAAAATACTATTCAATCACAAGATAACAATCAAAATATTAATAATTTAAGCCCAATAATCTCATAATCAATTCAGATTTTTATTATTTCCTAAAATTGTCCAACAATCCAAATATTATCTAATACATTCAAATTAGTCTAAAATAGTCTCCAAAATAAATGAATAAGGTGGGATAAAATATATAAAATTTAGGATTTATTAGTGTTGTTAATAAAAAGAGAGGTGTTGTTATTGGCCCTGAAACTTGTTAATTTCAAACTTATCCTTAGCATGTGTAGGTTTTTGAGATACAAAGTTATGAAGCAAGAAAGTAAAGTTGTTGATGTAAAATATGGTGTTGTTAATATAGAGACGATTGTTGTTATTGGCTCCTGAAACTTGTTAATTTCAAACTTATTCCTGTAATGTGTTGGTTTTTGAAATACGAAGTTGTAAAAGAAGAAAGTGGAGTTGTTAATGTAAAATATGATGTTATTAATATAGAGACCGGTGTTGTTACTGACCCCTGAAACTTGTAAATTTCAAATTTATCCCTGGCATGTATTGATTTTTGAGATACGAAGTTGTGAAAGAAGAAAATGAAGTTGTTAATGTAAAATATGGTGTTGTTAATATAGATACGCGTGTTGTTATTGGCCTATGAAACTTGTGAAAATATGTTGGTTTTTGAGATACAAAGTTATGAAAGAAGAAAGTGGAGTTGTTAATGTAAAATATGTTGTTATTAATAAAGAGTTCGTTGTTGTTATTAAGGCAGGAGCATCTTTTCACCGAGATTTCATAATCTCAGATTCCTCCACCGTATTGACACCAAACTAACATGGGATTTTGTAATTTCGGAGCTCTGATTTGTCCTTTCATATATTCCAGTGACTTTTTCTGGAATTTTCCCTATAATATATCTATAATTAATTAAATTTAATGTATTTCAATACTAGAGATGACGACGGATAAGTGATACAAGCCTCAGCGATGAAACCGGTTGATATATGTTTGAATGATTCATTGAGTTGGACTCATGTAAGAATTAATCAGATTATACAGCTTTAGCTAAGATTAAATTATCACAAAAAAGTATGGTTGACCAAAAATAAAAAAGAATCACAGAAAGTGCAACTATGAGCGCGCCTTTTTTTTTTTTTTTTTTACTTTTTCCCATTTGAGGAGTCCGAGCTTCCTAATTATCAGGCAAGGACTTTTCTTCCTTTTGGTCCTTTTGAGCATATACTCTCGTTTGAAGAGTCCAAGCTTCCAATACCACTGGGTATCATAAGTTTAGAGTTGTTCTACCTACCGAGAAAAACTTACTATAGGATATTGAATTTTACTAGAAAAATATTTTAAAGTGTTATATACACTAAGAATTAATTTAGTATACTAAGTACTGCTAAAAAAGTACATACTTCAAGGTACTAAATGCTATTTAACTCTATAAAGTATGAGAAAATTGCACTTTTAATTCGGTTCATTTCTCAAACTCTATTTTATGCCTAAAGGGCCCATCTAGCTAGTTTCAGTTGCACTTAACATGATGGTGAAATTTTGAATGTTGTTGCAGGTAAAGAAAATGAGGGAGGAGTGTGTGTATGTGTGTGTGTGTGTGTGTGTGTGAATGAAGTTGTGGATGAAAGTGATCCTCAAACTCAGCATTTATTGCAATCTGATGAAGATTGGGTGCATTTGACAGCTCTTATATATTCATGGTATATATTCCATGTATTATTTATACCCTTCATTTTACCATCTAGGTTTGATGGGCCCACCAAACTTAAAACTTTTGGCTATAATCATCCATATCTATTATTTACACGCCACCAATACTTGGGCACCATCCTTTATATATAATCTTCCTCCCCTTCCTATAAAATATATATTTACCTAATTTGATTAGATTAAAGAAGTTAGTTAAGTTAGTTAATATGACATATAATTTTTAAAACTTCCTAATCATCTTTCCTAATTCTCTCATTTTCCCTCCTACTTAATTATTGTTGAAGGAGTATCAATAGGAGTAAATTAAGAAAAGATTGACAAATATAAAAATTATATCTTATATTTATGACCAATATAAACTCTTTAAATATATTTTATATTAAAGATCGAAGGAGTGTTTATCAGAGGAAAAAATAACCTTTTGCCCTTATAGTTTTAACTTATCCATAATTCAGTCATTAAATTTTGATCCGATGCAACTCAATTTTGTAATTTTGACTTGATTAAAACTCGATCCTTGAATTTTAATTCATTGCAACTTATTCCCTTAATTTTAACCGTTTAAAACTTTAGCCCCTAAACTTCATGAAATGTATAATTTTAGTTTCTAAAATCCAGGAACTAATATTTTAAATAGTTAGACCACAAGAATGGAGTTGCATGAAGTAAAAGTTTAGTGGTTGAGTTACAAACGAATCAACCCAATGAAGGGGAGCAGATTATGTATCAAAAGTTAGAAACTTTGAGGGGGAAAAGGACTGACTACAGAATATTATTGGCTCTTTCTTGCAGATCTTGGAAAGATCCTTCTCCTTCCTAAACGGGCTGTGGTTGGTAAGAACTGCTCTATTTATTTACAAACCCACTTACCTATTCTTTTTGCATGTCACTATAAGGATTCGACATCTGAAATAAATGCTTATTGGAAACTTTTTGTTGGAGATACGTTTCCTCTTGGCTGTGCGTTTAAAGAAGCAAATGTGCAGCATAAGGTGTGTGATTCCTTTTGACAAACTCAGATAGGTAAATGTTTTGTTTTGTGAATTTTGAGAATCATCATTCGACACAAGTTTTGTTGCCTGTTGCAGTACTTCAATAGGACAACCCAGATTACAACAATCCTTCTTACAACACCAAAAATGGCGTCTACGCTGAAGGCTGTGAGCTTGATAATGTAGTCATGTCATGGGGACATAATGATTATATGTATTTGGAGAGTTCGGTTCAGGTTCATGTCTCGAACGTTATCGTATAAATGGAGTCTATTAGAATATAAGAGTCTCACATTAGCTAATTAGAGAAAGGATTGAAGGCACACACATAATGTTAAGGGAAATCCTATCAAGCTGGCATAATTGGTTATACTTTTGATAAACAAAGATGGTGAGAATCGATATAAAGCGGGTCAAAATATAAATATTCAAGTATATGCTTCTGTCATAATCTCAATACAGATTCCTGTAGTCATTGATTAATTATATCTTACAAATTAAACTGACTTTGTTCATTATATAGCAAATATGATCAGTACAGCAAGGACAAAGTTGGTTTAGATATGGAAGAAGTGAAGCCATACTATCAATCCCTCGTTGAAAAAGTGAGAACTTTATTAAATATTACTAACTTTCTTGGGGAAAAGTTCACATTTGGTCTTATAACTTAATACTATGTTTCAGTTTAGTTCCTTAATTTTTAAAAGCATATTTTCAGCCCTTTAACTAACATAGTACATTGTTAGTTGTAAATGATGATTTTTTTTGTAGCGGTTATGGTTATTTTGAAAACTAAACTTAATATATCAGCATTTGAAAATATTTTTTTTAAAACATTTAAATTTTCAATATAAACATTTTTTATTAATAACATTATAATTAAATGATTAAAAAGACACTTTATAAAATTAAGGGACTAAAATGAAATATCGCATAAAGTTAAAGGGCTAAATGTGCATTTTTACCCTTTTTACCACTCAGATCTTTCACTGTTGCTTGCTGTTTTCTCTTTTGTGGGAATATATTTATTTTTTTTGGGTGTATGGACCTGCATTATGAAGCTTTCACGGAGGAACTTGTGAAGATCTTTCACTGGTGAAGGGCTTATACGTGCAGGTCTTAGAGGTGGTGTTTATCTGGTTTTACCAGGTGACACCCAAAATTGATGAATACTTTTGATATGGGTTGAAAGGAATTAAAGTGTATCAATTCATTAGGAAGGTTTGGTATCAAAATCCTCCCGAATTTGAATCTTACTTTTATTGAAAAGATTCAAAGACAACATACTTTAGCTAGGAGAAAAGGAATGATACTACAATTTATTTCCAAAAAAGTATAACCAATTTAAATGACAAAAAAATACTCATTCTTAAGTATGTTGTTGTAACATTGTTAATTATGTTGTTGTTGTCGTTATTGTTGGCCAAAAAAAAATGTTGTTGCTATTATTGTTGACTTTTTTTTCATAACTCAAGTATATTTATTAGGGAAAATTGCCTATAAATACCTCATTGAAAATTTATTTGTTAAATGGGATTTGAAAGCATTTGAAGGAAGATCTTTTGCACATAGGAAAAATTATTTGAACATAAAAGAATATCTTTTGCATATAAGGGAAGATTGTTTGAACACAAGGAAAGATCTTTTATACAAGGAGAAGATTGTTTGAACACAATATCCTATTTAACAAAATTTATTAAATAGGTAATTATAGACAATTTCACTATTTATTATACCTCTCGCAATATCACACTTGATAAAGCCTTAACGAGCTGATGATGTAAGTTGGGCAAGCTAAGGAATGAAATTAAATGGTAAAAAAAGAAATAAAAGGGAAAAAAAAAGAAATGATGGCACAATCATATAAATATAACCATATATAATGAAAAATTTATTTATTTATTCACTAATTCATTCATATGTAGATAGTTCTGAGTTCAAAATACATAATCAAGTTGTGCAACAACATTGAGGAGGATCTGACCCACGGAAGCCAACACAGTTGCCTCCCTTTGGGAATCCCTTGTTTTTGCATAATTGATTGCATTGTGCCGCACCGGAACATGGCCCCTTGCATGCTAATGGAGGATCAGTGAATCCACGCGCTGGTCCTGCATTCTCAATACAATAATGCATCTTATTAGTATCATCTCAAAACCTTTGATTTAATTTAGTCTCTTTTTTAGTTAAAAAAATTATATTCTAAATTAAAAAAATATTGATAAATATAAAAAAATATACCTTATATTTAGAATTAATATTAACCTTCTAAATAAATTCTATATTATAAAGACCGGACCAGAGGGAGTATTTGTTTATTAATGTTGCCAATTTCAATAAAATTGTTGTGAGTAATTATATATATACCCTCCCATAACTGAGAGAGATTTGGTGTGATAGAAGGATATGATTAATGAGGAATACATCGTTTCAAGGGCATTGAGGTAAATTGAAAAAAAATTTCTAAGTCCTAGTTTGGGTCATATAGCCTGATTAATGAATTCTTAAGTTTAATGACTCAAATTGAAATTCGGTAATTCAACTATCTCTTAGAATCTCTCAAATTGAAATTCATTAATTCAACTGTCTTCTTAGAAAAAATTCCGTCTAACAGAACCGTTCAAAATCTAACCCTATCTCAAAAATAACAAAAATATATATTATTTTAATATCACCAATTGAGTTTTGTGCATATTTTAAAAATAACAAATATATAATAAATCAAAACTAAACAAAACTGTATTTCATTTGAAATATATGGAAGGATAGAAAACACGCCTTTGAATTCTGCTTAATTCACCCAAGGGAAACGAAGTCACAATCTGGATAGGTTTATGTTACACAGCAAATAACACCAATAGATGAAGAGAGAGGGGAGAGTATCCAATGATCTTCCATCGGTATTTGCTGTGTAAAAATCCATTGACAGTAAAACTAAAATATAATCGCATGTGTGAAGCAATAAGAAAAATAAAATTAAATGGGACACGAATATAATAATTACCTGATGATGAAACAAGAAGAAAGCATATCAGAACCGCACTGAAGAGAAAAGTTTGAGAAACTCTTGATGCCATTCTCTGTCACAATTTCAGTTTACCTCTGTAATGACTTTTAGGCCAGCCTTTATATATATATATATATATATATATATATGAATCACGCACGCGTCGGAGATATCGTCCATGCTATCTGATTGGATTAAATGCAATTAATACTACAGATTATCAACCATAATTATTGGATAATTATCTTTTTATATTCGTATCTATGATTATCTTTTTTTTTTCCAACATAATTAATTTTTTCTGAGTAAATTATCTAACCACCCTTCTATTTTTCCCTAATTATATGGACCTCCCCTCTATTTTGAAAACATGCGTTTAGGTACAAACCGTTAACTCTATTAAGAATACTCTAAAAAGATTCTAAATTTTTTTAAAAAATTAAAATTATATAAAAACAAATTTTATTTACTAATTTGCCCTTCATCATATTAAATGCCTAATTTACTTTTGAATGTTTGCAAACTTCAATAAAAAAAGGGTGAATTGCTTAAAAATACCTTGGGGGCAAATTAATTGTCAAATACTACCATAGCTAGAAGATCTGTTGCACATGATGGAAAATATTTTGTACATAACCGGAAAATATTTTGCACAGAACGGAAGATGTTTGCACGTTCGTAGGGAAGATTGGTTGCACATAACAGAAGATCTATTGTACACGACAGAAGATTATTTGCACCCATAGTAGCATTTGACAATTAATTTGCCCCAAGGTATTTTTAAGCCATTCTCCCGAAATTAAAAAAAAAATCAATGGCCGTTGCAATGAATTATTTATATAATATCTTGAACTTATATTATTTATACTATATGATAACAAAAATATGTGTTTGAAATATTTCTTTATCCATTTAAAAAACCCAAAATAAACATGTTTCAATAAATATGATGGTAAATTGAAATTATAAAAATTTAAAATACTATCAAAATAAATAAATTATATAACATATTAGAAATTTTGAAAATATATATTAAAGTAATTCTTTGGTTGTATGATTTTCTTACAAATATAAATGTTTAAATGATTCTTATGTCAAAGGGGCATTTTGGTTAAAAAAAGTTTGAGAGTTAAACCTAATGATCCACTAACTGGTGGATGGATAGAAAAGGAATTTTAAGAAATATAAGAGAGGTTTATATACATAGAAGGGAGGATCCGTGTAATTAAGGTAAAACAAAGGGCTACTTAGAGTATTTTACTCTTTTTTTCTCCAACCTTGCAAACATAATTATTAGATGATTATCGGTCATATTACTAATTTATGATAATTATTAAATGATACTATATCTGGAATATGTTATAATTATCCAAAATTTATTAAACAAATAAAAGAAAAGAAAAAACAGGAGGAAGATAAACAAAATCTGACATGCGCAAAGAGAGTATGTGCAAATCAAAAGATGGGAGAGCATTAAAGTGAATATATCAAAAATAGAATTATTTTTTTTAAAAAAAATAAAGGAATCTAAACCTAACACCTTAGTGTGGTCGAGTTGAAACTCTTTTGGATTCCTGTGCTGCTTATTCTTAAGATGAAATTAGACCGTTGATATATTAGATTTGGATAAATCAAGAGTTAATGTTTAAATTTTTAAAATCAATTTCTTTTATTAAAAGAAAAAACCTTGCAATTAGCCACCTCATTACAAGAAATTCTTGTTTGAAGTTGATTTGTCATTTGTTGTTTAACCCATTAAAATATAACAACTCATGAGTTGATTTGACACTTCCTAAATATTAGCTGGAATATTAATAAAATTAAAAGATTTTACAATTAATGTTAATTTTAGGGAAAATATCATCAAAGGTCTTTTAAAATACTCAAATCTTAAATCAAGCCTTTAAACTTAACAAATTCAAAATAAGGTCAAGCATTTCAATTTAAGATTTTCAGAATTGAATGATTTTACCTATATTACCCCTTGTTCTCTCCATCTATTAATAAATTTGAGCTCACCTATCATTTAATGTGTCAGACGTTTTTAATAACTTTAATTCAATAACTTTTTCCTCATTTGCCCAAAAAAATTATTAACGTTTTACTTCATAAAACATGCCCTTCTCTCTCATATTTCAAAGTCTCTCTCATGGTTTCTCTCATAACCCTTGATCACTTTTTTTTTTTTTCAGAATGTCATCTCTATCCTTATATTACAAAACAAATGGTTCAGATTTCATATTTTATGAAATTTTTATTTAAAACATAAATAAATAAATTTAAATTATTAAAATCTTATCCGTACAATTTATAACTGCAATACAAACAAAATTTAAAAAAAATTAAATTATAAAACATTATAATAATATTTTTAGAAAATATTAAATCTGAACCAATCGTTTTTCAATCTAAGTAGAGATGAGATTCTGAAAATAAAAAAAGAAAAAGAATTCTGAGAATATTAATTTTCAATCTTCTGTCTGCTCCTCTTTCTATCTTTTGTTATCTTCCCCATAAACAAAGGTCCAGAAAACCGAGAAAAATAAGGATTACAAAGCTAGAAATATTAATTTCAAGTATGGGCAGCAAATATAATAAATAAGTTCTCTCCGCACACTCGCGTTAGAGCTCTTTGTTCTCTCCGCCAAGTGTGAGAGTGATAAGGTCGTTAGGAGGAGAGGAGGTTTGATCGGAGGTATGACGGTATGGAGTGGAGAGAAGGAGTAGTGTGAGAATTTGCTGGGGGCGGGATGGATGACTGTAAGATCTCCATTCCTCTAGTCTGGAAGGAAAAGGCTACGAAGATCTTGATAGGCAAGGTTTTGTCTACGAAGATTTATACAAGATCGATAATGGAGTTAATTCTGCAGAAAGCGTGGAATCTTCAATCTGGATTTGAAGTTACAGAAATATCTGGTAGCGCATTTATGTTTGAATTTGATGATGAGGAGGAGTATGATCGTATATCACGATGTCGTCCGTGGTCAATTAATGAAAGTTTATTGAACTTACAAGAGCATTTGAAATACAGGTCTTGTGAGGAGATTGATTTCAGCAGGTGTCCAGTCTGGATTCAAGTACATAATGTGCCTTTGGAGGCAATGTGTTTAGAGAATGCAATATCGATAGGAGGTTATGTTGGCGAGGTAGTAATGGCGGAGGATCCACATTATAATGACCGATACATTCGTAGTTTTTTGAGAGTCAGAGTAGTGTTGGATCTAAGGAGAGCCTTAGCGTATGGCTTTTGGATGCCTAAACTGAATGGTAGTCAGGTTTGGATTTCGTTACAGTATGAGAAGTTACAGAACTTTTGTTTCCGATATGGGAAAATTGGTCATGATCACCGAGCTTGCAAAATTGAAAGGCTGAAATCGGTATACAATTATGAGGAACCAAGGTACGGCTCATGGTTAACTACTAGTCAATGCCGTAATTGGGATGAGGTTATGGTGATTGTGAATCTTAAGTGGTCAGAAGCAGTACATGTACGGAAAAAGAAGGAGGAAAGTTTGAGAAGGAAGAGGAATGATACAATTCAAAAGGAGGAAAAGGGTCAAAATATTGATAAGGACAACCTTTTTTGCATTAAAATAACCTCTTGTTTATCAGAGGTAAGGCATAAGGAAGCAAATAAACAAAAAAATGAACAGTAATGTTATTGGAGACGTGCTTGCTAATGATATGTTGTAGAAAGAAGAGCTCTTAAATAAGAATGGGATCTGTAAGGAGGAAATTGTTAGGAGTGGGCCTGGTACAAACAATACTGGTCCTAATAGTTGTAAGATGGTCAAGGGAGAGGAATTTGAAGGTATAATTAAGAGGCCTGGGTTTCAGAACAGTAATGGGCTAAAGAATATAACTAAGGAGCCTGTGATCGTTGAGGAGCATTCTTTAGCTATTGTTCCTTACTATTGTAGAATAATGAATGAGGTAGTATGCAAGTTGGAGAAGCTTGGGCTGAAGAGAGAGGCCAATGACCTACTGGAGTCAGATAATCTGAAAAGGAGGAAAGTAAGGGAGAAGAGTCCTCAGCAAAGGCTAAAAATATCAGTCTATGCTGATAACTTGAGGAAAACAAAGATAAAGGTAAGAAGAGGTTTGAGGAGGAAAGGGGGTGGAATATGGATTGAAGAGGTTAGTAGCTTATAAGTTACAGATGGTGTAATAATGGATATGGAACCAGCTGAGGATCAAGGTTCTGATTTTGTATTCAAAGCTAGAAAGAACAAGAAAGGGAACAATATAGTTGAGGGTTCAGGTGGCTACCCTATAACAGCCACCAAGTCATCATGAAGATCCTTTCTTGGAACTGTCAAGGATTAAGAAGAGCCTTGACAGTTAAGAACCTAAGGGACATGGTGAGAAAGTATAGTCCCTCAATTATCTTCCTAATGGAAACAAAAATATGCAATGAAAGAGTTAAAAAGGTTAAGAAAAGGTGTGGTTATGTTAATGAAGCTTATGTGGACCCAAGAGGATTGTTGGGTAGTTTGATGGTTTGGTGGAAGGAGGAGATTTCCTTGTTTGTACTATATAAATCAAGGAACATTATTTATACAGTGGTCACAGCTACAAATCAGAATGTACCCCCAATATATTACATTCGTGTACGATCCTCCCAAGGAAGGTGAAAGGAAATTGGCATAGGAGAAGTTGAGGAGTATGGCAGGAGGTATTGATGACTCATGGTTAGTGCTAGGAGATTTTAATGATCTCTTAACACAATCAGAGAAAGAGGGAGGTAATCTAAGGGCAATAAGGAAGATTTTAAACTTCTAAAAGATAGTGTCTGATTGTAATTTGATGGACCTGGAATTCAAAGGCTCTAAGTTCACTTGGTGTAATAAGAGACTGAGTTCACTAGTAAGGGAAAGAATAGATCGCAGCCTTGGTAATATGGAATTCAGAGAGAAGTTTGGAAGGGCTACTGTCTTTCACATTGATCTTGTAGGCTCTGACCATCATGCTCTTTTAGTAGATTGCTGCTATATGGAGGAAAAGTCTGAGCGTTCATTTAAATTTGAAGTCAATTGGGTGGGGCATGATTATTCTTTGCAGGTAGTTAAGGCAGGATGGAATGCGGTAGAAGGTGGGGTGGAAAACTGTAAGTAGGATTTGGTAAAAAGGCTAGAAGAATGTAAAAAGGCATTGGTTAAATGGAGTAGGCAAGAATTTCCCAATTGGAAAAAAAATTAATGTGTTGAGGCAGAAGCTGTATGATTATCATGTGGGGAGTCTAACTGTTAAGAAATTGGCAGAAGTTGAAGCTATAGTTAGGCAATTGGATGAAGCTTAGCATAAAGAAGAAGCATATTGGTGGCAGCGATCTCGGATTTCTTGGTTGAAATGTGGTGATAGGAACACGAAATTTTTTCATAATAGTGTAATCCAAAGAAGGCAAAGATACAAAGTCTTGAGACTAAAGGATAGCAATGGAACATGGTTGAAGGAGACAAGTGACATAGATATGACATTTAGTCGATTCTATCAAGATTTGTTTAAATCAGTAGGCACCAGACCAATGGAGCAAGTGTTGGCATATGTAAAAGAAGTGGTTACCATAGAAGATAATAATCAGCTGATGCAGCCTGTCTTGGATTCAAAAATTGAGAATGCAGTCTTCCAACTTGGTACAAACAAGGCTCCTGGACCTTATGGGTATTCTGCCATGTTTTATCAGTCAGCTTGGAAAGAAGTAAGTAAAGAGGTCTGTGCGATGGTTTATGAATTCTTTAAAGGAAGATTTGGGTTGTCATTGATTAATGCCACTAATATAGTTTTGATCCTAAAAATAGATAAACCAAAGGGGGTGCATCACTTTAGACCGATTGGGCTTTGCAATGTTTCTTATAAAATAATTGCTAAGATACTAACCAATCGTATGAAGGAGTTGATGAGTAGGATTATATCTCCAAATCAAAGAGCATTCATTGCTGAAAGAATGATTCAAGATAATATTATCTTGACTCATGAAGCCTTTCATTATCTCAAAAATAAGAAGTCTGGTGGCAAATGGGAATTGGCCTTAAAAATTGACATGAATAAGGCTTATGATAGGGTGGAGTAGGATTTTTTGGAGGCTGTGATGCTGAAGATGGGGTTCTGTAGGGGTTGGGTGAATTGGGTCATGGAGTGTGTTTCAACTGTAGCTTTTAATTTGCAGGTAGACGAGCAAAGAGTCGATGCTTTGAAACTTGAAAGGGGAGTGCGCCAGGGAGATCTACTATCGCCATATCTCTTTATTATAGCTGCTGAGGTACTTTCTCTAATGATCCAATTTCATGTTGATAGAAAGGAATTAAAGGGTATTAAACTTGCTTGGAAAACACCAGTGTTGTCCCACTGCTTTTTTGCTGATGATGCCTTATTATTCTTAAATGCTGATGAGGTGAATTGCCTTGTATTAAAAATGATTCTTGAGGTTTATTGTAAGGCATTAGGGAAATTGGTCAATTTTGATAAGTCGAGCATATACTTCTCTGCTAATACTCCACCAAATATAAGGAAAAAGGTCTCAGTGTGTTTGGGGAACAAACACTTTGATCAAGCAGGGAAGTAGTTGGGGTTGCCAATAGTATGGGGGAGATCAAAATCTGCAGCCCTTGCTTTTGTTAGAGATAAAATTGGAATAAAACTCTAAGGTTGGAAGCAAAAACTCCTAACCTTTGCTGGAAGGGAAATTCTCATTAAAGCAGTGGCTAATTCCATTCCCACTTACCCGATGACTTGCTTCTTGTTTCCTAAAAAGTCTTGAATGGAAATTGATAGGCTAATAATTTCTGGATTCTGGTGGGGACAGAAAGGAGAAGAGGGAGTGATACATTGAAGAAGCTAGAGTAGGCTTACAATGAAGAAGTGTGAGGGAGGTATAGGATTTGGGGATCTTATGTGTTTCAATAAGGCTCTCCTAGCTAAGACGACTTAGAGATTGATGCAACAACCAAATGATTTATGGTGCCGTATTCTAAAGGGCATATATTTTGCAAATGAAAATTTCCTAAGGGCAAAAAAGGGGAGGCATGCATCTTGGGGCTGGTCAAGCTTGCTAGAAGGTAGAGACCTTCTCCTTGAAGGAATACGTTGGAAAGTAGGAGATGGAAATAACATAAGTGTTTGGGAAGACAAGTGGATTCCTAACCTCAATGGGTATAAACTCAAGTATGGGACTTTATCTGAAGAAGATAGAAAGTTAAAGGTAGCTGATTTGATAAGAGGAGGGACCTGGGAGTTCAGTAGCATTATCAATAGAACCAGCCGATTGGAGAAGGAGATGATTATGAAAATTCCTATTTCTTTAGCTGGCATAAAGGATCGAATAATTTGGTTAGGAAATAAGGATGGTATTTACACGGTTAAATCTAGATATGTAGCAGCAAGGGGCCCTGGTACTTCGTACATGACCTTAAAGACCCTTTGGAAGTACATTTGGAAAGTGGTAGCCCCACCGAAAGTTCAACATTTTCTGTGGAGAATTAATGCAGGTGATGTGGCTACAAAAGATGCATTGTTTAAAAGAACATGTGCTAAGGATCCTATATGTCCTATATGTCTATCTGAGAAGGAGACTATTGAGCACCTTTTGTTCTTTTGTCCATGGACCAAGCACTGCTGGTTTGGAAGTCCTCTGGGATTAAAGTTTAGCAGATGGGAAATGGTTAGATGTGAGGATTGGTTTTCTGAAATGTTGAGTTGTAACAACAAGGTGTCTGAGTATGGCAAATCTTTAATTGTAACAATGTGTTGGTGGATTTGGAAGAAGAGATGTAATTGGGTCTTTAGTGGGGAAGTACCAAATGCAAAGGAAGTGGTAAGCTTGGTTAATGTGCAGGTTGAAGAGTTTTGGAAATCTAAAGAGAAAGTGAAGCAAGACTGTATAAGGGTGTATGTCAAGAAAGATGAAAGGCTATTGCATTGGGAAAAACCTGCTAAAGATACAATTAAAATAAACATTGACGGTTTACTTGATTACCAGACAATGAGATCTAGGATTGGAATAATATGTAGAAAAGATGATGGCCTTTTTATTGGTGGTTTGGGTAAGAAAACAGTGGCAGAGACTCCGTTCATGGTGGAGTGTTGGCCTTAAAAGAAGCATTGTTATGTAGAAGCAAGTTTTCGGGTATATCAGTGATAATTGAAACTGATTGTGAGATTTTGTACCGTATGGTTATAAAGAGGACAGTAGTGATAATTGAATATTTATTATACTCATTTGTATCTCTTGATTAATAAATTTAGATTATTTAGTAATAAATAATGGGCTTTTATGCTTATTTGGGCTTTGAGTGTTTTATTGGATTTAACATATTTTAATAATAAAAATTTCAGATTTACAACCCTTCTCTATTTTGATCATAACTCTTGAACCAGATATCCGAATGATCTCATTCTTGTCTCATTTTTTAGATGATTCACAGGGAAACAATTGATATGAGGACTTAAAGAGAAGATTCGGACAAGATGATAGTCAAAACTGCAGTCAATGTTATATGTATTTTTCTGGATTTTTATTGGGCCTAAATTTTGTAATGAAGCACCATTTAGTATGGATTTTCGTTTTGGGCTGAACTGATGGCCTCTGGCCCATTTGAAAATTAGGTTTTAACCTAAGTTAGCTGAAACAATAGACAGAACAGATTTGGGGACGTTTTTGGATTGAAATCAGTTCTTAATTCTCTGAAATGTTCTTCGTGTTCTTCGGATTTTCCAGCCATGTCCGGCTAAGTTTCTGTGACTGACCTATGGATTGAGGATTCACGTTTCCAATCAGAGGACATACTTAAACCCGTAACGTAATTCATTTCTATTTACTCTAATCGGATCCGATTTCTAGAATAGTTCGAATGTTTGTTTTAATATTCGGATCGGTACATCCCAAGGACACAGTTCGAATTGGGTTACAGTGCTACTAAATGATCGGACAGTAGCACGCTACCCATACGAACAGAACCTAGACGATCGTCTAGTCGAGGGATTTTCTGGACGAATACAGAGATTTCGGTTCATCCAGAACTAATCACGAGTTCGTTGTAATCTTCGTCCGATGATGGTAGGAAACTATGAATCCCAATCCTAGGTCAGTCGTTTTAATTTGTTTGGTCTAGTTCGTTTTTGATTTCTGTCTTTAATCTGAGTTTATTGTTCGTTAATAGTTTAATTAAACCCCCCAATCGATCATTGTTTTGAATGTTTTAGACTGCATGTAAATTCCGTGGGAAACGATCCAGGTTCTCTATACTGCAAATCCTCATTGAAACTGGTTATTTTGTGAGAACTCGACAATTCTCGATCAAAATTTGGCGCCGTTGCCGGGGAATTTGCATCGGTCTAGCAGTAACAGTAGTGTAGTGTTTGAGTCAGGTGGTTTTAGTGGTTTGGCAGATTTGTACCCCTAATTTCCCAAATTCCATCATCTAGACCACTTTTTCACTGTTTTTTGGTCTCGGTGGGATGTAGTCGGTATTTCAGAAATTGTCTAAACTTTGTGACTTGCTCTGATTTGGCTGATTTTTGGCGAACTGAAAGAAAATATGATTTTGAGCATAACTTATTGCTTAACAAGAAGTACCCACCTAATTTTTCCAAATTCCATCGTTTAGACCACTTTTTCAATTTTTAAGTTTTTTTTATCGCATTTTTGGGTTCCCGGATAGTGTAGAAGTTGTTCTGTGCAAATCCCATAATTTTTAAAAATCATTTGGTAGTGTTTTTGAATTTATTTTGGTCAATTTCCAGTGTGATTTTGTGTTTTTTTAGTGTTCTGGTGGTTGTCCTGATTTTTCCCTATGTTGTATGACTAGGAGCAGCACTAGTGCATCTGATCTGTTGGACAATAATCTTGAAATAGAACACACAATTCTTGCTGCTAGAAGGGCTGTTAGGTTAGGTCAGAGGGTTATTACTGAACCTGTTTCTGATTCTGACACTGATTCTATTGGCAGCACTTCTAGTCCCTCAGACACTATAGAAGATCAGGGAAATAATAGGACTTTAAAGCAGTTGACTGCACCTGGTGATAATTATCAGCCATTGTGTATCCAATACCCTACCCTTGGTGCTAACCTTGAACTTAAATCTGGACTTATACATTTGTTGCCCAAGTTTCGTGGTCTTGCAGGTGATGAACCGCACAAGCATCTGAAGGAATTCCATGTGGTGTGCAGCACAATGAAACCACAACATATTGATGAAGACCACATTAAGCTGAGAGCTTTTCCTTTCTCTCTTGAGGATGGAGCGAAGGATTGGTTATATAATCTTCAACCATCATCTATTGGAAGTTGGGCTGATATGCAGACATTGTTCCTGGAGAGATTTTTCCCTTCTTCAAGAGCCACTACAATCAGAAAAGAAATCAGTGGAATCAAGCAAATTAATGGCAAAAATATGCATGAATACTGGGAGAGATTCAAGAGGTTGTGTGCTAGCTGCCCCCATACTAGATAACTGAGCAGCTCTTGATTACTTATTTCTACGAGGGTCTTCTACCTAATGACCGAAATCTGGTGGATGCTTCTAGTGGTAGAGCCTTAGTCAACAAGACACCCCAAGAGGCCAGAGATTTAATATCCACTATTGCAGCTAACTCTCAACAATTTGGCACTAGAGCAAATAGCAGTGTTGTGTTCCAGATCAGTGGATCTAATGATTCTCACCAGCGATTGGAGAATACACTTGATGATCTGATCTCCTTGGTGAGGCAACTGGCAGTGACTCAAACAGTGCAGTCTTCCACTCCACAGTTGGGCTATTCATGTGGTTTCTGTTCTGATCCCTCCCATCCTACTGATTCTTGCCCCACTTTGCAAGACAACACATATCAAGATCAGTCAGTGGCTGCTGTGGGCGTTTTTCTAGGGAAGCCACAACACCAGCAGCAAAATAATACCTTCTCCAATACATATAACCCTGGCTGGAGAAATCATCCGAATTTTAGGTGGAGCCAGAATCCGAGTCAATTTCAGAACCATAATAATAATGTGCAGCAGAGTTTTGGAAATTACCAACAGAGACAGTTTCCATAGAACAGACAGAATTTCCAACAATTCACACCTCCACAGCCAGTACAACAACAGCCGACCAGCAGCAGCAACAACAGTGGTTCCTCATTAGAAGAAATGATGAAGCAGCTTGCATCAAACAGTTTGTAATTCCAGCAACAAACTAAGGCCTTTATCCAGAGTTTGTAGACTCAGATTGGGTAGTTGGCAACATCATTGAACCAACTCCAGCCTCAGGGATCCAATACTCTCCCTTCACAGACAATTCCCAATCCGAAGGGAAACGTTAGTACACAAGGGCATAAACCAGCTGCAGATGTGACTGAATCCACATCAGAAAAAGAGTCAGAAAAAGTGAAGATTGACTCTAGAAACAAAGAGGCCGTGAAGCAAGGTGAAGAGGATTCTGGAGTTCCTATTCCTATTCCTATTCCTCTTCCTTTCCCTCAGAGAGCACTTCACTCTAAGAAGTTGGTAGAAAAAGTGTAAGACAGTGATATCCTTGAGACATTCAGAAAAATTGAGATTAACATCCCTCTCTTGGATACCATCAAATAGATCCCCAAGTATGCCAAGTTCCTAAAGGAGTTGTGTACCAACAAGAGACGACTGAGGGAGACTGAACGAGTGAGCTTGAACCAGAATGTCTCAGCGCTTCTCCAACAACCCATGCCTCACAAGTGTAAGGACCCAGGTACGTTTTCTATCCCTTGCATTATTGGTAATTATAGATTTGATAATTGATTGGCTGATTTAGGTGCTTCCATTAATGTTATGCTTGCATCTATTTATAAATCCCTTGGTCTTGGTCCGTTGCGACCTACTGGTGTTGTTGTCCAACTAGTTAATAGGAGTAATGCTCATCCTACTGGTCTGATTGAAGATGTTTTAGTTAAGGTCAATGAATTGATATTCCCTGCTGACTTTTACATTCTAGATATGGAGGATGAATCTCCTAGCAGTAGGTCCCCAATCATTTTAGGGAGACCTTTCTTGAAAACAGCTAAGACTAAGATAGATGTGCATTCTGGTACTCTTTCCATGGAATTTGGTGATATTGTTGTGACTTTTAATATCTTTGATGCCATGAGACATCCTAGGGAAGAGCATTCTGTTTTGTGCATTGATGTGATAGATGAGACTGTTGATGATGTTCTTTCTGCTTGGTATGCTGATTTTCCTGATTTTGCATCGGTGAGAGATTCTGTGATATGTACATGTTCTAACACTGAATGGTACCCTGTTTGCACTGAGATTGATGATGCACTGTATGGAGATATTAACTTGATTTCTGATTCTACTTTAATTGTGGATCATGATATTGATTGTGGTGAAGCTGAGCTTCATTCTGATATTCATTGTGATTATGAACTTAACCCTGATGTTAACAGTGAGCTGCCTAGCCACAGTTCTGCTTCTGTGCATGTAGTTTCAGGTATTGCAAGTGTACACACTTCTGAAATGGTCCAATAACCTAAGCTCCTTCCTTCCATTCAGCAGCCGCCTAAGTTAGAGTTGAAGTCATTGCCAGCTCACTTGAAATATGCCTTTCTAGAGGTAGATGAGCAACTTCCAGTTATTTTGGCCAATAACCTTCTACCTGATCAAGAAGAGAAGCTGCTGAGATTGTTGAGGGCCAATAAGAAGGTAATTGGGTGGATATTAGCTGATCTTGTTGGTATTAGCCCTTCTATGTGTATGCGTAGGATTCTATTGGAAGCAGATGCTAAGCCAGTAAGACAACCCCAGAGACGTCTTAATCCTTTCATTTTAGAAGTGGTTAAGAAGGAAGTGACTAAGCTTCTACAGGCTGGCATCATCTATCCCATCTCTGATAGCCAATGGGTTAGCCCGGTCCAGGTCATTCCCAAGAAATCTGGAGTAACTGTGGTAGCCAATAAAAGGGATGAGCTCATTCCTACAAGAGTTCAGAACAGTTGGAGAGTATGCATATACTACAGGAGACTCAACCAAGCTACCCGCAAGGATCACTATCCTTTACCTTTCATTGATCAGATGTTAGAGCGTTTGGCTGGTAAGTCTCACTACTGCTTTTTGGATGGTTACTCGGGGTACTTTCAGATCCATATTGCTCCTGAGGATCAGGAGAAGACGACCTTTACATGCCCCTTTGGAACCTATGCTTACTGAAGAATGCCTTTTGGCCTTTGCAATGCACCTGGCACCTTTCAGCGTTGCATGGTGTGTATCTTTTCTGACTTTCTAGAGGATTGCATGGAGCTTTTCAAGGATGATTTTACTGTGTATGGGTCTGATTTTGATGCATGCTTGGCTAGTTTGTCTAGAGTCTTGAATAGATGCATTGAGTCTAATCTTGTGCTAAATTTTGAAAAGTGTCACTTCATGGTTGAGTCAGGGATAGTGTTGGGACACATTGTTTCTAAAGAGGGTATTAAGGTAGATCCTGCTAAAATTGATGTTATCACTGCTTTGCCTTACCCCACATCTGTGCGGGAAGTTCGTTCTTTTCTTGGCCATGCAGGTTTCTACTGACGCTTCATTCAGGATTTTAGTAAGATTGCCCGACCCCTGTCTAACCTTCTACATAAGGACACTGAGTTTGCATTTGATGCTGAGTGTAAGATAGCCTTTGATCACTTGAAGCATTGCCTGACCACCACTCCAGTTATCCAACCACCAGATTGGTCTATCCCATTTGAGTTGATGTGTGATGCTTCCAATTATGTTGTTGGGGCTATCTTGTCTCAGAGGGTCAACAAGGTTTCTCATGTCATTGCATATGCATCCAAGACCTTGGATCCTGCCCAATCCAATTATACCACCACTGAGAAAGAACTTTTCACTATAGTGTTTGCTTTTGATAAGTTTAGGTCATATCTGCTAGCCAGTAGGGTAACTGTTTTCTCTGACCATGCTGCTTTGAAGTTTCTTTTGAAAAAGACAGATGTTAAGCCTCGACTTATTCGGTGGATGTTATTGCTCCAAGAATTTGATGTTAAGATCAGAGATAGGAGTGGAGCACAGAATTCAGTAGCTGATCATTTGAGTCGTGTCACTCATTCCTTTTCCCCCTCTGCCATTCAGGATGATTTTCCTGATGAGCAGCTTTTACAGCTGCAAGGTAAGCTTCCATGGTATGCTGATTTAGTTAATTACTTGGTTGCTGGTGTTTTACCTTCTGATTCCACTAAGGCCCAAACTCTGAAATTAAAAAGTGAATTTAAATATTACGTTTGGGATGACCCTTATCTGTGGAGATTTTGTAGTGACCAAGTAGTTAGGCGATGTGTACCTGATCATGAGTTTGACTCCATATTACATTTTTGTCATGCTTCTGCCTGTGGTGGTCACTTTGGACCCCAAAGGACTGCTAGGAAAGTCCTAGACTCTGGTTTATTTTGGCCAACCTTGTTTCATGATTCTCATCTATTTTGCAAGTCATGTGATAATTGTAAGAGAGCAGGTAGTCTTTCTCGTAGGCATGAGATGCCCCAGCACCCCATATTGTTTTGTGAAATTTTTGATGTTTGGGGTATTGATTTTATGGGTCCATTTCCTGTTTCTCATGGTTTCACTTACATATTGCTTGATGTTGACTATGTTTCGAAATGGGTTGAGGCGAAGGCCACCCGGTCTAATGATTATGCTGTGGTGGTAGATTTTGTCAGGTCTAACATTTTCTGCAGGTTTGGCATTCCTCGAGCCATTATTAGTGACCAGGGTTCTCATTTTTATAACCGGAGCATGGATGCTTTGTTACGGAAGTATGGAGTGATTCATAAGGTGTCCACAGCATACCATCCACAGACCAATGGTCAAGCTGAAGTATCGAATAGGGAGATTAAGCAAATCCTTCAGAAGACTGTTAACTCTACCCGAAAGGATTGGAGCAAGCGATTAGATGATGCTTTGTGGGCTTATCGGACTGCCTACAAAACTCCAATTGGGATGTCTCCATATAGGCTTGTTTTTGGTAAGGCATGCCACCTTCCGGTTGAATTAGAGCATCAAGCTTATTGGGCCATTAAGCAGTGTAACATGGATTTGGCTAAGTCTGGGATGGAACGGAAGCTCTAATTGCAAGAGTTGGATGAGCTTCGATTGGATGCCTATAAGAGTTCACGGTTGTATAAGGAGAAGACCAAGGCATTCCATGACAAGAAAATCCTGAGGAAAGAGTTTTCTGTGGGCTAGAAGGTTCTTCTATTCAATTCCCGTCTCAAGTTTATGCCCGGTAAGCTTCGATCTAGATGGGATGGCCTTTTTGTGATTGCTAATGTTTTCCCTTTTGGTGCTGTTGAGTTGTGTGATCCACCTACAGGGAGGACCTTCAAAGTGAATGGACATCGACTCAAACCATTTTATGAGGGATCACAGCAGCAACCTGAAGAAGCGGACCTCATACTCACTGATGCCACTTATCCTCCGTAAACACCTAGGGAGTATTCTTCTTTCCCTATTTCCTTTTTCCCTTTTCTTTTATTTCTTCTGTTTCTTTTTCACTTTTCTTTTCACTTTCGAAATAATACACTTTCTCCTTCTATCATTGTTTAGCTATGTATATTGTGGAGTTGGACATATTGGTGTTGATGGATCGGATCATACTGTTTGGGTTGAATTCCTTACTTTTTGGTAGTTGATTTTGGTGATGCTGATTGCATGATTTGGTATTTACATTTGTGAGATTTTGGGCCTACATGAATGGGATTCATCTTTACCATTCTTCCTTTTTCTGTGTGTCTCTGCTCCTGATTTATGTTCTCTAGAACTTGCTCTCTTTCTTTTTAAGGCTACATTTTTCACTTACATGAATAAATATGATGAAGGCTTGTTTAGTTTCTTTCTTTTATTTACCACTTTGACCAAATAGCCTTCCCTTACACTATTAATTTCCCTTTGTTAGCCCCTTTGTGCATTTTTGACTAATTCTTTTCTTCAACCACATTACTAGCCAAAGTGTAAAACCATGTTATACATACCTTGGAATTTACTGAGCATTGGTTTCACCTTAGTGTGGGGGTTGCCCAGGAGTGCCACAATTTAAGTGTGGGGGGATGTTTGGATGGTTGATTTGGGAGTTGGGTCATTCTAAAAAAAAACAAACAAACAAAACAAAACAAAACAAAAATTTGAGTGTATATTTGAAAGGGGATATTCCATTGATTTGAGTGTTATTATTGTCATGCTCCTTCAAATTTCTTTGGTGCTTAGCCTCACATATCCATATTTATACACACCTTCACCTTAGCCCCATTACAACCTTGAATAATAAGCTCTCTTGATTTGTGTATGTATGTGATATGAGTAGTGGAGAAGTAGAAATTGAGCAAGCCTATGGTAGGACAATTTCTTGAGTAGAATTTGAATGATACACTTATTTACCCTATACACTTTAGAGAGTTATTGAGAGAATCCTCTAAGAGACCATCTTATGTGAGTAGCATCATTGATCGAGACTACCGTGTTTTGTAATTTGTTATGCAAGGATTTCAGTTTTAATTGGTTGGTCTTTTGAAGCTTTGTGTCCATTGTTCCAATTTTACATTGTTGGCAATTGTTAGAAAGGAGAAATTTTTCTTTTAAGTTTTGCTCAGGAGTGCAAAATGATAAGTGTGGGGGAATTTGATAATTGAATATTTATTACACTCATTTGTATCTCTTGATTAATAAATTTAGATTGTTTAGTAATAAATAATTGGCTTTTATTCTTATTTGGGCTTTGAGTGTTTTATTGGATTTAACATATTTTAATAATAAAAATTCCAGATTTACAACCCTTCTCTATTTTGATCATAACTCTTGAACCAGATATCCGAATGATCTCATTCTTGTCTCATTTTTTAGATGATTCACAGAGAAACAATTTATATGAAGACTTGATGGGTAGATTCAAACAAGAGGATAGTCAAAACTGCAGTCAATGTTATATGTATTTTTCTGGATTTTTATTGGGCCCAAATTTTGTAATGAAGCACCATTTAGTATGGATTTTCGTTTTGGGCTGAACTGATGGCCTCTGGCCCATTTGACAATTAGGTTTTAACCTAAGTTAGCTAAAATAATAGACAGAACAGATTTGGGGACGTTTTTGGATTGAAATCAGAAGTTCTTAATTCTCTGAAATGTTCTTCGTGTTCTTCGTTCGTTCTTCGGATTTTCCAGCCATGTCCGGCTAAGTTTCTGTGACTGACCTATGGATTGAGGATTCATGTTTCCAATCAGAGGACATACTTAAACCGGTAACGTAATTTGTTTCTATTTACTCTAATCGGATCTGATTTCTGGAATAGTTCGAATGTTTGTTTTAATATTCGGATCGGTACATACCAAGGACACAGTTCGAATTGGGTTACAGTGCTACTAAATGATCGGACAGTAGCACGCCACCCATACGAACAGAATCTAGACGATCGTCTAGTCGAGGGATTTTCTGGACGAATACAGAGATTTCGGTTCGTCCAGAACCAATCACGAGTTCATTGTAATCTTCGTCCGATGATGGTAGGAAACTATGAATCCCAATCTTAGGTCAGTCGTTTTAATCTGTTTGGTCTAGTTCATTTTTGATTTATGTCTTTAATCTGAGTTTATTGTTCGTTAATAGTTTAATTGAATCCCCCAATCGATCATTGTTTTGAATGTTTTAGACTGCATGTAAATTCCGTGGGAAACGATCCAGGTTCTTTGTACTGCAAATCCTCATTGAAACTGGTTATTTTTCTAGAACTCGACAATTCTCGATCAAGTAGCAGGCTGTTAATGGCAGTACTAGGATTTAATAAAGGAAGTTCTGGAGATAGTGGATTCTGCAAAGGATGTCTCCTTTTCTCTTGTCTCTAGACAAGGTAACAAAGCTACTGATCGTTTAGCAGTTGATGCAGCAAAGAAGATGATCCAGCCTGGTTGGTTGGTCCATGTTCCATCTTTTTTAAGCAAAGTTTTGGAGGGAGATTCCAATAAGAACAATATGGACTTCGGTAAGGGGCACTCAGAATTTGACAAAGATGGAATTGGTTGATTCTCAATGACAATGACAAAAGTTATAGATAGAAATAATAGTATGTTGTCTTTTTGTTTGTTATTGAGGTGGTGGGTTATGATATAACAATGTTAGTATTTTTTGAGTGTTTTTTTTGCTTTGGCTATTAGTGTTTGTAATAGCTTTTTTTGTTATTAATAAAATTTCTATTTTGGCCACACACAAAAAGTATGGGCAGCAACAAATCCAGTAAAAAGATAAGAACATCGCATTTCCCCCATAAATTGCATACGAATCCAAGTAGTTTTTCCCCCTCAGAAGACAGCTCTTCATTTTCTCTCATTTCTCTTCTTCAAGATAAAAGCTCCAACACAAGAAGCAGCTAGTTGACTATAGGACCTCGCTTCATTATTGATATTGCTCAGAGTAGCAATTGCGTAGCTTAGTGGGCATATACAAATAGCATAAATATACTAATATATTGAAACAATATTGCTTGATTACATACAGAATTCCCCATAGGGCTGTACAGAATAATACAGACCTTAACAAATATAAAGGTCTTCAGATAACCAACGCCTCCTCTCGTATTGGCCCGGAACCTTCCGTCACCAGTAATTATGATTATGCTCTTTGAGCCGCTGTCTGCTGCTGGAAACTTTAAATGTTTATGAAAAAGGGTGAGATTCGGGGGAATGTCAGTAGTAACATGCTTTCAAACATATAGAATGCGAAAATAGATATGCTATGCCATGTCATGTAAGATGATCAAAACTATGTGTACACTTGCCCAAGGCCAAACTACATGTCTGCACCTTGATCTACTTGACGCCCTTGTTGGGTCCCTGACCAAAACATGGCGAATTGGTGTGTCAAAAACACTAGCTCATGTTACAGTGAATGACATATACAACATTTAGTAATCACATAGTATACGTAGAAAGAAGTTACTACCTAGAATGTGCCATTTCCTTACTTGTCAATCGATCCAGCTCCGTGTCCGACTCGGGCTATCGATATATCCTAAAATTATAAATTTAGGATAAATGAGTTATTATTTATTCATAACTCATTCTAAATTCATTGTGTTGGTTATCTTGACTCAAAACTGCAAAATTACAAAAATACCCCTGGGAACCCGGTCCACGCCCCTTCGTACCCGGTCAAATTGTACCATTCCAAAAATTATGACCTGGGCTAATCCCACACAATTTGATGTGTAGAATCCATTTTTGACCTTAGATTAGTCAAAATCATGCCCAAATTATGAAATTACCCTTGACAGCCCCTAACTTGGGGTTTTAAGGGTAGTTTGGTCATTTTGCATTCTAGGGCTTTTCTCACTTCGCAGTCTACATGAACCCTACACAATTTTCCCTTCTAAACTCAATGGAACCATAAAATTGATGAAATTCCAGACCAAAAAGGATAAAAATGCCCCTGGACCAGATCTGGAAAATTAAGGGAAAATGTTGTTTCTTGATTCAAAATCCATAAACCTCCTTCTTTTCACCTCTAATCACTTGTTTAATCACTTAAACACTTTTCTCCATGATTATTAGAAAATTGGGCAGCATAACCCCTTAGGTTTTGAACTTCCCAAAATCACAAAATCAAGGAAAACAACCACAACAACAACCAAGAACCATCAATAATCAACAAAAGAAGCTAGGTTCTTGAGTTTACCTTAGATTCCTTGGCTTTCTCTCTGTAAAACTTCACTGTTCACTCTCTCCTCTCTCTTGATTTTTTCTTGAAAATCATGGTTCCAAAGGAGTAGAAGTGATTAGAAGAGGCTATAGTGTGATTAGGAGGCAAAAATCATAAGATTTTGTAAGCTTTTACCTTAGATTTGAGGAACCCTAGCTCTTGTGTGTGCTCCTTGCTCTTGAGAATGGCTGTCTTTGGTCTGATTATGCACGAAAATGAGCATAGGAGCATGAAGGAAATGGTGATTTAATGAATTGGTCAAAAGTGGCTTACATGTGGTATGTTCTCATTGGTCCAAAATATATAGTTTTTGTTTAATATTACAAAATAATTCTATTTCCCTTTTTTTTTTGCTCCCTAATTCAGCCAATATTCATCCCAATTAAAGGCAAAAATAAATGGCTGTTTGCTTTATTGGTCAAATGATCATTTTGCCCTTACATTTTTTCTATTTTCGCATTAGCTGAAAAACTGAGTAGAATTTTTATCAAACTTTGAAAATTCATATCTAATTGCATAGATATCCAATTGGGGTGGTTCCAAAGGATATGTAACCCTTGTTAAGTATATTTGTAAGGAAAAATATATAGTTTAGCCATTTAGAAGCTCAAAATTCCCAGAAGTTTTGTTTTTGGACGCTGCCACTAAAAGTCATCAGTTTTTCTGGGATAACTTCAAAAATACATAACTCTTTGTGCACAGCTCCAAATACCTTATATGACCTATAAAATTAAACTTTGATAAGTCTACTTTAATTTTGGAAATTTTCATAAGTTTTGAATATCATTTTCTTTTTGAAAAATGTCACACAATCATGACTGCCACGTAGAGAAACACACTGGAGGCAAATTTCATTTGGGTTTCCAACATAGTCTTGTTGTGTGACCACTCATTGTCTTGTTTTGTCACTTAATATGCTCTTTAATGTACCATTTTATTTCCCTTTGATGCCACCAAAGGTGTTAAGAATTGTAGGGATTAAAATCGTGCCTTACTGGGACACTTGTTAAACTGGAGCTTAGCAGTCCACTTATTGTAGGCTTATTTTCAATTCTCTTGTCCTAAAATTTGGGGTGTTACATTTCTCCCCCTGTCAATAAAATTTCATCCTCGAAATTTGGTTATCAAATCATATTGATTATCCTCGGTGACATGTTAGCTCTATTGTATCCTGTTTAACATACCAAAGCCCTGTTTAACATAGCACAGAGTACTTGTTAGGCCTTACTACCCAGGGATACTACCCCATGCAATCATGTAGATCAGGTCTTATTGCCTTTGTTCATCATTTGACATATCATTGATTGCTTAGTAATTTGCTAGCCTGTAGATATACTAATCCAACAGGTCTTACAATCGGTGGATACTTAGTCCGCTAGTAACTCTATACCTCAATGCCTTGTCGGAACATCACCCGGTGTAGTTAGCCCTACGGCTTAAATCATTCTACTCTCGTCACATTAAATATTCCGGTCTTACTTCCCTGTACAAACATGTACACTAGGTCTTACTGCCAATTGACATGTCTATAAGTATGACTGTCTTTTACTATGCTTGCCTTTTCAGTGTTTGGGATCAAATGACTATTTGACCCTCACTAGTTGTATTGCACATACTACTCGAGATCAAATTACTATTTGACCCTTGCTGCTCATACCGTGTGCATTGCTCACTGTGTGCAATATTTCGGAACAGGCATCAACCTATCCATGCTTGCCTCATATTCTCAAATCAATATCAATTGTTATTAGCTCTACAACACGAGTGAGGAAATTTGCTTTGTAAGGCTACAACTGTTGTGATGCATGTGCCACTCGTAACATCCCAAAATTTATTTTTCGAATTAAATGTCTATTTTCCTGAAAAATCGAGGAACAACAATTAATAGTCATAAATTGGCTTGGAAATTTTTAAGAAATTATTTTAAGGCCAAGGATTAATTTATGGGAGTTAGATAATAAGCTAAATTATAGAAACTATAAAATCTAAGGAAATCTTAAATTAGACAAAATCAAGGCTTAGTGTGTATTATTAATAGGATAAAAATATACCTATATAAATATATTGTTAAAAACACACCCACACTTCCCATGCTTTCCATGCCATCCATGCTTCTCATGCCACCCATGCTTTACATGCCACACTTGCTTCACATGCTCTTCACACATCACTCATGGCACACACTTCCCATACTACACACACAACCATTAAAATAAACACCTCATGGCACACACACACATTTATTTAATAAACAAATACATATCCTTCCACTATAAATACAAGGCAACATACACACACTTCTCATTTTTCCATTCCATTCGGTCAAGTCACATAGAAGACTAGAGAAGTAGAAAATATATATAGAGAGAGAGAGACGTAAGTAAGAGAGAAGGAAGACTAAGGTGAGAATAATTGCCGGAGAAGTGGAAGAAGAAGAAGTCAGTCACCATAGGCAAGCCTTGAATATTATTTAGGTAAGTCTTTTATATCTTTTTCTATTGTTATACAGTTGGTTTGGGTTGTTTATGAGGATTTATAGTTGTTGGAAGTTGAGTGATTTTGAAATTAAGTTGCTATTATTTATGGTCAGAATAAGGTGTAGATATACAAGGAGTAAGAATTTGATAAATTTGATATCACCAATAGATTCTACATGAAAAATTGTGTGAGAATACATGTGGTTGTAATTTTTGGATGATTATGTATAAATCAGGAATTTTTAAAAATTAAGAGGAGATGTTGTTCGGTTAGTTTTCTGGAATCATTTTGGTTATAAAATTCATTTCATTAGTTAAAACTGGTCCAAAAATTATGAACCTTTACAGACATAACATAGACATAAGGAGCTTTAATTTGATATATAATATGTACCGTTTGGATTAGTATATTGTAAGAAATGAATTTGTGAAGCTTAAGCACTGAATCTGGAACAAATTCTGGCATAGTTGTATTAATTGTAAATTCTGGAACTTTAGGCATGTAATCTCTAATATTATGTATTTTTCCCTTAAATTATACTTAAATAGGGTCACACAGAATTTTGAACCACTCTATTTGGAATTTTTTGGATTTAGTTATGAAATTTTGAATTTAAGTACTACCAAATTATGTTTCTAGAAGGAAGATTAGATGTGGCGAAATTTTGGAAAACCAACACATTACCAAAAATTATGAAAATTTTCATATTTACAGTATACATTAAGATATTTAATTTCATAGGTGGATCACAATTTTTGAGCTTGTACATTAGAAGATATGAATTTTCAAAGTTGAGTTTATTTCTGAAAGAAACATTTGGAATAGGGGAGGTTTAGCGAATTTCTGGGAATATTGTGTTATCATTGATCAGATATAAGTATTTTTATATTAAAATAAATTTAAATAGCTTCACATAGGCTTTGAAACCAATCAATTTGAAATTTTCTAGATTTAATTCTGATTTTTCAAAGTTGACTAAAAAATCTGCCAGTTTTATGAAAAATAGTAAAAGTTGTATTGTGGAGAATTATACTATGCAGAAATCACTAAAAGTGAGATAACCACTAGAATATGGTTAAAGCAGTAGTAATGCAAGTAATAACCAATTACTTATTAACTTTAATTTATAGGAATTGGTAATAGCCCGAGCCGGTTAAAAGTTTTGGATAAGAATCGGACTGAAAAAGGACCCAGGTAGTAACTCTTTCTTTCATACACTATGTGATTATTTATATGTTGTGTATTCCATTTTCTGTAATATGAGCACAGTGTCTGGGACACGCATATTAGCTTAGTTGTGGTCTGGGACCCAACGAAGGCGCAGAGTTAAGCTGGGGTTGCAAACAGTCGTTTGGCCTCGGACAGTGTACACACAACATTTTCATCTTACATAACATGGTGCACTGCATATCTATTTTCACATTTTATATGTCAGATTGTATGTTACTACTGAGATTCATTTGAATCTCACCCTTTTTCAATATTTAAAAATATCCCAGCAGAAGGTAGCGGCTCTAAGGGCAAAACAATAATTACCGGTGATTGAAGGTCCAGTTCTAACGGAGTACAGTTGGTTATCTTTAGTTGTAATATTTATTTCTTTGGATTTTGTTTATATTTTTAAAACCCTATGGGAATTGTCTGTAATATAAACAAGCACTTATTATCAGTATATTTCCACTATTTCTGTGTGCCCTCTGAACTATGCATTTATTACTCTACAAATATCAAAGTGTTAAGGGGTTTGACACCACTACTTGGCTTTGCTACATCAAATCGCATCCCAATCCGTGCTTATTCGCACTTATATAGACCACAAGGGTCATCAGTAGATCTGGGATTGTTAATATCGTATTGTTAAGAGGAATTCGCCACTATCACACCCTATTGCTCTAGGGCTCATCCTAATCTCTATTCACATTCATCACCACAAACCATATAGGTTGTGTGACTATTGGCTACATAGGTGGTGTCACTGTATACCTACTGGTCATGTTGTTGTAAACCACACAGGTTTACAGGGTATTATCGATGTACATCACATAGGCTGTAACATTATTGGCCACACCGCCTCAGCTGCATATTTCATGCCTCGCCTCATGACGGTGACAACCAAGAGCTCAGGATTGTCCCAGACGCCCAAGGCACCTGGTCATGTCAGGGTAAGAGCCAATCCTTTACCACAGATCAGACTGTGAGAACCCTTGATCATGAGTTGACTAACATGCTCTGATAGGGCTGCATCATTGTTGCACACCATACAGGTGCCTCATTATACCCACATAGGTAATAATGCACTCCACGTATGTTGTGTCATTGCTGACTTCACCGGTCAAATCATGCTAGACCACACAAGTCTTACTACGATGTGGGATGATCGCACTGGTGTGATAACAACCTCTCTTGCAACTTACAAGAATTGTACATAGATTCACTATACTCCTGTTGCACCACTCTGATTTGTTATTTCCTCATGAGATCTAACAATGTCAAAATGATCTAATAGGAGTTCTATAGAAACCTCCCATGACATCTGACTGAACCCAAATGGCCACTATCAAACAAACACAAGATAGGTGGGGCTACATTAACTGCTCGCACTTATCTTACTACCTCAACATCACATAAATCAATAATCAATTTCCTTAATTGTACCCAATAGGTATCATAAAACAATCAAGATCAATCATACCTACTCAACAGGCTTGCTAAAAACAATCATGATCAATTGCACCATCCAATAGGCATACTAAATAATCAAGATCAACTGCGCATATTCTAACCTTCATGGTATTTAGGTAATATCCTCAATCACTATCGAAGGTTCAACATCATTTGTAAGGTTCACAAGGATCAAATTTCTTTCATGAAATAGAACCATAGTGCAACCTTAATTGCATTGTGACCCAAGCACTATTTCAGCTTAGATCTATTTTAAACCTATCATCAACCTTCAGTATCAACAAATCGGATCCTATAGGTTAGATATACGGCATAATCACTACACATTATATATCACCGTATAGCATGCCTATATACCGATAACCCCACAGGATAACTAAGGATCGTTGCTTAACATGGCGAAACCTCAAAACAATTTCTAAGCCTTGAGTTTCATAACCTCATTGAATAAACTTTTCTAGGTAGTAATCACTGCAACAAAAATGGTTCAAATTAAATATCAAAGCTTATTTCATCATCTCTATACTCTAATCATTCTTTGTGTCATTCGGGAACTTCTAATCATGGTTTAAACCTTTAATCAAAAGGTTTTAACTTTCCTCATAACATGAGGGTATATTGGTCATTTCATAATGTGTTAGGTATACAAGTACTCCTGTAATAATATATAACATGAGTTTACAGTAGATAGGGAAAACCTGTAACTACATACATCCTTTGTCCTATTGTACAATGTGTTATTGCTCCATCACGTTACATAACATAACATGTTCATGTAACTTCCCAGGGGGTCACCCATCCTAAGATTTTCCTGGGTTGAGTACGCTTAACTTTTATGTACCCGTGCAAATACACAGATACTAGCTCTAGCTACATCTGACCACCGGTACATCGTGACTACCCTCATCTCAAAATTTATGCCCAATGTCTCCAGGCATCAAAATATTGTGCATAGGTTGTATATCAGTGTCGAGACATGCACGCAGACACATACCCTCCGATTCGCTCCCTAAAGTCCACAAAATTGTCTGTTAGACCTTGCTCTATAATCTTGTTCTTCTTCCGGACTAAACCACTGTATCTGGAAAGAAGTGCAGTGTTGTGCAGATTCAAATGTCATCCATGTCTCTAAATCTAGAAGACCTTGCTCATACTATATTGGGATCAGACCGTCCGAGTACATTGTATGCTGGTCTATGGGGGTGTCATGCTTTCAAACAGCCCGCAGATATATATACCCCGGACATCCTCCCATAGTTTCTAATTCATCATTGGACATGCATCACGTATATCATTCTAACTCTAGAATCGGTAACGGAATCCAGATCTTACTCTGTCTTGTCTGTTTGACATTGTCTTCTATGTTTATACCTTATCAGTGTCACCAGTGAGAGATGACTCGTACGTCATACCAATCTATGGTGTAGCCAATACATTGGCCTTAGTTGTACCCACTTCCTTGAGTTCTACAAAGTCCTTATACCGCCCTCAGACCGGGATTAGGATACTAGCTGCCCTCCAGGTACTCACTGTTTCTCTGGGGCTTGTCTATTACTTTCATGGGCTTAACTGTGAACCAACCGAAGTAATTCACTTTGTTGTTCCCATCATTGTAAAATCAAGCATATCAGTATACTATCCTAGTGCCCGAACCGCACGCATTGTGGCCAGAACAACTGCTCTGATACCAAAAATGTAGGACCTCGCTTCATTATTGATATTTCTCAGAGTAGCAATTGCGTAGCTTAGTGGGCATATAGAAATAGCATAAATATACTGATATATTGAAACAATATTGCTTGATTACATACAAAATTCCCCATAGGGGTGTACAGAATAATACAGACCTTAACAAATATAAAGGTCTTCAGATAACCAACGCCTCCTCTCGTATTGGCTCGAAACCTTCCGTCACCAGTAATTATGATTATGCTCTTTGAGTCGCTGTCTGTTGCTGGAAACTTTAAATGTTTATGGAAAGGGTGAGATTCGGGGGAATGTCAGTAGTAACATGCTTTCAAATATATAGAATGCGAAAATAGATATGCTATGACATGTCATGTAAGAATTGTACAGTAGTAACATGCTCTTTAATGCACCATTTTATTTCCCTTTGATGCCACCAAAGGTGTTAAGAATTGTAGGGATTAAAATCGTGCCTTACTAGGACACTTGTTAAACTGGAGCTTAGCAGTCCACTTATTGTAGGCTTATTTTCAATTCTCTTGTCCTAAAATTTGGGGTGTTACATTGACCCTCTTCATTTTCTCTCATCCCTCTTGCTCTGATAATTTCTTATGATCTCTTGCACTTGCATGCACAAAACTCTCTACTTGTCGACGATGTCTCTCAATTCCAAACTCTCTGCCGTGCACCAGGGCTTCAGCTTCTCAGAGTTCAGACCTAATTTTGGCTTCAGCTTCTCAAAGTTCAGACCAAACGAGACACTCAGGGCTAAGGGCTCATGTCATATAGCCTCTCCGATCTCACTCATTGCTCTCATTCTCGCCTTCCCCTCTGCTAATTGAAACAGGTGCATGGTGTGGTGATTGAAAGAGTGGAAGGCTGATCAATAGCGATTGGATGCTTCGTAGAATATTTTCTCAAGTTCCATCTCACCCAAACAAGCATGGTTTGATGCTTTATATTTTTTTTCTCTCTTTAGGGTTGTTCCTTTTTCTCAATGAGTTTGGTTTATTGGAGTTTGGAGTCTGGAGATCCCCATTTGATCACACTTTCACCATATTCCCTTTTGTTTTTTTTTGGACAAACCCTTTTTATGTACTCTTTCATCAAATTCCCCTCTTGCCCGTATACTTATTTTTTAAGCATGTGGAGGTAATTTAATTTAATCTCTAAATCTTAATTTCCTCCATATGAACTAATTATAATTTGTGAAGTTTAGTGACCCAAGTTAGAATTTAGGCATTTCAAACAACTTTTAAAGGGATTTTCCCTTAATTTTAGGACCATAGGAAATTGAATGAAAAAGTAAATCTTGTTAAATTTGTTAACTTTATTAATATGCCAGCTAATAGTTAATATGTGTCTTTGAAAAAAAAATAAAAATTTAGGAGGTGGCAAATTAGCTAATGAGTTATTATATTTTAATTAATTAGATCATAAATGATGTGGCAAACCATGTTCATACAAGAATTTCTCTTAGGGATTTCTACCAACCATCAAGAGTTAAATTAAATAGAATTATCTATTATAAATATTATTTAAATAACCTTATAAAATTATACGACCAAATTTACATTTCCATTATGTCAAGTTTTCTAATAACATATCACCATGTGCCTTATTTTTTATGTAGGTTTATAGTTAAGTAATAATATTTCAAAAGTAGGACATACTACTATAGAAATCACGATATATAATGGTTATTAATTGCCATACATGCGGGCGTTATAAAAGCTCAGCGCAGATATATTACAATTTTGAATATTTATTTATTCCATACATATTATAATGGTTATAATAAAATACCAATTATGTATTAAGGCTTGGTGAAATCATGTGGTATGATAATAATTAATGGGCACACGTAAACAACCATCATAATATATGGTTTATATATAAGAACCGTGACTTTAATAAAATTTAATAACGGTTTTACGTAGACAACTGTTATGTGTTAAATAATAATAACTGTGAACATTTATAATACATAATGATTTTTATATAATAACTGTGATGTATGGATATAAGACTTTTCAAGTGAGAGTTTCTGAGCTAGTTGACATCTTCTACATATATAAGTGATAATGTAACTATTGACCTATATATAGTTGTGGAGAGAATCAATGGCAATCAATGATGTATATAAGTGATAATATAACTATTGACTTATATATAATTATGTCTTTTTACATGAATTAACCCTGAAATGAAAAGAACTTTAGGGAAAAAAACATATACCCCTATCACAAAGGGAGAAGGAGATATGCAAATATTTGAGTTTAAGGGTTTGCATAACCCCTGAGCCATTTCTAATAAGGGTATTTGTTTTTTATCCCATTTTTCTTTGCTTTCTAGGCTTAATTGCTCAAAAAACACAAGGTATACATGAACACTTACATTATTTTGCGCGCGCGCGCACACACACACATACACATACAGATACATATACATATGCATATGCATATACATATACATATGTGTGTGTGTAATGTATCGAATATATATGTGTGTACATACATACATACATACATACATACATACATACATACATACATACATACATACATACATACATACACGTGCGATCGCGCGCGCACACACACATATCAGGAGTGCGATTGATTCTAGCCAAAAAACCTTGATCCATCTAAATTGTATCACTACATGATATGGGAAATACTACTCTATTATATATCGAGACCAAGTAGTTTAGAAACTCTCACATTAAAGAGTTTATAATTGATCACAATGTTGAATTTCATGGAGTTTAATTTGGTGCCACCTATTCAAAGAAATACAGGAGACAAACTTTCAATAAGAGTAATAATAGAATGTCCAAAAAAGCATAACTTCATAATAATAAATTCAATATATCACTTGAACTAGTTTATTCACAGAGTTTGTTCGTGTATGACTCTCAAAATATCTGAACTAGTTTATTCATAGGAATTGTTCGTGCATGACTCTCAATATATATGAATTAGTCAATTCACAAACACTACTACAAAAGAGGCATTTAGTAGCGCACATTTAACGACGTTTTTTTAAAAAATGCCGTAGGTGACTGTTTTATTTTTTTTGTAAAAAAAATAATAACTTATGGTGTTTTTTATTATAAGCATTGGTAGATAGAGTAGAGATGCTACAATGCTTCCTGAAAAAATGTCATATAAGACATTTTTTCCTTTTTTTTATATAAAGTAAATCAGCTATGGCATTTTAATCTAAAGTGTCATAAATGGTGTAATACACAAATTAATTAATAAACATCGCCCTGCAGCAATACTTCTTTATTTTTAATGCTAATAAATATTTAAAAAACAAAATTAACAAAAGTATCTAAAAAAAACATACGTAAATAAAATTTCACGTTGGACTCCTGCTAGCATACAAGTTGACCTTAGCCAAAAAAGTAATACTTCTTTATTTTTAATGCTAATAAATATTTTAAAAAAATTAACAAAAGTATCTAAAAAATACGTAAATAAAATTTCACGTTGGACTCCTGCTAGCATACAAGTTGACCTTATCCCCAAAAAAAATTGGTATATATAAAATCTTGGCCGGCGCTTTAAAAGAAAGTGCCAGTCAAGGTATATACCTTGGTCAGCGCTTCCAGTTAAAAGCGCCGGTCAATGGTTTTTTTTTTCTCTTTTCTCTCACCGTCGTCCCTCCTCTTCTTTTCTCTCACTGTCGGCATGTTTTTTGTTTTCCTCTTGTCTTTTCTACTTTTCTTTTTCTGTCAGTGCTTTTGTTCTATATCTTCGTTTCTATTTTCATTTTGGTTGCCATATTCATTTTGCAGACTTGAAGAACGATTTCAGTTCGCTTTAAAAGCTAGCTTGCTCTCTTTTCAATACTTACTAGATTATTTTTTTTATTTGTCTTTCTTTGTCCCAAAACGTTGGAAAAATCATTTAGATTTGCTTAATTATTTTATGTTTTGTCTCTTCTTTGGTTAAATATACTTCCACTTATTACAATATCACACGTCAAGCTAAGTTCATGTTATATTAGTTTAGTTTGAGATTTTTTTTACAGTATTACTAATTTATTATTCAATATTCTGTTTTGGATGAAGTTATTAATGATGCCTTTTATGTTTTATATATTTTTATAGTGATGCTTTTTATATTTTTTATTTTTAAAAATGTGTGGCTTTGGATGACGCTTTATGATGAAACGCCATTTTTTATATACCTTGGGCAGCGTTTTGTTTAAAAAATGCCTTACAATGCTATATAAATTCATTTCTGCATGCAGGAGTGTCATTTTATAACTTTTTATTTTTTCACTTTCTCCCGCACGTCTCCATTATTCTATTTGACTGCGCACAAAATAGAAGTTTATTTGGTCCCTGTCTTTTACTTTCTTTGTTCTTGTCTCCTCTGATATCTCTGTAACATCCCAAAAATTTAATGCAAGGATTAATTTAAAGAAACTAGATAGTAAGCCAATTTATGGAACAAAATTTAAGGAAACTTAAATTAGACAAAGGGAAAAATTAGGATCTAGTGTGTGTAATTAATAGGATAAAAATATACCTATATGTATATATAAAAACTTATCAACACAGACAAACAATTAATCACTCATTCCTCTTTTCATTTAGCACACCTGGAGGATTCTTCATGCACTACATTTAAAATATGACAGCACATACACATTGAACCAATAAACAACACACACACACACTTGCCCATTGAATTAAAACACTCTCTTGTCTCTCCATGCACTTCATGTTGGACAGCACACACACATATTCAGCCCCACCATACATAAGACACTCTTTCATCCAAAACGTTCAAAGAAGGAGGCTGAAGAAACAAAAAACAAAACAGAAAAACAGAGGAAGAGAGATACATGAGTGTGAGAGAGCAAAATGAAGGAAGAAGAGAAACAAGCTAAGGAAGCTTCAAACTTACCATACAAAATCATAAACATGTTTAGGTAAGTCTCCTCTACTTTTACCTTAGATTTCTATAGGATTTCAGTAGTTTTGATGGGTTGTTTTGCTGCTGGAATCAAGAGAAGTCACCGAAAACCTTTTGTCACCGTAAAATACCAAAACCATCGATTATGTATCCATTTTACATGGGATTTTTGATCTATTTTCTTCTAAAAACATGTCCCCAAACCCAAGGAACATGTTTAGGAGTATGTAGAGTTGAAATCTTTGAGATTTGAGTCCAAAAGCATGGCTGCATATCAGTTTTAGAAACTCTGTTTTGGTCGCCGAAAAACAGAGTGTTTGTTAGAAACTTCCAGAAGCTCAAACGGAAGTTATAGATAGATTTTTGGTCTGATTATTTTTTCAATGGAAATTTTAGGATGTGTAGTATGAAATAGAATCAAGAAGAGCACAATTTGGGGTCAAAATGAATGAGTTATTAATTTTTTGAATTTAGACTATCAAAGCTGACATTTTTTAGAGTCAGTCAATTTTGTGTAGAATTATGACCAACTAAATCATATCCAATATTTATGTAGTTTTACAGGGAGGTATTAGACATCCCAAGATTTAAAATGAGTGGTCGAATGAATCATTTGGATATCTGTAGAGGGAGTTATGATTTTCGAAAGTTGAGTTTTGAAACAGGTGCAATCCTGGAAGTTCAGATTTTGACTGTCGGTTTCATCATGTATTTGAGCAATTTAATCTTTTCTAATAGACATGAAACTTTTCAGAATGAATTTTCATATTCTGAGCTTTAATTATATATATATATTGTATTATTTGGATTAGTATGTTGAGAGATATGAATTTTTGAAGTTGGTTGCTCTTAAACTATATTTCTGGAAAATAGATTGGTTTTGTCGATATTTTGAAAACTCAAACCTTAACCAAAAATTATGAAATTTCCAGATATGAAGTATACATTCAGAGGGTTAATTTTATATATGGATCACACTTTTTGTGGATGAGTATATTAGAAGATATGGATTTTCAAAGTTTTACTCTGTTTCTGGAGAGTAATCTGGAATAGGGGTATTTCGGGAAATTCTGGGAGTACTATGGTAATACTGGGTAGATTTTGATATTTTTTCATGAAAATATATTTCAAGAACTTCATGTAGGCTTTAGACCAAGTCAATTTCGATTTTTCTAGAATTAGTTATGATTTTTAAAAGTTAACTGAAAAATCTGTCAATTTTCTGAAAAATAGAAAAATTGCACTATACAAAATTGTATTGTGTAAAAGCCACTGAAACTAAGATAACCAGCATAATATGATTAAATGAAGTAGTAATACAAGTAATAAGAAAGTACTTTTTAATTTTAATTTATAGGATTTGTAATAGCCCGAGCCGGAGAAAAAGTTTTGGATAAACAGTTGGACCGAAAAGGACCCAGGTAGTAACTATTTCTCTCATATACTATGTCATTATTTATATGTTGTGTATGCCATTTTCTGTAACATGACAGTGCCTGGGGCACAACACGCGAATAAGCCAGGGTCTAAACATGTCGTTTGACCATGGACACGAGTTAAGCCAGGGATC
The DNA here is from genome assembly GCA_037074505.1 of Albizia julibrissin. NCBI lineage: Eukaryota > Viridiplantae > Streptophyta > Magnoliopsida > Fabales > Fabaceae > Albizia > Albizia julibrissin. Next base: position 28,747,390 of record CM073480.1, on the reverse strand, counting down.
CAAACAATCGTTTGGCCTTGGACAGTATGCATACAACACGAGTTAGCATTTTACATATCATGGTGCATTGCATATTTATTTATTGCATTTTATATGACTGATTGTATGTTACTACTGAGATTCATTCGAATCTCACCCTTTTTCAATATATAAAAATATTCCAGCAGAGGGCAGCGGCTCTAAGGGCAAAACCATAATTACTGGCGGATGGAGGTCCGGTCATAGTCGGGTGTTACAACTGGTTATCTTTAGTTGTAGAATTTATTTCTTTTGGATTTGTTTATATTTTTCAAACCATATGAGGATTTTCTGTAATATAAATAAGTACTTAATATCAGTATATATCCGCTATTTCTGTATGCCATCCGAAGTACGCATTTATTATTCAGCAAATATCAAGATATTAAGGGGTTTGACACTCTCCCTGTGGATCTGTTCACTCTTGGTCGCCACTTCGGTCGCAGTTCTCCGATCCCACGTGTTGTTTTCAACTCTTGTCGTTGCGTGCGGCCTTTTTTCTCTTGTAAGTGCCTTTTTCCCCCCAAACAATTTATGGATTTTTTTCCTTTTTAGTTGAAATTTATCCTAAATCTGAATCATTTGAAAAACATGTATAACTCATACATGAACAACGTAACTTAAATACTAGAGTTCTTTAATAAATAATACTTTTGGTGGAAAAAAAGGTAAAATATGATAGAAAAGAGAAATTAGGTGGACGGTGGGAGACAAGAAGTGGAAATGAAAATTAAAATAGTTGCAAATTAAACCGTGTATATGTTATATGTTGTGTTGTTCTCTGTGGTTATTATAACGTTTGAATTAATTGGATGTAATTTAAATTTGGTTAAAGTTTATTTGTAGTAGTCCTTTCAAGTTCAAACCAAGTGTATATACTTTTAATCTCTTAATTATAAATATGATGCTGCTGGATTAATATTTGGTTGATTATGTATGACTTATAGAATTAATATGTACTTATTTTTTGGAAAACTTGAAATTTAATTTTAGGATGTTATGATGTCAAATTTTTTGAATTAAATAGGAAAAGATAAAAGTAATTAATAACTAACTGCATTAGACAAGTAACTAACCACTTATAAAAATATATTTAAGGTATATATAGATGGATCAAAAATGGATGTCTTCTGATTGGCGCTCAAGAGAATATATAGATGGTGTGAAAGAATTTATTATATTTGCAAGAGAGCACACAAATGAGCCCAACAAAATCTTGTGTCCTTGCTTATCTTGTTGCTATGGAAAGCGGATTAGTCTACCTGATCTGCTAGATCATTTAGTCTGTCATAGAATTGATCAATCATATACACGATTGACAAGACATGGTGAGACGGATGATGCAAGTAATGATTGGGTGCATAGCACGACCGGTGCTTTGAATGATGAGTTCAACCCAACAAGCATGTGTGATGAGGACGATGCCTTCAAGAAATGCTAAATGTGGTCGAATGTCACTTCTATGACTAAGCTTTCACTGCAATTGACTTTCACATGCAGATAAAAGAGTCCCACTCTGATGTCACATGTTTACCACGGTATGATTTGTTTGTGGCTGGCTACACAAATAGCAAGGGCGACATTCCCAGTAAGCAAGCCAGGGCAGTTGTGGATTATTTTGTGAGTAATAAAGATTTAGCTCTACTTAAATAATTATATAATACATTAACTAATAACGTTGTACTTCTTTTTTTGTGACAGCACACAATGATGCAAGAACAGCTGGACTTGGGGAACTATATTGGTCCTAATGACTTGCTCAGTAGAGCGTTTGAAGCTCCTGAGTATGGTGGTCGTCTTCGGGTACTGGTTTTGGAGTCACCCAAACATCTTACTTCAGCTCCCAAAAGCGACCCAACATTTGTCAACTAAAGGAGGAGATTTCTGCCTACAAGCAGCAACTAGACCAACAAATGAGTGGCTACAAGCAAGACATAGAACAGAAGATTAGTCACTACGAGTCACAAGTCAAATAATTTAATGATCATGTGCGCTTGCTGTAAGAGAAAAATGCATTTTTGAAAACTCAAATTGATGTCTTGATATAATCTAGGCCCGCACCAAGTCCAATGTGTGACAACAGTAGTGCTAGAGAGAGTTACCACTCTATACCTAAAGTCCTCATTCCTTTAGTAATTAATTTCTTCTCTAGTTAAACTGATTGTTGCGTTATAAATTACTTTACCTTTATATATTAATTAACTCTATTTTTAATAAGGCAAATCAAAATGCAAGTTGCACGTCGATGATTCTTTCAAGAACGCGGTTGCTATAGGCGTGGCCTATAATACCAACCATGATACACTTCATAACTCACCGTTACCCCCGAATACACTCCGAGTAAGGGTTGATATATGCACATGTAACGATGCCCCCTTGCCAATCCCTTCTCAGGATGAAGAGACAATGGTGAGAGATGTTATCAGTAGCTATGTCGCGTGACCAGTAGGTCTAATAGAGCCAGTGAACAAGGTATTTACATTACAATTCATTAACTTTTTCTATGAACTTTCATCTAAAACTACAAGATTTATTTTCATGATTTTATAGGTTGCTGGTTCTAAAGGAAAACGAGTTGAAGGGCGTGAGAAGAACTCATACTATTTACCAACACAACAGAAGTCACACCCCTCAACTAGTAATAGAAGTGGCAGACAAATAGCCTTATATCAACAACAATTGAGGTTAATGGCACCAGATATCATCCGTCTAGGAGGTCATGAACTAATTTTCGATAAGGAAATCTATTATACAAGTACATTTGATCATAGTAATGGTGATATCCTATCTGAAGTACTTGATCGTATATGGGCCGGTGCGACGGCTATGAACATATGGGTTAGGTACTTTATGATCAGCATATGTTACTCTGATTATTATTCATCATTCATGTTTTTGGTATTAATAACACTGTTTGTTTCCATAAAGGCACTTATACCATGATATGTTAGTAGGCACACAAAGGGTGAATAGATTTGTATTTATCAACCCACACATCATTGGCTACTATGCGGGGACTTATTCGGACACACAAACCCATACTCTTAAGGACCAATTCATGCACAGAGCATCCCTTACTAAGATGTTCATTATGCCATAAAATGTAGGGTAAGTTATTTATGACACTATTATCTATATCTCTTATTATTCATTCACTTTTATCATAATAATATTATTGTCAAAGTAAAATGTTCAAAATATTTTAGGCAACATTGGGTTTTGCTTGTCATCCAGCCTGCCATAGCTACAGCACCCCATATTTATTATTTAGATCTTATAGAGAATGGTTATCCATCAAACTGCCCAGATATGGTGATTATGATTAATAGGTAAGCGTATGGGTGTATACGGTCATTATTTACGTGTGTGATTATTGAATAAAACCAAACTTAATCAGTCATTACTTCTTTTGTTAGTGCATTGGCCGCATATAGGAACAATGCTGGATTGTCCTATCCTATTAAACGTACTGACAGCACCGCGGCTTGGAAGAAGATTAAAGTATATGAATTTACTAAAAATAATTTATTCACAAATTTTTCTTTAAACAATGGCTAACTATTATTTTGTATTGTTGCAGTGTCCATTCCAGGCAAATAATAATGATTGTGGTTACTATGTCATGAAATATATGAAAGATGTAGTTACTTATGATCTAAATCATGTTCCCCTAAAAGTAAGTACTTCAACTTAATTATATGTATATAGTTTATATACTGTCTTTTGAATTTAATTGAGATAGACATTTTTTTTAAATATATGTTAGCTTGCGTTCTTAGTTTAACTACTTTAAATTTTGTTTAGGTTTCTCTGTTACTGTTAGTTTATGTTTTGTTTCCTTCATATATATTTTTATTACCGGAATAGATCTCTATTTTGGCTTCTGTTTTAATTACCTATAGATTAGTCATTTTGATAAATAGAATAGATATCTGTTTTGGTTCTAGTTAATTGTTTTATAGTGATTTTAATTTATTCTGTGCATGATATTTATGTAGTATTATGAAGATAAACGGTGTGACCAGTTAACTGAAAATCAAGTGGATAACATCATTAAGAAATGGTGTGAATACGTGGTCAGCCAATTGCAAATACCACCTCCCTAAATACTTAGGCACATTTTGACTTAATTACAAATTTCTTGTCCACTTGTTTTAGTTTCTCTGTAGTATATTATATGTTATAATTGGATATATATTTAAAACTGATTTTATTAATTGATCGATGCATGATATTTTAGTATTAATTTGATTTAGTTTTTTATTTTGTATTAGCATTATATATTCATCTATGAGTGAATTATATTTGAATTAGAATGAGTTCCCCAAGCCAAAAAAAAATAACACATCTTACGGCGCTTCCCTGGAAAGTTCCGTGAGAGGTTATAGCACCTCTTACAGCGATTCCATGGGAAGCGTGCACCTCCTCCGGCGCTTCATGGAAGTGCCGGAGGAGGTAGGTAAAACCTCCTCCATGGAAGCGTCGAAGGAGGTTCTTCCTAACCTCCCCCGATGCTTTGAAACGCCGCAGGAGGTCAAATTTTTTTTAAAAATTATTAATTAAATACAATATTCTGGCATTTTTTAAATTCAACAAGCGTCGTAGGTTCTTCTTATGGCACTGGATGTTGTGCCGTTTGTAAAACGCCATAACATTTTTTAAAAAAAGTCGTCTATCATGTTTTTTGTAATAGTAAAACCTTGTTAATGTATGACTCTTATCGATACACCTAAACTAGCTTATTCATCACACCTATTGAACTTTTTAAAGTAACTTTTGGAGATATGAGGATTCTTCCAAAAAAAAGGAAATGTATTTGTTCAGGGATCATATTTCTAGAAGTTACTTAAAAAAAAGATCAATACAGTAAGAACTTTTAGTTAAAGCAATGGGTTGAAAATTTCTTGTAATGAGAAATGAACATTCGATCAAAGCAGTAATATGTTTTCCAAAAAATATAATTTCACAAAAGTAAATTAATGGCACTTTGAATGCTTTATTGTGTTGTGACTTTACAAAGGAACCTCAATCAAATAAGGAGAAAAGAGCACCAAAGGATTACGACTGAACTAGGGCTCACAAAAGACGAAAACGCGAGTTAGGGCAAGCAGAAAGCAACTCGCTCGGCAGTCACTAAGAATGTAAAAGTATTGACTAGTGCAACTGTTATTGTGAAGTAAGACAAGGGCTTTTTATGGTAGGGCTAGACTAAAAAGGACTCTCAACAGCCAGAAAGGCCAACAGGAGAACTAGGGTTATGATGTTAGCTAGTTTCATTCAAACAGACTAAGTGTCAAGTATGCTCTGCTTCACACACTTAAATAGAAGAGGAAAGGTAAGGTTTTTTGGGTTGTCATGCCAAAGACTTTAAATAACGGTTGTATCGATAAAATTTTTATTTATTTATTTATATTTATTACGTTTCTTTGTTAATAATCATGAGTTATATTATTGTTTTAATATATACATATATCATAGATATTAGTTAACAATCGTCATGTTTTTTTTTGAAAATTTTTTGGGCAACCAGTGTCCAGATAATTACATTTTTATATTTTATAAAAATAAAACCAAAAAATATCACCTTCTGGTAACTAGTTTCTTGTTTATAGGTGATCTGAGGTCTATTGTGAATTTAGGAATTTTTGTTTCCCTCAATTGGAATGTATTAGAAGTTCTGTAAATTTGCAGCAAATCATACATCATCATGCTACTCGCCACTAAAGGAGTGGCCTTAATCATCTGGGAGTATGTCCAGATCATGGTGGCCAATCCTATACTCATCAAGAATGAGATTGGCCTTCTTTTTCATACTTGACAAATATCTGGTAGCCTCCTCACTTCATGGTCAATGTACTCTACATGTGGCATCATTCCCTCTACTTGAGGTAGAGGCGAAGGCGGAGGTTGTAGAGGAGAAGAAGGGGGAGAAGGAAGTGGTGGAGGTTGTGGAAGAAGGGAAGGAGGTAGACGAGGAGGATGACACTATAGATTTTATAGTAAGTCTTCAACATATACTACTACAAACAGGAGTTTTAATGTCCCTATTTTGGAACTTTTAATGTCTCTTTACGGTGGGATGTCTATTCTAAGGGACGTGGTAAACAAAGACTTTAGGTGTCCTTAATGTGGAGACGCGTGAAGTTGGCACTTTAATCCTCCCTAAAGGCCTTAGGGACTCTTAAAGCAGACTTTAGGCGTCGCTAAGGCCTTGGAAACTCCTAAAGTCTGTTGCGTTAGGGACTTTAGGCATCCCCAAGGCCTTAGGGATGCCTAAAGTTGGCTTTAGACGTCCCAATTGCTTTAAAAGGGGTGTCTAAAGATTGCTTATAGAAGTAAAAACTAAGTTTTTTTTTTAAACAAAAAATTTGTTCATAATTTGTTGTGCCGAAAAAAATTGAAAACCACATAAAGGATCAAAGAATTAAGTAAATATCCTTACAAAGAGTAAGGAAACATCTAGCAGTAGCTAATTAACTCCTACTACCATCTATGTACAAGAACCACCACACAGTGTTGTCAAAAAAGTCTATACTGCCTAAAATAAACATACACTTTTACTAATCAATGTATTGAAGAAGCTGCCCAGCCAAAAAGTCCCTGATCAAATTAATGTCTTCATGTAAATAGGGAGCTTCATTATCAAAAATCTGCAAATTAGAAAATAAGATTAGATAAAATAATAAAGATTCCACAATTCAATTACAATACCCAAAATATAATATGTTGATTACCTGCTGAAAATTACTTGTAACGCCACTCTAAATGATGTTATACATGTAAAGCATAACGTAGTAGCTGCATTCAATGGCCCCTGGCTGTCAAGGACACTATAAATCAAAAGCAGTTGGTTAAAATCAATAAAGTCATCTCTAAAATGACTGTCAATGAAAGAACTTGAATTAAAACCACATACTTTTAGATAATACCACTTTGGGTATTTAACAACTCTACCCTCATGTGACCCACCAAGTATTCTATATGTCTGGGTCCCACTACCATTAAAATGTACAACCACAAAAATTAGAACAATTCATTTAATTCAAGAATCAGTGAAATAAAAACAAAATCACTTACGTATTTAAGACGGATTTTGTTTCCTTGTCCGGCTTTTTACCTAAGGAATCAAACCAATAGACGTGGTTGATGCGAGGACAAACAATACACAAACTCCAATGGTAACTACAACAATGTATGGATTAAAATGAAGTTAGATACAAGGTAATTATTTCTTAAACTTCCTACAAAATCAAAATTAAAGTACAAATCCTTGAACAATCGGTGCTAGATAACAATGAACTTTGGTCTCTCCCATTGTGTAGCCCACATAATACGTCCTTTGTTACATATCATTTTTATCCCTTATTGTATTTGCCAGACACATGAATCCGTATAAATTCTCACTTTCCATATTGATGCATGTCTGGTTAAAGGACCTAAAATAGAAATCAAATGATAAATGAAATATTGAACCTATGAAACCAAAAAACTACTACATTAATTGAAGGAAAGAAAAACTAACCGTGTAGAAAGTTTTACCCATCCTACATCTATCTCCTCCAAATTCATAAACTCCTTGAGATCTTTATTGTCAATCATGAAGGGATATGTCATTTGTCGACCCACAATCCCTAGAGGCATCTGCAAGTCGATCTGGTAAACACCTTTGTAAATATGTTATAGTCATGCTAAGAAGGGCCATCTTACTGCATCTTGCTCATCCTATTATCATAATCTCAAAAACCAATTATTTGTAGGATGTCATTAGAAATCAAGTAATATGAAGGTAGTTCCTACCATTGGAGGGGTTGCGGACATGCCAATAAGATTTTGGGGCCAAAAGATGAAAGATCTTATCGCCTGACCCAACGTGGCAACCTCTACGTCAAGGATAGGGATAGTTGTACCTCCTTCCCCCTCTCAAACACTTATCAATGTCACCCTTCATAAATGTTGTAGAATTTGAGTATGATGGTGGGTGGTAGCTTGTGTGTGAACGAGAGCATTGACAATAGTACACAGCAATGGGGTATCCAAATAGAGCTTGCAAGGTTCTCCCAGGTTTAGAGTGGGAGGAGGCTGTCCAAGGGGTTCCAAAGTGTAAGAAGGCTGGCCAAAGAGTTCCAAAATAGGATAAGGCTGGGCAAAGAGTTTCAGAGTAGTAGAAAGCTGGGCAAGGGGTTCCTCCTGTGGGTTGTAACTTCCTTTGGTACTGGGGAAAGCTAGGGATTCTTGGGTTCTATTCCCATTACTTTCCATCTGTGATATAAACATAGATTGTATTTTAGCTCGTAGCTCTGGCAACAACTCATCTCGAAGATCTGCTCAGAGTTGCTCGCGAAGCTTAGCTACAAGATCTCCACTAGGTTCAGCTTGTGATGAAGTATATGAAACTCGTCCAAAAAACTTCGCCACACTAACTCCCTTTACCTCCCCTCGAACTTGCTTGGGGTTATTAGGCTTCCCAATTGTTGTTGACAATATGTCCATTCGTCCACTAGGAGTGAATGAACCTTAGCTACTCTACTCTTTAAGTTCATCTTGTAGCATACAATTTATTGTAAATGAAATTTAAACACCACCAATATGAAAGAATTTATTGTAAACTACTTACAATCCTCGAGGCAACCTCAGCAAAAGTCAGATTTATAAATTTCCTACCCTTAATCCTCCCTGGTTTCCATTTTTGTGATGCGAATGAGGAGCTGGGGCTTGTACAACAACGGTAGGATCTAATTTGGCAGCTTCCTTCATTTTCTCTAACTCTTTTGCCATCATCCTCCGCTCAAGCTTTCAATAACCGCCACAAGACATGCAATGCTGATACTAATTTGCTACTTACCTCTTTGCATTCGCTTATCCTCCGCTCAAGCTTTCGATAACCGCCAGAAGACATCCTTCAATTTATTGTACTAACTTCCTGTGAAGCAAAAAATGACAAAGGAGTCAATAATGTCAAGTATAGTAGAATAAGAAGTTGAAAAGTATGATAAAAAAATTTACCAAAAATTGCAAATCTTCCTGTGATGCCACAAACAACCTCCAATCCTCTGGTGACAAATACAAATATTTTTGACAAGGGTCCTACCCTCTCTTTACTCCTCGAATATGCCTTTTGGTAAGCTTATTTTTGAAATCTTTCCATTGCAAACGAACCTCCCACATCCAGTACTTGTTCATCTCCATGGTGTCTAGGATGTCGAACGTTTGTTACAGGAATAAAAGAAAATTATATTTGAAATAATAGGAATAAAGATCCAAATGTTGATGTATCGAAACTTGTATACCAAAATTTGTTGTCATATCATATCTTTTGTTTCCGGGGGAACCCACCTCCAATCATCATAGATAATGCGAACTTTGCTTCGAGCCAAATAGCCTAGATAGTTAATTAAATGGTCTTGCTCAGGACCAATTAGATTCATGTTGACATCGAAGTCTACATGCACCCTCTCCTGTTGATGTAGATGACGTGCAGCCAATGAATTCATCTTTATGACACCTCTAGTTTTCCTCCCAACTGGTTGACCTCCTTCCATTTGATGCTCCCCATCACTTTGTGAGTCACTGGAACTGGCCATATTCCTATTAACGAAAAAAATCATTATCTGAGAGGTAAATAAATTGCAATTAAGAAAAAAAAACATACTGTACTATTTAATACGTTAAGCATGCAATACAGTTTTCTAAGTAAATGTCTTACTCTATATTGTTTCCCATATTCCTTCACAATGATCATTTCTTCTAGCATATTTTTCATCATCTATCAATTCTACTTCACTTGTTCTAGGTGGATTTGTTAAGAAAGGTGGTGTGTCGTCAAGGTTGAAGGTTGGACCACCATACTTCTGTTTTTTACTTTGAAGTACAATGAACATTTTTTTATTTGCAGGATCTGTGACATAAAACACTTGTTTCTCCTGGCTTGCTAGAATGAAGGGCCTATCTCTATAACCAATTCTTCTAAGATCGACTGAGATAAATCCAAATTGTTGATCTATTACCACAGCAGTATTGCTAACCCACATACACTTGAATAAAGCAACTTTAAACTTGTTGTAGGTTATTTCTCATATCTCTTCTATAACTCCATAATAAGCCATAGAAGCTAATATGAGATTTTTGTCTCTTGAACTGGAAACATGTATGGCTTCAGCCTCTACCATCACCCTACTATTTTGCATGGTACTTATGTCATCTTGGTCTTTTGTGTAGAAAAAATACCCGTTTATATCATAATCGGTCTAAGTAATAACCTGAAATAAAGGCCTCAAGCTAACCACTCAATTGTCTCAGACACACCGGTCTCATGTGAAACCTTCTCCTCAAATCACTGTATGAATGTCTTATTTTGATCAATAGCTATCTGCATGTCACTCTTCTTTAGATTTATGTTCTTCAAACTCTTTTTGTGTTCATCTATGTACGATTGAACTTCTTCCATATTATTCAGGATATACAAGTGTGCTTGTAAGACCTCTTCACGACACACTTTCTTCACCTTTAGTCCTCGTGTTTTCTTGCTTCTTCCCTCTTCATGCTGAGATTGTTCCTTCTTCCCTGATAGATAATCTTTGTAAAAGTCTATAGCCTCTTCAACTACATATCACTCAACTATTGACGCTTTTGATCGATAAGGATTTTAGAAAACCCTTTAAAATCTTCATGAATCACTCGAAAGGGTACATCCACCTCAGGTAAACTGGACCGCAGAGCCTTACCTCCCTTACCAAATTAACTATCAAATGCACCATTACATCAAAAAATGAAGGAAGAAAATACATCTCTGGTTTATCTAACTTCTCAGTATCAATGACTTTGTTACATATAGCATTGAAAAAAATACACAATCTGGTTGTAGTGGTTTGTACTTCATCTTTCATAATGCCTCTAATAGCTATTGGTAGTAGTTGTTGCATCAACACATGATAGTCATAGGATTTCATTCCCACTAACTTCAAATCACCCATTGAAACAGACCTTCTCACATTAGAAGAATACCCCTGTGGCACCTTAATTTCATACAGACACCCACACAAACTTCTTTTCTCCGTTTTTGATAGGGTATACGATGCTGGCTCCATGTATGCCCTCCTACCTTCATCTCTTAGTTGTGAATGTAATCATTCTCTTATTCCCATATCAATAAGGTCTAGTCTCGTATTGATTCAATCCTTAGTCTTCCTTGGTATGTGCAAAAGTGTACTGACAAGACTATTGCAAGCAGTTTTTTTCACATGCATCATATCAATACTGTGTCTTACATTAAGACTACGCCAGTATGGAAGATCAAAGAAAATTGATCTTTTCTTCCATATGTTCTTCTCACCTATTGCCATTTGATTCTTACCAAAGTTCATATTGATACGTTCGACCCGACTATAAATTTCTTCCCCAGTTAATTCCTTTGGAGCTATTCCATGCTCCAGTAACCCATTAAAATGCTTTCTTAACCTACGATATGGGTGAAACTGATCAAGAAACCTCCAATGACCAAGGTACACTATTTTTTTTCACATGCTTAAGTTGATAGAAGTATGTGTCTGCTTCACAAATTGGACATGCTTTATACCCCTTCACACTATACCCTAAGTTTTCATATGAAGGGAAGTCATTTATCGTGGTGAAAATCATTACACACAGCTTGAAACACTTCTTCTTATATACATTAAACACATCTACGCCTTCATCCCACAACTTCTTTAAGTCTTCAATCAAAGGTGCCAAGTATACATCGATGTCTTTTTTTGGCGGTTTTGGTCTTAAGATCATCATAGACAGCATCACATACTTGAGTTTCATAAATAGCCAGGAAGATAAGTTGTATATTACAAGGAGAACTGGCCACGAACTATGTATGCTAGTAAGAGTTCTATACGGATTGATTCCATCTGTATAAAGGCCAAGCTGAAGGTTTCTTGGCTCACTGCAGAATTGAGGGAAATTTCATCTATTTTCTTTCATTGTGGAGAGTCGGCTGGGTGCTGAAGATATTTTCAGTAAGATATTCTCTCATCAGAATGCCATCTCAACTTCTTCGCTTTTATTGGACTTGCAAACAACTACTTAAAATGCGGTATTATTGGAAGATACCATAAAACCTTTGAGGGTTTCCTTTTAGTTGTCCCTTCGCTACAACCACCATCTTTCTTCACTTTATATCGTGATGTTTTACACTTAGGACACTCATTAAGACCTTCATACTCCTTTCTGTATAATAAGAAATCATTAGGTCAAGAGTGTATCTTTTTATACTCCATAGCCATTATAGACAATATTTTCTTGGCCTCATACATACGGTTTGGAAGTACATTATCGTCTGTAAACATATCACATAATAATTCAAGAAGTAATGTGAAACTACTATCAGTCCACCTACAAGTTGCCTTCAAGTTCACCAAATGCAATGTTCCTGTCAGCCGTGTGTACCTACTCTCAGAGTACAAAGGTGTCTCTATATCACTCCGCAGGTTGTCATATTCATGGAACTGTGTAATGGATTCTACCTCAACATCGTGAATCATTTTCTCCATTTTGTCTTCATGTATCATATCCATAACTTCCTTCTTATGCGATGGACAATCTATTACTTCTTCACCATGCCATATCAACCTTATGTATCGAAGATTTATTCCATCACAAAATAGGTAATCCCTTATAATATCAACATCCTGTTGAGTCTCATTTATACAATTGACACAAGGACAAAAATACTTCCCATTTTTTGATGGAGCATTCCTTCTAGCAAATTCAATAAACTCTTCCACCCTATTCTCATATTCTTTACTAGTTCTTAAAGTATTCATCCATCTATGATCCATTTTATTACCATCTAAGTCATTGCCAATAACACTCAAGTTTAGAACAATTGTTAACAAACGGATTTCCTTTTACTAAAATTTTTTTAAAAAATTCGGCAGCAACTCCCTTTAAACATGAGACATCCAAAAATTTCAATAACAAATCATTTCAGATTAATTTAAACAAAACTAACTATGAAAGGCATAGCACAAACAAGATATAACATGATATGGAGTACTTTTAATTTGTAATTGTTTCTAGGAAATTATAATAGAGGAATACTCAAGAAATCGTGCTATGAAAAGGGAATAGCACAAACAAGATATAATAAGGACAGGTGTTAAAAAATAACTTAAGGTTTAATTCTAGATAAACACTAACATTCAAAAGATAAAGGTATGCATGAAATATCATATGGCTATTTCAAATTTCAATTTAAGACAAATAAAAAAAACTATCATAATTAAAAAAGTAATTGAAACATCATATTCCTTATTCTTTTTTTTTTGCCAAAATATTCCTGATTCAATTACATAAAGTTTTTAGACTTGGGAGTAATTTTGATTACATCATTGAAAAACGAAAAATAAGAAAATAATCTAGAAAATAAGAAACATCATATGGCCATTTGAAATTTCAATTTAAGACAAACAAACACTCTTTCTTAAACAAACATTTCAACCAGGGGCTACAAAGCACAAAAATAATTTCAGAATAACAATAGATAGGGGAAAATAAGAAAGAATAGGGGAAAACAAATTTAATGACGGGAAATTAAACAGAATTACCAAGAGTTTGAAGAAAGCGTCAATATTTGAGTATTGTTTTGCATCTTCCGTCTTGCAAGATGGCCCAAAAGTCAGATATGATCTCCGGAGGGAATGAGAAGAAAGAACAAAGACGGAGAGAGGAGGAGTAGGTAGTGAGGAGGAAGATGGATGGAGAAAGAGGACGACTACGGAGTGAGGAGGAGGATGAAGGAAGGAGGACAGAGAGAGGGAATGAGAAGGATGACTGAGGGAGAGGAGTAAGGAGGAGGACAAAGCTAGAGAGAGAGTGTTAGGAAGTGAGGAGGAGGATGAAGGGAGGAGGACGGAGAGAGGGCGTGAGGAGGAGCGCCAAAAGAGAGGACTACGCACAAAGACGAAGAGAGAGTGGTAGGGAGTGAAAAGGAGGAGGACGGTGTAAGGAGGAGGGTGTGAGAGAGTGGTTTTTAGGCATCCTAAGCTAATTTAGGGACTCCTAAAATATCTTTACGCATCCCCAGCAACTATTGGGGACGAGTAAAGGGTGGACAGGGGAGGCTATTGTACATGCAGTAGCCTCTGTGACTGTCATGGCTATCTTTTCAGACAGTATGACAGAGTTTTAGGCGTCCCCATTCTATATGGGGATGCCTAAAACTATTTTACGTGTCCCTAAAACCAACTGAAGACGCGTAAAGAGTCGTTGGAAAGGCCACTGCATGTGCAGTGGCCTCTGCTACTGTCAGTCAGCCCTGACATGGTTGACTTGTTTTAGGCTTCCCCATTCTGTATGGGGAGGCCTAAAACTATTTTTAGGCGTCCCCAAAACCAATTGGGGATGCCTAAAGGTTAAAAAAATTGAAAAATATATCCCTAAAAAAATTGGCACCATTTTGAAGCTCTTTAGGTGTCCCAAATATCTTTTGGGACGTCTAAACTTCATTGTAAATGACTTTTGGCGTCCTTAAATTGATTTAGGACACATAAAGTCTAAAACTTCAGTAGTAAAAAGGGATGTCTTATGGTGTAGTAAAATCTCATTTCTGTAGTAGTGATAGCATTTCATCTTGGTGATTGAAAGAACAGAGGAAGACAATAAGTATAAGAAAATTGGGAGTTTATATAGGTTGGAAGTGACGGGTTCAAACCATCATTACAAACGTTGGAAGTTGAAGAAAAGTAGTCACGCGCAGTGGTAGGTAATGAAAGGGTACTTGGTTCTCATGTTGATCATCGAAGAACAAAGACGCACAAAGTATTCTCATGTTGAGCGTGGAAAAGGGGAATGGTTTGAACCGTTTAGTTTATGGTTATTTAAAAGAAACCTTTGTGATATTTTTTTGATATGAAGTTGGAAAAAAATTGTTTATCTGTTTATCTAACATTTCATGACAGTTTTACCGTAAGAACCATCATTCTTGTGAGACAATATATGACTATTACAAAGTACAACTATTATGTGTTTGCATGGTATTCTAATAAGTGGTAGTTGTTACTTCATAATCGTAATGTATATACCTTTTTTATTTTTAGGTTTTAGTGGTTGATTATGCAACTACCATTTTACAACAACAAAAAGAAAAAGTAAATAAACAAACTAAAAATAAAAAGTTATGGAGATGTTTTAAGAATCTGATGCATCATTAGATTCTTCATTCTCCAACAACTTGTCCATCTTCTCATTCAAACAACAAATGAAAGAAGTAAGTTCCTTTAAGTATTGGTCCACGCGTCCTTGCTCTCGCAAGTAAACCTAGACCATATGATAGAGTTCGTAGGTTGAGTAGACAAGACCTTCAATGTTTGTTAGTGGAGGGAGTTTATCTTTTGATTTTTTTCCAGATGATGAATCATAAGTTCTCTTGTGTCTATCCATGATATTTTGTTGAATCAAAAGTTGGTTTTGAGAAGTGGAAATGTAAGTAAAGAAATGGAGTTTGGTTTTCAAACATTTGTATAGAGAGAGTTTCATGGATTATCGAGCCGTCACATCTTTTAGTATTAAATATCATATTTTATAAATGGTGACAGTTAATTCTTAATAATCGTTATGTATTTGACAATTTTTTAATCTATTGGTATCTACTGTTAATTGCATAATCAACCATGATATTAATTTAGTACCATTAAGTATACTGGCAAAAATACTTTACAGTTCTTAATTAATAACGTGAACTATTTCTCCCTCCTCCGATGATGAGAATGAGGATGATGACAGCTAAGTTGTTATCATCCTATTCATCTTCCTTTTATTCATCCTCTTCCTCATTCTCATCATTGAAGAAGGGAGATGAAGGCCTAGTTATAGTATTATCATCAGCATGGGGAAGGGGGAAAGGTTTTGAACCATCACAACATTTGTGTTTCATAATGGTTTTTGCTTAACAATCGTCATTCTTGTGAGACAAAATATGATGGTTACTGATTAGCATCATTATTTATTTGCTTGGACTTCTATCAAGTGACGGGTTTTACTTAATAACCATTATATATCTCAAGAACCAACCATCGCCCCCTTTGCCGTAGCTGGCTCCTTTGCCTTTTTGTCAATAACAAGGTCCAAAGCAAATTATGAGAAAGGGGAGGAAACTTACTATAAGGTGGAACAAGAAAGGACAAATTGTGAACTTGTCTTATTTCAAAATTTGACTTTTCTTGTTTCATCTATAGTAAGTTTCCTCCCTTCTCTCTTAATTTTGTTTTTGGACCTCCTTCATGAAACCAAGACCCCTCACCAGTGCTCTTTTCTCTTGTGACATCTCGTCATTCAGAACAATAGATGGATTAGAGGAGGGGGTGAAGGCGCTAGTGACAGTGGAGGGGGCGACGTGGTTAGGATCCTCAGTACTTGAGTCCTTTTTTACCACTAACAAGCCTTGAGGAAGAGGAGGTAGTGGAGGGTGGCAGCAGAGGAGTTCCCTGGAAAGTTATAATATAATAAAGGAGGGAAGAAGGAGGCTGATAAAGAAACGTAGTAATAATCACAAGGAATAGTTGAGTTTAAATAGAGATGTAACGGATTGCGAAGAGTTATGAATTATGACTTATGTATGAAGGCCTAATGGGATTACAAAGGGTTATGATTAGTTATGACATTGAAGGTCCGAATGTTACAAAGAGTTATGAAAGAGTTAGATGACGGTTGTTTCTAATGACTGTTATGTTTTGCCTTTGCTAATATAAGTTTTTGGAAAAATGAATCATTTGTAAATGTTATATGACAACTATTTCTTAAGAATCGTCATTTTTATCACTCAATAAATGACAGTTATTAGCTACAATTGTCACTTTTGTGTTTTTTTAAATTCTACCTTATAATACATGACTGTGTGCATAATTAACTGTTACGTTTAAATATTATATATTCTTGTATGACATCCACCTTGTCATACATAACGTTTATTAGTTGTAACCGTTATGTATTAGGCATTATAAATGCTCAAATCTGTAGTAGAGACACATGGCCTCGTATGATTAGAGAACTTGAGAAGATAATAAATGTAATCAACTTCACCCAAGTATATTCCTTTTTCAAAATTTCCAAGTTTTGTACTTAGTTTAAAAAATGTTAATTTATTATATTTCACTTTTTTATGTGAGGAAAAATTTATTCTGCATGTAGAATGTGTCTGGATTATTATAATTATTTTTGTGTCAGAAAATCATTCATTCAAAATAAAAGGCTCAACCGATGCCTTCTTTACATCCAGATTTTTCTAAGGTTTGTACATGTGGCAAACACACATTTTGGACCTAGTTTGTAATGCAAATTTAAGACCGGAGATGTACTTCACCATTTGAGTTATGAAGAATATAGCCATATCCACTCTTTCCTGAAGCACAAACAACATATTAGACTAGGAGCAGCAGATTCTAAGCATCCCAATCAGAAATTTTATGTTCAAATATTTCACAGCTTCTAGCTTTCCAAATAAACCCTCAAGTGTAGGTAACTTGTGCGGCATAATTTCAACAGGTTACACTTCCGTTTCACTAGGCTTTCAAAAAAAAAGTACTAACTACAGTTCTTAATAAGATCTCATTCATAGTATAATTTGCAGTATAAATAAGATCTTATACTAAAGACAATAGGTAACATAATTTTTGGTTGGATTTTCAAACGCCAAATAACCTTCCAAAAATCCAATGAAGTAAAGGAGGAAGGACTCGGGCGTGACTGTTGCTTGTTCAATTTCTTGTCCTACAGCCATCTGTAGGCTAATTTAACAGAATATGCCCCATTACATTAAGATATGGCCTCAACAACACAGTCATGCATTGGGAGGCTAGAAACAGTTAAATTTTACAGGTCTTGGGGGATTCGTCTTTTTGGAATCTGAAAACCCACACCGGTACAAAAAACACTTTTAAGACCGGTTAAAAACGATATTTTAGACCGGTTCTGGATCAGGTCTTGATACAGCCGGTCTAAAAAGTATTACACTTTTTAGACCGGTTAAAAAACCGGTCTAAAATATGAACTTTTAAGACCGGTTCTTCAACAACCGGTCTTAAAGTTTAACTAGGAACAAGTAGGGAAATTTTAGCATAAAAAAAATAACAATTTAAGACCGGTTCTCTTAATAACCGGTCTTAAATATATATTTAAGACCGGTTATTAAGAGAACCGGTCTTAAAAGTTTACTTATTTAAGACCGGTTCTATTAATAACCGGTCTTAAATATATATTTAAGACCGGTTATTAATAAACCGGTCTTAAAGTTTAATATTTTAAGACCGGTTATCTTAATAACCGGTCTTAAATATATTTAAGACCGGTTATTAAGAGAACCGGTCTTAAAATTTTGTTTTGTTTTTTTTTCGTTTTATTTGTTTCAATCTTGCCCAGGCCAGTAAGCCATATTCAACAACATTCCCCCTGTCACGTTACATACACATGCATATATGTATATATTGACAATCAGAAGCAGTGACAACAGCATTTTTATTTCCAGAAACTACCAATACACAATCCTCGACTCTCAACAATCAAAGAATGAACATTATGAAAAAAATCATTGAAAACAAACACATTCAATTCCAATGACTACCAATAACACATGATCAACTTATTCAATTCTCAGAAACAGTACAATATTTCTCATTATATGGAAAAAATTCGTAAGCTTTACAGAGAAATGAAAAAAGTGGAGGAAAATTGACAATAGTGATCCCTGCCTGAATCAACAGCCAACTAGTATCGCCAATATCCAAGAATTTGTCCTAAACAGAGATATAAACCAAGTTAGATATATATGAAAACCATAAGTATTATTAGAACAACATAAATCGGATTCAAAAACTTACTAATCTTGTAAAAGCTCATAAATGAATTCAGCACAACAATTGCGGATGAAATCAATATCTTCTTCAGGAAAGGGATCAGCAAGATCAAACATCTGTATGTGTAACACCGAAGCCAAACAAAACATTAACTTACTAACTTAAAAACAATAAAGTAATACAAAATATTTGAAATATACATTTATTACCTCCTCGGTAAAGTCAGTCATATCTAGGCTGATAATATTGTAAATCTGCCTCAAAATATAAAGACCACATAAGTTGGAGCCCGGTGGTTGCCTACGGGTCTGAAAAAGAACATGATATCATCAAAGCAAGCATAAAAGCATAGCTTATGAAACGCATCTTAAAGAAAACAAATATGTACTAACCTTTGGCGTGATCCATGTAGGGTCTTTTAAGTCACGAACATGCCTACCACACTTAGCGTGTAGGAAAGTCCGCAAAGCCCTATGATCAAAAACACAAAGACTACTTATTATGCACACAAACTTTGCACACAAAAGGTAATAAAGCAAGAAAACTTACGAGTTCATGGTCTTCTTCAAGTCAATCCCCGGTTTGAAGTGGAGGGAGCAGAGGAGGATCACTGTGTAACTAGCCTTACACAGAATAACCAATTGCCAATGATCCCTGAAAAAAAGAGATGAATGTTAAGAAAATATAAAGCATTATATGTGATGTTTCGGAATATAAATTTGATGTTTCTTACCCATGCACATAAGGAACCAAGAAACAGTCAGTTTCTGTTTCACTAAGCCTCTGTGATAAATATCTATGTCTGATGGCAGCAGTGGTCCCTTTCTCTGTGGCATGAGCTGGGCACATGAATCCAAATTTAGCACTCTGCCCAGAGGAAACCAACCTATGATTCATGTACCTACAAAAATGGAAGCACATAAATTAAGGTTACAGAGCGTAATTTTTAAGATATTTACTTCAAATTGAAGAAGATACTTACATCAAAAAAACCTGGACAATCGCAATCATAAGATTTTGTCTAGGAGCGACCATGGAAATTAAATCATCCCTCTCAAGATAGCATGCCGCCCCTGACGGTCCAACAACTGAATCCATAGGCCAATGTTTAGTCGAGAAAGATGTGTCAAATGCCATCAAAATCACTTGCTGCATCACATTCAGTGGTGGAGGCTGTGAAACTTCACGAGGCATGGGAGCTGGACTTGGGGCTCTGATCGGGGAATCCGCAGCTCCAACAGAAACAAGGTTCTTCGGCCATGATATGAAAGTACCCAAGACATCGGCCACAATCTTGAACTCCTCAGAAGGGATAGGGACAGGTGCGTCTGAGATAATAACCTCCTCAACTGACACCCTAACCTGATCATCTGTCATCTCGAGGTGGTGAACAGTTGATCCTAGGTTGTGCACACTCCCCCGTGCAACTAACCGTCTCAGAGGATCCTCAACATATAAATCACAAGGCTTAGCATCGTCCTTTCCAGGACCCTCTGATGACTGTCCCACATTGCAACAACTCCCTTTGGTGCTCTGCTTATGGCGATCGAGCGATTGTGCGTGGACAGGAGCGGTGTCTTGTCTTGTGCTCACCATGACATATACCTCGTCCTTCATCTTGCTCAACCGGGCATCCAATAGTGCATTAAATGATGCTTCTGCCTCAGCCCTTGCTTCTGCCCTCGCAGTGGCCAACATACGCTCCAATTCGTCTCTCATGACCACGTTGGAGGAGGAACTGCATGAGGAGGATCCAAAGTAATCCTTTATACCCACCCCTCCTCCAACTCCCCTGACGTGGCCTGGATGCTCACGTTTTCCAGTAGCAACCGTGAGAATGTCATTCCTCCCCTCGGACTTGAAGGTTCCCTCGACTTTCTTTTTTTGAAGTTCCTCCTGTGAGATATACAAAAAACACACATGAGTAATGAAAAATGTTTATTAAACAGTTAATAAGAACAACGATACTTACAATTTTTTCACCGACTATACGAGACTGGTCGCTCGTATAGGATCCACCACTCTTCCGGCGAGCATGCAACCACAACTCTTCACGCCGTATCGGAGATGGTGGAGATAGTAGAACAGAAGGATCGGATTGAGAAGCTTCTTCCAATCTCCTCCGTTTGGCCGCCAACAAGTCTTTCTCGGCCTTTGCGTATCCCCCACAAGACATTGTATGGGGGCAATCATTCTTCCTGCCGCTCGCTTGTGCCTTTTGCCTTCTTGCCTGCGAATAGGAAATGGGAAAAAAAAGGTTACAAACAGTAAAGACAAAAGATAAGTACATAAAGTACAAAATAAGTTATCTCACCAAAGCCTCTGGAGTAGTCCGAAGCCTAAAAAACTCCTGCCATGTTGCTTCATCGATGTACGAGTACTTGCTGCAAGGAGTAGGACGTGGCTTACCAGCTGGCACCTCGATATGCATGTAATTGTTCGCCAGACTCGTCTTGGACTTCCTCCAGCGCTCACAACAATATGTCATAGTCTTGTGATACAAGATCTCACTCTGAGGAACGTCGTAGGTGAGCTGTTATTCATGAATGAAAGGAGTTAGTGACAGTAATGAAACGAATTTGATAAAAGAAACATACAGAGGGAATTTTATACCTGAATAGTGTCCCAAATATGCTGCTTCACTTTTTTGTCGACATTCCTCCACTCCTCTATCAATATGCTAGGCTTATTCCGTGCGAGGAGGCCGACAAAACTCCTAAAACGACTGGCATTCGGCCCGATCGGTTTCCAGTATTGATCGAACTGGATCGGTATCCTCTCCCCGGCAGACCGACTCAAGGAAACATCCCTCAACCGTGTGGCCGTCCTGCCCCTCCTTCTAGGCTGGTGACTCGGCTCACCCGATGACTGCCCCTGATTAACACTCTGAGGCTCGTTGTGCTGAGCAGTACGGTGCACCTGATCCTCTGCTATAGGAGGCACCTGATCCTCGGCTGTAAGATGCACCTGATCCTCGGCTGTAGGATGCACCTGATCCTCGGCTGTAGGATGCACCGGATCCGTCATTGTACTGTTAAGACAAATTGTTGAGTTATTAAGTGACTTGCTGAGATTACGCAAGTGAAGGGGAATCACTCAAGTGAATTGCCTATCACTTGTGAGCTAAGTTTCTAATCAACCCTTAATTGTTTCTGTCCTGAGTCTCAGGTTATTGTTGTCAAAAGAACCTTCTCCTTTATCTCATTCTTAATTGCTTTCCCACTTATCTTTCATGTTTTGTCCCTCCCATGGCCAGCTTCAGAAACTTGGTCGCCTTGTCTCCCACCCTCCTTATATCAACTCTTCAAAGTAAACCTTTACCCTCACTATTCTACTACATATAATCATCGGACCCATCCTTCTTAGTTGAATCTCCCGGCAAACACCAAATTCAAAGCTTTTAGTTTGATGGTTTAACTTTAAGCCACGCGTAGTGTAGGGTAGTGGTAAGTGAGAGAGTATAACAGATAGTATCAGCCCGGGAGAAAATGAGTGTAAGGGAGCCCACATGATTGTTTTATTGGGTATTTGGAATCAAAGACAAATCATCGTCTTTAAAGACTTTTATCGTACCCACCTAAACTTTTAAATACCAAAAAAAAACAAAAGACTTTTACCGTATGGTGGATTGGTGGTGCATGATCTGAAGACCATAATGATGACAAGGATGGAGTATTTATGGATTTAAAATGAGCATGTATACTACCAGCTGGTCAATAAGACAACTGGTCTTGGTTCCCCTCTCTAGCTCTCTTGATATATCGTTTTCCATTGTCATCTCATCATGATGCTTTCTGGACTTTTTGTTTGGTAGAAACCTCTTAAATTTGTGTCCTTGATCTTGTCTCTATCCCAATCCATTTGATTGATTCCAAACACACACACCCATATGCAGTATATACCTAATTAAACGCTTCCTTCATCTACTACTACTAGTACCTCAGATTTCAAAGTCATTGATCAATTGTGAATAGATCAAAGGATTAAAAATAAGGTTGATAAGGGCATGGTTTGAATTGTCCACCAAGAGGATTAACAAAAAATGGGTTAATATGATATTTATTTCTTATTTTTACTCTATTTTAATTTTGACACCTCAAATTTTAAATAATAAGAAAAAGCATCAAGAAGGGCTAGCCCTTCAGCCTTCAGCAAAAAGCACAGATTTCGCATGAACAATTCTAGAAGCACGGTCAAGAATCCAGCCATTATTAATATCCCGAACGATGAAAGAAATTGCAGCCATTATATTAACAGAGTTTTACCTGTTTGACGCACAGGAGGAGAGGGGCAGCAGTGGCTGGAAAACACGCCGGAGTAAGATAAAGGCTGGAGGGAGTTTCAAACGCCGACAACAGAATATGGGAAAGAAGGTGGAAGCGGCGGCGGCGATTGGAAAGGTGGCAGGAGAATACGGCGGAATATCACCTACTGCGTTGGAAGTGAGCAGTTCGCGGCGGTGGAAACAGAGGGGGAAGTGAAACGTAAATGTGAAATGAACTTTCGCGGCGGTTCTAGGTTTGAAAATCAGACTTTTAAGACCGGTTATTTAAATAACCGGTCTTAATAAATACTTTTAAGACTGGTTATACAAATAACCGGTCTTAAATTATTGATATTTAAGACCGGTTATTTAGAAAATCGGTCTTAATAATATCGTGATTTTTTTATTCATTTTAAGAATTTGTTTTTAAGACCGGTTTTTTAAATAATCGGTCTTAAATTATTGACTTTTAAGACCGGTTATTTAGAAAATCGGTCTTAATAATATCGTGATTTTTTATTCATTTTAATAATTTGTTTTAAGACCGGTTGTTTAAATAACCGGTCTTAAATTATTGACTTTTAAGACCGTTTATTTAAACAACCGGTCTTAATTGTTTTTTAAGACCGGTTGTTTGTATAACCGGTCTAAATAATATTTTTTTAGACTGGTTTTTTAGACAACCGGTCTAAAACATTGCTTTTAATTACGGAATTGTCACCGTGTGTTTCTTTTAGACCTTATCCACAATAACCGGTCTAAATAATGCGGTCTAAAAATGCTATTTTGCACTAGTGCCACTAAACAGGGTAACTAAGCTAGGGTCCTTCCAAACATAAATGGTCCTCCCATTTCTTATTAGAAGAAATTTTATTCGAGGCACTGTCAGGCTCTAAATGTGAACATATCTCCCAGTAGAAATACGAACCTTACATAATAGTGCAAATTAAAAAAAAACCTAAATAGGTTAGGATTGCAAATTTGTAAGCTAGACCTTATGAAAATATTGTTGGCCTGTTTACCAAAAAAAGCCTAACAAAAGGCATGAGTGAGTGTTTGGAAGCACAAAAAAGTGTTTTTTAAGCATTTTGGTGTAAACTGAGATAACATTTCTTTTACATACTTATCTCAAATGTTGTAAAGACACTTAATAAAAGCTAAAACAAACAGGCTCTCGATGAGCGTGACCTATTGATTAAATAAGTTAGGCTAAGCTTAAAGTAGACTAGACGGTAGGAGACATGGCCTATTTTCACTCTTAAGTAATATCATAGTTAGAAAAAATAGATATCATGAATATATATATATATATATATATATATATATATATATATATATAATGCATGTATGTATAATATAGTAAAATCTAATAATATATGATTCTTACCATCAAATCCCATATATGATTATATGATGATCAATTGCATTTAACCAGTTGATTATTATAGATATATGCAAAACATAAAAGTATACATGTTCTAGAATATGTGACCATAATTTCATATGATATGATGAGATTTGATTGGAGAAATTGACATAATTATATCCGCAATTTGATGGTAAGAATCATATATTATTAGATTTTACTATATTATACATACATACATATAGACATATGAGTCAATTTACTAATATTAATTATGTCAATTTCTCCAATCAAATCTCATCATATTATATGAAATTATGGTCACATATTCTAGAACATGTATATTTTTATGTTTTGCATATATCTATAATAATCAACTGGTTAAATGCAATTGATCATCATATCATCATATCCGCAATTTGATGGTAAGAATCATATATTATTAGATTTTACTATATTATATATACATATATATACATACATATATATACACACACACATGTGTGTGTGTATTGACATAATTAATATTAGTAAATTGACTTATTTTTATCCTATATATATAGAAGCTACCAGTACATTGAGTTTAGATAACACAGTATCAGAGAGATTAGAGAGGCGAAAATTTAAATTGTGTCGAAATGGCAGCAAGAGTTTCTCAAACCCATCTCTTCACTGCGATGCTTGTATGCTTTCTTCTTTTCTTGTCCTCAGGTAATTTTATTCTTGTTTCATTTCAATTCTCATGCTATGAATATCAAACCTTTATTTAGTAAAACAGAAAAACTTTTTCTTTCTTTCTTTCTTTCTTTCTTTCTTTCTTGCTTTTTCCCCCTCTTGATGGTTTTTTTGTACAAGTATTATTCAAAATCCTAACAAAGTTACATGAACACCGAAAAACAATAGTAGACAATAATAATTCAATATCATTGATTCGATCTAATGCTAAAAGGATATGCTAATATTTTATTGCTATAACTTATGGATTATTCAAATTTCTGTTGTAGTTGTTTGACAATTGAGAGATAAAAACGGGATTGAAGTACACAATTTTTCCGGTTAATTTTTTTTTATGTCTCTACACAACTTCCATTTAGAAAATGGATTAAAAAAACACAAATTTTCCTTGGATTTTTTTAAGAAAATATGGACAAATCTACCTTTAATATAAAAAATTTGGCAATGTAATTAACTATATAATGTTTGAAAAGAATTTGGCTATGTTTTTAAAAATAAACAAAATAAACTGTATGATTATATTATTTTTTTTAATTTCCAAAGGTTTTAGAATGTTTAAAAAATAAATATAAAATCTTTACGAGTTTAGCAAGACTTCTCTATAAGACAAGAATTTTCATACTCCACTGGTCCTATTTATAAAGCATTGATAGAAGAATTCTTTTTTTTATAATTCATGTCATTAAATTTTTCATATAAATATACAATTTTACCTAAAATTTATTATGAATTGATTTAGTTCTCAATGGATATAGTATATATTAAATAAAAGTAAAAGTTAAAAAATTGTTTTATTTATGATGAGATTTAAGGTTTTTTTTTTTTCTGTGAACCATGTAGGAAGTAATTTATAAATAGAACAAGTGTCCTAAATTTTGTCTACCTATGTTACACTTAGTAATTGACGTGAAAAGTATACTTTATACGTCGGTTCACTTATTAGGAATAATAAAGTGGATGATATATGAAAAATGCAGGGCCAGCAAATGGAATAACTCGTCATGAACCACCGTTCCTGTGCATAGGGCCATGTTCTTCATTTGCTTCATCTGATGCTAAATGCAATACAGCTTGCGTTCTAAGGGGACTACCAAAGGGAGGCTTCTGTTTACAAGATGGCCCAGCAAAAGATCCTCACTGTTGTTGCAAAAATTTTTGACTTTTGTCTTGTTGCATTTCATAAGTACAACGATCAATATAATTTCATGCCTTTTATGATTTGCTAGCTTTACGTGGTCAGAATAAAAAGGGATGTTTGTGATTAGGGTCCAACATCTCCTTATATAATTAAAAAAATAACCATTTTAATTAGCTTATTGGGCTTGTGTGCATCATTCGTTTTCTTGTTTTGTTCATTTATTGTTGTTGTCATTGTTGTTATTTTGAAGTTATGAGTACGTGCAAAATGATAAAGAGGGAAAAGAAAGAGGGAGAATGACCATTAGGTTACAGGCCTTTCAGTTTTAAATATAATGTAACTTTAAATTTGAAACTGATGATATTTTTATTTGCAACTTATTTTTTAAATAAATTTTTTCATGAACATAATTGTTACATATAAAACCCAGTTGGCTTTTTTTTTGGCACTACTACAGATTCACACATATACAACACTCAATAAATAATGGTTATAACAAATAAACATCATGTATGTCGGGGTGGAGGTCGAACAAGAATATATAACGTTAAAACTAGCTTAACTTAAATATATACACCGTCATGTATTAAGAGACAGAATTTGTAAAAACAAAAACATAATTGTTGTAATCATTAACGTTATATATTTAGTGATAAATATAACAGTTCTTATAAACCAATCATCATGTAACATTTACAACAATTTTTCTTCAAATATGATACAGCGAAAACAAAAACATAACGGTCAATTTTGACCGTAACGTATGAATAAAAAAATGATTTTTTTTTAAGAAACAATCGTCATGTAACACTTTCAGACGATCTATCTTCCTTAACTACTCTTATTTAAAGTACATTTTCATAAATTTCTAATTAAATTCACATATTCAAGCACTTTTAGACGATCTGTCTTCTCCAACTACTCTTATTTAAAGTATTTTTTCATAAATCTCTAATTAAATCTCACCTATTTAAGTCCGAGGGAGCTCTTCCTCTACAAGCTCTTCCACCTTCATGATATTCTCTGGTTGTCAATAGAATTTGTGATGATTGAAGTTGCGAAACTTTTCATATGAGAATTATTGAATTTCATTCTCATAATAACAAGTTTCACAAATCAAATCATCACGAATTTCATGAACAAAAATTTACAAGGAGACACTTATTCGGCTCGATAACCTAAGAAACCTTTTCCATTATACTTCCATGAAACCTTAAACAAAAACTTACATTTTTCATTCGCTCTTTAAACGAGAAGTTCGACAAATTACTGGAGAATGAAGAATCTAATGATGTAACATATTCTTCATCTCCATAAATTTTTACTTTTTGTTTGTTTTTTTACATTGTCTTTTTCTTTTTAATTTTGTGTAATATGGTGGTTGATTATGCAATCACACACCAAAATTAAAAATAATATGTTAAATATATAATAGTTATTAAATAGAACCCATCACTTATTAAAACATCATGTCAAATCAGTTATTAAGAAACAATTGTCACCATTTATAAAATATAATGATCTTTAATATTAAAGGATGTGATCGGTTCAATAATCCACAAAACCCTTTCTACTTAAACATCCAAAAATTGAACTCCACTTCTCCATGTAATATCTCACTCTAGGTCTACTTATCAGAGTTGTTTAGCCATTTAAAAACCACATGTGACCCACTAGGTACCCATGGAAAGACTAAAAGTTTGAAACTCTTTCTCCAAAATTGGGTACCACGAGCTAAATAATTTTTCTAAAACTTAAAAAATTCATAACTAAATTATTATAGCTCCAAAATTAGTGGTTTAAATCTCACATTTTAGCTCTTGGAAATATCTTCAATATAAAAATAAGACCCAGGTTTCTTTCTATTCCATTTGGTCTAGAAACACCCATTTTTCAAATTTGGATAGGGGGAAAGTTTCGCAACATATCAAATTTAAAAAATCATATATTTCTATATACACATCTAAAAGTTATGAAACAAGATTTATATTAAAGGTCTGGGTGTCTACTATAACAATGACAAATTTGATGACCTAGGTAAAAGGTTTGCTTTATCAAATGTCTTTCCCGAAATCGTGGCTCATCAATAAAACAGCAACTAGCTAAATTCCCTACTTCATGCATTTTAGCAATGCTTTCATATAACTCTAACCTTAAGTTTTCCTGGGCTCTCATGCTCCTCCTTATGGATTTTAGATACATACCAAAATCAATAATTAACTTATGAAAACCTTAAATAAATATATACAATAGCCATTAAACAAAATCATTTAATACCATAATAAAAAAAAACAAACTTCTCATGAGCTATGACCTTCAAGCTTCCTCCACTAGCTTGCCATTTCTTTTAGGAGTAATTTCCCCTACTGTTGGTACACGAGAGAAAAAGGGGTGAGATTTGAAATCTCAATAGCAAAACATTAACTTAATATACAATGTGTAATAGTAATAAACTAAGCATATAAATTACCAAGATAGAACAACACCTTACAAACATATACACAATACACATATGGCCATGGCACAAACTCAAGCAAGGATATTACATATTTAAAGGTATACATGACAAATAAATATACAATCAATCAAGCACAAATTAACATAAAGTTTGGATTAGCGATAGAAACTATTTTTCCAACTCATTTACGGTTTACGAAGTAAGTATGTGAAAGAAGTTTTGTCTCGACTAACTTGAACGAGCTTTTTAAACGTGAATCCAAACAGGCCCTAAGTTTCACTACCTCTTATACATGCAACTCCCAACTTGCTTTCTTCTGATAGCTTATGCTTCCTTTGCTTTGCCTCTTCTTTAGTCTTAATGGTAAATATCAAATCCTATTAATTATTCACATATGAAAGATTAATACTTAAACTTTGGTACATTACCATTGCGTAATAAATCTCTCTCAACCCCAAATTCTCATCTAGCTCTTCAACTTGTTTCTTTTTCCTTAATTCTTAAATTAGTCTCAACTCTAACTCACTTAAACAAGTTGGTCAAAACAGGGGAGGAAAAGAAACTCTCATGACCTCGACTTCTTTACTTCAAAACATAAGTTAGGAGACTTTAAATATATTTCAAGTGTGGTTTATAAAATTAATTCACTCATTTCATACTAAAGTACCTTAAAACATTAGGCATTTACTTAATAGATTTTAGCTTCTTAACATTTAGGCCATCTAGTACTTGTCTTCATACATCAAACCACACTTTTATCTTACATCTCATTAGCATTTGTGTTGGGATTGGCAGGCAAAGTGGAAATTTAAAATTGTAAAAATTCACCAATTCCAATTATGGATCTATCAACGGAGTTTAAATCGAGTTAGAAAGAATCGTACCTTTTTTTGTGTTTTGTTTTTTTCGATCTCTAAAAGCCAACACCTCAAATAAGCTTCCTCTACTGGTATCCACATGAATATAACTCCAATACGGACAATGTGCTAACGTTTCTAATGTCTCTCTAGGGTTTTTGCAGCTCTCTATTTCTCATTTGTCTTAGGGTTCTCTAGCCCTGCATTTTTATAACTGATGAGAGTTATATTGGATCTTCAAAATTAATCTTAATTCATTTATTAAATCTATCTAACAGTTTTAATTTAATCTATTTATTTAATCCGAATAAAGAGCCAATAGAATTAAATTTAATTTATCTTTATAAATTAAATTTGAGATATTATATCTCTATCAATATAGTTATTTAATTTATTAAATAAAATTAAATATGAAACTAACACTACATAATAATAATATTATTATTATATTTCCTTTTACAAATTTTATATCATATATATATATATATATATAAAATCCGTTCACCCCAGATTAAATATTGTATTCATTGAATCTTAGACACATCTTAGATTCAATAAATCTAGACATTATAGCTTATGTTGTGTTATTCTTGTATGCGACCACAAGTTGTAAGTGGCCTCTAGCAAAACATTGTGACTATCCAATTCATATGAGGATTGTTAACACAATTCAACTTATCATATAACCATATCACATTCATTTTGTCTTACGATATTTCGGCTAAGGATGAGGCATAAATAATGTCATCCTCCTGTTCCTGACCATTACTTTCCCGATTCTTGAGTAGTCTAACAATAGAAATGGAAACTCCTTTCTATCGTAGTATAGCCATACATTTCTCAGACTTACTCATCAAAGGGCCAGTAATATCTCTCTACTAATGTGAGAGAAAAATTTCATCTTGATCAGTCACATTCCTCTGTATGAAAAACACTAAGCTCGATTGCAGCTTTTATTATTACCCGGTCAAATGTGACTTTTGACTAGGTCAAAGCTTAGCAATTCTCATGTAGGAATCCATGATGATCTCAGGTCAAAAGGTATAGTGACGTGGTTATATATAAGATAAGCTTATGATTTGATCCATTTAGCTTTCTCATAGAGGGTTGGTCCAGCACTTTGTACTTTTATAAGTGCCTAAAGCTTTGATTTGTATCTCCATATTTTGTCAAAGTCATACTGATTTTATTTCATCTTTGCTCCCGTATAGAAGACCGACCAGGGACATTTAGGACAATCTTTATAATTCATCAAAAGATACAGTTATCACAGTAAACATGCGAATAATATGATAATAACATGGAAAAGTTCATTAAATAACAATATTCAAAGTACAATAATTGGCTCCTATAACACAATTTCCAACAATTTGTTCATTTAAACCCTTCTAAAATTCAGATAGGCCCACTGTTACTTTCTGAAAATTTTTCAGATGTAAGAACAATCCTCAAGTCATCATTATAACGTTTCCAAATATGTTTATTGATCATTTGGGCATTCCTAAGCTTACTCTAATACCCTATGTCACTTTCTTAGTATTAAGAAAAACTCAAGACAGCAACTTATGAGTAGTCTTTAATGCTGCAATTATTTAGTTCATCAAGCAACACAATTCCCATTCCTTTAACTAACACTTTAACATTTTAAACTGCATTTTTTACTTACTGCAGAATTGTTTCAGATTATTAAAAATTTCTTTAATTATATTAATCCCTACTCTGAAGCATCTCAAAGCATATATAAACATAACCTTTGACAAGAAGCTCTGCAATTCTCTTTAAACACTCCAGACAGATTCTTTTTTTTTTTTCAAATCCAGAATTTGTTAGCTTTCAATTTAGAATTTAGATCATCATTCTAATAACCCTCAACACAATCTTAGCCATCTAAAACAGTAGCTAACAATTTAGAGAGAATAAACAGCAGTCATAAATCATTCAGAGCCTAAAAAAATTATCCATCATGCCATTAATTCTCCAGCGCATACACACACATATGCTCCTTTAGCACCTTTTTTTTTTTTTTTTAATGAACGCCACACCCCACACTTATCAAAAACAGGGGTTTAGGATTCGTTCAGCCCTCTTTCCTTAGCATCTCCAACATGCAAACCATAGAGCAAGTTTGTTAGCCTCTATTCCACCCTCCCCTGACGCTTTATTGCAACAAACAATCGAATCCTTCAGTTACACCTCTTTCAATCAGAATTTTGAGCCTCTAATCTCTCCTCCAAGAAGCAGAAAATGAGTAAAAGGAAGTGAAATAAAGCTCTAGGCACTTACCTCAATCTAAATCCGAGCTTGCATGCCTAAATCGCACCCCTTTATCCTTCATCTCCCTCCTTTTCAAATGACTTCCTTCCTCATTGTTTCTGATGTGAGCTGGTGATTTTTTTTTGGGGGGGGGGGGGTTTGGGTTTGGTTGTGGCTATTTTATAAGTTTTAATTCTAACCTTCATTGGGCCAACATCTACCATAACCAAACCAATCACCTCAATCTGATTAGGCATGTTTTTGGGCTTTACAATTTGGGTATAATCTTAGCCCAAACCCATTCTTGGGATTAGGGTAATAAATTTACTATTTTATCCTCCTTTCTTATAGGTACTTAATTGTCAAATAAATTTTAGAAATTAACGAGGAGGCACCTAAAGTGAGAATGGAAAAGAGGAAAGGTTTCAACAGTTTTAATTAACATTTATCAAGTTATAACTGTTTAGTATTTGTTACAAGAATACTTTACAATTTTTAATCATAATGAATTATTAAGTTTTTTGATTAACTTATTTTTTTAATTTTAAAAGAGCAGTGTTCAATTTTCACCACCACTGTCGTCCTCCTACTCATCCTTATCCTCCACACTCTTATCATCGGAGAAAGGAGATGAAGAGTTTAACTGCAAGTCATATTCAAAGTCATTATAATGAAGTGTGAGATTCAACTTCCTGTTCAACTTGTTGGTGTATGTTGCAAGATGCCTTGTGCTGCAATCAAGGCTTGCCAATATATGCATCAGAGCCTCCATTTCAGAAGAAGGTGGATGTGGAGGAGGGGATGGCGGTGGCGAGGGAGCTCTTTGGGATCTTAACATGATAAGGAGAGAAGGAGGAGACCGATAAAGAAAAATAGTAAGAATCACAAGGAATATGTGAGTTAAAATAAAAATTTAATGGATGTTACAAAGGGTTATGACTTATGAAGGTTTTGATGATGTTATGAAAGGTTATGAAAGTGTTAAATGACGATTGTTTCTGAAGATCACTATATTTTATCTTTACTGATATAAGAGATTGGTAGACGAATCATTTGTTTGTATTATATGACGGTTGTTTCGAAGGAACCATCATTTTTATTGTTAAATAAATAACAATTATTAATTATAACCGATATATTTTTTCATCAATTCTATCTCGCAATACATGATGATGTGCATAATTAACCATTACATGACATTTATTTGTTGCAACCATTATTTATTAAGCATTATATATGCCCAAATTCATAGTAATGCTAAGAGGAAAAAAAGAAGGAGAAAAGTAGAGAACATAAAAAAATGATGAGGTAAAATGCTGAATGTTTTTATTTTTGAGCATTCACGTTCCTAAACTTTAGCAACTCAAACTGTATGTTGAAATCAGGCTTATTGAATCAGGTTTCAATATTTGCTCAAGTTTTTATATTTGTTAACTTTTATTATATTCTAATTTTTATAGTTATATTTTGAGATTTGTTTAAGTTTTTATATTTTCTTTTTTACTATATATATATATATATATATATTCTCATTTTCATATTTATATTATCCACTTAAAGGATATGTGACGGGAACTCTTGAAGCACTGATTCATGATTTATGGACTATTTATAACAAAGGCGTTAGAGAATATTGTGTAATTTTTTATTAATTGGTTTTCTTTTAGAATTTAAATATTTATAAGATAATTATTTTATTGTAAGGGTTTTAAATGATTAATTTCTTTTAAATTGTTTGATATTTATCTATAATGTATTGAATTTTGAATATTGTAAATAAGTTTTTTATGTAATGTTACTATCTTGTTATTTTCAATGATTCTATTGTGTCTTATATAATAAATATTAATAGTAAAACCAAATAAAAACAAATAATAAAAAATAACTATATATATAAAAAACCCAATACATTATAATTATTAACAAATAACCATTATGTATGCCCTCAATATATTACGGCTCAAAATCATTATGTATCTGCACAAGCATATATAATACCTTTATATATGACGGTTAAAAACCATCACGTATGGTCGATAATAACCATCATGTATGTTCGATTTTGTAGTAGTGAATGTGGTAAATAGTAAAATTAAAAGATTTGATAAGGAGAAGAACTGTATGGAATTAAAAGTTTAGTGAAGTTCCGAGCACCTAAAAAATGAATTTCCCATGTTTTTAATAATGATATTTTTTTTGTATTTTAAATTCAATTTCTGTTTATAATTTACACACACACACACATTCAGTACTGTAAAATTCATGTTACACATCCACAGATGCTTTTAAAACCATCCAAACTTACTCATTTTCTCAAAATCATTTTTTTAAAAAAAAATCCAAATATAAATCAAGTTATAGTAAAATAAAATAAATTTGGCCCAAAATCCACTTTGAAAAGTCAATTCTTCCAAAACTTCATGTTGTTCACCTTCCTCCCCCCCCCTTCCATTCCAATTTTATTGAATATCCCCGAAATCCAAGCTTCGTATTTTTTGTTCAATTATAATCTAGATCTAGCACACTTTATAAGTATTTTTTTTCATTAGCTTCTTCACCTCATAAAATATCATCTCTAAAATTTCCAACATAAAAATTTACCTCTAACTATTTTTCATTCAATTTCTGGGAATATAAGCCCTTAATTCTCTTAATTTAGCTTTAAAATTATTTAGGCTACTTTTAGGGAGCTAAATCTCTTTATAAGTTTTCTAGATCCCCAAAATTGAATTTCATAATGTTTCCTCAATTTTCAAGGCCCATAAATAATTTAACTAATTATCTTAAGCATTTTACTTATTATATGCTTAAGACATTTGACTAAAATAGACCTAATAATCTATTTAATTCAGACATGTTCTTTAACTTCTGGGCCCATAATTTGGGATGTGACACTACACTTCTATTTCAATTTCTCATAACCAATTGCTGACTTTTGTTCTTCACAAAAATATGGACAAACGCAAGAAAATTTCTGATTCATCATTTGGGAAAAAACCAAAAGATGAACTCCCTTCACCAACAAGCATTGAAGAGCTTGGCCGCATGACTTACGAGCTCCATCACATGATATAGGTTTAATTGCGAGAGCAAGGATGCATGATCTTATGTTTAAAGAAACTTACCTCTCATTCGCTTTATAAATGAGAAGGTGGACAAGTTACCAGAGAAGAAAGAATCTGATGCATCATCAGATTCTTAAGAACATCTCTATAACTTTTAATTTTTAGTTTGTTTATTTACATTGTCTTTTTGTTTTTTGTAAAATGGTGGTTGCACTATCAACCACTAAAATTGAAAAAAAAATATCAAATACATAATGGTTATTTAATAAATCTGTAACTTATTAGAATATTATGTCAAATAGATAACGATTTTTGTTTAACCCTAATTCGTAATATTGTTGCACCATCATATATTGTCTCACAAAAATATATTGATGTAATGATTGTAATTATTAATAGTTATATATTGTCTCATAAAAATGACTGTTCTTACGAAACAACCGTCATGACACACTTATAAATGATTTATCTTCTAACTTTATATCATCGACAACAAAAACATAATGGGTTTTTGTTTAAAAAATGTCAACTAAACATTAAAAACCTTTACTCTTACCCACGCAGATTGATAATACTTTGTGTATCTTCATTCTCTGATGATCAAGCATTAGAACCAAGTACCCTTTCATTACCCACTACTGCACACGACCGCTCCTCTTCAACTTCCAATGTATGCAATGATGGTTCAAACCCATCAACTTCCAATCTATTTAAAATCCCCATTTCCTTATATTTTTCATGCTATTTCTTCATCTTCATCCTCTATTCTCTCAATCACCAACATGAAATATCATACTGAAGACTTGCTAGAAAATCCTCGGTGTCATCCTCCTTCTCCACCTCCTCCTCCAACTCTTTTTCCTTTGCTCCCTCAAATTGAGGCAATGATGCGTCATGCAGAATGTATTGACTATGCTGTAAGGAGGTTGGCCGGATGTTTGTTGAGTATGAACAGGATGACCAATCTCATTCTTGATAGTATGAGATTGGCTACCATGATCCTTACATACTCTCAGGCCACTCCTCTAGTGATGAATAGCGTGATGATCAGAGGTATGTAGCTAATTTTTAGAACTTTGGTTTCCTTCATAAAGGAAACCAAAGTTTCAAAATTAGCCAATCATTTATTAGACAACTAATCACTATAGGTTTTTTTTGTTTTATTTTTATAAAATATAAAAATGTAATTATTTGGGCACTAGTAGGCTAAAAAAATTTAAAAAAAATATATAACATTCCTCACGGTTGTTGACAAAGAACTATGATAAATGTAATCAAATAATAACAGTTCTTACAATAAAACCATTAACTATAGGCTTTTCAAAAAATAACACACCCCACAATTATTATGAATGAACCGTGATATAAAGTCTTAGGTATGATAACCACAAAACCCTACCATTCTACTTCTATTTAAATGTTTGAAATAGAATATAATGAATACTTTGTCTGGTTGAACATAACCTACCTACATCAGAATCCTATTACACCTGTTATCTTTGTTGGCCATTAAGAGTCATTTTCAGTTGAACCACACCATCAAAGGCCTTTGTCAGACTTCTTGGCAACAGCCCTAACTTGCATTTTTGTTTGAGCCCTAGCTAGGACGCATTCTTTTAGTGTGATATTCTCCTTATTTGTAAGTATGATTTCCCTTCTCCATTTCACATTATCCATTATGCATTATCCATTATTCACTTCACGTTGCCTAGCTAGGTTTTAATATTAGTCGTGCTCATGTTTTTCTAGAAAACCCGTTGCTCTGATTGAAGATTCCTCTCTTATTACAGAAAGTTGTCAACCCGACCGATTGGGCTGCTTTTTTGATGTTATGACACCATAAAGCATTCAAGGTAACATTAAATTGTTTTTGTAAAGTTATGTTTTTTTTAAAAAAAACCATTTCTATGATCGAAGGTTTGTTTATGTTACAGGAGATATGTATTTTGAAGAATTTCTGCATAATTGACTTTACTTACCTGATTACTTACAGTACATCATGCATTTGTCCTATTTTTTTTTATGTTTGATTGATTATTAATTTATCTTGTCATTAGTTATTACAACACCAATTTTTCTTTAGTTATTGGAATGAGTCTGACCATTGCATCTTGTCATTAGGTATCCATGTCTCCAAAAGTTATTTCAAAAAAGATAAATAGGGATGTGATGAATAAACTAGTTCAGTCGTATTGAGAGTCATACATGAACGAGTGAATACCAGCCTTGAGATGTCATGACTTGATAAAGTATTCAAGTTGAAATTAAATTGCTTTTGTGAAGTCTTTTTTTTTTTTGGAAAAACCTATTACTCTAATCGAAGGTTTCTCTTCTATTTTTGTATTGAGCAAGTGGTACCAAGTTAAGCTTTGAAATTCAACAATGTAATATAAACCTTAAACTCTTCAATGTGAGAGTTTCTAAGCTACTTGGATTTGACTCTATCTAATATAGTACTATTTCTCATATCGAGTTGCTATGCAATTTGGGACAAATCAAGATTTTCTAGGCTGTGGCTAAAATAAATTATGCTCCCTACCTATATGTGTGTGTGTGTGTGTGTAAGTATTGACTTATACCGTGTGTCTCTACAGCAATTAAGCCAAGAAACCAAGAAGAGGGTGAAAAAGAACGAATATCCCTATCGAAAAGGACGCAAGGGTTATGAAATTGGTAGGGATATTCATTTTTTTACTCTTTCCTTATTTTCTAAGCTTAATTCCTGTGAAAAGGCACAATTATAGGCCAAAAGTTACATTATCACAGATATAGGTCAACAGTTGCCATAGATTCTTCTAACAAAGTCTAGAATGTCTTGATCTACCCTAAATTACATGGCAACTCGTTGTGGGAGATACTGTTCTATTATATATAGTTGAGTCCAACTAGCTCATAAACTCTTATTTGAAGAGTCTAACATCGATACATCATGACTATTATATAAAAACTGTCATGTATTATAAAAGTCCACAATTCTTACTTACAAACTGTTATTTATGTTACTAAATAAATAATAGCTATTTACATGAGCCTGTTATTTATTATTATTAAACTTCATAGTTTTAACATAAAATTTGTTATATACGTTATTGAACAAATAATGGTTGTTTATGTGAGATTATTATGTATTATGCCAGCATTATTGATTATATAATGGTTGTTTGTGTGAGCTTGTTTTTTATAATGCCAGCATTATGCACATCATGGCCTCACCAAGCCTCAATACATAAAGGGTGTTATATTAGAACTATTATAATAATATATACAGAATTAATCATGGTTTGGAATTGTCATGTATGGTCGCTAATAATTGTCATATATTTGCGATTCTGTAGTAGTATAGAGAGATTAAGGAAGCTAAATAAGTAACTTAATCATAGCGTATGTTGTATATCAGTTTATAAGTTAGGAAAATTAGTTTAGTATAAAAATGATAATTATAAACACTTTAAATTAATTTATTAAGCTTTCTTAATCTCTCCAAAAAAAAAGTCAATTGGATCTTATATTAAGGACCAGAGGTAGTATTACATTGTTGGAAAAAAAAAAGACATAATTGTTGTTACATTGATCCTTTTTTTTTTATTTAATCAATTGCAACCTAAGCCAACTCTAAACTTGAAAATAATCATTTTTTAGGTTTAGATCACAAAGGATTTTTTCCTCTTCTAACAAGTGTGTTTCTCATTGCTTACCATAACAATCAATGGTTACTTTGATCTTTTAGAACCTTATTGTTATTTTTTCAAATCATGATTTCTTCTTACTTTCAATAGGTTTCTATCGTGTCAACCGACAAACATGGGAATGAACAGTTTTATATATTTTTGAGTTATGCACTCCTTTAATTATAACTGTAATAACTAGATAATTAATTTATAAATATTAAAAAATTAGTTAAGTTAGTTATTTGTATAAAAAGTATGCTCTTTTTTTCCAAAATAATTACTTAATAATTTGCATTAAAAATTATCTTACTTGATATAGAAACCCTCTATACATGTTTGCTAAAAACATTAGGAGACATGTTTTTGTAGGGAAGTATAGATGATTGACGTCGGGTGCCTCTTGTAGCTTGAGATGAGGTGTGCAAGGAAAAAAAGAGATGAAGACTTAGTTTACGACATGAAAAATATCATAACCAATCCTTCCTTATAAAGCTAGGATGGAGATTGGTGACCAACTGAGACTTGATTTATGGGTAAAGGTCGTTCGTGACAAGTACAAGTATAGTAATGAACTCCTCCCACATATTGAAGTTTATAAGACAAGAATAATATAAATAATGTGTATGTATTGTATTCATAAGAGGTGTCAATATATATACAGAGAGTAGGGACCTACATATTAATTGCTCCTAAATGAGGGAATCGTAATCCAGCTAATTAGTCAATCAATCCCACTAATTATTGCTAATTAATACAAAATATATTTCCTTAACACTTCCCATCAAGATGGAGCATATATGTTAATCATACCCAAATTGTTACAAAGATACTCAACCCGTATCCCAGTCAGTGCTTTTTTCAGAAGATCTGCTAACTGGTCATCTGATCGCACTGTCTTGTAGATACAACATTTTCTTTAATCTTGTCCTGAATGAAGTGGCAGTCGATCTCAATATGCTTTGTACATTCATAAAACATAGAATTTGATGCTATATGAAGCGTTGCTTTATTGTCACACCAAAGCTTCGCAGGTAATGTCACAACAATGTCAATTTCCTTCATGAGCTAAAGGACCCATACAACTTCTTGTATTGATTGTCACATAGCTCTGTATTTTTCCTATGCGCTTGATTTAGATACAACCCCTTGTTTCTTACTCCTCCAAGAGATAAGGTTGCCACCAACAAACACATAGTAACCCGTAGTGGATCTTTTCATGGTCTTAGACTCTGCATGATCTGTATCACAGAAGCACTCAACTTTAGTGTGTCTACAATCCAAAGAGAGGATGCCTCGACCTGAGGAACTTTTCATATAATGCAAAATATGTTCTAAGGCTTCACACTATGCCACTGTAGGAGATTATATGAACTGAATGAGTACACTGATTGAGAAAGTTATATTGGGACGAATCATTGTCAGATAATTCAGCTTCCCAACCAATCTCCTATATCTCTCAGGATATGCAAATGGCTTCAGCTTCTCTGGATCAATTTTCTTTTTCAGGTCATCAGGAAGTTCATCAAACATACTATCGTTCAAGTCTAAGTATGGATTAGGAATCATGGGGATGCTACTTGATGCAGCTCCAAGCTTCCCAGTTTCCTTCAGGAGGTCTAGAACATACTTTCTATGAGTTAACAGAATGCCTTTCTTGTTTCTCATAACTTTAATATCGAGAAATTACTTTAATAGTCTTAAGTCTTTTGTCTGGAAGTGGGAGTTAAAAAATACTTTAAGCTTTGAAATTCCAGAAGTGTTACTCCCAGTAATCATAATGTCATTAACATATATAATCAGAAGAATCATGCTTGCATCAGACTGTTAATAGAACATAGAATGATCACTCTTGCTTTAGGTCAATCCGAACTTCTAAACCACATTACAAAATCTATCAAACCAGGCACGAGGACTCTGTTTCAAACCATATAACGACTTTATGAGATAGCACACTTTCCCATACTCCCCCTAAGCAACAAAACCAGGAGGCTGCTCCATATAAACTTCCTCAAGGAGGTCACCATTCAAAAAGGCATTCTTAACATCCAACTGATGAAAATCCTAATGATAAGTGGCATCCAGAGAGACAAGAAGATGAATCCAAGTAAGCTTAGCAACTGAGGAGAAAGTCTCAAAGTAATCTAGGCCATAGGTTTTAGCATACCCTTTTGCAATAAGTCAAGCTTTCAGCCATTCCAAGGAACCATCAGCCTTAGTCTGAACTACAAATATCCACTTACACATAATAGCCTTCTTCTTAGAAGGTTGATTAATAAGAGTCTAGGTATCAACCTTGTCAAGGGCCATCATTTCTTCTTCCATCGTAGTACGCCAACCAGGGTAGGCTAAGGCTTAGTGAAGAGTGGTAAGAGTAGAGATAGACTCAAGGGTAGCCACACAAAAAAGAGGAAACATGGGATAAGTGCTGGTAGGAGGTAAAGTGGGAGATAGGATAGGTGCAATCAACATATCGTTTGGGAGGACAATGAGAGCGGGTACCTTTTCTGAGAGTAATAGGCAAGTCATTGGATGAGTCAGCGGTTGAATTAGGTACAATTGTACTAGGGGCATGAATGGGAGGGTCTAGGGATGTAGTAATCGAATCTGACGGTGAAGTATCGATTGACAGAGGCATAAAATTAGTAGTATTAGTCTTAGTAATGTTATCAGGATCCGAAATAGTAGCCTGAACTGGTGGGACACGATAAACCAAGAAATCATCTGACGTATCAATGACTGAGGGAGACTTAGATAACATTGAAGACTTAAAGAAAGAAGATGACTCATTGAAGGTGACATCAGTGAATACAAGATAACGATGGATATCAGGAAAGTAACACCAATAACCTTTATGGATACGAGAATAACCAAGGAAGACACATTTTAATGACTTGGATCAAGTTTACTTATACTCGAACGAATATCCCGAACAAAACAAACGCAACCAAAGATTTTTGGATAAATAGGGAATAGCTTAGTGGTAGGGCACAAAACAGAATATGGAATGTCACTACTAAGAACTATCGAAGGCATGCGATTGATGAGAAAACAGGCCGTAGATATGGCATCAACCCAAAAGGGTATAGGAACACTGAAATGAAACATGAGAGCTCGAGCAGTTTCTAAAAGGTGGCAATTCTTTCTCTCTGTAATACCATTTTGAGCAGGGGTATTGACACATGAGGATTGATGAATGATACCATGGCAATTCATGTAATCAGTGAAAGGGGCAAAAAAATATTATTTTGTATTATGGCTTCGAAGGATTTTGAAAGGAGTATTGAACTGAGTTTGAATTTCAGCCCAATAATTTTGAAAATGAGTAAACAATTTATAGCGTTATTTCATTAGGTAAAGCCAAGTTGTTTGGGAGAAAATCATCAACAAAAGTGATAAAATAACGATAACCATTCTGAGATAAAACTGAACAAGGACCTCAAACATCAGAATGGACTAATTCAAAGGGGGGACGCAGCCCGTTTATTGGCTCTAGATATCAAATGAATATGATGGTGTTTGGAAACTGACACGACTCGTAATCCAAAGAAGACATAGATGAAAACTAAGGATATAACCTCTTTATAGACGAAATTGACACATGATCGAGACGACAATGAACTTCAAAAGAAGGCGATCCACTAGAACAAGCAACGGAATGCGGTACCTGATCATCCAGAATGTAACAGCTACCAGATTCATAGCCTTTACTAATAATACGCTTTGTCGATAGATCCTGGATCAAACAATGGTCAGTAAATAGTGAGATGAAACAGTTCAACTGAAGAGTCAGTATATTGGGAGACAAAAGATTAAATATGAGATTAGGAATACTAAGAACATAAGATAAGGAAATAGAGGGGGGTAGGGTTAACAGTGCCTAATCCAACTACACGGATGGGGGAACTATTGACGACAAAGATGGAAGATGGGTTAGCATAGGCAGCATACGATGAAAATAAATGATGGTTACCGATCATGTGGTCAATGGCACCAGAATCAATGACTCACTTCAAGAAAGTGGTAGCAAGACCAGAAGGCAGTGTACTTGTAGATAAGGCTGCGGCAGATGACGAACCAGGGGTTGATGGTTCATAGATCTGGGCCACATGAGCAGAACCACGCTGTTGATCACGATGTTGTTTGTTCTGCAATTTTTGACAATATTTCTTGTTTTGGCCAGGCTCCTTGCAATAATTACAAATAATACTACTAGAATTTACGTTAGTGGCACTGGAACCCTATTTAGAGCTATGATTCATATTTTTAAAGGGACCCTAACTAGCCAAAACACTTGTATTTGGATCCACAGATAGACGGGTCACACTATCTACACGAAGAACTCGTGCAAACACATCATCGAGAGATGGAAGCTCCTGACTAGACAGGATTTGAGAATGAATGGTCTCATAAGAGGGATCAAGGGCTTCAAGAAAACCAATGATAGCCTGTAGTTCCATATTCTTAATGCAAGTTTCAAGATCGACCTATGAAGACATAAGGACTTTCATTTCCTTATACAACCGCTTGTAGTCCAAAAAGAATTCCTTCAGTGGACGACCCTGCTACTGAGAGCGATAAAATCCTTTACAGACTTCACGAACTCGAGTGAGGCTCCCTTTACCAGGGAACACAAATTTCAGATAAGTCATTATTTCCTTAACAGTAGTACAGTGACTTACCAAAGACAAGATCCAAGGTTCAATATGATTTCTAATTTGAAACAAGATTCTAGCATCAGCCTGTTTCCAAGCAACCAGTTTGTCTTTGTTACTAGGGGGTCATCAGTTAAATGCCCTTCTCTCTCAATACCCATGATATATATCTTAACAGAGGTACTCCAGTTAGTATAATTAGTCCAGTTCAACTGGGAGAAAGTAATCTTCACCGACATGGGCAACATCTCAAGAGTCTTAAAGTCAACTATAGATAAGCAAACAAAATAAACAGAAATCTTGAAGCATCACAAATCCCAAAAAATACCACAAATAGAGCAAACGAGGACCTCTAGATCCTCTAACCAAATCCAACAACAACCACCAAATGTAAAAACCCTCAAACAGAAGTGAAATCCAAGAAATGGGGTAGAAATCACTAACCATACCGTGATTAACATTAAATATAAAAAGTACCAAACTGTGTGATGAACAGTACAAGAGGAATGAACAGTAGCAATGGAATGAATGATACCAAAATAGTGTGTTTAACAGTACCGGTAGAAATGAATAGTAGCAGCAGAATGGACAGTACCGATGGAAAAATGAACAGTACCAGCGCAATACCCAGATGAATAATGAAACATTATCGATGAATAGTCAAAATGATACCCTAATGAACAGTGAAAACAACTAAAAAAAAATACTTAAGGCTCTGATACCATGTAAGACAAGAATAATCTAAATAAAGTGTATGTATTGT
The DNA here is from genome assembly GCA_037074505.1 of Albizia julibrissin. Taxonomy (NCBI): domain Eukaryota; kingdom Viridiplantae; phylum Streptophyta; class Magnoliopsida; order Fabales; family Fabaceae; genus Albizia; species Albizia julibrissin. The sequence continues at coordinate 28,703,323 of CM073480.1, read as the reverse complement.
ATTCACAAGAAGTGTCAATATATATACAGAGAGTGAGGAGCTACTGATAATTGAATATTTATTAACTTATTTGTATCTCTTGATTAATAAATTTAGATTGTTTAGTAATAAATAATGGGCTTTTATGCTTATTTGGGCTTTGAGTATTTTATTGGATTTAACATATTTTAATAATAAAAATTCCAGATTTACAACCCTTCTCTATTTTGATCATAACTCTTGAACCAGATATCCGAATGATCTCATTCTTGTCTTATTTTTTAGATGATTCAGAGGGAAACAATTGATATGAAGACTTGAAGGGCAGATTCGGATAAGAGGATAGTCAAAACTGCAGTCAATGTTATATGTATTTTTTTAGATTTTTATTGGGCCCAAATTTTGTAATGAAGCACCATTTAGTATGGATTTTCGTTTTGGGCTGAACTGATGGGCTCTGACCCATTTGACAATTAGGTTTTAATCTAAATTAGCTGAAACAATAGACATAACAGATTTAGGGACGTTTTTGGATTGAAATCAGAAGTTCTTAATTCTCTAAAATGTTCTTTGTGTTCTTCATTCGTTCTTCGGATTTTCCAGCCATGTCCGGCTAAGTTTCTGTGACTGACCTATGGATTGAGGATTCACGTTTCCAATCAGAGGACACACTTAAACCGGTAACGTAATTCGTTTCTATTTACTCTAATTGGATCCGATTTCTGGAATAGTACGAATGTTTGTTTTAATATTCGGATCGGTACATCCCAAGGATACAGTTTGAATCGGGTTACAGTGCTACTAAATGATCGCACAGTAGCACGCCACCTATACGAACAGAACCTAGAACCAATCACGAATACAGAAATTTTCGGTTCGTCCAGAACCAATCACGAGTTCATTGTAATCTTCATCTGATGATGGTAGGAAACTATGAATCCCAATCCTAGGTCAGTCATTTTAATCTGTTTGGTCTAGTTCGTTTCCGATTTCTATCTTTAATCTGAGTTGATTGTTCGTTAATAGTTTAATTGAACCCCCCAATCGATCATTGTTCGAATGTTTTAGACTGCATGTAAATTCCATGGGAAACGATCCAGGTTCTCTATACTGCAAACCCTTATTGAAACTGGTAATTTTGCGAGAACTCGACAATTCTCGATCAAAATTTGGATCCGTTGCCGGGGAATTTGCATCGGTCTAGCAGTAACAGTAGTGTAGTGTTTGCGTCAGGTGGTTCTGGTGGTTTGGCAGATTTGTATCTCAACCAAATCACTCAGCCCTAGGTCTTTTTAAAGGAATCGGGCATTCTGAGAAAAAATCACTTCCTTTAGGAAATGAGATCACCCCTAATTTTCCCAAATTCCATCATCTAGACCACTTTTTCACTATTTTTTTGGTCTCGGTGGGACGTAGCCGGTATTTCAGAAATTGTTCTAGGATTTCTACTAGACTTTGCGACTTGCTCTGATTGGGCTGATTTTTGGTGAGCTGAAAGAAAATGTGCCTCTGAGCATAACTCATGGCTCATGAGCTCCCACATAATTTTTCCAAATTCCATCGTTTAGACCACTTTTTCAATTTTTTAAATTTTTTTATCGCATTTTTTGGTTCCCGGATAGTGTACAAGTTGTTCTGTACAAGTCCCATAATTTTTAAAAATCATTTGGTAGTCTTTTTGAATTTGTTTTGGTCAATTTCCAGTGTGGGCTTGTGATTTTGCGTTTTTGAGTGTTCTAGTGGTTGTCCTGATTTTTTCCTATGCTGTATGACTAGGAGCAACACTAGTGCACCTAATCTGTTGGACAATAATCTTGAAATAGAACGTACAATTCTTGCTGCTAGAAGGGCTGTTAGGTTAGGTCAGAAGGTTATTACTGAACCTGTTTCTGATTCTGACACTGATTCTATTGGCAGCACTTCTAGTCCCTCAGACACTATGGCAGATCAGGGAAATAATAGGACTTTAAAGCAGTTGACTGCACCTGGTGATAATTATCAGCCATTGTGTATCCAGTACCCTACCCTTGGTGCTAACCTTGAACTTAAATATGGACTTATACATTTGTTGCCCAAGTTTCATGGTCTTGCAGGTGATGAACCGCACAAGCATATGAAGGAATTTCATGTGGTGTGCAGCACAATGAAACCACAACATATTGATGAAGACCACATTAAGCTGAGAGCTTTTCCTTTCTCTCTTGAGGATGGAGTGAAGGACTGGTTATATAATCTTCAACCATCATCTATTGGGAGTTGGGCTGATATGCAGACATTGTTCCTGGAGAGATTTTTCCCTTCTTCAAGAGCCACTACAATCAGAAAAGAAATCAGTGGAATCAAGCAAATTAATGGCGAGAATATGCATGAATACTGGGAGAGATTCAAGAGGTTGTGTGCTAGCTGCCCCCATCACCAGATAACTGAGCAGCTCTTGATTACTTATTTCTATGAGGGTCTTCTACCTAATGACCGAAATCTGGTGGATGCTTCTAGTGGTGGAGCCTTAGTCAACAAGACACCCCAAGAGGCCAGAGATTTAATATCCACTATTGCAGCTAACTCTCAACAATTTAGCACTAGAGCAAATAGCAGTGTGTTCCAAATCAGTGGATCTAATGATTCTCACCAGCGATTGGATAATAGACTTGATGATCTGACCTCCTTGGTGAGGCAACTGGCAGTGACTCAAACAGTGCAGTCTTCTACTCCACAGTTGGGCTATTCATGTGGTTTCTGTTTTGATCCTTCCCATCCTACTTATTCTTGCCCCACTTTGTAAGACAACACATATCAAGATCAGTCAGTGGCTACTGTGGGCGTTTTTCCAGGGAAGCCACAACACCAACAGCAAAATAATGCCTTCTCCAATACATATAATCCTGGCTGGAGAAATCATCCCAATTTTAGGTGGAGCCAGAATCTGAGTCAGATTCAGAACCATAATAGTCATGTGCAGCAGAATTCTGGAAATTACCAACAAAGACAGTTTCCACAGAACAGACAGAATTTCCAACAATTCACACCTCCACAGCCAGCACAACAACAGCCGACCAGCAGCAGCAGCAGCAGTGGTTCCTCACTAGAAGAAATGATGAATCAGCTGCAGCAAACAGTTTACAATTCCAGCAACAAACTAAGGCCTCTATCCAGAGTTTGTAGACTCAGATTGGGCAGTTGGCAACATCATTGAACCAACTTCAGCCTCAGGGATCCAATACTCTCCCTTCACAGACAATTCCTAATCCGAAGGGAAACGTTAGTGCTATCTCCCTACGGTCTGGTAAGCAATTACAAGGGCATAAACCAGCTACAGATGTGACTGAATCCACATCAGAAAAAGAGTCATAAAAAGTGAAGATTGACTCTAGAAACAAAGAGGCCGTGAAGCAAGATGAAGAGGAATCTGGAGTTCCTATTCCTCTTCCTTTCCCTCAGAGAGCATCTAAGAAGTTGGCAGAAAAAGTGCAAGACAGTGATATCCTTGAGACATTCAAAAAAGTTGAGATTAACATCCCTCTCTTGGATGCCATCAAACAGATCCCTAAGTATGCTAAGTTCCTAAAGGAGTTGTGTACCAACAAGAGGCGACTGAGGGGGACTGAACGAGTAAGCTTGAACCAGAATGTCTCAGCGCTTCTCCAACAACCCATGCCTCAGAAGTGCAAAGACCCAGGTACGTTTTCTATCCCTTGCATTATTGGTAATTATAGATTTGATAATTGCTTGGCTAATTTAGGTGCTTCCATTAATGTTATGCCTGCATCTATTTATAAATCCCTTGGTCTTGGTCCCTTGCGACCAACTGGTGTTGTTGTCCAGCTAGCTAATAGGAGTAATGCTCATCCTACTGGTCTGACTGAAGATGTTTTGGTTAAGGTCAATGAATTGATATTCCCTGCTAAATTTTACATTCTAGATATGGAGGATGAATCTCCTAGCAGTAGGTCCCCAATCATTTTAGGGAGACCTTTCTTGAAAACAGCTAAGACTAAGATAGATGTGCATTCTGGTACTCTTTCCATGGAATTTGGTGATATTGTTGTGACTTTTAATATCTTTGATGCCATGAGACATCCTAGGGAAGAGCATTTTGTTTTGTGCATTGATGTGATAGATGAGACTGTTGATGATGTTCTTTCTGCTTGGTATGCTGATTTTCCTGATTTTGCATCGGTAGGAGATTCTGTGATATGTACATGTTCTAACACTGAATGGTACCCTGTTTGCACTGAGATTGATGATGCACTGTATGGAGATATTGACTTGATTTCTGATTCTACTTTACTTGTGGATCATGATATTGATTGTGGTAAACCTGAGCTTCATTCTGATGTTCATTGTGATTATGAACTTAACCCTGATGTTAACAGTGAGCTGCCTAGCCATAGTTTTGGTTCTGTGCATGTAGTTTCAGGTATTGCAGGTGTACACACTTCTGAAATGGTCCAATCACCTAAGCTCCTTCCTTCCATTCAGCAGCCGCCTAAGTTAGAGTTGAAGTCATTGCCAACTCACTTGAAATATGCCTTTCTAGATGTAGATGAGCAACTTCCAGTCATTGTGGCCAATAACCTTCTACCTGATCAAAAAGAGAAGCTGATGAGCTTGTTGAGGGCCAATAAGAAGGCAATTGGGTGGACGTTAGCTGATCTTGTTGGTATTAGCCCTTCTATGTGTATACATCGGATTCTGTTAGAAGCAGAGGCTAAGCCAGTAAGACAACCCCAGAGACGTCTTAATCCTCTCATTTTAGAAGTGGTTAAGAAGGAAGTGACTAAGTTTCTACAGGATGGCATCATCTATCCCATCTCTGATAGCCAGTGGGTTAGCCCGGTCCAGGTCGTTCCCAAGAAGTCTGGAGTAACTGTGGTAGCCAATCAAAGGGATGAGCTCATTCCTACAAGAGTTCAGAATAGTTGGAGAGTATGCATAGACTACAGGAGACTCAACCAAGCTACCCGCAAGGATCACTATCCTTTACCTTTCATTGATCAGATGTTAGAGCGTTTGGCTGGTAAGTCTCACTACTGCTTTTTGGATGGTTACTTGGGGTACTTCCAGATCCATATTGCTCCTGAGGATTAGGAGAAGATGACCTTCACATGCCCCTTTGGAATCTATGCTTACCGAAGAATGCCTTTTGGCCTCTGTAATGCACCTGGCACCTTTCAGCGTTGCATGGTAAGTATCTTTTCTAACTTTCTAGAGGATTGCATGGATGATTTTACTGTGTATGGGTCTGATTTTGATGCATGCTTGGCTAGTTTGTCTAGAGTCTTGAATAGATGCATTGAGTCTAATCTTATGCTAAATTTTGAAAAGTGTCACTTTATGGTTGAGTCAGGGATAGTGTTGGGACACATTGTTTCTAAAGAGGGTATTAAGGTAGATCCTGCTAAAATTGATGTTATCACTGCTTTGCCTTACCCCACATCTGTGTGGGAAGTTCGTTCTTTTCTTGGCCATGCAAGTTTCTACCGACGTTTCATTCAGGATTTTAGTAAGATTGCATAGCCCCTGTCTAACCTTCTACATAAGGATACTGATTATGCATTTGATGCAGAGTGTAAGATAGCCTTTGATCACTTGAAGCGTTGCCTGACTATCACTCCAGTTATCCAACCACCAGATTGGTCTCTCCCATTTGAGTTGATGTGCGATGCTTCCAATTATGCTATTGGGGCTGTCTTGTCTCAGAGAGTCAACAATGTTTCTCATGTCATTGCATATGCATCCAAGACCTTGGATCCTACCCAATCCAATTATACCACCACTGAGAAAGAACTTTTGGCTATAGTGTTTGCTTTTGATAAGTTTAGGTCATATCTGCTAGCTAGTAGGGTAATTGTTTTCTCTGACCATGCTGCTTTGAAGTTTCTTTTGAAAAAGACAGATGCTAAGCCTCGACTTATTCGGTGGATGTTATTGCTCCAATAATTTGATGTTGAGATCAGAGATAGGAGTGGAGCACAGAATTTGGTAGCTGATCATTTGAGTCGTGTCACTCATTCCACTTCCCCCTCTGCCATTCAGGATGATTTTCTTGATAAGCAGCTTTTATAGCTGCAAGATAAGCTTCCATGGTATGCTGATTTAGTTAATTACTTGGTTGCTGGTGTTTCACCTTCTGACTCCACTAGAGCCCAAACTCTGAAATTAAAAAGTGAATCTAAATATTACGTTTGGGATTACCCTTATCTGTGGAGATTTTGTAGTGATCAAGTAGTTAGGCGATGTATACCTGATCATGAGTTTGACTCCATATTACATTTTTGTCATGCTTCTGCCTGTAGTGGTCACTTTGGACCCCAAAGGACTGCTAGGAAAGTCCTAGACTCTGGTTTATTTTGGCCAACCCTGTTTCATGATTCCCATCTGTTTTGTAAGTCATGTGATAATTGTTAGAGAGCAGGTAGTCTTTCTCGTAGGCATGAGATGCCCCAGCACCCCATATTATTTTGTGAAATTTTCGATGTTTGGGGTATTGATTTTATGGGTCCATTTCCTGTTTCTCATGGTTTCACTTACATATTGCTTGCTGTTGACTATGTTTCGAAATGGGTTGAGGCGAAGGCCACCCGGTCTAATGATTCTGCTGTGGTAGTAGATTTTGTCAAGTCTAACATTTTCTGCAGGTTTGGCATTCCTCGAGCCATTATTACTGACCAGGGTTCTCATTTTTGTAACCGGAGCATGGGTGCTTTGTTACGGAAGTATGGAGTGATTCACAAGGTGTCCACAGCATACCATCCACAGACCAATGGTCAAGCTGAAGTCTCAAATAGGGAGATTAAGCAAATCCTTCAGAAGACTGTTAACTCTACCCGGAAGGATTGGAACAAGCGATTGGATGATGCTTTGTGGGCTTATCGGACTGCCTACAAGACTCCAATTGGGATGTCTCCATATAGGCTTGTTTTTGGTAAGGCATGCCACCTTCCGGTTGAATTAGAGCATCAAACTTATTAGGCCATTAAGCAGTATAACATGGATTTAGCTAAGTCTGGGATGGAACGGAAGCTCCAATTGCAAGAGTTGGATGAGCTTCGATTGGATGCCTATGAGAGTTCATGGTTGTATAAGGAGAAGACCAAGGCATTCCATGACAAGCAAATCCTGAGGAAAGAGTTTTTTGTGGGCCAGAAGGTTCTTCTATTCAATTCCTGTCTCAAGTTTATGCCCGATAAGCTTCGATCTAGATGGGATGGCCCTTTTGTAATTGCTAATGTTTTCCCTTTTGGTGTTGTTGAGTTGTGTGATCCACCTACAGGGAGGACCTTCAAAGTGAATGGACATCGACTCAAACCATTTTATGAGGGATCACAACAGCAACCTGAAGAAGCGAACCTCATACTCACTGATGCCACTTATCCTCCGTAAACACCTGGGGAGTATTCTTCTTTCCCTATTTCTTTTTTCCCTTTTCTTTTATTTCTTCTGTTTCTTTTGCACTTTTATTTTCACACTTTCTAAATAATACACTTTCTCCTTCTATCATTGTTTAGCTATGTATATTGTGGATTTGGACATATTGGTTTTGATGGATCGGATCATACTGTTTGGGCTGAATTCCTTACTTTTTGGTAGTTGATTTTGGTGATGCTGCTTGTATGATTTGGTATTTACCTTTGTGAGATTTTGGGCCTACATGAATGGGATTCATCTTTACCATTCTTCTTTTTTCTGTGTGTCTCTACTCCTGATTTATGTTCTCTAGAAATTGCTCTCTTTCTTTTTAAGGCTACATTTTTCACTTACATGAATAAATATGATAGAGACTTGTTTAGTTTCTTTCTTTTATTTACCACTTTGACCAAATAGCCTTCCCTTACACTATTAATTTCCCTTTGTTAGCCCCTTTGTGCCTTTTTGACTAATTCTTTTCTTCAATCACATTACTAGCCAAAGTGTAAAACCATGTTATACCACACCTTAGAATTTACTGAGCATTGGTTTCACCTTAGTGTGGGGGTTGCCCAGGAGTGCCATAATTTAAGTGTGGGGGGCTGTTTGGATGGTTGATTTGAAAGTTGGGTCATTCTGAAAAAAAAAACAAACAAACAAACAAACAAAACAAAACAAAACAAACAAACAAAAAAGAATTTGATTGTATATTTGAAAGGGGATATTCCATTGATTTGAGTGTTATTATTGTCATGCTCTTTCAAATTTCTTTGGTGCTTAGCCTCACTTATCCATATTTATACACACCTTCACCTTAGCCCCATTACAACCTTGAATAATAAGCTCTCTTGATTTGTGCATGTATGTGATATGAGTAGTGGAGAAGTAGAAATTGAGCAAGCCTATGGTAGGACAATTTCTTGAGTAGAATTTGAGTGATACACTTATTTACCCTATACACTTTAGAGAGTTATTGAGAGAATCCTCTGAGAGACCATCTTATGTGAGTAACATCATTGATCGAGACTACCGTGTTTTGTAATTTGTTATGCAAGGATTTCAGTTTTAATTGGTTGGTCTTTTGAAGCTCTGTGTCCATTGTTCCAATTTTACATTGTTGGCAATTGTTAGAAAGGAGAAATTTTTTCTTTTAAGTTTTGCTCAGGAGTGCAAAATGATAAGTGTGGGGGAATTTGATAATTGAATATTTATTACACTTATTTGTATCTCTTGATTAATAAATTTAGATTGTTTAGTAATAAATAATGGGCTTTTATGCTTATTTGGGCTTTGAGTGTTTTATTGGATTTAACATATTTTAATAATAAAAATTCCAGATTTACAACCCTTCTTTATTTTGATCATAACTCTTGAACCAGATATCCGAATGATCTCATTCTTGTCTCATTTTTTAGATGATTCAGAGGGCAACAATTGATATGAAGACTTGAAGGGAAGATTCGGACAAGAGGATAGTCAAAACTGTAGTCAATGTTATATGTATTTTTCTAGATTTTTTATTGGGCCCAAATTTTGTAATGAAGCACCATTTAGTATGGATTTTCGTTTTGGGCTGAACTGATGGGCTCTGGCCCATTTGAAAATTAGGTTTTAATCTAAGTTAGCTGAAACAATAGACAGAACAGATTTGGGGATTTTTTGGATTGAAATCAGAAGTTCTTAATTCTCTGAAATGTTCTTTGTGTTCTTCGTTCGTTCTTCGGATTTTCCAGCCATGTCCGGCTAAGTTTCTGTGACTGACCTATGGATTGAGGATTCACGTTTCCAATCAAAGGACACACTTAAACCGATAACGTAATTCATTTCTATTTACTCTAATCGGATCCGATTTCTGGAATAGTACGAATGTTTGTTTTAATATTTGGATCGGTACATCCTAAGGACACAGTTCGAATTGGGTTACAGTGCTACTGAACGATCGCACAGTAGCACGCCACCCATACGAACAGAACCTAGACGATCATCTAGTCGAGGGATTTTCTGGACGAATACAAAGATTTCGGTTCGTCCAGAACCAATCACAAGTTCGTTGTAATCTTCGTCCGATGATGGTAGGAAACTATGAATCTCAATCCTAGGTCAATCGTTTTAATCTGTTTGGTCTAGTTCGTTTTCAATTTCTGTCTTTAATCTGAGTTGATTGTTCGTTAATAGTTTAATTGAACCCCCCAATCGATCATTGTTCGAATGTTTTAGACTGCATGTAAATTCCGTGGGAAACGATCCAGGTTCTCTATACTGCAAACCCTTATTGAAACTGGTTATTTTGTGAGAACTCGACAATTCTCGATCAGCTACGTATTAATTGCTCCAAAATAAGAGAATCGTAATCTCGCTAATTAGTCAATCAATCAGTTAATCAATTCCATTAATTTATGTTAATCAATACAAAATATATTTCCTTAAAAAAGTTAAACGGCCTTGGTCTAATATGTGGGCTGGTATAAAGAAGACATGGGAGAAAACGGGATGGGATCATTATTAACACTAATGCTTCTACTGTGAAGTGGAAATGGGAAAGACACGGGGAATTCTAGTTAATCTGCTTATACAGCTATCTTAGGAGATATGAAAGATCAAGGGAAAGAATGGGTGAGATTAAGGAAAATTCAAGCACCTCACAGACGTAAAACTTTTCTCTGGTTGGTTTCTCATAAGTGCCTTCTTACCAATGTCAATTTATGTTGGTAGGGACTGTCCATGGATATGAGTTGCCCCCTTATGGTTCAAATACAAAGAACATTATTCATTTATTTAGGGATTTCTCAAACACAAAATCCTTATGGCAAAAGCTAGTACACCTTACGAGATAGCAGACATTTTGTAACTTGAATTTCTGAGAATGGCTTTGGTGGAATGTGAAAGACTAAAAAGTTTGAGAGACAATTGAGGTACCCCTATTCACGATTATCTTGTTGGTGGATTTAGTAGAGGAGAAAGTTGTTTTTTTTTTCAAAAAATTCTTTTTAAATGATATTGTTATAGCTAGTGCTCAAGTCATATTGAAAAGCTTGAATCATGCTAGGGACTGATTCAGGCACTATGATACAGGGAGCTTAACACACCCCAAGTAGAAAGGGATGGTCTACCTGAAGATAATTGGGTAAAACTTAATGTTAATGGAGCATACTCGCAGGTAACTAATACTAGTGTGTGTGGTGGTATTATTCGAAACATGATAGGGGAGCTCCTTAGAGGATTTATCCACCAAGTAGATGATAGCAATGAACTATTAGCAGAGCAATGTGCTTGCTTACTTGGCCTGAAGACTGCCTGGGCTATGGGTTATACAAAAGTATACCTATAAATAGATTCCATAAAATGCTAGGATCTAATTCTTCATGATCATGGTACCAACCATTGAGATTCCTCTATCGTAAAAGAAGTTAAGCTGATTTTGGACATGAATTGGGTTACAACAAATGTGCCTCAGAATTGCAACATGGCAGCTGATTTTCTAGTAAAGAGGTGACTTGATGGAAGGCCAGGATTTCATGAAGTGTACCAGCCACCAAAAGGACCTTGTAGTTATTCTTTACAAGGATTGTAATGGGTGTAGGTGTTAGTTGAGGTGTCCTTCTTTATTATAAAAAAAAATTGGAAAACAGAGTATATTAAAGTCTTACATTTAAAACAAAGACAAACCCCTCAACTAGCTCATATATATTTAGGATGTAAGAAATATTATTTTCTAATATTGTTAAAATTTGATCTATATGCCAAAAAATATTTATAAAGTTAGAACATGACACGATGGAATTGAGACACAATAAGCTATGCTAAAAGATGTGAAATTTGTGAGTTTAACAAGTTGAATGATTGAGTTAAGGGTTAAGGTGAAAAAATGCCCATATACTTATGGCAAAAGTTCATCTAGCACCATATACATTTTTTAGGTGTAAAAATACCCACTAACTGCTTCAAATTGAGTAAAAATGCCATATTCTTTAACAGAGTTAATAGATGTTACTTCATGTTTCAATGGGTCCTACATTTATCTAGTTGTCAATCACTCCTTGTTCTACGTTCTTTCCACTCTGCAAATTCTCTCTCCTCTCAATCACCCTTTCTATCTTTTTCCTCTCTCTTTCTTCCCCATGCTCTCTCACCTGACGCAACGTCGGCCACTAACCTCTGAAAGGGTATTGCTCTCTATCTCTCACATCATGGTTTAATTTAAATTTGTATAGTTGGATTATTTTGAATTACATAAGCTTGCTTTATTCTCTTTCCCTATTGGTTAATAATTTTCCCTCACTTTCTTTCATTTTTCTTTCCCACCAGATGAAATAATCGACCCCTCGACCTAATATTTCTCCACTACTCTCAAAGGTAATAATGTGATATATAATTAATTAATGTGTTTAATTTGTTAACAAGTTTATTGAAGTTAGTAAATGAATTAGTGCAGCATTACAAGCAAGGTCTGGGTATCATGCTTGGAGTGTTTATCTCCATCATCATAAGGCTTTGCTTTGAATTCCAAGTGGGATGAAGTTGAGAAGTATATATGCAATCCACTTTTTGGGAAAGTGCCTTTGAAATGTTTATCTATAAAATTTTTCATCATTGCAAGATCCTTCAAATACTATTCTTCTTCTTCCTCCAACAAAACCACCATGTATGTTCCTCTTGCCTTCTCTTCTTCAAATAAGCCATTTTAATATGTGCTTTGTTGTTTCTTTCCTCAATATGAGAAATGGGAAAATTATATCTGAGGATCAATTTTGGCCTCAAGCTGAGGCTGGTTGCCTGTTGCGTTAGGTGAGATAGTGGGAGTGTGAGAGAGAGGGGGGAGAGAAAGGAGGGGTGAGAGAGAGGAGAGAGAATTTGTAAAGCTGAGAGAATGTGGAACAAGAGTAATATCACTTGGATAAATATGGGACCCACATGAACATAAAGTAACGGCAATTAACACTTTAAAGAATATGGCATTTTTGCTCCATTTGAAGAAGTTGGTGGGTATTTTTTTAGCTAAAAAATGTATATGGTGCCAGATACACTTTAAGTATAACTACATGGGCATTTTTATACATTAACCCTTGCGTTAACAATAATGACCATAGCTTTATGTGTGTGTGTGTGTGTCCATTGGTTTACCATTATTTCCCAGCATCAAGTTGTTTGGTCTATATTTTTTTTTTGGGTAGAATCCAGGTGGTATCTCCTAGCCGATAGCTAGAGATTAATCATCCCAAGACATAGAGATCACTGAAGTGGGTTTTGCCTCTCTCAACAAAGCATTTTCCATGTGCACAGCCTGATTTGAACCTAGGACATAAACTACCATTTTTTAATCACTTGATTTAAATTACTTCGACGTTTTGAAAGTTTATAATTTTTCCATTATATCTATTATTGATATTGATTATATAAAAGGAGGGACGTTGAGAGTCCCTCCTCCTGCTATCTTGCACGCCATGCTTCTACCATCTAAATTTAGGAATATTATAACAACTTAAATAAAAATAAAAAATAATGAGAAGTTAGTTATTGAATCTAGGTAGCTCATTCTTTATTTAACTAATTTATTTTATATATTATGACTTAAGAGATAACTTCCAATAACCCCACTACTCCCCACTAAGGACATTCTAAATTATTTTGAGAAAATTATATTTAGGTCCCTAACAAGAGAAAATATGAAAAAGTGGTTCTTTGAAATTTCAAAATTGCATTTAATTCCTATGAGACTTTTTTGTAATAAATTTCAATTGTCAAATGTCCATGGACTTATCAATACATGGTCATTGACTTGTCAATGAACGCACATGGACTTGTCAGTGTAATGCTCATTGACGTGTCAGTGGACGCCTCTGGAATTGTCAGTGGAATTGAAATCTATTACAAAAAAAGTCTCACGGGACTTAAATGCAATTTTAAGATTTCAAGGGACCATTGTTTTATATTTTCTTTTGCCAAGGACCTAAATGCAATTTTTTCAATATTTTAATAACTAAAATATTTAATTTGAAAAGTGTTTATTTATATTATTTTAAAGGATAAAGGTACAAATATACTTATAAAATTTTATCTAAAATACACTCAACACCAAATATTTTTAAAAAGCGTAAATATACACATAAGTTTTCTAAAGCAGATGAAAAATACCATATCGGTTAACTCTAGGTTACTTTGACTGTGAGAGAGAGGGAATCTTTGATTAAAAAGCTGACATGGAATCTGACTGGAAAAAAATAATTAAAATTTTTTATAATATTGATTTATTATTTGAATTTAAAAACCTACCCACCATTGCAAATTGAAATTCTCCCAGTCTCCCCTCTCGTGTAGCGCCTCCCTTTTTGAGATTGAGTCACTGCCCTCACTTATGATTCCACTGACGCCGCCAAGAGTTCCTCGCCCACCAAAAGTGCAATGACCTCCTTCATGGTTGGGCTCCTCTGTGAATCAAGGTGATTACAAGCTATAAACCAAGCTTTAAAATCATCTCCATGTCTTCCTCATCTTACTTACCCTTAATCTTTGAATCCACCGCCTCGACTACACTCCCTTTCACGTGTAAATCCCTCACTCAATCAATCAGCTCCGCCTCCTTCTCTAGCTTTGACATTTCTATTGGTCTCCGCCCACAACGCAGCCTCCGACAACACCATTTCGAAGTTGTACACATTGCTCGCCAGCGTAGTGCAACAACCAACACAGCTCAAATGCCAAATACCCCAGCGTTATTCCCAGCTTAGAACTAGAAGCTTCGTAGGTTTGTCGAAGATCCATTTTTTCAGAATACAAAACCAGATTGCAAATTTTAGTTGCTGTTTCCATGAAATAGTAAAGTTCTCTGCATCTTCTTGGTTCCCTTACTTCACCTCTAGGAATTATTGTAGCATAGTTAATGTTCGATAGTTGTTTTGATGGGTTACTGATTGCTTTAGCTCCTGGATTTTTTTCCCTCTCCTTTCTGGTTTATTTTCTGGGTTAATGAAAGCAGCCTTGTAGATGGAAGAAAAGAGGAACTAAAGGGAAGAGGTTAATGTATGTGAATTTTTTTATTATTACTTTTCCATGTCAAAGGCTCTCTTCTAACTGTCAAAGAAACACAGAATTAACAGATTTGGTATTTTTTCTCTGTTTTTAAAAACTCATGTGTACTTTTACACTTCCGAGAAGCACTTGGTGTTAGCTACACTTTAGATAAAAGCTTATGAGTATTTTTACATATATACCCTAATTTAAACATTGAACAAAAAACCGGATTGAACCAGTTGGTCAACCGGTTGAACTGGTGATCGATTAATGGTCCGGTCTAGTTTAGCCATTGGCTTGTGAATCGGTTAAAACTGGTGGTTTAATTGGTTGGATTTGTTACATTTTTTATTCTTATTTTTTTACAATATATTTTTTTATTATTTTAACTACTATCTCGCGCTATTTTTGAGGGAGAAAAAATGAAAGGTTGAAGACCAAGATGAAGAGAAAAGTAGGTAAAGAAAGAACAAATATAAAAAAAGAAGATGATGAAAAATATTTTTTAAAAGATATAATAATTATAGGAAATGAGATATCATTGCATAATTATAGACATTATAATTAATACTAATATATTTTTTAAAAAAATTTCTAAAGATCTTCATTTTTATCTATAGAAGTTTAAAAATATATTAATATATATATTTCCATTAATAAATTGTAATATTTTAATATTTAAAATGATATAATAATTATAGGAAATGAGATATCATTATATAAATATATGCATCATAATTAATATTAATAGATTTTAAGTATTTTTTTCTAAAGATCTTTATTTTTATCTATAGAAATTTAAAAATATTATATATATATATATATATATATATATATATATATATATATATATATATATATATATTGCCACTAATAAATTGTAATATTTTAATATAGTCGGTCCGACCACCGGTTAAACCTCGCTTGACCCATTGACCCTTGAACCTGTACTTTGACCAGTTCATTGTTCAGCCTGATTTTTTTGTTCCTTGATTTTAAATGATAATATCATAACTGAAATATATTTTATATATTTTGAATTAAAATTCCCCAACTACCTTTAATTATGTAAAATATTTAAATTATATATTATATATTAATATAGTATTATAATCCCCGAATTTCTTAACAACAAATCTGATTATATCCTACCATATCTCCTAAAATAAAATATTTAATATATGATAGTATTACCTCAACATAGGTTTTGCAACATTAACCTTCGTCAAACGTGGGACATGCTTCGACAGGCGATCATGGAAATAGGTGTGTGGTGGCTTATGCAGTAGCCATGGTCTTTAATGAGTTGGGTGCGTGTTATTTCTAGAGTCGGGAAATTGGGCCGAGTCCATCAAGCCAATCCTTTTAAATTATTTTAAATTACGGATCGGGTTTAAAAAATGGAGCCTTAAAAGGAACTCGGGCATAAAAGGGCCCTATAGGGCCGAAGGCCGGCCCGTTAGGCCCTTTAGCTTTGTTTTTTATTTTAATTTCATTATCCCTTCTGCTCATACCTTTGCTGACTCCTCCCTAAAAACCTTAAAATTGCTAAATTTACATATGATAGTAATTTACTAATTCTTGATATTTCTACCTCTTAAGCATAGTCTATTACTTATAATGTGTTTGGCAAATTCTCAAAACCATGGTTTGGCATCAAACCCATGGTTTTTAGAAAAATTAGCCAAACACTCTTTTTTTTGGAAAACCATGGTTTTGGGAAAAACTTCTTTTTGTTGCTTTTTGTCCAAAACCATGCTTTTTTAGTTTTAAAAAATGTCCAAAAATATTTTTTAAGTAGTATGTAGTATCCTAAAATAATTTTTAGTGATTTTAATCCTTTAAAATATTTTTTAGTTGTACCCAGTGTGTTTGCAGACTGATTACAATTTTACCCTTAATTTATTTTTTCAGCTCTAAAAATTATTTTAAAGTATTTTTTCAGTTATACCCAGTGTCATCCACTCTAAAATATTTTTTTAGGAGCATCTAATATTTTAAAGCTGAAAAAATAAATTAAGGGTAAAATTGTAATCAGTCTGCAAACATATTGGGTACAACTGAAAAAATATTTTAAAGAGTTAAAAGCACTAAAAATTATTTTAGAATGCTGCATGTTACTTAAAAAATATTTTTTGATACTACATACGTCCAAGAAAATATTTCAAAATATTAGATACCATTTTTTTAGACAAAAAAAAAGTTCAGCTCCTTAAAACAACACAAAAAAGGTATAGTTTTAAGAAAATGACTAGCAGTTTTTTTCCCATAATCTAGTCTTCTCATAATTTATTTCGATGTTCTGAATTATTGACAAACTATTAAATGTTAATGTATTTGTTTTATGATGATTTTGAGGTTTCTAGACATGTTACGACTAATATATCACTTGTTAGTGAAAGAAAGACAATCTAAAGGAGAAAGGTAAAAACGAATTGTATTAACTGCACTGAAAGAGCGGCTCCTTATATTATTTTTAGATGTTAACAATTGAATTATGAACTTTCAATGTACAATTTATTAATATATATATTTCTATGTATGTATGTACAGTTCATTTTTTTGTCACAATTTATAATTTTTTCAGACAAATTTATAGATTTTTTGGTATTTATTGTTCAATTTTATGTTAAATAATACCTAAAATATAATCTTATATTTTATATCTAATTATTATAAATTATTTTTTACAATTATATATATATATAAAATAAATTTTTCAGATAATTTTATGCCATTTTTTGTATTTATTATGAAATTTACTACTATATAATACATAAAATATAATCTTATGTTTTATATATAATTATTACAAAAGTTAATGTCATTTTCAGTAATTTGACCATGAAAAAAAACTATTTTGATCATAATATCCAAACACTCTCATTTTATCAAAATCATTTTTTTCTCATAATCTATTTTACCAGAATCTATTCTCAAAAATCATTTTTTTCACTTTTTTTCTATAATCTATTCTCAAAAGATAATTTCAAACACATCCTTAAAGTGAAGTACAATCAAAATTCCTTAAAATTAATGATAGTAGCGAAGAAGATGAAAACGATAGTTGTCATAATCATGTTGTTTATAGTGTTTAGCTTTTTGCCTTCTTATACTTTGTATGAAACTATGAGTTATTTGTAGATAATATTTTTTTACCTTTGATTATGAATTATTAACTATATTTATTTTATTACATAAGGTGTGTAGATGTATAGTTAAATATTGTGAAAATGACTTCTGGCCCTGCGAGTCTTGATGCTCTCGAGCCATACTTTTTTAAAAACAACAATTTTTCTTTCCCTGGGCCCTATAGGGTTGACCTTTTTAGGCCCTACCCTGTCAAATATCGACCCTAATTCCTACCTCTAATTATCTCTTTAACAGGTTTAAATAATATTATCTAAATTATTAGACTCTCTTCCCCTTCTCAACCTCTCTTTTCTTGTTTATTTATTTTAATATTCTACCCACCAAGTTTCACTCTAAATTATTTTTCCTTTTCTTCTTTATTTATAAATTTTCCTCACTTAGAGGGAAAAGACGAAGTGAAGAGAGTGAAAAAGGATTCTGAATTTTGAAATTTTATCTGCTAAAATTTTGAGCCTTAAGCCAAGGGTTTACAAGTGAACTCAACAAATTTAAAGAACTAAAATGGATATTGATGCGAACATATATGACCAAATATATATTTTAAGAGAAAAAATGAGACAGCCTAGGGACATACATACTAATCCAATACGGATAAAAATTAGAGAAAAAGATATTTAAATAACGTTTGAAGTTGAAAATTTTAAATTGGTTTTATTGATTATAAGAGTAATGAGATTATCAAAAAAAATATAGTAATTGACAACTTAGGTTTTTTAAAAATCATTGATTTAATATTTTGAAGTTCAATTGATATTTAAGTACCTTTTTTCTCAAAAACTATTATCTCTAGTACTAAACATAAAACCTAATTAATTTTTTTAAAAAAATTAATTAAATAATTTTAAAATATTTATATTTATTTTTTTTAAATTTATTTATCTGATTTATAAATTAATACATAATTTAATCATTTTAATGATATAATATAATTAGATTAGTTATTTAACAAGTGAAATAGTTAACTGAATCATATATTTATCACTTTCAAGTTGATTTTCCTTATTTTGAATTATTAATTGGAATCCAAGCAAAATTCAAAATCCCTAATCCCAAATTCTCCCTGGCACCCGCGCGCACCACTCTGTCTTAGCTTCTTCGTCCTCACCTAGCTTCTTCGTTCTCACCAACCGAGTTTCATCCTCCTGCTTCGTCCTCCTGTATCTGCCAAATTGATGAGGGGGAGAGAGAGAAGTCACTTCTGTCTCTTTCTGTGCTCTGGTCTCCGGAGAATTCCTCAGCTTTCAATCTCGTTACCGGAGTTTCTTTCTTGTCTGTCCTATCTTCTCTCGTGTAGGTAAATACCCCCGCCTTCTACGTTTTACTAGAAGCTTTTAGCAGGTTTGCTATTGCATGCACGGCTTTTGGATCTTATTTTTCTTTCATACATTACATTCACCATGGATGAGTTAACAGTGAGCTCTTTTCACTCCAGGGAGATGTCTACTTTCTAGGATTCATTGCAATATTAGGAACAATGAGTTAACTTAAAAATGAATTTGAATTCGGGAAAAGAAATACTTGGGCTATATGAGGAAATTTTGGGATTTATTGTTTTATATGAATGTTACCTACCAAACCAATTCTCGTATTGTTGTGATTGTGGGGGAGTATGAATTTAGTTGGCTTTGTGTTCCTTACTTAATCTGAAGCTTGATAATAAGTTAATAACCCCAAATTATTTATTTTATGATTTTATTATGTTTTGTTATTTTGTTTAGTTTTGAGCCCAAGTTGATCCTGATTTGGTGAGGTTTTAGTCTGTTTTCATAATTCATTAATGCTTGGCTACATATATTTCTACCCTTGATGCAGTAATTTGGAATTCAGCCCAAAAGCTCAACTTTATTAATATTGATGATTCAATTATTTAAATGTCACTATAGCTGTTTATTTGTGGTTTTTAAATTTTAAATTCTCAAGCAGAAAGTTATTGAGGTGTTGGTCTCTCACGATAATTGTTAAGTAATACTCATGCGTGAAAAACTTTTTCCTCCAGAAAATGAGATGGAGTATCTTTCATAACTTTTTCTTCATTGATCTTTGCCTCATAAGTTGTGTCGACTATTGTGGAAAAATAAACTGAATCCGGATTTTGTTACTTGAGATTAATAAGAATGAAATAGGTCAAACACTTCAATCTGACTTGGATAATGGATGAGTTACCATGTTTTTGTTCCCTTGTCGAGTGACTGTTAGAGGCCTTGTGTTTTTTATCTAACAATGTACTCTTTTGTATTGGTTTTATAGTGAGCAAAAATGAAGTTGATGCAAATAAGGAAAAATAAAATTACGTTTGTTAAAACTAAGGTTGATGATTGTTCTTTATCCCTTTGTCATGTTGCCATTGCATGGCTTCAATGATTTTGAACTGTATGGTACATTTGGGGAGCACAGCTCACAAAATTCTATATAGATAGTTGGGCCGCTGTATCAAGTGGGAAAGGCCCGTATTTCAGGGTAGGCTTGGTTAATATTTGGTAGAAGCCTCCTATATTTTTCTATGAGAATTCTTGTTGTTATGGTTTAATTGGCTTTGGCTCTGTAGGTTTACAGATATATGAACTCCATTGTATGTTGTGTTCATCTACCTCCAGGTCCGGGGTGTGGTAACATGGCTCTTAATCTTCTACTGAAAAGAAATTGCTCTGCTGTGGTTGAGATTGCTCAGCATGCTATGCTCTTGAATTTTCATTGACAGAGCTTCCAATCCTAAATCGGGTAATCCCTGATCCATTTCAAGTCTTGGAAAAATAGTAAGAGTTTGAAACACACTGAATGTCATAGATAAAGGTAGGAGTCTTGAGCAGTTTGACTGGTCAAGTTCCAAAATCAAATTCTCAATTATGAGAGACTTTTTGTATTTATGGGACTAAAGATTTATTTTTCAACGATAAGGAGGACAAATAGCTCTGGTATAGCATAATTTTTTAAGGGAGAAAATCTTTATAGACTTTTTGTGTGTGTATATTTCAGGAAGCCAGATTATGGAATATGATTTTTCTGTGGTATCAGTTGATAAATTAATTATCATGTAATGATAATTTTGTAGAATTTCTATCAATGATTTTAAAGCAGATTACTAGACGACTGGTGATCCTAATACTGAGACTGATGGCAGCTTCATCTATTGTCTGTGGAGAGGACAAGTATCTGCAAGTAATTATTCTTTTTGAATCAGTGTAAGTTTCTTTGGCCCCTTATTTCTTCCATTAATCACATGCATGATTATGATTCCTGTAAATCAATCTCTTTCCGAACCTGATTTTTTTCACTTTTTGCATTCCATTGTCAGTGTTAAACTCGTAACTTTTGGATTCAACAGTTTCAGATATGGAGAAGAGTATATATACAATTTTGACTATAGACCGTTGGGAGTCACTGAATTTTATGAAATACAGATTGGCTGCCCTCAGACCTGTTCATGGAAGGTTGGCTCTGAAATTTCTTAAATGGGTCATCAAGCAACCTGGTTTGGAGCCCAGTCATGTTACCCATATAATGTGCACTACAACACACATACTAGTTAGAGCTCGAATGTACAACTTTGCTAAGTCAGCCTTAAGACATCTTTTACAAATGCCCATTGGTTTGAACTCTGTATTTTATGCCCTGATGGAGACATACCCCTTTTGCAATTCAAGCCCAGCTGTTTTTGACCTCCTAACTAGAGTTTGTTTACGAGAAGGTATGGTTGGAGATGCTGTATATACTTTCAAATTGATGGGACTACGTGGATTAAAGCCATCTATATCCACTTGCAACATGGTGCTAGGTTCATTGGTAAAAGAACAGAAAGTTGAGTTGTTTTGGTCCTTTTTCAAAGAAATGCTGGCCAATAGGCTTCATCCCAATGTTGCTACATATAACATATTGTTAAATGTTTTATGTGAAGAAGGGAAGCTTAAGAGTGCTGGTTATCTGTTAAGGAAAATGGAAGACAGTGGTTATATTCCAACTGTAGTCACATATAATACTCTGCTGAATTGGTATTGCAAGAAAGGAAGGTATAAAGCAGCATCTGAACTGATTGACCGTATGGCCTCAAAGGGCATTATAGCAAATGTTTGTACATATAATGTTTTCATTGATAGTTTGTGTAGGGATGGACGGAGTGCAAAAGGTTATCTATTATTGAAAAGGATGAGAATGAATGATGTATATCCTAATGAGATTACTTATAATACACTCATTAATGGCTTTGTTAAGGAGGGGAAGATTCAAGTTGCTACTCGTGTTTTTGATGAGATGTCAGTGCTTAACTTATCACCAAACTCTATCACTTACAATATTTTGATTGATGGTCATTGTTATGAGGGCAATATTGGTGAAGCGTTGAGACTTTTGGATTTGATGGAATCACATGGTCTACGACCTGATGAAAAGACTTATGGGGCACTTTTGAAAGGGCTATGCAAGCATGCTGAATTTGACTTAGTTTCCAGTATTCTTGAGAGAATGAGTTTGAATGGGTTAAGACCTAGTTGTATAAGTTATACAACAATTATTGATGGGATGTGTAAGAAGGGCTTACTAAATGAAGCTGTGCTGGTGCTAAATAATATGTTAAAAGATAATATAGATCCTGATGTTGTAACATTTTCAGTGCTTATAAATGGATTTTTCAAGGCGGGGAAGATAAATAATGCAAAGGAGATAATGTGTAAAATGTACAAAGCAGGACTTGTACCAAACCGCATTTTGTACTCAACATTAATATACAACTATTGCAAAATGGAGAATACAAAGGAGGCTTTAAATGCTTATGCACTTATGAATCGCAAAGGTCATGTTGCAGACCACTTTACATGTAATGTGTTGGTTGCTACTCTTTGTAGATGTGGAAAAGTTCAAGAGGCAGAACATTTCATGCATCACATGAGCAGGATGGGTATTGATCCCAACTCTATTACTCTTGATTGTATCATAAATGGTTATGCAATTTTGGGTGATGCGTTAAAAGCCCTTTCTTTTCTTGATGAAATGATTACTATTGGCCATTTTCCAAGTCATTTTACATTTGGGAGTCTATTGAAAGGACTTTGCATTGGTGGACATATTAATGAGGCAAAAAGCCTCTTGCATAGACTTCTCCGCCAACCTTCTGCCATTGATAATGTTTCTTACAATACATTACTTACTGAGATGTGTAGATCAGGAAATTTGTTGGACGCAGTCAGCCTTGTAAATGAGATGGTTATGAATAATTTGCTTCCTGATAATCACACGTACACTAGTCTTATTGCTGGGCTATGCAGGAAGGGTAAATTGGTTGCTGCACTCATTTTGTCCGGGAAAGCAATGGAAAAAGGATTTCTAACACCAAATCCTGCAGTATACACTGCGTTAGTTAATGGCTTATTTAAGGCAGGTCACTCCAGAGCTGCTTTGATTACTTTTGAAGAGATGCTGAACAAAGGTGTTAGGCTTGATACTATTGCATTCAACGTGCTTCTGGATCATTATTCAAGGATGGGACAAATGATCACGGTAAATGATATCCTTTCAAACATGAGGAGCAGCAGTTTATCTTTCAATTTGGCTACTTACAATATTCTTCTGCATGGATATGCCAATACGGATGGCATAACAAATTGTTTTAGGATATATAAAGACATGATTGGACAAGGTATTGTACCAGACAGATTAACATGCCATTCTCTTATTCTTTGCTTGTCTGATGCATTGGAAGTTGCTGTAAAATTTTTGAAAAGCATGACAATTGATGGTTTAATAGCTGATACTTATACATTTAACATGCTTATTTCCAAGTTATGTGGAAAGGATCAGATCAAAATGGCATTTCATGTGGTCGATCTAATGGATCGGTTAGGAGTTATACGTAATGTTGATACATATAATGCCCTTTTCAGTGGACTAGTTAGAGTTTCTGCTTTTAAGGAAGCCCATCTTATTCTGCATTCCTTGTTGGAAATTGGATGTGTTCCTACATGTAGACAGTATGTCACTTTAATAAATGGCATGTGTAGAGTGGGAAATGTACGGGGAGCAATGAGGCTAAAAGATGAGATGAAAACACTTGGTGTCTGCTCTTATGATGTTGCTGAGAGTGCAATCATTAGGGGGCTTGCATTGTGCGGGAATATTGAAACTGCCGTTCTAGTTCTTGATTTCATGCTTCGCAGTCAGTTGATTCCAACGGTTGCTACTTTCACTACTTTGATGCATATTTGTTTCAAAGAAGGTAACCTTGAGAAGGTTTTTTACCTGAGAAATAAAATTGAGTGCTGTGATATGAAGCTTGATGTAGCTGCATACAATGTTCTGATTTCTGGCTTTTGTGCTAATGGTGATGTTATGGCTGCTTTCAAACTTTATGAAGAAATGAAGCAAAGACATCTTTGGCCCAATATCTCAATTTACATGGTTCTTATTGGTTCCGTCTGTGATGGAAATTTTAGTGTTGAAAAGGAAAAGCTTTTAAAGGATTTACAGGCTAGGGGATTGGTACCTTTGGATTGGTCTGGAGGCACGAATCGATTGAATGAGTTGTTGATGATTGCCAGGAAGAAGTTGAATTTCTTGAGGCACAATAGAGGGAGAAAGCAATGAGCAACTAAGCATAAAGATAACAATTTGCTTGGTCCATCATATGCAGCTTTTCCTTCATCAAAACTGCAATTTAGCAGAGGAGGATGAGATGATAGTTTCATGATTCAGCCATATGTGATACAACTGATATCTGCTGTATCAAATGCAAGTTGGCGGAGGAGGATGAGATGATAGTTTCATGACTCAGCCAGATGTGATACAACTGATTTGTGCTGTATTAAATTAGTCTCGGATTTATCCTGTTGATTTACGGATGGAAGGGTTCCTCATATATCCATCTTTAAGCATCCACAGGGTTTTTGTCATTTGATTGGAATAGGCCTACACCTGCTGGAGGACAGACTAGCAGTATTTAGCTGGCGGATTCTTGTTTAGAGACGCCTAATTCAGGTAATTACCATGGTTCATTAATTTATGTTAGTATTGATGTTGAAGTTAGTAATATCCTACCGTCAACATAGGCTTTTGATGTTATAGCAACTGACCAGACTTTTTCACTTGCTGCATATGCAAGTTTTTTAGTTATAAACTTCCAAAATATGCTTTTACTGCTGCAGTAGATAATGGTTTGTGTGTCTTCCATTCAATACATTGGTTAACTTTTTGGCTCAACATGTATAATGCATTGGTGTAATTGGTCCTTTTCTTGCGTTTTTGCATGTTTAGGCTTTAAGTTACTGATGGGCAGGCCTACTAGTTTGCTCGGCAAGGTTTATGGAAGGAGGGGAAAAGTGGGTCATAAGTGGTTTGGTGCACGTGTTTCTTCTACCCTCAAGCAACTTAAGCAGTTAAGCACAAGACAAAGCAATTGAAGAGTCTGTTAATGAGAGCAGCTCCATTACAGAAGCGATAGCAAAGATATGTAAGAGTAATGCTCTGAGCCCATCTAACTTGTTTAGGTGTACAAATAAGGGAGAGGGCTTTAGAAGTTTTGTGAAGTGGTATGCATTAAGATTCCCTTCTTTATGATGATCACATGTGTTCCATTGATTTCATTCATTTATACTGTGTTTGTTTTGTTATAGATTTGGTCCTATCTGCTACCGCTTTTAGAGAAGTTACTGGCGCTTAATCTTATTATCGCCTGGCACTTGATGTTCTTCCCCACTTACAGCTTGTGTGGGCCACAGAAAAGCCAACAAAGCGCTTTCTTCAGTCTCCACCTGGCGCTTTGGTGTAGCCCATGCAGAGATTCCTCGTTGCACAGACATTGTTAACTTTCTGGCTTACGCTGCCTTTGGGGTTTTCTGTTTCCACCTTCTTCTCACTTGGCTGGTGTTTCTGCTGCTGTTGCTGGTTTTTGCTATTATTTTTACATTACAAATTGCTGCGATATCATGAAATTTCGCGACTTCCAGTTTTTGGCTGAGTCTTAGCTCGGAACTTGGTCAGTTGCATTATGTCTAAAGCATTTTTGTTTTAATTTTCCCATTTGGTGAAGGTTGAAATTGGCTACAACTTTTCCTGTATTAGCTGACAATGTGATGGATTTCTAATAGGCGATAACAAGGAGGGGAAGGCTGAAGAGAATGGTATTTCTTCAAGACTCGCAGCAATGTTGCATTATGGTGTTACGTAGATTCTTGAAGAAGCAACTAGGTTTTAGAGGCTTCTGTCAAGAGAGGACAGAGACGTTATATTTTCTTTATTAGAATTTACCTGTCTTTTCCAAATTGGTACAAATCTCTGTAATTCTCAGTCTACTTAACTTTATATAGATAGATAGATAGATAGATAGATATCAGACATATTTTGAGCAATTTAAGCTTTGGGTGAAAGGTTCTAAGTTCTAACATGGCAACATGCTAATTGCTCACATTTTTCTAGGAAGTTAGATTCAAATGATTGTCAGAGATAACTAACTTCTACTTTTTGTTATGAATTATTGAAATGCTATGAATTTCATGAATGAGATGAGTCCATTTAATTGATTTGCAAGAGAGCTTAATATTGAAGGGGTCTCTTAATTCATTATCTGGAGGCTCTCATTTTTTAGGGAGGGGGTGCCTGCTGCCCCTCAGAAATGAGAGGCTTCCTAAGTGTTTTTTTAGGTTCCTTTTATCATTAGATTCTATATAAAATGAGTGATATTTTGACATCATATAGACAAAAAATGGAATTGTTTTCAATTTTTTATGATTTTTCAAATATTCATCAGAAAAATAGTACAGTTTTTTTTTCACTTTGAGTACTGAATCTTTGAAAAATTATAAAAAATTGAAACTAACTCTATTTTTTGCTCATAAGATACAAAAATGTCACTCATTTTATGTAGAATCTAATAGTAAAAAGGAAAGCTAAAAAAATACTTAGGAAGGCCCTCATTTTTTAGGGCCAGCAAGGAGGGGGTAACAGGCCCCCCCCATTTTTTATGCGAGCTCTCCATGAAAATCCCACTTTGCGGGGTTGTAATGAAATGAGGTCTGTGATCATATTTTACCCCTTGAAATTATTTAGCTTCTCCAAGAGTTTCTTTGAGGAATGCAAGTTGCTTTAGTATAATTTACTATCTCCGCATTTAATATAAGACCCAGTTGGCTAATTTCGAGGGATTAATTTTTGCACCCCTTGGCTACGAAACTAGGCTAATCTAAATAAATTATTTAAGTATAACATATGTTAAATGATCTTTTTAAAATATTTATGTGTATCATTAAATTATAGTATTAGTTCATGAGTCAGAATAATTAGTTTGGACAATATAATAAATATCAATATTTCAAAATAATTTATTTAATTTATCTAATCTCTCCAAATTAGTCAATTAGATTTTATATTGAGGATTAGAGTTGATATTGTATTGTGATCGGTTGTGATCATCACATTGAGAATCGGCGTAAGATGATTGACATTGCACCGTGCAATGTCCTAGTATGTTTGGTTGAGCATTTTCTTAGCTTATAAGTACTTATACACGTAAGTCGAGACAACCCTCTTCTCATATGCTTACCTTGTATTCTGTAAATCACGATTGAAAATCTATTTTTGAAGACTTCAATCGCTATTCTAAACGGCACTTCTTTCATGGTATATCCTATTATGAATTTGTTTTTACTTTTTACAAAGGACACTTCGGTTTTTTTATTATAAAACACTTTTCAGGTGTTCATGAGACTGGAATAGGATAGGTTTATTCCGTGTCCCGTCCAGTAAAAGGGTGCAAGACAGCAAACATGTCATGTGTCCCATCCCTTTCCCGCTAGGACCAGGATAAGATTGTGATAAGGATGGGACTGGGACTGGGACTGGAACAAGACGCCCTTTTTTTTCTTTTTGAGGATCTGGACTATCAGATTTTTCCTTTTTTTTTACTTGTAAAAACTAAAATGACTGAATATGGGAATGAGTTGGACGCTAAACCTAGATGATTGAAAATATTTGATGTAAATATGTAATCATCCTCTTTTATCATTTTTAGATCGAAATCATAATAAAAAATAAGGAATTATTAAAATTTAATTAGAGTGAGGATCATAAATATTTATAGAACTTTTTTGTAGAGAATTAGACAAGCAAGGGCAAGAAAGACCAATATGTTAATGTCAACGGTTTCATCTAAGAGAGGGTGAATTTGGTGATATTCAAAAAATTAAAAAAAATAAATTATAATTAAAACACTTAATTAAAAGATAAGGGTTGGAGGAATTTCACTGAAGTGTACACGAGAGTTTATACTGGTTCAGTTTCAACCTCTTGACCAGAGTACAAGAGAGTTCATCGACATGACTTTCACTCCCCCTTACACTTTGTAAGCCGACATCCACACTCAATGTCTCACTACCTTGAGTTTCTCTTTACAATAGTAATGAATACTGTTGTAAAATCTCTCTCAAAGAGTTGATAAATGAATATTGAAGAACAATATGAGTTTCAGAGAATATCAGACAGAATAATAGAGTACTTAATGAACAAAATTGATTTTGTCATTAGTTGTTAGCTCCGTCTTGAATGCTTCCGTATTTATAAATAAAATGTCTTTAATGACAGTTCTGAGCAATCAAATTTGTCCGTTAGAGAGTAATTATAGCTGTTGATGAAAGAGAGTGCTTCCGTTGGTTGTCTTTGCTACGCATTTAATGCTTATGACAGGATTTTGCTTTTCTTGATTTTGAAATTAATCCAAAGATTAACCACCTGAAACTTATACATAAATATGATTCATAACATTCAAAAGAAGTACAAGAATTTAGGATGTGTTAGAAATCCCATAATTTCAGCTAAACCATACCCATGATGGCAGCAAATTTGAGGCACGGTCCCGAAAGTGTATATTTCTCGGGTACTCCTCCACTCAGAAAGGCTATCGATGCTACTATCCTACCTTAAAGAAACTGTTTGTCTCCAAAGATACCTTCTTCTATGAGGAGGATGCATATTATCCCAAATTACCCATTCAGGGGGAGTACTCTGATATTGAATGGCTAATTTCACAAGAACCTTCACAAGAATCCGCTAATACCTTACATCCCATAGACACCTCACCACCAGTTCCTGATATCTTACCTACTTCACCTCCTGACACCACTAATGCCTCACCTTCCACACCTCCCAATACCAACCCCAATGAACTGGAAACACAAATCACAACTAGGACGGGTGAAGAAGGTGGATCAGAGGGAGATACCAGACAACAATCTCAGGAGACAGGAAGAAATGTCAATCCCACTCAAAGGAACAACCATGACTCCAACCCGAGAATAGATCCTGAGGAGATTGGATGGCCTATTGCACTTAGAAAAGGGTTAAGGTCCTGTACTCAACATCTGATTCAACGGTTTGTTTCATATGGTAACCTATCTGCCAAGATGCAGAGCTTTGTTGTAAACAGTGCACAGATTAACATTCCAAACTCCTTCAACCAAGCCATGGTTGACCCAAAGTGGAAACAAGCGGCGGAAGAAGAGTTAAAAGCACTTGAGGAAAGTAAAACATGGGAAATTGTACCTTGCCCTTCAGGAAAGAAACCTGTAGGATGTAAGTGGATATTTACCCCAAAGTTCAATCCTGATGGCAGCATCAACAAGTATAAGGCTAGACTAGTTGCAAAAGGATATACCCAGACTTATGGAATCGATTACCAAGAGACCTTTGCTCCAGTAGCCAAGTTTAACACAATCCAAGTACTGTTGTCAATTGCAGCTAACTTGGACTGGTCATTGCATCAATTAGACATAAAGAATGCATTTCTAAATGGAGACTTGGAGGAAGAGGTCTATATGGAAGTTCCAGAAGGAATCCTTGCACCAAGTGGGTCAGTCTGCAAGCTTAATAAGTCATTGTATGGACTAAAGCAATCCCCACGGGATTGGTTCGGCCGCTTCAACAAAGCAATAAAGAAACTTGGGTATAAACAAGGGCAAGCAGATGATACACTGTTTACCAAGCACGAGGATGGACGAGTTACTATCCTGATAGTCTATGTTGATGATATAGTCATTACAGGAAATGATGAGAACTCTATTGCCCAACTAAAAAGGGACCTGTCACATGAATTCCAGGTCAAGGATCTCGGCCAAATGAGATACTTCCTGGGTATGGAAGTGGCAAGAACAAAACGAGGCATAAATGTATCACAACGGAAGTACACTTTAGACCTCCTGCATGAGACAGGAATGTTAGGAGCACAACCTGAAGGAACACCAATGGAAGAAGGGTGTCATCTAGAGATAAAAAAGGATGGTGTCCCAGTTGACTCAGAACGATACAGAAGACTTGTGGGAAAGCTGATATACCTAACTCACACACGTCCAGATATCAGCTATGCAGTTGAGACAGTAAGTCAATTCATGCATCAACCACAGGCAGAGCACATGACTGCTGTATATAGAATCTTGAGTTATCTGAAGCTCAACCCAGGAAGAGGCATTTGCTTCAAGAAGAACACAGCCAGAAGCCTAGAAGTCTACACAGATGCTGACCATGCAAGAGACAGGGAAACTAGAAGGTCAATTTCAGGGTACTGCACATATGTGTGGGGAAATCTGGTAACATGGAGAAGTAAGAAACAAACTGTAGTATCAAAGAGCAGTGCAGAAGCAGAGCTAAGAGCAGTGAACGACGGAACATGTGAAGGACTTTGGGTTATCAGGATACTGAAAGAATTGGGAATTCCATACGAAGGCCCCATACAGGTCTGGTGTGACAACACAGCCAGCATTGAGATGACGAGAAACCCTGTTTACCATGATCGAACTAAACATGTTGAGATAGACAGGCACTTTATTAAAGAGAAGGTTGAAGCAGGCATTATGAACCTATCTTACATACGTTCTGAAGATCAGATTGCAGATGTAATGACCAAACCGCTAGGCAGAGCTATGTTTGAAGGATTTCGGTGCAAGCTGGGAATGATTGACATATACTCTCCGCTTGAGGGGGAGTGTTAGAAATCCCATAATTTCATCTAAATCATATCCCTGATTTTAGGCTCCCTGGATTAGGAAAGATTATGATTGTAATTTTCATTATTCCCCATTAATCCTCATTAATGTGTATGATCCCATTCAGCCTATATATATGTACCGAAAACCACCATATATGAATAAGAGAGAATGAATAATATTGTCTTTCCACTCTAATAGGATGTTAATCATGATTAGTAGAAAAAGTATTAAGATTGTTGAGATGTTGATTTTAAAAGACTGATGAACACAAACTTAAGTGTGCTTTAGCATCACTCAGGTGATTCCTTATCACTTGAGTTCTTACTCTATCACTCAAGTATGCAAGTGATCATGTGCTAATAATCTCTAGCAGTGAAGTCTCATGAAAAAGAATATCACTCGAGTACCTAGTCAATTGCTTGAATGATACCTATAGGTTTTAAAAAATGTTCAGTTTAATCACTACAAAGTAACTCAAGTGCACTTTTGGATCACTTGCAGACACTTACAGGTGCTTGCAAGTGATCATGGATCACTCAAGTGATTCTTTCATTCACTCAAGTGATATTATCAAAAGATTACATCACTTCAATTTTACTTGCAAGTAATTCGCAAGTGAATGTCATCACTTAAGTGAACATCACATCACTCGAGTGATTGAGCATATCACTCGAGTACTCCATTTAGCCACTCAAGTGATATGCGTTACCAAATCACCAACTCTCATATTTCTTACGAGTGACTTGCAATCACTTGCAAGTGATATAAATCACTCGAGTGATCTAGACACAAAACCTTTCACAAGTTATGATCATCATCAAGTGACTTGCTAAAATTTTGGAGTGAAGCTACATCACTCAAGTGCATTAGCTATCACTCGAGTGATCCTCTTTGATAATCTTAGTTCTTATCTGGCTATTACTCAAATGCTAAAACTAATACTTGAGTGATTTTCCCAAGATAGAAAAGATTACCATAGAGTTTCACTTTGATCACTTAGAAGTGAAAAATCATCACTTGAGTGATTTGTTAATTTAAGTTTTCTTCAAATATATTTATATCACTCGAGTTCTTAGAAACTCACTCAAGTGACTTGAATTATCAAGTCAATTTTGTGCTATCCTTCTTGTTTGTCAAAATAAACTTAGATATCAAGGTTTATTATGATCAAAATATAATGAGAGCTAACACAAGAGAGTGGAGTAAATGAAAACGGCAACACCGTGCTAGTGATTGTGAGGTTTTTCTTAAATATTTTTAGTATTTTGTATTAAAAATATAACTAATATATGATAATATCTTTTTATATGACTAAAATTTGTCAAAAAGATTATACACTAATATTTTTTATACAACTAACATCTATCTAAAAAATATTATTTATATCTTTAACAAAAATATTATATATTTTGGTAAAAAAATAAAAATATTAGATATATATTATATATATTAAACTAACAAGATGATTTCGGGATGAGACAAAAAGCCAGGGTGAAAGAAAGTTTGCTCGCTTCCCGTGTTGTCCTAGTAATTATTTTGTCCCATCCCGAATTTTTTCAGGATAGGATTGTCTCATCCCAAAATGACCAGGATCGGAACGAGACAGTCGGGATGTGACATAAATGAATACCCATAGCTTTGATATTTCTTTGCAAGTAGTAACTTGCTAACTAATCGAATAATCTTCTCTAATCAATAAATATCATCTAGAGTAATTTTAAAAAATTTAACTAAATATATTTTGTAATCTACTTAAATATGTTAATTTTTATATAACAAGGATTGGATATGAGTATGATATTAGTCAAGCTTTTAAATGAGAAAGTTGAATCAAGAAAATTATATTAATTCAAATTCTTAATATACGATCAAGTTGACTAATTTGAGGAGATTAAAAAAATTAAATGAACTAAAAATGTTTATCATATGTTACATTATCTATCTAAAATACTTATGTGTATAATTAAATCCTATATTAGTTTAAAAGTTAGACAAATTAGATTAGAATAAAATTATAAATATAAATACTTCATTTGTCAATTGTGTTATATATTAAGAACCGATATATTAACATAAATCTCTAAGATCCATTTTCTATATTCTAATTGCTCCTCCATCATCCTCAATGGTTTTACTTTAAGACTTGTTCATGAATTTCAAACTAAATAAGCAGAAGAGTGGTAAAGAAAGACACATAAACATATATGAAATAAATTGATAAATTATGCCACAAATCTATATTTTTATTTATTGATCGTGTAGAATACTTATAAGGTGATATAGAGAAGGGTTTAGTCTAACTAAACCTAATAACATATCTCCTATAATCAAGGAGTATTCAAAATTCAAATAAGTATTTGAAATTCAAATAAAAACAACATAACAAAATAATCTAATAATCTTAATAATAATAAATAGGATAATTAACCTAACTCTAATTAGGGCCAGGGTTTCGGCCATCATGGGTCGAATAGGGTCCAACTTCCAACATTCCCCCTCAAGATGGGGAATAGATGTTGATCATTCCTAGCTTGCTTCTAAGTCCTTTGAATTTCTCTTGGGTGAGTGACTTCATCATAATATATGCAATTTGCTTTCCTGATGGAATATAAGATAGATCAATGATCTTAGCTTTTAATTTTTCTCGAATGACGTGCCTATCAATCTCCACATGCTTCATTTTGTCGTGTTGGATAGGATTGTTAGTAATTTAAATTTTTGACATATTATCACACTACATTTTAAAAGGTCCATCAGTCTCTGCTTTAATTTCATTTAGGAGTCGTAAGATCCACATCCCTTCACATACACCTAAAGACAAAGCTCTATATTTTGAATTTGTTGAACTGCGTGAGACAACTAGTTGTTTCTTGCTTCTTAATGTGATAAGATTTCACCATACATATGTGCAATAACATGTAGTAGAACGTCGATCAACCTTAGAACCACCCTAGTCAATGTCAGTATATAGCTCTACACTTATGTTACTTCCTTTAACAAAGAATAAACCGAGTCCTAGAGTTCTTTTAAGATATCTAAGGATTCTATAAATTGTTGTCATATGCACATTTTGTGGGTTGCTTGAGAATTGACTCACAACACTAATGGGAGCCCAAACTCTCCCATTACTTCTCATCTACTTCCCTAATTATCACCCTTGAATTCATCTTTGTAGATTGAACATGTGACTTCTTACTTGGGGAACATCTATATCACTAGGCCACAAAAGCCATGGGTACGTCCACCTATTCATTGAAAAGGAACTACCTTGTAAACTTTCTTATTAATTGGCTAGTTAAGCTACCTTTAAAGGCCTGCGGTGTGTCTGACTCTCTCTTGAAAGGGGCATGTCTTTTTCCCACCACCTCTTCCGATCTTTTGAAATTATTGAACAGAGATGCCGGTGTGGTGACTTGTTTCAAGAAGCTCGAGTAGTTGTTTATGTTGATTTTTGTTTTTGTTGGTTTTTTCTTCTAGTTGATTTTATCTTTGTTACCAAAATTTGTGTTGTGGTGACAGTGGTGTTTTTGTATTGATGATTGTTGTTCTTCACCAGCGCAAAATAAAGAAAGAAAAGAAAGGTAGTGCCTTTGAATAGTGTTTGGGTTTAGTGAGTTTATGATATTGGGGTTTGATATTGTGATTGAGTTTGTAATATCCCAAATTTTATTCACCAAAATTCCTTGTACATTTGATTGTACTAAATGGAATAAAATGGTAAACTTTGATGTACTTGAAATAGCCAAAAGATTAGAAATATAGATTACATGAAATTTTGGCTAAATTAATAGATAAAGCTCAATTTTTGTTTTCATAAAGGCCAAATATTGTAGCCTAAAATTAAGACTAGAAGAGCACAATTTTAGTCCAAAATATGGTATAAAATTCGGCCAAAATAAAAAGGGAAGAAAGAAGACAACAATTGGTTTAAAAATTTAAGAAAATGTAAGGGTAAAATAGTCATTTAGCTAATAAAATTAAAAGTTGATATTTTTCCTTTAATTATAGCCAAGGTCAGCCAAAGGAAGAAGAAACAAGGAAAAAAATGGTTGGGACACATGTTATGCCATGTGGAAGGTTTGTATGTCATATGGAAAAAAAAGACATAACATATTGCCATGTGTAGCAAATTTGTAATAAAATATTATATTTTTAAGGAGGTAGAAGGGAAAAGTTTTAAGAGGATATTTTTCTCTCCCAAAGGCCATATTTCAGCCAGCAACCAAGAGAACAGAGAGCAAGTAAGTTTGGAAAAAACAAAAAACAAGAAGAGATCTAGAGAGATCAAGAAGCAGACCAAGGTAAGTTGGTAACAAAATTCATGTGTTCTTACCATTGAACTCATAGAAACCTTCTCTAATCTTCAAGATAATCATGCAAAGCAAGAAATTCAAATAAAAATGAGAGAGGAAGTGCACGATTCGAGAGAGAAAACAAGAAGAATCAAAGTAAGTTGAAAACTTGTTTCTCTTGTTGATTTATGATTGTTGTTGGTGTTTTGGTTGGTTGTTTGGCTTGAATTCGTGATTTGGGATGCATGAACCCTAAGATGAGGTGCTATTCAATTTTCCATTAATAATGTTTAAGAGGCGTTTAAGTAGTTAAACAAGTGATTAGAAGTGAAAAGAAGATGCCTGGTTGATTGGAAATTGAAAAACTTCAATTTTCTCAAATTTGTTTAAGTTTTGGGCAGACCTAGTTTTGGGGGTTTGAGCTGGAATTTGATGGATTTGATGACTTCATTGTGCTTAGAATGAAAAATTGTGTAGGGGACATGTGAAAAATAGAGTATGAAGGCTTTAGAGTGTAAAATGATAATTTTACTCCTAAAACCCTAACTTTGTGGCTGTCAAGGGCATTCTGGAAAATGCAGATCAAAACTGAGGTAAAAAATGGATCCTACATGCGAAATTGTGTAGGAATAGCCCGGGTCATAATTTTTGGAAAAGTACAATTATACCGGGTATAATGGGAATTATACTGGATTTCTAGGGGTATTTTGGTAATTATGATTTTTTGGTAAAGATAACCAACTATATGAGCTTTGGAATGAAGTATGAATGAGTAATAACTCATTTATTATAAATTTGGAATTTTAGGATTTGACATTTACCCGAGCCGGACAAAGGGTTAGTGAACCGAGTAGCTAGACATTAGAAACGATTTCAGGTAGTGACTCTTTCTTTCGTACATTATGTGATTATTTATATGCATTGTATTTCCATGTTCTGTGATGTGAAATATATATTACAAATTCCTAGAACTGTGATGTGGAAAAAGCACAAGTACCACCATATATGGGAAAACCACAAGCACCAATAGGCCGATTAGAACCCAATCTAGGTAGTTGATATAATTCCTTACTATTGGTTGGGAAAAGCACAAGTATCATCATGCCAGTAGGACCCAGCTTAGGTAATGAGACAAGTACGGACAGACTATTGTCTGCTCCGGAACATTACAATGATCACAATATGGCTAGTAGAGACAAAATAGTTATTTTGATCCTGAACGTCAGACAGACATACATGTTTACAATATTTATTTCTGTTGCATTATATGGTGCATTATATGTTTATTTATCACATTTTATATGATTGATTGTATGTTACTACTGAGATTTGTTTGAATCTCACCATTTCCATAAATAAAATTTATTCAACTAGAAGAAGCAACTCCAAGGGCAAGGAAGTTGACACCGAAAAATGAGAAGTTCTGGTCTTGATCAAGATTTAGTGTTGATTATTTGTTAAACGTTTTATGTATTTTAGGATTTGTAATTAATATGTACAAACCCTGTAGGGATTTCCTATAATGTAATCAAATACTTTATATCAGTATGTTTATATTATTTCTGCATGCCCATCAAAATATACGTTGATACTCTGTTAAATTTTGAATTATTGAGGGGTTTGACATTGACGATGTTTGGAGTTCAGACATGATGAGATGGGGACTGAGATTAGAGCTGAAAGAGAAGTTAATCTCTGAGCAATTCACAGAATTTAATAAGGCAGTAGAGAATGCCAAATCACATAGAGAAATTTGCTGAATTTGTACACTAACAAAAATGCTGGCAGTAAGAGAGCATATGGCAATAGGAGTTCTTCCCAAAAACGTAAGAACCAGGGAGATCCAACCAGGGGAAATGACAAAAAGCCTTACCATCCTGGTAACCGCGGTAATCAAAGACCCCTGAGAACAGAATCTGTTGCCATTGTGGCAAACCCCATCATCCTAGAAGGCCATATGGTGCTCTAGTAAGGTAAATAATCTGTTATAATTCTCAGCAACCGGGGCATTTTACTAACAACTCTCAACGGTAACAAAGGGCAGAGGAGCCAAGGCAGAGAACTCAGGGCAGAGTCTTTGCCTTGACACAGGAGGAGGCCAACAAATCTCCAGAACTAATCCAAGGTATGATTTTACTTAATGGTAATTCCGTACAAGTATTGTATGATTCGGGTGTTAGTCATTCATTTATTGCATATGACTGTGTAAGATGACTAGGCCTGAGTGTACACCAGCCACTGTATGATCTGACTGTGTCTACACCCATGGGTGATAGATCTGTAATAGCCGATGTTTGTCTAAACTGCATAATAAACGCCAAGGGACATGAATAAACAATATATCTGATTCACTTACCACTATAAAGACTAGAGGTAATTCTCGGTATTGACTGATTGACGGCGAACAATGTTATGCTAGACTGCGGAAGCAAAATGGTTATTTATCCTAATCCATAATCACATATCAGTCCAGAAGTCAACCTTAATTTTCTTTAAACAACTGAGGCTAAGAAATTTTTGCATAAATGTTGTCAGGGGTACATAGTATTCTTTTTTATGCAGTCAGAAGTTGGAACAACACTCGAGAATATCCTTGTAGCAAATGAGTTTCCTAAGGTGTTTACAGACGATATCAGTGGATTAGCTTCAGAAAGGGAAGTAGAGTTTGCAATTGAGAATAAGCATGGATGATTTGCTCCAAAGGAAATGGAAGAATTGAAAAAGCATATTGAGAAGCTATTAGAGAAAGGGTTCATTCGACCTAGTGTTTTTCCATGGGAAGCTCCAATGTCTTTATCAATAAGAAAGATAAAAGACTGCACCTTTGTATTGATTACAGAGAGCTAAATAAGGTGACCATTAAGAAAAACTACCCACTCCTTAGAATTGATGATTTGCTCGATCAATTATCTGGTTCCTGCATATTCTCAAAAATTGATTTGAGGTCAGGGTATCATCATCTTTGAGTAAAAGCAAAGGATGCACAAAAGACTACTTTTAGAACCATATATGGTCATTACGAATTTCTGGTAATGCCATTTGGGCTGACCAATACACCTACAGTGTTTATGGACCACATGAATCAAATTTTCCGTCTGTATTTGGACCAATTCATGGTAGTCTTTATTGATGATATTCTGGTGTATTCACAAAGCAGAGCAGAATAAGAAGAGCATTTAAGAATAGTGTGGACACATTGAGAGATAAGCAACTCTATGTCAAGTTAAGCAGGTGTAAGTTTTGGCTTTCGGAAGTTAATTTTTTGGGCCATGTAGTCTCACAGAAAAGGGTCTCGGTAGATCCTAGCAAAGTGAAAACAGTACTAAACTGGAAGAGGCAAGAGAATGTTGCTGAGATACGCAATTTTGTGGGTCTTACAAGTTATTACAGAAGATTTATACAAAATTTCTCCAGAATTGTTTTTCCATTAACAAAGTTGACACGGAAAACTCAATCTTTCGCGTGGGATGATAGTT
Organism: Albizia julibrissin; assembly: GCA_037074505.1. Classification (NCBI taxonomy): domain Eukaryota; kingdom Viridiplantae; phylum Streptophyta; class Magnoliopsida; order Fabales; family Fabaceae; genus Albizia; species Albizia julibrissin. The sequence continues at coordinate 28,665,055 of CM073480.1, read as the reverse complement.
GTGAGAAGAGCTTCACATAACTGAAGGAGACATTGACAACAGCACTAGTGTTAACAATCTCCCCGATCTGCATTTGACCTACGTGGTCTACAGTGATGCGAGCAAGCATAGATTGAGATGTGTCCTAATGCAACAGGGCAAAGTTGTAGCATATGCCTCTCGTCAATTGAAGCCTTATGAACTAAATTATCCCACTCATGATCTTGAATTAGCAGCAATTGTGTTTGCACTAAAAATCTTGAGACACTATCTTGATGGGGCAACTATAGAATTGTACTACAACCACAAGAGTTTGAAATACTTGTACAATCAAAAAGAGTTAAACATTAGACAGTGCAGATGGATGGAGTTGCTTAAAGATTACAACCTGAAAATTAAATACTATCTAAGAAAGGCTAATGTAGTTGCATACGCATTAAACCGCAAGACAGTACAGGTGGCAGCCTTAATGATTCAAGAGCAGAAATTGATTGAGGATTTCAAGGATCTCAATTTTTCTAATCAGATTATGATCAGTGGCAGCAATATTAGTCAGGAAGAAAATGATCTGAGAACAACAATTAAGAAAGCTCAGATGCAAGATAATAAAGCACAATCTATCAAGAACATTATTGAAAAGGGAGAAACTCAGGATTATGACCCGCCACCGAGTGGACTAGTTAGATACAGGAAGCGGATATATGTTCCACCGTAAGCAGAATTGAGACAACAAATTCTGGATGAAGCAAACAAGAGTAATTATGATTGATTGTATATTATTACTGAGATTCGTTTGAATCTCACCCTTTCCATAAATAAAATTTATTCAGCTAGAAAAAGCGGCTCCAAGGGCAAGGAAGTTGACACCGACAATTAAGAAGTTCCAGTCTTGATCAAGATTTAGTGTTGGTTATCTGTTAAACGTTTTATGTATTTTAGGATTTGTAATTAAAATATACAAACCCTTTGGGGATTTCCTACAATGTAATCAAGTACTTTATATCAGTATATTTATACTATTTTTGTATGCCCATTAAACTATGCGTTGATACTATGTTAATTGTCGAATTATTGAGGGGTTTGACAATCGGTTCAAATATAATAAGGGAAAATTAAGGAGAGGGGCCAAGTAAAAATATTATTTATTGTGAAGGACCTTAAAAAATGTAATTATTTAAAAGGACCAAATTTTAAAATATAAATTTAACAATACTAAATTACCCTTAGTCAAGCTTCCCACATTTTTTTCATTTAATCTCTCTCACATTCTATTTTAAATCTAATTTGAATTTTTTCCGCTAAAATTAAAATAGTCAAAATCATCAATGATATGATCCTTTTTTAACTTCTATTTTCCATCAACATAAACCATATGATAAATATATTAATATTATATAAATTTATTTTTTAATAAAAGTAAATTTTTCAAACTCACTAATTTTAATTATGTTAAAAAAATATTATGTTGATGTTGTTGAAAAATGAAATTTAAGAAAATCTAGTCATGATGATTTTGACGATATTAATTTTGGTGGAAAATAAAATTTTAATTAGTTTTAAAATAGAATATGGGAGAGATTGCATAAGAGAATATAGGAAGTTTGACCAAGGGTAATTTAGTATTTTTAAATTTATGTTTTGAAATTTGGCCTTTTAAATAATTACATTTTTTAAGGTCCTTTACAATAAATATTTTTTTCTTGGTCTTTCTTCCTAATTTTTGATGTAATAAATATAAAAATCATTTAATTCAAATATTTGAGAATAAAAGTAGGGGTTCAAAACTTTGAAAATAGGGGATTAAAAATATTACTAGTGGTACTTCCATAATAACCCGTTTGGTTCGATTATATGAGAGATGATTACATATAATCCCGATGTAATAGTATGATTATATCATTTGGTTAGGTTTATATAATGTAAAAATGATTATATTTTTTAATTTTGATTATATCATTTGATGTAATCAGGATTACATTGATAGGACTGATGAATGAGAATGCAGACATCATGTAATCCAGTGAAAATGACACTATTGTCATTATAATTTTTTAAATTGACCAAAGTGATCACCCATAAAAGCGGTTAAATATTAAATGATTTTAATTACCACCATAAAATATTAAAAAAAATTAATAATGCAGAAATTTAAGAAATATTGCCCCATTCAAAAATTTTAAAAATTAGATTCCACCGTTAAAAAAATATTAAAATATCTCATTAAATAATGTTCTCATAATTAAATATTAAAAAATTAACATTAATCCAACCTATACACTAAATACTATTTCCATAATTAAATATTAAAACATTACTATGAACCCAACGTGTATACTGCACAGAATGAAAAAAATTATCATGAACTCAACGTGTACATTATTATGTGTAGAAAGTGATATTTTGTCCCTTACTATATTATTCTTATATATTCTTATGTTCCACTACAAAAAAACATATAATTTCTGACGGAATTTCCGACGGAAAAAATTCCATCGCAAAAAGTATCGTCGCAAATTGTGAGGGAATTTGCGACGAAACGTTCCGTCACAAATTGCAAGGGAAACCTCCGTGGCAAATTGTTTCGTCACAAATTCCGTGGTAAATTTCCCTACGCTATTTTTCAACGGAAACCTCCGGCGGGCAATCGCCATCGCCGACCACCGCCACCTCGCGCCTCCAACTGTCTATGTCTTGGTCAACCACCGCATGGCCCGGTCAACTGCCACATGTCACCCTCCATCGTGTGCCACATGTCGCCCTCCGTCACTCGCCACGTGCGATAGCACAAATTGGTTACATTTTGTGACCATGTTGAAATTCGAAGCCATTACCTCTCACGCGCGTGCCAGTGCCTTTGCCAGTTGAGCTAGGAAGAACCTGTGTTATTTAAATGAAAAATCATATATATATATATATATATATATATATATATATATATATATATATTATTAAACATTATAATTTAGTTTCCTTATTTTTTGTTACGTAAAGATTATATCTAAATTTTTATTATTAATATCTTTTTTATTCATTTTATTATATATTTTATTTTTATTGTATTTATAAAATTTGTATTTGTATATAATATATTATCCAAAATTTATATATATATATATATAATTTCAATAATAAATATGAATTAATAATTTTTTAGTTATATTATAATTTAATACTTTTTTTTGAAAATTATATTATAGTTTAATAATAATTTAAATTTTAAATTATAATATAATTAATATATAAGAATTGGATTAATCATTAATTAAATAAATAATAAAAAAATTAAAAAAATTAATTAACCCATATTTTCGACGGAATTTTCTATGAATAAATTTTGTCAAATTTTCCGACGGAATTTCCATATGTAAATCGGTAAAAAAATTTACGTTAGGATTTGCGACAGAATTTCCTACGGACGTTTTCCATCGGAAACTTTCTGACGGAATTTCTAACAATCTTTAGACGATTTTAAGTAAATATATTAACTATACATTTTACTATATTTCACACACCTATGCACAAAGAGGTTTTTTGGAATGTTTTGTATTGATGTAAACTGTTTTATGAAATTTTAAGTGCCTTTTGCATCTTTTTTCTAAAATATCCATAGAAGTATATGAAATTTACATACTGCTTTTCAAAAAATAGTAATTAATATTACTAATTCATATTAAATAATAAAAAACTTAAAAATTGAAATATTAACTAAATTATTTTCTAAAAAATCACATTTATGTGTTAAGAAAAATCATTCTAGTTTAAGCTAATATTGGTAAAAATGAGTTTTATTTCAATAATACTATCATGGCATGACATGCTTGAATTATTTTTTGATTATTCTCTTAAAAAAAATTCATTTGATTTAACATATATTAATGTTGATATATAGAGGCATAAAATCATAAAGTAATAATATTTGGCCAAAAACATTACGTTAGGCTTTGCGACGGAATTTCCATTTGGAACTTGTTATGATTCTCCCAGACTCAATTCATACCACACAACTAATTAATATTTGGTTATTCTAACAGTAATGGTTATATGTTAGTCTTATTTTAAAAAAAGAAAATCTACTTAATCTTTCTAATTTTACGTAAGTTTTTATTTTGATCTCTTAATTATTAATGAAGTCAATAAGCTTACAAATTTCAATGGGATCTATTTTAAATTGTAGAATACTAATTAATTTTTTTTCTAAGATGCTAAAATAAAAAATTACGTATTGATAGAAAATCATTTGAATATTTTGATACAAAATGCACTGTATATGATACGAATTCAATTTTCTATATGATTCTCATAATAATTAAAATTTAAATTCTTAATAAATGTGAATTCCCTTTCTCTCTCTTTTTCAGATACGCTAATTATATCATTTTATGCTCTCAATCAAGAAGATTAAAAAAAATTAGGTATAAGAATTAAAACGGTGAAGCTCACTTGTAGATCTACAATCCAGCTTTAAGAATTATTAAGTCAGATTTCATAAACTCTCTTAAAAGCTCATTGATAGATTTTAAAATCTGCAATGCAACTTCAAGGACTGATCATTTCTCAAAAACGTTGGTTAGCATAAACCTTTTTTATTTCTGCTTTTCCTACCAACCAAACAAAGATTTTTCAAGAAAGTCATAAACTTGAAAATTAGTAAGAAGAAGAAATGCAGGGAAGATGAGAATTAATACATAATAAATAGATTAATCATTAATTAAATAAAAAAATAAAAAAATAAATTAATAAATATTTCCGATGGAATTTGAGACGGAAATTTCCTTCGAAAATTCTGGTTTGCGACGGAATTTCCGACGAACTTTTTTCCATGGAAAATTTCAGTCGGAAATTCTGGTTTGCGACGGAATTTTTCTGTGGGAAATTTCCGTCGCAAATTCTGAATTTTTTTTTTGAAAATTTCCGTCAGAAATTCTGATTTGTGATGGAATTTGAGACAGAATTTTTCCGTCACAAATTCCATCTGAAATCCAGTTGGAAAATTTGTGACGGAATTTCCGACGGTTTTTAGATGACTTTTGCGATGGAATTTTTTTCCGTTTCAAATTCTGTCAGAAATTGATAGTTTTTTTGTAGTGTTCGATATAATTCAATCAAACATTTTTATGCATATGTATCATCTTTCCTTAATAATAAACCAAATAAATTATGTAATCACATTTCATTATATTATATTACTTCTAATTTTATAAACCAAACGAGCACTAAGCCGTTGGTGCCTACGTGAAAAAGATAATTGCATATGTCATCATCATATGGTTTTATTACTTGACCCAAAAAAAAAAAAGGTTCTATTGAGCTTAGGGGATTATTAAAATGTTTTCCTTTGAATTTTTGAATCTTTATATTGGTGACTCTAATTTAAGTAGTACGAATACGCGGTACAGGATTATGCCATCATTTTTGTTCTCTCTCTCTCTCTCTCTCGGCCAACTATCATCATTTTTATTCAAATACCCTCTTTTTCTCCTATTTATAAGGTCCTATTCATTGATTTTTAATACAAAACCCTTTACAAAATTTCATCAAAAATTTAAAACAAATCTCCAAAAAAATGCCGTTGTCTCTTTATAATGACATTTTTATCCTCTCTACCTCCAATGAGCTAACTAATTAATCAAATACTATCTTCAGTCCTAAATATAAGACCTAGTTGACTATTTTTGAAAAGATTAAGAAAGTTAAATAAGTTACTTAATCATATCATATGTTGTGTATGATTAAATTATATATAAGTTATTTAATCAGAAAAATTGGTTTTGAGATAAAATGATAAATATAAATATTTTAAAGTAATTTAATTAGCTTCTTTAATTTTTTTTTTTAAAAAGTCAACTAGATCTTATATTTTAGGCCCAATGTAGTAGTAATTTTGAAAAGTTGTAAACGTTCTTAACATCTAACTAACTTTAACTAATTTTTTTAATCTTAAGAAAATAGTCAATGGGGATTTATTAGGCTTGATGGAGCATAAAGTAATTTGCAAGCTTAATTCCAATCAAACATTATCATCATTTCTTGAACGACCCCTTCTTGCTATAGTTGATTTAAGATTAGCTCATGAATGAATCTTTCCTGAAAATATATTTTTCTTAACTACGGTTTTATAGTGTGTCACTAGTTTTTAACGTATCAAACACACAAGTCTAACTTTTTCTTTCATTTTTTCAATTCTATAAAGGACTTTTTATGCCTACCAAATATACCGCTAATTAATTTATCTATTTTACCTTTTGTGCACTGTGACGATTAAAATGGACAATTTTGGGGTTGAAGGTGAAAAGCAGTAGTGAGTTATTAGGATTGGGAATGATGAAGATTAACGAAAATCGAGAAACGTGAGTGTTATGATCTTCTTTTTTCATCAATCGTAATTATCAAACCTAAATCATAATCGAATTGACTTCGTAAGTCATTCACTGTTAATTATGTATAGCAATTGATTACTTTACTCCTCTTGATGACTGGGCGTGTCTTATTTGAATTGGAAAAGAAAACAAAACAGATATGGATTTTGCTCTGCGTTTTGGGTTCAAGCGTGATGTATCTGGATATACTCCTCTGTTACGACTTGTAGGGTAGAAAATATTTTTTTTGTCCTTAATATAAACCACCACATTAAATTTATTATAGAAAAAATTGCCCATAAATACATTTTGGACAAATTAATTGTCAAATGCTACCTGAGAAGATCTTTTACAATTAACAGAAGATATTTTGCATACAACGGAAAATATTTTACACACAAGAGAAGATTATTTGCACGTTCGTAGGAAAGATTTTTTAACATAGGGAAGATTGTTTGCACACAACGGAATATCTTATGAACAGATGAAAGATTATTTACACCCCAGGTAGCATTTGACAATTAATTTGCCTAAAATGTATTTATGGACAATTTTCCCTTTATTATATTATTATGCAGTTTTAGCCCTAATTTATTATTATGTAAATTGTCATTTTCTTGGACTTCTAATTAAAATATATATCTTAAATAGGGTTAAAGTTGGAATGTTATTATATTTTAAGATAGGGTTAATAAAATTTAATAATTTTATTTGTTCCGGTGATTAACAAGCCGTTAATTGAGACGATAAGCGGTCTCACCCTGTAAGGAGAGTAATACAAGTTTAAATCTCGAAAAACGCATTTGTTGGGAGGGCTGGAACCTTAACGCTTCCATCTTGACAGATATTAGTCTTTAAGTCTAAATAACTAGCTCACGTTCTAAGTTTATACCCAAAAAAAAATTTGTTAGAAGTGACTTGTAATCAGAAATAGAGGAAACAATGAATACATTACAAGTCCAACTTTGGGTTCACATAACTATAAGTAGTTTTATTGAAGTGGGAACAAACACACATATGCATTTGGCTTTTACAAGAAACCAATTATGAAAAATATCTAAACTGAGACCAACCGAAAATATAAACCTGCATGCATAAATTATTTACTTGTTATAATAAAGCAGGTGATCATTGGAGCTGCATAAACAAAACGAGAGAAATCAATATGAAGTGGACAATTATTTGAGGATGCACGGTGCTGGATATATAGTGAAAGTACGTTTAGCTGTTGTTGTACCAAAACTGCTTAGCTGTTGTTGTACCAAAACTGCTTCTGAAGATAAGTAATAATGTTCTTGTCAACTTTGAACGCCTTAGTGAGAACCTCAGGAGAGATAGGAGGAGTGGATCCAAACACGGCATTAGCAATAGTGATAACTCCCGGATTCTGACTGCTGAGACCGGCTATCGCTAGGGCATTTTCATTTCCGACATTAAGTTGAAAGTGAATCAAACCAATTGGGAACACAAACACGTCTCCTTTGTTCAGTACTTTAGTGAAGAGGCGATTATTATCTTGATTCGAACTCACAAATCCAACCAAAAGCTCACCCTCGATGACGATCAAGATTTCAGTGCCACGTGGGTGGGTGTGGGGAGGATTGAGGCCGCCGTGAGAAAAATCGATGCGAGCGAGGGAGATGCCAAGAGTGTTGAGCCCTAATATTTCGTTCACAGTGACTGGAGTCACTTTGGAGCCTAATGGGTTGGCTGTGTTGCCAGGATTTACGTGGAAAAAGAAATCTTCAGCCTTTGCTAGCTTGGGGTCTTTGCAAAATTTCCCATTCACGAACACTAGATCACATGGATATAGAGTAGTTAATTAGTAACCAATCAATATGAACATCCTAAATAAATGCACACACAAGACAAACGAATGAATCATATATATATATATAGTAACGGTGAATAGGAAAAATTAATCTTAAAATCGAGGTAGTTTCACCTTATTTTTGGTCTGACTGTTCTATTTTTTTTTATTATATACTTGTATAAGGGAAAGAAGTTACAGGGACTTGATTCAAAATCACGTCAAATTACAGGGACTTACATATAAATCCCCCATTTTAAATTTATTGTCCAAAGTACCTTAAATTCGTTTAAGAATTTAGATACAACTTATTTTCAGCAGGTGTAACTCTTTTTCAGTTGTGTGCATTCCAATATTTCAACTAAATGTAAAATGAAAAACACTAGCACGTAGCTAAAATATGTTGCACACAACTGAAAAAGAGTTACACCCACTTAAGAACCTGGATCGGTAGAGATATTTGGACAATAAATTTTGTAATAAAAGATTTTTAAGTAATTTTCCCTAATCAAGTGTGTGTGTGTGAGAGAGAGAGACAAATAGGTAAGCACGTACCTCCAGTTTTGGTATCATTTATAGCGACACAAAAGTCTTGGAGAGGGCTTGGGTCATAGGCAGAAGCGAAGGAGAAAGCCAAAGCCAAGAAGGCAACAAGAGAGCACACCACTACTGAGCCTTTCATGTTTCTCTCTCAATAATAATTATTCTTTCTCTAAATTGTGTTTGTGTTGTGTGTTTATGACAACATTATGCATGAGTTATTTATAGCCACAAGGAGCAGCTGGCATTATTGAATTGGTAATAAATATTAGGTTTTAATTAATTAAGGGTTAAGATGCAATTTTAATTAACAACCAAGTTTTTCTTAAGGGACATCTGGCACAAATAAGTTTTAAAAGAGGTGAAAATAAAAATAAATAATTTAAAAGGGTGTAAATTCAATAAAACCGTTAAATTATCACTACAAAAAAATACAGGATTAGCGACGGAATTTAGCGACGGAATTTTATTCCGTCACTAATCCGTCTCTAATCCCTCACAAATTCCGTCACTAAAATTAGCGACGGAATTTAGAGACGGAATTTTTCCGTCTCTAAATTAGAGACGGATTAGCGACGGAATTACATTCCGTCGCTAAATTCCGTCACTAATTTCCGTCACTAAAAATTAGCGACGGAATTTAGAGACAGAATTTTTCCGTCTCTAATTAGCGACGGAATTTCCGTCACTAAATTCCGTCTCTAAATATTAGCGACGGAATTTAGAGACGGAATTTTTCCGTCGCTAATTAGAGACGGATTAGCGACGGAATTACATTCCGTCGCTAAATTCCGTCACTAATTTCCGTCACCAAAAATTAGCGACGGAATTTAGAGACGGAATTTTTCCGTCTCTAATTAGCGACGGAATTTCCGTCGCTAATTCCGTCTCTAATAGTTAAATTTTTTAATAATTCGATTTTTTTTTCAAAATTATAATTTTTAAAATAATTTAAATTTTAAATTATTTTAAATTAATAATATAATATTAAAATAAATAAATAAAAATTATTAATTCATATTTATTTTTGAAATTAAAATTATAATATCATATATTTGAATTTTTAATAATATATTATAAACAAATAAAATGAAAATTTTATAAATACAAAAAAAAAGATAAAATATAAAATAAAATAAATAAAAAAGATATTAATAATAAAAATTTAGGTAGAATATTTACATAAAATAAAAGAAGAAAACTAAATTAAAATATTCAATAATATATAAAATTATGTATTTCTATTTTTGTTTGCAAGTGATATATATATATATATATATATATATATATATATATATATATATATTATGTATGTATATATATATATATTATGTATGTATGTACGTACGTACGTACGTATGTGTGAATGCGTGTGTCTATGTTTATATATATATATATGATTTTGCATTTAACTTTCACAGGTTCTTCTTAGCTCAACTGGCAAAGGCACTAGCACGCGCGTGAGAGGTCATGGCTTCGAATCCTAACTTGGTCACAAAATGCAACCAATTTGTGACTTGTGACACGTGGCGCAAGGTGGAGGGGACACGTGGCGCGAGGTGGAGGGTGACACATGGCGTGAGGTGGAGGGTGACACGTGGCGCACGGTGGAGGGTGACACGTGGCGGTGGCTGATTGGTACACGTGGCGGCCGCCGGTGAGGAACATGTGGAGGCTCGTGTTGTAGACATGTGGCAATTTAAATTATATATAAAAAAAATAATTAGCGACGGATTAGAGACGGAATTTTCCGTCTCTAATTAGTTAATTCCGTCGCTAATTAGAGACGGAATTTAGGGACGGAATTTTTCCGTCTCTAATTAGCGACGGATTTTCCGTCGCTAAATTCCGTCTCTAATTAGAGACGGAATTTAGCGACGGAAAATCCGTCGCTAATTAGAGACGGAAAAATTCCGTCCCTAAATTCCGTCTCTAATTAGCGACGGAATGCAAAATTCCGTCACTAATCAATTAGTAACGGCCTTTTTAGCGACGGAACAAATTCCGTCGCTAATTCCGTCGCTAATATTGTTCCGTCTCTAATCCGTCACTAATTTCCGTCTCTAAGTTGATTAGTGACGGAAATTCCGTCGCTTAATTCCGTCGCTAATTCACTATTTTTTTGTAGTGTATATCAAACAGCATTAAATTATAAAAGAAGAAAACCCCTAGCGGCGTTTTGAAAAATTTAACGATTTTGTTGAATTTGTACCATTTTAAATTGTTATTTTTGCCCCTTCTAAAACTTATTTGTGCCAGACACCCATCAAAAAAACTTGATTATTAAAATTAGACCTTAACCCATTAATTAATTAAAAACCATACTCTGTAACCACTACTTCACCAACCCAGGCCCCTCCTTTTTTTTTTTTTCAAATGACGAGACTTTTAGTTTCTCTGCGTAAACGACAGAGTAATAGTAGACGAATGAAGTTTCAGTACTTCCAGGTAAAAAAAAAAGTTTCAGTACTTGGAAAAATTCAGCACAATACCCACTCCCTCTACTACATGCTCTTTATTTTATTATTTATAATTATAATATAGTACCTCTTTATATTATAACTAATTATTTGGGGACCAACGAATGGGAGGGATATTGATTAATTGAATTTGTTGAGATCGAGTCGTTAGTTAGTAATTTTGAGATTTCATCCATATACCAGCTTCTTCGCAACATTCTTTGGTTGCCTGTAGAACTTTTTCCCCCTTCTTCGCAACACTCTAATATTCTATGATAAAGAATAATTGAATTTATTATTTATTCCCTTCTTTCCTAATTTTTTTGGATTTATCTACCAATATCGTGCACTACAAGCAACCTTTGGTTATGATGGGGAATCCCCCCATCTCCAAGTAATCTCTTTTTTCTAAATTCAAAAGCTAGTAGAAAGGGATTTGTTTTTGTTCTCAGTGTAAAATAACATTTCAATCAACCTGCTTTTCTAAATTTATAATTTTTTTTCCTAAACTCTATCTATTGATTGCTCATATCAAGAGGGTTTTTTATCACATCTAATGCAAATGATTAAAATGAGTATGTTAAGAAAACCAACGCACAATTTTTTTTAATAAATTATTAATTTAACTAATTTTTTTAAGATATTCAAATTAGTTATATAAATCAAACTTTTAGGATAAAAGAAAGTAAGAGTATTATTCAATCTTAACAACACTTTAAGCCTCTAGGCTTCCACTGCATTATTAGTTATTACGAGTTAATTAATTCCCAATTCTATTCTTAATCTTTGGAACCTTATATAAAGTAATTCTATTCTTCTTCGAGGTGTACGTAGTCAAGAGTAGTTGGAAGGGTGGAAAAAATACCTTTTTAATTTTAAAAATGAGTAGTTAACCTTAAGAATTTAAAATTTTCAATGATAGGGATGCATATATATATGGGTATGAATGAGTCATCTTGGAATATTCTCAAGAAAAAGTTCAGTTTGTTATTATTGTCCATTTATGTGGTAGGTTTTTAATTGCAACTCCTACTCCATGGTCGTTGTATTTATTATTCCCTCCAATCATTTCTATAAGATATAAATAACAGAATTATGTTATGTTAAAATTAGTTAAAGTAATAAATAGTTTTTTAATATACCCTTATTTATAGAGGGTTAGTGAGATGGAGGAATAGTGAGAAAATAGATGAAAGACTTTATGGGAAAAAGATAATGCAAGAGAATATATTAACGGAGAGTAAAATGAGCACAAAATATAATGTATTTAATACTGAAGCAACCCCAAACTATATCTTATAAAAAAGAATGGCCCACTTTAAAATTTTGGATTTTATAAAAAAGGCTGGAGGTAGTACACACTAGCTAGGAATGGGGACGATATATTGCTAACAAAGTGAGATCCAATCTTTTTACATGAAAATGAAAAATTAAAAGTGATATTGTTTTAAGAAAAAGAAAAGTCGTTGTAATAAAAAATATATATATAAGCATTCCTTTGGTCCATTTTATAAGGCATTTTTAGACTTTCTATAAAAATTAATTAGATGTTGTTAACTTAACATCAATTTTTTTAAAAAATAAAATTAATAATTAAGCAGTTTTTCAAAGTTAATTAAGCTGTTATCCACCTAATATTGTGTGGTTATCACTGTTTTGCATAAGGAGTAGCAAATATTTTCTCTAGTACCTTATAAGAAGGATCAAGTGTCATCCCTTCTTAAAGTATTTTATTAAAAAGACTGAAGGTGGTACTTTTGATTATATGCTTTTTTTTTTTAAAAAAAGGGCTATAATTCAACTTCATTATAGCAAATTTCCAATTTGCTACCGACATCGTGAAGTGATCAACTTGCTATGATTCAGTTGAATTATAATGAGAAGTTGCCAATTTCAAAAGGGCAGTTGTGATTTTAGTTTTACTATTAGGATATGTTTTTTTTTTTTGTTGGCTGAGCTGAAACTTCAAAAAAAAATTTCTTCTTGTGACTAGTGATTTTGTTGAAAAGAATAGTTTTGAATTTGAAATCATAAATATGTCAATTTGATTGTGAAAATTATCACACCCTAATTCATAGCACCTTCACACCGAATTGATATATTTGAGGTTCGCATTCCATGCGCTCAACAAATCAATAAGCAAGTGCTCATCAATCGAACTCAATATTTTGATAAATGAAGAGAATCTTAACAGTTGCTCTAAACTGTGGTTTTTCTTGTTGGCCAAAAAAAAAACTGTATTTTTTTTTTAATATTTTCCTTTCTAAAAGCTTGCATATGTAGGTTTCTATTTCTTGAAATTAGATATGGTAAAACAGTCCAACTAGTGAGTCATGGGTTAGGTTAGAGAAGCCTCCCTCAAGCTAAGGCAGGTTGGCATTTTGCCAACAAACCTGGTTGCCAACCTATCTCTTTTTCTTAAGAAAAATATTTTTAAATTCTTTTAATATTTTCAATTTTTTTATTTTTCAAACTAAATTACAAACTTTTATAAACTAAATTCAAATTGTTTTTATATTTCCATACTTTATGGTTAAATTAACCTCAAAATTTGTAAATATAAACATATAATCTATTTTACAATTATTATTCTATTAATTTACAAATAATAAATTAACAAAGAAAGTGAGAAATTAAACATATGTAATCAAGTTACATACAACAGAGCTATGTTTAAATTAAGTATAAAAAATAAATTTTCTTCCTAAAAGTAAAATAAAAAATTTGTAGAAAAGAAAAAAAAAAAGACACCCAATCATTCGGGCTAACAAGTGTAGGTCGGAATGGCTTGCCCATTGACAAGTTGGCAAAATGTTAACCCAAACCTCCTATAATCCCATTGGTTAATAAGTTGGACCCGCTGACTCAACCCATATTATTTTGCTGTTAATAGAAACTGCAGTGCTTTACTTAATTATTTTGCTGGCTCGATATTTTTTAAGTTGCCCTTATTTGCTGTTCTCTGCTCTTTAATTCTTAATGGTTAATGCTATATTATTATTTTCTTTGCTGGTATTTGTTCTTGGTTAGATGCGCTCATTAATTGTTTTTATGCTATACTTTTTTTGTGCTTCTCTATTTTTGAATGCTAGTAAATATGAAGAGTATTGTTTATCTTTTTTTTCTTAATACAAAAAAGTTGGAAAAAATAAGAATGTGTTGCGGAAGAATGATATATTTGGGTTGGTGGATGGAAGGTTTTTTTAATATTTGGAGTTAAATATATAAATGATTAATTAATGCTCTAATCTGATCCACAAAAGAATTATACTTAGGAAGAGGCCAATGCAGCAGCCAATCACTGAATTCTCAATATAAAATGTTATTCAAACAGCCTCTTATAAATTTATTCTTATTATTCAATGCTCAATATTATTGGCATCGGTAATTTAATTCAAGTATGGTCTATCTACAGACACTGTTCTCTTGGGGAAAAAGAGGGTAGACAAAAGAACAAGAGAGGTTGCTGGGATTGACAGAAGGAATAATGAAGTGCTAATGCTCACAATAATGGGAGATGGCAGGGACATGATTCAGGATGAGGAAATGGGGTGTACGATAATGATGCAGCGGAAAACCATGAGGAGACACATAATACAAACAAGACAGAAGGTGTGGAACAACCAGTGTTATGAGACCCGGTCCGAATCAGAAACCGGCTAACCGTCAGGTAGATTGGTCTGGTCCGATTTTGTTTAAAAAAAATCACTTTTTTTATAATTTTTTTTTATAATTTCATATTAATAATCCTAAAATTTTTAATTTTTCACTGATTTAACTCTAGGTTAGTTTCGGTTTGATTCTGATTTGACCTACGGACCCTTGACCCAGTACCCTGACCAATTCAATGATCGGTCCTGGTATAATTATGTTGGGAACAACCTTTCCACTTGGACCCAGGAGATAGGAGGAATGAAAGTTTGGATCCGGGTGAACATATGGATGTCGGAACAAGTATGGGGGAAGGAATGGGTGGGCCTTATGAGAAAGACACTCAAGTTAATAATCCAACCCCAGAAATGTCATGTGAGATTTCAATGGTTCTAGCAACACAGTTTCCAAATGGGCCTTGAAATGGGTTTCCTTTGATACAAATTATTCATTATTTTATGAATAAAATTTTATTCTGGAATATTCGAGGGGCATGTGGGAGGGGCTTTCTCCGAAATCTTAGACCCAGCATTTTAGGTCTGTTTGATACGAGGGGAGAGGGGATAAAAATAGGGAGATTTTACTTCACTCTTCTTATTTAGAGTCTTTATTTGGATAACTAAAATTTTTGAAGGGAAGGGACAAATTTTTAAAATTCTCTCCCCTCCCCTCCTAATCTTCCCCTTTAAAATTGGGGGAATTTGGAGGAAAATGTTAATGTTTGAGCTTAAATTAACTAATATGTCTATACCATTTTAAAATATTTTCATAATACCATTCTCATTATTTAATTACAAAATCATAATTTTATATAGTAAATTCTATTTATAATTATATTTATTTAATTTTATAATTATAAAATTATAATTTTATGTATTAAATTCCTTATATAATTATATTTTATTAAATATGTTATAAAGTTATTAATTACAAATAAAATTAAATAAGAGCAAAGTTGTTCATATAAAAATATTTATCCTCCCCTCCCCTCCTATACCAAACATGATATTATTAAAATCCCTAAACCCTCACCTCCCTACCCCTCCATCTAGCCACAGATAGCCTTAGTGATTGCTGAAATACATTGTGCAGATGTATAAAGACTTTAACGAGTTCAGTCTCTGGGAGATGATAAGCTACATATGGTTTCTAGCGAAGGAAGATCAGGAGGATTACTAGTTGCTTGGAAAAGTGCGAATTGCCAGCTATCTATCATTCAAGATGATCGTCAATTCATTTACATGAAATGCGCTTTAACTGGGATACAAGAATTTGTTCTCACAACTGTGTATTCAGTTCCACATTCAAACCTCAGGAATAGGCTATGGGAGAAATTGCAATCACTTGTAATGGGAATTACGAATCTGTGGCTGGTGTGTGGAGATTTCAATGATATTCTCGCAACCTCGGAGATAATTGGTGGTGCTGTAGCAAATGAGGCACGGATTGGATGGTTCAAGGATCGTGCTCATAGATGTGGACTATCTGATTTAGGAGCCTCCGCCCCCCCCCAAATTCACATGGCGAGGACCTCGTATAAATGGGTTTTCTCACATTTTTGAGAGTTTGGATAGAGCCTTAGCAAATACAAATCTTATTCAATCGATGCCGAGATGCACAGTTAAGGTACTTCCTTGCATTAAATTCTGTGATCATAACCCCATTCTTATTTCTATGGGTAGTGGTCCTAATGGTCCGTTGGTAAATCATCCATTCCAATTTGAGTGTATGTGGCTAAAGCATGATGGTTTTAAGGAATTCCTAAAATCCAATTGGTCAGCAGAGTTGGACCTCAGTCAAAATTTAGAATAGTTAAAAGACTCCCTAAGGCCGTGGAACAAGGATACGTTTGGAATGGTGGAAAAAAGAAAACGAACTCTAATGGCGTGGCTAAAGGGGATCCAAGCTTCTGAATCTTATCCTTATTCATCCTTTCTTAGAAGGCTAGAAGATGATCTACATAATGAGTTAGAAGAGGTCTTAAAGCTCGAAGAAATCAAATGGTTCCAGAAATCAAGAGCTGAATGGGTTACAAAAGGGGATAGAAACACTAGGTACTATCACCTAAAGATGAATATGAAAAGGAGAAGGAATAGAGTAACGGCATTACAGGATGAACATGGTCTCTGGATAGATAATGAAGAAGATCTAAAAACATTGGTTATTAATTTCTTCAAGAAGCTCTTTGAAGGGACATGCACTTTGACTAATGTCTTGCATATTGATGCAACTTTTCCAACTGTTGATCAAGAGAGAATTAAAAGTTTGGGGAAAACACCCACAATGGAATAAATACGATCAGCTGTCTTCTCAATGGGTCCCCATAAGGCTCTGGGGTATGATGGATTTTCACCAATCTTCTTCCAAGCGAATCAAGGAACGGTGGGGGTAGCTATGTGTGATTTCGTGCAAGGCGCTTTTAATGGAACAGTTAATATAGAGGAAGCAAATAGGACCCTCATTTCACTCATACCAAAAAGAGAGTTGCCACAAAAGGTTGAACTTTTTTGACCCATTTTACTATGCTCGGTACACTACAAATGTGTTACCAAAATAATTACTCACAAATTGAAAACCCTGATGGATGATATTATTTCCCCATTTTAAACCAGCTTCATAGGTGGGAGGCACATTCAAGACAACATTATCGTAGGACAGGAGATAATGCATATCATGAATAAGGCTAAAGGGAAAAGAGGACTCATGGCTGTGAAGATAGGCTTAGAAATGGCTTATGATCAACTGGAGTGGAGCTTTATAAAGCAAGTTCTGGAGGGGACAGGATTGGAGGATAAGTTCATCAACCTTATAATGAACTGTATCACCTCTACTTCATATGTCCTTTAGAATGGCTCTCAAACTGAATATTTTGCTACTAAAAGGGTCTCTAACAAGGAGATCCTATTTCACCCTTTCTCTTTGTGTTGTGTATTGACAGATTATCACACGTCATTATAGATGCAGTTAACAAGAGACAGTGGCAGCCTATCCGAGTTACAAAAGAGGGACCTCATATATCGCACCTAATATTCGTTGATGATCTGCTGCTTTTGGGAGCAGCCACAGAAGAGCAAGCAAGATGTATGATGGAGTGCCTTGATAAATTTTGCCAAGCATCAGGTGAGAAAGTGAGTGCATCGAAATCTTCAATCTATTTTTTACTCAAACTGGAAGCTGACAGAAGAGGTAGAATTCAAGACGTTAGAATGAAGATCTCTACTGAGATTGGTAAATACCTTGGATTCCCTCTAACAAGAAGAAAGAAGACCGAGACCTTCCAGTACAAAGTAGATCGAGTGAGGTATAAATTGTCTGCGTGGAAAGCAAACTGCCTTTCAAAAACGAGAAGGATCACACTGGCAAAATCGGTGATTGCTACGATTCCATTATACCCGATGAAAGTAATTCAAATCCCAAGGAGTATTTGTTACGAGGTTGAGAAGTTGCAGAGAAATTTTATATGGGGTGGAGACCAAGAGAATAGAAAGTTCCATCCATTGTGTTGGGACTCGAACACATTACCAAGGAACTATGGAGGCCTTGGATTTAAAAAACTAGACTCGATGAATCAAGCTTTTGGTGCCAAGTTGGCTTGGAATGTGGTGAATGGAGCTAAAGGGCTATGGGCGGACATTCTAAAATACAAGTACATGATGAGAAGTGATGATAACTCGTAAAATGTTCAAACCACTGATTCGAGTCTATGGAAGTTCATTTGCAGTCATAAAGATATTGTTCATAAAGGAACCAGATGGAGGGTGAGAGATGGAACATTTGTCAACTTCTTTAACAATGTTTGGCTGTTCGAAAATATGAAAATTAAGGACATGTGTCGGTGGAAATTAACTCATGATGAAGAGAATAACATAGTGTGTAATATTCTGATTTTTATTTATAGGATATAAATATAATTAAAAAATAATTATTTGTAAAAAAATAAATTTAGTAGGTAATTTTTGAGATAAAAAAGAATATATTATTAAAATATAATTTAAAAAATTATTAAAAAATAAATTAAATTAAATTAAAAAAAGGTGTGTGGTAAATGGTGTTGAAAGTACTCCCACCATTTTTTACTAATAACACCTCTTTTGGTGCCAGAGTCAATTAAAAAAAAATGGTGCCAAGGGCCATATGAAGGAGGAGGGGTATTATAAATAATCCCTCCATAACCACTTTACTGCGTGAAGTGTGGTGCAGAGAGGTGGATGGTGAGGACACTGGTACTAATCACAAAACTTTCTTTATGAAAAATATTCTAAATAATTTTTTCTTTCTTATGATAGTAATTTTGTGATGATTATAGAAAATTTTAAGATTTAGGATTTTGGGCAAATTTGAGTTTTGTCAATATAAGACTTTAGGAATGTAGAGGATAATTAATAGTTAATTTTAATTTGTTTAATTTTATTATTTAGTTGGTATAAGATTTTATAATGAATTTTTTTTATATAACTAGTCTATAAATAATTATATACTATACTTTTTTACCAATTAAATTTAGATTAAATAATTTTTTTGGGTTATTGGAGGTATTATTGTAATTATAATCGGTTTAGTTTTGTATATTTTGTGTTATATGAAATTATAAATTATAATTTAATATTAGATATTAGAGTTTGATATGGTTTTAATTATGTGGAGGTTTCAATATTGTTTAATAATTCGGTTATACTCATATAAGCTAAAAAAGATATTTAATTAATGTAGGATATTGATATGGATAATTTTATGACCCTTTAAAGTTAAGATGATTAGAGAATTATTATTGTTAAATATTTTATTGAATGAAATAGAGTTAAGAAATTTTAGAAATTTTTATTTGAGGAATAGATAAATTGTTGTTATTCTTCTACGAAGATTAAAGTGAGCTAATTATAGTGATTATTTTGTATTAGTTATCAATTGTTGTTACTTTTATTAACATATATTTATATATTTATTGTAGAGTGAATTTAGCTTGTTGAACTTGAATCATCTCAAGTTTAGTTGTCAAGAACTTGAGGTAACCACTTTTCAATTTATTTTGTATGCTTATTGAGGTGATTATAAGTATATGTTGGTATTTGTAATTGCTATAAATATATTATAGTATTTTATATATGAAAAATATACAATGATAATATGAATTATGTTTTTAGAAAACTTGTTCATTAAGTGGGCTTGAATGGTTTTGAATGATTGATGTTGCATAGCATTGAATATGAAATATATGATAATAAATTATTGATATTTGTGATGATGAGATGTTGAATGTGGTGAGGTTTGACTGAGGAAGGTTTGGTTTTTTTTATACCACATGGTATAGCCACCACTGTGCGCACAGTGGATGACTTTGACATTCTCAAGACTCTTGGTATCACTATTTCCTTTAGCCAGGTTGAGAGTCAGCTCAAGGGATAGGTGATACATTTTCATGTTCGACGGAAAGGGAATCCATGGTCTAATATGATTTCTATAGCCTTTGACCAAGCTACACCTTATTATTGGAGAGCTAGGTACAGTCTTGTCAAAAAGACTAAACCTATTATAAGTTATAGCCCATGGGTTATGTCAGCGATTAAAGGAGTTATAAGGATGATTGAGGGAATTTTGTACATTTTAAATTGTTCTATTGGAATATTAATGTTTTTGAAAGATTATACTTTATATTATTTATATTTTGTCTGTTTAACTATCTTATAATTATTTCCTGCATACTTGTTAAATTGGAAGTGATTATTGTATCCATGTGACTCATCTTGTCAATTTATTATTGTTTTAGGAGAGAGTTCAAATGGTGCTACCAAGGGGAAAGCGCACGAGGCTTGATTTGATATCAATTTGTATGTCTCGTTTAGTTACATGAGTATAATGTATATTGGCAAACTTAAGGGCCTTTTGGGGATTCGTTGCTCATGCTAAAAACTCCGCTATATACTAGGATTTATACTGTAGATAGAGCCCTTTGATATATTATTTATGTAATATTACTTAATATTTCCATAGAATGGTGAACTTTACAGCAATTTAAGGAGGTGGGAACACAGTGGCAGATTAGGTAATTAATGGAATGTGGGACTTCAATTCACTTGCAAAATTAGTTAATACAGAGGTTATGTATCGGCTCTCAACAATCCTACTGCCTCGATCAGATGCTGGGAGGGATGTTATGCTCTGGAATGTTAACCAACATGGAGAATTCTCAATCAAAAGTTCCTATTATATGATCGAAGCCCCTCCTGATAGTGCATTTAATCAAACTTATAAGAAAATCTGGAAGTGGGGTGGTGCAGAACGAATTAGAGTATTCCTATGGGTGGCTTATCATAATAGGTTGCCAACAAATTCATGGAGAAGTTCATGGTCGACATTGTCTGCAAAGTGCAATTACTGCAAATGGGATAATGAGGATGAGTTGCACATTTTTCGAGACTGTATGCATGCTAAGCAACTGTGGCTAACACTTGTGGAACCCAGGTATCAGATGAATTTTTTTTATGCAAACTTGAGAAATTGGTTTGCAATGAATCTAAGTAATAATTTAGGTATCGACAAGAGCTTAGACTGGTCTTTAATTTAGGGAGTATCGGTTTGGCAATTATGGACATAGAGGAACAACTCCATATTCAATGAATTCTTTATAAAACCAAGAGAGTCGGACCAAGCTGTCATGAGGATATGGAAGAACTACACACAGCTTAATGAAATTACTCCTCAACAACGAAGGGTGATTTTGGTGACAGAAGATACATGGAGACCCCCCACCGCTGATTGGTTTAAAGTTAACGTTGATGGTGCTGTCTCTGTAAAGAGAAGTAAATTCGAAGCAGGAGGGGTGATCAGAGATGAGAAAGGCACTTGGGTGGCCGGATTCACCAAATTCCTAGGCATATGTAGTATAGCTGAGACAGAGGAACTAGCAATATATCATGGCTTACAACTAGCATTGGATCTTGACATCAGAAGGATTATTGTTGAATTTGATTCTAAGATATTGGTGGAATGTTAGAGAGACAAGTGAAGAACCACTCAAGCCTAACTTTCATCTAGATAATGAATGTGCTTAAGTTTGACTGGGAGGTTCAAATTTAGAACAGAATGGCAGATGCCCTTGCGAAATAAGGATTGTCTTCTTCTTCTTTACTTGATTCATATCCTTGTCATCTGAGAACGTTGCTTGAAAGTGATTGTATGGGATATATCCCCTCTTCGATTTTACAATAATATAATATCAGGCAATGCCCTCATTACTACCCAAAAAAAAATTCAATTAGTTGAATCAATAAAGATACGTTCGGTTATAACGACGTTGATTCATAATTATAAAGTAGAGTTTGAATCATGTCAATGTGAAGATTTTGTTAATGGATGATCGGTAAGTATATTTATAAGCGTTCTTTGAGTCCGAAGGCATGCCTTAATCTTGATGAACCTTCGGGATACAATTTACCAAAAACTTAAAGGTATGCTCTAACTTTGATGAGCTCGGGGATGCAATTTACCAAAACTTTATTATATCAAAAGAAAATTCAATTAGTTGAGGCGTAAAGAGAGAGGAATGTCTCAATTGATCTTTCGTTGTTTCCTCTCTATTCAATGTATTCATCATTAAATCAAGTTTTAATGATTGAAATTGAATGTTACATTAAAATACTACCTCTAGTTTAAAATATAAGAGCTAAATAATTAATGGTATGTTTAGTACTATGTAACTAGGAATTTAGAATTGAAACTGGAACTGGATTGATATTTAGGCTGTTTGTTTTGTTGGAACCTACTTCCATCGACCAAAAAAAAAAAAAAAAAAAAGACCTACGGAGCCGAGATGGGTTACAGGGAGTGAAATTTTATGACCAATATAGCCTCATGCATTTTATTAATTGACAGCCTTTGCCCTCTATGTAATAACCCACACCACGTTATCCCCCACTCCCAACTCAAATAGCCTCCCTCCCTGTTCCTTACGGCAACGGCGACGTACAGCGACGGTGAGATGACGGAGGATGTGAAGGAGAACGGCGAAGGTGACAGAGGATGTCGAACGATGCTTCTACTTCGGATCTGCGACGGAGCATGTCGGATCATCTTTGTCTTCTCCTTCTACCTCTTCAGATCTGTGATGGCGAAGTCTGACGGCTCTTCGACTTCAGGTCTTCGACGACAAGAAGAATGTGCTGTCTCTGCTTTGAACTCGCGAAATCGCATCCTTCAGTCCGTGCCGTCTCCGCTGTAAAATCGACTCCAGATCAAAGACCCACAGCGTCTTCACGAAGTCAGCTATCTTCCATTCAATCGAACTCGCGATTTTGATTTTTGGGTTTGTCACAATCAGCAATATGAGTTTGCTTTGAGTTTGATTTCTAGATTTGAGTTCATTTTAAGTTCAATTTCTGGGTTGAAATGGAATCATAACAATTTTTCAGAGTTGTGTATTTTGGATTTATTGATAGACATAAACAGCAAGTCTCTCTATCTTACTGGTACTTGATCGTTTAATGTCTATGATCGATTGTCGATTTGCTATTCTTATTCATAGTGGTTGTTCAACTTGAGGTGGAATGATGAGGGAATGATTCAAAGAAGTGATCAGGTGTGATTCAAAGAAGCGATCAGTTGTGGTTGGTTGAATTAAGGATAGCTGGTGAGCTTAATTTAAGTTAGGGAGGTTATAAGTTTTGTTTGGTTCAAGAAGGAGAGGGGGAGGGGGAGGTTTGATTTCTTGTTTAGTTTAGAAGGTTAGGTGAGGTGAGTTAATTATAAATTGACAAATATACCATTTTGTTTCTTTATTTATATATTTTTCTTCTTCTTTTATTTTTTAATTTGTAAATTTTAAAAAACTTATTACCTCAAGTATATATGATTAAAAAAATTGTATACATTTTAAGGGATATTTTATTGATTTTTACATATTATTTCATTAATTTTAAACAAGAGGGGTAAATTTGGAATATTAAAAAATAAGTATGGGTATTTTGGTCAAAATGAGACAAATTTTTCTCTCTCTTCCAAAAACCTCCAATTTTGGAGGGGAGGGAAGGGGAGCAAAAGAAGACAAAATTTTTAATCTCCCTTCCCCTCCTTCCAAGCAAACACATTTTTCCCACCCCTAACCCTCCCCTCACCTAACCTCCCCTCCCAAAACCTCCAACCAAACAAAGCCTAAGAGAAATCGGAGGAAGGGGATGATTTTTTTTAAGTTTTCTTTTTTATCAAAGTTAGGGGCAATTTTATAATTTTATATTATAAATATAAATATTAAATTAAAATAATATTCAATTTTTCTTCACATACCAAACTCATTTTTAAATTTATTTTTATTTTTAATTTCACCTCCACTTTTATTTCTACTTTCAATTACATCAATATCTCTTTTATGTATTAAACCAAAAAGTTAGTTAAAATTGATAAAGACAATAAATATGTACTTTCTTAACTAATCCTAAGTGAGTGGGAGAGAAAATAAATAAAAAAAATATGACAAAGAAGTGAAAAAAAATGAGAGAGGCAAATAATTAATTAAGAATAAAATTTGAGGGAAAAAAAGTATTATATGATAATAAGGCAAAAATAACATAGATCTTATATAAAAAGGCACCCGTTTTCACAAGTTTAACTCTTATATTTTAAATCAAAAGATATTATTATAATATTATATATAATAAAATCTACCATTATATATAATAAAATCTATCAAGATAAATAGAGTAAATCTTAACCATTAAAACTTAACCTAATTGTGAATACATTAAATAGAAAAAAGATATTAATAGAGACATTATTTTCCATCATGGATAATGCAAATGAGCATCTTCTAAGGACACAATTTATAGAAACAGGGCTAGTTACAATATTTCTTCAGCCACTTGATCTGACGTACATTATATTTCTCAAATTCATGCTTTTTGCATATGTTCTTGAGACATTGTTGCGTTACTGAAATAAATACAGGTGATGCAGTAAGATTATCAATGTCTATTTTGACTCAACAAACGTGGAAGTTGAATCCACATCTCTTTGTTTTTTATAATAGTAACATCTGGTTGTTTTTTAATATACATTAGATAATATTTTTTTAAGAAAAATAATTTCTACATTTCTTTATTGCAAAAAGCTAACCTGTAATTTTACATGTTTTTATGCTTAAGTATAAAAAAAACAGCATGATATACATTGCAACAATCAATGCATTACGATATAAATGATTAAGTTACAATTATCTTTCTAGCTCCTTTCCACTTGCATCTCTTCCTTGATATCTCATAGGTGGGCTTGGACAGAACCCATAATTTATATATATAGGTGTCGGCGCAACTTACTATGCACAATGAGATGATTTTGCAAAGATTCCCAGAATCACACCCCTTTCTCTTATGTGCCAAATATGAGGGTAAGTTCATCAAAAGGTAAATGCAAGCCTGTGGGTGAGTAGATAAGGTGGATTATGTAACACTCTATTTTTAATTACTAATATTCTTTTTATGTAATTAATATATTTAATAGAATAAAATGGTGAATTGTGGGTGCATAAATTTACAAAAATATTCAAATCACCGATTATACACAATTCAACCAAGGACACAAAGAAGTAATTAATGTCCACATAAAGGCCTACTATTGTAACCAAAATTTGAACATAAAATGACATGACTAATGGCCTAATATACATGTCGCAAATCGGTCAAACCAAAGGAAAAGAGTAAGAAATGATTTATTTTGGTAAATCATAAAACGTAGGGGCAAAACTATAATTTTTCCATAAAGTGGGAAATTATTATTTTTCCCAAATATTCCTAATAATTTCAATTATATGGGAACTAAAAAGAGGGAAATGGCTACTTAATAATTAATAAACCTATTATGGTGAATTATTATCAAGTAAGGTCAAATAGTCAAAGGTCCAAAAGTCAACCTATTACAAGATGGCAATAGGATAGCTCAAGATTAATATTTCCCTCTCTTTTCTTATCCTCTACGGTGGAATGAAGAAGCATGGATGGAAATGAAATATTGAACAAAAGAAATTATATGTGGACCAATGGAAAAGTGCCACCTATGTCAAAGCAATTGACTAATCTAATATATCCATTCCTTCATTTCTTCATCCCATTCCTCATGTAAACTGAATCAGAAAGAGTGAGAGAGAGAGAGAGTTGAGAACGTTCAGGAGCATTGATGCATACCAAAACTAGGGTTTTACAAAAATCAAAGGTAAGGAAGTCATAATCTTATGATTATTGCTTTCTAATCCTTCCATGATCTCTCCTACTCATTTCTTCTCCTTTGGAACCATGGTTTTCAAGACAAAATTCCAAGAGGAGGGAAAGAGAAGTCAGACGTTGAAGAGAGAGAAAGAGGAGGAATCAAAAGGTAAACCTCCAAACTTATTCCTCTTGCTTGATAGATGCTATTATTGTTGTTCTTGGCACGGTTTTGAATATTTTGAGGAAGTTAGATGAAGAAACCTAAAGGACCTTGCTGTCCAAGTTCCTCCAAACCATGTCCAATGAATGTCTAACTAGCTAATAGTATAATTATAAGTAGAAAAAATGTGATTAGGTAAGAGAAAACGAGAAACCGACAAAGCTTTTCTGAAAACCTAAAATCTAAGCCCTATCTTGGACGTGGTAAAGGATATGGAATTTGATAATTTTGATGATTCCATTGGGTTTAAAGGACAAAATTGTGTAGGGTCTATGTTGATGGTAAAGTGAGAAAAGTCTCGGAATGAGAAATGACTGAATTATCCCTTAAAACTCAAAGAAATGGCTATCAAGGGAATTTTTTTCATTTGACTCTGAATTTGACCAATCTGAGGTCAAAAATGGATTCAACCGGCGAAATTGTGTAAGACTAGGCCAAGTCATAATTTCTGGTGAGGTTCAGGTAAACCGGGGCTACAGGGGCATTTTGGTAATTTGGCATTGTAAAGCTAAGTTAACCAATAGCATGAGATTAGAGTAAGGTATGAATGAGTAATAAATCATCTATGGTGTATTTGGAAATTGCAGGACTTGATGATTGTCCGAAGTCTAAGACTTGCTTGAGCTCAGATAAACAGGGAAAATTTGCTAAAGGAAAGTAACCAGGTAGTAACTTCTTCATACATATAATATGTGATGCCTATTATGAATGTCATTCACTATAACATGAGTTAGTGTCTTAGACACACCAATTCGCCATGTTGTGGTCAGGGACCCAATAATGGCACTAAGTAGACTAAGGGGCAAACATGTAGTTTGACCTTGGGTAAGTGTACACACATATTTGATTCGATCATCTCACATGACATGACATTGCATATCTATTTTCGCATTCTATATGTTTGTAAGCATGTTGCTACAGATATTCTCTCGAATCTCATTCTTTTTCAACCCAAAAACATTTCAGTTGGAGCAGGCAACTCAGACAAGTCAGTGGTTCCTGGTGATTAGGGTCTTGGAGCTGTTCATTGTGGATATAGTGGGTTTGCATGTACTTTATATACTTTTGAATGATTTTATACATGTATATATATATACTTATCAAACCATATAAGGAATTATCCTGTAATGTAAACTTGTACTTAATATCAATATGTTTCCGTTGTGTCTGTATGCCTTATGAGACTCTATGCTTATCACCCCGTGAATATCGGAATGTTAAGGGGTTTGACAGGTTGGAAGCTTTATTTATTTTATTTTGTTGAAACTATTATACTTAATGATGGATTGTATAATTATGTTTGGGTATGTAAGTTGATTATAAGTTTTGGTATGTGATTAATCTCCATTAGGAGGAGAGCTATGGCAAGTATTAGCCGAAAGGTAAGTGTCACATTGAGTTCATGGTAAAATTGCATGGTTACTAATACATAAGTTAATGAATATATGTACTTTTTTCTTTTTGCCAGTATAATATATGTACTTATTTAAGTCACAGCTTTGTGCAGGCATAAATATAGGGAAAATTTGTTTGTGACTTGGACACTGAAATTTTACAAGAAATGATACACATCCATAATTTTAAAATGAGCCTTCATTGCAATTTACAGTTATCCAGTCAGCTACAATAAGGGGGTAAGCCCGAAAGGGTAGGTTGATCAGCCACCACTTCCTTGAGCTCGGTTCTTGTTGAATGATGCTAAGAAAAGCAATGGTCCTGTTCATGGAAATGATTTTGATACAGATAGCAAATTTAGTAGGACTTGTATAAGCTGATTTGGCTAATTTGTAGTTTGTATCTAGTTTTTTTTTTGGGAAAGAGCGAGTTAGGTTGTACCTAAGTTTTTTTAGAGTTTTATTGGTTTCGACTATTAGTATTTGTAATATGATTTTTTGTGATTAATAAAATGATTCTCTTTTAGTCAAAACAATAGCCTTGATTCATAATTTTTGAATGTGTGAATTAAAAGTTATGATTTTCTTAGTGTAAACAGAGGAGTAATAATTTACAAGTGAAATACTACAAGAGAGGAGAATATACAAATGTCTTATGAGACTATTTGAAGGGGTAATTTGGAAGGGATAAGAGGCTATTCTTTTATAGCCCAAAGAGTCCTCCTCACATCCTCATCCCACCGATGTGGGACTTTACTTCAACACTTCCCCTCAAGTTGGAGCATATATATTGATCATGCCCAACTTGTTACAAAGATACTCAACTAGTGTCTCATTTAGAGCTTTTGTCAGAAGATCTGCTAGTTGGTCGTTTGATCGCATGTGCCCTGTAGATACAACATTCTCTTTGATCTTGTCACGGATAAAGTGACAATCGATTTCAATATGCTTCGTATGCTCATGGAACACAGAGTTCGATGCTATATGAAGTGCTGCTTTATTGTCACATCATAGTTTCGCAGGCAATGTCGTGGCGATGCTAATTTTATTCATGAGTTGAAACACCCACACAATCTCTTGTAATGATTGTGACATTGCTCTGTATTATGCTTATGCACTTGATTTTGACACAGCACATTGCTTCTTACTTCTCCATGATATCAAGTTTCCATCAACAAATACACAGTAACCTGTAGTGGATCGTCTTGTGGCTTTAGATCCTATAAAATCATCATCACAGAAGTACTCAACTTTAGTGTGCCCATAATCTGTATAGAGAATGCCACGACCTGGCAAACCTTTCAAATAATGCAAGATATGCTCTAAGGCTTCCCACTATGCCACTGTTGGGGATGCCATGAGTTGGCTAAGTACACTGACCGAGAAGGTTATATCAGGAAGAGTTACTGTCATATAATTCAGGTTCCCAATTAGTCTTCTATATCTCTTAGGAGATGCAAACGGCTTCAGTTTCTCTGGATCAATCTTCTTCTTCAAGTTATCAGGAAGTTCATCAAACATGCTATCATTGAGATCCAGGAATGGATTCAAAATCATAGGAATGCTGCTTGGTGCAGCTCCAAGCTTTTCAATCTCTTTTAAGAGATTAAGAACATAATTTCTCTGAGTCAAAATGATGCCCTTCTTACTTATCAATACCAAGAAATTACTTTAATGATCCCAAGTCTTTTGTCTGGAAGTGGGAGTTAAGGAAGACATTAAGTTCTGAGATTCCAGAGATGTTACTTCCAGTAATCACAATATCATCAACATACACTACTAGAAGAATCATGCCTGCATCAGACTGTTAGTAGAACACAGAGTGATCACACTTGCTTTGGCTTAACCCAAACTTCTTGACCACACCACAAAATCTATCGAATCATGCACGGGGACTTTTCTTAAGGCCATACAACAACTTTTGGAGGTAACACACTTTCCTAGACTCCCCCTAAGTAACGAACCCAGGTGGTTGCTCTATATAAACTTTCTCAAGGAGGTCACCATTCAAGAAGGAATTCTTAACATCCAATTGATGCAAATCCAAATGATAGGTGGCAGCCAGAGAGGCAAGAAGATGAACTGAAGTAAGCTTAGCCACAGGTGAAAAAGTCTCAGAATAATCAATTCCATAAGTTTGGACATACCCTTTGGCAACAAGTCGAGCTTTCAACCGTTCCAAGGAACCATCAGCCTTAGTCTTAATAGCAAATGCCCATTTACATCCAATGGCCTTCTTCCTATAAGGTAGATCAACAAGAGTCCAGGTACAAGCTTTTTCAAGGGCCACCATTTCTTCTTCCATCACTGCACGCCAACCAGGGTGAGTCAAGGCTTGGTGAAGGGTGGTAGGAGTGGAGATGGACTCAAGGGTAGCCATAAGGGAAGAGGAAATAGGGGACAAATGCTGGTAGGACACAAAGGAGGAGATATGATAGGTATAATTAGCATATCTTTTAGGAGGGCAATGAGGACGGGTACTTTTTGAATGGCAATAGGGAGGTCATCAGGTGGGTCAACAGCAGAATCAGACACAATTAGGTCATTGACAGGAATGGCAGGATCTGGGGAATCAGGATTAGGAACTATAGAGTCAGGAATAGAATCCGTCGGTGAAGCAGTCACTGGTGAAGGCAGAACATGGGCAACATTAACATCATAGATGATATCAGGTTCCAAAATAACAGCTTGTATTGGTGAGATAGGGATACGATAAACCAGGACATCATCAAGTTCATCAATAATGGAGGGAGACTCAGATAGTACCGGAGACTTGTAGAAAGGAGATGACTCATGAAAGGTCACATCAGTAGACACAAGATAACGACAAAAATCAGGAGAGTAACACCGATAACCTTTATGAATTTGAGAGTAACCAAAGAAGACACACTTCAAGGACTTGGGGTCGAGTTTATTGACACTTGGACGAACATCTTGAACAAAGCAAACACAACCAAAAATGTTTGGATCAATAGGAAATAGCTTAGTTGTAGGAAACAGAACGAAATATGGAGCATCCCACTAAGGACAGTCGAAGGCATGCGATTGATGAGGAAACAAGTAGTAGACACGGCATCAGCCAAAAAAGATTTAAGAACACAAGAGTGAAACATGAGAGCTAAGGCAGTTTATAAGAGATGGCGGTTCTTTCTTTCAGCAATACCATTTTGAGCAGGTGTATCAACACAGGAGGATTGATGAAGAATGTCATGGCTATGCATATAATTGATAAATGGGACGAAAAAATATTCTTTCGCATTATCACTTGGAAGAATTTTCATAACAGTATTAAAATGATTTTGAATTTTAGTACAGAAATTATGAAAATGCATAAATAATTCAGAACGCTGTTTCATTAAATAAAGCCAAGTGGCTCGGGGAAAATCATCAACAAAAGTGACAAAATATCGATAATCAGTCTGAGACAAAATAGAACAAGGACCCTAAACATCAGAATGAACTAATTTAAAGGGGAAAGCAGCCCATTTATTGACTCGAGGTGCCAAATGACTACGATGGTGTTTGGCAACTGACATGACTCACAATCTAAAGTAGATATAGAAGAAAACTGAGGATACATCCTTTTAAGGGATGAAAGTGATACATGACCTAGACGACAATAGACTGCAAAGGGAGATGAACCACCAGAACATGCAATCGAACGCAATACCTAATCATCAAGGATGTAATGCCCACCAGATTCATAACCTCTATCAATAATCTGCTTCGTCCAAAGATCCTAAATTAAATAGTAGTCAAGAAATAGTGAGATAAAACAGTTTAAATGACGAGTTAGTTTACTGGGAGACAGGAGATTAAACATAAGATCGAGAACATTAAGAATATGAGATAAAGAAATAGATGTAGTTGGTTGAACAGTGCCTGATCCAAGTACACAGATCGGGGAACCGTTGGCGATGAATATGGAGGATGGGTTGGCATAGGGGGCATACGATGAAAATAAATGATAATTACCTGTCATGTGATCAGTGGCACCAGAATCAATAACCCACTTCCTGGAGATAGTAGCAAGACCAGAGGACAAAGTACCTGTAGCCACGGCCCCTGTAGATGATGAACCAAAATTAGACTGAGTAGCTGTTTGGGTAATATGGGCAAGACCACGTTGCTAATCACATTGCTGTTTATTCTGCAATTTTCGACAATTCCGCTTAATGTGACCAAGTTCCTTACAATAGTTGCAGATAATAATGCTAGAATTTACATGCGGAGCATTAATGTCCCATTTGGGGCCATAATTCTTGTTTTCATAGGGGCCACGTCCAGCCAAAGCACTAGCAGACAAATTACTAGATGGACAAACCAAACTATCAGCATGAAAGATCTGTGAAAACACATCTTCAAGAGATTGAAGCTCCTAACTAGACAGAATTTGAGATCGGATGGTGTCATAAGACGGGTCAAGAGCTTCAAGAAAACTAATGATAGCTTGAAACTCCATATTCTTGATCTGGGTCTGAAGATCTGCTTGTGGAGACATAAGGACCTTCATTTCTTCATACAACTGCTTAAAGTCTAAGAAGAAATTATTCAATGGATGACCCTGTTGTTGAGAGCGATAGAATCCCTTACAGACTCCGTGAGTCTGAGTGAAATTTCCTTTACCAGAAAATATAAATTCAAGATAATTCATAATTTCTCTCACAATGTTACAGTGATTGGCAGAAGACAAAATCTGTGGTTCAATAGAGTTCCGGATTTGAAAAAATAGTCGAGCATCTGCTCTAGACCAAGCCAAACTTTTATCATTATCACCAGAAGGAGGGTCATGGGTTAAATAGCCTTCATTCTCGATTCCCAAAAGATAAATCCTAACGGTCTTGTTCCAATCATTATAGTTTGTCCAGTTTAATTTGGAATCAGTAATCTTAGTAGAAATGGGCAATATATCAGAGGTCTTTAATTCACCCATGGAAAATTAACCAAGAAGCAAAGAGAAAAATATTCCAATGAAAACCCGAAGTATCACAAATTCCAAAATATCACAAACAGAGCAAACAAGGACCTCTAGATCCTCTAACCAAATGCAACAACAACTACCAAAGGTAAACACCCTCAAACAGAAGCAAGACCAAGAAACAGAGTAGAACCACTGACCATACCACGATGAACAATGCCAGAATGAACAGTACTATGAACAGTACCCTCACTGTAATTTGGAAATTCCTGCCAGATGAACAGTACCAAACAACGTGATGAATAATGCCCCGTGTAAGAATAATGCCTATGAATAGTACCCCAAACAATACTAATGAACGTTACTCCAAATGAATAGTATATGCTGATACAAATGCCTAAGGTAATTCTTTTCTGATGTGGAAGTTCAGACTATGCTGCAACCACAGAGCATACTCACATAGAACCAGTCTCTGATACCATATAAACAGAGAAGTAATAATTAATTTACAAGTGAAATACTACAAGAGAGGAGAATATACAAATGTCTTATGAGATTATTTGAAGGGATAATTTGGAAGGGAGGAGGGGCTCTTCTTTTATAGCCCAAGGAGTCATCCTCACATCCTTATCCCACTTATGAGAATATACAAATGTCTTATGAGAGTATTTATGCACATTTACTCTATTTTAAACATTGAACAAAAAATCAGATTGGACTGGATGGTTCAATCGGTTGAACCGGTGACATGTCAGTGGTCCAATCTGGTTCAATCATTAACCTGTGAACCGGTTAAAATCGGTGATTTAACTGGTTGGACCGGTTACATTTTTTTATTCTTTTGTTTTTGTTACAATACATTTTTTTATTCTTTTAACTACTACCTCGCGCTATTTTTGAGGGAAAAATGAAAGGTTGAATACCAAGATGAAGAGAAAAATACTTAAAAAAAGAACAAATATAAAAAAGAAAAAGATGATGATGAAAAGTATTATTTAAAGGATATAATAATTATAAGAAAAGAGATATCATTGCATACGCATCATAATTAATACAAATAGATTTTAAGCATTTTTCTTATAGATCTTCATTTTTATCTATAGAAGTTTAAAAATATATTAATATATATATTTTTATTAATAAATTGTAATATTTTAATATTTAAAATGATATAATAATTATAGGAAATGAGATATGATTACATAAGTATATGCATTATAATTAATACTAATATATTTTAAGCATTTTTTTTTCTAAAGATCTTCATTTTTATCTATGGAAGTTTAAAATATATATATATATATATATATATATATATATATATATATTTTAATTTAATATGACCGATTCAATCACCGGTTAGAATCCGGTTGACCCATTGACCTTCGAACCTATGTTGTGACCAGTTCATTGGCTAGTCCAGTTTTTTTCCTTGATTTTAAATGATAATATCATAACTGAAATATATTTTATATACTTTGAATTAAAATTCCCCAACTGCCTTGAATTATTTAAAACATTTAAATTATATATTATATATTAATATAGTATCATAATCCCCGAATTTCTTAACAAAAAATCTGATTATATTCTAC
Source organism: Albizia julibrissin (assembly GCA_037074505.1). Classification (NCBI taxonomy): domain Eukaryota; kingdom Viridiplantae; phylum Streptophyta; class Magnoliopsida; order Fabales; family Fabaceae; genus Albizia; species Albizia julibrissin. Next base: position 28,630,947 of record CM073480.1, on the reverse strand, counting down.
CATATCTCCTAAACTAAAATATTTAATATATGATAGTATTACCTCAACATAGGTTTTGCAACGTTAACCTTCGTCAAACGTGGGGCATGCTTCGATAGGCGATCATGGAAGTAGGTGTGTGGTGGTTGATGCAGTTGCCATGGTCTTTAATGAGTTGGGTGCGTGCTATCTCTTTAACATGTTTAAATATATTATCTAAATTATTAGACTCTCTTCCCCTTCTAAACCTCTCTTTTCTTGTTTATTTAATTTAATATTGTACCCACTACAGTTCCACTCTAAATTATTTTTCCTTTTCTTCTTTATTTATAAATTTTCCCCACTCAGAGGGAAAAGACGAAGAGAAGTGAGCGAAAAGGGGTTCTAAATTTCAAAATTTTATCTGCTAAAATCTTGAGCCTTAAGCCAAGGGTTTACAAGTGAACTCAACAAATTTATAGAACTAAAATGGACATTGACGTGCACATATATGACCAAATATATATTTTAAGAGAAAAAAATCAGCCTAGGGACATACATACTAATCCAACATGGATAAAAATTAGAGAAAAAATATTTAAATATAGTTCGAAGTTGAAAATTTTAAATTGATTTTATTGATTATAAAAGTAATGAAATTGTCAAAAAAATATAGTAATTAAAGACTTAATTTTTTAGAAAATCACTTATTTAAATTTTTGAAGTTCAATTGATATTAAAGTGCCTTTTTTCCCAAAAACTACTACCTCCAGTACTAAACATAAGTCCTAATTGATTTTTTTAAAAAAAATTAAAGAATCTAATTAAATGATTTTAAAATATTTATATTTATTTTTTTTAATTTATTTATCTGATTTATAAATTAACATACAATTTAATCATTTTAATAATATATAACCTATGATATAATTAAATTATTTATTTAATATGTCAAACGGTTAACTGAATCATATATATCACTTCCAAGT